>JARPMR010000010.1:2091138-3546971 GCA_029955525.1 Oeneis ivallda | reverse complement strand
CAGCATTTATTTCGTGGTCGAAATTATCAGCGGGCGAATCGAAAAAGGCCGAAGCAAAAAGTTAAGAACTGGTGAGTGGACAAGAAATTATGATACTACCAAATACGTGGGGAAAAACTGCGAGTGTTCTACCTCGTATGAGTTCATTCTGAATACCGATCCAATTATCGTCGACACTTGCACTTGCCATTGAATTATGACATTGTGACACAGTGCAAGCTAGTGTGTGAAATGGTCTGACCAGTCACTGCAGTGTAACTCGTACCGTGTGAACGTAATATGCGAGTTACTGACATGTGTCAGTTGGTCACTTATGCTTTGATTACACAGTGCAAGTCGTGAACGGGTGCCGCCGGCGGGAATGGGGCTACTTTGTGTCTGTCCGTCTTAACATGAATTGAATTGTTGTACATTTTTTTTGGAACTTCCCCTCATTGTGGAAATATTATATTTTATTCTAACAAAGTTGCATAGGTTAAATCGGCTTGGCATTCAGCTGCACATAAGATAGTATAAAAAACTTATTACAATGTAATAGCTTCATAATAATATTGTAAAATGATTATTTTGAAAAGAACAACTGCTGAGTTTCTTGCCGGCTCTTTTCAGCACAATCCGCTTTCCGAAACGGTGGTAGAGTCATGACTTGTCATAAGAGCCACAGGTTGGCCTACGTGAAATAAATAATTTTGAACTTTTTGAATTCAAGTGACTAACCTAACGATAGAAAGAATCTACAGTCATTACAACGTCCATGTGACTCGGTGTTTCTCGTGCAGCTATCAACTTTGAAATGATGGACGGAAAGACAAATGGCGGATAAAAATCAAAAAAATGTATACTAAAACAACAGATCACTTTTAAATTACTTAAACATAAATCGCTTCTAACCGTGTTACTCGAATAAGTAAAGTAAATAAAGTCATACAGTGCAAGTAATAATTAAACACACTAACTCGAAAGCTACTTGCGCAATGTGAAGAAGCCTTTCAACTGAATTACTATCCGAATTATATCAATAACACTTGTTATTGCGACTGTATTTTGTAGTTGTTTGCTTTTTTTTTCTTTTTAGCGAAATACGGAATGTATTTCGCTAATTTTCTGTTCGGAGTTATTTTGCGGAATAAATAACTTTAATGAGAGAATATCTTTGTTCAATTGTGCGGCTCACTGCGATTGTTAACTTTGAAAGTACGATACAATAGCACTTGTGTGTTTTCTTTCATTGTTTTTTGTGACCTACACAATGCATTGAATAAGTAAATAAAGTGTTACGAAAACAACTTTTAACTGGACGCAAAATAACACAATAAATTGATAAAATACTTAATTTAACTACTAGATATATCAGATTAGATAAATATATATCCGCCAGATACTTTTAAGTTTTAACTTGATTGGCTATATTTGTTTATAATATATGTATTCACAAAATATTTTGATTTTTTAGTTTTTTGAATTTCAATTATGCTGTCAAATTAAAATAAGTTGTTAGTTTCTGTATTATAAAAGTTCATTATGTATCCCCGAAATCACGATCTAAAATCCTGAATGAAACGAACTGATGTGAACTCGTCCCGAACGAAACGCGAGCAAGAATAAACGTTTATGGACGTATATTCCCTGGGACCAACCGCGCAAAACACCTCATTAAACTAATTAGCCACGTTAAAAAAGTCTAACTACAAAAAATAAGGCCCCGATCGGGCTATTCCGGGTAGTATATCAGATGGGCTAATGAAAAGCCCCTGTAGGCTTTATTAACACTAATGTATGCAGATGGGCTAGCCGATTGGGCTAAATGTCACCGCCTCTACGTTAGAGTTCTGTGATTGTTGCCGCGCTACTAGTGGTTAGTGAACTTTAAACTATTGTCATTTTGTAGCGAGCACGTTTTTAAACTAAAACAAACTTATTAAACTATTTTATAATTCCGAACTAAGACCTCTCTTCTGTGGTATTGTGTTTAGGACCTAAGTAACTTGTTAATCGTCCACAAACGATGCCAAAAAAATTCCAAGTTTTCGGATCAAGCGCCATCTATCAAACTAATCATAAAGCTTTGGTATTAAAAAATATTTGTCAGTAAAAAGTTTAATTATTTGTTCGTGATACATAAATAAGAGAAAATAGGTGCTTGATGTTTAACTACAGGCAGTCATATGACTGAAATTATACTCTAAGTTTTAGCTTTTGGTGTTAAGTCGTGTTTGAGAGAGAGTCGGTAAAAGAAATGTGGTAAGCAGCTATTCCGCTGATTCGACGAATATCTTCAAGCTTGTGGGCAGGACTTGGATGAGATTGGCACAACACCAAATAAAATAGAATGCACAGGATACACTGACCTCTAGAATATAATAGAATAGAAAGATTTTTTATTCAAATAAACTTTTTTACAAGTGCTTTTGAATCGTTGATGAGTCTATCACTGGTTCGGAATGCCCTTCCTGCCGAGAAGAACCAGCAAGAAACTCCGCAGTTGCTCTTTTCAAAACAAGTTTACAATATAATAGATACTATGCTATGTATGCAGTGTTTCCACAATGAGGGGAAGTTCAACAAAAGCATACCTAATTATAATTCAACACGTGTTAAGTCGGGCAGACAGAAAGTAGCCCCATTCCCGCCGGTGGCACCCGTTCACGAGCATGACGCATGACCCAGCCATTGCTTCGCTCAACCATATTTGACCTCTATAATTAGTCTATGGTTAACACTGGTCTAGCTGTCCCTATACAAATGACAGCTTAAATTATGGATCAATTTGAAGCGCCACATTTGACATACAAGTGTCTCAGAACTAATAATATAGGGATGTATACCTATCCTGTGCCAAAAAGTATCAACTAACAGTTGTCAACTGGGTGCCCTCACAAATTTTAGTTCCTTGGACAGTCGTAAGTCGCAGCGCCAGAATGGCGTCAATCAAGGAGTTCCGAAAATAAATGACAGCAGCCTGTCTAGGGTTAATCATAGATTAATTATGACATGAGGAAGCCTATGTCCAACGATGGACGATGAATGTGACGAGTTAGCAAAGATGCATTGGAATGTTTATTGTTCGAGTTGAGTTGAAGTTCAAAAAGTACCTACGTAAACGCAGCGGGATTAAGAATTAGTCAATAAAGATATGAGTACAATAAACTAGAACTAATTACCGTATTTCATTTAGAAAGTGCCCTCGATATAGAATAAACGGAGGAAAGGAAAGCGTTAATTTAAAACGAAATGTTCGTAATCATCTACATCTCTAGATAAGTGATGGCGATCTACGTTAATTTACTACAATTTGCCGCGTTGTTGACAATCTAAAATCAATATGTAGTATCTTTGAGAGAATTAATAATAGACTTGGTGCACTCTTCAGTGAAAATATTATAGGGAGTAAAAGCAAACTGTAGCAACATTCACAAACAATTTAATTTACAAACATGGTTGGCGTGCTTTAGTCAAGTCAAATAGTACACGTAGAGATAGATTGAGGTATTTATTAATGAGCAACAAATAAAAGATAACATTTTTGAAGTTTTGAAACAAAATACTATTTTACGATCATACGGTTAGTAGAAAAATCGGCCAATTGCGAGTCGGGCCTCGCTCTTTTAGGGTTCCGTTAAAAAAAAATTAAATAAAAATATTTCCATGTACCCATGGTAATATTTTAATTTAATTTTTTTAATTTAATTAAATTTTTATTATTTGTTGTTATAGCGGCAACAGAAATACATAATATGTGAAAATTTCATCTGTCTATGTATTACGGTTTACGAGATACAGCCCGCTGACAGACGGACGGACGGACAGCGTAGGCTTAGTAATAGGGTCCCGTTGGTACCCTTTGGGTACGGAACCCTAAAAAGTCAAAGTGACAGCACAAACTAAAAATCTCAACATTACATCTACCTAACACACGCATGAATCTTTAGTAGAATGGTGGTGATAAATATTCTATTCCGATATATTTTTGTGAATTTTGTGGACCATTCTTACGTCTCAATGAATGCTATCAATGCATATGATATTATCGTCTAAAAATGACTGTGATACTTACATAAACATTTACAGTTATTTCACTCGTATATTCGTTGCAGTTATATGAATAATGAAACTAATAGCACCTTCCGTAGGCAGAGAGAAATTTTAATAGCTGTATCAAATTACATCGCCTGTTATAAGTAATGATTGCACATTTCGTTATTTTAGTTTAGTTGGTGTAACGAATACTGCAAAATCATTTCCCTTCGAGAAGATTTTGCGCATTCATTTGTGAAATAGTTATTAGTTATTGCTACAATAGATTAGTTGAATCGATATTTTGTTTTGATAAAAAAGTTACATTTTTTTAGCTTAAATTGAGAGAAATTGGAAGTCAAAATACAATAGTTATTTTCAAAACTGTAACCCGAATACGAAAGATTTGATGTAGCATCCGTCATATTGATTGAGTTTGTAAGAATATTGGCAGAATTGTACCTAAATATTTTAAGAGGCGTCTACGAATAGGTATGATTTATACAAAACAAAGTATTTAAATTAGTTCGTTTTTTATATGAAATTAGTTTAACGTCTTTTGCCTTGGTTAAATAATTATTAAATAATGAACCATCATCTAATTCATATCGCGCTTTGAGTTTGAAATTTGGATTGGTTTGGATCGTTTCACAATGACATTGCTCGCCCAGAAATTCAAGAGTTTGTCTATGTAGAGAGTTCTACTAATTAACACATCCCATTGTCAAATTAGAACTTAAAATAACCTTGGAAGTAGGAATTACGACTACGTCTTTATACCTACCTATCTACATATTTGTATAACCTCAAAATACAAATAAAGTTGTTAATATCTTTTTTTTGTAAGTAAGATTTCAGGTAAAGTGATATAGGAACCCCTGCCAATGTTGTTTGGGATGTTGCCATGATTAACAAAAAGAATAGAATTAGTAAAGAATGCAAAGGCGGTCTTATTCCTAAAGCAATCTCTTCCAGGTAACCCTTGGCTGAAAGGAAAAAAAGCTAAAGTAACAAGACAGGGCAAATTAAGATTTGAGAACGCTTACACAATACAATTAGGGGTATAATACATAATATCACTATTAAAACCCATAAATAATTTTGGTTAATGATGCAACAGATCCTACTTATTAATTAAAATAAGACGTTTTTCGATCGAATTAGTAGCGGCATTCATCCTTTTCCCTACGGAATAAATAAAGGAGGTGTCCCTTAATGTACCTAATTTAATTTATACAACTTCTGTCACTGCACATTTTTTTCGTTCGTCGCCAAGTCGTGCCAAGTTCGAGATTTCTTTTTATCGCGCTCCCGTGTCATACCCTTTTTGCTTTATTCGCTGCGTGTCTTTATTTTAAGAACATTATTTTCACTTTAATCTCTCTAATGAGTGAATATTCAAACCTCGCAGAAACTCGGTAAAAATTTTGACAACTTTTCGAATATTAGAAGAAAGAGCGCGTCGAATATTTTCTGAAGGTCGCTCCATCGCTTCCAACTTTATGTTAAAACTTTTTTGTAAGAATACTTTTTTGTTAGCCTAACTGAACTTGACCATTTAACTAATATTTTCCTTGCCCCACTTAAATAAGCGAAAAGCGTGTGTTAGGAGCAGGTATAATAATAGTCTAAGGCAGGTCTTCACCAAAGAAAAGTTGCCAACTTTTGTGTTGTCAACTCGTGTTAGAGACAAAAGTTGGCAATTTTTCTTTGGTGGAGACCCAGCTTTAAGGTAGTAAATATAATAAGTCTATGATAATAGTGCACAGGGTGGGGATCGAACCGTCGACCTTTTCAATCCGCACCTATAACTGTTATGCTGTTGAGGCTTCTAAATTTTCCCCTCTTTAAATTTCTTTAATCGGTGCCATTGCAGTAAAGCACTAACTTTGTCACCGAATAAAAATCGTTATTCTTGATTTAATTACGTTTAAAAGTAACAAAACTTCTGAGAAACAATAAATTGGCGCCCGCACTGTGTGCATTATTCTCACATTTAATGCGTTTAGACTTTATTGGGTTGATGCCATACGGCCCGCAAGGTCCAATGCTCTTCGAAAATTAAGGCGCAGATAAAAATTTGTTCGTCTGCCGTATAAAATATCAACTGGTAATTAGGCGGTTTTATTCGTAATATTTTACAAGAATTTAGCTTATGTAGCCGATTGTATTTTATTTTTAATTTTTAAAAATGCTTTTTTTTAAGGATTTAAATAGTAAAGTGATAGCTAATACATAGTTGCAATTAATCAATTGACATCCATTTTCTAGAATCTATAGGTACTCATAAGATTATACATTTACTAGCAAGTTAGCAACGTTGTTATTGTCAAAGAGTCCATACAATTTTTGGCAAATACTTCTTCTTTATTCATTGTCAGCCGATAGACGTCCACTGCTGGACAATGGTCTCTTGCATGGACTTCCACAGGTCTCGGTCTTGCGCCGCCAGAATCCAGCGGCTCCCTGCAACTCTTTTGATGTCGTTGGTCTTCCTAGTGAGGGGTTCACCACCATTGCGCTTCCCGGTGCGGGGTCGCCACACCAGCACCTTGGGACTCCAACGACCATCAGCTCTTCGAACTATGTGTTCAGTTTCGCGACTCGCTGAGCTGTGTCGGTAAATTTAGTTCGGTAGTTTAGATTCGCTCAATCAACGCAATATAAAATATATACTCAGTCTCAGCGCAATAAACAATCGAATCGCGTACTTAAATCCTTTGAAACACAGTACGCAAATTAAACACTGTACTCACAATACAAAGTAATTGCCGTGACAAATAAAATGAAGGCATGGGGTCCCTTTACTCCCTTCTAGCTCCCGACTCCGATAATAAATAATAAACACATTTCTTACAATAGAAAAATACTAGTGGTTCGCCCCGAACTGAGACCTCGCGGTAACGGTATCCCATGATTATTCATTCAATCGATACATGATAACCAAAACTGACATTATTATTATGCCCGTTTTCACCAAACATACCTAAATCATCCCCTAAGTAGGAGTCTCTTAACGTAGGTAGCTCCTAAATACAATCCTAAGTCCTAACATCCGTCCCAATATCCTTTTAGGTGTCCCGTACAGGATCGTGATAAATAAGTTGACAGAAAACATCAATCACCTAACTTATAGGTAGCCCGTAAAGGTTAGGGAACGTTAGTGAAAACATTGAATTATTTATCAAACATTGAATTTAACTCGTAGTTCCATGGGAATAGTTACTGACTGCGCCATCTATTAGCATTATTGTGAAGCTATGTTGATGCTATATGAATTACTGACGCCCATTAAAAATTAAATAATCTCGTTTCTTTATAATATTCATATAATTTTAGTATTTGTTGTTCAAGTACAGGATATAAGTGACCTAAAAACATAAAATCAGTTTGAAAATCCATAGCGGATTTTTCTAGAGAGCGTCTTCAAGCGAGCGTATAAAATCGCCACTTTGAAAGCCCCCCATTTCGTCAATTTTAAGGGAAAAATTAAAAAAAAATTATTTTTGTACTCAGTTCAAAATTATCTTTAAAATGATACGTAACAATTTTATGTAACGCGATATTTTTTTTTTTACTTCGCATTCGCTTCTATGAGAGCCCCCCTGAAATAAAGATTTTTATAACTTTTTAAGCCATTTTCGGCTGGAGGCCATCGGTTTACATATTATATCTAAATTTGAAGTAATTACGTTCAGTAATTCAAAAGTTATAAGGCTCTGACAGACGGACGGACGGACGGACGGACGGACGGACAAGTGCAAATCGCCCTAGTTAACTCAAAGACCTTCGCTTCGCTCGGTCGATAAAACGAAAAATGTCAACAAAACCTTTTTAGAGCACGTACGCACACACATAACCTTACACCCTGATACACTTCTATAGTTATTTGCACAAGAGTCATTTTCCCTTAATACAATGTTGAAAGTAAAATGGTAACCGTAAAGCGACTTTGAGAGGTGTAGAGTTGCATTTTAAAATATTTTCTTGAAAGTAATTTGTTTGTTTAAACAATTTATTGTATTGTAAGAGTAAAGTGATCTTGATAAACCTTTATTGTAGGTTTTATAATGGTATAAATATTTTATAAAATATGACTAAGCGGATGTGTAAACACCGTCGAAACATAAAAAATTTTTTGATTTTAATATTTGACTCTTAAAAAATGCCGTGTGATAACATAGGATAGGTAGGTACTCTACGGCTGGCAGACAAAATCGGAAACATTGACTAGTGGCATAATATAAACCCAAACCATTTAGATCGTGTAAATAGGGTACAGATTTAATCGTGTAAACTCAGGAGCTGTACAACAAAACAAGCCAAGAAGGCAATTACTAACTGGCTGAAAAGTCTGACATAATTGATGACACGGAAAATATACTAAATACACTAACAGCAAATAAGAAATAAATCTTTTTAACACCTCAAAAACATATTATATCTAATTTATTTAATTATATCATACGTAATATATATTTTGCAGTAATATTATATGTATATACTATATCATATTATTATTATAATATCACACACTTAATTTGTACCTAATGGTAACATCTGGTTAAGTTTTAAGTACTTATCAATTGTAATTAAGGTCTCCACGACACAGGTTCTTCCTAGTGTGAAGACCAACGGCAAAACTAATTTATTTTATTTCTTATGGCAATAAAGTTATTTTTATTTTTATTTATTATTTTATTAGATGTGTCCAATCTTACAAAGCTGTTACGAGAATAAACCTCTTTCCGTTAAAAATATCGTTACTCAATAACATGCTAAGTTGTTTAATCGACTTCAAAAACGAAGAGGTTTTGGATTTTTTATAAATTGGCTTATGCTACTTGTTTTTAACTGCGTGATAGATAGGCTAGCACTTTTTGATAATGATGTCTGATGGAGAGCTATGATGAGATCTATGTTAGAGCGCGCTTGACTAAAAGGTGGATTTTGTGTTGAAGGTAGTCATATATTACACGTGGCAGGAGACAAGGCTGGAAGAGCGTCCCACACCTTAATGGAAAATATATTATGACGACCTCCCTGGCTCAGTGGTGAGCGCTGTTGTCTTATAACTGGGAGGTCCTGGGTTCGATTCCCGGCGGGGTCAATTTGGGAATTTATAATTTCTGAATTGTCTCTGGTCTGGTCTGGTGGGAGGCTTTGGCCGTGGCTATAGTTACCACCCTACCGTCAAAGACGTGCCGCCAAGCGATTTAGCGTTCCGGCACGATGGCGTGTAGAAACCAATTAGGGGTATGGGTTGAATGTTCACTGCCATACCCCTTCCAAGTTAGCCCGCTACCATCTTAGACTGCATCGTCACTTACCATCAGGTGAGATAGCAGTCAAGGACTAGCTTGTCATCGAATAAAAAAAAATTATTTACCCGCAAAATAACAATGAATTATTTTTAATCAACTCGCATAGACTTGGATATACAGTCATAATATTAATAACTGATCTAAAATTTCACTATAATAAATTCACATAACAGGACATTTCTATACAATCAGAGCAACGAATCTATTCACTTCCAATGCGAGCCATACTTATTACAAAATAAATCAAGTCGCCCCATAGATTTATAATAATCCCTAAACAGTTTCCAAGTGTCCCTAAAAAGGGCCACAGTGGTGTTCATGTCGTATTACCTCACTAGTAGCTTTGCATTCCCTTGAATTCCCAATTACTTTCCTTATTGGAGCAATGGATATAGGCTGCCTACACGCGAGGCCGATTAAACTTTCTGCTCCTTTAAATCGTTACATTGTTGTGTATGTGAAATTATAAGATCGTGATACATAAAATAATTTATATAAATAAATAAAATTGAAATGTGTTTGTAATGTCAAAATAACAGCTTTTTACTAAATCTAAATGCATATTATGAAAGTAGTGAATTACTTAAAACAAAACATGCATTTTTAAAAATTTTTTTCTGTCTGTCTATCTGGTTGTTTTGGCTAATCTCGGGAACGGCTGGACCGAATTCGACAGGACTTTCACTGTCAGATAGCTGATGTCTTAAGGAGTAACATAGCCTATTTTTTTAACCGATTATCAAAAAAAGTTTATGTGTTCCCTTAAGGTATATAATTGTTTGGCCGAAAAAAGTATTATTTTTAAATATAAGATTATTTTATCCGATTATACGTATAATCTACATTCTTTCATTGTTTATTACAAAGCACTAAAAGAGATCGTAATTAGTGAGAATACAACGAAATTACTCGTCGAACGACGATAATAGCGTAAGTTATAAACTCAAGACTATAATTATACTACTACATTAAAAATCTCTTAATGATTAAGGCCATAAAAGGGTGCTCTATATAAATGCTCCTGATTCGACCAAATACCGCCTAATATCAATTTACGATCTTATAAGTCGGAAAATAAGGTTCAAAGTATAGATACGTCTTTTTACGCTGTCTTTACAGCCTGAATTTGTTGTTTACCCTGTATAAAAAGTTGTTTATCGTTTATTACAATTATGTAATAATAAAGTTTGCATTGTTTGAATGGCGGTTCTTTAATAAATCGCATTTGTTGTTGCTTTACAGTAGGTACTATATATATATATATGATCCTCCATGACGTGTCCGTCAACGGCGGTCCTGGCTAGAGCCGGTTATGAGAGCGAATGTGGCTCGCAAAACCAAATTTCGTCTGAAAAATCCTATTGCACGGCGCACAGTGTAACTGGCCCGATGCATTATATGTGTAGAGGTAGGAGGTCCTTGGCTGGGTCTTTTTGTTATGGCGTTTGGCGTCGAGGTCCTTTAGTCGACGCTCCTCAAAGGACGCCACAGCCTTATCTACAGACTTGCGCCACTCTTGCCTCTGCCGCGCAAGTCCCTCCCACCTCTCACTAGGTATATGACAAGAAATGAGATGGCGCTTCAAGACGTCTTTGTACCGTAGGAATTGACCGCCAGACTTGCGTTTTCCCTCCTTTAACTCTGAGTAAAAAACGGCCTTAGGAAGTCTGGAGTCATCCATACGAACGACATGTCCACACCACCTCAGCTGGCATTTCATGAGCATGGCCTCAATCCCGGTTAGCTTTGTTCGCCGCAGTATATCCGAGTTGGGTATTCGGTCCTGCCACTTTACGTGCATAATTGAGCGTAAGCACCTCATGTGAAATGTATCAAGGCGCTTTATGTCTCCTTTATAGAGACACCAAGTCTCAGTGGCATACAGCAATATGGGTAGGATAATTGCTTTGTATACAGCAATTTTTGTATGGAGCCGAAGATCATGTGAGTCCCAAACTCTTCTGCGAAGCATACCGAACGATGAGGCCGCCTTCGCAATCCGTGAAGAGATTTCTGTCTCCAGACGATTATCCTCCCGGATCATACATCCTAGGTATCTAAACGAAGAGACCTCTTCAAGTACCTTACAGCCAAGATTAATTCGCGCTGGATCAGAAACAGTGCCACGTGATGGTTGTTTAAGGACCTGGGTTTTTGATGCACTAATAGTCAGGCCAAACCTTTGGCACTTCTAGACAGCACAAAGATTGTTGCAGAGTACTGACGTCGTTGGCCAACAGACAAATGTCATCGGCATAGAGAACGTCCACGATAGATAGCTCTTGTAGTAATCGCTTAGCTCTGAAACGCGATAAATCAAAAACGCTCTTGTCAGTTCTGACGTTTAGGTAAATTTGTCCAGTAAAGGCACTAAAGGAATCTCTCAAGACAAAAGCAAAGTAGATCGAAAAGAGTGTCGGTGCTATCACACATCCTTGTTTAACGCCGCTGGTAACTGGGAATCGGTCCGTGAAGTCGCTTTCGTGCTGTACTCTGGCCATCATGCCATCATGAAATTGGCGCACCAAGGTAACGAACTTCTCTGGACAACCAGCTTTTGCGAGAACGAGCCAAAGAGCAGATCTTGGCACTCGGTCAAAGGCCTTTTCTAAGTCGACAAAACACATATTTAGTGGACGATTTTGTTCAAGACACTTTTCCTGCAGTTGTTTTACGACGAAGATTGCATCAACAGTACCTCTATTCGGCCGAAAACCGCATTGGCTCTCAGGTAGTATTCGCTCTGCTAACCGTCCTAGCCTACGGTTTAATATATGGGTCAGAACTTTGCCGGCCGCATTTAACAGAGCAATACCTCTATAAGATCCGCAATCCGAGATGTCCCCCTTACCCTTATAAATTTTGCAGATAGTGGCGTCCTTCCACTCTTGAGGTATAACTCCAGACTCCCAAATATTCTTAATGAGCTCGAAGAGACTTTGTTGTATATTAGGACCGCCATACTTAAATAGTTCCCCGGGTAAGCAATCCGATCCCGCAGTCTTTCCATTCTTAAGCCGATTAACGGCGCGAAGAAATTCGTCAAAAGATGGAGGATCATCAAGTTCGGGAGATGTTGGTAGGGTTTGAAGGGAATTTATATAGGTGAGATCTACATTGTGACTGGCTGGGTTCAAAACATCACAGAAATGTTCAGCCCACCGATTTAGTATCTCACCATGTTCTGTTAGGCGTTTTGATCTGTCGCGCGATAAGATGGGGGAAGTTTTTTTGTAACGAGGGCCAAATATTGCTCTGAGACCCTCAAAGAACAATCCAGTTTGTTTTGTATCAGCGAGCAACTGGAGTTGTTGTGCTTTCTCCATCCACCATTGGTCCTTAAGTTCTCGCACTTTAGATTTTAGCTTGTGCTGAGCAATTCTACGATTTTGACTTGCAGGTCCCTGCAACAATTGTCTAGAATTGCTGACTAATTTCATGATCGCTGTGTCAGAGTCGTCAAACCAGTCTTGGTTTTTCTTTTCTGGCTTTCCAACAACTCTCTGAGCAATGTCATGGAGTGACTGTGCCAGGACATGCCAGTTGTCATCAATTGAGCTCATAGTATCAAAAGTCATTTTATTAAAACCAGCATTAAGCTGGTCTTGTAGTTCATCCGAGTAGATAAGTTTGGCACAGGCCAGCCTTGTTGGTATTTTGTGATTTGCACGATGGGGTGGTTTGAAGCAGAGGCGAACCTTCGATCTAATTAAACGGTGATCAGTCCACCCTACAGCACCTCGTAATGCTCTCGTAATAAGCACATCCTTTAAATCGGCTCTACGCACAATTACGTAATCGATAAGGTGCCAGTGCTTAGAACGTGGGTGCATCCAGGATGTTTTAAACTTGTCTGCCATACGGAAGAACGTATTCGTAACACTCAGGTTAAATTCTGAACACAAGGACAAAAGTAGACTTCCGTTAGTGTTACATTTACCAATACCATGTTTACCGAGAACATGTTCCCAGACAAGATGGTTTGAGCCAACCCGAGCATTAAAATCACCCATTAATAAAATTTTATCACTGGGTGGGATTCTGCGCAAAACTTTCCTCAAATCATCGTAAAAAAGAAGCTTATCTTCATCACTATACGTCATCGTCGGCGCATAAGCACTTATTAGGTGAACGTATTTATTGGTTCCAGTATGAAGTCGGAGGGTCATGAGCCTATCATTTATTCCCTTAGGTGTTTCTAATAGGGTCTTAGCTAGTTTTGTTTTGATAGCAAAACCTACTCCGTTACTTGCACGCTCAGTAGAGGGTTTGCCAATCCAGTAGTAAGTATACCCACCGCGGTCTTCGCAGAGTTCTCCACAATCCGCGAGATGAGTCTCACTTAGAGCGGCGATGTCTATATTGTATCTTGACAATTCCCTAGCTATAAGCGCAGTTTTCCGCTCCGGACATAGATTAGTAGGATTGTCCAGTAGCGTACGAATATTCCATGTGGCAAAATTAAAGCGTCGTTGTTTTATAAAAGCTTTGTCTTTTCTAAACTGAAAATTTCGACCGCGTACGAGGGTGCCAGATGACCGCGGTTTGCCATCTGGGTGAAGGGTGAGACGAACTATGTTTGAGCCACCTTTTCTAGGCCCCTCCCCTGTACAGGGGTAAGCAGAGCGATCCTAAATTGGGCTGCTTAGTCGTCAGATGTGCTGCCGAGCCCGTTTTCTCGTCTCAATCGAATCCGGGAGCGACCACTCTCCTCTGACCGCCTATGTGCAGAGAGACAACTAAGAACCGGATCCACCTTAATCCGAGTTCCCACTGCCATCACTCCATCGCCATAGGGCTTTCGCTCATAAACCAAAAATCTAGCCAAGATCCATCTGCGCGGGAGTTGTTTTAAGTGAGTAAGCAGTTGCGCAGGTGCAAACCCACTCTCTCGTCCTATGCTACCAGACTCCAGTGGACCGGTTACCCGGGACGACCGGTGGTAGTACGAATGCAGTGAGTTGGTCGCCAAAAGCTAACTAGATCTAAATTAGGATCGGCGACCTTAAAGGCGCACCACTTCACCTTGCTGCTTCACCTTGTAAGATTTGAGGTGTTACGCAGTTGGAATCCCTTAGTCGCCTCTTACGACACCCATGGGAAGAAATGGGGTGGTCACATTCTACTCAGCCGGGACCACACGGCACTATATACATCGGGATCTAGTACTTGGTGTCTAGTAACTACTGATGCTGACTGCAGTAAAGCAACAAATGATTACTTGAATCATACATAAAAGTACCTACAATGAGGGTTTTCAGATCAAAGATAATATAGTTGAACATAATACTCGTAGACTGACGAATAGATTTCTTAACTGAGTATAGGTATATCGCATCCCATGGTAAGCAACAAAATAGACTTAATAACTTCTAGCTTAATAGGCAGATGCTGTGTGACTCCGGTACCAAAGTAGCCTTCACTAAGTAGTCTAGTATATCTAACTGTACATCGATAATTACCTTAAAAATCCTTATAAGTAAAAGGCGGTTGCAAGATTCGCACATACAGTGTTACGTATAACAAAATTACTAGCTAATAAAGCACGTTTACACGCATGGTAATAGCGCATCGTGATGCCGGCCGGGTTTAATTGTCACAAAATGGCCACCGAGCCAAATATGGCGGGTAAAAGTCACGCTGGAGGGTTAGATCGGCGAGAAATATAGCGTAGGGGTCCAATGTTTTAGCGCATTTTTGAACACGCTGTATAAGGAATAACAGGTCTCGCACGAAAATGTTTGTCGTCAAAGGAGAGTTTGAGAGGTTTGAATATGAATGCTACGGATCCCAAAGCTATATACTTTGCTAAGCAACAGAGTGTAACTTTTGGATGAAACAACTCGCTCAAGCTAAATGCTAAATGAAGTATTGTGTAATAAAAATATCAGTTTCTCTATCAGAGCCTCATAAGGTTTTGTCCAAGTCAGCCACAAGAATATTAATAATAATGACTTGTTGCGTATTAAGTACATGCCCTTTTTGATAAGAGTTATTGTAACATGTAACAGGGAATAGGCATTTTCTAGGGAAGCGTTTTCCTACCTAGACCTCATCAATGCTTTCAATCATTGATTGTTGTCAAGCGCAAGCCTATCTAATTTTTAAAAAAAATTAACTGCTGAGCTCTTACCCGACTGCTGATGGAGGTTTCGGAGCGTATGTACTTGTGTTTATTTATGTATAAGTCCAGTCCTTTAGCATGCTTTGCAGTCTAAACGGTTTGACGGATTTAACATAAGAGTTTTTAACATAATAATTGTGAGAGTGATACAGGGTAAAAATTTTGATATGGCATCTGCTGAAAGAATAGTAATATAACGATTATTAGCTTGTTTTTAAACCAGTTATTAGACTCCTGAACTTCTAAAATCTAACTCTGACTCTTTGGTTTAGTTTGTGAGCTCTAACATCTTAAAAGGAGACGATCGATGGTTCAGCATCTGCTGAATTTTTCAATTGTTTCTATTCAGCATCTGCCGCTATTTTATCAGTTGTTTCTATTTAACTCAGACTATTTGTAACTCTGGGAGAGCTAACTTATCACAAATATAGGCATTTAAATTATATTTCTCTAGAGATTAGGGCGCAAGATATGATTTCCTTTAACATCTGGTGCCACTCATTAGCCAGTTCATCGTGTATTCCGTTAATTGGTTAACATTTGCAGATAAAGTGGAATCTCGACTCCAATTAAAGTGAAACCTGCCTGATCATTCAAACTTTAACTAGGAGCTGCTAAGGGCCGCTATAGACGTTTCTAAAAATAGTTAAATATTAGGTATATTTATATTTTGGACGGCCTCAAGCTCAGCAGCATCGCATTTTTTCCGCATAAGCCCCTCGATGGTTTAGTAGAATATTACATTTTTCAAAATTAAGGTCATGGGCCTATACTACCAACACAGTATTAGGTATTTCAATTTTAAGATCTATCTCGATCACGTTAGCTTTCGTTAGGGATCTACAAGGGAACAAACATGTACACAGGTCAAACTTAAAACACCCCTCTTTTGCCGTCGTGGGGAAAAAATGGACGCTATTTGCACATGCAATTTAAATATAATTCGCTCTGGGAATCGGTATTCCATACTTAGGTTGGTCGGTCGCATCAAAGGCCGTATATATAATCATTTAAGACTTTATGACAGTTTTAAATTTCATATAAAAGCATTTAATGATAGTCATGTCCAGTTTAATTAGACGCGGCGCCATGGATTGCCCGCATTTAGTACAATTTTTATTACGACCTTTTTTATTATTTTGTAACGGATATTATACGCAACCCTGTCTAATTGCATTTGTTATGCTCATTGTCGTTATTAAATTAATTAAACAAAAAGTTACTAATAATAAATAAATAATTGATGAAATGTACTGCAAGACTGGTTATACTAACAAAGGAGTTGTAAGTTACACTTACAAAGTTTTACAATGGTTGTAAAATAAAAATCGATATCAAAATTTTTTCACGACATAAATGTTAGAAATAAAGGCGCTGAAAGCACCGATGAGGTTGGCGGGCATTTGCCTAGAAGATTTGACTTTTACCTTTAAAAACCAAACATTAACGTAAACTAACTAATCCAAGCCAATAATCCTAAAAACGGCACCAGTAATTTCCTCCGAATGCAATCCTAACACGAAATCACCTCCATCCGTTTCCATGGTTACGAATTCTTTTTCAATTTGGGCACCAGAATTAAGGGTAAAAGAATACCGACAATGACACAGGCTGACCTATAATTACCCTCCTCCACCCGCTCACCAAATTACAGAACAGTCCATTAACTATACCGGGATTATAAAAACGCCGGGGAAAAAAGTTACATCTCGCCTTACCGATAGGGATGCGCGATACTTCTGCAGTTTATATTATCGATATAAATTGTTTATAATCGTTACTAATCCTTACGTCATTACTTTATTAATTTATGCGTAACTTTTGTTTGTTGGTTCGTCCTTTAATCACGCAGCAACGGACAAACGGATGGACGTGATTTTTTGCATGGGTATTGGGTATATTTGAGGACTTAGATAGAGACATAGACTACCTATCTGACAACAGAGAGTTCACATGAGATTTTTAAAAACGAACTTGCAGACAAAAGCTACTTCTTCTAAAAAAGAACAGTAGGTATTATTAATTTGTTATAGAATTTTAAAAAGTCCTAGTCCTTCAATAAATATGTTGATATTATGCCGTTCTATACAAATTGCCTGTAGCAAATAAATAATTTGTATTTTAAAATTTACCCTGTACCTACCCATAAATCTCCACTTTTAGACATTAGTTTTTTGCAAGAATCGCCACATAACCATGAAAAAAAATTATACATATATTTTTTTAATATATTGATGTTTGTGATATTATTATGATATGCTATCGATATTGAAAATTATTGGATTTACAAAACACTACTTACACCCCGAGAATGATAATTCATAATGCAAATAAATCTCGACTCTAAATCCTATTGTCTATGGTTGAAATTTGAATCTTATCAACATTTGGATCATTGGCTGATGACGCAACTGTCTTCAAGCCTGTAATTTGAGTCTAGACAAGTTAATAGAGTTTAAAATCAATTTTGGGGTAGAGCATTTCCTAAGGTAACTTTTTGTGGAAGTAAGACATTACATTCTTAAAATTTTCAATTATCGTTATTGTGTCACTTTATCACATTCTTATTTTTATCGACACCTCATGACTTGACTATGGTTTCCTATTTTTCATACGGAAATTGACAGATTTATGCCAACTGGGTGATTTTTGGAGATTTTTAATCAAAACTTACATTCAAGACTAAGTACCTACTGACGATAGTGTTGTAACTAGGACATACTCTACTTACGTCAATATCAGTAGATAAAATAAAAAAGTGTTAAAACTGCTTTATTTTTTGAATGACTCATAGCCCCGCTGGTATCTTTTGTATGCCCTGCTACGAATTTTTGAGTTATGACGTACATCCGACACGTCAGATAAATATGATAGATGGGGTTATGAAGAGTATACAAACACTACCACGTTAACGGGAGTGATATTGTAGTAAGAAAGTATGGTGTAAAACTCAACGGCTTATTTATAATCCAACAAAATCTGTGATAGGATGTGTGTTGTCTTGACAAAGGTTTTTTGAGCTAAGGATAAGGAATGAAACAATGAGAAGATATAATGTAACAGATTTATTTTTATTAAAGTGTTAACCTACACTTAAGGAAATATCAGTATAAATTTATAAACACATATCAAAAATGCCGAGGCCAGCGGGATTCGAACCCACATCTCTTGGGAATCTCTCCCGAGTGTGTTTTCGATTTTGAAAGTCAAACCTTTCAACATTGCTAACTAGATGGCGCTTAAATTATGTAATTATTTTAATGTGCATTTTAAATGGACACTACAAGGAATAATGTATGCATTTTAAATGCTAAAAAAACATTTAAAGTATAAAATGCTGCGAAATATTATCAATACACTTCTGTCTTTGATCAGCTGCTGCGCCATCTAGTCTAGCCCTAGCCAAACCTTCAAGCGTTTGCAATCGTAGAAAGAGAAATAGACAAGCGTAAGTGTAACTTGGCTACGGGAGACGCCCCTCTAGCCAAGTTACACTTACGATTGTCTAGTCGTAGGCTACATTTTCATGAACAAAATCACTATTATACATATTATTATAATAAAGATTTTACATCCGATTTTCCGCAGTCGATTTATAGTTTTTAACCGACTTAAAAAAAGGAGGAGGTTATCAATTCTTCGGAACCTTCTACAATAAATTATATACTTACTTTGTAGTGATGCGGGCGTTTGAAGTCGGTTTTTACAAAGGTTTTTACAAAGATTTTTTATATCTAACTAGCTGATGCCCGCGACATCGTCTGCGTGGATTAAATTCATAACATTTCAGCCAAATCGGTTCATCCGTTCTTGAGTTATAAATAGTGTAACTAACACCACTTTCTTTTATATATATAGATATATATGATTCTCATGTCGCGGTGTTTGTTACCAAACTCCTCCGAATCGGCTGGACCGATTTTTATGAAGTTTTGTGTGCATATCGGATAGGTCTGAGAATCGGCCAAGATCTATTTTTCATATCCCTAAATGATAAGGGTGACCAACCACTAAATATTTAAATTCATCATCAACTAGTTAAATTATATCTTCTTTATCGACCTATAGACGTCCACTGCTGGACAAAGGTCTCCTGCATGGACTTCCACAGGCTACGGTCTTGCACCGCTTGCATCCAGCGGCTCCTTGCGACTCGTTTGATGTCGTCGGTCCACCTAGTGGGGGGTCTGCCAACACTGCGTTTCCCGGTGGGGGGTCGCCACTCCAGCACCTTGGGACCAGCACCAGTTAAATTATATAAAACTTTTTATTGTTACTAAAAAAAACACGATTTCGTCAACCACAAAAATAATACTTGCTCATATTTAAGTGGATACTAAAATCACGTATAGCCAATTCAGTTCCACGAACATAATCTAAAGTTTTGAGAGAACGAATGATACACAGTGCCTAGGTATGTTAATGTGGGGCCCGAAACTTCGGGCCTTATAATTTAGTTTCATATCATTACCGACGGATTGGAGGATAATGACGGACGAAAAAACCACCGTAATGACGAATGGCATAGACGGCTTATTTACAGACGCTACGTTTTCGTGATAAAGACAAAGTGAGTACACGTCTTGGTAAAACCTGTTAAAGCTATTGCATAGCTTTTATCGCGGGCTTTGAACTAGGACAAACAGTTTGAGCGCGGCGACCGAATCAAGAAATTCCGTAACGAAAAAAACCTAACACCGTCCTTCAGTAAGCGTTCAACATTTTAGAGGTTCTCAAGTAGCTCTATTTATATTTGTATGGTGTATGATGTCGCAGGTTCGAATCTCACTCGCGAAGTAGTGACAGTTCGCTTTTATTGTTTGTTTGTTTTTTTTTTGCATAATTTTTATTATGCAAAAAAAATGTATTGCATAAATATTATAATTGCATAAGTTGAATAAAATCCTATGCAATAGCTTTACCGCGGCAGTCCCGAGTGCCACTTAATTTTTTTATGAATAACTAGCCTCTGCCCGCGGCTTCGCTCACTTTAAGTTCATCTTTTCAACCCCCTATTTTTACTCCCTATCATCGGCAACCCATCAACGACTCACTACTGAGCGCAGGTCTCCTCTCAGAGAAGGCTTATAGGCCATAGTCCACCACGCTGGCCCAATGCGAATTGGCAGACTTCACACACCTTCGAGAACATTATGAAGAACTCTCAGGTTTTCCTTCACCGTTAAAGCATGTGAATTGCTTAAACGCACACAACTCCGAAAAGTCAGAGGTGCGTGCCCGTGATCGAACCTGCGACCCCCGCCCTCTAAGGGGTTGAATTTTGATAAATCCTTTCTTAGTGGATGCTTACGTCTGTATGCCTTTCAGCCCGATGATTTTAGCTGTGTGTTGATAGATTAGTCAGCCTGCTAGTCAGTCAGAAAGTCAATCAATCACCTTTTCCTTTTAGATATTTAGACTAGCTTTTACCCACGGCTTCGCTCCCGCCATCTATTAAAAGTAGTTCGAAATTTTGATCCCTATACAAAATTACCATTTTTGATTTTTCCGATTTTTCAGCTGTTCTTTCGGGGTTTCCCCATTTTTTCTTTTAAATTTTTTCAATGAGCTAGACTTAATTTCAAATAAGTAGCTGCGAGTGATATATAATAATTACTAGCTGATGCCCGCGACTTCGTCCGCGTGGATTTAGTTTTTAAAATCCCACGGGAACTCTTTGGGATAAAAGTAGCCTATGTCACTCTCCAGGTCCTCAACTATACCCATGCAAAAAATCACGTTGATCCGTAGCCCTGTTGCGGCGTGATTGAAGGACAAACCAACAAACAAACACACTGTCGCATTTATAATATTAGTAAGGATATGGAAATGTACGAACCGAAAATCAAACCCAGAACCAAGCTTCTTTTCCAAGGCGAGTAGGTAAAAATCACAAGTGATTCAGAAGATCATTTTAAGGTTGTTTCTTTCCCAATCGTACACCTACAACGCGGACCTTATTATGTAAGAAAAAAATAAATAATGATGCAGTTCTAACATCTAACCCGCGACCATAATGCGAATATAATACCACATATTATTATCAACTAATAATAATCTTCGACAATAGCTGATGCACCATTATGACTATAACCAAAAGTTTTTTTTTTACATGTGCTCCTCAATACCTGTAGCTATTCAGACACAATAACATGTAGTATTCATTTATTTTGTACGTTTACCTTTTAACCTTGGTTACTTTTAAATTACCTATATGTAACTATTTAATTTAATATTACCCCCAATTTATCTATGTATCAACTGTTAACCGAAACTCATGTTAATATCTGTATTTATTCATTTATTTCTTTTTCTTATTACTTAATTTTATAACAGCTGTCTCGTGGTTGGCTCGCGATTTCATTTAAGGCTATGCCTGAAAATCAGCGCTCAGCATTTTAATGTTGCAGCATTATGCTGAGGCAGTAGCCTTTTCAGCTTTAACATTTAGGAACAATTTATTATTAAATTATTTAGTGATTAAGTTTTTGTCTGTATATCATTATTCTTAAAGACCTTCTTGTTAAAAGCTGAATAAATAGGATTGTTTTAGTAGTTATTTGTTTTATTTATATAGATACGGTTCATATTTATTGACCTTATTAATAGTTATCATATGTGAAAATTTTGTAACAGATTAAAATGTAATTAAACACTCTAATTCTCACATCTCTAATTACAATTTTTGATATGTATTTAAAAGTTCGGATATTTCCTTTGTCTACGTTTACACTTTAATAAAAAATAAATAAAAAATACTCGGTCGGGAGGACTATGATTGTAACTTAGTGCTACTTACTTGTATATTAGACATATTCACGACATATTTTTCGTCTTATGCAAATCTAGCATTTATTTTGTGCCAATAAATCCTAGTCGTGACACAAAACATGAGCGAAACAGCGACAGAATCGTGACAAATAAGCCTTAAATTGTCGATCACTTTACGAATAATTGTTTTTACTTTTTATCTAGCGTAGATCGCAGAGTTATTAATTTTTAGTAGGAAAGGACCTTTGGACCTTTGATGTACTTATATAAAATAACTAGCTGACATGGCGAACTTTGTACCGCCAAAATTTTTTTTTTATTTTTTTTTTATTAAATATTAAAACCTTCCGTGGACCTTAAGGAACATACAAAAAAATAAATTAACCGAGTTGGTCCATCCATTCTTGAGTTATGCGCTTACCAACATTCATTTTTATTTATATAGATAATATATTGTTTTATAATATATCAAATTCCGGTCTAAATTATTATCGTCTAGTTTTATTTTTATTATTTTACTAGCTGAAGCCCGCGACTTCGTCCGCGTGGATTACGTTTTAAAAATCCCGTGGGAACTCTCTCCAGGTCCTCAACTATGCCCATGCAAAAAATCAAGTTAATCTGTTGCTCTATTGCGGTGTGATTGAAGAACAAACCAACACACAAACACACTTTCGCATTTATAATATTAGTAAGGATTTATTGAAAACGCAGGTACTTATTGTAAAGAGCTAAGTTGTCTTTGAAAATCGAATATAAAAAAATACGGAAAAAACAATAATTATTGTTAAAACAAAATTACTGTCAAAAATTAAATTATGATGATACTTTAAAATATTACATACATTACTCCTAGATCGAATTGCTTAATATTATGTGCTTATAGTACAATAATTATGTCAATTTTTAAGCTTTTTAAGTTGTAGTACCTCTGTAATAATGTAATCAACATCTTGTTTTTCGTGTTGAACTTAAAAATAAGCTCATACTAAGGCGTAGTCAAACGGAAAATATTATCTTTATCTGTTTTTTTAGGGTTCCGTTTTTAAAAAATCGGCCAAGTGCGAGTCGGGCCTCGCTCTTTTAGGGTTCCGTTAAAAAAAATTAAATATAGTAGATTATTAACCAAGGGGATAAAGCAGTGTCTTCTGTCGCGGGTGACGATTTAAATCGCGAGCGTAACGAAGGACTCGAGGTTTACTCCCGAGCGTAGCGAGGGTGTTAAAAACTTAAATCACGAGCGAAGCGAGGGATTTAAGACGAGTCCTGAGTGTAGCGAGAGATTTAAGTTCACCCAAGACTAAGACAGCTTTATCACCGAGGAAAATACTCTACTTTTCGTACCATTTGCGAAAAAATTAACACAATAATAATATGAGATAAGCATTTATTAAAAATAATGACAATTAAAAGTAAAAGTTAACATTCGAAACATTGGTCCAATTATTATTGATAGAGAGAGTTACATTTTTGTTTGGTACATTTATTGTTGATGAGTTGATTTGAGTATTTCTCTGTTCTTGCGTCTGAGCATTTGCACTGATGGAATCCGACAATTCACTGTCACTGTCGCTTTGATTTAACATCGTAACGTATTTTTAGAACATTTACTTATTTATAAAAATAAATTAAAATAAACTTTACGTTTATGTATTTGAAGAAAACAAAAACGCGGCAAATTCCTAGACTAGTATTTTTTTGTCGGAAAAGCAAAGGCATCAAGCTCATACGGCCTCGTCGGTTTTCGTAATTTTATTTAATAATCATAACTGCATAATAAATGCGTATTCCTTTTTCAAAAAGATGTATAATGCTTTATATACAAACTCAATGGTGTAAACACAGATGTAGTTCAGTATAAATTTCGGTAAGTATTCCAAATTTAAATCACATTCTCCCCCTAGAGGATGAATGAAATTCAGTACAATTTTCTTTCCCTGTTTTTAACAGATTAAAAATGACTATTGTTATGTTCGCTTTTTGTGGCACAGAATGTCACTTTTTTGAGCAAGTGGTACGAAAAAAATATTTCCATGTACCCAGGGAAAGATTTTAATTTAATTTTTTTAATTTAATTTAATTTTTATTATTTGTTGTTAAAGCGGCAATAGAAATACATTATATGTGAAAATTTCATCTGTCTATGACATGTCGCTGACAGACGGACGGACGGACGGACGGACGGACGGACGGACGGACGGACGGACAACGTAGGCTTAGTAATAGGGTCCCGTTGGTACCCTTTGGGTACGGAACCCTAAAAAATAACTGTCTTCTATTTTATTTTTCTGTAAGGCAAAAATTTTACTAGTTTTTGTAAATATTTCTGTGGAGCAGTTAGAAATATCCCGCAATAGCTCAGTAGGGAAGGTGCTAGTTAAAACAGCGAGAATTAAGCTTTCAAAATTTGAAAAATTCAAATTGGCGGATTTTGGACGCCATAATGTGGGGTTCAAAAATTTTTTTTTATCCCAAATCCGATTGAGTGGGGTATCAAATTAAAGGGTTTGAAAAGGTGATTACTAAAATATATTTTTTAATTTTTTTCTCATGAAGATAATTGATACTATATTCATTGAATTTTCTTTAAAGCAGATTTTTTTTTATTTTTTAATATTTTGCTTGTTTGTTCTGTATCTTGACAAGAGCCACAGCTGAATTTCTTGGCTTTTACAGCTATCAAATGCATCCCAAACTTTTGATAGAGTCTCTTGTCTTGCCATTCATAATCGTATGGGCTCTAGCAGATCAGCAGCCCAGTGGTTACTTCTGTATTGACAGCATTTAACTGAGTTAGGAACCTCTTATTGACATGACACGTAGTTGAGACTATAATATAGTTAATTTTCATTTTAAATATGTACGTATTTCTATAAATTAAATGCCATATTCACCAACGTCGAGTGAAGTTTAAACGAGGAATAAATTAAGCGTTCTGACAGGTTTTGTATTGGAAATCTGCCAAAATATCAAAAGGCTCGGATAAGACTTATATTATTACGTTGATGTAATCGGCCCTAAATGTATTTGACCAACGTATAATAATACATTACATTATTGTCGAGGCTCGGGATAAAGCAATTTATGGACGAGTAACATTGGAAGGCCGAGGCGAAGCCGAGGACTTCCAAGTGATTTTAAAAGGACGAGGCGCTAGCCGAGGCCATTTTAAGTAAACGAGGCCATGAATTGCTATTTCGGCCGAGGCTTATATAGTACTTTTCTCTAATTTGCGAGGAAACAACAAAAAAATAAATAATAATAAAATTCATTCTTATTTTTTTAAATTGTATAACTCAGCGAAAGAAATGCACATTTAAAACACCTAATCACAGAGGAGAAACACCTAATAGAGGAAAGTGTACATTTTAAAAACCTCGTACCTGTCCAGCAATTTACATTATTGTCCTGTTACGTAATTGCTGGCGCCACGCCAGCAATGAGCCAATTGACGTTTCGTTTTTTTTAAATAAAGAAGCGATTTCCGAGCAAATTTGAGAAAAAGTTATTCTATTCTATTCTAAGAGCCACAACTTGACCTGCATGAAAGAAAAATAAATGAACCCAATGAATTGGCTACGGAACTCTGCCTTAAACGTGGCACGACACGCACTTAGCGTATCTTTTTATCCTACAGACAATTTATTCTTGAACCCTACCCTATAATTTGAGCGTTATTTACTTTAATTCACAGATTGCGTGTTAAGTTGTCGTGTCGGTGTATACGAGTGTATATAAATGGCGCGTTTTCAGGATCCTCCGTAATTAGACTCATTTGTTGTCACCCGATTCGTCTAGAATGGTTCGCCTTATATGCGATGATGCTGACGAGCTATCATCTCGTTTATTTTTATTTTTTTATTCAATGACACAATATCCCTTGACTGCAATATCAGCTCATGGTAAGTGATGATGCAGTCTAAGGCTGAGATCAATAGATCGTACAGTACCCGGCGATATATATTGCACATCGGCCTTTGGAATAAAACGCTATTCTATTTTATTCACAGTTCGACTGCATTTTTTTTATATGTGTTACGTGATGTGCTCGCCGATTGTGAAGAGATTTCAGTAATTACTACGTGAATTTCTGGCTAGCTTTCCTTGCAATAGAATAGATATAGCGTTTTATTCCAAAGGCCGATGTGCAATATATATCGCCGGGTACTGTACTCTGGTTCTGCTCAAGATTCAAGATAAAATTAAAATGAGACAACAAATATGTCCAGACATAAATCTGTCTCGTTTTAAGTCAGTCTTGAGTTTAAGCTGAGAGTGCCATTTATAGATCTTACCCTAAGATGGAATCGGGCTGTTTGCCCAAAAGTTCACCGGGCTCAAAAAAAAAAGAGTGCTTTAGACCACACGACTGAAGTAAAACTTACGAAACGCAACTGGCTATGAGAGAAAGAAAGAAAAAAATGTGTGCTCGCACCTCTCTCTCTTGCCTCTACAGTAATAATATACGAAACGTAACTATCTCTCTTTCTATCTTTACGAACTTATATCTCCCTCTCAACTTCCGTTCGCGTCGCCCGATCACACTTTTCGTAACGCATTCACCAGCTTACTCCTCAAGTCAAGCGTGCGTAAAGAAGTTTTACTTCAAAAAGTGCAATTGTATTATTACCTGACTACAGCAAAGCCAAATGGAGGGGTGATGATTTTGGCAGCCTATGTATAAGTATGTATATACGTGTGCTATTTACGTATGTTCCACGGTAGCGCCTAAACGATTCGTTATTATGGTCCTGGGGACATAGGCTACATTTTATATGAACGAAATCAATTATGACTTATATCTATACCTATTATTTAACCTATTATTTACCTAATTATACCTATATCCAATTTTCCGTCGGTTTACAATGTTTTTCTTTTTTTTATTGTATAGCTCTCAATCGCTCTTTGAAAGGATTCGAAACACTTGTTTGCTTAATTTCTGTTTAATGTAAAACCGACCGAATAATAATATGAAAAAAGTGGGTCTTTCTTACGAGCCGAAAATTTATTTTTCGTACCACTTGCTCAAAAAAGTGACATTCTGTGCCACAAAAAGCGAACATAACAATAGTCA
The DNA here is from genome assembly GCA_029955525.1 of Oeneis ivallda. Taxonomy (NCBI): domain Eukaryota; kingdom Metazoa; phylum Arthropoda; class Insecta; order Lepidoptera; family Nymphalidae; genus Oeneis; species Oeneis ivallda. The sequence goes on along the minus strand of JARPMR010000010.1, from coordinate 3,519,661 downwards.
TTTTTAATCTGTTAAAAACAGGGAAAGAAAATTGTACTGAATTTCTTTCATCCTCTAGAGGGAGAATGTGATTTAAATTTGGAATACTTACCGAAATTTATACTGAACTACATCTGTGTTTACACCATTGAGTTTGTATATAAAGCATTATACATCTTTTTGAAAAAGGAATACGCATTTATTATGCAATTATGATTATTAGACGAGGCCGTATGAGCTTGAATCTTGATGCCTTTGCTTTTCCGACAAAAAATATTAGTCTAGGAATTTGTCGCGTTTTTGTTTTCTTCAAATACATAAACGTTAAGTTTATTATAATTTATTTTTATAAATAAGTTAATGTTCTAAAATACGTTACGATGTCAAATCAATGCGACAGTGACAGTGAATTGTCGGATTCCATCAGTGCAAATGCTCAGACGCAAGAACAGAGAAATACTCAAATCAACTCATCAACAATAAATGTACCAAACAAAAATGTAACTCTCTCTCTATCAATAATTGGACCAAATGTTTCGAATGTTAACTTTTACTTTTAATTGTCATTATCTATCTATAATATAATAAAACTGTAACAGGTCCAATTCTGTACATTGAAGATATTTTGAAAATTTTTGTTTGAGGGCACTCTATAATCGATACTGAAGCCAAAACAATTTCTTTTTAATTTTTTGTCTGTCTGTCTGTCTGTCTGTCTGTCTGTCTGTCTGTCTGTCTGTCTGTATCTTGGCCGCGCATCACGCCGAAACTACTGGACGGATTTAAATGAAACTTGGCACGATTTAAGTTAATACTACGAGGTATAATATAGGATACTTTTTATCCCGAAATTCAGCACCGTTCCCTTGGGAGAGGGGATGAAAGTCAAAATGTGTATTTCGCTGTAATTCATTAAGGCGTATTCCGATTTAATCCATTCTTTTTTGTTAGAAAGCAGGGTCTTTAGAGATTGTCCTGTAATTATTTCAAGGTCGTCAATTTCGTATTTCAGAAATTATAGACATCACAATCTTCAGTATAAGGTCCAAATAACTTGAACCCCGGAATCTACAGGATACTTTGAATGAACGGCTCATCTTAAGCTGGCATGCGTAATTTATCGTATATAGCCATCGTGGATACTATTTTGTCAAAGTCAAACTACTCCAAAGGCGTCAGATTTTGCCAAACGATCATTATACCTACATACTACATAGTAGGTATGGATGTAATACATCGTATGGACGTAATATTACAGTGTTTTCCTATGTAATTTAATATCCTAATCATAATTACTAATATTATAAATGCGAAAGTGTGTTTATTTGTTGGTTTGTCCTTCAATCACGCCGCAACAGAGCCACGGATCTACGTGATTTTTTTACATGGGTATAATTGAGGACCTGGAGAGTGACATAGGCTACTTTTATCCCGGAAAATCAAAGTGTTCCCGAGGGATTTTAAAAACTAAATCCACGCGGACGAAGTCGCGGGCATCAGCTAGTTTTTAATAAATGCTTATCTCATATTATTATTGTGTTAATTTTTTCGCAAATGGTACGAAAAGTAGAGTATTTTCCTCGGTGATAAAGCTGTCTTAGTCTTGGGTGAACTTAAATCCCTCGCTACACTCAGGACTCGTCTTAAATCCCTCGCTTCGCTCGTGATTTAAGTTTTTAACACCCTCGCTACGCTCGGGAGTAAACCTCGAGTCCTTCGTTACGCTCGCGATATAAATCGTCACCCGCGACAGAAGACACTGCTTTATCCCCTTGGTTAATAATCTACTATTATGACACACTTAAAAGCTTCGAAAACCTAATTGAAAAACCTAATTTTGTACGTTGTGAAATTGACCGCAATTTATTTTTATGTACCTATTAATGATAGTCAGAGTTACAAGATTTTGGAAGACGTTGGAAGCTGACCCGTTTCTTTAGTACGAAAGCTGTGATCATCAAAATGCAGTCATCATTATCATCAGCCACCCATCAACGGCTCATTACTCTCTCAGAGAAGGGTTATAGGCCATAGTCCACCACGCTGGTCATGCACGGATTAGCAGACTTCACTTTCGAGAATATTATGGAGAACTCTCAGGTGTGCAGGTTCCTCACGATGTTTTTCCTTCACCACTGAAGCATATTGTGATATTTTAATATTTTAATTTCTTAAGTTTTGCTTTTGCTAAGCAATCAAACAAAATGCAGTCATCATTATCAACCCATCATCGCCTCACTACTGAGCGAGGTCTCCTCTCAGAGTAGTTTTATAGGCCATAGTCCACCACGCTGGCCCAATGCGAATTGGCGGACTTCACACACCTTCGAGAACATTATGGAGAACTCTCAGGTGTGCAGGTTTCCTCACGATGTTTTCCTTCACCCTTAAAGCATGTGATATTTAATTTCTTAAACGCACTTAACTTTGAATAGTCAGAGGTGCGTACCCGGGATCGAACCTGCGACCCCCCGAATAGGAGAACACAGTCGTAACCATTAGGCTATCACTGCTCAATCAAACAAAATGCAGTACCGGGTAGCAAATATAATCGAGCTTTCGCATTCCAATTTCCAAAGCTCAACACTGTACAGTGTACACTATACGTTACCTTACAGTAGGTATATTTAAGTATATTGCTGACTAGTCATAGGACTGGTACTGATGTGGGGGTAAATATAATGAAAATGGAGTATATGTTTATTATATACATATAGGTATTGTACGAAATATAATTTTGAAAGATAATAATTTTTATTTGCAGGTATGCTTCCCTCTTACGAGTACGCGTTAGATAAGTATCTAATCGTCTAGCGTTTGTTGCTTTTTATGCCTCAACTGCTGAATTGCTGACGGGCACAGAGACAAAATGTATACTGATATCGATATAATTATATAGGATCCTGGAATCATTTTATGCTTGAAACAAAACAGTTCCCACGGAAGAAGAAGTAAATGAAGACGCAGTCACAGCTCTTTAATTTATAAAACAACTAGCTGATGCTTACGACTTCGTCCGCGTGGATTTAGTTTTTAAATTCCCTCGGGAACTATTTAATTTTCCGGGATAAAAAGTAGCTGTCACTCTCCAATTCCTCAACAGCTATAACCATGCAAAAAATCACGTCAATCCGTAGCTCTGTTGCGGCGTGATTGAAGGACAAACCAACTAACCAACAAAACACACTCTCGCATTTGTAATATTAGTAAGGATATTTTACCATTACGCAAACATATCTACATTTAAAGAGACCTAGACGATTTTTAATTCGTTGCATGTTGTATTTTCTAATGATGTTATTGCATATGAACACCAATTTGAAAATGAAATGAGTTTCAAAAATTTCTAATGAAACAATTCAAAAATTTACACAGCCAAATTATTAAAACTCTGATTGGTGTATCCAAATTTTTGGGATGAGAGACACTTGGGTTTTGTATTATTTGTACTTACTTGAAATATTTACACTCCTATTTCTTTTCTCTTAAGGTGGATTATACGAGTCTGCCCGCGACATTCAAATTTAATTTGGTTTTTCCCATTTTGTAAACTAATACGACAAAGTAGGCTCATGGCATTCTAATTGCGCCAGTAGAATTATAATCTTCACAGGTTTACCTAAAAATCTTTACTTGAAAGTGACCGAAATCAATCAAAATACTGACTAATTTGTGAGTAGTCCAACGTCCAACTCGGTATTTTGATTAATTTCTTAAACTGTTCACTTTCAAGTAAAGATTTTTATGTAAACCTGTTAAGATGATAATTCTACTGGCGCAATTAGAATGTCATTAGCCTAGTTTGTCGTATTAGTTTACAAATTGCGAAAAACCAAATCAAATTTGAATTTCGCGGGCAGATCCGTTTAATCATCCTTAATTTTCAACAGCACGTTATACAAAGCAAGCCAAAACATATTAAGTAGGTCCCGTATATGTGAGTTTATAAAAGGAATGTACTAAAAAACTAAGAGCTAATGCTCTTGTACGTCTCCGGAGTCCGGACACGACCGCTGTACGTGTTCGCCGTACGAATCGGTTTTGGGGCTTAGATAATATGAGGTCACAGAGTATGGGAGAAATATAGACGGAGCTTTCGCTAGCTCATAGGATTCAAGTGCTAAAAAAAGCTTGTTGTGTAAAAAATTAATGAAGAGGTTTGTTTTTTTAGTTTTATATGATAGGGTGATGTGTAAAGATGTAATGAAAAGATATTATTTTTTTTTATGATTTTATTTATTTTTTAAAAATTAAAAAAAAAAATACGCTCTCGTTACTTTGACATGAGATCTTGCTATCTATTTCAATAATATGTATGGACAAGTATTATATTAAATTAAAGCCTTATCTTCGCGCATACGTCCCAAATCTGGCCGCGTCACTCCAAGGGCTATGCTAACCCAATAGCTGGCTTTTTAGCCAGGTTTAAAACGGATTCGCAACTACGCGCGTCATAAGCTCACAGGGCGGGCATATAGAACGCTTTTGTTAGTTTTTTAAACGACTTCAAAAAAGAAGGAGGTTCTCAATTCGTCGGAATCTTTTTTTTATATTTGTTCACCGATTACTCAAAGACATGTGGACCGATTTGAAAAATTCTTTTGTTGTTTCAAAGCGCATACTTCCCAGGTGGTCCCATATAAATTTTGTCGAAATCAGTCGAGCGGTTTTTAAAATATCAACAATAATTTGTTGTTGTATAAATTAAATACTTTGTATAGTGTGTGTATAATGTAGTGAAGCGGGAGTATGAAGTCGGTTGTTTAAAAAGAATTTTTTATATTAAATTACTAAAGAAAATTAGCCAAGCTGAAATTGACTAATATCCTAGTCTCCCTTCCAAATAAGCAGAAAGAGTGGGTATGACGGATGGGGATCAATCGAGCCTTCAGTTTCTAGTCCGCACCACCTTTAATCGTTGCGTTGGGCTAAAGGTATTATTTTTTTATTCGATGACAAGTTAGCCCTTGATCGCGATCTCACCTGACGCTAACTTGGAAGGGGTAAAACTTGGGAGGGAGGGCAGTGTAATTAAAAATCCTAGTCATGATAGATTTCTTCTTAATTTTATTATTGACAGGTTTGAACGTTATAATATGCTATTTTTTCTCAGGCAACTTTGTAAAAAGGGAGCTCTATTTTATAACATGACAATTTAGTTATGAACAATCGGCTTCTTCTTCTGTTTTACTTTGGTGACCCGTTTTCTTCATTTTGCTATCTATGTTTATTCTTCATCTGTGTCTGAGGCATGTGAGTCCATGACTTCGTGAATGCGTTTTTTGTTTGCCAAGTTTTCGTCTAAATAAGTGATAAATATTGTTTTTGAGATACGTCGCTATTTAACGGGTTGAACAAAACCAAATAAGTTAAGCACAATATAAAACATCCAATTCAACTAAGCCAAACTACAGAATTTTTTGTATTAATAATTACGCTTGAAATAAATGATGGATTACTGGGGAATTGATGATGCTATCTTAGATAGATAGATACGAACACACACAACCCTTTAAAATGATAATATTATAAAATTCGATCTTCAGCCATTTTTACGTTTCAGTAAAACATGGTAACATTACTTCTCTTTTTCGACGCCGATAAAGTTCATAGACATACCTACTGGTATACTTAATAATAATAATGTAACCAAGTATTAAAATTATAAAAAAGCTTAATCGATTTCGACTGATTCTTACTTACACAAAAAACCAACTAGGTACAATTAATGTACTATCTACATTAAAATAAATTTACTAGGATATACCTACAAAAAAGGTTTCCTTTTGATATGCCTTCATAATTATTTTAATAGCATATAAAATCTTTAATTGCGTATTAACAATTTTTACCTACCATAATACATATACCTACATCTACCTAACTGAAGAATAATTAAAGACAAAACTAATCGTCCGTTAAAATAGTAAATTGTGTGTGAACTACAGAACAACACACACGGGTTTCGTTACGGTGTTTACGTGGACGCAGTATAGCTATCATACAGTTCGGAAACCAAAGTACGAGTTACAAGCGCAGAGCAATGCCTACAGCATTTATTAAATGATGTACAGTGCTATTCACATTTAACGAAAAGACGAGGAGCATCCGGTTTCGAAAATCGTCACTCAATTCACTACAGTAAAAACTATTTCTTTCTTGCCTTTATACTAGAACTGTCAAGTATCGCAGTTCAAAATCAGGATCAAAGCTGTAATATGAAGAGGCTCGAGGCAAGATTAAACTCTTCTAGACTAGACTTAAATGCTAGTCTACTGCGAGACTTCGAAATATAATACGCCAATAAATACAGCACCAAATTTTTGTAATATACCTAATGAGGAAAGCACGAAGTAACGTATATAGGAAGAACAAAAACTAAACGATCACGAATCACGGAACTACGAAAGCACGTTCAACGTAAACCTTCAACTGCATAACTAACATCGAACGAAACGTACGAATTCCTCAAGGCAGCGACAGTTGCTTTGTGGTATTGTGTCGCCGTTTCCAAACTGTAGGTTAGCTAAACAAACTGATATTTCGTGTACAAATTGCATCCATGGGAAACGGGGCTTAATCGGATTGCTCGGCAATCATAGTCTAACGGTAACTTGGCTGATTGATTTGTTTTATAACTTGGCGATAGCTCACATGTTAGAATTTGATATCGGAAATCGAGTCAACTAAATTTTTTTTAATTACAGCTACTAGATGGCTAGGCTTTCGCTTGAAGACAATCAATGCTGGAAAGCACTAATGAAGACTAGGTTGGAGCGCGCTTGCCAAGAAGATGCCTATTCACTCTTACCTTGCGTTTAGGATGGTTACATGGTGATCACTGCTTTCCCTCATGTCAAGCACAGGCTGCCGGCGGCGGCAGGCGGCAGGTGTGCCGTGTGGTGACGGCAGATCAGAATACAGTTGTCACCACCCCTGCTCTTCCCGCGGGTGTCGTACGAGGCGACTAAGGGAATATAACGGAGAACGGGCAGCAGCGTCCTCTGTGCTACTACTACCATCTACTGCGATCACCAACCCGTCTGCCCCGCGTGGTGATTATGGGCAAACCCTCCCCTTGGGAGAGGCCTTTAGTCCAGCAGTGGACTGTTATAGGCTATTGATGATGATTGATGAAGCACAGGCTTATCTTGCTGTAAAAAAATTATTCGGGGGGTCGCAGGTTCGATCTCGAGCTCTGACTTTTCGGAGTTATGTGCCTTTAAGCAATAAAGTATCACATCGTGATACGTGATTCAAATTACAAGGAAAACATCGTGAGGAAACCTGAACACCTGAGAGTGGTCTATAATGTTCTCAAAGGTGTGTGAAGTCTGCCAATTTGCATTTGGTCAGCGTGGGTGTACTATGGCCTATAATCCTTCTCTGAGAGGAGACCTGCGCTCAGTAGTGAGCCGTTGATGGGTTGCTGATGATGATGGGTAAAAAATACTACATACAAGGTTTCATAACAGCGCGCTATCCTCAAAACAATTAGCTACATGATACAAGCGCGGCACCTCAAGTCGAGCCATTACCGATTCGTTCCCCGACAACCGTCGGCCGGCCGCACACTATCCCAATACCTCACTATTATTTAATTGCCACAAATTGCCCCGATACTTAGCTCAAATTGAACTTCGGCGCTTTTTGACCGACTTCAAAAAATCCAAGTTTCAATGCGACGCGGTGTTTATTTTGATGTATAGCCTTCTGTGAGATTTTTCTTCTGAATAATGCTATGATTTCAACCGATAGAACTGATGTCATGTAATGTAGATGACTCTAGATGACTGCATCAAGCTACAATACAAGCGAGAGGCTTTTGAGATGGTGCACTAAATTAAAATTACGAATACACATAGGTACAGATCTCATACAGACGGACATATCTATGAGTATACGGACATATCTACGAGTATACCAAAGGTCATTTGGGTAAAACCCGTCCCAATCCTCGTAGCACTTTTTTATATATCATATGAAAGAGCATAAAAAGTAGGTACATCATTTCATTGTATGGCAGTAAATCTGTGAAGAATTGGGGAAAAAAGTTATTCAATAATTATTTAAACATATAATTAAATAAATTAAAATAAAGATCGAGAAGGCGCCAGTCTACAATAAAGAGAAGGCAACACGGTAGTAAGTGTGTCTGAGACAGAACAACGTGAGAACTACGTGCGAATGCGTAGACCGGCAGTGCGGCCTGCCTGTCGCGTCATCGTCCTGCGCACTCTACCCAAGCGCGCTGGGTAACCGCCAACTTCCAACTCCGGGCTAGTACTGAGAATTTCTTGATAGAACAATCCAATGTTTACTGGCCTTACCAGGGAATCGAAGCCGAGACCTCGTCATCCGCAGTCCAACATGCTGACATGCTAAAGCTAAATGAGGCAGTTAAAGTTTTTATACCATAACATTATAATATGTTCCAAGTTTTTGTACGTCCATTGCCCATTATAATCATTCAAGTTGCTTACAGTACCCGGCGATATATATTGCACATCGGCCTTTGGAATAAAACGCTATTCTATTCTATTCACAGTTCGACTGCATTTTTTTTATATATGTTACGTGATGTGCTCGCCGATTGTGAAGAGATTTCAGTAATTACTACGTGAATTTTTGGCTAGCTTGCTTACAATAGAATAGAAATAGCGTTTTATTCCAAAGGCCGATGTGCAATATATATCGCCGGGTACTGTACCTGCGTAGATTGAAATTGAATTGCCTCGGTCTTGCTCCACCTGTATGCCGTGGCTCCCTGCGACTCGTATGATATTCGATGTCGTCGGACCACCTAGTGGAGGGTCTGCCAACACTGTACTTGCCGGTGCGGGGTCGCCAATCCACCACCTTTGGGAGTTGGGACCCCAACGACCAATCAGCTCTTCGAACTATGTGTGTGCATGTAGGTAGGTATGTATATTTATTGATTTTATGATATGACAAATATATTTCGCATGCTAATTAAAGTCAAAGTAATGTAGAAATCGTGTAGGATTTTTATTTATGACAACATTACCTCAATAAAGCTGTTTAAAACTTGTAAGTGCGCGATTTTTTATTCTAGTGTAATTCGGAAGTTGCCTTGGGAGTTTACTAATTAATTTATTTTGCACTCATTAATCAAAAATTTCAATGAGATGTGTTTTTTACCATCATAAACTTGTTTAAAGCTTTGACCACGGCCCCTTTGTGATACATTAGCTGAGGATGTAGTCTAGGTACCTACCTACCTATGTAAAATGTATTATGTAGGTATACAAAGAGGTTGACACAAAAAGAAGAATCCTATCCCGGAAAATTAAGGAGTTCCCGCGGGAATTAAAAAAACCTTAATCCGAGCGGACGAAGTCGCGGGCATCATCTAGTTGTTTAAAGGTATAGATGAGATTTAATAACTCAGTCTGTGGTAGTTTTAGGGATCCGCACCCAAAGGGCCAACGGGATCCTATCACTAAGCCTCCGCTGTCCGTCGGTCCGTCCGTCTTTCAGCGGGCTGTATCTCATGAACCGTAATAGGTAGTTACATGAAATTTGGACACTATGTATATTGGTATTGCTGTTACAATAACAAATAATTAAAAAAAAATTTAAAAAGGAATAAAAAACCCGATTGCTTTAAAGAATATCAATGAAAATATCAACGTTGAGAAAAAAAAATGAAATAGCTATTTATGCAACTGCATCGTAATGAGGGTCATTTTAATTCGAGTGCTGTTTTTTGATACGAGGCTTGCCGAGTATCAAAATAGGATAGTACGAGAATTAAAATGACTAATTACGTTCAGTTGCATACAAGATTTTATCTACGACAAGGAAGTAAAATCATTAACAAAATACGCCGTAGGCTCAATAAAGTAACAAAAAGTAACTCCGTAAGCCGCCACCAGCCGCCACCAGCCGCCTGTGGCGCCTCTGTCATATGAACGGTACAAAAGTGCCAGAACTCAGAGCCTTAGCTTTAGGTATCCTATTTTAAGAAGATAACCATTTCGATTCAGCTCCCATACAACGAGCTGCATCGAAATGAGAAGCAAAACCGAAAGAGTGTTCATTTCGATTCAGCTGTCAAACTCGAAATTGGAACTTTTCGATGCTGGAGTAGATAAAATATATTTTCATAATCACCTTTACAAACCCTTTAATTTGATACCCCACTCAATACGATTTGAAGAAAAAAAATGTTTGATCCCCACATTGTGGCGTCCAAAATCCGCCATTTTAAATTTTTCAAATTTTTATTATGTTCTCGTTGATACTCTCGCTGGCATGGCAAATCTAACGACGCGCCACTTATCAAAATCGCCCCACGCGTTTGGTCTCTAGAGTGCCACAAAGGAACAAATAAACATACATACATACATACGTCATACATACAAACATACATACTTAGACTGATAAACACATTACCACTCCTTTGCGTCGCGCAGTCGGGTGAAAAAAGTTAAAAATTAAAGAGGGTCTCAATATAATAAACTTTTGTTTTTGTCTAATAATAGCTGGTGCGGACCCTTGGTTTGCGGGTCCGACTCGCACTTGACCGTTGTTTTCTATCCAGTAGTGCCTCCTGCCGGGTCATAATAAATAGACTAAAATACTTTAGATAAAAACTAGCTAGGTATAGACTTATTGAATGAAATAAAAACCTGAATTCCTAAAGAATGAGATAGTACAGAAGTAATGTTTACGTCGTCATTTAGCGTCGGAGTACGTGATTGATATATCAACCAGTTAACAACCTTGTATTCATCCAAATAGTCCTATTATAATCTTCTTGCTACGAAATTGCGCTCTATGTATATATAAAATGCAACTCATGTGCGATGGAAAACAAACTTTATTTGGAAGTGCTTAGGTTCGATGTTGTAAGTTGGTTTTAAGTTACGCAATTACCTACCATAACAATAAAGCCTTAAAGATTTGCATGTATTTTCGCGGAGGTGTCAAAAGTACCTGATTCGTACTTTGTGGGTAGTTGCTTACCTATATGTATCCTTGTCCTTCCTTTCAGCCTTTTCATTCGAAAGAAAGAGCCAAAATATACCCCAGATGAGAAGTAGAATGTATTCTGTTTCCGTTCTGAAACAAATCATTCAAAGTTAAATAATTTTGGGGTCTGTTAAATTTCTTTTAATTTTTAAAATAATTTATCAATTTTCAGTCCGCACCTTTAACAGATGGTCTTTCGAGGCTTTTTAACCAACAAGAACAAGACACAAAAAGAGGGGTGTTATAATTTTGTCGTCTATGTCTGTCTGTCTGTCTGTGTGTATGTGTGTGTCTGTCTGTGGCATTGTAGCTCTCAAACGGATGAACCGATTTCGATGCGGTTTTTTCATTTGAAAGCCAGTTTCCTTGCGGTGGTTCGTAACTATGTTTGGTTAATATCAGTCCAGCAGTGTAAGAGTATCAGCTCTTTTTCAAAATGATGTAAGGCATTTTTGGCGTATGATTACTCGATTAAGTGCTTCACGTGTGCCAGTATAATCGTTAAATGACAATTAATTGATAACTTCGACCTGATGCTGCAACCAGAATCATACATAGTCCGGCCATAGATTCACATGTCGGGGGTGTTTTAAATTTTTAATTTACGCTTGTTGATATTTAAACATGTGTAAAATATTTTTGTAGAGATAAGAACACCTGAATATTCATACATAAAGGATTCACATTTTTAATCTCATTTACAATAATGGATTCGTAGTTCCACTCAACAGTGAGCGAGCGTGTCGTGAGCTCTCAACAACAACAAAACAACACTCGCAACAACAAAACAACACTCGCATCAATGTCACATAGATTACACATTTGCATAAACGTCAGTGCGAAGCGAACATTCAAACTAAATTTAATAAATACTGCCCACATACGATATTAATGGTCTCAGGCTAAGTCTCGGGTTCAATTATGCATACTTTTCTAACTTAACTTAGGATTTAATTTAACAATCTTTACTTCCTTACCTACTAATATTATCAAAGTGTGTGATTTGTTGGTTTGTCCTTCAATCACACTGCAACGGAATTACGGATATAGACGTGACTTTTTGCGTGGTTACAATTAAGAACATCTTTCCTCCAAGGGTTGACGATCATAGAAAGAGAATAGAAATGATCCAATGTAATTTGGCTAAGGCCCCTGGAGAGTGACATAGGCTACTTTTTATCGGGAACTAATTTTTTGAGCTGTTATTTAAATATTCGAGATGCTATTATGATCAGTTCAAAAACATATTGAGCAGTTATTTAATTTAATGGCGGTTGATTAATTATTGCGACAGTAAAACATGGACAATAATTCTAAAAATAATTGAGCAGACCAATAACTGAATGAGCGGTAAAAATGATGGAATGAGCGGTTCGATAAATAGTTCCGCAGATCATAGCGAGCGGTGACACCCGAACTCAGCTTATTAGCGTGGGTGGTGGAAGCGACCTATCACAGGGTTGGTAATCGTCTCGCGTGAGCTCGCGTTTTGAATTTTTGCATTTGTTTTCGTAATTAGCTATCTTACTAGGAATATAGCTATAATACGAACGCGATCTAGCCTAAAAAGAACTATATTTGCCAAAATCTAAAGTTAGGTTAGGTTGGGGTTAGACATGAACACTCAGGTGCCCGGCCGCAGGCCGGGCACTTAGGTTCTATTTCGTCAATACCTAAGTTAATTCTCAAATTTAAGAAATTATCTTAGTGATCGTCGATTTTACCACCTCATTGTTTATAGAATTGCTTAGAATGAGATTTCTTACCTACAAATTCCGATATAATAATGCCCACACGTAACCGCTCGTTTAATATTTTTTACCGCTCATTTAATTATTTTCCTGATCAAGTATATATTCACTGATCCATTTCATTATTTTTTATTACTCATTTTTGTTTACTTTACTGCTTAGTTTTAACTGCTGAAGTAGTTATTAAACGTGCCATTTATAATTTTTAACTTACCAAAACTGCTATTTACAACTGCCTCTTTAAATCAGTGCCCTTTTTATCCCGCAAATTAAGCCCTCCGACATTATTTGTTTATGTGTGTGATCGTTTTGTTGCAAAATTTTGGTTAAAAAACTACTGGACCTATTTAATTGTAATGTAGTTTTCTACAACTACAAAGTCCTATATTTCACGGGGCGCTGCAATCGCTGTTAATTTTTTACTACGTTACAAATACAATTTTCCTGTAAAACTATTGGTCTGATTTCAGTGGCTTTATTTGCATTAGGTACACAATTATCGCATGCTTGCATGTACTCATCGCAGATTTGTGTTTTTTCTTTTATTTCAATGATTGATTGATTGAATTGATTTCTTAAACCCCCTCTACATTCCATAGGGATTTCACATAGCTGAAAAGTGCAAAAAAAATACTTTAATAAAAAAAACTTCTAAGTATAGAGCTAAGAGATTTCAAAGCAAATTAAGAAGTTTTTGGGCAAAGGTTCCTCCGATTTTTCCACTTCTCGCTATTCTGTGCTTCGTTGGGCCACTCATACATGTCAAAAAAATTAAGTGGCACTCGGGGACTGCTGCGGTAAAGCTATTGCATAGCATTTTTTATCAACTTATGCAATTATAAAATTTATGCAATGTTTTTTTTGCATAGTAAAAATTATGAAAAAAATAATTAATAAACAAACAAATAAGAAAAGCGACTACTTCGCGAGTGAGATTCGAACCTGCGATATCATACACCATACAGTAAAGAAAGCAGCCGCTCGCCCACTGCGCCAAATAGAGCTACTTGAGAACCTCTAAAATGTTGAACGCCTACTGAACGACGGTGTTAGGTTTTTTTTCGTTACGGAATTTCTTGATTCGGCCGCCGCGCTCAAACTGTTTGTCCTAGTTCAAAGCCCGCGATAAAAGCTAAGTCCGCCAATTCGCATTGGGCCAGCGTGGTGGACTATGGCCTATAACCTTTCTCTGAGAGGAGACCTGCGCTCAGTAGTGAGCCGTTGATGGGTTGCTAATGATGATGAATGATGATGATAAAAGCTATGCAATAGCTTAAAAACATTGATGCAAAAGAAATTGCACTAAATATTAGGTACATATTAACCGTTGATTTATCCTCAAACCTTCATTAACAAACCGTAATAGGTTACTTTACACATGCGTATATCCCCGCGTGAAACTGATAAGCGTTCTAAATATGCGCCAACCACTTAGCCGGTATACAACGGGAAGGCTTGCCTCGTTAGAATACAGACTCTATTGACATACAATTATAGTTCATATTTCTATGATGATGTGTAAGGTTAAGTTTATTGTATTGAATAGCAAAATTCATTAATTCAGCATCCCCGTCAGGCGGACTGACAGAGCAATAAGTGACGTGGAATATCGGCTTTAAGTGGCCGATTGTGGTAAGATTAATAGGGCTTACAGTTGCCACAGTGTAGTGGTGCATCCAGTATAAACACTGCATGATAGCTGCTAACATAGACTAGTCATAGACCGGGCTTTGTTATAGAAAAGGATTTGCCTATCCCCTACATATTCATGATCAAGGATCACGAATTTGTTGTAATTTACTTTAATTTGAACGAAGTTCCCTTTCGGACGGTTTGGCGGATGGGGGCTAGCCAACGACATGTGGCGTATACAACCTCTATTGAGGAATTAAAATATAGCCACATGTCAGTGAGAAAGTTTTTAAGTTTCGAACGTTTTGAAAATATAAATACATGCGCAAGCTGTCTGCGCGAAAAGGATTCTCATCGATTAGGCCGGCCTCAAAATTATAGTGTATTTTTATATCGTTTTTATTTTATAATATATACAGTTTCTAAATCAACGAAGTCTTTCAATCATCTATCAAGTAATATAATTATTATGGGGCGGCTGAAGAGCCCCATATTAGTGACAACCCGACGACGAACACGAAAATATCAAGCAAGAATAAATTATGTCACCCTCCATATTGGTGACCGCCGACTCACGCAAGAAGAAGAACTTATAATGGTGCCCCTTGACAAAGAAGATCTGCAAACGCAAGAAGGTCTGCCTGCACGACTGCTCCTCCGTAAAGCTGGAGCCCGTGAGTGCCGGCCCGACCAGGGAAGCCCAAGTTCTTCGGCAACAAGAATAATTACTAAGAAGATTTCACGATATCAGTGCGAATCACTGATCTGTAAAGACGCAAATTTTCCGCAGAATTGTACGCTGTACACGCTACAATTGGAATCGGCGAGCTCGGCGAGCTATCTATCTACCTATGAAGAAGGGGCGCATACATCGGGGACGCATCGTATCCAGTTTTCTCCAAGCCCCAGCATTTGAAGCCCCAATTTGAAGTTTCATCGCAGTTTTGGAATTTAGTGCAATTGACAAACAAAAGTGATTGTTTTATTTTTTGACATTCGTGAAACAAATTCGTGACATTCTTTTACAAAATTTTCTTTTAAGTGTCACTGTATTGTAATTTATTTTTTTGTGAGTTTTTAGTTTCATAATTAATAATTTTCTCGCTGACAGCTCGCAACTAAGAGGAACAGTTTAAGGCTTTCGTAGGCTCTAATGAGTTTATTAGTCGTGTTCCCCTTAGCTTAGGGTATTCTTCGCGTCGGTTACAACTTGACGTCGCCGCATCTTTCATTGCGCTGCTCGACGCCTCCCGGACTCCTTCACGCCCAACGCTGCGTGACTTCTCCGATGCTCTTTCGTGCCCATCGCTGCACGACCCGACCGACGCGACGCCCCTCGCGCCCATCGCTGCGCGAGCACCGTGAAACCCTTCGCGCCCATCGCTGCGCGATCTGACCGACGCTTTTTCCGCACCTAGCGCTACGCGACTCTATGGCTGCCTCTCCTTTCTCGCGCCTAGTGCTGTGCTGCTCTTGAAGTTTCGACTGACGTTTTTCGCGCTTAGCCTAATGCTGCGCTGCACGTCTCGACGCCTTTCGTGCCGAATGCTGTACGAACCGTCCGACGTCGTTTTTCTCGTCCTAGTCACTTCGCCGTCATGGTCATTGGTTTCGTTTGTCACCCTTCATTCATTCATTTTTTTTGTTTTCATTCACTCCCTAGGGGGGTATATGTGGCGTATACAACCTCTATTGAGGAATTAAAATATAGCCACATGTCAGTGAGAAAGTTTTTAAGTTTCGAACGTTTTGAAAATATAAATACATGTGCAAGCTGTCTGCGCGAAAAGGATTCTCATCGATTAGGCCGGCCTCAAAATTATAGTGTATTTTTATATCGTTTTTATTTTATAATATATACAGTTTCTAAATCAACGAAGTCTTTCAATCATCTATCAAGTAATATAATTATTATGGGGCGGCTGAAGAGCCCCATAGACACTTGCTGCCTTCGTTTATATTACACACTTTTCATCATAACTTTGGTGGTTTAGCGAAGGAGGGAAACTATCGGTTCGGGGGTTCGTATCATGACTTAATATTGTTATTATTTATTTAATTTATTTTTATTTTTAATTTATTATTAGAAGGAACTTCGTTCCAACCGAGACATCCACGACACTCAAATTTTTTTATTATCTATTACGTCGTAGTGATACTTTTGTTGGCATGTCAATTGTCAAGGTACCAGGAGGTACTAATCGCCAAAAAAAATCTAGTCTATTCTATTCTATTCTATAGGGGTTCTTAAAATAATTCTAAATAAAATTCAATTACTTCTGTTTGTAGGCATCACCTTAGACCTTAGGACCTTAGTTTATCCTGTACAGTGTAGTTTTTAATTTTTATTTCTGAGGAGTCACCTGAATCTGGGTTCCTACTGAAAATCAACGCTGTATACTTTTTTTAACGGTTTTTTACAGTTCTTTTGCCGAGCTTCTTCTTTTCCCTTTAGTTTTTCGGGTTTTGGCTCACATGACAAAAAATATGTTAATCCGGCGCTGCGCTTCTGTCTGGGGACTTTTAGCTAAATGCGCCGTGGTAATCTTCCTTAGGATAAAGTGAGGTGTAGCACAACTTTTAAATAAATGCTTTTTCTTTCTTAAAGCGAGTAGTCTGTATATTTTCATTATGTGTATGAGTCTGTGCGTCTGTCTGTTCACTCGTAGTGCCTCCCCAATGGACCGATTTGGATGCGGTTTTTTCCGTTGAAAGTTAATGTAATCGAGGTGGATTTGAGCTATAATTTAAGACTATCCGCTCCCCTGTAGCCAAGTTACACTTCGTTAAAACATTTATAATACAAAATGCCGCGAAATATTAATCAATACACTTCTGTCTTTGATCAGCCATCTAGTCTTTTCATCTTTGAGCAGCGCCATCTAGTAGAGTTCTAGCCAAAACTTCAAGTGACAACTATCTTAGAAAGAGAAACGATACAAGGAAGTGAATCTTGGCTAGAGTGGGCGTTTGAATCATCAGCTCATTTCCTACTTTATTAAAAAGTCTTACAAAATTTCACTGGTGCGATTGATTTGAAAGTTGTACTGTTATTTTGAATTATAAGGCATGGTAGCTTTGAGCTGATGCTGCAGCATCAAGTAGTCTGCGGGATACCCAACTCACAGCAGATAGGTATAGTGTGTCTGGGCTCATTAGAATGGTCGAAATGAGTTGGTGTTAGATAGATGATGATCTAGGTACGGGGATCGAGGAGGAAGATCTGATGATGGAGCAGAAAACTAAGTAACAGGATGTCAGGTATACCTATCGTGCATAGTCCGGCCAAACATTCGGGGGTGTTTTGAATTTTTCATTTAGGTATACTTGTATAAGGTAGCATAGCCTTCTCGGTATTCAAACCGACGACCCACGAGCTTTAGCTACTAAACCATCAAGTCTCCTTTAGTCACGCCGCACGCGTAATTGCTGTTATCCAGATTAGCATTCGAATCGTAAGTCAAGGACTTATGGGTGTCAAATATAATTTATCAGAGCGTGTCGATTATTCACGGTCATGACAAATGGCGACCAGCGCCATATATCCTGCGATTTGAAATTTGCGAGTCAGTGAAGTATTGGGAAAGAATACGTTGACATTATTTATAACTAGCTGATGCCCGCGACTTCGTCCGCATGGATTTAGTTTTTAAAAATCCCGCGGGAACTCTTTCATTATCCGAGATAAAAAGTAGCTCTCCCGGTCTGAGGAACCACTACTACATCCATTACTATACCCATGCAAAAAATCGCATCAATCCGCTGTTCTGTTGCGACGTGATTGAAGGACAAACCAACAAACAAACACACTTTCGCATTTATAATATCAGTAATGCTTTATTATAACACTTTTTATAATTGTCAAATTTTTTACCAGACTTAACTAAAAACAAAATTACGTTTAGCTGTCATTTACGTTTTGTTATTCCACTGTCATTTGCGTTTTGTTATTCCATGTCAGATGCGTTTTTCTTATACCACGTTTTATAGTGACATGACGGAAACGCGGTCGAACGGGATAAAAAGTATCCTATGTCCGTCTCCTGGTTCTAAGCTACCTCTCCACCAATTTTCAGCCAAATCGGTTCATCCGTTCTTGAGTTATAAATAGTGTAACTAACACCACTTTCTTTTATATATATATAGATATAGATATATAGATAAGCATAGCCTAGTGGTTAGGACTGTGTCTCCTATTCGGGGGGTCGCAGGTTCGATCCCGGGCACGCACCTCTGACTTTTCGGAGTCAAGTGCGTTTAAGCAATTAAATAGCACTTGCTTCAACGGTGAAGGAAAACATCGTGAGGAAACCTGCACACCTGCAAGTTCTTGATAATGTTCTTGAAGGTGTGTGAAGTCCGCCAATTCGCATTGGGCCAGCGTGGTGGACTATGGCCTATAACCCTTCTCTGAGAGGAGACCTGCGCTCAGTAGTGAGCCGTTGATGGGTTGCTAATGATGATGATGATGATGATGATATTATTTACTACCTGATGCCCGCGACTTCGTCCGTGTGGATTAATGTTCTTGATTTCCGCAGAAAGTCTTCAATTTTCCGTATATAATAAACTGTAGCCTATGGGTGAGATCTATAAATAGCACTCTCACTCAGCTCAGACTCAAGACTGAGTTAAAACGAGACAGATTTATGTCAAGTCATATTTGTGTCTCTTTTTAACACTATCTTGAGCAGAGCCAGAGCACGATCTATAGATCTCAGTCTATATGTTGGGTATGAGCTATCTCCATTCCAAACAGCCAAATGGCAACATTCGTTAAAACGTGAAGGAGTAACAAACATCCATCCTCACAAACTTTCGCGTTTATAATGTTAAGTACCTATAGTTCTTGCAATTCACGAGGGCGACTGCCTTATGGTTGTGTGTGTGTCGTATCTGTATAAGTGTGAGCGAGCGCAAAGCTCGCGCCTGCCCGCTCCCACCTAGGCTTTGACAGGCACGCACACTTATGCAATGTGAATATACACGAAGTAACCACAAGTAAAGCTCACTCGCCTTCGTGAATTGCAAAAACTGTAGTAGGAATCCTTCTAGGCTTAAAAAAATCAACTATAAATATATGTATAGGTACCTATATATTAGGTATATGAATAGAGACAGCTAAAGTGCTCATAAAATACTAGCACGCAGAAGAAACGATATAAGTAATATACATATATAGGTTCTTTTTATTTGATGATGATAGCTCGTGACGGTCCTCTCGCCTTATGGTAAGAGACGATGTAGTATAAAATAGGAGTGGGCTAAATTGGAACACCCGTTCCAAGTTATCATAGGGTAAATTGAGACCATATCCCTAATTGGTTTCTATACGCTATCGTGCCGGAACGCTAAATCACTTGGCGGCACGTCTTTGACGGAAGTCTTCTTGATCAGTTCTTGTAAATTGTATGAACTTCGACCGTTTTCGTTGGCTACAGATTTACCTACAGTAATCGAATAAATCCATAATAATGTATCCATATTTATGGCCTTCCTACATCGAGGTTATATAGAATATAAAACAATATTTTATGTATAAACATAAATAATAAGGCAAATGGTTTACGAATATTATTTAAATATGACTTCTACTTACTAGCCCCATCACGGCTAGAAATTACCTCAATTTAATTAAATCGAACCTACTGTCACTCTTAATGGAAACCTTGGATGATGGAGTGTTTTACAGCGTCCATTCAGACAGAAAACAACTCCACCTGCTTCGCTGTCCATTGCTTTTTATATCATGGGCGGTCACAGATTAGAGTATAAAGCCCTTGTAATCATTGGACGAGCTTTTTCAGACCAGCAGTTGCTCAGCGCGCTTTGGCTCAAGTGATTTTTCACAATCAGCCCCCCCGATTGTCTAAAAGTTGCCGATCAAAATCGTATTCATATGACGGCATTAGCGTCAATGTAAAATAAACCATAACAACATTGAATTAGAGCTTAATTTCGTATAGGTTAAATCGGCTTGGCATCCAGCTGCCCACAAGATAGTATAAAAAACTTATTACAATGTAATAGCTTCATAATAATATTGTAAAATGATTATTTTGAAAAGAGCAACTGCTGAGTTTCTTGCCGGCTCTTCTCAGCAGAATCCGCTTTCCGAACCAGTGGTAGAGTTATAACTTGTCATAAGAGCCACAGGTTGGCCTACGTGAAATAAATAATTTTGATTTTTGAATTTTATGCGTTCTTATACGTTTAGGTATACGATACGCTCCATAACGCTCCATGTTAAAATCGGTTGAACCGAATTTGTGACTTTACATCATTACAGTCAAGGAATAATTTACTTTGAGTTAAAGCCATCAAATGAATACGATTTTATCGGCAACTTTTAGACAATCGGACCTGTGTACTGATCATAAGGCACAAACATTTGAAAAAAGTTTTAAGTCCTATAACTGTCCTAAAAGCTTAAGTAATAAGTTTTCGTGTGAAATTCTGGCGTACCAGGTCTCAGGGGTCTACGAATATTCTCTTTTTGCACACCCGTGTTTTTGCACGTCTAAAGGTAGACTGGTAGAAAATGCTTTAGCATTCATCATCATCATCATGAGCAACCCATCAACGGCTCACTACTGAGCGCAGGTCTCCTCTCAGAGAAGGGTTATAGGCCATAGTCCACCACGCTGGCCCAATGCGAATTGGCGGACTTCACACATCTTCGAGAACATTATGAAGAACTGTCAGATGTGCAGGTTTCCTCACGATGTTTTCCTTCACCGTTGAAGCAAGTGATATTTAATTGCTTAAACGCACTTGACTCCGAAAAGTCAGAGGTGCGTACCCGGGATCGTACCTGCGACCCCCCGAATAGGAGACCGCAGTCCTAACCACTAGGCTATCACTGCTTTAGCTTAGCATTAAGCAGCTTTAGCATTCAGTCCGCCTAATTGTACTATTTTTGTGCAAGCTCCCACATTAGAAAGACTAATGCTCGTTTTCACCAACGTTCCCTAAATTTTACGGGCTACCTAAGCTAAGTTAGGTGACGCTTTCTGTCAATTTCGATTCCATAAATCTTTTGGGAACACCTAGTAGTGGAAATGACATTGGGTAAGGGATTGTATTTAGGGGCTACCTTCGTAAAGATAATCTTTTTTTGGGAGATAATTTAGGAATGGTTGCTGAAAACGGGCATTAATTACTTAAATGTAACTTTTAACACGATTCACTTAACATTGCAGTAACATTAATCTGTCAATTTAACTATGAATTAAGGGAATGACTTGGAAATTTTCAATATGTCAATTCTACTATGAACTAAGAAAAAATGACATGTAAAGTTTTCGGTAACTAAAAAAATTCACCTTGCTATTTAGATGTTATTTCATATAGAAGTAACGAGGACACAAATGAACATACAAATCTAAAGCCAGTTCCCCGTCAATGTATAGCGTGCACTGCGATGGTATCGCGCGGTGTATGGGATGAGAACACTAATTATGTTCTATGGAGCACGGGGTGTGGCATTCCGTTAGGCCGATGAACTTTTTAATAGAGCTCACAATTTATTAGACATGATCATATTTATTTATCGTAGGCATTAATTTTTCCTTAAAATTGAGTCGCTTTAACATATTATTTTTGACATTATTCTAAAATACTAAGTAGTAGTCCACAAAAGCTGATAGTTTTTCACCAACACTTTTAGAAAAACTATCATAACTAGTGGTTCGCTCCGAACTGAGACCTCGCGGTAACGGTATCCCATGATTATTCATTCAATCGATACATGACGACCAAAACTGACATTATTATTATGCCCGTTTTCACCAAACATACCTAAATCATCCCCTATGTAGGACTCCTACACTCTTACTGATGCTCATTAAAAATTAAATAATCTCGTTTCTTTATAATATTCATATAATTTTAGTATTTGTTGTTCAAGTACAGGATACAAGTGAAATAAAAAAATAAGTACAGCTTGAAAATATATAGCCGATTTTCCCAGAGAGCGTCTTCAAGCGAGCGTATTAAATCGCCACTTTGAAAGCCCCCCATTTCGTCAATTTTAGGAAAAAAATTAAAAAAAAAATACGTTTGTACTCTGTTCCAAATTGTCTTTAAAATGATACACAGAAACCCTATGAATCGCAAAAAAATATATTTTTTTATCTATTCTATTTAAATATATTATCATTTCATTACCTATTATAGAATTTATAGAAGTATAATCAGAACAATAGGTTTTCAAATATTCAGAAGTTTGTCTCATTTTAAATTTTATATGTTCGAGCTCTAATTTTTCATTACTCTGTGGCCAAAACTAGATGATGTGCAGTATCACAGAGTACGAGGCAAATGTGTTATCTCAACGCGTTCCACAGCCAATCAAACCTTGTATCTTTACTCGACTGCGCATAAAGCTATTGTGTGTTTGTTGAGTCAACGTCAAGAGTTGTGTGGTGTTGCGTGTTGCGCTGCTCCTGCAATTGTCCTACTACTGGAAGAGCGGCAGTGTATAGCGTGAGCTGCCTTTGTTCTCGTACCATACCAAAAGATTATTGTTTTTTGTGAAACAGCTTCAACTAGTTTTCAGGAGCACAAAGTTTTCGTAAATGTAGACAATTTTTACAACTTAATTTATTATGTATAACTGGTAATTTGGAGTAATAAACTTCTTCTTGCTACTATCTAGCTTCTATCTAGTACCTTTGTCTTGCTATATTTGTTTGTACCTATGTCCTACTTTCTACTAATATTATAAAATTAATAATATTAATGCGAAAGTTTGTGTGGATGGATGGATGTATGGACGGATGTTTGTTACTCTTTCACGCCACAACGAATGAACCGATTTTGCTGAAATTCGGAATGGAGATAGTTCATACCCAGGATTAACACAAAGCCTACTTTTTCCCGGAAAATCACAGAGATCCCGCGGAAATTAAAAAACCTTAATCCACGCGGACGAAGTTGCGGGCATCATCTAGTAATAGAATAAGCTAAATTTTTTAAGAGAAAAAAGTCGGTTTACGGACGATAGTTTTACGTGATAACGTACGGGTGCTCTCTACTCACAAGCCAACACCTGGGCCGATCGTGCCTCTCTATCGCTTGTTTCGCGCTCTCGCTGGCACGCACAGGCTCAGGCGGGACGTGACACTTTTTCATGCGTGCAGCCGGTATTCATCGATTTATAAGCCGTTATCACGTCAAAAATTTACTCAAGGCTTCTTCTTCTTCTTCATCTTTATCAACCTATAGACGTCCGCTGCTGGACAAAGGTCTCCTGCATGGACTTCCACAGGCTTCGGTCTTGCGCCGCTTGCATCCAGCGGCTCCCTGCGACTCGTTTGATGTCGTCGGTCCACCTAGTGGGGGGTCTGCCAACACTGCGCTTCCCGGTGCGGTGTCGCCACTCCAGAACCTTGGGACTCCAACGACCATCAGCTCTTCGAACTATGTGCCCCGCCCATTTCCACTTCAGTTTCGCGACTCGCTGAGCTATGTCGGTGACTCAAGGCTTAGTGAAGAAAAAAACAAACAACAAACACTCACACTGCATAGTAATGAGAAGAAGCAGATTATCTCACAGTCAATTAGCGCTTGCGTGAGGCATAGTCTCATCGGTATCGTATCGTCTGTCCATCACGTAGCGGGACCAGATAAAAATAATATATCACTGAATGTATAAAGAGTGACACGCGCAAACATTCTCACATGATTTATGTTGTAGGCGAATGTAACTGTTAACTTTAACTAATCGAGCGACAAGGCCCGTGTCGCCAGCCCCTTTGTCGCAACTCGTAACACCGACACAAAAGAGTTTTTGTTTAAGTGTAGTCAAATTCTATGCTATGTCAAATGCAAATTCAAAATACACACATCAAAAGTGTCTAGGGATCAAGCATTTTTATGCGGATTTCTTGAGATTGAGATGTGGCTTTGTAATAAATTTATGATTTTATAAATTTATATGGATCCTTTTTGGTGCATTTCATAATTTGAATCAGGAACTGTCAATCAAATTCGAGTAAAAGATGAAAATCAGCTGTCAATATTTTCCCTATAAAAACATACAACGCATTGAAGACATTATTAGTGCTACTGTTTCCCTACTACTGATTAAAACCAACGTTATTATGGAGCGGCGACGTCATTTAAGCAGGGAAGAAATGCTCAGAGCCGTGGGAATGATAGAAGCTGGTTCCCGGCAACGTACTGTGGCTTTAGCTCTGAATACAAGTCAGAGTGTAATCAGTCGACTTTGGACACGTTACCGAAGCACTGGTACCGTGGCTGAGCGCCATGGAGGACGGTATCGCTGCACCACACGGAGACAAGACCGATACATTCAAATCTTAACTCGAAGAGCTCCAACAATAACCGCCATGATGTTAGCCGTGAGGCTTCATCACTCTTCAGGGAACTTAATTAGCGACCAAACAGTCAGAAACCGCTTGCATGAAGTGAACCTTCATTCCCGAAGACCGCTACGGGTACCACCTATAGCAATGCACAATCGTAGGATTCGATATCAATGGGCTCTTGAACACAGAAATTGGGCAGAAGAATAGCGTTTCGTGTGCTTTTCTGATGAGTCTCGTTTTGGTATGAGACCGGATACAAGACGTATACGACACTGGAGAACCCCTGGACGCCAACAGCGATTAAAATCCTGCCAGGAAGTCCATCCTTATAGTGGTGGAACCATCATGGTATGGGCGGGTATTTAGATCGGCGGAAGAACTGAGTTGATTTGGATCAGAGGCAACCTCAACGCTCAAATTTATGCTGAGACGATTGTATCAGACGTCATCGTTCCTCTGCAAGTGCAAATCGGTCCCTTATTTCAGTTAATGCATGATAATGCACGACCGCACACCGCAAGAGTTGTAAGACAGACTCTCGCCGCAGCTAACATCAATGTCCTGCCCTGGCCTGCTCAGTCGCCAGACTTGAACCTGATTGAGCATGATGGGATATGCTACAGAGAAGAGCTCTGCCGAATATGGAGGGTATCCAGTGGCAAGAAGACCTTTTTTTGTTGTTGCAACGAACATGGGCGGCCATTCCACAGCGTGATTTGGATGAACTCATTTTGAGTATGCCAAACCGATGTTCTTGTGTTGTTAGTGTTCGCGGTAGAAACACGGATTATTAATTGTTTAAGTTACCCAATAAAATTTTAAAGAAAACTGTTATTTCAGTCTTTTTTTCGAACTTTAATGTTAGTGGTTCAAATGTCAAAAATCCCTTTATTAGGAAAATGGCAAATTTCTTTATTAATGCAAAGGTGACTTGGTTTATCGTTACTGTGACAAACGAAAACACTTTATTTGATGAATCCTTAAAGAAAATTTTAATTAATATCAATCAGGAGAAAAGTTATTGCAAAAATATATGTTGATCCCTAGACACTTTTGATGTGTGTATTTCGTGGGCAAACACTCTGGCTCATAATATATGAGAAAAAAAATTCTACCTCTGCTATGCTCGGAAGGCATTAAGCATATTAATTGGTCTTGCGCCGCCTGGATTCAGGCGGCGCAAGACCAAGACCTATGGAAGTCCATGGAGGAGACCTTTGTCCAGCAGTGGACGTCTATAGATTGATTAAGAAGAAGGAGAAAACTGACCATTACATTATGAACTAGCTTTTGTCCGCGTTCTCGCACACGTTAAGTTAGATAATATTTCGAACCCCTATTTTACCCAAGTAGGGGTTGAATTTTCAAAAATCCTTTCTTAGCAGATGGCTGATGCCTACGTTATAATAGTTATCTGTATGCCAAATTTCAGCGCGATCCGTCCAGTAGTTGGAGCTGTACGTTGATAGATCAGTCATTCAGTCAGACCTTTTCCTGTTATATATATTTAGATAATGTCACAACCCTCAGCAATGAGGAATACGATCCAGAGAGAAAGAGAGAGATGCTAATATGCTCGGAGTACCCTTGCGAGATCAAATGAGAAACGTAGAGATCCGTAGCAGAACCAAAGTTACCGACATAGCTCATTGAGTCGCGAAGCTTGGAAATGGGTGGGGCACATAGGTGGTCTGGCCGTCGCGTTGAGGTCCCGTGCTGGAATGTTGACCTCCTACCGGAAAGCGCAGTGTTCAGACCCTCCATTAGGTGGAACGAAAACATCATGTCCTGCTGGACACGAATAAGGGAGGAAGCTTAAGATTATTTTACGCTTACGCCTATTATTTACGCCAGAATTGAGGCAAAACATGTTTGGAACTACATCATAATTTACGCCATACAGTTATTAGTCTTATTACCCATGTTTATGCAAATAAATTTCATTTCATTTCATTTCATTTACGATATTTTCCAACACCGTAAAAGCAAGTGCTATTCAATTGCTTAAAAGGTATCTACATATTACCCCGGAAAGATGCGTGCCTGGACTGCCTGGGATTCGAACCTAGGTCCCCTCCGAAAAGGATGCCGAAGTCTAAACCAATAGGCTATCATCGCTCTTGGTCGTAATTTACCTGTATGCTCGTATACCTAACTCCATAAGACACTTGCCTGTAAGCGCTGAGGCGTCTTCTTAATTTAAACCAATTTGCACCGAGCGTGCGCGCGCGCATCCTAATTCAATTCATTATGGATTCCTCTTAAGGTAACATCTCCACTAAGTAACGCCAGATATCGATCTATCGCTAAGGAGCGGTCACGAAATCGATCATGAATTGATTTATTTACAATCTGGCAAAAAAAATTAACACAAAAACATCTAAGATGTTGGATCGCGATTATTGCACTGGGAGCCGTATAAAAAGTCACTTAAGCGGTTTTTTTCGACCTTTTTTATAATTATCGTCTAAGCATTATAGTGCAGAAATCTCGATACGGGCCTGCTAAAGCCTGTTTCTACTAAAGTAGGTATGCCAATATGGCTGATTCTGTTGTAAACAATCTCTAAACGATACTAGATTGACAGGTCTAAATCTAATGCTATCCTTTTCCAAAAGGATCATTATGAAAGAGATAGCACGATTCTACTGATTATTTTCTAAGGTAACCCTAGAAGCTATACCTAGACGTTAGATGCTAAACACGTATCTTGGATATATAATATCTAGGTCTCTTGTAAGAGCTTCCACACGCCATAGTCAAGCGTGGCTTATATCCAACAGCTCTGCGACTTATTTTATGTCCTTCGTCCGTCTAGTTTGGGCGTAGATGAACTAGAGAAAACTAGGTTCATATTATTTTTGCAGGGGGCATAGTACGAACTAGACTAAGAAAGTACAGCATTTAAAAATTCTATACCCAGCTGAAGCTGGGTCGGGTTAGCTTGATGGTTTTAATGAGTTTCAAACTATTTTTCCTTTTTTTTATTCTATGAAAAGATGAAGACGATGCAGTCGAAGGAGTCTAAGACATTAGCAGGCTAACGTGGTAGTGGGGTACATACATTTAACTCCATTCATGCGAATTTCAACTAAAAATCAAAATAAAAGAGATCCCAAATTCTATACACGTCAATTAAGAGATATACATATAAGTTTTCTCCAAAAAATCTCGCCCATACGAACGGCCTGTTTACGACTTTATTATACATATTAGACACAGTCTGTTTATGATGAGACTGGTTTGGCTTAATGCCACATTGTGATGGCACCGAACCTCTGTTCCACCATAAACGGCGGACAAAAAACGCAGACGGCATTGGCAGTGATTTTGACAGAATTCTGTATGACCGAAACATTTTTTAATCGATTATTGGTTCGCTTCAAAGGACAATATCAATTAAAGAAGTAGAAAGATGGCATCATCGTTTTTTCGGATACTTAAATGTCCACCCAGACGTAGGATTCTGAAGTAGCCTACAACAGACGGCAGCAGCAGGCGACATGAAGTTGCGGCGACACTACTGGTTTCTATGTATTTCTATGAAATGCATTCCGTGGCTAGCGACACGTCGTATAAAATACAAGTAGATACAAACTAGTAATTTCGCGGTGACACATGGCCTGCCACTGCTGTCTGTAGTCGGCTAAGCACTTTAGAAGGATTTTCATTGTCGTCTGTCTTCTTCTTCCAATGTTAGAATAGAATAGAATAGAAATATTTTTTATTCAAATAAACTTTTTACAAGTGCTTTTGAATCATCTGGCTCTACCACTGGTTCGGAATGCCCTTCCTGCCGAGAAGAACCAGCAAGAAACTCGGCGGTTAGGTATGATAAGCAACATTGGAGCTTAGGAAGTGTATTATAGGTCGCTTGGTCACGGGAAGATTCCAGCAGACCGGATCAATACCTTATACTAGCTAACTAGAAAATAGCTCCTGCCGAAAATAGAAACCGAGACTTTCCACTTATAAAACAACAAACCGCAGCATTATCCACTGTACTGGGAGAGGTTGCCTGTTGAATTTATCTTTTTGTACATTTTGTTTTGGTGCTGGAGTGGCGACCCCGCACCGGGAAACGCAGTGCTGGCAGACCCCCCACCAGGTGGACCGACGACATCGAACGAGTCGCCAGGAGCCGCTGGATTCAAGCGAAGTGGAAGTCCATGCAGGAGACCTTTGTCCAGCAGTGGACGTCAATAGTTTGATAAAGAAGAAGAAGGAGAAGAAGACATTTTGTTTTGAACCTATGGCTGTTAGGTATATTATGATTTCTAAAAACTGATTTTACAGTCCTCATACGGATCCTCTTGCTTTAAGTCCTTCAAAGTTTTATGAAATTATCGAATGAAATTCCGATAGTTATTACAGCGAACGTAAGAACGGATGAACAGTCTTAAGGTGGAAGACACCATTCTGCCCGCGAAATTCAAATTTAATTTGGTTTTTCGCAATTTGTAAACTAATACGACAAAGTAGGCTTATGGCATTCTAATTGCGACGATGGCAGTATCATCTTCACAGGTTTATTTAAAAATCTTTACTTGAAAGTGACCAGTTTAAGAAATTAATCAAAATACTGAGTTGGACGTGAGTTACTCACAAATTAGTCAATATTTTGATTAATTTCTTAAACAGGACACTTTCAAGTAAAGATTTTTATATAAACCTGTGAAGATGATACTGCTATTGTCGCAATTAGAATGCCATAAGCCTACTTTGTCGTATTAGTTTACAAATTGCGAAAAACCAAATTAAATTTGAATTTCGCGGGCAGACCCGTATATTCATCCTTAACATTGAATCGCTTACAATAATAAAAGTCCATTGTCATCGATCAACATCATCTGCATGCTTCGACTTCGCGAACTTTTTGCCGCCAAAAAAACCTTCTTAACAACTACACAATGATTCTGCCATTTCTTGTTAAGAAGAAGCCTCCACTTACGACTATATGAGAAATGAGTGAATGATGAATGAATGGATTAATATGTATGAATGAAAATTATTATTCTTTGTTCGAAAAATTAATAATTAATTTAGCTGTACACTATGAAGATTCCCTAAAATAGACTACATTGTGCCCGCAACTTCGTCCACGTATGTTTAGGGTTTTAAAAGTCCTATGGGAACCTATGATTTCCCGGGATCAAAAAGCTAGTGCAAACACAAAGATCGGTTCAGCGGTCAGACTATATTTTTCAAGTTTGCGCCTGATTGTGACGATACAGTCTAAGATAGTAGCGGGCTAACTTGGGAGAGGGTAATAGCAGTTTTTTAATTAAACCCACGCCCTTCATCATCGTGTTATTCTTGTATTAAGTGTAAGTATAGAAGATTTTTGACGAACTCCCTGGCTCAGTGGTGAGCGTTGTTGTCTTATAACTGGGAGGTCTCGGGTTCGATTCCCTACGGGGTCAATTTGGCAATTTATAATTCTGAATTGTCTCTGGTCTGGTCTGGTGGGAGGCTTTGGCCGTGGCTAGTTACCACCCTACCGTCAAAGACGTGCCGCCAAGCGATTTAGCGTTCCGGCACGATGGCGTGTAGAAACCAATTAGAGGTATGGGTTGAATGTTCACTGCCATAACCCTTCCAAGTTAGCCCGCTACCAACTTAGACTGCATCGTCACTTACCATCAGGTGAGATCGCAGTGAAGGACTAGCTTGTCATTGAATAAAAAAAATACGTGTGGCACTCGGGGACTGCCGCGGTAAAGCTATTGCATAGCATTTTCTAGTCGCACGCACACAAACACCGTGCCGAAGTCTGCCGAACTAAAACGACGTTAGACGATGCTGTGTTAGGTTTATTTTCGTTACGGAATTTCTTGATTCGGTCGCCGCGCTCAAAGCCCGCGATAAAAGCTATGCAACAGCTTAAAAATTCATTCCTTTAATTTGAATGATAGAGATACAAATAATCTAATCTTGAAAATTAGCCGCAACCTCACCTTAAATAACAGCTGGGCGTTGTTGTACCGACTTACAAATCGGCGATCGGACCGATAAAAACACCATTAAATTAATATTACACATTTTTCCATAAGTAATTGCTTTAAATTCGACCTTATTGTAACTCATGCGAGTGAACCGTACTGTTCGCCGGCAAAGGGTTCCGAGTTGATGAAACTTATAAATATAAAATGCAATTTGAGATAAATTCAACATGTACAATAATGCAAATGAAGCATGAAGGAAACGTAACATATTTCATTCCGATTTTAGGGATTAAAGAGTGAAAGAGTTATTTTCGTTGAAACACGTAAGCGCCTTTTTGACAAGCTCCCTGGCGCAGTAGTGATGGTTGTGGTCTTATAAGCGGGAACCCCCGGGTTCGATTCCTGGTGATTTTTAACCGAAAAAAGGAGGAGGTTATCAATTCGTCGGAATCTTTTTTTTTAACCGACTTAAAAAAAAAGGAGGAGGTTCTCAATTCGACGCGTGTTTTTTTAAATGTATATTTACCGATTACTCGAACACGTCTGAATCGATTTGGAAAGTTTTTTTGTTTCAAAGGGTATACTTCCCAGGTGGTCCCATTGAAACTTTATCGAAATCGGAAATATACTTTGTGGTGGCACGGGCGTTTGAAGTCGGTTTTTTAAAAAGCTTTTTTATATTAAACTATGAAAATTAAAATTTCTAAATCGGAGCGTTGCCTCTGTTAAAATATTTTATTTTTTTACCGTTTATTAAGTTAAGGGTCTTCAATATAACTAATCAGCAAAATATACGTCCGCTTTTAGTTTTAAATGTGATAACCATTTTAAATTACCGATTAATAGTGAGCCGTTGATGGGTTTGCAATGATAATGATGACGATGAATTAGGTTTTTTTTTCAGATTCAGATTTTCGTAGACTCTAAAATTCGATACTATTTTTCAATAAAAAAACTTAAAATTGACGTTTAATTTTACGGTTAACTAAGTTTAGATGTTTCGACATTCAATAATGATGATTAATGGAATCATTTTATATCATTTAATAATAATAGACTGTCAATTGGGCTAATGTAGTTTTAATAACAGGGCTCTAGCAACTATGTAATTTCAGTACAATTTTCGATTAGCATTCGGATAACTATATTTGATTATAAATTATGATTAATCAATCAAATTCAAAGATTTTGCAACGCATAAATAGCAGGGTATGTGAGACTTTCACAGCAAAGGCTTTTAAAGTATATTATGCGAAATTCAAATTTAATATGGTTTTTCGCAATTTGTAAACTAATACGACGAAGTAGGCTTATGGCATTCTAATTGCGACGATGGCAGTATCATCTTCACAGGTTTATTTAAAAATCTTTACTTGAAAGTGTCCAGTTTTTAGAAATTAGCCAGAATATTAACTAATTTGTGAGTAACTCACGTCAAACTCGATACTGGGACTTATTTCACTTTCAAGTAGCCCTAGAGTACATACTTATGGCGAGCCAAAAAAAAAACAGTTCAAAGAATGTCGATACATATTAGAAATCTCTACAGTTAAAAAAGCTAAATAAAAGCTGCTATCCCATGATCCTGGTTAATCATAATGAAAGGAGTTTTTATACCTACGAGTACCTCCGCCGCGTCGCAGCGCGCCTGGTAATTTGCTTAATTCATATAATCACTGAGCCGGGGGTATTATGCTACCAACTTATGCTGGCATACCGATACACCGTGCTAATCATATAGTAGACGACTGCGGCTTTATCCGCATTATATTTTAGCTTTTTTAGACAGATTAGTCTTGTGACTGAGTGTGGTCATCTTTTTCTGGTGGAGCATAGCTGAATTAAAAAGTTTGATACGTTATTAGGACTCCGTACCAAAATGCTAAAAATGGAACCCTTATAGTGAGACTTTCTCCGTCCGTTCGTCCGTCCGTCCGTCACAGTCGATTATTTTAGTAACTACTAAAGCTATCGACATGAAATTTGGAATCGTTGTATATAATAGTGGCCCAATCGTCGCCACTCCAGCACCTTGGGACCCCAACGACCATCAGCTCTTCGAACTATGTGCCCCGTTCATTTCCACTTCAGTTTCGCGACTCGTTGAGCTATGTCGGTGACTTTGGTTCTCCTACGCCTCAATGCTATCCTAAATCTATGCCTCAAATATTATCATCATCATCATCATTAGCAACCCGTCAACGACAATACTCAGGGCAGGTCTCCTGTCTAAGAAGGGTTATAGGCCATAGCCCATAGTCCACCACGCTGGCCCAATGCGAATTGGCCGGACTTCACACACCTTCGAGAACATTATAGAGAACTCTCAGATGTGCAGGTTTCCTCACGATTTTTTCCTTCACCGTTAAAGCAAGTGATATTTTTAATTGCTTAAACGCACATGACTCCGAAAAGTCAGAGGTGCGTACCCGGGATCGAACCTGCGACCCCCGAATAAGAGACTACAGTCCTAACCACTATGCTATCACTGCTTACAAAAATATTATAGCATAACTAGCTGACCCAGCGAACTTCGTACCGCCAACAAAAAGATTTAGGGTTGGGTCACCCTTATCATTCAGGGGTATGAAAAATAGATGTTGACCGATTCTCAGAGCTACCCGATATACACACAAAATTTCATAAAAAATCGGTCCAGCCGTTTCGGAGGAGTTTGGTAACAAACACCGCGACATGAGAATTTTATATATTAGATATTAAATTACTGTCAAAACATCTCAATCATAAAGTGTTTGCACAGAGCAGACTAACTATAACTAGATTTAGGTCCGCTTGCAGAAACGCCAGGTTATCCTTTTAACCCAGAGTTAGCTGCTGTTTTGACAGATTTCGTATAGAGCTTCTGTCAAAGTTACAAATTTATTCCTGGATTAAACCTAACCTAATCTAACCCTGCGTCTCTGCATGAAGGCCTTGGAGAACTTGATCACTTGCATTGCTCGAATAGGCGATGTAATTATGGAATTATTTTTACATTTCTGTACCTGACCCGGCTATTGTGTATAACTAGTTCAGCGTAAGCATACGGTTTTATTCTTGGCGTATTCTACGTTTTTATTCAAAGTATTGACTATAAAGTTGATCGTTCATCAACTTAGCCGATTAACAATAACATCCAAAAAATTATATTTTTGTGCTAACAGACTTTTTTGCTTTTTTATTTCAACCTATTTGACCGACTTAAACATAAAGTGTTCATTGTGAAAATTAATACCTATCATTATTTTAAAATAGTGCAATGCAGTGATAGCCTAGTGGTTAGGACTGTGGTCTCCTAATCGGGGGGTCGCAGGTTCGATACGGGATCACGCACCTCTGACTTTTCGGAGACAAGTGGGTTTAAGCAATTAAATATCACTTGCTTCAACGGTGAAGGAAAACATCGGGAGGAAACCTGCACACCTGAGAGTTCTTTATAACGTTCTTGAAGGTGTGTGAAGTCCGCCAATTCGCATTGGGCGCCTGGTGGACTATGTATGGCCTATAACCCTTCTCTGAGAGGAGACCTGCGCTCAATAGTGAGCCGTTGATGGGTTGCTAATGATGAATGATGATGATGATGATTGTTTTAAAATGTGTGACTTTGGCTTTGACTTAATTTTCCTTTGCAATAAATAAATTATGTAAAGTGAATTACCCCTTTCACTGTGGGCCATACCCATAAGGACTGAATTAGATACCTAAGCTTTTTTAAGCCCTCGAAAAACACTTTGTCCTCGATATTTTGAAAAAAATAAAATTATCTCAAAACAGGCAACTTTAAATTATAATCAGTGCTAAAAAGTATTATATTCGTCACCTAGGCCAGTAGCGCTCAGCTTAAGGATTCAAAAATAATTTATTATTCAAACCATTTGTCACCGGTGACAAACGTCACTTTTTTGACACTTCCCTAGCCTTACATGTACCCGTTGTATAATTATAGTCAACTCACCTACAAGTTGACGCTCGCTTACATATTCAGGTGTTAAAAAGAAGTTGATTTTGCTATGTTCTACATCATATAATATTGCCTTGCCTGATACTTAAAATATGTAAATCAATATAAAAACTACTTTTCAAAAGATTATTATTATTATCCATGTTATTTTTAAAAGAAATACCATAGATTTTGGAATGGTAGTTGCTTTACACACTACTAGGTATCGTCGGCGTACCTAGTAGGTAAACTGCGGCAATTCATAGTACGCCTAAACTGGCGTACCCATAGAACCGCGAAGCAAAAGCGAAGCAACCAGTGTTTGACGTTTTCAAACAAACTTGTGTTAGGAGTGGGTACGACAATAGTGCAACGGGTGGGATTCGAACCTGCGACCTTTCAGTTTTCAGTCCGCACCTATTGAGGCTTATACCCTGTATTAATACATAGGCTCATTTTATCCCGGAAAATTAAAGGGTACCCGCGGGTATCAAAGAACCTTAATCCACGCGGACGAAGTAGCGGGCATCATCTAGTGATAAATAAATATAATATCATAAGTATGGGTATTAGATGATGATGGTATGTGAAAGAGCTTAATTGAAGTGAAAATGTGCTCTTTAGACGGGTTGACCGTTATTTGGTGATGGAAAATCTTTTGGTTCGCGTCACTGACATGTTGTTCACAGTACAGACGTGTTTTCACTTCGACAGTCCCTAAGACTACATAATGCCCATATTTTGACGTCAGACTTTTGCAAGTGATTCAATGATTGGGACTCTTTTCGACCCTAAAAATGCGTTCTTCTTATGTAACAAATAATATCTCTTGATTAAACAGTGAAGGAAAACATCGTGAGGAAACCTGCATCTTGAGAGTTCTCCATAATTTTCTCAAAGGTGTATGAAGTCTACCAAGTGCCAATCCCTTCTTATTGCCCAGAAGTGAGCCTGTAATGAGTTGAGATGAATGAATGAATCCTAAATGTTTATGATTTTTACTAAGAGATTTTTGAAAACGGGTTAAGAGAGATTAGGTTCGTATAAAGAAAAAATTCTTAAACCTAAATCCATTTGGACAAAGTCGTGGGCAAATTACAAGTGTCTATAAAACAAAATGGCAGGCGTCGTTACGCGAAAGAATTTCCATTTTTTCCACACGCTTTAGAAATGAAGATATCATAGTTTTTCCCGTCATATTCCTTGCAGTTCAGGTACCCACGCATTGAATAGAGAGCGGATCATTAATATCCCGGTATTGCATTCCCGGATAATGGTCGGCATCCCTGCAGTGTTGTTGCTGCTTTTGAAATTAATTAGATTCGCTCTGCACTCAGCTGTGTATACCTACCTAGCTTAACTTGTTTCAAATCAACGTTGCAATTTTATTTGCTGTCAAAAACTACCTTGTGTACTTTGTGTATGTGGCATGGAATCAAAAACAACTTAGCATTATTCTTACGGTAGTAAGGAATACTATGTTTATGGTATTACTATTTACAAGATGCACATAAGCAGTGATAGCCTAGTGGTTACGACTGTGGTTACCTATTCGGGGGGTCGCAGGTTCGATCCCGGGTACGCACAGACCTATGACTTTTCGAAGTTAAGTGCGTTGAAGAAAGTAAATCAATTCAAACATCCGCGCCACTTCAAAGTATATCATTAAATGTTGATTTTTTTTAAACTGCCCGACCGATTTCGATAAAATTTCAATGGGACCACCTGGGAAGTACATACCCTTTGAAACCAGAAAAAGAACTTTCCAAATCGGTTAAGGCAGATTTAACATACATAAAAAAAAGAAGATTCCGACGAATTGAGAACCTCCTCCTTTTTTCAAGTCGGTAAAAAAGTTTACTTTTAAATGCACAAGCAGGTAACTCTTTCTGACTGATTATATTATTTATTTATTATTACCTTTTCACGGCTAAACCGCAAAACTGAATTTCGAAGGAATTGGATTTGACAGGAAGATACTTTATACCTTGGACATCCCGCAG
The DNA here is from genome assembly GCA_029955525.1 of Oeneis ivallda. Classification (NCBI taxonomy): domain Eukaryota; kingdom Metazoa; phylum Arthropoda; class Insecta; order Lepidoptera; family Nymphalidae; genus Oeneis; species Oeneis ivallda. Next base: position 3,483,079 of record JARPMR010000010.1, on the reverse strand, counting down.
GATATTATATCATCATTAACAACCCATCAACGGCTCACTACTGAGCGCAGGTCTCCTCTCAGAGAAGGGTTATAGGCCATAGTCCACCACGCTGGTCCAATGCGAATTGGCGGACTTCACACATCTTCGAGAACATTATGGAAAACTCTCCGATGTGCAGGTTCCCTCACGATGTTTTCCTTCACCGTTGAAGCAAGTGAATATCACTTGCTTCAACTTCAAATTGCTTAAACGCACTTGACTCCGAAAAGTCAGAGGTGCGTACCCGGGATCGAACCTGCGACCCTCCGAATAGGAGACCAGAGTCCTAACCACTAGGCTATCACTGCTTCAGGATATAATATAATAAACTTAATAATCCACGCGAATGAAGTCGTGGGAATCGGCTAGTTATTCTTATTTCTTGAAAATACTTACGCTGTCTACAGTAACACCATTTCAACACGTAAATTGTAGATTCTGAATAGCACGGCTCATCATTCTAATGTAGCCGTTTCAAGTAAAAAGATATCTTTAATGAGTTTAATTATCCGTTTTAATTAACTCGTTACACGTCACGTAAGGAAGGGTGTAATTAGAGCCTTCTTAGTCATATTGCACTTTCAACTATTTGTACCTAGTAGCGTTAGCGTTCCAGAGGAGTAAAAACTAGCATTACGGGTATGCCAGTGTCGTGGTTTCTTTTTACGTCTAATTAGATGATGCCCGCGACTTTTAGATTTTTTAATTCCCGCGGGAACTCCTTAATTTTCCGGGATAAAATGTAGTATGTGTTAATCCGGGGTATAAGCTATCACTATTCCATATTTCAGCCAAATTGGTTAATATTTGTGGCGTGAAAGAGCCATCCATCCATACATCGAACCTCACACACTTTCGCTTTTGTAATATTAGTAGAATAAACCTTAACTGGCTTTTGCCCGCGGCTTCGTTCACGTTAAGTTCGATTTTTCAAACACCTATTCTACCCCTTAGGGGGTTAAAGTTTTCAAAAATCCTTCTTCCTTCTTGAATTTCCAAAATTCCTAAGTCATAATAGCCATCTTTATGCCAAGCAGCCCGATCCTTCCAGTGATTTGAGCTGTGCGTTGATAAATCAGTCAGTCACCTTTTCCTTTTATATAAGTATTTAAAGATCACCCTGGCTTCGCACGGGGGCAATTCACTAGTGAGATTTTCATACAAAAATAGTATTATCTAAGTTTCCGACTTTTCGGTGGATTTTTCAAAAATTCGTATTTCATACAAACTATGCCCAAACGATTACAAACACAGCAAATTATAAAATCAGCGAAATCGCTCGATACGATATTGGTAGCTGAAAATCTTATTAGTTTTTCTTCCTTCGTATACCATCACATATTCCTCTTTCCGCGTACAGTTTTTGGTAGAAGGTGCGACAAACAGTTGGCATGAACTTACACCCTTTTGGATATTATTCTGATGCGCCTCCTAACATTTGAACTTAAAGGCTTTTGACAGTGGAGACAGCAAATTAAGGGCAAATCTGCACTATGCAATCTCACCGTGCGATTTCTCATGCGTGAATATTCGCACCGTAAGTTTTCGCCAAAATACAGTAGAGCCTTTAAGGACGTATATTACGGACATGTATAATATTTTATTCAACAACATTCAAGCAGTCGAATAAATACGAATTCTCTCCTGAAACGTGTGCACACAAAAAAGATTTTTATTCCGAACGTGAAAGGTTCACAACCCCTTAACTTAGGATGACATGTCACTCATTGCATGCAGTCTTTAAGTCGTTAATTGGCATAATCATTACGTCTCGTTGCGTGTTCGCTATCGAACCGAACGATATTCCGCGAAACATACTATAAATTAATATTTAAAAGCTCTCAGATACAATATCTGATCGTGAATGTTGATTCAATAAAAGAATCCGTTTAATAGCGTGTAAAGACAAAGTTATTTGCTACGGGGCGCAGGAGTCGTGAACATTTTATCTGATCATATTATGTGGACATCATTATCAAGTGCTAGGCACACGCAAATAATATACCATACACTACATTTCCTTGATATTTTAATGATGATTCGACTTAATAGAAAGAGTAAAATATCATTTTCGCATTTATGGTATGACAAGCTTTTTGACGACGACTTCGCCTGCGTGGTGTGATTTTTTTTTAATCACGCGGGAAGCCTGTTTTTCGGGATAAAAAGTATCCTATGTCACTCTCAAGGTCTTCAAATAAACCTGTACTAAAAACCACGTTGGTCCGTTGCTCGATTGCTGCGTCACTGAAAGGCAAAACAACAAAACCTAAATATACAAAATAATTATGTATTTTGGTTTTGTTGGTTTAAGCAACCATGGCCAAGTCGAACGTTAGGGTTTGCTATTTTAAGATATCGACGAATTAGGTAATTTCAGAGCTTTTTTATTGCAAAAATATAAATACTTAATAAATAATAATATGCATAATTAAATTCAGAAATATCAACAAAAAAAATTCTATTATTTTAGTCCAAAACAAAGAAAATCTGTGTGAAACTCACCTAAGGCTTGACTTGGGCTTGACTTATATTTTATTACATTATATTAACATAACCAAGAATATTTTCAAGAATCCAAATCTACTGTAATAATTTTATGTATATTTGAGATTTATAACTTCTCAATAAATGCAAATGCAGACATTTCCGAGAAGGTTCGGAGCCAGATCTATTCAGTGCAGTCAGGGGTCAAGATGGTTATGAAATAATATAACGTGAAGACGTAATGCGGTAGGAGCCATTTTACACTTATTCGCAGTAACCTGAGCTAAAAATGTTCGAATATAAAAGGAGGTATCAACAGGTTTACTTTTGGGATAATGTTTACTAACTAAGCAGCTTAACAGAAATATAACAATCGAGTTCTATAGAAACAATGACTAGAACAAAATAAAAACCGTTTTACAGAGTGTTGTTGTTTTGAAAACTTACTTATACAAGATGATTAAAAAAGGATAATTTATTCTCTAAGTTGGTTAGCATTTGTGTAGAGCAGTCCTAGTATCAAAAGTTACAGCAAGTAAAGGGACTACCTAGATAGTTCTACTATAATTGTTTATAGATGGATTTACTACTCACTTTTTTCTTACTATATCTTTTGTTTTCTTGTTTGTCTTGATGATTTCTTCATTATTTTCATAATAAGAAAAAAAAAGTATTAAATTCAAAAGCGTAGAAAATAATAAACAAATATTGAGGAAATGCGAATGCTTGCGGATAAATGTGAAGTATCCCAATAAAATTGTCATCCGCCTGTCTGTGCCTAGCTTCCTAGAATTTGTGCCGATAAAGCGACGAAAGTGCCTATCCGTTATAGCAGATTAGCATTAAAGCCCCACCAGCGCGGCCCACATGTGAGCCAAGGCGCGATATTCCATACGCGCTTTATGCATCGACAGATTCCGAGTAAATGATTTCAATTTTATTACATTCTGTAAATCTGGAGTGTCTACCTATATCCTTAAAAAGGTCTTTCACCCTCAAGTCCAACGCCTACCATCTCCTTATCAAATTTTTTTAATATAGGTATACAGGTCAGCTGTTTTGACGTAAAAAGGTAGAAGACAGATAGATATAATTACTTACTGCTTACTTATATGATTATCGAGTAAAATTTGTACCAATACGCCTTCGAAGCTAGCCTTAGATCTACACTTACCATCAGGTAAGATAGCAGTCAAGGGCTAACTATTCATCAATTAATAATAAAATATTATTCAAATTAAAATATTATTAAAATATTATTAAAAATTTAGAAATGAAATAGATGAACTTGTTTTAGATAATGTAGCATAAAAAGACTCTAATTTAACAAATTTAATCACTATTTCACAAATAAAATTATATCCAATAATATTCAAAGCCAAAATATTCCTAGCGCACATAACATGAACTCTATATTTCTAATGCCTGTGAACTTTTTAGATGTCTACAAAACCATCTTGAAACTAAAAAATACTAATGCAACTGGTTGTGATGAACCTTTATTCAAAAGAGGCAAGAAAACTGATATTAAAAGTTATAGACCAATAACATTAATTCCTATCATTTCGAAAGTATTCGAAAGAATAATTAATTTATGACAAAATTTACAGTTTTCTGCACAAATATAATATTATTAATCCACACCAATATGGCTTTCAAAAAAATAATTCAACAACACTTGCTTGCTTTGATTTGATTCACAACGTCACTAAAAGTTTAAATGACAAATTATTAACAGTAGCCTTGCTTCTAGACATGAGTCAAGCTTTTGATCATGTATCACACCAAATGCTAGTACATAAACTATGTAACTATGGTATTAGGGGAAATGCGTACGAATGGATTAACAGCTACCTTAAGAACCGAGTACAGTATGTAGAGGTAACTAAGATTATTAAAAATCACAAAAAAATATTCAGATCTGAATTAAGATACAACCGCGTAGGAGTACCACAAGGAAGCATCTTGGGCCCGTTTCTCTTTTTATTATATATTAATGATTTGCCAAATTGCACCAAACACAAAACTATTTTATTTGCGGATGACACAACGGTCATTATTCAAGCTAAAAGTCAACAAACATTACAACATGAAATAAACGAGGCTTTAGGAAGTGTTGTTGCATGGCTGAATCATAATAACCTTACGGTAAATTTAAGCAAGACGCATTTCGTTCATTTTAAAACATACCAAAAAATAGTACCCCAACTAAATGTATCACATAATCAAGTTATAATAAAGGAAACTTAAGTTGCGACTTTTTTGGGTATTGTAATAGATCAGCATTGTAACTGGAAAGATCATATAAGTAAAGTATGCTCCAAAATTGATAAATTCTCATATGTACTAAGTCGACTGAGAAAAACGGTGTCAGAAGCTGCAGCAACCTTAGCTTATCATGGATATGTATCCTCTGTGCTGCGGTATGGGCTAATACTATGGGGAAACTCAGTAGACGTAATAAGAGCTTTTAGAGCGCAAAAAAGATGCCTTAGAGCTGTATGTGGAGCAAATTACCTAGATAGCTGCAGACCACTTTTTAAAAAGAAAAAAAATTTACCACTTCCTGCTCTCTACATTTTCGAGCTATGCCTTTTTGTAAAAAAAATATGTCACTATTTCCTATTAAGAGTAATGATCGTAACCGACGACATAAACATAAACTTGAAATACCCCCCCAGAGAATGGCGCTTTTAAAAAAAAATGTATATTGCATGGCTGTAAGAGTGTTTAATCACTTAGATGACAAAAATCAGGAGATGCCAGTGGAAAAATTTAAAAGGCACCTTTTTAATAGATTAGTAAATGAATTTATCTATGAAATAAATGATTTTTTTATCAAACGGTTCATTTAATTATTATTATCATTATTATTACTTTTCTGTATTGTTTCATAGATAGATACGATTTGACATTAATAATACTAATAAATAATTATTGTATTTGGACATTCCTTCATATTATCTTTTTGTTTTGTTTGTTATTTACTTTTCGACATTTCTTTCTTTAATATTATGTAGAGATAAAATAAATTAGCTTTAGTAATTATAATATTTTGCACGCCAGAATTGAGGCAAAACATGCTTGGAACTACATCATAATTTACGTCATACTGTTATTACCCATGTTTATGCAAATAAATTTCATTTCATTTCTTTTTCAAAAAACCGACTTCAAACGCCACTACAAAGTATAAAATAATTTTAGTTTGGACAGGTATGTTGAAGTCGGGCGGGCCTCAATAGAAACTTTGAAACCGCAACGCTAGCCCAACTTCGACATACCTGTACAAACTAAAATTATTTGCAGTGGCGTTTGAAGCAAAGATTTAAGTTTGAAGTCGGTTTGTTGCCAACTTCAAAAAGGGAGTCGAGATTCTCAATTCGTCGGAATCTTTTTTTTTAATTTTTATTTTATGCTTGTTCACCGATTACTCGAAGACGCCTGAACCGATTTAGAAAATTGTTATTTTTTTTTCAAAGGGTAAGTTACTAGATGGTCCCATTTAAATTTTATCAAAATCAGTCGAGCGGGTTTTAAAATATCAACAATAAATTATATACTTTGTAGTGGAGCGGGCGTTTGAAGTCGGGTTTTTAAAAATAATTTTTATATTAAGTATATTATTTTAAGCTTTTTAGTGTAGCTTCATAGCATCAAATCTCCATATTCTCTGATCGCGAGCGATTTGCTTTTATTCAATGAGGAGTTCCGTCCTCCATCAACGAAGATATTCATAAGATCTTCACCAAATTTAAATGGGACTAACCTTACGGTATGACCTTTCATATAAAAAAATAAACGTCGAATTGATTTTTTTGAAGTCGGTTAAAATAAACAGCTTGCCCTTGCCCAGATCTTTTCTAACGCGTTTTTACTTTTATCTGGTGGGAGGCTTTCGTTGGCCGTGGCTAGTTACCACCCTACCATATGTACCATATGTACCATATGTTTGTTATGTACATACATAATACGTGCCGCCAAGCAATTTAGCGTTCCGGCACGATGGAGTGTAGAAACCGATTAGGGGTATGGGTTGAATTTTCACTGCCGTACCCCTTCCAATTTAGTCCGCTACCATCTTAGACTGAATCGTCACTTACCATCAGGTGAGATCGCAGTCAAGGACTATCTTGTCATAGAATAAAAAAAATATAAAAAAAATACTTTGTAGTGTATTATACACTAAGTTATAATACGTAAACCAGTAGCGGGAAACGAGTTTCGCAGGCATAGGCAAATCTCTCATCAAAATACCGCATTTCAATGAGTCGTAAACTTATTATTTTTAATAACCGCAGCCAACTTCATTGTCATTCCAATACCGGCCCACAGAGTATAATAACATAAATATGGCAGATGAATCGCTGCCTCCACGTCTTGTACTGCGAACGCGTTATAATTTTGCCGTCGTCGCCTGGTAAGGGTAGCTATACGTGTGCCACGAACGAGCCACTATTGACACCCATAGTTATCGCCCTACTAATTTACTAGAGGTGCGATTGCCTGAAAGTTGCCGATCAAAATCGTATTCATTTGATGGCATTAGCGTCAAAGTAAAATATTCCTTGACTGAATTGATTTAAAGTCACAAATTCAGTACAACCGATTTTAACATGGTCGAGCGTAATGGAGCGTATCGTACATACCTAAACGTATAAGAATGCATACACGAAATTGAGCTCTAATTCAATACTGTTATGGTTTATTTTGCTTTGACGCTAATGCTATCAAATGAATACGATTTTGATTGGCAACTTTTAGACAATCGGGGGCTGAGATGGTAGCGGGCTACCATGGTAACCTGCCTTGCTACTGCTACCATGGAAATCTGGGGGGCAGGCCTCAAACCTTTAATACTTCCCAATGAATGTGCTATTATTATTAAATGCGAAAATTTTTTTTTTTTGTTTTGAATCACGCAGTAACGGAGCAACGGATTGACGATTTTTTTTTGAAAGAATTACATGGGCATAGTTGAGGATGTTTCTTTTTATCCTAAAAATACAAAGGAAGTTTTTTAAAATCTTAACTCCAAGCGGACGAAGTCGAAGACCAAGCTTGTATTTAATTAAAAAAAAAACATTTTGACAAAAAGAAAAATACTACAGCAATAACCTAACAACAAAAACTACCATAATCCGTGACTCGAGGGTCAGTCCTTCCCAGTTATGCAGTGAAAAATAACAAGAATAGGTTCATATCAACTTACAAATACTTAGTTATTTAAAAAAAAACTTGTATTTTTAAAATGTAGTCGCAAAATACGAGTGAGCCAATTATCGAGACGTCTAAAGTTAGAGGCAAAATTAATTTTGACGGCTCTCTTTCGGGACTTTTTCAAGTGCCCGTTTGCATAGACCCTTAAACACGATCCAGACAATGCTCCATATTTCTAACACCGTAAGGTTGAAAACTGTTACGTCATTTAAGGGAAGTTCACTTCTCATAACTTGGCTTTGGTGCACTGGCTTTAAGAGAATAAGCACTCTGGATTCAATGATGCAGAGTTCAAATTTGAATGGATTTTTTTGGTTTGGAACTGTCGTAATTTCTGTCAAAGGCCGTCGTAAAGTGGACCACGCGGGGGGTGCGATAGTTGAGTATTTGCATATGACCAGGCTGCGAGGTGACGGATGGTGTAGGAGTGTGGATGGGCCTTTGTTTCATGGGTTTAATGTTCTTCAAGTGGAACCAGCACATGGTTAAGGGTGCTATTTTTGGTAAGTCGCAACTGGAAAACTAAAATCTTTGTGAAAAAAAAATCTAAAATACTTTTTTTTTTGTTTTAACCGGAAGCAAATTAATTTCCATGTAGTTGATTAATATCAAGCAGTGATAGCCTAGTGGTTAGCACTGTGGTCTCCTATTCGGGGGGTCGCAGGTTCGAACCCGGCTACGCACCTCTGACTTTTCGGAGTCATGTGCATTTAAGCAATTAAATATCACTTGCTTCAACGGTGAAGGAAAACATCGTGAGGAAATCTGCACATCTGAGAGTTCTCTATAATGTTCTTGAAGGTGTGTAAAGTCCGCCAAATCGCATTGGGCCAGCGTGGTGGACTATGGCCTATAACCCTTCTCTGAGAGGAGACCTGCGTTCAGTAGTGAGCTGTTGATGGGTTGCTAATGATGATGATGATGATGATGATGATGATGATTAATATCGTTTATTTATAGATACATTAAAAAAACTGTCTATCCTTCTCAATTTTTTTCTAAAGTTCAGTTTCAATAAAATTGTTTCAGTCTCAACTGAAGATTTATTCAAATAAGCAACTGAAAATTTTTACAAAGTGCTTTCGAATCGTAGTCAATAATCTGTCTGTCTCTATTTTGGATTCAGACTTGGAATTAGGAATTACGAGTACGTGGATTCGGAATACCCTTCCAAACCATTAACCGCAAATAAAGAAAATACATATACATACTTATTTAGATAGGTACGCGTATATTAGACTTCATAAGAACATAGCATCTGCTTCCCACAGGATAAACAATAAAACAATCAACAAGTATAGGTATTCTTAGTTCAATATTATTGTCTTCACACACAGCAACGTCAGTAGATGTTGCATATTAATCTTATCTGACAAATTCCTCTGCTGGGACCCTTGAAGGGTTTATTAATGGTGGAGCTGCACCATTAACTGCGATATCGCATGGTGTTATGACAGCACTTGCTACACACGTCACTTCCTTTCTATAAGGTGGGTTTCCATTTTAAAGTACGGAACGTCAGACATTGTCGTCACGTCTGTTTGGTACTCATTTATAAAAAGTGCATTTCAATTCCAAGCTTTGCGTCCAAGTATCTACGTCATCCCCATTTGAATCAAAGGGTAATTTTAGAGGAAGAATCGATAAAGTTCCAAACTCAACAAACAATCAAGCCTCAATAGCCCAATGGTTCAAGATGCAGACTGAAAATTGAAAGGTTGCAGGTTCGACTTCGATCCCCACCCGTTGCACTATTGTCGTACCCACTCCTAAAAAAGCTTTCCGGTTATTTAGAGGGGAGAGGAGAATATAAGTGAGGTTCAACTTGGCTAATGTAAAAAAAAAATTTGGTTGCTATGATTTACGAATTAAAAAGAAAGAGAATTAACATAGGATTTTTTTTCTTCACAGAAGTTCCTCGAATTACAAAACATCGAAAAACACTTTCATATTTGCAACTTCTTGCACAGCAGAACACTTTATTCTAGCTATAGCCCATCAGCAATTTCTAGCGATTAACTTCAACCGTTTACGAATCGTTGTAATACAATGAAAACACGCTCTATTGCAGTGTACTCAGCGTGCTGATCATTTACAATGCGAAAATATTTTCTGGTATTGTTGATAATATTTGCTTTAGCATTAGAAATGGGTACCTAGTAGGTACCTTGTAGCTACTAGATCTATTAATTTCTATCCCAGTGTAAATTATTTATTAACTAAGTATTAAATAGTCAATAACAATAAGAAAATCGGAGTCCTAACTAAATAGGGCTAAAAATAGTGGTAGGTAGGTGCAACAGGAAATATGTATTTTGAAAAGAATATAAAAAATGTTAACACTATTGAATTATTATGTAGTACCTCAATGGTTAACACTCAAAAATAAGTAATTAATGTTCTTGCCTAACTACTATGACAAAAACAAAGTAATTTTTTTTAAACTAAAAAGATAAGGATAAAGGGGATTGCAAGTTTTTGCCTGTAGTATTATTAATATGCAGGTAATATGTGCAGAAAAGATATACAGAGACTAGTACATAATAATTCAATGACAGAGACTACATCTTTTGTTGATATATCTAGAGAAACTTTGCAGCGATGCGTAAACGTACCTACTCTGTTGAAGTCGTAAAATGTTCAATTTTGCAAGTGTACAAAATGCAAAATGTGCCTACAAAACTCAAAATGTACATTTTGCGTTTTGTACAAAACGCCTGACTGATTGATTGACTGACTGACTGACTGATCTATCAACGTATAGTTGAAACCGAAGCTATAGACGGATCGGGCTGAAAATTGCCATACCTACAGATAGCTAACCTAAAGTAGGCATTCGCTAAGAAAGAATTTTCGAAAATTCAACTCTTAAGGGGGTAAAATAGGGGTTTGAAAAATCGAACTTAACATGAGCGTAGCCGTGGACAAAGGCTAGTAAGTATTAAGTATATGAATAGAATAGAATATAAATATTTTTATTCAAATAAACTTTTTACAAGTGCTTTTGAACCGTCTGGCTCTACTACTGGTTCGGAATGCCCTTCCTGCTGAGAAGAACCAGCAAGAAACTCGGCGGTTGCTCTTTTCAAAACAAATTTACAATACAGTAAATACTATGCTATATATGCAGTGTTGCCACAATGAGGGAAGTAACAAAAATGCATACCGACTAACTTCTATCTTAAGATATGCAGACATAAAGTAGCCCCCATTCCCGTCGGTGGCACCCGTTCACGAGCATGACGCATGACCCAGCCATTGCTTCGCTCAACCATATTTAGAGGCACTTATTACTTTCTAGTTCTACTCGACTGAGTAGCGACGCAGTAAACACCTACATAAGCAGGTACCACATTACCGAGTGTCAATTCGGATTCCCATCACAAGCGTAACTTTCGACTTTACACTATAATACCATATCATGTTATTGAGGCGAACGGTTAAATTTATTCTAAAATAAACTCTATTTCAATGTGATAGAGACTATATTTTTTAAATCGAGCGCTGTATTTTATTTTGCGAGAAAACCACTGAAACTCAATGCCTCTGAAGCATGAGAGCAGTGTGGTCCAATTTTAAAGCGCAAATGAACTCTTAAGGTTTTTTTTTACCATTTGACTAGTTTTTACCCGCAACTGTGTCGTAACCTTAGATTAGGAGTAAATATTCTTAGGTCGTAACATACAACTGTTTATAATATAACTGTACCTTTAAAAATCCTATGTCTTAAAATAAAATATTGAGAGGAGAAATGAATTATGAAACAAGTGTAAATTGATAATTTAAAACACCCCTGACAAGTGAATCTATGGTCGGACTATGTACAATATACTTACCTGACATCCTGTTAACCAGTTTTCTGCTCCATCATCCTCCTCATCGATCCTCGATCATCATCTATCTAACACCACAGAATAAATAATAGTACTACGTACTAACACCTACACATTGAGACCATTCTATTAAGCCTAAACACACACACATTGCTGAAGATTGGGTGTCCCGCAGACTGCTTGATGCTGCAGCATCAGCTCAAGGTTACCATGCCTTGGAAATAATCCGAAGTAACAGTACACCAAATTTCAAATCTATCACACCAGTGAAAGCTCGTAAGACCCTTTAATCAAGTAAGAAATGAGCTGATGATTTTCAAACGCCTGAGCAAATCTTCATAAAGCTAAGATCCACCTCGATTACATTAGCATTCAAACAGGAAAACCGCATCAAAATTGGTCCATTGGGTAGGCTGCTACGAAAGAACAGACAGACACACAGATAGACAGATAAGTACACAGTTACACAGATATGCACGTTAAAACTTATAACATCCCTGTTTTTTGTCAGGGTTTAAAAAATGAAACTGTGACAGTCTAGTTATTAATGCATTTTGACAGTGTTGTGAATGTGTGTGATTTGTTGTGCTGTGTAAAACTGTTGGTAACGATAACCCACTCCAGGGCGTAGGTGTTTTATTTTTTATTCAACTTTATTTCATTTTGTATACGACATTGAAGCGATAACAGCTTTCAACTTTATAGCTTTATTAGATTTTGATTAAATGGCTGTGGCTGTGACAAACAGATAGACAGACTGGGCGAAACTATAAGAGACTACTTTGCTTTAATACGGAATCTTAAAAATAGTAGCAATGTTTTTCTTTACAATGCTCTCTGAAAAGAGCCGCTTTAGTCACATTTAGAGCTATAATATTTAGGGGCAAGTGCTGTACCTATGGACACAATCCGTCGAAACTGAAAACCCAACTGACAACCCTAGAATTCTAATTAGAACGCGAACTGTCAATCATAGACAAGGCTTTACGGTGGAGTTCAAATTAGAATTTTAGGGTTGCTAGTTTCGAGGGAATCGAATGTGTCCACAGGTACAAGCGTCCATAGGAATAGCACTTGCCCATACAATATAGTTAACAGATTGTGATTTGTGAGTTATAACAGAATAAGCGTGATTGTAAAGAAATAAACTTTTTTGGGGATATCTGAGTGAAATAATAGTTATTTGTGTTATATGGGGCCAAAGGATTTTTTTGTTCCCCGAGGGCGTTATTTTGAATTCAGAGCGAAGTGAAGGATTCTATAGTAGACTCCCGAGCGCAGCGAGGGATTCTATAGTAGAATCCTGAGCGTAGCGAGGAATTCAATATACGCCGCCCGAGAACAAAAAATTTTGGCCCCGAATGACATACACTATTTTTCATCATTACCTATGAGAAAAAGCTAGGAGTATCAACCTGCTATGTATAGAGTATAGACATTACCAATACGTATATTGAAAGTTTAAATAAACACAAATAAATTTTATGAAATAATTAAACATTAATATTTATGTTGGAAGTATGGGCGTATATGTCTAATCGACAAATTTGATCACGTGACTTATCGTAGACAACAGCTTCTCAAACATTTTTGAATTTCGACACATTTTTGAATTCTCTCTTCTGATTGGTCCGCGTTAGTGCTTTAGTATGCTAAAGCAGTATAACGCGGACCAATCAGAAGAGAGAAATGAAAAGTCCCATGGGGTTAAAATGAAATTTTGCTCCCGCTGTCCTCTGAAGCCAATATTCGTTTTTCGAATAGGTATGATGAAAAAAAAATTACAAGCTAACACAACAGTCAACACCTAGTGGAAATAATGGTAACAAGAATTACAACAACGTAACGTTACCACCTAATTGTGAACTTAGGAACAAAAACGCCGACGTGCAAAAAAAATTTTTTTACAAAATGTTTGCGAACACAACATTCCAACACAATTTGAGGAAGTTTTCGCGAAAATTCGTCCGCGATTCGTCCGCCATCGCACCCGCGCCATTTTGTCCGCAAAAACGTACCGACTCCCGCGCAGCCGGGCATGTCCACCACCTAATTGGGTGTCCGACCGCCTCTCGGCTGATTGGTCGGCTGCGAGGATAATTATATAATAACTCCACCCCTTTTTAATTAAACGGAGCAAGGCTGAGGGTGATTTTTTGCGCGTTCCACGTGGCTGAGCTTTTGGGTGACAGTTTTCGTGATCGCATAGGTGAATAGTATCTAGTGGGTATTGGTAGTATTATATTATTGTGGTTTTTAGATGCTGCCGATAGGTATACCTACTTAATATATTCTCTCACTTGTGTGAATATGTATTTTATGCAAATTTTCTATTAGTAGGTTTTTTAACTCAACTTAAAACTTAATTTGCAACGCCTTGACCGGGCATCATGTTTGTATGAATGTTTGCGTGAATATGGCAGCTAATAAAGAATAAGGTTTTGGTGGGTAGAGTTTATTTATTTATTAATTTAATACATAACCAATGTTTGTTTAGGGTTAACAATTTAATAATTTTCAAGTAGGTAGGTAGAGGTATACCTAATCTACGGATTTAAAAGAAACTTTGCATCGACAATACGTACTTCGCTAGATACAGTTTTCGCAATTCACGAAGGCGAGTAAGCTTTACTCGTAGTTACTTCGTGTACGTGCACATTGCATAAGTGTGCGTGCCTGTCAAAGCCTAGGTGGGAGCGGGCAGGCGCGAGCATTGCGCTCGCTCACACTTCTACAGATACGACACACACACAACCATAAGTCAGTCGCCCTCATGAATTGCAAGAACTATAATTCTGCGATAACACGTTGTCACGCTGATTGTGTTGAAGCTATGTCATACAGCTTATTGAGTAATGAACAGAAATGAAGCGATATTGTTTTTTGATTTGTTATTAAATTAAAAACGTGATTTCTGTCTTGTCCATGAGACATTAGCGGTGATGCTGAAGGCATATAAATTAATGGTTTATCATTCACAATACATAGCCTTAGGAATTCGCAAACGACAAAATTATATCTACTGTGTCATACACATACAATTGAGCAGTGGTTTTTCCCGAAACAAACTAAAGCCGCGTATTCACTAGGAGACAAATCGCCTGCGACATCAGAAATATCGCGCGACATCACCTGATTTCGCACACGTGACTATAATGTAAGTCGACGTGTAAATCACGCGATGTGACTTGTGCATAGTTATAGTCGCTAAATCACGTTCAATCAAGATACATAAATCTTAAAAATATTCAAAAGTATGTTAATGTTATGTTAACTTCGCCTGAAAATATCAAAGTGAACACTCGGATGCATTAAACCTTTTTTCTTTGTATTTTAATACAAGCTTTTGACCGCAACTTTATCTGCATAGTCGAGTTAAGTTTTCTAAAAATCAAGGGGATTCGTTTATTTTTGCGGAATAAAAGCAGTCTATGTCATTCTTCAGGTCCTCTGAACCCATGCAAAAAATCTATAATCCGTACATCCGTAGCTCCGTTGGTCCGTCGCTGCATGATTGGAGAAACCATCGAACCCACTTTTGTATGTGTAGATATATTATTAAGATTATGATTATATGTTATACACTACCTCTTAAGGAGGAAAAATGGAGTTGACTGCATAATAAGGACGAAAAAAGCGGTGAGTTGCGACGTTTGCGTCGCGCGTCGGTCGAAGTTGGTGACTTCGCGCGATTTCTGGAGAGTGGAGACTGGAGACGCATGTCACGAGACATTTGTCCCCTAATGAGTACAAGGCTTAAGACCTTGAAGTCATAATAAATTCCTTGATATAATATGCATTATATTTATAAGAAGAAAAAACCAATGATTCTACTGACTTCGCGAGTTGAATGGTGAATAAGTAGATAAGTGGTAGACGTAAATAATTTTATTTTTCAAAATTTAATGTCCTTATTTTTCTGTTGGCCTTAGAATATTAGTACCTACCTAATTTGATAATACATCTATTCTATTGGATCATATCTCAACACCAGCGGACTATAAATCATGGGATAGTTTCAACAAAACGTTCAAAGAATTTGGAAACTTTAAATAATAAATATATATTTTTTTTTGTTTTACGTATTTATTATTAGGTATTCACATTAAAAATAAAAATCATGGAAAAATAAATTAAAAAATTACCCTACTTATCTTATTTTAATAAGCAGTATTTGAGCTTGTAAAAAAATCTAGAAAGAGACAGTTTTTACGAACGACGTTTTTTTAAAATTTTTACATTTATTTTTAATTAAAAATTCAACGTTTCTGAAGCGCTAAGATAGCTTCCGTGTTTCCTGCCACGTATAATTAGAGTATCTTCAAGGCAAGAGTGAATAAGCATCTTCTAAGCAAGCGCGCACCAACCTAGAACTTACCAGTGCTTTCCATCATTGTCGCCGAGAGCAAGACTATTTATTTATTTTATATCTTATTAGAACAGAGCACAAATGACAAACTAACTAGTTATATACGAATTCCCCCTAAAACAATCTCCCTATAAATAAAAGTTAAGTGAAAGTGCATAGAGATTAACTACGATAACATGGCTCGTCCCTCCAAATTACGGTTTCAATGTGTGTAGTCGCTAGTCACATCCTTATGAAAGAGATTCTTTATTGTAGTTGTAAGTATTTGCCATGGTAGGTAGGAAATATTTCCCTTCATAGCAGGCCGGCACGCACACATCAAACGTTTTGAATTTTGGAGGGGCGAGCCATGTTAACGTAGTTAATCTCTATGTACTTTCACTAATTAATTTTTATGAACAATTATGTATGTACAATGTAGGTAACTCTTAATAAATCTTAAGAATAGGATATTTTTTTATAGTTCCTACATGACTAGTCCTAGGTGCAAGGATAAAAACTTGTTAACAGTCCAAATACTTAGCTACGAGTCATAAAACAATGGTCCACGCGACTTTTGTCTAGATGTAATTGAAAATTCTGACTTCAACTCCAGAAAAAAAAAACAAGAAACAAAAGAATTCAAACGTATTACCTTACAACCGGCGACAAAGATTAGCTACATAGTTAAGTATAAAAATAAGCTAAACCAATCTGAGATTTAACAACATTAAATAAAACTCATTTTTCCGCAACATAAATTGTAGTGAGAAATATTTTCGGGTGCTAACCGTAAACGTAATGGTGATCACGTACCTTTCGGATTGGATGTAATGCGTCCCGCTTTAATTTACGCAATTTGTACGAGTGTAAGCGAGACGGAGTTAATAATGGCTTAACCGCAACGCCACTATCATTAGGCTGGAGTTCCAGAAAGGGGGAAGGAGTACACAGCGCAAGAAAATACAGTTGTCAGTCAGTGGTCAGATATGCTTCAAAAATAGAACGACCAACTGACCTTTAATTATAAAAATACCATTGTATCAGATTCGAGTTTAAAATTGATAAAGATTTTTGGAAATGACTAGATAATGCCCGCGACTTCGTCCGCGTGGTTTAAGGTTTTTCCCGCGGGAATTCTGTAATTTTCCGGGATAAAATGTAGCCTATGTGTTAATCCAGAGTATTGGAGGTGTGGAAGTTGGAAGACTTCCAACATCTGTGTTTCCGGCCACGTACCTCAGTACCTTCAAGGCAAGAGATAATAGGCAATATTCTAGGCAAGCGCGCCCTAGACCTCATCAGTGATTTCCAGTATTGATTGTCGTCAAGCGAAATAAAAAAAATTTATCTATCTCCTAGTTTTGCCGGGAAAGAGTAACAAGCATACATTTATTTATTTATTTATCAGATACACAACAGATTATGACAATAAAACAACAAAAATAATACAGACATGATAAGAACTAGCCACTCTCCAATACAAAATGTGTCTACAAAAGCAGTAAATAATCGGACTTGTCTTAAATTAAAACTAAAAAATTTGGTTGCCTGTAAAGTCGGTATACGGGCGAAAGTTTTACGTGACAACGACTTTGAGTGGTAAAATAATTTTAATGTGAATATTCATTCGTATAGTAGGAAGAAGGATGAAATAATAGACTATAAAAGATGGACGAAACTACCTTTACATTATCACTACACAATCGTTTTACAATTAACTGGCAACGTGTAAACTTGTATGCAGGCGCCTAAGCGAAATAGAAGCGCAAGACATGAACCGGTGTGTATGCCTATCTCTCTCACTCTCTCTCTCTCGCTCTGTCTCTCTCGCTCTTAGGCGGGCTAACTGTGCTCGAGTGGAAGGGACGCGTGCCTTTCACTTTTTATGTCTGTCTCTCTCGCTCTTAGGCGGGCTAACCATGCCCGAGTGGAAGGGACGCGTGCCTCTCACTCGCTCTCATTGTGAGCGCATAACGTGAGCGGAGCGTAACGCAGTTTCTTGAAGTGTCACCCGGCAAACCAATTTATAAGACGTTGTCACGTCAAAAGTAACTTAAACTAAACAAAGTTTTATTCACACACACATACAAACTTTCGCCTTTATAATATTAGTGTGATACCAATTTTCGTCATAATAATTAATGTAAGCCTCAATAGCCCGATGCTTAAATTTTCTTTTTACGCACTGTTTCCAATCGTAAGTATTGCTGATAATTATTTTAATTATTATTAACTGATTGCTGAATCTCAAAATTTATAGCTTTAGACTTTAGCATTGGATAATTAAGTACTTATCTAGTGTAATAGAATTTGTGAAATGTTTTTTGGAACGTAGTTCCTTATCGCGCGGTGCGGAACTCGGAAGGGGGCTAGACGGATCGACACTTTTTTGAAGGCATTGTGTTCGGTATTTTCGCGGTACAAACCTTTCCCTAATTTTTTATAACTTATAAGTTATAAAAATTAGGGAAAAATTCCACATGTAGAAATTATTTAAAATAAAATTGAAAATGGAAAATTCGGTCTGTCGAGCTGGGATTCGAACCATCGACCTTTGGCTGTTAGGCGACTGCAGAAGCCACAAGGCTACGGAGACCCATTATTGTACCGCGAAAATACCGAACACAATGCCAAATTAATTAATCGAAAGGAACTACGTTCCATCCGGGTGTCCTTTGACACCTCTCAAGTTTTTTTTTATTCGCGATCGCGGATTTTATGAAGACGCCAGTTTAAACGAGATCCGCGCGGTTGGTTCGGGAGTGTGAACTAGCCTTTAGGCTGTCTATAACAATTCTCGCAGGTAATGTCGCCTCAAAATGGCTCGCGACGGAAACTGAGGTGGGCACCGCAATCATCTCGACCAGAAATCGTAAGAAATAAATGAATATTCCTCCTTTTTTTGTCGGCGGGGCGAGTTAAATCGGTTTTTATGTGTTTTCCGAAGGGCTTTGAGACAATTGCCGCGGCCTGAGCTGTTATTGAGTGTAATTTAACGGGCTGCGGTTACCGATATGGCTTTTGTCATACGTGACGCTATTTGGTTGGCTGTGAAGACGGAAATAGGCTGCTCTATTTCAGTAGGTGGATAATTTTGTATGAAAACTGTCTCCTTTATTTTTGAAGTGAAATCTTCTTTAGCCGCGCTGAGCACTTTTTTGGGTGATCAAAAAACGTGGATTTCGCGTCATCGTCACCTGGAGATTTCAGTAAGCGTTCAACATTTTAGAAATTCCCAAGCAACCTTGCACGGCGCAGCGGGCAATCAGCCGCCTTCCTTACCGTTTGATGTCGCAGGTTCGAATCTCACTCACGAAATCGTGACAGTGTGCTTTTCTTATTGGTTTTTAATTATTAGCAAATTTAGTTTTCACTTCTATCGGCAGTCACTATGACTGCCAATTTTTTATACAAGCTGATGCCAGCGACTTGGTCCGCGTTGATTTAATTTTCTAAAAATCCCGCGATAGCTTTTGATTTTCTGGTTTAAAAAGTAGCCTATGAAACTCTCTATAGGTCCTCAACATACAAAAAATCCGTTATCCGTCGATCCGTAGCTCTGTTGCGGCGTGATTGACAAACCAACTAACACTTTTTAAGTTAGTTGTAAGCTACGTACGTACTTAGATCATTGATTAATTTAAAATTGCTACGTATTTTCCGTAGGCATTAATAGATTTTCTGTCGTAGCAAAGTAAGTAACAGTGCATAGAATGCTTTTACGCTTAAAGCTACTCGAAGAATCTCTATAAAACACTTTTGTACAAACAATATGTATCAATTACCCGTCCAGTAGCGGGCCCCGCCGCCGGTCCCTCATTCTGTCGCTGCGAGCGCTGTAAATAACTGTAAATAGCTGTAAGATATAGCGGCCATCGCTCATTGGTCGAGAAATCCGCGATTGGAAAACCATTTGGCTAGTTCCGAGCTCAGTTCCGATCACGATTCATTGACAAATGGATAGTTTAGAGCAAAAGTGTTCAAAAAAAAAAGACGTGAGTGTCGTGGAACACTCGGTTGGAACGAAGTTCCTTTTAATAATAAAAATAAAAAAATTAGGGAAAAATTCCACATGTAGAAATTATTTAAAATAAAATTGAAAATAGAAAATTCAGTCTGTCGAGCTGGGATTCGAACCATCGACTTTGACATTGACATCGATTTATGCGACTGTAGAAACCACAAGGCTACGGAGATCTAATATTGTAGTGTGAAAATATTGAACACAATGCCAAATTCACTTTCAAAAAAGTGTCGGTTCAATTTAGTCTTAATTTTTTCCGTCTAGCCCCCTTTCGCACCGCGCGATAAGGAACTACGTTCCAAAAAAAAGAGTTTCCCGTTTCTACGTAAGGTTGGGAACAAAGTTCCTCATCGGACGGTACGGATTTGGCGGATGGGGGCTGGGCGAAAAAAAGTGTAAGAATTTTCTGTCACGAGTAGTGTAGACGGTTATCCATAGCGCGTATGCTATATGACAAGATGGTTCTAACATGTCGTGGCGAGAGATAGCGTTGATTCTAGTAAGAATTTTCCCGAGAAGTGTAGACGGTTATCCATAGCGCGTATACTATTGGCTGTGCCCAGCCATAGGTGCGCGCTTATTTATTACGAGATGGTTCTAACATGTGGCGAGAGATGGCGTTGATTCTAAAAGGTAATATTTTCACTTACGGTAGTAAATATAACATGCCTCTGTGTTTTCATTATTGAAAGGAACTTGAACAACCGAGCGAGTGTTCCACGACACTCACGCAATTTTTTTACGTATTAAGTACCCATGTCCTCGATTTTTCTCGTTTGTAGGCTGACCTGTGACATATTTTATCAGTCTGACCTGAATGCGGTTTTTTTCTTGACTTTGATGTTTGCGATTAGTCTTTCCTTGTATTTTTAAATTAAAATAAATAACACGTAATTTAACCTTAGTAGACAAGGCAAAGACATAAAGTTTTTATTACAAGTTAACATCGAACTATAAACTCTTAGAAGCGCAATAGTCGATGCGGTGGTAAGCCATTTTAGTGAGCCTTTAAAGGCCATTACGCGTTAGTACGACGAGCTCGCAGAAAATATAAAAAATTACTTACATGTGCTGTGAAGGGATGTCTTCATCACAATAACAATCAAAAACGTAATAATCAGTACCAGTACCAGAAAATAATTACATGGCACTCACATATTCATTAGTTCGTTATAGCCTACGTTCGGAGCGGAACTTTGTTAGAAACATCTGTTCTAAGCGCTATAGTTCCATGCAAATTAAGTTAAAACGTATCCATGCGATAGTATCAACATTTCCACGAACGGACAGATAAACAGATGTTCCTACGTGTAGGACCACAATGTATTAGTTTTAGTATTCATAAGCCAAGAGACATTCGTGATCGTGCCCGAACACGATGTATGAGGGGGAAACGTTAGGAATTTCATATTTCGCTAAATAAAATACTCTAGTATAGGAATTATGTACTGTAGTAGGTATTGAAGGTACTTTAAGATGTTGTATTTGTTGCATACTAGCTCTAGCTCACGACTTTGTCCGCAAGTTAGGTTTTTAAAATCCCTCCGGAATCCGTTGCTTTTCCGGGGTAAATACTAGCCTCCAGGTCCTCAACTCTGCCTCTGTTATTGCTCTGTTGTTTCGTGATTGAAGGACAAACCAAAAACCAACAAACAAGTTCATTTTTATCCGACTTCAATAAAAATTGAGGTTCTCAATTCGTCGGAGTCTTTGTTTTTATGTATGTTCACCGACTACCTACTCGAAGACGCCTGAACCGATTTTGAAAATTTAATCATCAAGTTTAAATTTTATCGAAATCGGTTGAGCAGTTTTTAAAAATTCAACAATCAATCATATTTTTTGTAGTGGCGCGGGTGTTTGAAGTCGGTTTTTTAAAAATTATTTTTTTTATATTAAACTAGCTGATGCCCGCGACTTCGTCCGCGTGGATTTAGTTTTTGAAAATCCCGCGGGAACTCTTTCATTATCCGAGATAAAAAGTAGCTCTCCCGGTCTGAGGAACCACTACTACATCCATTACTATAGTAATCTACGTAGTATGGTATGGGTATACCCATGCAAAAAATCGCATCGATCCGCTGTTCTGTTGCGACGTGATTGAAGGACAAACCAACAAACAAACACACTTTCGCATTTATAATATCAGTAATGCTTCATTATAGCACTTTTTATAATTGTCAAATATTTTACCATACTTAACCAAAGACAAAATTACGTTAAGCTGTCATTTACGTTTTGTTATTCCACTGTCATTTGCGTTTTGTTATTCCATGTCAGATGCGTTTTTCTTATACCACGTTTTATGGTGACATGACGGAAACGCGGTCGAACGGGATAAAAAGTATCCTATGTCCGTCTCCTGGTTCTAAGCTACCTCTCCACCAATTTTCAGCCAAATCGGTTCATCCGTTCTTGAGTTATAAATAGTGTAACTAACACCACTTTCTTTTATATATATAGATTATCACATTCAAGCATAATTAATTCTTCTTCTTCGTTTGTTTAGTGGCTCCGCGCGTCGAGCGTTTGAGCCATAGTCAAGTTTTTTTTTTGTTTTTAAATCGGAGAAACTTATTTTATAATAGTAAAATCAAAATTTAAAGAAACGGAATTTTGGAAAGGATCAGAAAAGGGGCATAATTAATTATTAAGTATAAGATATCTAGTAATCTGTTTCGAATGTTAGAAAATATTTATCACATAGTTACACTTTGCCATTAGGTAATGCAAGATTTTGATTTTTAATAAAAATACGCGAAGAACACTTATATCATCGATTGTCGATTTCAACAATAGGTATAACTTGCAAACATAATAACGTCATCGAAAATATAACCCCCTCGGGTCGCGCAGGACTCACGGTCTCATCTTAAAAAGGGTGAAAGAAAGAGCCTGCAGAAGCATAATGCTACCATAATGCACAGCTTAGACCATTCAAATGGTCTAAGGAGGCCCGTACCCCCGTTCGAGTTCGGTCCTCGGCACTTACCGCTATAATTTTATTAATCTATGATTTAAGTACACTGAACTTGCTATACAAACGACAGCTTAAATTATGGATCAATTTGAAGCGCCACATTTGACATACGAGTGTCTCTGGAACTAAATTATAATATAAGGATACAAGAAGTACCAAAAAGTGTCTACTATCACTCTATCAGTTGCCAATGCGCTCTCACTAATTTTAGTTCCTTGGACGTAACTGTTTTCAGCGCCAAAATGGCGTCAGTCAAGTAGGTCCAAAAAAGGGTTTACAGCAGCCTGTGCAGTGTTAATCATAGATTAAATATAATTTAATATAAAAAATTATTTTCAAAAACCGACTTCAAACAAACAAAAATTTTATTTTTCCAAATCGGTTCAGGCGTCTTCGAGTAATCGGTGGAGATATATAAAAAAAAAGATTCCGA
The DNA here is from genome assembly GCA_029955525.1 of Oeneis ivallda. Lineage (NCBI taxonomy): Eukaryota > Metazoa > Arthropoda > Insecta > Lepidoptera > Nymphalidae > Oeneis > Oeneis ivallda. Next base: position 3,459,730 of record JARPMR010000010.1, on the reverse strand, counting down.
CGAATTGATAACCTCCTCCTTTTTTTTAAGTCGGTTAATTAAGGTTCAGTAGTCGTCGTAGATGACCCCTACCTATAAACAAAGTATTTTCAATCTATTTCTTCTTGCTAATATATAGTTGGGTCGAAGAAGAAATCGTATGGTACAACCAGATTTCAGTTTAGTACCGGTATTATAGTATTTGTGTACACGTGTCCATCTGTCAGCGGTCACGATTCCTCGAGATACGCCGCTCGTTCGCAAGCCCCCGTGTATTTATGAACCGGTGTAATGCCGCACGTAGCGAATATTTAAAACCATATCCCATACTAATCCCGATATATTATGTTTTTGGGATATTTTGTGACCACAAAGCTATTTCATATTTAGGATCAGGGTAAATCAGCGAGCGATGAAGAGAGATATATTATGCTCGGTATATCCCTGCGAGATCAAATCAGAAATGAGGAGATCCGTAGGAGAACCAAAGTCACCGACATAGCTCAGCGTGTCGCGAAACTGAAGTGGAAATGGGCGGGGCACATAGTTCGAAGAGCTGATGGTCGTGGGGGTCCCAAGGTGCTGGAATGGCGACCCCGCACCGGGAAACGCAGTGTTGGCAGACCCCCCACTAGGTGGACCGACGACATCAAACGAGTCACAGGGAGCCGCTGGATTCATGCGGCGCAAGACCGAAGCCTGTGGAAGTCCGTGTAGGAGACCTTTGTTCAGCAGTGGACGTCTATAGGTTGATAAAGAAGAAGAAGAGACAAAGCTATTTCAAAGCTTAGTTAAGTTAACAAGTTAAAACCTCGAAAGTTATAAACTGAATTCTTTTTTATTTGGTAAGAAGAAAGCTATTGACTGCGATCTCATTCGATGGTAAGTGAGGTTGCAGTCTAAGATGGTAGCGGGCTAATTAGAGATATTATGTTTTAATTAAAACTTGCATACTTCCTGAATGGTAGCTTTGATTAAACCCTTAAGGGGTTAAGCCAACAGCTAAGCTAAATCCGTCAGACTTAGCTACAGGATCTCTTCTAAAATCTAAATATTGCATTCTTGTAGAGGCGACTTCGTCCGCGTGGATTTAGTTTTTAAAATCCCTCGGGAACTCTTTGATTTTCCGGGATAAAAAGTAGCCTATGTCACTCTCCAGGTCCTCAACTATACCCATGCAAAAAATCACGTCAATCCGTAGCCCCGTTGCGGCGTGATTGAAGGACAAACCAACAAACCAACAAACTAACAAACCAACAAACCAACAAACAAACACACTTTCACATTTTTAATATTAGTAAGGATAAGGATTATTCTGAATATTGCATGTGTTGTACTAATATGGACTCTTTCTCGTCAATATCAAACAAAGCAGTCAGCGTCAGTTAACCGTCATGTAGCCTCAACTCTCAGCATTAAATGTTGCTTAGGCACCTGTTAATACACAAATCATTTATCATTTATGACGGGCAACCTAACCTTACGTTCACTAGCGGCACTTTAAACTTTATAAATCAGGGCTCATTATTACATACCTACCGGTAAATACCTTTGTGATGTGTAGACATTAGTTTCATAAATATTTGAGAGAGACCCATTGTTTTAAACCAAACTATTTTTTACAGTATTATAGGCTTACGCTTGGCGACAAAATATGATGTAGCTTGGAGAACGCTTGCATATATGCTATTATGCAAATCAACTTTTGGATTCATCATCTCATTCATTAATCATCACTTTGTCTCAATACAGATGATAATATTTATATATAGAATTATTATTCTCATTACTGCAAGCGGCTAACATTGAGAGGAAATCTGCACGCCTGAGAGTTCTCCATAATGTTCTCAAAGGTGTGTGGAGTCTGCCAATTCGCATTGGGCCAGCGTGGTGGACTATGGCCTGTAGCCCTTCTCTGAGAGGAGACCTGCGCTCAGTAGCGAACCGTTGATGATGTCATTCAGATGCTTGACACGCATATCCGTGTTCTAGGAATTGGCATTCGATGTAGGTACTTATTAAGCTATTGCATTGATTGCATAGCTTTTATCGCGGGCTTTGAACTAGGACAAACAGTTTGAACGCGGCGACCGAATCAAGAAATTCCGTAACGAAAAAAACCTAACACCGTCGTTCGGTAAGCGTTCAACATTTTAGAGGTTCTCAAGTAGCTCTATTTGGCGCAGTGGGCGAGCGGCCGCTTTCTTTGTATGATGTCGCAGATTCGAATCTCACTCGCGAAGTAGTGACAGTTCGCTTTTCTTGTTTTTTTTTAAATTTTTTTTTTGCATAATTTTTATTATGCAAAAAAATATTGCATAAATATTATAATTGCATAAGTTGATAAAAAATGCTATGCAATAGCTTTACCGCGGCAGTCCCCGAGTGCCACTTAATTTTTTATTCACGTTTTCAATTCATTCAGATGTGTATTTGATTTCATATGTTTCCTCAAATAACCGTATCTCCTTTGGAGGTAGAACCATAATCATTAGTCCTCAATTTGGAAAGTCAAAGTCGTTCAACAAAAAATAATACGACTGCCGAATTATTGAAACTCAAAAAACAGTGGTAATGTGAAAAAGAATCATCGAAACTCCGAACTCTTATTATATCTTGCTTTTGAATAATACCTACTATAATTTATTTCTTGCTAGTGTAATGGGACACTGGCGCTAATTCTGTTGCAAACTAATTTGTGTATTAAATAAATAATTAAAGCTTTTATTGTGACACAATGATTTCATTTAAGTCAAAACTCGCACTTTGCTTTCTTCGCATATCACTTTGAGTACTTACCTTATAAGGCATATCATATTTTAAAAACATTTTTTTCCCCTATTAAAACTTTTATGTTAGTCAAAACTCGCACTTTGTTTTCTTCTCATATCATTAGAAATATATTTTTTCCTTATGAAAAATTTCCTGTGAAAATTTCTAACCTATTATGGTTTAGGAGATGTAGCCCGCTAACAGACGGTCACCGGAGGCTTAGAAATATTGTCCCGTTTGCTCCCTTTAGATACGCAACCTTAAAACTGGATGCACAAAATAGGACAAAATGGGATAGAGTTTTTTTTTATTCGATGACAAGATAGTCCTTCACTGCGATCTCACCTGATGGTAAGTGACGATGCAGTCTAAGATGGTAGCGGGCTAACTTGTAAGGGGTATGGCAGTGAACATTCAACCCATAACCCTAATCGGTTTCAACACGCCATCTTGCCGGAACGCTAAATCGCTTGGCGGCACGTTTTTGACGGTAGGGTGGTAACTAGCCACGAAAGCTTCCCACCAGACCAGACCAGAGACAATTCGGAAATTATAAATTCCCAAATTAAACCCGCCGGGAATCGAACCCGAGACCTCCCAGTTGTAAGACCACAGCGCTCACCACTGCGCCAGGGAGGTCGAGGTGCGGCGTAAAGACGCCACCTAGTGGCATAACGACGTAGAAGACTAGTTATGCGATGGTATGTATTTGTACTTGTCTACATAATAGGGTATTTGACTACTTTTAGAAAATCATCTTAAATTGTTAATAATGCTATGCTGAGATAACAAAACGTATATTTCGGCAAAATTTTCAGTATTTTTCATAAAAATCGAGAAATAAATTCAAAAAAATAAATTGCCGCCGAAACGTTCCATTTGCTCTCATGACGTCACAGTTCACATTTCAAACAATGACAATTCCACATCCCATAGGTGGTGTGGACTGTGACGTCATTCGAGATCACGGAACGTTTTCGATCACGTGACCATGGCCGGAATTATAGCAATTTATAGCAATTTTATTTAATGTTTTCTAATTAAATAAAACTTTATTTTTTTTGTTTTGTCGTATGGAATAATGTTTTTAGATAATAATCTTTTAGGATGACACCAAATGAATAGCTATTTATGCAACTGCATCGTAATGAGGGTCATTTTAATTCGAGTGCTGTTTTTTGATACGAGGCTTGCCGAGTATCAAAATAGGATAGTACGAGAATTAAAATGACTAATTACGTTCAGTTGCATACAAGATTTTATCTACGACAAGGAAGTAAAATCATTAACAAAATACGCCGTAGGCTCAATAAAATAACAAAAAGTAACTCCGTAAGCCGCCACCAGCCGCCTCTGGCGCCTCTGTCAACAAAAAGTAACTCCGTAAGCCGCCACCAGCCGCCTGTGGCGCCTCTGTCGTATGAACGGTACAAAAGTGCCAGAACTCAGAGCCTTAGCTTTAGGTATCCTATTTTAAGAAGATAACCATTTCGATTCAGCTCCCATACAACGAGCTGCATCGAAATGAGAAGCAAAACCGAAAGAGGGTTCATTTCGATTCAGCTGTCAAACTCGAAATTGGAACTTTTCGATGCTGGAGTAGATAAATATCGTTTATCGACACTCGAATTAAAATGACCCTCATTACGATGCAGTTGCATAAATAGCTATTTTAATATAGTCAAATACCCTATTATGTCTGGTTAGGTAAGCCGGGTCGAATTGTAATGTACGTTGTAATACACGCTGTGGCCACACGTACGCCATCTCGGAGGACGTGAGGTTCGTGAGAAACATATCCCACATTTTACACCTCCTACCAGAGTCTATTAGGTTCGATTAGCGTTAAGATGGTCTGTCACCGGTTCTGTACATATCTTGTCAAACAAAATAGAATAGAATAGAAATATTTTTTATTCAAATAAACTTATTACAAGTGCTTTTGAATCGTCAGACTCTACCACTGCTTCGGAATGCCCTTCCTGCCGAGAAGAACCAGCAAGAAACTCGGTGGTTGCTCTTTTCAAAACAAGTTTACAAAACAATAAATACTATGTATGCAGTGTTTCCACAATGAGGGAATTTCCAAAAATGCCAATGCAATATATATCTTAAGATGGGCAGACATAAAGTAGCCCCATTCCCACCAGTGGAACCCGTTCACGAGCATGACGCATGATCCAGCCGTTGCTTCGCTCAACCATATTTGAGGGAACGTAACAACCCGCATCACACGACACCACAGAAAATCAATAAAATCTGTACATCATCATCATCAACGGCGCTACAGTCCCTTATGGGCCTGGGCCTGCCCCATAAGTTTCCTGTTTCCATCTCTATCATTCGGATTCGTCCTCCAACTTTTAAATTCCAACCGATGCAGATGCGATGACTTAAAAGATATTTCTGCGAGCGTCTGCGTGTGACGTCATACATTTTTTTTTGGGGCCGATGATCATGCATTCGCTGCAGATGTCCAGCCCATTGCAATCTAGCGATTTTAATATGCTGGACAAGTGGACATCTACTGTACGTATGTATACTGACAGTAAATGTTACGCTCTACGACGAAGGTAGACGGCAAGCGCTAGCTTGGTACAGAGACGGCGACAGTTCTACGATGTTGTGGCCAATTGTTTCCTTCAGGGGTCAAGCAGCAAGCAGGAAGCAAGTTGAAACTGTCGTTGAATCGACGCGTTGTTAAGAACATAGAAAAAGATTGAGGACTTAACTAACGCTGAGTTTTCCACCTAGTAGAGGTTATTCTCACACTGCGTTTTCCGACATAAGTACTCTGGGACCTTAAACTGTATCTATCGGTTCTTTGAGCTATGTGCCGCGTTCATTGCCAGTTTAGCTTCATGACTTGTTGAACTTTGTCAGTTACTCTGCTTTGCGTATGAAACTCCACTTATTCAAAAAGTGTTTTTACATTTATGCAAAAGTTATAAGTGCTAATAACCATACCGCCGCCATTTCGTGGTCGCGATTCGCAAATACAAAATGGCCGCCCGTTTCGGTTACAGGAAACGCGTATCTGTCACCGGCCGCATCGCAAGTGGCTATTGTATGATAATCGCCCGGCACCGACAAAGTTTTACTACTCACGCCATTAAACCAGCGTTTACCCCCGATTAGGGATCGTTGTATACCAAAGTTAGGCGCTGCAGTAGTGCTTTTATATCGCGATATTCATTCTAGACCATTAGTAATAATAATAATAATAATAATAATAATCTTTATTTATAAAACTCAGTACAGCACAATACTATGAAATCCTGACCCCTAAACTAGGAAAACCCGTATCTTAGGGGCCAGTGCCTTCCCAAACATTGTATAATAATAAGAGTTACAGATCTAGTGCACTTTAACAAATAGAAACATTTCTGTATGTGTTGAGTTTACTAAATATTACATTAGAGCTTTTTCTTGCTTTAAAATTAAAGTTAAGTTTTATAATGAATTAAAAATAAAATAAAAAGTTTGAACAGAAACAATTTTGAAAATATTACATGCTAAATATACCTAGTATCTAAGTTATATGTGTGTGTGTGTGTGTGTGTGTGTGTGTGTGTGTGTGTGTGTGTGTGTGTGTGTGTGTGTGTGTGTGTGTGTGTGTGTGTGTGTGTGTGTGTGTGTGTGTGTGTGTGTGTGTGTGTGTGTGTGTGCGTGTGCGTGTGCGTGTGCGTGTGCGTGCGCGTGTGTGCGTGTGTTCGTGTGTTGTGTGTCCGCATGTGTTTTTAAGTGTGTACGCGTGCTGCCTATCATTTTAAACTCATAGAATGTTTTGAACTGAGTATGTATTCATAATTTTTTCAGTATCCTCATAGTTATAGTTAGTCAAGAATTTTTTTAGACTTTTTTTTAATCCATGCCTATTCAAGCGATTAATTTTGAACTTTTTGTTCATGTATCTATACAAGTACGGGCCTAGGTAATTGTACTGTCTTCTTGCAAAGGTTGTTTTAGTGATGGGTAAGGCAATATAAGTTTTGCGTCTATGCTTTCTCTCCTGTAAAATGGGACAAGAACTATGGTGGCGCAGTACAGCATGCAATATGAATAGTTGGCGTATGGTCAAAAGTTGTGAATCTTTATACAGCTGTTCTGATGAATACCTTCGTGGTTTATGCAGCATCACTTTGATTACGGCTCTCTGCGCTCTTTCCACATCTATCATATGACTAGCTGCTGCGCCGCCCCACGCCGGGATACAGTAAATGAGCAGGGATTGGCATAGCGCTGTATAAACATTCAAGAGTAATTTTTTGTCCACGACGTCCCGCAGGTTTTTAAATACAGGTATTAGCCTTCTCACTCTCTTTGCAACCGTTGTAATTTGTGGATGCCAATTTAAGTTTTTGTCTATGATAATACCAAGGTATTTTATTTGGGGTGTCTGTTCTAAGTTTTCACAGGTGCATGAGGTATTTTTGTTTTCTATTGTATTACAAGGGTAGGTATGAAGTTTTAGCTTAAAATTCTGTGGAGGTTGCGATGCACTGGTTATACTAAAGCAAACAAATTTTGTTTTTGTCGCATTTACAGTTAATAGGTTTGCTTCTAGGTTGCTAGTAATTTTTCGGATTCCTTGCTCTGCAGCTTTTTGTACCTCCTCCCAGGTCGAACCGTGAAAAAGGATGGCGGTATCATCAGCAAAAGCAAATATGTGACCGTTTATGATTTCGAGCTTACACAAATTGTTCATGTAAGCTAAAAATAGGGTCGGGCCAAGAGTACTTCCTTGAGGAATCCCATGTGTGATATTGTTACTCTTGCTGCTGACACCGGCAACCCTTACAATTTGGCTCCTGTTCTGTAGGTAGTCCTTAAACCAGTTTAGTGGCGTTCCGCGTATTCCTAGGTCTTCCAACTTCACTATCAGTAGTGGTATCGAAATTGTATCAAAGGCCTTTTTTAGATCCAGGAATACTCCTACGCACTTCTTTCCGTGGTCCATGTATTTTGATAGTAAGTTAGTGAATGATATTACGGCATCTTCAGTGGACCTTCCTGCACGAAAGCCGAATTGGTTGTTTGCCAGTAGGTTTTCCTTCTCTAAATATTTAATTAGGCGAGTATTAACAACTTTTTCAAGTATTTTGCTCAACGTGCTTAATAATGAGATGGGTCTATAATTTGAAGGGATTTCTTTCTCACCACTTTTATGTATGGGAATGACTACAGCTATTTTAAATCTATCAGGAAATATACCACTCATAAGGCTAAGATTGCATAGATGTTCTATAGGATGACAGAGTATTTCTCGATTCTTTTTTAGTAAGTCTACTGATATGTTGTCCTGTCCTGGTGCACTATTACTTTTTAATTTAGCTAGAATGCCTTTAATTTCATTTATATTAGTGAGATACATAGGCATAGAGTGTAGTTGCCGTGTATTTGGTTTAACTAATTTAGTCAGTTGGTCTTCACTTTTACTTAACTTATTTAGAATTTCCTTTGCCAGGTTACTTCCCACATTAGTGAAATAGTTATTTACTACGTTAAGGGAATCTGCAGGTGATGTTATGTTAAGAAGTTCATTAGCTACATTTTTTTTTGAAGTTAGGTTGCAAATTTCTTTTAAAATATTCCAAGTACCACCTTTGTTCCCATTTTGTTCTAGAAGTTTGTTTTTATAATATGATATCTTAAGTTTCTTCACAATGTTTTTACAGGTGTTTCTATAATATTTATATTTTAGTTGAGTAGTCAAATCTTCTGGATATTTCTTTGCAAGCATATGAAGTCGATCTCTTTTTTTAAAACATTTAATCAAACTAGGTGTAATCCATGGTTTCATCGGTCTTCTCTTTCGTGATATCGTAATAGTTTCTGTATTATTAATGATAATTTCTTGTAAAACGTTTATTAAGGTATTTGCTGCTTCATTTGTATCTGTGATAGTCAGAAAGTTGTTATTAGTGATGAAATATTTTCTTTCTTTCTTCGCCAGACACGGGTATGAGCTAATCTTTGTTAATCATGATTGAAATAATATATTATGTATGCCACGCTACTCCTTACTCTCATTATTATCCCCGCTTTGCAATACATGATTGCGGATATTCTACCGGAGGTTTCAAAAGGATGCAACGCATTCAGTGCTAGTAAATGGAAAAGTTATATATGTAATTTGGCATCCTTACGTGGTCGAAATCCAACCTACTCGCATGAAAAGCTTCAGTTCAATGTTTTTGAAACGTTTAAGTGTGGAACGCCCTTCCAGCATCCCTGATTCCTGCTAGCTATAACTTGAGTACCTTCAAGGCAAGAGTGACTAAGCATTACTTTGGCAAGCGCTCCCCAACTTAGACCTCATCAGTGCTTTCCATCATTGATTGTCGTCATGCGCAATTCTATCTCGCAATAAAAACAGCGAAAAAGCGGTAGGCCTTCAACTTTCAGACGATTTCCTGAATAATTAAATGGGAGTCATCATTTCAGCGCTGTATAAATCCGAGGAATTCATGCAGCTTTAAGCTGGACTCTATTTTCAACACTCTACCACAGCTATCAAGGTCACTCACCGCTTTGAGTAATCTGAGTGTTAAAAGATTTATCCTATTTGGCGGATTATAGCAAAGGAATTAATCTTTCTTATAGGAAAATCATGGAATTCCGCAATTTAGCGCCTGATTCTGTCCAATAAAACAAGTGTAAATTAAAAATTTATTTTTAAATACAAGCTTTTAGTAGCTACATCATTAGACTCTAGATATCATCTAGGATCAGAGTTCTTGTCATGGCGAATCAAACGAGCCCGAACTCGATGGGGTTACATCGTTTTATTACAGAGTTCCGATAGCCATCTTCCGTCTCCATCATCAGATCAGCTCCATGTCACAATAATATCACACTCAGCCCAATCGGAAACCGGGAAGTGGTTCTAATTCATCTTGCAAGATTTGACCCAAACAAACAAATAAATAAACTGGTCAAGCTAAATTGAAGCTTGTAAGAAATCATCACTTTTAGTTTATATGCACACAGTTCTGTAACTTTTTTTTTATTTGCTTAAGAAAAACGCGTTATAGGCGATAACGCTCTTTTAGTGGCTTAATCCTAATTCCCGTCCGCATCACATTATTCCCTTATTTGCGAGGGTATATGGATATTATTGTTATTAGAGTCGGTCGTGACGGCTCCGATTATTGGTAACCGTCGTAACGAGTGTACGTGATATCTCGTTACGGTATAACTGGTAACCTGTGAACAGGTATTGATTGGGACAACTACCACGTACAGCTAAGACCTGGTTTACGTACAGTCGGACCGACAGTTTTATCGTTGGCTGACATTCAAGCTCTTTACAGTATTATTTTTAAGAATGCTGAACAAGACTAATATTCCCCTTTTCCTTTCGACTAAACGTAAAGCTTGAGGTAAGAGTGGGAACAGAAATTATGAAATGGGTGGGGTTTTAACCGTGATATTTCGCTTTTCAGTCCACCCTGACCTTTGAGTTAATGAGGTTTTTTGATTATAACATGTCGTATAATTTTTTTTTAAATTATAATAATGATTTATTTGCCACAAAAGAATGTACATTAGGAACAATAAACGTAATGTCGTTTTATCGTTAGTCAAGCTTGTCATAACTTACAAAGCAGCGAGGTATGCTTGGGTGAGTAGGATGGAGAAGTGTAAACGGCGCAATTTCAAGTTGTATGCCAATTATGTATTGGACCAGACAGGCATCATAGAAAGCTTATCAGGACGATAAAAATGTCGTTCCGATCAAATGTAAACCAGCTCTTACACATGAGCAACTACATTATATACTTATGATGTACTGTAGCCTTATATTCTTCGGGTGTTATTATAACTGTAACGGGCGTGTAAATATAGCTTCTTTCTACTCTCAGACTGGGGTGTGTTTAGCAGCCTTGTAGCTTTAGTTGGAAACTGACAAAATAAGCAGGTAACCATCATAACAATTCATGTCACTACAGGTGAAAAAGTATGACCAATACCTAGAAAAGTCTTTGAATAAGTTTTTTGAGTTTAGTACTGTTGATGGGGTGAAATTTCAAATGCAGTCTCAGAGAAATAGAAGCATTTTTTCGCATAACCAGTATCCAGCCTATCTCTGATTAAAAATTTGGAGGCTTTGCCTTATTGACAGCACATATAATTTTTCCCTGTTTAGTATCTACGGATTTTATTTTTTTTCATAATAAATCTTAAGTGATATTTTTAGACCTGCTGTACACAGAGAACGACGCGACGCGTTATACAACATAATATTATCTACTTATAGCAATCTATATCTATAATATCTAGTAGATATACTTATTAACATATATTATATTATGCAGTATGCACCATATACCTACTCACTCATAATATGGTGACGTCTAGACTTCGTCTCCCCACTCGCGCCCATGCGTGGTCGTCAATTTGATTTGCAGATGTATATGTCTGGTACAAGTCATAAACTTTCAACGATAAATCGACTTTTAATTACGAATCAGGTAAGACAATATAAATTAGTCTTCGTCCGCGGGTTTCTTAAAATCACGGCGGGAAACCTTTGTTTTTACCAAAGAAAAATTGCGCATGTGCAACATGGGCCAAGTCCCAAAGATCTTAATTCTTGATACCATTACCCTTGCACTATACAATTATACATACAGCCCTTATCAGTAAAGACTGACCATTAGTACCTACCCAATTCCGTGAATAGATAAATGCCAAAGAAAAATTGCGCATGAGCAATATGGGCCAAGTCCCAAAAATCCTTAATTCTTGATAACATTTCCCTTGCACTATACAATTATACATACAGCCCATATCAGTAAAGACTGACCATAAGTACCTACCCCACGAAGGGATAAATGCCAAAGAAAAATTGCGCCTGTGCAACATGGGCCAAGTCCCAAAGATTTTAATTCTTGATACCATTTCCCTTGCACTATACATACAGCCCTTATTAGTAAAGACTGACCATTCCATGACTACGTGCCTACCCTATTCCGTGAATAGATAAACGCCATAGAAAAATTGCGCATGTGCAACATGGGCCAAGTTCTTGACACCATTTATTATTTCCCTTACACTATACATACAACCCTTATCAGAAAGACTGGCCACTAGCACCTGTCTACCAAGTTCCGTGAAGAGATATATGTCAAATAAAAATTGCGCATGTGCAACTTGGGCCATGCAGTTACCCTTGTACCACACATGGCGCTCTTTACCTACGCACAATACAAAGGCATAATTTCAGAGCACGCCCTCAACGAGATTAATTAGCGGCTTGCGATTGAAATATTTATACAGAGCCTGTCGCACATCCGTTTTGTTTGTAAATTTCATTCAAATTATAATTTTGTATGTTTCTTTTTGTTTGCAGGTAAGCGAACGGCTCCAAGGGTGGCAAATTAAATGAAGGTTTTAATTGTAAGGTATAAATAGTTTGCTAAGTAAAACTAGTAATCATATGAAGAGCAACCGCAGAGTTTCTTGCTGGTTCTTCTCGGTAGGAAGGGCATTCCGAACCAGTGGTAGATTCATCGACAATTCAAAAGCACTTGTAAAAGTTTATTTAATAAAAAATATTTCTATTCTATTCTATAATAATGTCGGGCGCGGTATGACAATCTTGTAATTGTAGGGAGAAGCGGAATATTTCTAGGTACTTAGTTTAATTATGTGATAGAAATACAAAGTACACAGATGAGTAAAGACAATCTGCCACGACAATTTCTTCTCTAAAATTAAATTTTTTCTCTAAAATTAAATTTCTTCTCTAATCTTGTGCCCGTGAGTTAGTCTGCATGGAATTAGGTTTTCCGGAATAAAAGGCAGTAAATAGATAGATATATTTAAGTTTTCGCTTAATAATTCAAAATTTTTTAGGGGAAATTATTCAATAATGTCACACGGTTTCTATTCTAATGTTTCAAATCATAAACACTTACTTTTTTTGAAATAAAATGTACGTGCCCTTAAAATAGCCAAATTCCACACTGTGCGCGAACAAAAGCTAGTATTCGTTTACAAACTTCGTTTGTATGAAAAGCGTTCGGAAATACTCGCCAGTGACTTATCTTAGCACATTTTGACTAATATTATTAATAAAACGCGAAATTTTATTTGTTCGTTGGTTTGTCCTTCAATCACGCCGCAACAGAGCTACGGATCGACGTGACTTTTTGCATGGGTATAGTTGAGGACCTGGAGAGTGACATCTAGGCTACTTTTTATCCCGGAAAATCAAAGAGTTCCTGAGGGATTTTAAAAATTAAATCCACGCGAACGAAGTCGCGGGCATCAGCTAGTAAATAATAAATAATAATTAGCACAAGAAGTCTGCTGTCGCACAATCGTGCATTGTAGGATGGCCGGCCGCATATCAACGATTGACCTCTGAATGCAAAAATACCTTTAAGTACGTCGACTTGAGTACATATCACAACCTATAACAACACAATAGTAAACAACCTGCAGACGGGCGACTGTGCAGCGGTTGGCATACAAATCATCGGTTTTACTGGCTATACATATATAGTGCTTTATTTGTTTGGAGCAGTATGAACTAAATCAAAGAATAATACACGGAAAAGCTGTCTTTCGTGAACTTTTCCATGACTTAGTTCGCCTAAACTTTACTTTTAAAAATCCGAATCCGAAAAAATGAATTATTTCTTTTTAACTGGAATAAAAAGTAGGTGGGTGTGAGTAAAACAATATACATTGAATCACTCATTCAAAAAAATTGGTTTTTTAAATAATTTTCTATGACAGAATTTTAATATGTCAGATTTTTGTTTTTCAAATAGGATTTATTAGACTGAAATTGAATGGCTCAGTTCAAGAAGTCCCTATGTCCATTATGGCCCAGCAGGCCTAGTATGCACGCGCGAGAGAATATTGTCTACCCCTTTTCTCGTATTACCTCTATATTTCTAACGAAACTAACATGGTTGCACACCATGATTCGTCTCGTTACGGCAAAAGTAGAGACAAAATTATTTTCTCTATTTCTCTCTACGAACTCTAATATGGCGAGTGGCTACGTAATTTTCTCGAATTTTGAAGTTTAAAAAAAGGAAACGAGAAATCACAGATCACATCTCTCTCTCTCTCTTCGCGAGATATCACTTCGACGTGCATGCTAGGCCTGCAGTTAAACTTTAACTGTTAAAGTAGTCCCTAAGTCAATTCTTTCCAAATCAAAAATAAATGCACTCAGAGACCTCTTTAAATGAAGTCCATTTATCCAAATTGCATTGAATTATTGCAAGAGACCTTTGTCCAGCAGTGGACGTCTATCGGTTGACAAAGAAGAAAAAGAAGATTTATCCAAAACAGAAAAAATTGGCATAAGGACTGGTTGAACTTGGGCCATTATGGACTTGGGGACTTCTTCAGTTGGGTCATTCATGGACCATTCAATTACATATTATAAATAATAATATCTTGGGTTTTAACAATTATTTATTAAAAATATTTCGAATACTGTCAATCATTTTTCCCAAGTCACCATTCCAGCGTATAACTTTTGACGGACACCTCTAGGTACTTGAGTACAAAGTTAATAAACCGTTACATCATCGCCCATGGATCATGCATTTTGATCAGCACTTCAATGCCTTTATAAAACGGCCATTGTTCAAAAGACAATCGAATTAGTATTTTTTTTAAGTAACAGAACTTATTGCCTGAAGGTGATTGTGGTTTTGATGCGAATTTTTAATATTTTTTAGGTACGTGGGTTAATATTGTTATTAAATTCAAAGTTATATAATTACTAGCTGATGCCCGCGACTTCGTACGCATGGATTTAGTTTTTATAAATCCCGCGGGAACTCTTTCACTATCCGAGATAAATAGTAGCTCTCCCGGTCTGAGGAACCACTACTATACATCCATTACTATACCCATGAAAAAAATCGCATCGATCCGCTGTTCTGTTGCGACGTGATTGAAGGACAAACAAACACACTTTCGCAATTATAATATCAGTAATGCTTTATTATGACACTTTTTATAATTGTCAAATTTTTTACCATACTTAACCAAAGACAAAATTAGTTCGTTAAAAACGTTTAGCTGTCATTTACGTTTTGTTATTCCACTGTCATTTGCGTTTTGTTATTCCATGTCAGATGCGTTTTTGTTATACTACGTTTTATAGTGACTTGACGGAAACGCGGTCGAACGGGATAAAAAGTATCCTATGTCCGTCTCCTGGTTCTAATCTACCTCTCCACCAATTTTCAGCCAAATCGGTTCATCCATTCTTGAGTTATAAATAGTGTAACTAACACCACTTTCTTTTATATATATACTAGCTGATGCCCGCGACTTCGTCCGCATGGATTTAGTTTTTAAAAATCCCGCGGGAACTCTTTCATTATCCGAGATAAAAGTAGCTCTCCCGGTCTGAGGAACCACTACTACATTCATTACTTTACCCATGCAAAAAATCGCATCAATCCACTGTTATGTTGCGACGTGATTGAAGGACAAACCAACAAACAAACACACTTTCGCATTTATAATATCAGTAATGCTTTATTATAACACTTTTTAGAATTGTCAAATTTTTACCATACTTAACCAAAGACAGAATTACGTTTAGCTGTCATTTACGTTTTGTTATTCCACTGTCATTTGCGTTTTGTTATTCCATGTCAGATGCGTTTTTGTTATACCACGTTTTATAGTGACTTGACGAAAACGCGGTCGAACGGGATAAAAAGTATCCTATGTCCGTCTCCTGGTTCTAAGCTACCTCTCCACCAATTTTCACCCAAATCGGTTCATCCGTTCTTGAGTTATAAATAGTGTAACTAACACCACTTTCTTTTATCGACCGAGCGAAGCGAAGGTCTTTGAGTCTACTTGAGTGAATTTGCACTTGTCCGTCCGTCCGTCCGTCCGTCCGTCCGTCCGTCCGTCCGTCCGTCCGTCTGTCAGAGCCTTATAACTTCTGAATTACTGAACGTAATTACTTCAATTTTAGATATAATATGTAAACCGATGGCCTCCAGCCGAAAATGGCTTAAAAAGTTATAAAAATCTTTATTTCAGGGGGGCTCTCATAGAAGCGAATGCGAAGAAAAAAAATAATTTTTGCATTTCATAGGGTTACAGTACCTCATTTTAAAGATAATTTGGAACAGAGTACAAAAGTATTTTTTTTTAATTTTTTTCCTAAAATTGACGAAATGGGGGGCTTTCAAAGTGGAGATTATATTTGACCTCACAACGTAATAACCATTGAGAGCTGTTCCTTGAAAGTTTTATAATTTTAGCGTAATATCATGTACTTGAACAACAAATACTAAAATTAGATAAATGTAATAAGGAAACTAAATTATTTAACTTTTAATGAGCAGCAACAACAGAACTTCACAATGATGTCAATAGATGGCGCTCTCATCTCATATAGCAAATGCAGCTATATGTAACATATTATTCAATTAAAATTATTATTTAGTCATTTAGCAAACATCAATAAAACTTCACGTTGCAGTTTGTTTTTACATGTTTTCTGATCGTGTCGATAGTTGACGCTGTGTACAAGTAATTTAATTTGAATGTTCCAAAAAACTATATCTAAGTTTGATTGAGGCCTTGAGGATTTTACTATAACAGTTCCCTAACCTTTACGGGCTACCTATGTTAAGTTAGTTGACACTTTCTGTCAACTTTGTTTTTACGAACCTCTACGGGACAACTTAGGTGAAAATGACATTGGGATGTTAGGATTGTATTTAGGGGCTACCTACGTAAAGAGACTTCTACAAAGGGGATGATTTAGGTATGGTTGGTGAAAACGGGCATAATAATAATGTCAATTTTGATCGTCATGTATCTATTGAATGAATAAGTAATAATGGGAAACCGTTACCGCGAGGTCTCAGTTCGGGGCGAACCACTAGTATATATAGATATATAAGATATTGGTTCAAACAGTTTACTTACATGCATCTACCTGAAACATCTTAACGAATATGACACAGAAGTAGCCAAAAACTTGAAGAACGATATAGAATACTTTTATCCCCGAATATCAAAAACTCCCAAGAAATTTTGTAAATAGCCTAAACTCATGCGAATGAAGTCGCTTAAATCAGCTAATTTTGATTCGAATTGCATTAATGCGTGCAAAATTAAAATAAATGCATTATATCACTCTCCAGATCTTCAACTGTGCAAAAAATCACGTCGATCGATGTAACTCTGTGTTGCAGCATGATTGGAAGAAAAACCAACAAACAAACACACTTTTACACTTATAATACATATTAGCAAGGATAGTAAGGAAGTAAGGATATCATAATTAGGTATTAAATGCAGTCTTTTCTACTTAATCACTGTGAGTACGCCCGCGATCCAACACGTAAAATATATCTACGTGAACGCTTAACTCTACACAAGTACCTAAATACATATTCAATAGAATAGCGCCGTGGAATTGCATAATTTGCCAGTTTATTGGCAACAATAGCGCTATGAGACGGGCAAGCACATACGCCGAATGTACAGCTGGTCCAAGGTGTAAGAGATTTGCTTTTACGTCATTAATATTTTTTTCAAATTTATTTTCACCCAAGCTCTTCGTCGACACGGCTAGTTTTCGGTACGGTATAGTTTATTCTACACCGATTGCTACATATTCGAAAAATTCAATATTCTAAATTATTTATTTCACGTAGGCCAACATGTGGCTCTTATGACACGTCATGACTACCACCGGTTCGGAAAGCGGATTCTGCTGAGAAGAGCCGGCAAGCAACTCAGCAGCTCTTTTCAAATTAATCATTTTACAATATTAATATGCAGCTATTGTTATACGTTTTTTATACTATCTTGTGGGCAGCAGGATGCCAAGCCGATTTAACTCACGCAACTTTGTTAGGATAGAGTAGAATATAATATTTCCACAAAAAAAAGCGTAGGTACTACAATTCAATTCATACCATGCTATATACAAATTCTTACATACAATCTTATCTCCACAACCAAAAAATGTTAAGTACCAGTAAAGCAGTCTACGAATGTCTACGTTTCATCTACTTTGATCGGTTTCTTTACTACCTTGCTAATATTATTTTGAAAGTGTGTTTATTTGTCCATATCAATCATGCACCTATAAAGTAACGTATTGGCCTGAATGGGAAGAGTTAAGGACCTGGAGAGTGACTTATTTTTTATTTCCCTAAAATACACGGCGTCGACGAGGGTTTTTTAAAACCTAAGGCGGATCTGACCTAACTTTACGCGGTTATTTTAATCAAGTTTAATAATTTGGCGATGCCCGCGACTTTGTCCGCGTGGATTAAGATTTTAACTCCTGCGGGAACTTTTTAATTTTCTGGCGTAAAATGTAGTCTATGTGTTAATGCTAAGTATGAGCTACCTCCATACTAAATTTCAGCCAAATCAGTTCTTTCGTTGTGGCGTGAAGGAATAACAAACATCCATCCATCCATCGTCACAAACTTTCGAATTTATAATTAGTAGGATAGGATAGAATAGAAAGTAGGATATTAGTAGAATAGTAGGAAGAAAGCAGGATTGGATATCCGGGCCAATGGCTAAATCTAGGGCTCGTCTAAACCGAGGTATAGGTAGGGAGGAAGGTGCGAACTACCAAAACCGGTAACTCATCCAGCTATTGTATTTTAACCAAAAACGCTACATTTATTACGTTGAACCTCAAGTCTTAGAATTTATTATCATAATGAACTGTACGGAGTTGAATAATATTTTAGGACATATCGCGATTTATTCGAATAGGTATGTAGCTATATGAGTTAGATAATTCCATTCGTTTATGTACATATAAATTGGCATTATTCACGATATATTAGGTGACGATTGGCTCAATGGCATGTTGAATTGATGATTTGAATTAAGTTTTATAATGTGATTAGATCTCAAAGAAAATATATTTCGCGTGAGTAATAATACCTTGTGTGAATAAAATATAAAAACCGGCCAAGTGCGAGTGGGACCTGTACACGGAGGGTTCCGTACCATCGTTCAAGATTTAACACCATTTACAAGATCGAACAAAATAAAAAAATACAAAATACAAATTGAAGGACAAACCAACACACTTTTGCATAATATACAATTATAAAAATACACACATCAAAAGTGTCTAGGGATCAAGCATTTTTATGCGGATTTCTTGAGTTTGAGATGTGGCTTTGTAATAAATTTATGATTTTATAAATTTATATGGATCCTTTTTGGTGTATTTCATAATTTGAATCAGGAACTGTCAATCAAATTCGAGTAAAAGATGAAAATCAGCTGTCAATATTTTCCCTATAAAAACATACAACGCATTGAAGACATTATTAGTGCTACTGTTTCCCTACTACTGATTAAAACCAACGTTATTATGGAGCGGCGACGTCATTTAAGCAGGGAAGAAACGCTCAGAGCCGTGGGAATGATAGAAGCTGGTTCCCGGCAACGTACTGTGGCTTTAGCTCTGAATACAAGTCAGAGTGTTATCAGTCGACTTTGGACACGTTACCGAAGCACTGGTACCGTGGCTGAGCGCCATGGAGGACGGTATCGCTGCACCACACGGAGACAAGACCGATACATTCAAATCTTAACTCGAAGAGCTCCAACAATAACCGCCATGATGTTAGCCGTGAGGCTTCATCACTCTTCAGGGAACTTAATTAGCGACCAAACAGTCAGAAACCGCTTGCATGAAGTGAACCTTCATTCCCGAAGACCGCTACGGGTACCACCTATAGCAATGCACAATCGTAGGATTCGATATCAATGGGCTCTTGAACACAGAAATTGGGCAGAAGAACAATGGCGTTTCGTGTGCTTTTCTGATGAGTCTCGTTTTGGTATGAGACCGGATACAAGACGTATACGACACTGGAGAACCCCTGGACGCCAACAGCGATTAAAATCCTGCCAGGAAGTCCATCCTTATAGTGGTGGAACCATCATGGTATGGGCGGGTATTTGGATCGGCGGAAGAACTGAGTTGATTTGGATCAGAGGCAACCTCAACGCTCAAATTTATGCTGAGACGATTGTATCAGACGTCATCGTTCCTCTACAAGTGCAAATCGGTCCCTTATTTCAGTTAATGCATGATAATGCACGACCGCACACCGCGAGTTGTAAGACAGACTCTCGCCGCAGCTAACATCAATGTCCTGCCCTGGCCTGCTCAGTCGCCAGACTTGAACCCGATTGAGCATGCATGGGATATGCTACAGAGAAGAGCTCTGCCGAATATGGAGGGTATCCAGTGGCAAGAAGACCTTTTTTTGTTGTTGCAACGAACATGGGCGGCCATTCCACAGCGTGATTTGGATGAACTCATTTTGAGTATGCCAAACCGATGTTCTTGTGTTGTTAGTGTTCGCGGTAGAAACACGGATTATTAATTGTTTAAGTTACCCAATAAAATTTTAAAGAAAACTGTTATTTCAGTCTTTTTTTCGAACTTTAATGTTAGTGGTTCAAATGTCAAAAATCCCTTTATTAGGAAAATGGCAAATTTCTTTATTAATGCAAAGGTGACTTGGTTTATCGTTACTGTGACAAACGAAAACACTTTATTTGATGAATCCTTAAAGAAAATTTTAATTAATATCAATCAGGAGAAAAGTTATTGCAAAAATATATGTTGATCCCTAGACACTTTTGATGTGTGTATTATAAATTCGAAAGTGTGTTTGTTTGTTAGTTTGTCTTTCAATCACGCCGCAACAATGCTATGGATCAACGTGCTTTTTAACCGACTTCCAAAAAGGAGGAGGTTCTCAATTCGGCCGGTATCTTTTTTTTTTTTTCTATGTATGTCCACCGATTTCTCCGGGATTACTGGACCGATTCGCGTGATTTTTTTTTAATCGACAGAGGATGTTTGCGAAATGGTCCCATAAAAATTTTAACCTTCAACTCCTCAAGCCTGATGCTGCAGGCTAAAACTATGGCGATTTAGGAAATTTCGATTACGAATTGATATTGTAGGTAACAAGTATGGACTACATCATGGAGCTCCAGGTCCTAGCTCCTCAATCATAGGATACTACACTTAAAAGCTTAAAATAAAAATTCTTTTCAAAAAACCGACTTCTAACGCCACTACAAAGTATAAAAATAATTTTAGTTTGTCCACGTTTGTTGAAGTCGGGCGGGCCTAAAATACAAACTATGAAACCGATGCGCGACGCTACAGAATATGATAGACTCGTTTGTAGAAGTCGAGCGAGCATCGCGAGTTGGTTTCATAGTTTGTATTTTAGGCCCGCCCGACTTCAACAAACGTGGACAAACTAAAATTATTTTTATACTTTGTTGTGGCGTTAGAAGTCGGTTTTTTGAAAAGAATTTTTTTTACATGGTTATAATTGAGGACTTAGAAAGTGACATAGGCTCCTTTTTATCTCGGAAAATCAGAGTTCCCGAGGGATTTTAAATCCTTAATCAACGCGGATGAATCATCAGCTAGTATTAATATATTTTTGGAACGTAGTTCCTTATCGCGCGGTGCGGAAGGGGGCTAGACGGAAAAAATTAAGGAACCGACACTCGACACTTTTTTGAAACCGACACTTTTTGTTGAATGTGAATTTTGCATTGTGTTCGGTATTTTCGCGGTACAGTATTGGGTCTCCGTAGCCTTGTGGTTCCGGCAGTCGCTTAACAGTTCAAAGTCGATGGTTCGAATCCCAGCTCGACAGACTGAATTTTCTATTTTCAATTTTATTTTAAATAATTTCTACATGTGGAATTTTTCCCTAATTTTTTATTGTATAAATTGGATAAAATGTTATTGTACTGCTAACGCCATCTGTTAAAAAACCAGAGTAACTCTTTGGTTTTGTAACATTGCTGCAATAGAAATAAACTAAATATAATTCATCGTAGTTAATCAATTTAATACTAGATGACACCAAGAGTTTATTACAATTCCTTCACTAATTAATCGAAAGGAACTTCGTTCCATCCGGGTGTCCCTTGACACCTGTCAAGTTTTTTTCAGCTTCAAAACATCGAAAGCGATCGTGAAATCGGTAGCGTGCGCGGAAACTTCAATAACTTACCGTGGGGCCAATAAACGGCTATATGTTTGACCCCGAGACCCGCCCGCTATGACATTAGCGCGGTGAAAGCGCCTTGTTATTGAATTGTAGCATAGTTGCCAGTGTTCCCACACCTCACTAGAAAGGGCTTGTGCTATCATTACATACTAAGTACGCAACGTATGTTGGCTTTGTATAATTTACTAGCTGATGCCCATGACTTCGTCCGTCCGCGTTTTTCTAGTGTTTTTTCCAGTACGAAATTCTGAAATTAATTAATGTAATATAGACATTGTTTTAAGCAGTGATAGCCTAGTGGTTAAGACTGTGGTCTCCTATTCGGGGGGTCGCAGGTTCGATCCCGACCTCTGACTTGTCGGAGTCAAGTGCGTTTAAGCATTTAAATATCACTTGCTTAAACGGTGAAGGAAAACACATTGATGAAACCTGCACACCTGAGAGTTCTTCATAATGTTCTTGAAGGTGTGTGAAGTCCGCCAATTCGCATTGGGCCAGCGTGGTGGGCTACGGCCTATAACCCTTCTCTGAGAGGAGACCTGCGTTCAGTAGTAAGCCGTTGATGGGTTGCTAATGATGATGATGATGATGTTGATGATGAGACATTGTATACATTTAAAATGCTTTTTAGTTAAATTGGGTCATACCTTTTATCAAAGACCAGCTATTGCCCGCGGCTTCGCTGACATTAAGTTCGATTTTTCAAAACCCTATTTTACCCCCTTAGGGGTTTCATTTTTAAAAATCCTTCATAATTGCTATCTGTGTGCCTTTCAGCCCGATCCCTCCAGTGGTTTGAGCTGTGCGTGGGTAGATCAGTCAGTCAGTCAGTCAACTTTTGGAACGTTGTTCCTTATCGCGCGGTACGGAAGGGGGCTAGACGGAAAAAATTAAGGAACCGACACTCGACCTCGACACATTTTTGAAACCGACACTTTTTTGAATGTGAATTTGGCATTGTGTTTTTTGTTGAATGTGAATTTTGCATTGTATTCGGTATTTTCGCCTTAGAACACGGCGTCTTCATGGCCTAGTTGTTAGGGCAGTCGCCTAAAAATTCAACGTCGATGGTTCGAATCCCAGCTCGACAGACTGAATTTTCTATTTTCAATTTTATTTTAAATAATTTCTACATGTGGAATTTTTCCCTAATTTTTTATTGTATAAATTGGATAAAATGCTAACGCCATCTGTGAAAAATCAGTAACTCCACCAGAGTAACTCTTTGGTTTTGTAACAGTGCAATAGAAATAAACAAAATAATATAAAGCATCGTAGTTAATCAATTTAATACTAGATGACACCACTAGTTTATTACAATTCCTTCACTATTCGGAAGGAGCTACGTTCCATCCGGGTGTCCTTTGACACCTCTCAAGTTTTTTTATTATAATTAAATCTCCGTCTACGAGAACTTTTATTTTTGTGGGATAAAAAGTAGCCCATGTCCACCCATACAAATGACGTGGATCCATTATTCCGTTGCTCCGTGATTGACGGACAAACGAAAAAACAAACACAGTTTCGCAATTAGGTACATTAGTAGTAGGTACTTAAGGAAGCAGTGACATAAATTATTTCATTTCAATGATTTAAGATTATGTTGACCTGATGGCCGCCTATCCTTGTAAACCACCCACTCCTACGAGTCGATTTCATTATGTATAGCGGGTAGAGAAGCATCCCCCTAGTGCGCTACATACAAACAAAGTTTGATTCTTATTCGGATATGAACTAATCAAATTATATGTATAGACACGCTTTAGATACTGATAATATCTGTGTCTGCAGGTTAGGTTATTTAAATAATTTAACAAAAAAATTATTTTTAAAAAACCGACTTCAAACACCCTCGCCAATACAAAGTAAGTATATAATTTAATGTCGATTTTTTTAAAACCGCTCGACCGATTTAGGTAAAACTTAATGGGACCACCTGGGAAGTATACCCTTTCAAACAAAAAAAGAAATCGTTTCAGGCGTCTTCGAGTAATCGGTGAACATACATAAAACTATAGATTTGCTAATAATTAAAAACAAATAAGAAAAGCGCACTGTCACGATTTCGTGAGTGAGATTCGAACCTGCGACATCATAGGTACATTAAAAGGTAAGGAAGACTGCTTGCCCGCTGCGCTGTACAAGGTTGCTTGTGAATTCCTAAAATGTTGAACGCTTACTGAAATCTCCAGTTGACGATGACGCGAAATCCATGTTTTTTGCTCACCCAAAAAAGTGCTCAGCGCGCCTAAAGAAGTTTTCACTTCAAAAAAGACCGACGAATTGAGAACCTCCTCCTTTTTTGAAGTCGGTTAAGTATGCGCAAGTGTATTTGTTTGTTTGTCCTTCAATCACAATTCACACAACAACAGACTAACGTATCGACGTGATTTTTTACATGGGTTAATTTTGTGCGGGACGATATAGTGCAAGTGTTTGTGTAATAAAGAGACAGCATAATAGTGGACTGATTAAATAGCATAATTAGTTAGTAATTAATGTGTCATGTATAGTTTAGCAATTGTTTATAGTTTTAAGTACATAAGTCTCATGTATTATCTCATAAGTAAATAGGGAAAATAATAAATAAAGATGAAAATAGAAAAGCCATAGGGAAATTGGCCGCGGCTCTCCTTACGGTACAGCTACGAGCCGAAAAGATACCTTATTAATTCCTAGAAATAGACCGCGGCTCTCCCAACGGTACAGCTAGGAACCGTAAAGACACCTCTGTAATTCCAAGAAATGCCGCGGCTTTCCCTACGGTACAGCTCATAGTAGTAAAGATACCTAATTATGTAATAATACCTATTATTATTACTAAATTGTGATTGGTTTAAAATAACACGCTCTGATTGGTGCACTGATCAATAGCAAAATTTCACCAATCAGAGGGCCTACATTTTTTTTGGCCAAATTTGTATAAATACCGGGCTGAATTGTAAGCCGGCACAGTTCCCACCGGCAAGCGGTAGCGGTACCCAATAAAGGAAGAAAGTTCTTCGAGAGTTTTCCTTGCTACCCAACCAACCCAGCTACAGCGAATGTACAGAAGCGTACATTGAATGGTCCTTCGAGCCGGATCCGTTGGAAAATCGGGAAAATTCTGAAGAAAATTCGTCGGGCCAGCAAGAATGCCAGTGACACGGCAGGAACTCAAGAGCCGTAAGGCATCGTCGGAAGAAACTCCGTCCACGTCAGAGGGTACCGCTACCACCTCCGCGACCGAAACCAGCGCGGAGACCGCGTCCGCGTCG
This sequence comes from Oeneis ivallda, assembly GCA_029955525.1. Lineage (NCBI taxonomy): Eukaryota > Metazoa > Arthropoda > Insecta > Lepidoptera > Nymphalidae > Oeneis > Oeneis ivallda. Next base: position 3,434,664 of record JARPMR010000010.1, on the reverse strand, counting down.
ACAGCCACAGGGACTGTCACCACCGACACCACGGAGCGCACGACGACCACGGGTACCTCCGCGACGTCGGTGCGCTCTACAGCGCCATCCTCCGCGACAGTGAAGAGGACTGCGGCCGCCACTGCCGGCGCCGCTACCGCCGCCGCTTCCGTCGCCGCCACCGTCGCACGCTCAACTACGCCCGCCGTCGCGCCGACGCTGCCAGCCGCCGCGACACAGATGGAACCCCCCGCCGCCAGGGAGGTTCCCGTTACAGTACAGGGGCGTACTCGAGATGCAGACACGTCTACAGTAAGGAGGAAGAAAACAGTCATAACAGAGGAGTCGAAGCAAGTACAGGTGCCCCGCCCCCCTAGCAAGAGGGGGGGGTGGATCGACACACAGCAAGGCCAAGGCTCTCAAGATAGCTAAGGCCAAAGAAGAGATGCTACGACTGCAGATCGAATTAGCTGCCGCCCGTCTCGCCGCCCTGGAAGCAGACGATACAGAAGATGAATTAGACGACGACGGTGCCTACGTCGAACCCGAAGCCGAAGTGACTGAACGAGTGGACAGCTGGTTGGAGAGTCAACACCCACGCCCCGTGCTAGCGATCACCGATGCACCGCACTACCCAATAGAAGAGCCGGTGGTCAACGACGCAGGACAACAGAAGCAACAGGAAGCAATACTTCAGTCACCGGCGGGAGTACAGCCCGGCTTAACGGAGTTAGCCGAAGCAATTACGCGCGCCGTCAAAGCAGCACAGCGCCCCAAGTTCATAGAGCTGCCAACGTTTGGAGGGTCACATCAAGAGTGGCTACCGTTCCGTGCCGCATACTACGAAACGGAAAGCATGTTCACCACAGTGGAGAATACGAACCGTCTACGAAGAAACCTGAAGGGCAAAGCAAAAGAAGCCGTGGAGGGGCTTCTCATCACCAGCGCGCACCCAACAGAAGTCATGAAAACCCTGGAGTCAAGATTTGGAAGACCGGAGTCAATAGCATGGAAATGGAAACGCTCCGCGGATTGCCACGTCTCACCGAGTCACCGCGCGACATTTGCATTTTTTCGACGAAGGTCTCCAACGTGGTGGCAACACTGAAGACTCTGAGCTGCGTGAACTACATGTACAACCCGGAAGTTTCGAAGACGGTGGTGGACAAGCTCACACCTACGCTGCGCTACAGATACTACGACTTCGCCGCAGCACAGCCGAAGGAGGATCCAGACCTACTGAAAATGGAGAAGTTCCTCAAGAGAGAAGCGGAGCTATGCGGGCCGTACGCGCTGCCGGAACAGGTGGCGCCACCTACATCAGCCACTCAACAGAAGAGACCACAGAAGATACATAACGTTACAGAGAAGACGTACACACCCAAGTGCCCCATATGCGACGAAGAGCATATTACTACGGAGTGTGAACAATTCAAGAACTCAGATGCGAATGGAAGATGGGATATATCCAAGTCCAAGCGCCTATGCTTCCGATGTCTTCGATACAGAAACAGAACCCATAGCTGCCGGGCTAAGGCGTGCGGTGTCAACAGCTGCAAGTACTTCCACCACAGGATGCTGCACTACACCAAGGCTCCGGAGAAGAAAGAAGATAAGGAAGCTACAGAAGTAATCAACTCCGCGTGGACTATTAAGAAGAAACAATCGTATCTGAAGATTATTCCAGTTCAAGTTGAGGGGCCCAAGGGAACTTTCAACACTTTCGCCTTGATGGACGACGGGTCAACAGTAACATTGATCGACAACAGCGTAGCCGAGTGCATCGGAGCGACAGGACCCGTCGATCCTTTGAAGATAGAAGCCATCAACGACTTGAAGACATCGGAGTCAGCTTCAAGAAGAGTGAACATCAAGTTAAGAGGTCTCAACGATCATGAAGAGCGTGTACAAGCACGTACAGTGAAGAACCTTCAAGTGGCGTCACAACGGGTTCCACGAGAGTTGGTAGATGGCTGCAAACACCTGGCAGACATCCGCGACTACCTCGTATATGCAGATGTAAAGCCACTAGTGCTGATTGGTCAAGACAATTGGCATCTTCTGCTGACAACAGAAGTGAGAAGAGGAGACAACAACCAACCAGTGGCCTCTCTCACACCGCTGGGGTGGGTGCTACATGGCAGCCAGACTCGTGCCATCGGACGCAGCATCGACTTCGTATCACACGTCACAGAAGAAACAGAAGATAACCTGGACAGCCTCGTCAAGCAATATTTCGAGATGGACGCGCTCTGCATACAGCCAAAGAAACCGAAGACAGATCCAGAAGAACGAGCACTTCGCATCCTGGAGAAGACCACCACAAGAACAGAAGAAGGAAGATATGAAACAGGACTTCTCTGGCGCAAAGAAGATGTTACGTTCCCTGACAACTACGACAACTCACTCAAGCGACTCTTCAACATCGAAAAGAAGATCGATCGAGATCCCAAGCTAAAACGGAAGTATACAGAACAGATGGAAGCTCTCGTCTCGAAAGGATACGCTGAACTCGCTCCGAAACAGAAGACTACCGGCAAGACGTGGTACTTGCCACACTTCGCGGTGGTTAACCCTATGAAGCCTGAGAAGCTCCGAGTGGTACATGATGCAGCAGCGAAGACGAAGGGAGTAGCGCTCAACGATATGCTACTCAAAGGGCCTGATCTTCTACAGTCACTACCTGGCGTCATCATGCGGTTCCGGCAACACGAGATAGCAGTCACAGCAGACATCAAGGAGATGTTCATGCAAGTCAAGCTGCGAGCCGAAGACAGAGATGCACTCCGCTACCTGTGGCGCGGAGAGCGACGAGACGACCAACCACCTGAAGAATATAGGATGACTTCGTTGATCTTCGGTGCATCAAGTTCTCCATCTACAGCAATCTACATCAAGAACTTGAACGCCAAACAGTATGAAGATACCCACCCTGAGGCTGCAGCTGCCATCATACAGAAGCACTACGTTGACGACTACTTGGACAGCTTCAGAAGCCTCGAAGACGCAGTGCGCATCACGAAGTCAGTGCGTGAAGTGCACTCAAAGGCCAGCTTTGAACTGAAACAGTGGAAGTCGAACTCACCACATTTATTAGAAGCATTGGGTGAAAGTAAACAGTCGGAGGATATGGAACTCTACATGTCAGAAGAGAAGACAGAACGTGTACTGGGCGTTATCTGGAAACTCAACACGGACGAGCTCACCTTCAACCTCAACCTGGCGCGCGTCGCACCAACGCTCATCAATGGGAAGACTCCTACGAAGAGAGAAGCGCTAAGAGTGGTCATGTCACTGTTTGACCCACTCGGTTTCGCATCGCCTGTCACCATAAGGGCGAAACAGCTGCTGCAAGAAGTATGGCGAAGAGGAACATCATGGGACGACGAGCTGGATGAAGACCTGGCTGAACAATGGCAAGACTGGATGGCTCACCTGAAGAATCTCAGCAACGTGACGATCCCGAGAAGATATCTCCAATACAGCGACGCCACTTCAATACAGCTACACGTGTTCACCGACGCCAGCGAAGCGGCCTATTCAGCAATCGTCTTCTGGAGAACAGTGGCGCCAAATGGTGAAGTCAACCTATCTCTCGTCATGGCCAAAGCGAAGGTTGCGCCGTTGAAGCTGACATCCATCCCGAGGTTGGAGCTACAAGCGGCAGTCATGGGAACCAGGCTCGCCGAAACAGTTATAGAAGAGCACGAAAGAAAACCGGACAGCAAATTGTTCTGGACAGACAGCAAGACCGTGCTGACCTGGATAAGAACCGGATCACGCTCATACAAGCCATACGTAGCCCATCGCCTGGCTGCAATTGAAGAGGCCTCCACAGTCACCGAGTGGCGTTGGGTTCCGACGAAGCTGAACGTAGCGGACGACGCCACACGAGACGTCCCAACGTCCTTCAACAAAGATCATCGCTGGTACAAGGGACCAGACTTCCTCTACCAAACAGAAGAGCATTGGCCCGTCGAAGTCACTGCAACAGAAAAAGAAGAACCTTCGGGCGAAGAGAAAGTGAATCACATCGCCGACGACAGGAAACAGAAACTCGCAGAAGCCCTACCTGAAGCATCTCGTTTCTCGAATTGGGACAGACTCCGATACGCCACAGCTCGGGTTCTACAGTTCATCCAACTCTGTAGAATCAAGAAGGAAAGCGTCAATTACAAAAGGACGCGAAAGAACACAGAAAAGGATCCAAGCTGGAAGAAAACGAACAAGCCTGCGACGAAGCAACAGCCAACAGTCAAGAAAACAACGTCGCCTAATAGAAAGTTTCTCCCAGTCACTGCCGAACAGCTCAGAAGAGCGGAAGAGCTTCTGATGCGTGCATCCCAAGAAGATTCCTTCACAGAAGAAATAGAAGACTTAAGAAACAGCAAGACACTCAACAAGGAGAGCCGTCTGTACCAGCTGAGCGTCGAATACGTCAACGATGCAATCAGGCTAAGTCGGATTCAAGCAACACAAGACGTAACAGAAAACTTCAAGAGCCCCATGGTACTCGACGGTGATCATCCAACAGTCAAGCTCTGGGTGAAGGCTATACATCATCAGCTACATCACGCCGGAGTTGAAGCTACAGTCAACGATTGCAGACAACAGTACTGGGTGCTACGAGTGCGTCCAGTCACAAGAATGATCATAAGAAGATGCCTGTTCTGCAGAATGAAGACACAGAAGCCGCCATACCCCAGAACCGGGGACCTGCCGGAGTGTCGCCTGACTCATCACAAGCGACCCTTCACCTTCACTGGCATCGACTACTTTGGACCTCTCTCAGTGACCGTCGGCCGAACGCGACAGAAGAGATATGTGGCCATCTTCACCTGTCTCACCATGAGAGCCATACACCTGGAGATAGCTGGCTCACTCAGCGCTGATTCAGCAGTGATGGCGTTGAGGAGAATGATGGCTCGCCGAGGTTTCCCGACGGAAATTTGGTCAGATAATGGCAGCAACCTGAGAGCTGCAGACAAGGAACTTCGGCAGGCGATGGACAGCGCAACAGCAGAAGAAGCAACGAAGAAGACGATCTCCTGGCGATACATACCACCAGGAGCTCCATTCATGGGCGGAGCTTGGGAACGAATGGTACGCTCAGTGAAGACAGCACTCGCAGCCACGCTACATGAACGGCATCCTACAGAAGAAGTCCTCTCCACCCTACTGGCTGAGGTGGAATATACAGTTAACAGCAGGCCGCTGACACACGTCTCAGTCAGCCCCGAGGATCCTGAAGCACTGACGCCCAACCACTTTCTGTTGGGTGGCCCGGGACGTGTACCGCTGCCAGGTACATTCGACGAGCGGGACGCTGCCTCCAGATCGACGTGGCGAGCCGCGCAGAGATTGGCCGACGTGTTCTGGACGCGCTGGGTGAAGGAGTACCTACCGGAGCTCCAACACCGGCGGGAGCCGCACGGACGAGGACCAGCGATCCAGATCGGCGACCTCGTGCAAGTGGTCGACGCCAACCTACCGCGCAACGTGTGGATCCGAGGAAGAGTCATCGCCACGTACCCGGGACCAGACGACGTCGTGCGAGCAGTAGACATCCAGACCAAGGGAGGAGTGCTGCGACGGCCGGTGAGGAAGCTGGTGGTCCTGCCCCTGTCTACAGACGACGCGCCCGCACCGACAAGTGATGCGACATAGTCGCACGGCGGGAGAGATGTGCGGGACGATATAGTGCAAGTGTTTGTGTAATAAAGAGACAGCATAATAGTGAACTGATTAAATAGCATAATTAGTTAGTAATTAATGTGTCATGTATAGTTTAGCAATTGTTTATAGTTTTAAGTACATAAGTCTCATGTATTATCTCATAAGTAAATAGGGAAAATAATAAATAAAGATGAAAATAGAAAAGCCATAGGGAAATTGGCCGCGGCTCTCCTTACGGTACAGCTACGAGCCGAAAAGATACCTTATTAATTCCTAGAAATAGACCGCGGCTCTCCCAACGGTACAGCTAGGAACCGTAAAGACACCTCTGTAATTCCAAGAAATGCCGCGGCTTTCCCTACGGTACAGCTCATAGTAGTAAAGATACCTAATTATGTAATAATACCTATTATTATTACTAAATTGTGATTGGTTTAAAATAACACGCTCTGATTGGTGCACTGATCAATAGCAAAATTTCACCAATCAGAGGGCCTACATTTTTTTTGGCCAAATTTGTATAAATACCGGGCTGAATTGTAAGCCGGCACAGTTCCCACCGGCAAGCGGTAGCGGTACCCAATAAAGAAGAAAAGTTCTTCGAGAGTTTTCCTTGCTACCCAACCAACCCAGCTACAGTGAATGTACAGAAGCGTACAAATTTCTTGGAGAGCGATAATGCGAGATTGTTACTCCAGATTCCCACTTCCATCTTACACGACATCGCCACTTACCACCAAGTGAGATCTCAGCTAAGGACTAACTTGTCATCGTCATCATTCATCACAACCGATAGAAAAAAACGGAGTCTCCGTTTGTATGGGGCGCGCAACTGATTACATACACATAAAAATCTTTACTTGCAAGTGCAGTTTAAGAAATTAATCAAAATACTGAGTTGGACGTGAGTTACTCACATAATTAGTCGATATTTTGATTAATTTCTTAAACTGGGCACTTTCAAGTAAAAATTTTTATATAAACCTGTGAAGATGATACTGCCATTGTCGCAATTAGAATGTCATAAGCCTACTTTGTCGTATTAGTTTACAAATTGCGAAAACCAAATTAAATTTGAATTTCACGGGCAGACCCTTGTCTTCAACCTTAACGCAATACCTGTTAGGTTCAGTGAAAGTTGGGGGTCACCAGGAAGCGCGTACGATGTCTAGGCAGGTACGCAGTGCCTCAGCGATTATTGTAAATCATCTGGTGAAAGTGACTCTGCTGTAATGATTCTCGTTAGCTTGAAGTTCGAACCCGTATGAATGCACACTGAAATTTCACCTAATCTAAATATTGTTACGTAATTTATTCTCCTTCGAACACACACACACATCGACACATCGAATTTTTTTCTATTTGAAAGGAAATATTGTCAGGTTGGTCTCATTTATATTTGGTGAAGATCTGATGAATATCCGCAATGATCTATTCATTGCGGAGTTCCTCTCTATCAGAATCTCTATCTCTATATCTATTCAAAGCTATGCTATTTGCTCACGATCAGAGAATATGAAGATTGATCCAATGAAGCTACACTAAAAAGCTTAAAATAATAAGATCTAAAAATTATTTTTTAAAAACCGACTTCAAACGCCATTTCAAAGTATAAAATAATTTCAATTTGTACAGGTAGATATGTTGAATTCGGGCTAGCGTTGCACAGCAGTTTCATGGTTTCTATTTAGGCCTGCCCGACTTCAACATACCTGAATAATATATAACGTGTACAAACTAAAAAAAATTTATACGTTTTATTTTTTATATAGTGGCGTTTGAAGTCGGTTTCTTAAAAATAATTTTTATATAATATTAGATATTATTTAGTTTCCTGTATGCACCCTGAGCCTTAGTTATGAAATGTGTTAAGTGCACGTTTAGTAAGTATCTCGCAACGTCGTAGCAGGTATTAGCGAGAGGTGTGCTCGGTTATCTATTCAACTTGGTAAAGGTTAACGATGAAAGTGCGTACCCATTTATAAGGACTAGAGAGCCGTCAAGTTAATGTATAGAACCTGAACTAATAGAATACTTGTTTATGATACAGGAGCTTTTGTATCAAAAGTAAACTATAGTTGAATCCAAATGTCTCGCTGCTCTTGTGATTAGCATGTTCGATTGCGAATGACGAGGTCCTATGTTCGATCCCGCGTGGGCCTGAAACATAAAAGTTATATTTATTTTGAGGTTTTCTGTCAAGAAATTCTCAGTACTAGCCCGGAAAGTCGGGAAAATAACTTTTTTAATAGAGTAGGTAGAAAATAAATATACATATTTTAAATATATTTAATTTTACTTCAAATATTGACGCAATATTGAAACCTATACCAACCGATACAAAATTGTATCGCTGTATTGTATATTTTATTGGATGTCTGAACCTACCGTATTCTATTTTTGTACATATCACTCTATACTATAAAAATGCAGTAATCTCTGAAAAAGTTCGTAATGATACAATAAAAAGGTAAAATACTATGGATAATAAACGGTGTTACTAATGATCATAAAGATTATAGAAATGCTTCTTATAAAACCGCAAAGGCTGCAATCTTATTCAATAAAAAAAGTTCGCGTAGAAACAAATCCGTTTCAATCTTAGATCAAGTCTATGGTTTCAATATCAATTAGTTTTAAATAGCACTATAAAAAAATACCGTATAAAGAAACTGAAGATATACTGTCTACCTACCAAGTCACATCGTAAGTCCAATTCTTACACAACAAATAGAAAAAAAATGTATCTAATCCAAGTAATGGAGCATTAATACCGGTAATAGAATAATTTACATTCGAAACCGTTAGAATTCCGACCACGTCCCCCTATCAGAAAACTTATCTCTAACACGACGTATCTTGGACATCGGGACAGAAAAATAAATCTATCCCTTTAGTAAAAAGTTGAGAGCGAGTCGGTCTCGCGAAGTGATGGTTCCGTAGAATAATTGCAGTCTTATAAGTGATGGTCTAGTCATAGATTTATTGAGCAAACTTCTAAACTACACCTTCGAGTTAAATCATGACAGATTTATATTTCTGAAATCATGATCTGTAGCTATACAAAGTTAAAGTAAGTTAAGTAGGTACAGATTTTGCAATTCAAGAAGGCGAGTGAGCTTTACTCACTGGTTACTTCGTGTACATGCACATTGCATAAGTGTGCGTGCCTGTCAAAGCCTAGGTGGGAGCGGGCAGGCGCGAGCATTGCGCTCGCTCACACGTATACAGATACGACACACACACAACCATAAGTCAGTCGCCCTCGTGAATTGCAAGAACTATAAACAAGATCGATCAATCGGTGTTTTTAACAACGTATGTATGTACGGAACCCTAAAAAGTGAGGCACTTTAACAACTATCTATTGAATAGGGTGATATAAAAACATGTCTTAGAGCCACATACATATTCGCGGAATGGTTTTCCCTTTTTTGGGGCGAATGGAAAAACACATGTCCACTGGTTGGCATTGTGATGCGACACGTCTATTTATTGGCTTCCAACTGTTACAATTAGTTGGGAATGACAGAAACCAGCAAAGACAAGCTGGATGCTGGCGCAAATGGCCGATGGGAATTTCTTCTCACTTCACTAGTTGATTCATGTATCAACTTTGTTGAGTGTTGCTAATTCATGAGAAGTACCAATTAAAAAATCTTTATTTTTTCACCTTGTGGGTAGTCTACGTAATATTGGTACATTTGAACGAAGTTCCATAACGGACGGTACGGAATTGCTGGACGGGGCTAGGCGAAAAATAAGTGTAAGAATTTTTCGGTCACGAACCTTGTGTGTTGCCTTCGTTTATTACACACGTTCCGTCATAGCTTTGGTGGCGTAGCGGCTAAACGAAGGAGTGAAACTATCGGTTCGGGGGTACGAATCATGACTTCAAATTATTATTTTTTATTTTTTTTATTAATTTATTATTAAAAGGAACTTCGTTCCAACCGAGTGACCCACGACACTCACGCATTTTTTTATTGACATAAGATTTTATTGAACATAACTTTGCTGAGTGCCTTCCGTATGTCAATCTACCCACAAATTCACATTCATTAATTTTTTCATGAGCATGAGTATCTCAAACTTAAAAATACACATTTATAAAATATTTTGACAACATTTTAGGTTCCTCTTATTATTTTTCATTTTGCATGATCATTTATTTACGAAATATCACAATTTAAAGTAATAAATCAGTTAATATTTTTTAAGGCAGTCGGGTTTTTATAGTATTTGAATAATTATATGCATCTATCTAGGTAATGTAGTTATGTAAATATTTTGTAGATAGTATAGCGACTATTGCAATAAATGGTGTTCACTTATATCTGTATGAACCTAGAGCCATTCACAAATACCTGGGTAATTAGATGCTATCTAGTATCTAGCTATTTCACGAAAGCCGGTCATGCTATCGGCTAAGATGCTTTTACGGGACTCTCTACACCCATACGTTCGGTACGAATGCAAATTCAACCAAATAAAGTTCTGAGTGGGTATTATTTATCATAATTTAGTACATTTAATTAATACACTGTCTCAAATCTAATATTCTATATTAACAAAATATTATATCGATAATTCGAATTCAAATAATATATTTTATTTATATAATATATTATATTTATTTCATGTAGGCCAACTTGACTCACTAATTCGAAAATCTGGTAAGTAACTCTGCAGTTGCACTTTTTAAAACAATACGTAGCTAAATGTGTTTTTACCATCGATTTATGGTCTAAGATTTTTACACATTTTTTTTTGTGTAATGGTGAATCTACCAATTTTCGTCATCAAGTTATAAAAGTGTATACTCAAACCCAGAAAGGATTTCTGCACTTTGTGCATAATGACAGGACTTTTCCCCTCACACCATCTCCCATTTCCTACGATGGCTGGTAGAGATCTCTCTCAAAGACAAGTGTTTCCTTTTCCATCTTTTTATTGTTTTAGAAATAGAATAGGGATCTAAATAAGAAAAAAGAAAAATAATAATATCTTTAGCCAATCTATTGAGCGAATGTGTGTGGCATGACCCCTCTTGTATGCTCATTACAAACTGTTAATATTTATGATTATTCATGCAGTCTCTATAAACGCCGACTTTACACTTTATTTAAACTTTTTTCTCATAAAATTATATTACCCAGTTATACATTAATGTTCTTAGTTTGCGTAACTCTTTGAGATCTAGATAAATTGCTTAATGATAAGTAATAGTCGATTTTATGGGCATAAGAATGTTATTATAGCCATAAAATCGGCAAAGATAGAAGCAAAACTTGTAATCTAAAGTTTTACGCATTGCTTGTGGAAGATAAGATTTAGGATTTACTTTTATTCGTCGAAGTAAATTTTTTTACAAGTTTTTATTTAACTTGCAATATATGTAGGTATGTACTCGTATGTTTAGGTCAAATCTTGCAAGCTGAATTAGAACCACTTCCCGGTGTCCGATTGAGCTGAAATTATGCATAGGTATATAGATATGTAAGTCGGATGACTATGCAATATTATTGTGTCATAGAGCTGAACTGATGACGGAGCCGGAAGGTGGCTATGGGAAATCTGTAGTAAAACGACGTAACTCCATCCAGTTTGGACTCATTTCTTCGGTCTTGACAAGTACTCTGGTCCTAGAACTGGAAGGTGGGTATGGAAACTCTGTTGAATGATTAAGATTTGAAATAAGTTAATCTGACAATATTCTAAATTTCATCTTCAGTATTCGATAGCGCAGAAAGTAATGATATAGTTAATAATTTAATATAAAAATTATTTTTAAAAAAAACTTGAGAGGTGTCAAAGGACACCCGGATGGAACGTAGCTCCTTCCGAATAGTGAAGGAATTGTAATAAACTAGTGGTGTCATCTAGTATTAAATTGATTAACTACGATGAATTATATTATTTTGTTTATTTCTATTGCACTGTTACAAAACCAAAGAGTTACTCTGGTGGAGTTACTGATTTTTCACAGATGGCGTTAGCATTTTATCCAATTTATACAATAAAAAATTAGGGAAAAATTCCACATTTAGAAATTATTTAAAATAAAATTGAAAAAAGAAAATTCAGTCTGTCGAGCTGGGATTCGAACCATCGACGTTGAATTTATAGGCGACTGCCCTAACAACTAGGCCATGCAGACGCCGTGTTCTAAGGCGAAAATACCGAATACAATGCAAAATTCACATTCAACAAAAAACAATGCCAAATTCACATTCAAAAAAGTGTCGGTTTCAAAAATGTGTCGAGGTCGAGTGTCGGTTCCTTAATTTTTCCGTCTAGCCCCCTTCCGTACCGCGCGATAAGGAACTACGTTCCAAAAACCGACTTCAAACGCCCGCGTCACATCAAAGTAGGTATATAATTTATTGTTGATTTTTTTAAAACCGCTCTGCTAAAACAAAATAATTTTCCAAATCGGTTCAGGCGTCTTCGAGTAATCGGTGAACATACATTAAAAAAAATCCGACAAATTGAGAACCTCCTCCTTTTTTGAAGTCGTTTAAAAAAGATCTTTAAATTCAATTATAATATTATGACAGAATAGAAATTTTTTGGTTCAAATAATCTTTGTAAGGCGATAAATGGGTGATTATTCGTTTGTATTATTTAGGTATTTATTTCTCTCATAATATCTACTCAGTAATGACATTGTCCACTCTAGGAGACAGTTCATTCCCAGACAACGCGCCACGGTGGGTTAATGCTAATTAACTCGTTATGTCGTCCCCGGTTAGTGTCGATAGCGATATGACGATGTTATCTCGAAAAATGACATAATGGGACAGTGGAACATACCGGGACATAGCACCACTATAATTGGAGGTAATCCTGCAAACTAGAGACAATGTTGCCGACGTGCAAGATTTTTTATTGTCTACCGATCTTGTGTTTGGAATTTTGTAAAAAGTTACTAAGTGCATTGACCTGAGGGAATTAAGGGATTAAGCGTTTGTTTTCTTCGTTCCTGAATACTGGTATACCTACAACGCTAAAGTTCGGAATGCCTTTGGCTTCCATGTTTACTAATAAAACTTTAACTGTGGTTCCTTTAAATGAAGAGTGAAAGGCGTAATATTTTCTTGGCTAGCACGCTCCATAATAGGCTGCATCTTCACTTACCATCAGGTGTGATCACCGCCAAGCGCTAGTGTAATTATGATATAGGTATTAATATTTAAAAAAAAAACCCCTATGTTCCATATTTGACAGAAAGCGTTCATTAAGTGCATTGACAGTCACAGCGAAAAAGAAAAGATTTCAACAAAAAAATACACGTTGAATTGAGAACCTCTTAATTTTTTTTAAAGTCGGTTAAAAAGAGTGATACCTACCCAATAAAAATATAAAAAAATAAAAAAAAATTATTCCAGAACACTACTAGCTTGAAGCTTATCTCTTTTAATCAAACTTAAGAAAAAATTGTCCACAAAGTCGATAGCTTAGTAATTTCTTGGTAATTGAAAAACGAAACATTCAGACAGCGATTAAGAGTCGCTCTCAGAGAGTGTTCCGTACCATTAGGTACATTATCATAAACACGGGATTTGAAATTAATTATTTCACTTGCGCCACAAGACAAGACATACCTTTTTCATAATAATTTTAACCGTCTTCAAAAAAGGAGGAGGTTCTCAATTCGTCGGAATCTTTTTTTTTTTTTTTTATGTAAGTTCACCGATTACTCGAAGATGCCTGAACCGATTTGAAAAATTCTTTTTTTGTTTCAAAGGGCATACTTCCCAGGTGTTCCCATTGAAATTTTATCGAATTCAGTCGAGGGGTTTTTAAAAATTATCAACAATACTAATAACTATAAACTTTGTAGTGGCGCGGGCCGTTTGAAGTCGTTTAAAAAAAAAATCATTAATGTTATAGGAATTTTCCGAATAAATTTTAGTTAGGTACACATAACAGTTGCTTATATTGATTGACGCATCACGAATTTGGGCACTGATGGGTAGTTGGACCGTGGCCATGGTGTAAAATGATTAATAAACTCAGGGCGTGATTCCCAAGAGATCTAGGTTCGATCGATAACAGCGGACGGGTATTTTACTTAATTTGGAAGACCCTCTTCTTAACAATAATTAATAAAATTATAGTACGGCCACCGAGAGAATACGTTTTTGACACCTGTCAGTTTGCCATACAAAACAAAAATATCCGGTTGTCATAACCATGTAATAGCGCAGTTTAGATTTAGAAAAATATTGTTTACCAAGTTATTTGACACTCAGTTTGGCACAAAATTATAACATTAATTGATTATTGATATAATAATGTTGTTTTAATGCTCATCAATTGTTAAAACGGTAAACAACCAGCAATAATATTTTTATCGTAACTGCAACGCCATTACAAAGTTACGTCGTCATTCAGTTCAATCGCGACGTGTCAGGAACGCATTCTCTGAACGGCCGTAGTTTAGTGAGAAATAATAATTTATTTTTAAACAATAGTTAACATCCCAATTCCTCGATACAACCATGGAACCCTAAAAATATTTTTAGGATTTCTGTATTTAAACTAGCTTAGTAGTTAATGTTTTTATTTGAAGAATAAAAACTTCTGATTACTTTCCTGTAAGTTATACCAACAAGAAAATTTATGTTACGTGCGCAAATGAATCGATTAAAATTAGTAACTAAGTCCTGTTTACTTGGAATTTTCCTAATGGGAAAATACATTTTTAGTTTAGGAATACATCTAACCTTCTGTTAACGGTAGTTACTTATTACATATTTTCAAATATGATGTTTCTTCCACGTCCTCAGTGCTCAAGCAATCGGCTTGTTAGGAATACCCTGCCGAAAATATAATTATTCTACGATACGTCCGCGTGGAGTTTGATTATCCCTTTGTTTTCCGGGACAAATATTTGTCTGTGCCACTCTCCAAGTTCTCTACTTAACCCATGCAAAAAATCACTTTAATCCTTAGACAAACAAACTCACTTTCGCATTAAATAGGGTGTCTTTACTCTTTAGATATCGTACTTCACGTAACCATTTGGAATTTTCTATACAAACACAGCATAGCTAAAGCGATAAATATTAGTTTTCTCACCTCCGGGCGGAAAGCGTCAATTTTCCTCCCGCTGCGCTAAACGAAAATGTCGCTTTCCGCCTCCGTCGAGGAGAAAAATAGTATACACACCACGGGCAGTAAATAAGAAAGCCTCAGATCACATGTTTATTGACCTCGGCTTCGCCTCGGACAACAATTACATGTGATCTGAGACATTTCTTATTTTACTGCCCTAGATGTGTAATATACTATTTTGCATAAAAGTAAAAAGTGGTGAAATAACTAGCTCGGGTTGATATCATGTTTTAAATCGGGTTTGACATATACAATCTCGTTTCCTTGCAAATAGGACTTGTTTATTTGAGTCCCTTGATAAGTCTTGGCGTAAATTATCACTTGTTTTCGGATCCTAATAAGGTTATAATTTAGGGCTGTCACAAGCTTTAAAAACTTTTTTTCTTTTACTTCCGGTCTCTCTCTAAGCACAATCTTCAACTCAGCCCTTCTCTATTGAGTGCAAGTCAACTCTCGAATGAAAAGGCCTCAATAGCCCAACGGTTAAAGGTGCGGACTGAAAACTGAAAGGTCGCAGGTTCGAATCCCAATCCCAACACAAGCTTTCCGCTTACTTGGTACCTTTGAGAACATAATGGTGACTCTCAGGCGTGCAGGTTTCTTCACAATGTTTTCCTTCGTCGTTGAAGCGAACTTAATTTAATTGCTTAAAATGCACTTAACTCTGAAAAGTCGAAGCGTGCCTAGCATCGAACCCCGGACCCCTGAATAGGAAGCCGATGTATGAACCACTGGGCTATCACGGTTTAAGCACAATATAGTGATTTTTTGCACGTATTATATAGTTGAAGACCTGCATAGTAACAAAGGCTAGTTTTGTCCCAGAAAATGGGTTTTCGTGGGTTTTTTAAAATCGAACTCCACTCAAAATCAAGTATATAATATTGTCAATAATATAAACTAGCTTTCGGCCGCGGTTTCGCTCACGTTAAGTACGATTTTTCAATCCCCATTTTATCTGATTAGGGTTGAATTTTAAAAAATCCTTTCTTAACTGATACCTACGTCGTGACAGCTACCTGTATGCCAAACAGCCAAATCCGTCCAGTGGTTTGAGCTGTGCGTTGATAGATCAGGCAGTCAGTCACCTTTTCCTTTTATATATTTAGATAACAGAAGTTATGGGGTTGCAACCCTATCAAACGTTGGTTAAATATATTCGACAAGTTGATACACTCTGTAAATATATTCTAACTTCAAAGCTTACGTAAAACGGACGTAAGGTATCGGTCTATATCTAATTGGCTATAAATTGCAATGTACTATATGGCTTTAATAATGTAAATAGTGTATTTATATAACTAATACATGAGTTATTTTGAAAGTAAATTGCATAAAGGAGGTGGGCTAGTTTTGACCCAGCATTTTTAAAAACCTAATACCTATATACTTTATATTATTATATGATTTTTTAATATCAGTCACTTTTTAAACAAATATACTTACTATACTTACAAAATGATTTTGTCAGTTTCCTGGCAAACCCCACACCAGAATTAACTAGAAAAGTATGTGATGCACCCTCTGAATGTACCTAGTCACTGCTTGCCGTCAGTAACTTTCAGACGTCTTGGTGGTTAAGTTAATATAAGTTTATATTGCGATATGTTATTTTTGTTGTTAAAATGTATGTATCGATGAAGTTGACATGCTAGCTGGTAAAAAACTCCAAAAAAATACACTTACATTAAAAAAGAAAATTCGAGGTAGGTACGTACTACGCACAAACTTTTCGTAGGATCACAGATACAATATACTTAATAGTACAAGTAGGACACGCAAGGTCTTAATCATGGGGCGAACCGTTAGTATCTATAATTTAATAAAAAAAAATCTTGGATAGAAGCAGGCGTTACTTTGCGGAAGTCCATGATTAGCAAGAAAAGGGTAGAATTATTTTGCTATAATCCGCCAACAGAAAAAATCTGTATAATTTTTACACTACTCTCGACGCACGTTTCGCCCCGACACCGGAGCATCCTCAGGAGATGTTGACTCTACAACGATGCATTGTCTAGTGACGCTCGTGTCAATTGCGCGGTATTATATACCGTATTTCTACCCCCACTACTGTTGCCCCGCCCACTACCCCCCCCTTCAAACAAACGAAGCAGTGGTGAACTTGAGACGTTCACTTGTTCATTAAGTAATTTAAACTGAGTATTATTGTTATGTTTTATTATTTCTAATTGTTCCAACATGCTCAGTCGAAGCCCTTTATCACAGGTGTGTAAGATTTTGTATGAATGATCGGATGATAATTTGTGTCCACTATCAAGGAGATGTTTAGCAAAGTGAGACTTTTGGGGTTGGTTGTTCCTAACCGCAGCCATATGTTCTTTGTAGCGTGTTTCAAATTTACGACCCGTTTGACCAATATAAGTGGCTTTACAGTCTGAACATTCGAGTTTATAAATGCCCGATTTTTGTTTGTTGTTTAATTTATCTTTACCGTTGCAAATATTTTTAAGTGTATTATTTGTCCTAAATGCAACATGTATATCATGTGCTTTAAGTCTCTTCGCGATACGCTCCGACACTGTTCCAAAATAAGTTAAACTGGATTTGTATTTATTTATTTTATCAGGTGATGATGAATATAAATCCTGTTTTATCCGCATCAAACGTAATGCGATTGTTATCCTAAAGAGGATCGACTACCAAAATAAGGTCAATGAGGTTATCTCCGGAGAAGAATTCTCTAAGTTATCCTCTGACCCAACTAATAAATACACAGCAGAAGTTAGGCTAGCCGTTAATAAATCAAAACACATTTTTCCAAAAAATACATCAAAACACAACGTCATTCAAATGAACACTAATGCTCCTACATTATACGGCTTACCAAAAATCCACAAAAATAATATTCCAATCCGTCCCGTGGTCTCATATATTGGCGCACCTGCATATCTATTAGCAAAAGAGCTAAACAAAGTTATTAAATCAAAAACATCCTTCAATCAGTCTTATTCATTAAAAAATAGTATCCAACTAGTCAATAAAATTAAAGATTTGACATTACCGGACCATTGTAAATTAATATCATTAGATGTGGACAGTCTGTTCACCAATGTCCCAGTTAACGAAACCCTAAACATCATAACCAAATTGTTGGAAAATAATCATACAAATGTCAACGAAATAACAGAATTAATAGAATTAACCAAAATATGCATGAAACAGAACTACTTCAAATTCAATGACCAATTTTATCAACAAAAAGAGGGATTAGCTATGGGCTCACCACTAAGTCCCCTAATGGCTGATATCTTCATGGATGATTTTGAAAATAAACATATTGTCAAAAATAACAAAATTCTGTATTACTATAGATATGTAGATGATATAATTATATGTTGGACTGGGACAGACAGACAACTTGACACATTTGTCAAAAATCTAAACAATATACACCCGAAAATTAAATTCAAATCAGAATTAGAACAAGATAACTCTATAAGCTTCCTCGATCTTACTATAACTCGTGCTAATAATAAACATCAGTTTGGTATTTTCCGGAAACCCACATACACAGACACAACCATACCCGCTTCATCCTGTCATCCGTGGCAGCATAAACTCGCAGCGTTCCACAGTTACGTGCATAGGTTGCTGTCTATTCCACTCACAAAAGAAAACTACTTAAAAGAATTAAAAGTAATTTACCACATGGCACAGGCAAATGGTTACAACAATAATATTGTTAATAATATAATAAAAAAGCAACAATTGATGCGGATAAAACAGGATTTATATTCATCATCACCTGATAAAATAAATAAATACAAATCCAGTTTAACTTATTTTGGAACAGTGTCGGAGCGTATCGCGAAGAGACTTAAAGCACATGATATACATGTTGCATTTAGGACAAATAATACACTTAAAAATATTTGCAACGGTAAAGATAAATTAAACAACAAACAAAAATCGGGCATTTATAAACTCGAATGTTCAGACTGTAAAGCCACTTATATTGGTCAAACGGGTCGTAAATTTGAAACACGCTACAAAGAACATATGGCTGCGGTTAGGAACAACCAACCCCAAAAGTCTCACTTTGCTAAACATCTCCTTGATAGTGGACACAAATTATCATCCGATCATTCATACAAAATCTTACACACCTGTGATAAAGGGCTTCGACTGAGCATGTTGGAACAATTAGAAATAATAAAACATAACAATAATACTCAGTTTAAATTACTTAATGAACAAGTGAACGTCTCAAGTTCACCACTGCTTCGTTTGTTTGAAGGGGGGGGGGGGGTAGTGGGCGGGGCAACAGTAGTGGGGGTAGAAATACGGTATATAATACCGCGCAATTGACACGAGCGTCACTAGACAATGCATCGTTGTAGAGTCAACATCTCCTGAGGATGCTCCGGTGTCGGGGCGAAACGTGCGTCGAGAGTAGTGTAAAAATTATACAGATTTTTTCTGTTGGCGGATTATAGCAAAATAATTCTACCCTTTTCTTGCTAAAAAAAATCTTTATACAAATTATACAAAGTATATAATTTATTGTTGATATTTTAAAACCACTCAACCGATTTCGATAAAAATATAAGACCACCTGGGGAGTATACCCTTTCAAACAAAAAAAGAATTTTCCAAATCGGTTCAGGCGTCTTCGAGTATTCGGTGAATATACATAAAAAAAAGTCCGACGAATTGATAATCCTCCCTTTTTGAAGTCGGTTAAAAATAATAATTGATGTTATAACCGCATTATTCAATAGTGCGAGCGTTAAGCTGCTAGGTCCGATTTTAACGACAGCCGGTAGCATATTAATTGCCGACATCAAAATATTGTCGCGGTACTGTCGTGTCGTTAACACCTCATTGCCTGTTGCACGGAAAGCAAGTAATGCTTCGCGAAACTTGCGACCTATCTCACTGATAAATGGAGTGATTAACAAGACATAAATGTCTTCGGAGTATGTCGTTTTAATTTATATTGAGATTGTACCAAAAATCAATACTGCGATAAGAGTACTCAATTAGTTTTAAGTTTCAATAAATTGGTAAGTATTCTTTTTATTTAGGAATTAAGGGAGGGTAGAGAGTTAAAAATAAATTCGAACACATTTTTTATAACTTAAATCTAAGGATTGTACAAACACTTTTGATACTTTGTTTGTGAAACCACGGGTCGATCCAACACTATTATTTTTAACTGACTTCAAAAAAAGACGAGGTTCTCAATTCGTCGGAATCTTTTTAGACGCCTGAACCGATTTGGAAAATTCTTTTTCAAAGGGTATACTTCCCAGCTGGTCCCATTAAAATATTATTGAAATCGGTCGAGCAGTTTTTAAAATATCAACAATAAATTATATACTTTGTACCGGCGCGGGCATTTGAAATCGGTTTTTTAAAAATATTTTTTTATATTAAATTATATAATATTAAACAGGACACCAGAGTTAAAAGTTATAAAACACATTTTTTAAAACATAAATGTAAGGACGGGTTCCCACGGCTGAAATTGTAGAAACACTTTTTATACTTTGTGTAACCACGGGAAGTCGATCCAACATTATTATTTTATTACTACGCGTTTCAGCCAAGATCTTCTCTCGGAAAGATAAGAGCTTAGGCCGTAGTCCATCACTTTGGATAAGTGCGTTTTGGCAGACTTCACACACCTTTGAGAACATTATGGAAAGCTTTCAGGCGTTCACGTTTCCTCACGATGATTTCCTTCACCGTTAAAGCAATGAAAAATAATACTAGTTGAATCCAAGCTCATAGTTGAGATATCGAGAAGGATCTAAAAACTTAGAAATCATATTATCTATCCCTTTCCGTGATTAATAAAGAGGGGCCAAGACTACGGTTTACGGTACTATATTTAGTTGTATTTAAATTAATTATTTGTGCAAGTTACCTTATTTGGTTTGGCAAGTACTAATTCTCAAAACATGTAACACTATAAAACATGTCTACTTTCTGCTCCCAAACATGGGCAAGAAATTCAGTGCTCACATTTTATTGGTAGGTAAAAACCGTAATTTGTTTATAGGCTGAGCGTCCAACGGCTCGGAATTCCAGTAACACTTTTTTATCATTGATTTTTCGCTTGAGTTTACTTTACAGCCGACGAAAAAAGAGGAGGTTCTCAATTCGTTGCGTATATTTTTTATTCTGTCACAGTGCTAAAATATAAAGCTGTGTAACGTTTTTCCTGAATTGCCTAACTAGTGGTATCTAGCCGTAGTTTTAGATACTAAAAAAATAAAATTTCAACGATATTAATTCAAGTTTGAAAGTTTTCTGGATAAGTAGGTCCGAAAATCAAAAACCGGACATTTTTAATCAAATATTTTAGGTTGTAATGGTAGATATTGTTCACCATTTAAACGGATTTGAAGAGGTTTTTCTTTTGATGACGCAATAACAAGAATTAATAAGTATCGGTTCGTGTTACATTACGTTATAGAACACCCAGTGATAAATCAGCTTAACATAACCGATATAAATTCACACACTGTAACCATAATTTGTTGTTAACTTTAACACATTTACAAAGCCAATAAATCGAATTAGCACTAAACTATTTGGTTTGTTTGTACTAATAATCATTTTATTACCTTCCATCTTATAAGGCGGATAGATAACACTAAAAGAAACCTCGTATCTTATACATAAAGCATTTGAGATATACAAGTGAAATATATCAATTGCAAACAGCTGTTGAAAGCTAGATTTTTGACGTCAGTATTTAAAACGATAACAGTTAAAGTACTTTTCCTTATCTAGATTTTAAAATAAGGTGGGCACTACTTTGACGAAGATACTCTTATTAAACGTGGGACCGTGAGACCCCATCCTTAGTTTTCAAGTTATAGTTGAGTTATTTTTATTTTCAAGTTTGTGTTTAATTTCTGAATAAAAAAGTATTTATTTATGTATTTACATAGTTCAACGACCTACGGAAAATACTGGAAACTGAAAACACTTGATGAAGTAAAGACTGTAAGCTAATCAGTCGAAAAATGGAGCTATTAATTTCAATGTGCTCACAAAGGGCCCATTAGTGCGAAATCTCTACAAGTGGCAACGTAAATCCGACCGGAATGTGGGTCACGTCAGGTGCCGCAACGACGAGTGCCGCTAATTTGTACTGTTTCGAACCTATATATTTGTTCAAAATTAAGGTTTTAGCTCAGCGAGTCGCGATACTGAAGTGGAAATGGGCGGGGCACATAGTTCGAAGAGCTGATGGTCGTTGGGGTCCCAAGGTGCTGGAGTGGCGACCCCGCACCGGGAAGCGCAGTGTTGGCAGACCCCCCACCAGGTGGACCGACGACATCAAGCGAGTCGCAGGGAGCCGCTGGATTCAGGCGGCGCAAGACCGAGGTCTGTGGAAGTCCATGCAAGAGACCTTTGTCCAGCAGTGGACGTCTATCGGTTGATAAAGAAGAAGAAGAAGAAGAAGGTTTTAACCAAAACGGCGGAACACGGTGGAATAGTGACTTTTGGCGAACTAAAGTGTAATAATAGCTTTAGCTTGCAATTGCGTCCGTGTGGAATTAAGATTTCCAAAACACGCGAGAACTCGTTGTTGTTTTTTTTTTATACATTATAGGCACACGCTTGACCACTATCACACCTGATATAAAGTGATGATGTGGCCTAAGGTGGAACGCGTTTGCCTAGAAGATAATATTAGAGTTATAGTATACCTACTAATACTAGAGTTTTACTAGAGTTTTAGGGATACAAGTTACAACTAAATATCCTATACCACTATCCCTTTGACAGACCGTTGTTCTGTTGCTGCGTGCTTGAAGGACAAAACAAGATACTCTATTTTTGGAACGAAGTTCCTTATCGCACGGTACGAATTTTCCGTCACGAACGTCACGTCTGTGCTTTCTATAGTGTAGACATGTGGCGAGAGATGGCGTTGATTCTAAAAGGTAATCTTTTCATTTAAAAAAAATAATATTTTCATAATATTGTTTAATTAAACCTTTAATATAATTTAAAAAAAGGAACTTCGTTCCAACCGAGTGTTCCAATTCCACGACACTCACGCATTTTTTTAAAAGAATTTTATCCATGCTGAACTTGAATAACATTCTCCTCTCCCCTCCATATAAGCGGGAAGCTTGTGTTAGGAGTTGGTACGATAATATTGCAACGGGTGGGCATCGAACCTGCGACCTTTCAGTATTCAGTCCACTTAAGTCCGGTTAAAGAACCGTAAGGCTATTGAGGCTCCACATTATACACCAGTGGTTAAGTAGCAGTTAGTTAACTATTGTCAAGTTTAATTCGTTGTGTCGATTTCACTTAAGTCGAGTGACTTCAGACTTTCTGACAGTTTTCGTATTGAAAATCTGCCAATATAGATATCAAATTTACGCTCGGATAAGACTTACTTTACATTGGTGAAACTAATCTCCATAACAACTTTTTATGCCTGATTAAGTATGACAATCTCTGTGGTTATTCTAATTAAGTAGAAAATAGGTAAAATAAATACTCTGTACTTAAGTTTCACAAGCTGTAAAGTCATTAATGGACCAGTAGATAATTGCAACTAAATTGGCATAAACCCCTCTTAGCAACTTTTCAGTTAGTTTGCAAACATCTGATAAATAATTTGCCATATCGATGTTACATAAGAAAATTATACCTTTAAATAAATGAATGTTAATTTTATGTAGCATTAATCTTGTAGGTACTTCCCGTCGCAATATTTATACAGGGTAATGTGTTAACTAACTATTACGCAAGGCTTTGCGTAACTCTAAAAGCCTATCGGAGAAAAGGCAGGACTAAATGTCAAGTAATCCTGGTCGCTCGCCAACGAATAAGTTTCGTCAGTGTCGTCACCAGGCGAAGGCTGTGAATGGACTATAGATAGAGATAGATTAGAAGTCCACTGCTGGACAAGGGTCTCTTGTAGGAATTTCCACTTTTGACTCGTTTGATGTCGTTCTACTAGCGGGGGTCCTGCCAACACGGAGTTTCCGGAGCGCATCCCAGCACCTTCGGGGACATATTAAAAAACAGAATATTTGAGACCAACCAGTTGTAGCAAGTAAGCGAAGTGTCTTCTTAAAAATTCACAAATCAAAGATAAGTAAATCATTTGCATGGATAGATAGTATCTTATTGATTAATTTATAATTGGATTGGAATGCTCCTCTTACAGGAAACAGAGGACTTAAGGATGATTATACGGGTCTGCCCGCGAAATTCAAATTTAATTTGGTTTTTCGCAATTTGTAAACTAATACGACAAACTAGGCTAATGGCATTCTAATTGCGCCAGTAGAATTATCATCTTCACAGGTTTACATGAAAATCTTTACTTGAAAGTGGCCAGTTTAAGAAATTAATCCTGAAGAAATACTGACTAATTTGTGAGTAACTCACGTCCAACTCGGTATTTTGATTAATTTCTTAAACTGGTCACTTTCAAGTAAAGATTTTGATGTAAACCTGTGAAGATGATAATTCTACTGGCGCAATTAGAATGCCATAAGCCTACTTTGTCGTATTAGTTTACAAAATGGGAAAAACCAAATTAAATTTGAATTTCGCGGGCAGAGAACTCCAAACAAAGTAGAGGATCCGAGTACCAGAATAAAGTTAATGTAATTTAGGTTTAAAGAATTTATTCTCTAAGAGCAAAAGTTTAAATTCAAAATCGGAGAAGGTCGGATATTTTAGAGGCAATGACCTATTGTACCGGCAAAGCCGGCAGCGATTTACATTTCAGTACAACTTCTTGTAGAGATCGTTTATTGTTTTTCATGGAAGAATTATCTTACTTTACCTATTACCTATACCAAGAACAGCCTCATTAAAAAATGAGCCAAGTGCGAGTCATGTTTACGCACCGAGGGTACCGTAGCTTAAAAGAAAACAAAAAATAGTAAGTACATAAAATTATTATTCGACCTTGTGAGGCTTGCCTCACAAACAAAGCTAAGTTATGTTAATAAGTTTATTTAAACTGCGTGAATTAGAAAAATCGCTGATTGTCGAAAATAAAGTACTAACTTAAAATGTGTAAATGAAGATTTTTACATCAAAATACTCCACCTTTCCACTCCTTAAGGATATTTCACATCAAAAATAATTAGTTTTGTTCATCAGACTCATCCCCAAGACTATAGTAGTTTCTGAAGTAATTTATGTTAGACATACAAAGTCGTTGAGTTCCTTTTTACCATGTTAGTACGGAATCCTAAAAGGCAGTAGAAACGCCATCAAAATATAAAAAGCCAATTTTTGAATTCAACAAAAACTACATAAACGGATTCACGTACAGGATGAAGTAATTTGCAACGATTTTATACAGTCAGAAAATTCGCGCGATGTTTTTTTCCAGATTAGGTAGTTAGGTACGTACCTACTTACGGTTATCGATGTTTCATTTCGCACTTCGCAGTATAAGGTATTAAACAGCCGTGAAATAACTAAAGATAAAGAAAATATAAAGATAGTTTTAGTTTTATTAATAGGTATTTTTTTTTGTAAAAGAAAAAAGAAAATAATGAGAGAACTTTTATACGGTTGGCTACTTATTTATAAATTAAGTAAGTAGTTAGGTATACCAACGTGCATACGTAGAGTGAAATCGAAGTCTCCGCAGGTTTTTTTGTAAGAGATTTTAGGAAAATCATTCAGATGACAGATTCATTACATTCGGCATTGTAGAGCATCGTCTACAATGCCGAAGCTACATCGTGACACATGCGACACTCTACGAAACTGAGGCTAGCAGATTGTCTCTTTATGTAGCTCATATATTCACTACCGGACATATTATGCGGTATAAAAATGGAACAATGAAGCTCAGGTCTATTTGAGAAGAAAAACTAGGTATACCAGTTCTTTACAATTGTACTGCTAATAATTATTGAAGTCCTATACCTACCTATATTTAGACTGGAACATTACTAGATTCTCATACCATATAGCTGAGAGTGATTGACAGCTCTATGATTTATTAGTGATGCATCTTTCCCGGGCATCCGTTTTTCTAATCGCATACTTATACAGAAAGAGATATATCTATCGATAGGAGGGAGAAAGCCTAATGGACTGGCAAACTATATACCTACAAGACTTGTTACAACTGTGAAAGGGAAACGGGAATCCACACAATTTTCAATCCTACTCCAATGTAATTCAGTTTAAATTCCTTTGATACCTGTAATATAATCTGTCTAGTTTTTGTGAAACCTATGGAATCCGTAACTTGGTAGTGTGACGCTTCCTTCGATATTTAAGTCCGCATTTTTATAATTGTTATCATAGATTTTCTTGGAAATATAGAGAGATAGCTTCAATTACTTTGAAGGCATAAGAGTTTAGTGCTTATAGATCAATGTCACTGACATTTGACCCGCTTTTTAGGGTTCCGTACCCAAAGGGTACCAACGGGACCCTATTACTAAGCCTACGCTGTCCGTCCGTCCGTCCGTCTGTCAGCGGGCTGTATCTCGTAAACCGTAATAGATAGACAGATGAAATTTTCACATATTATGTATTTCTATTGCCGCTATAACAACAAATAATAAAAATTAAATTAAATTAAAAAAATTAAATTAAAATATTTCCATGGGTACCTACATGAAAATATTTTAATTTAATTTTTTTTAACGGAACCCTAAAAGAGCGAGGCCCGACTCGCACTTGGCCGATTTTTCTAAAAACTGTGCTACTGTTACAGACTACAGTATATTTTTAAGTTCCTGTGAATTAGGTCTGCTAGTCCGCTGGCAAAGGACTTACAACTTGAATTTTTAAATTAGAATAGAATAGAATAGAATAGAAATGTTTTTTATTCAAATAAACTTTTACAAGTACTTTTGAATCGTCAATGAGTCTACCACTGGTTCGGAATGCCGTTCCTGCCGAGAAGAACCAGCAAGAAACTCGGCAGTTGCTCTTTTCAAAATACTTTTACAATATACATAACAGATATTCTATGTATGCAGAGTTTCCACAATGAGGGAAAGGTCCACAAAAGCATACGTAATTATTTCTAATTATAATTCAATTGACGAGCAATTTCTCAAAACAATTCCACAAACAAATCAATAAAATAGTATTTTTTTTTACTGTTTGAGACACCCTTACTTAGAGTATATTTGAACACGTCGTCGGTATTAACGAATTTGCATTAGATACCTACTTGTCTGAGCGTTATAGAAATTTCTCAGATTTTATTAAAAAGTTGTCCAATTTAAAAAAAATAATAATCCTGTAGAATAACCAGACTAATAAATAAAACCGTTTTTTAAGAAAAATATTGTTCGATTTTGTTATTGTGTATCGTTTTATGAAAATGCTTCTCGTTTTTGATGGATATTATTACTATAAATCTATAAAACTTTAGCAGAATCAAAAGCTTTAATACAAAAGTAAATCAACTAATATCTCAATGGAGGCGGAGAGTAGCCAACAGCGCGTGAGATATTATAGTGCGCAAACACAAGTGCACTCCCTATTCCTTCACTCTCATAGTCCAATCGGACAGCAGCAGTCGTAAACGACTGGAAAGAAAACAGGCGCAGAACCAACGACTTTACGTGCTCTCCGAAGCACGGGGTTGAATATAAACACCACACACTTCCCACTACTTCAAAACCCTATAAATTTTTTTGGTTTCTTGGATTCGAACCTATGATCCTATTTTCCGCTGCCGAACTAACAAACCACCAGATCAATGAGGCAGAGGCAAATAAAATTGATACCTACTCATCATTTTCTTACTGAGCATCATCATTATCAACCCATCATCGGCTCACTACTGAGCGAGGTCTCCTCTCAGAGAAGGATTATAGGTCCACCACGCTGGCCCAATGCGAATTGGCGGACTCCACACACCTTTGAGAACATTATGGAGAACTCTCAGGTGTGCAGGTTTCCTCCCGATGTTTTCCTTCACCGTTAAAGCATGTGATATTTAATTTCTAAAACGCACTTAACTTCGAAAAGTCAGAGATGCGCACACCCGGGATCGAACTTGCGACCCCCCAAATGGGAGACCACAGTCGTAACCACTAGGCTATCACTGCTTTATACCTACCTACCTATATACCTAGTCAGGTAAATAACCTACCTACCTATATACCTAGTCAGGTAAATTTAAATCTGTGTGCTACATTTCTGTACAAAAAGTTTCATCGTTTTACGCAATCACTTCGTTATTCTTTACATTATCATTCCATTATCTATCACTAACCAATAGATATAATCTCGCTGTCACACAAAGTAGACATTAGGGCCTAACGCAGACGACCACGTCTTAACCGACCGATGTGACGTCACTTGAAGGTAAGAAATGATGACTGAATTTATGCCTCCCCTTCCTCGAGGTGTACCGGTGTCTATCATATGGTGTTCTACTTGCCATTCAGAAAAGAGGCTCTTTATTTGTTGCGAGGAAAAGTTCGTTCCACGGTCTGTAATTACTAATGTTGGTGTACAGAAAAGTGAAACTGTGTAGCGCACCGCGTCAACTAATTCTTGTCCTGTTAGGGTTTTAAAAGTTTTAATAAGCACATTGTCATTTGTCAGCGATCACTCATATTAGGAGTATATTCTATCTTTCTCTTCATCAAAAATCGAATTGGCTTGATGAGAGTTGGTCATACTTACCTACTCCGATTTTTTGTAAATCGTTTATTAATGCGACGCCTATGCGAAAGTAGTTTTTTTGCCGATTTTTGTAAGGCCAAATATTAATTACAATAATCATAATTTTGTTGTTGTCTACCTTGTCGGACATGCAGTCACGGGTTTTCCAAGTCTGACCAAATAAAAATCTATTTCATTTGTCATAAAAGTCCCATAGCAGCCCGCAGCAGTTGAAAAGTTGGCGTTTTAAGACTAAATCGCGTCGGTCCTGCGCCTAATCCCGCCCCAATCGTGCCCATCTCTTTGGTCTATGACAGTGAGTAAAAAGATAGTGCATTTTATATGCACACACAATGTGTAGTCAAAAAGACTACGTTTTACTTGACATGCCGAAATTCGGTCAGGTGAAAATTATCGATCGTCTGAGATAGGCGTTAGTCAAATGCCATTCGCCCGTATCTTTATGAATAGGAACACGACGCGTTTAGATAGCTTATACGTTTAATAAATTGTATTTAATGCAATATACGTGGTATTTTCGAGCTAAAGCACATTACATAATATTAAGTATATACATATATTAAGTAATGTGTTTAGAAACCGTTTATTTATTTTGTCGGCAAAGCTCGACGAATCTTAGTCGATATTGCCCAGACAGAGTCAATTGCATGGATCATCTGGAATTTACTGAATAAAAGTGCCTTAGTATTGTAATGTGGTTACACTAGCGGCACGCTATGATGGCCGGTTTGACGTTTGTCCGCTCATGAAGTTCCGTATTAATTGATAACGACTTTGAAGGAAATAATTGTATTACTTTATTGACGATAGTGATGTGCAGAGATTCATAAATTTTATCGAATGTAGTTTTAGGTTTAGGACTCAAAATTTATTTATTAAA
This sequence comes from Oeneis ivallda, assembly GCA_029955525.1. NCBI lineage: Eukaryota > Metazoa > Arthropoda > Insecta > Lepidoptera > Nymphalidae > Oeneis > Oeneis ivallda. The sequence continues at coordinate 3,405,368 of JARPMR010000010.1, read as the reverse complement.
TTGATTTCTAAAATGTATACAAGTGTAGAAAAATCAGTTTGCACCATTTAAGGGGTGAATGTACTTGTGAATATGAACAATTTTCACTATGTGGACAAACCTCTGAAATCGCAAAAAAATATCAGCTGTTTCATACAAAAGGTAAAATTTTTATTTTTATATGATATATACCACAACTCGGCATTTGGTTTTCTAAATTGAAAATTTTTAAAAATGGAATCTAATACGATCGTCACATAGGATCGCTGGCTAGCACAACTACTACCTCCGGCAAACTCGCGTCAATGCTCAATGCAAAACAAAGCAGTTTCGAATTGACGTTGCTTCGAAAAGTATAAACTGTCAGTGCAATGCGATTGTGATATAGTTTTGACCTGGCTTTGGATTTCAAATATTGATACTGCATTACTGTTGACCCTTGCTCGTTAATTTGGACTCTGTTCAAGCCCTTTGTTGTGGATTTCGTCGATATGACCGAACGTACGCAGAGAACTGTTCTAAATAGACACGTGAGTTCGTAATACGCCTTCGTAACTATTTCGATCGTGAAGCTCAAAATGGAGGGCCAATTTTACCTATAACGTCAGTGGTTGAACGCGTAGCTGATGCGCTTAATATTGGACAACGAACTGTTAGACGGATAACTAAAAAAAAATATGGCGAGACTGGCACAGAAGAAAATAAACTTCACACACCAAAAAAGAGAAAACAAGCAAAACCAGTCGTAGGCATCGATAGCTTTGATGCCGATGCTATCCGAAGACATGTTTACGGCTACTATTTACAGAAGGAGTATCCAACAAGAAAAAAGTTGGTGCATTCACTGAAGGAAGCTGGATTATTCTTCGGTGGGGAAAGTTCTTTAACGAAGATTTTGAAGACCATTGGATTTCGATACAAAAAATGTAACAAACGCAAAATATTGATGGAAAGATTTGATATAGCGATGGCAAGGTATACTTTTTTACGGCAAGTGAAAGAAATCAAAAATTGGCAAAATGTTGTGTTCTTGGATGAAACATGGCTTAATGCTAACCATACTGTAGGCCGTTCTTGGAACGATGACACAGCAGCATCTACTTCCAAAGTTCCTGTAGGAAAAGGATCGCGACTTATAATTTGTCACGCCGGAACCATCAACGGGTTTGTCGAAGGTTCTCTCATGGCTTTTGCGTCAAAAACCACTGGAGACTATCATGAAGACATGAATGGAGAAAAGTTTACTGAATGGTTTACCTCAATGTTGTGTAGCCTCCCTGAACCATCTATTATAATTATGGACAACGCCCCATACCACTCGATGCAAATTGACAAGCCACCTGCCCAATCCCAAAAGAAAGCTGATATCGTCGCATGGCTTCGTAAAAATGGCGTAGATGCAAACATGAATATGTTAAAAGCGGAATTAGTACGTCTTTTAAAAGAAAACAAACCAACCAAGATCCGATACGTCATTGACGAAATAGCATTAGAACATGGGCACAGAGTTATACGGTTACCGCCTTACCATTGTGAGTATAATGCGATTGAGTTGGTGTGGGCTCAAATTAAGGGATATGCTGCAAGACACAATACAGAACCCCCATTTACCACAAAAAAAATGCTAAAATTATTAGAAGAAGCTTGTGAACATGTGACTAAAGGAGACTGGGAAAAGGTTGTGAATAGAACTGTTAAATTAATAAGGGAAGATTATGAAAGAGATGTGAAAATAGATAATATTATAGAAAACGAACATATAATTATTAATGTAGGTGATGATAGCAGTGACGACAGTGAAAATAGTAGTATGGACGAATCTGATTAATTATGGCCTTTTGTGGCACCTTTTTTGGTATCTTTTGTATTCATATGTTTCTTGTGTGCATATAAAGTATGTATATTCATTTTCATTCAAATATTCAGTTCGTTCAAATAAATTAAATAAACATATACATTTTTGTTTTATTAAACCTATTTAATCAGGTACAAAAACAAAACTTAATTGTTTTTTGTTCGAGAATAAATTGACATTCCACATCACTATTGTAATGTGTCAAACCGGCCATCATAGCGTGCCGCTAGTTTAATGATTGATTTGGAAAGCGATTAATAAATTATGAAAAATACCTTAACTTATCGTCATTATATATGTATTACGAAACGTCCTCGTAGCGTGCTATAAAACCTTTTGCTTATTGGGAATATAACTAGCCTATGTCACCCGGCCTAGCATGTTCGCGAGAAAATTTTGTCTACCCCTTTTCTCGTATTATCTCTATATCTCTATCGAAACTAACATGATTCGTCTCGTTACGTCAAAAGTAGAGATAAAATTATTTTCTCTATTTTTCTCTACGAACATGGCGAGAGGCGATGTCATTTTCTCGAATTTTGAAGTTTAAAAGAGTAAACGAGAAATCAGTCTACATCGACAATATCTCTCTCTCTCTCTTTGCGAGATATCACTTCGACGTGCATAATATTAGGCCTGCAGGTCTATATAATAGTATAACTATACCCATCAAAAAAATCACGTCGATCCATTGTTCTCTCAGGCCATAAAATTTCATTGGTTGTTCCGCTCGTTAGTGATTGAAAGGCAAACCAACAAACAAACACACTTTTGCATTTATAATATTAAAGTAAGGATAATATTGAGACCTTATACCTACGGCTATCCAAAAATAAGTTGCGTAATCATAATTTTTCAAAAATCGAGAATTATAATATGAGTAAGTATATTAAGTACAAGTAGCAAGTAGGCTTAATGCCCCGGAAAAAAATAAAGATAAAAAAAAGTATAAATAGGTAGTAAAATGGTAGTAAATGATTTATTTTGCTAATCTTTTACCAATCTCAAAAGGCAACTATAATACCACAGGTGTTGAAACCTTTAAAAGGTAGATATACCTACTTGTTCCATTAATTTCCCAACGTATCCTATACCATTACGTTGCGAAGGCAATAAAGTATTCGGGCAGGTGCGTATCGGTAACTCGTTATCGAGTAATGGAGTATCGATACGAATCGATGTCGAATCGAGTTTTATTCGCGCATTCGAGATTAGCTAGCATCCTAAGATAAAACAACGCTATCGGGTTCCGTCAGCACAAATGTTGGTGTTGTGTTGAAGAGATTGGTGCTAGATTGATGGATCGGAGAGGATTCTTAGAATAAACCGTGTCTTAAGGTCGGCCTTGAACATCCGGACTCAGTTTCTGATTTCAGAATTTTTAAATTGGTGTCGCGTCAGACGAACTGATGCCCGCGACTATATCGCGCGTTAATTTAAAAACAAACAAACAGACTTTTGAATTTATAATATTAGTAGAATAGAATAGAATAGAATAGAAATGTTTTTTATTCAAATAAACTTTTTTACAAGTGCTTTTGAATCGTCGATGAGTCTACCACTGGTTCGGAATGCCCTTCCTGCCGAGAAGAACCAGCAAGAAACTCGGCGGTTGCTCTTTTCAAAACAAGTTTACAATTCAATAGATGCTATGTATGCAGTGTTTCCACAGTGAGTTCCACAAAAGCATACCTAATTAAAATTCAACACATGTTAAGACGGGCAGACAGAAAGTAGCCCCATTCACGCTGGTGGAACCCGTTCACGAGCATGACGCATGATCCAGCCATTGCTTCGCTCAACCATATTTGAGGGAACGTAACAACCCGCATCCCCATAGTAAAGAAGTTAGGTAGTATCTAAGGTAAGGTAAGGATTTATCAGTAAGAAGCATTCATAAAAATATGGAAACCATTAAATCCGAGTTGTTTCATAATGATCTGAAAAACCACATCCCGAATTCGGAATCTGATTTCGGATACGTATGAGGCAAACCTAATAAGATGATGTTTATAATGGAGCGTCACATTATGTCTACATCAATATGAATATGATAGGTTTAGGTCATAGTCCACCTGTGGCCGAGTACGGATTGGTGCACCTTTGAGACCATTATGGAGAACTCTTTTAAGCATACAGGTTTCCTCATGACGTTTTTAACGTTACAGCAAGTGATATTTTTTTAGCAAGCTAAACGCACATACATAAAACTTCGAAAAGTTGAACGCAAGTCACTTCAGTGTTCCATAGACTAAGGAATGCCTATACTTTATTAAATTACCGATAAAATATCCCTTTCACTTAATTACCGGGAAATGAACAATTATTCACTTATCTGTTTACAAATTGTCGTACCTAATGGCTTTCGTGATAAAGATATTATGATAATTGTTTATAATTGCTCGGAGTTGATTGTGAGTGAGTAGGTATAATATGATTGTCATTTTGGTACTTTGACAATTCAACCTCGTAAATATAATTCGTCTATGTTGTGGAAAAACATGTAAATATGACATTTTAATGTCGTTGCCATTTTTATTTTAGGGGCGTGTCTTATTTGCTTCGATCACACAAGAAAAAAACTGTGATCGAAGCTTATGTATATCGTTTATCAATCTATTTATTATTCGTTTATCCGAAGCGTTTCTGTAAAAGCTGCATCAAACATTGCTACAGTTTCAATTATTGTGGTGATTGGTTGAATTTATCGCGTCCTTTCTGTAGCAATGCATTTTGTTGTATCGAACACTCAGAGTATCTACCTATATCAGAGTATAATAAATGCGAAAGTGCGTTTGTTTGTTGTATTGTTGGTTTGTCCTTCGATCACGCCGCAACAGAGCTACAGATTAACGTGATTTTTTGCATGGGTATATTTGAGGACCTGTAAGGTGACATAGGCTACTTTTTATCCCGGAAAATCAAAAAGTTCGCGAGGGATTTTAAAAATTTAATCAACGCAGACGAAGTCGCGGGTATCAGCTAGTTTTAGATAATCGCAGAGCTGGTTAAGCAAAATTGACTCCTGTCGGTAACTAGATGGATGAGCGACGTTTGGTGTCCTAAGGCCTGGGAAGGATTTGAGAAACCACCTCATTATAATCCTAAGAAAAGTTCTTCCATTATAGATACTTTACTATAGGAATAATGGAAAGGGATCACGACGCTCAGCAATGAGGAATACGATGTAGAGAGAGAGATTATGTAGTTTGTTTTCGCAGAATATTGACTACCCGATTACATACGATTATACTTATGTGACGTATCACGTCATATCAGCCCGTATTTTGTATAATTCATGCATAATTCAAGCCACGGAAATAATATTTCTATACGGGGAGCGCATAATAAGGGGAATAGACAAGATATGCGTTACCGGGCCCAGTTCACTCGGTTCCGTATTATAACTGACAGTTTAATTTCAATATTAGGATGAGAACACACTTTAACTCAGTTTTTAAATGCTGTGGGATGGTTTGAAAATGATTGCTATAGTGTCAGTGGCGTAACGTTCCTCAGCCAGGCCCCCCTCCCATGATTGTCTCCGGGCCCCACCCCTCCTTCAGCCCTTATCACCATAATTACCCATTCTCTCGTCCATCTTTTAATTCATTATCAACGTCAATTCTATAGGCTGACCTCAGTCCTCAACCATTTATTTTATATGACTGTCCAACAATTCTTTTGTTGGTGAAACATTTCTATCTTGTAGAAACTATTATAGTGTCCAATAAAATATACATTTAAGATTTCGTTATAATTCACATTTTATAAGCCCATTTACTTTATCATTCTATTATTTGAAATTAATTTTTACACTTAGCTAGACTGAATCTGAGTAATCATATCAAACATTTATAAGTGTCTCCTGTCTGATAAGCCTTAACAATTTCACTAATAATTTTTAACCTATATAATTATAAATTATTTCAAAAGAAAAAAACAGGATATATGACTGAAATACACATGTTAATACACAATAACGTTGGTTTTAATCAACTACATAAAAATTTGTTACAATGTATAATAGATACAAGATACGAATAGATACAAAAGATACAAAAATACAATAGATATAATAGATACAAAACAAATAGATAATATTTGTAAACAAAGACTTAGTTTTGTAAGACAGCGATGATCTGATGGTGGTTGATGGTCTAGTGCTACAACAATATCTTCTGCCTTCTAGCTTTCTTAGCAGCAAATGCCCTTATAACTTCATCTAAATTCACCTTTTTGGCTCTTTTGTTTTCTATGCTTAATAACGCAAGGCTGCTGAGTCTTTCTTGGGCCATGGTATTTCGTAAATAATTTTTGATGAGCTTTAACTTGGAGAAAGATCGCTCAGCACTGGCGACTGTTACTGGTAAAGTCAGGAAGAGAAGAAATGCTGTGCATAAGTCCGGGAAGCTAGACGTCATCCAGTAATTGTCCAAAAACAACAGTTCTGCTAGTTGCCGGATCGATGACAACTTCTCAATCTCTGGCCTTAGAGCTCCTGTAAAGGCTTTTAATTGAGAGCAAAGGTCAACACTTAAATCTTCTTCGTACTCATGTACTAGGATTTTTACATGTTTTGTGATTTCTGTGTCTTCTGCCTGTAACAAAAACGCTGGAGACAGCACTGCGAACAGTTTGCTGATTTCAGTCATTGCTTCAAATCTGAATTTCAACTGAGAAATAACTATGTCAAGAGTTGCACAAAAAACAAACACTTTGAAGTTTTTTTCACTATCCAATAGTCGTTCATCTTGGCAAAGCTCGTCAAAGTGTTTTTTAACTTTTCTATTTCTTTTTTCGTCAAACTCGGGGCAAACTCCCCATTTCTCTGAGGTTTTAATGGCAGAGGCTTTTATTTCTTCAAAGTTCATATTAATTAGTTTTTCTTTTGCTCTTTCTAACTGTGAAGCTGCCTCAAATAGATCATACCCTTCATGTTGAAGGTTTTTTGATGCTACATTAATAGCTTCAAGGATGTTTGTTTGAATAACGACTTGAAAAACGAAAGAAAACTTCTCAAGCTGTTTCTTCAATTCCATCGCTTCGGCTCTTTCTTTGGGTTTTGTAGAAATAACAGTCAGTTTAGCTAAAGCTTTCATGACATCTACATAGCAGTGGCTAAGTGCTTTTAGTGAATCAGTTCTGGAGGCCCATCTGGTGGGGCAAAGCTTCTTTAAAGATCGAGAAGACGAAGAGAAGAAGGTCCCATCTTTTACTGCTTTGACTAAAAAAGACAAAGAGTTGTTCAAGGATTCCAAAAAATGAAACATTTTCAGGGATACTGGCCATGGCATCATTTGCTACCAAATTCAAATTGTGTGCCGCACAGTGCACAAATTTAGCAGTTCGCTGTTTATCTAAAATTCTGGTTTTTACTCCAGTGTAAGCTCCAGACATTGTAGCTGCGCCGTCATATCCCTGTCCTCTGCATTTAGTAAGTGGAATATTGTTCTCTTGAAGACTAAGTAGAATTTCTTCTTCCAATCCACCTGCTGATTGATCTTCCACCACTTTGAACCCTAAGAAACTCTCATTTATCACTAATGATGTAGATTTGCCTGAGGAATCTTTAGGGATTGTCACATATCTAATTATCGTGGACAATTGGTCTTTCTTGGTGATGTCTGGAGTGGTATCAAAGATCATTGAATAAAACATTGGATCGTTGATATCTCTCACTATATCGGTTTTAACCTTATCACCTAGAACCTGAATCAGTTCATTTTGTATGGTCGGGCTAAGATACTTTTGATTTTTATTTTCACTCAACAGTTCATGTAACACGGGATCATATTCCGCTAAAAGTTCTATTATTGCCAGAAAATTGCCACTGTTAGTTTTTCCAATCTGTTCTCGATGGCCTCTAAAGGCCAAGTTACATGACGCAAGAGTAAGTGTTACATTAACTATTCTATGTAACACTTTGTACCATTTGGTTGTCTCCTTTTCTATTTCATTTATAAAGCTAGTATCGATTGTTTTTTGTTTTACCCAAACATTAAGCGTGACACAAGCTTCTAAGTGAGAACTGCAACTTTCGTGCTCTTTAATTTTTTTCCCAATTCCTTCCCAGTACCTGACACCATTCACCCAGTTATTGTGGTAGTGAGGTGAGGATCTGTCAGCAAAAAGCCAGCATGGATGGCAGTACACGTAGTCTTCGTTTAAAGAGTAACATAGCCAATCTCTCTGAATACACATGCCGGTCTTAGTCCTTATTTCATAATATGCTTTAGAAAAATGCCTATTTTTCTGTTTCGGGTCTTTTGGAAAAGGGCCCATGGGTTTGCATGGGCCATGACGCACAATAAGCTTCTTAGTTAAGTCATCAACGTTTTCTGTGAAATGGGCCCGGTCGGTGGGAAATATATTATTTAAATTAAAACTAGAAACTGGCTCAATGTAACATTCTGTTTGTTCGGTCTCTTAAACCGGGCCTGATGGAATTTCCTTTATTTCAATATCACATTAATAGTGTGACGATCGCAATCACATCTGAAGTGCGATTGTGTAAGAATTAGGGCTCAATTTCGTGTATCCATTCTCAACCGTTTAGGGTATCGTACATACCTAAACGTATGAGAATCGAAACACAAAATTGAGCTCTAATTCAAATTAAATAATCTAATCTAATCTAATTCTAATTCTAATTCAAATTCAATTCTGTTTTGGTTTATTTTACGTTGACGCCGAACTTTGACGATTTGATCGGCAATTCTTACACAATCGCACTTCAGAGGTGCGATTGTCTAAAGTTATTCCATTAATCGTAATGGTATTCGATGACATTAGCGTCAAAGTAAAATAAACCATGATAACATTGATTTAGAGCTCAATTTCGAGGTCGCACTCTTATACGTTTACGTATGTACGATAGTGTCCATAACGCTCCATATTAAAATCGGTTGTACTGAATTTGTGAATTTAAATCAATACAATCAATGATTGTTTTACTTTGACGCTAATGTCATCGAATTATAATACGATCAACGGAATAACTTAGACAATTGGTACCGATTGTACCAATAATTGTAATTGTAATTGTACCAATAATTGTAATTGTACTTAGATTCGATTGTCTAAAGTTATTCCAATGATCGTAATCGTATTTGATGACATTAGCGTCAAAATAAAATAAACCATAACAGCATTGAATCAGAGCTCAATTTCGTGTAGGCATTCTTATACGTTTACGTATGTACGATACTCTCCATAAAGCTACATATTAACATCGGTTGTACTGAATTTGTGACTTTAAATCGATGCAATCAAGGATTATTTTACTTTGACGCTTTGTCATCGAATACGAATACGATCAATGGAATAGTACCCAGTAGTTTATGCGCTTCGGTAGAACATGACTGAAACTACTGAAATCATAACTCTTCCTTTAAGTTTTGCTGTAGTTGGGAAAAAAAGCTTTGCTATTAATATTTTAATGTGTAACGACCTTTATACATTACGCCCGGTGCATAAACAACTCGTGTTCTAACTACCAGTTTACTTGAAACGTGTTATAATTTGTGATTCCTGTACTTAGTCAATCGATTCTACTTAAATTCAATATACAATATATTAGTAGGTATATTTAATATCAAATAGAAAATCATCCTAAGGAGAAAGACTAAAAATAGCCAGTCTGCCCTCTCCTTAAGTATAGCTTTATAGGGACTAGGTATTTGCTTATCGATAAACAAATTATCGAATTTGCATACTGTAGCAAGGTAGGGAAACTTTCGATTAATTGCATTACAAAAATAAGATTTACGTAAGCAGGCGCGCTAAGCATCCCTTCGGGTACCGTTTTTAATTAAACCACAGCGTCGGGTGTGCCCAGGGTTTCCAGTTTGATATGGGACAAGTCCTGATAAAATATTTTTCTAGTTAAAATGATACAATAAAAGCTATGTTATTTCTGTACTCATCGCTTATTTGCTGCAACGATGTTTTGTCTTGAAAAAGTAACGCGATTTTAACTAGTAATAAGAACAACACCAGTTTTACATCGAACACCAAGACTAATTACGATAAAATATTCAAAACTAAAAATTTTGAAATATTTAGAGCCGATTTCACCACCGTAAAATAAGTCTTATCCGAGCGTAAATTTGATATTTTGACAGTATTTTTAATACAAAAACTGTCAGAACGCCCAATTTATTCCTAGGATAAACCTCACTCGACGTTGGTGAAATCAACACTTAGAGACATTTTTTGAATAATCGGGATTTTTGAGATAAAACAGTATTTATTGCTGCAAATGATAGTGTCAAGAACACTGAGCGCAGTTTATATCTATATGTATACTAAGTTAACTCTTTTAAAGTTCTATCACTAGATAAGGCTATTTACCTATTTATTATATTTAAGGGGAAATGTTTTGTAGGATTTTTTTAGTATTAGAATTCATGGACTAACGGAACAAAAATGTACACCTAAGTCTCACTTCCAAAAAGAAGCTATTATTTATTTGGAGTCTGAAAAGCTTGGAGTAACTCATTAGGCGATGGAGTGAGCTATGCTTGGAATAAGAACTGGTCAATGAACTCATTCAACGTGAATTCATAATATTATGTTTCAAAGTTGAAGTAGCGAAGGGTTCAAAATTCTAATTCAATTTTTTTTTTATTTCATATCAACGTGGTTTTCATTACAAGTCAAGACTCCATCCATGGTTCGGAAAAATATAGTGATGAAATACCGGTAAATAATGGATAAAAAATCGCGAAAATATGGAGTGAAAAATCTTCGAGGTTCAAACATGCTATAAAAACGACCTTTACTGGAAAAGGCAGTTTTAAGACACCAACAAATACTAACGAACACAAGCGGTATTAAAACATGTTTCTTCATCCTTGTATACTATGTTATCCGTGAGGTGAGAATATCTCGCTAAATGAAATCGTTTGGTAACTCTTTATGCGCGAGTATACGCGTCAGAACGCATTACACTCTAGAGGGCCGCAAATTACGTTTTCTTCTCGAATCTTCTCGGAAACTGAACACAAATAACTTTAGATTACATTTCATGATATGCAATTGGAAAATTGCAAAAAATATGCAAAATAACTTTGGATAACTTTTGTATAAAAATCATAATATTATTATGTGCTTAAAAAAATTGTAGCAATGTCTACTCTAAGCTAAGAAAATGCTAATAAATAGTACGACGCTGACTTACCTCGGCTGATCAGACGGTTAGATAATCACTCCTGTAGGACTAACATGCGCGTCACGAGAAAATTTTGTCTACACATTTACTCGTGAAGGGATATCACGAGAAAACGGGTAGACAAAATTTTTTCGTGGTGCGCATGTTATCCCTACTAGACATACCTTCTATGTATATGAAGGTATACATAGAAGGTATAGTATACATAGGTACACCACCATCATGACATGACACCACCATGTCATGATGGTGGTGTCATCATCAACCCACCACCGGCCCATTACTGGTCACCGGGTTTCCTCTCAGAATGAAAAGGATATATAGATTCATCCATAGTAGGTATGAAAAGGATAGATTCATTCATAGTAGGTATAAAAATGTTTTGGGATCGCCTCAATCCTTTAGGTTTGACGAACTCCCTGACGCAGTGGTGAGAGCTATGGTCTTATAACTGGAAGGCCTCGGGTTCGATTCCCGGCGGGGTCAATTTGGGAATTTATAATTGCTTAATTGTCTCTGGTCTGGTCTGGTGGGAGGCTTTGGCCGTGGCTAATTACCACCTACCGTCAAACACGTGCCGCCAAGCGATTAAGCGTTCCGGCACGATGGCGTGTAGAAACCGATTAGGGATAGGCATGGGTTGAATGTTCAATGCCATACCCCTTCCAAGTTAGCCCGATCTTAGACTGCATCGTTACAAAGACAAAAGAAAAAAAAAGGATCCACTGATTGAATCTGTGGATTATATCTGGATATCACTATGATCCACAATTGGTTTTGTAACAATTCAACTCCATTAGGATCTACCATAAAAGGGTATCATAAATGGGTAGCAAGTATAAAAATATTTGATATCGCCTTAGGGATGTGCTTTTATCACTTAAGACAAACCATTGTCGACATTTTGCCGTTAATTTCTATGTTTATTTGTGTTTTCCATATTCAATTTTAAAAGCAAAGAATGAATTAAAATGCACTCATTCAAAATTGCCCTTGGTGATGGCCTAAACGGGCCCCCTCCTGCCTTCCGTTGACGTGGCGTATTAAAACGTAAAGGCGAAACAGACATTCCCGGTTACCTCTTGACATGCAATTTTCGGACATCCATTTATCAAACCAGTGCTGGCCAATCAGTGTTCTGATTATATCGATGAATGAATGGCTCATTAGTGTCGCCGAATAGGTCGTTGGTTGTTGACGATAAAGCTAATGTTACATACTGTTTCGTATGTAATTTTATTTATTTACTAGTTTATGCTCGCGAATGCGTCCGTGTGGAGTTAGTTTTTTAAAATCCCGCGGTATAACCAACTACGAAAAATTAAATCGCTCAAGTATATGAAGTGAACAACAGTGAAGCTTATCTTTAAAATTTCTTCCAACTTCCCTAGAACTTTACTCGTGAAGCTATTCAATTTCTATGTCAACTTAAAAGATCCTTACTTAATAATATAAAATATGTGAAACTGTATTTATTTGTTGGTTTGTCCTTCAGTTACGCCACAACAGACGAATCGACACAGTTTGAAGCAAGGGTATAGTTGAGGACCTGGAAAATGACATAGGCATGACAATGACATACTTTTTGTTTCGGAATTCAACAAATCCCGCGGGATTTTTTAAAACCTTACCCTACGCGAAAGAAGTCGCAGGCTAAGATTCTGTTTCATAAATTATACAATTTTATCGATGCTTTGCAAACGTCACTATCTGTTACTGTCTCGTCAAAACGCCTGTTGCGCTTCAAAATAATTAATCTCCCAGTTACAAGATTTGGACGCGACCTCTGTAAGGGCGAGGGCTTTGTATTGTTAATCAATTTGCGAGCTACGGGGAAGGCTGTTGTGAATATGAAGCTGTCAAGTATTCCGTCTTGCATATTGGATTTACTAATATCCCATTGTCAAGTCGTTTTCTTATTGCGAATCGTATTTAGCAAAAGTACTCGAGTGTTGGGAAGTGCAGTTATTATCTGACTGCCGAAGGAGGAAAAGAGTGGCGAAAGCCTAGTGGTTAAGGCTTGGGCCTCCACGTCGGTAGTTTGGGACTTCGATTTCCAGGCACTTGGTTGCTTGGCAATGCCAGTAGGGTTGTAACTTACCACGAGTAAACTCTTCGAGAGAATTAGGTTGATAAATTCCCAAGTTTCTAATGCCGGGAACTCAACACGGGATCCCCACTTACAAGATCACAGCTCTCATTATTGTAAAAGTCAAGGTCAAGTTTTCTATAAGCACTGCCGATGATGAGGTGGTATGGTATGGCCGTTAACGTTGTTAGAAGTGCTAACTCTAGATAAAGTAATAATGGCTATTAACTACTATCTTTAATAAGCTACAAAATGGAACAGAACTGCTAAGACGATTAGGTGGACGTCGAATGTTTTGTAATGTCTATTTATAAATAATGCCTTAACTCAAGCAAGACTTCTCCAACCCAAATTTCACAGCTACTTACTGTTTGAGTTTCTATTGTTTGCTATACGTTTTTAATTTCCAAATAGCAGGTGTTTTCCTTTCCACCAACACGGGTCGTTGGCTCTCTTGATTGACTCAAGTGCTAATCAAAGAAACTTACAACATTAATGTTTGCGTCCCGCTCCTTCTCACGCCGAATTTCGTTTTGCCAGTTTTTCGTCTCATCAAACCGCGGATAATGCGAACCGCCATCAATTTTTTTCCCTCCCGGCATCATTTTGAAAACAATTTTCTATCCCATATGATTATGGGTCATTTTGGTTGCGTATGAAACTATTATTAATGTATTACAACGCATAAACTCGCCGGTCATTATTTTTAGTTTAATACCCTCATCGTTTCGTTTGACTTTGTTCGCGACCATTTTGATTTCGTTTTGCGTTATTATTTTGACATTTTCGAGCGTTATTACCGTTGTAATTAGCAGCTTATGATCACAATTGTGGGAGCTTCGTGTTTTGATTGTCAGTTGATGTTCTGGGAAGGAATCGAGAGCAATCAAAATGGCGTTACGGAAATCGCATACCACATCTCCAACTTTTTTCATCAGCTTCTGTTAAGGTTCTGTTTAAGGTTATTTTTTTTAACCTAAACACCACGTACAACGTTGAATGGATCTGAAAATCAATTATTGACTAAGCCCATCTAAATTCTTGTTCCCTTTTCTCAATGGTAAAGATAATTGAATATTTCTCAATCTTGTAATGCTTTTTTTGCTATCGGAGCGGTTCTATTGTGTGTAGTGAATGCGTCCGCTGACATCACAGCTTCATAGCTTCATCATCGTTCCCATATCGGTGTAACTGTAACTTGGTGGGGAATTGGAAATTATTTTCTAATAGTGGACGTTACAATCAAAGGTCATCAGATTTTTTTATTTATATTTCGACTAGCATGCTTCGCGACGTGCATTAGTTGAAATTAGCAAGGTCATTTCTATTATGTTATTATCGTGAGCGGAAAAAGACGACATAGAATCAATGCTTACAACAGTATCAAGGATGACTCTTATAAGTCCTACCTAATGCCCTTCGTATACTGATCTGATCTTCATTGATTGATTGATGTGTTGATTGACATTCAAAAATATACATCATACTTAAATCTTTGACTTTGACTTGAATGTAACTTGAAAATTATCGTATATTCCATTCCATTACCTATTATTAAGATAGAGTGGTATTCCATTCCTAATTAAAATTCCTTCGCGATATAATGTACAAAATTTAGCATAAGTAAAATGCAATATCCAATGTCTCTTAAACTTCTTATTAGGTAACAGAACTTTGTCTCTCTCTATCTATTCGTCATGTTTGAGGATCGTGACCCCTTACCATTAACCACACAATAGTAAGAAGACTTCACTAAGGTAAGAGATTTCGTCTCTTAGATTTACCGATTGTCATCAAATGTTAGTAATAATAACTGGGACCGACTTAATGTGCTCTATGAGGCTAGGAAATCATTAACAGGTTTAAAATACCTCATTTACCTGTTAAGCTTACGGAATAAACTCATTTCGTATCATATTATAATACTTTCACAGGCGTCGATGCTTTAGGTCACTTGGTTCCTCGGTTCGATCTCCGAAGGTAACTAATTGAAAATTCAAACATGCCAGAGCATAATGTGGATATAAACATGGTAAAACGTTTTGGAGATTTAAATAACTCAATAAATGAGTAAACTATGACCCGGGAAAGTATTTAACTCTCTAGTCTCTAGAAGGTTTGAGACTGTGACTAAGGAATTTTGAATAATTTGTATCATCATAATAGATCTAGGTATATTTTGGACTCTTTGGCGAAGTAATTCTTTTTTTCTTGATACATAGTAGTGTGTAAAGTGAAATGATAAGAAAAAAAAAATTGTCTGTGAATTCGTTCCAAAACTAGCTCGTATGTAATAAACATCGATAAAATATCGCATTTATTCAACTTTGTATGAAAATAACACTTCTTATTTGCTCTCACGAAACATATTCTCACAATAAAATATTATTATAACGAAAGCCGGCCAAGATAAAAGCAGCGATAAAACTGTTTTCAGATTCGTACCAGTTTTATTGGTATTTTTTTTTATATTTATCTTTTTAACATATCTTTACCGGATACCCCGCTGTGTTAATGTAAGACCTCAATTTGTATATTACCGGCCAACAGTTCACTATTCAATAAGCACTTGGATCATCGCAGATTCTTATCGACAATGTATCGACAGATTTTCCACCTGCACTAGCTACGTCAAATTGAACCTTAATTGAACCGGCGGTAGGATTTCGCTACTTGTATACTCCATTAGTTGGTCGACTAGTTGCCCGAGCGGTGCGATTATAGCTTATCGACTATTATTTTAACAGCTTCTTATAATAAACAATTATATGCAATTATGTACCTAGTTAAAAAAAATTAAATGTAACTCGTCGTACAGTTACATTTCATTTTTATAAAAGCCCCATTTCCGCGGAAATGGGGCTTTTATTCTTGTTGATATAATTTATCTTAAAATTAAATGGATAACCTAAGTAATTAAAATTGTGTATTAATTTACTTTACATTTACGCTTCATAATAATTGTATTTTTATTTAAAATCATCTTCATAATAATTATATATTATATAGGTACCTAATGATTTTAAGTTATGTTTCCAGCAAATAATCAGAATCTGAACATTATATTAGTGTCAGAAATTTTGAAGCCAAAAGTTTACTTCGGTCAAAGTGATGATTTAAAAAAAAGATAGCGGCTGAATTGAGAAGTTCCTCCTTTTTGGAAGTCGGTTAGAAATCAAAATATGTCCGTTTTCAGATGGTGGAAAAAGCAAAAATCAAATTCAACTTTTTACCTTGCAACAAACACGTTTACCAATTTCAAAACCACATTCTTTTTTTATAAACATCGCGTTCCGAGACCGAAGAGTGTAGTGATGTATGTACCTACGATTTATCGATAAAAAATTTAGTTACTTTTTTTAGTTAGTATTCTAATATATTATTTTTCTTTAGTATGAAGAATAAGAGTAAGTTTAGTGACAATTATTTAGTACATACTAGCTTTTACTGGCGGCTTCGATTCCGCCTTTTATTAAAAGTAATCCGAAGTGGTGAGCCCTATACAAAATTACCATTTTAGATTTTTTCGATTTTTCAGCTGTTCTTTTGGGTTTTCTCTATCTTTATTTTTTATTTTTAAACAATGGATTAAAAGAGCGAACTAAACAAAGAAAGAATTATTGAAATCGGTTAATCGGTTATTTTTGAGTTTTATTCAAACTAACGAACAGCAATTCATTTTTATATATTATAGATATAAATATATATAGGACGTAGAAGATGTGAGTAGGTAGGTAGCTAGCTACATCTTGATTTCCAGAGTTCAAAGTATAGATCCTTTAAATTAAATTAATGATAAATCTTTATTGTATGGCAAATAAAAAATGGGGCAATTTGTAAAACTAATCGTACAGTTGGCTGTCTTATCGCTAAAAAGCGATCGGCCTCAAACGACCATAGAGAACATGATGTAATACATGTGAATAATGAGATAGATAGATTAGAATGAATCATTGCATACTATTATTTTGATTCTATGTAAGAAACAAAGATATTTTATTGCGAATGGTCAATCTAATATATAAAATTCTCATGTCGCGGTGTTTGTTACCAAACTCCTCCGAAACGGCTGGACCGATTTTTATGAAATTTTGTGTGCATATCGGGTAGGTCTGAGAATCGACCAACATCTATTTTTCATACCCTTAAATGTGAGGGCACCCCTAAATATTTTTGTTGGCGGTACGAAGTTACGAAGGTAATTATAATTCAGCACATGTTAAGACGGGCAGACAGAAAGTAGCCCCATTCCCGCCGGTGCGACCCGTTCACGATTATGACGCATGATCCAGCCATTGCTTCGCTGAACCATATTTGAAGAAGAATACTAACTACTTAGTACTTACGTACAATCTACGTAGTCTACTTTTTTAACTTCCTCTATTATTACTTGGAGCTTTGTATTCAAGTATAGCATAATATTTTGTAATTTTTGGTCAATCAGTATTTTGAACTACGCATTTTCACTGTTCATATTATATTTTACGAAGCCGTACTGTCCCATTTGATCACGAGCAACGGGAAATTAATCTATTACGTTTCTTGCATCACCGCTTTCAGAGTTGCTTTAGTCATAAGGTTCAGTTTTGCGTGAAATGGTTTTGAGGTTACAGACTGCTTTTTCTTGGGCGTCAGATTTTGATGCGTCGAGTGAGGACACGTTTATTAACACTATTGGTGTATAAAAATAGTTATTTGTTATACAAGAGTGCAAAGTTGCTTTTTAACCGCGTGCTCAGTTTTGATGACCGAGCAAGCGAAGGATTCTAAAATTGAATCACGAGCGCAGCGAGTGATTCAAAAATTAGAATCCTGAGCGTTAGCGAGGGAATCAAAAGAGCACGAGGTGAAAAATCTTTGCACTCGAGTGCAACACGTAATTTTTCATCTCCCCATTCAAACAATATGACGTGAAAAGAAAATGGCGCGCGCAAAGCAAATTAAAAAAAAGTACACCAAGAAGGTTCCAAGTCTGAGTTTTTAACAAATTAAAAAAGGTTGTATGATAAATTCGGCACCATGGAGGTAGAAGTAAATAGGTTTAATGATGTTTTGAATTCACAAACTTAGTGCACACGATGTTCTAAATTCAATTTACTTTATCCTCTAGAGGATAAAAACGGCTTTTACACTCCGATATCGAAGAGCAAAAATACTCTTTCCGAGATGGGGAGATGAAAAGATTTTTAAATTACCTAAGAAATAGGTCATCACTTTCATAGGAATTTACCTAAGAAATGTCATCACTTTATTTATAAAGAAAAGTTAGCCTATCATGTCTTTGTTTGAAAGCGCTAACCTTATCATACTCGTAAGTGCTTATCTCAACCTATCGTCGGTCCAATACTAGGCAAGGGTTTCTTCTCGAAAGGCAGTCCACCATGCTGGTTAATTGAGGATATTTATTTTTATTTATTTATTTATTTCATTTATTAAAAACATGACCTTAACATACGAGTAATAATCTGAAGCGGAGTACTTACATAAGTTATATTTTGGCCATATGCATGGGTGATCGGGTCTGTCACCTAACTAGGGAACCTGTATTTAGGTTGATATTCCTAATTCCCGCGGGTATTGTGGCTTATAAATGTGTATCCCAGTCTTCCATACAAGAAAAATAACAATGACACTACATAAATAACAAAAAGAAAATGTTTTACACTGTTTAAAACTCACTATAACCTATAACTCCATTAGATACAAATCACCGCATAATATTTTGTATGCCTACCCACCTAGAGTGACCGGTGAACGCAGATGTACCTACTTAGATCATATTGTGAGCGCATTTTGCAAGAAGTGACATTTTTTAAAACTTTATGGATAGTTAAAAGATTGAAATTTTTTATGGCAGACTATAGATACACAGATATAATACACTGCCACTTACAGATATAAGGATATTATTATTATTATTAACTTATTACCTCTCAGGCATGCAGGTTTCTTCACGATGTTTTTCCACATTCCGAAATCTGAGGCTGAGATCTAAGTATAGACAAGGTATAGATTGTACTCTGGCTTTGCTCAAGACTCAAGATAGAGTTAAAATGAAACACAAATATGTTCCAATATAAATCTGACTCGTTTTAACTCAGTCTTGAGTCTGAGCTGAGTGAGTGTGCCATCTATAGATCTTACCCTGAGATGCGTGCCTGGGAGTGGGAATCAACCCCGGGCTCCTCAAAATGGAGGCGGTCGTCTTAACCACTAGGCTATCACTGCTTGTTAATTAAATTATATTATTTTTAACCATTAAATACATTTACGTAAAAGGACGTGCCATAAAGCAGATTTAGTACTAAATATATTCTGCCACTTTCCGCGGGAGGTGAGGCAAATACGTACAGCACACGTTTACTAACTCACTACGTCTCCATGAGCGCACACTAACTCAAAAGCTGTCACATTTACAGTAAATGAGCACACAAGCAAATAATTACACGTACGTCGTACATGTACGAGTACTTCGGCAGAGGGGAATGCGTGCGCTTGGCAAGTCCTTCTCTCTCTCGATTCGTTATGTTGCAAAAATTCTGCGAGAACAACGCTCGAGTAAAACTTATTTTACGTTGGTGAAATCGACCCTCAGAGAACAAAAGGACATTTGATTATTTTGTCTAAGAATCTCTATTTCATCGACTATGCCACCGTATGGACTCTATCAGCAGTACATTATCTGATTTTCAATAATTCACAAGATCGTTACGTGATCGTGGGTTACATTACATCGTCACAATCACCTTTTATGTCTACTGTGTTTCTATGATAGAGTCGGAATGAAATGCTTTGTTTGAGTTCGAACATCAATAGTCTAGCTAAGTGTTGTAACAAAAACTAATATCTGATTGAGCTAACGCATTGTCATGTTATCTTTTATCTGTAGGTACAAATCCGTAGTATTGGCACTACATAGAAATAATATATGATTTATAATGTGCTGCAATTGAATCCGGGGTTTGTTCCCAGACACGCTCTGACTTTCAGAGTTATATGCGTTTTAGGCAATTAAATATCACTTGTTTTAATGGTGAAGGAAAACATCGTGAGGAAACTTACGTGCCTGTGAGTCATCCATAGTTTTCATGAAGGCGTGTGACGTCTGCCAATCCACACTTGACCAGCGTGGACTATGGCCCAGTAGCCTACTACTGGGCCAACCCTCATCTTGCCTCAAGCCAAAACTACTACCTTTAGTAGTGTTGTGTTAAGATGACACTGCAGCTCGCCATACAAGGGAAAATTAGAAGCGAACGGAGGTCTGGTCGTTGGGGTTCCAAGGTGCTGGAGTGGTGACCTAGCACCGGAAACTGTAGCTGTGACAGATCTCCCTACTAGGTTAACTGACAACATCAGACGAGTTGCAACGAGCCGCTGTATGCAGGCGGCGCAAAACCGAGACATGTGGAAGAAGCTATGGCACTATGGCACTTGCATGATTAAATGCCTCAATAGGCGTGGGTTGAACACCGAAGATAACTGGTACAAACCCATCCGTTACACTAGGTATTGTCTTACCTACTCCCTACTCCTATGACAAGATTTATGCTTAGTTGAAGGGGTAAGGGGAATATTAGCATGTTCAGCATGGTTAATATTATTATTCTTTAAAAAAGTCGGTGTTCGGACGATAGTTTTACGTGCTAACGTCATAAAGAACCATTGATGACTGGCGGGCGGCGGCGGGCGCTCTCTATAAATGCTTGGGCCGTTCGTGCCTCTCTATCGCTTGCACGCGCAGGCTCAGGCAGAACGTGACACTTTTTCGTGCGTGCAGCCGGTGTTCATCGATTTATAAGACGTTATCACGTCAAAAATACTAGCTGATTCCCACAACTTTGTTCGCATGGAGTAAGGTTTTTAGTTCCCGCGGGTACACTTTAATTTTCAGGGATAAAATGTAGCACAATTTCAACCAAATCGGTTCATTCGTTATGGCGTGAAGGAATAACAAACATCCATCCATCCACACAAACTTCGCATTTATAATATTAGTAGGATTAAGCAAGTTTTTAAGTACCCACAAATACTTAAGAACGTTTTCTCCGGCTAATTTAATTATCCATGTTCGTTGTCAAGGTTACACGGTAGGTATGGGGTACAAACTGGTTGTGTACTTGTGTACGGTAGATGTTTGCATTGTAGTTGCATTGTAGTACTTAATTGTATTTGAATGGTCATCTTTCAAGAGTTGTGCGGGCGTCCGGGGTTTAGGGCTCTTACACATTATTTGAAGTTATATTATAATCAATATGACTTATACAAGTCTATTGCAGGGACTACATGGCTGAGAAAGACCAGTGACTCCAGTGAGTATACCTAGAGACAAAAAGTTTTGGAAGGGGATGGAGACGGCCTTCAATCCAATCCAATTATCAACTTAGGTCTTCTTCTTCTTTATCAACCGATAGACGTCCACTGCAGGACATAGGTCTCTTGCATGCCTTAACATGGGTAGCATAAGTATGTCACGCACTCTTTAAACATTTCTGTGGTGGTGTCGTGTGATGCGGGTTGTTACGTTCCCTCAAATATGGTTGAGCGAAGCAATGGCTGTCTCATGCGTCATGCTCGTGAACGGGTGTCACCGGCGGGAATGGGGCTACTTTATGTCTGCCCATCTTGGGATAGAAGTTAGTCGGTATGCACTTTTGGAACTTCCCTCATTGTGGAAACTCTGCATATATAGCATAGTATTTACTGTATTGTAAATTTGTTTTGAAAAGAGCAACCGCCGAGTTTCTTGCTGGTTCTTCTCGGCAGGAAGGGCATTCCGAACCAGTGGTAGATTCATCGACTATTCAAAAGCACTTGTAAAAGTTTATTTGAATAAAAAATATTTCTATTCTATTCTATTCTATTCATGGATTTCCACAGGCCTTGGTCTTGCGCTGCCTGAAACCAGCGGGTTCCTGAGACTCGTTTAATGTCCTTTGAGGGGGGGGGGGGGGACTGCCAACACTGCGCAGGCCAGTTACCTGGGTAGTATCGTATGACCAAACGGCGTCCTCAGTCCTCAGTCCTCGTCCATTCTGTGTGGGCCTGCATTACCGTTAAGGACGTAATCTGCGATCGTACAGCTGTTCGGAGCTCGGACAATGCCGATGAGTAATGGTTCCGTATACGAGAATGTCATGCTCGTTGCAAAGAGATGGCCTTTGTGAATACTTGAGGTAGACTATGGGGTCAGTTGTCACTTATAACGACACTTGCTTTGTAATTATGAACTAGACTGAAGACATTAAAATAGTACTAGTAATACGGAAAGTTACCCGTGCTTCGTGGAGCTAGGTTTTTAAAATCCCGCGGAGAGCCCCTGTTTTTTCGGGATATAATAATAAAAAAATATTTTTTAAATTTTTTTATTTATTTTTTTATTTATTTTTTAAATATTTTTTAATATTTTTTAAATACCGACTTCAAACGCCCTCGTCACTACAAAGATATAATTTACTGTTGATTTTTTAAAAAACGCTAGACCGATTTAGATAAAATTTAAATGGGACCTGGGAATACCCTTTGGAAAAAAGAATTTTCCAAATCGGTTCAGGCGTCTTCGAGTAATCTGTGAACATACATAAAAGATTCCGACGAATTTCCTCCTCCTTTTTTGAAGTCAGTTAAAAATGTAGATATAAGACCACTCTCGGAAGTCCTCGGCTATATTCATGCAAAAAAGTCACGTTGATCCGTTGCTCCGTTGCTGCGTGATTGACGGAAAAACCAACAAACAAACACACTTTCGCATAATATAATATTTATAATATTAGTAAGAATGTTAGCAATGATGATACCCTAGTGGTTCAGACTTCAGGGGTTCAGAGTTTGGGGGGTTCCGAGGCCTCTGACTTTTCAGAGTTATGTACGTTTTAGCAATTTAATAATCACTTGCTTTAACGGTGAAAGAAAACTTCGTGAGGAAACCTGCTTGTCTGAGAGTTCTCCATAATGTTCTCAAAGGTGTGTGAAGTCTCTGTCACAAAGGATTTCTTTACTTAGCACAGAAGACAGGATGGTGTTGTACTTTATGATTGTTATTTATTATTTCTTAGTGGATCCGTCTAAATGAAAATTAATCGATAGTCCCCTTATCGTAGATGCTTGATACAGCCGCTTGAATTCACTAAGCCAACATCTCAGAGTCTGTGCTTAATCATTGTCTAAAACTTATACGCAATTACAGTAAACCCCAATATACACTACCGTTACAATATATTACCTACCTCAATATAACACTATGGGGCCAGGTGCATCCCATTCCATGTTCTTGATCATCATAACCTCTCTTTATGCTGTTATATTTTACAATTAATTTAGCAACAGTGTAAACTAGGTATCTGGTATTGTATCTGACGGTTAAATATCGTATGGAGTTTCAATGCAATTAAGTTTTATGTTGAAAACAATCTGTATTGCTTTCTTATTTATAGGTACGAATGCTCTTGTTCTAGCAATCTTGTGTGTGGTTTTGTATTGTATTGCAAAGCAGTAAATATTTCTTCTTTAGTGTAACTGTTAATTGAAATCATTTTTGTTAAATTTATTATATTACTAGCTGATGCCCGCGACTTCGTCCGCATGGATTTAGTTTTTAAAAATCCCGCGGGAACTCTTTCATTATCCGAAATAAAAAGTAGCTCTCCCGGTCTGAGGAACCACTACTACATCCATTACTATACCCATGCAAAAAATCGCATCAATCCGCTGTTCTGTTGCGACGTGATTGAAGGACAAACCAACAAACAAACACACTTTCGCATTTATAATATCAGTAATGCTTTATTATAACACTTTTTATAATTGTCAAATTTTTTACCATACTTAACCAAAGACAAAATTACGTTTAGCTGTCATTTACGTTTTGTTATTCCATGTCAGATGCGTTTTTGTTATACCACGTTTTATATTGACTTGACGGAAACGCGATCGAACGGGATAAAAAGTATCCTATGTCCGTCTTCTGGTTCTAAGCTACCTCTCCACCAATTTTCAGCCAAATCGGTTCATCCGTTCTTGAGTTATAAATAGTGTGACTAACACCACTTTCTTTTATATATATAGATGTTCGATAGAGTATAGAATAGGCAGAGATAAGTTTTATTTTATTTTCTACTTAGTCTTGGTTAAGTACTTTTGTTAAGTACTTGGTTTGTACGTGTAAGGTCTATTGATAGATATAATTATGATAATTATGAGACATGGTTTGGGATAGTAATAAGTCTTGTGCTTCACTTTCTATTCTTGGCCGTGCCCTCTATAGCTCAGTGATGAGAGCCATGATCTTATAAGTGGGAAGTCTCGAGTTCGATTACCGGTAAGAGGAATTAAGTTTTTAATTACTAAATTAGCTCAGGTTTGATCCGGATAGATGCTTCGTCCTTGAAAAATGCAAACTTTCATATAAACTTTCATTTTTTTTTTCAAAAATCCTTTTAGCGGATGCCTACATCATAATGAAGGCATATCGGTATGCTCAGTGGTTGGAGATATGCGTTGATAGATCAGTCAATCAGTCAGTCAGTCATTCAGTCATTTAGTCAGTCAGCCAGTCACCTTTTCCTTTTCTATTGTATTGATATGATCTTACCTGGTGATAGAAGTGGTCAGGGGTGACTTGTATCCAGAAGCTCACTGCGACTCGTTGGGTGGCGTCTGTCCGCCTAGTTGTGGCGCCAATACTGCGCTTTCCAGGAAATCAATGTTAGATGAAGCGCCAATATTGCGCTTTCCAGAAAATCAATGTTAGTTCAGACGCCAATACTGTGCTTTCCAGGAAATCACTGTTTCCAACACCAACAGAGATCTAGAGATGAATCAGAATCAATTAAATCTGAAACTGAAATGGTAATGAGCGGATCACATTAGGTAGGTAAGTTTTTCTTCATACGATGTCTAGATAGCTTTCGACCGCGATCTCACTCGATGGCAAGTGACGATAGGTGAAATGGAAGCGGGCTAACTTGGAAGGGGTATTGGTACATGGCGTTGTACTGAAACGCCAATCGCTTGGCGGCACGTCTTTGCCGGTAGAGTGGTAACCTAACCATAGCTAATTTGTATGTACCTACCTATCTATTTCAGGCTTAAGAGTGGGTGTACCTACGTTCGTTAACAGTAAACAGATTTGATTTTTACAGTAGTTGATCAAGTTTCAACTATCCGAAAAAAACACGCAAAAATTACATCATACTGCCAAGGGACGTGCTTGGGCAAAAACATAAAATGATGAAATTTGTTCGATAATAAAAATCGCGAAGTTAGGTCTAATTTTTAACCAATATTCATTTATTTTCAATGGGTAGCATATTACGGAGCCAAAATTTTTACATTAAATTCCGATTGATATTATCAAGAGAGTAGCCTAGTGAATTGAAAAGAAAATGAATATTTTATGAGTTATAAAGTATTTCGCGCTTACTACACTCCTATTCCGCGCAAAACGCTTTCTTTTGTTGCACCTCACATGAGGTTGCGGCTATGTTTTATTTCATCGCGAAATCTGATTTTTTTTGGTGTTCTACGCGTTCTTAAGACTCTTTGAAATTCGCACGAAGATATTTGTGATTTTGATTCGGAACCGGCCAGTCGGGAACGTAATTACGAAAGTACAGACAGCCGTAAATAATATTAACACATCGCGATTGGCGAGCGCCGGCATTTGCAGAAAGCACGAAGGCGGTATTTCGGTATCTAAATACGCGTGGGCATACTGCGAGCGGAGGAAATCCTACGAAATATTTTCAAGGAATTTCGATTGTTTTGAGCGTTAGGCAATAGAAGAGTAACATTAAGTTTATTCTCACATGGTATAATCTGGGACCCTGCTATCGCGGCTTAAAGTAGTATTATTTCAATATTGTTTTGGCATGTCATACAACAAGAGTAAATTAAATTTTTATTTTTAAATGCAAGCTTTTAGTAGCTACATCATTAGAATCTGGATATCATCTAGGATCAGAGTACTTGTTATGACGAATCAAACGAGCCCAAACTCGATGGGGTTACGTCGTTTTATTATATCCATCTTCCGCCTCCATCATCAGATCGGCATATATTGCATTGTCATCCGATTTACACATAAATGCAAAAATTCAGCTCGATCAGAAACCGGGAAGTGGGTTTAATTCATCTTGCAAGATTTGACCCAAACAAACTGGTCAAGCTAAATAAAAGCTTGTAACAACAACCATAAATTAAGCGCTTTGAGGCTTTTTGAGGTTGTCATTTTATAACATGTCAAAACAATTCGCGGGATTGGTTGTGTCATACAAAATTACAGCTGATTCTTTAACCGATTCAAAACACTGCACTAAACATCCTAGGGAAAAGCATTACATTTCCCAAAGTAAATAATTTATTATAATTCAACGGTAGTTCCCAAAACTCTCACTTCTGTAAGTAGTTAGCGATAATAAAATCTGCTAGTTATGGTTATGTTTACTATTAGTTTTACCGCATTCAATTCAGACTAACAGATACACTTACTTACGTCGGGATGACTGAAATTTTGCATTACAAAATAATCAGAATTACTCTTAGCTCCATCAGAAACCCTAGTGCGACTTTTCAAACTTACGTTAACTGTGCGTAAATACGTCAATTAGTATGGACGGAAAAGGGATGGAAAAATACTCCGTCCCTTCCCGTCCATACTAAATGACAGCTTTACGCACAGTTAACGTAAACTTTTAAAGTCACACTAGACCTACAGTTATTTATCACTCATAGTTAACGAAATTGACTGATGCATGCTGATCGACCATAAAACGATGATTCATCGTCTTAAAGATCTACATATTTATTGGCTTATCCTCGTAACTATATAAGGATACAAGCATGTAATAAAATTAACAAACTTTTATACCATTTAAGTTAATTGTTCTATAATATGGTGGTCTACCTTTGCAGGTTTTACCTAAACTGATGAGCAAAGTAGAAAAAAATATATTCCATAATATTATAAAGGTTAGAAACATGCGCAAAAAATTCAAAATTAGTCATAAAGTTTTTAAATAGAGAAGGAAATACAAATTGAGTTGTAGTTCATCTATAATATAATAAAACTGTAACAGGTCCAATTCTGTACATTGAAGATATTTTGAAAATTTTTGTTTGAGGGCACTCTGTAATCGATACTGAAGCCAAAACAATTTTTTTTAAATTTTTTGTCTGTCTGTCTGTCTGTCTGTCTGTCTGTCTGTCTGTCTGTCTGTATCTTGGCCGCGCATCACGCCGAAACTACTGGACGGATTTAAATGAAACTTGGCACGATTTAAGTTAATACTACGAGGTATAATATAGGATACTTTTTATCCCGAAATTCAGCACCGTTCCCTTGGGAGAGGGGATGAAAGTCAAAATGTGTATTTCGCTGTAATTCATTAAGGCGTATTCCGATTCAATCCATTCTTTTTTTGTTAGAAAGCAGGTTCTTTAGAGATTGTCCTGTAATTATTTCAAGGTCGTCAATTTCGTAGTTCAGAAATTATAGACATCACAATCTTCAGTATAGGTCCAAATAACTTGAACCCCGGAATCTACAGGATACTTTGAATGAACGGCTCATCTTAAGCTGGCATGCGTAATTTATCGTATATAGCCATCGTGGATACTATTTTGTCAAAGTTAAACTACTCCAAAGGCGTCAGATTTTGCCAAACGATCATTAAACCTACATACTACATAGTAGGTATGGATGTAATACATCGTATGGACGTAATATTACACTGTTTTCCTATGTAATTTAATATCCTAATCATAATTACTAATATTATAAATGCGAAAGTGTGTTTGTTTGTTGGTTTGTCCTTCAATCACGCCGCAACAGAGCCACGGATCTACGTGATTTTTTTACATGAGTATAATTGAGGACCTGGAGAGTGACATACTTAGGCTACTTTTATCCCGGAAAATCAAAGTGTTCCCGAGGGATTTTAAAAACAAAATCCACGCGGACGAAGTCGCGGGCATCAGCTAGTAATATATAAATATATTATGTACAAAAAATGTAATTAATTAATCTCAGGTAATGTGTTTACAGATTTAAAACCTTCCATACAATATTATCTGATGGTTACAATAATTGTTCATTAAAACTTATGAAACCTCAATAGGGGATTAATATTATAATTAGTGAGTGTTACTTTGACAAAAATGTATGCGCTAAATGATCGATAAAATCAATCGATCAACGACGGATCGATAATCGGATTACCGCACGAGCTCGGTTAAAATTCAAATTAGCTTATTTAAATATTTGTTAAATTTCTTATGGTGGGTTGCAGCACACACAATTTCGTCATAAAATATTGATAATAACTAATTTAAAATATTATTCGAATGTCTTAGTTATTTGTTAGGCTTGTTTAGAGATAGGTGACCATAACCGTTCTTGAATAATATAATATATTGGTTAAATTTAAGCTTTGAACTGGTTTCACTATGATAATATTACATATAATATAAATTCTGAGTTTCCTTGTTATTACAATTCCTAACAAAAATATATAGCCAAAAATTTAATATCTTTTTGTTATTCACAAAAACAAATAATTGTAAAACATCAGTGTTAAAATATTTTACAATGGTTTTAAAAGGTTTTTAATTTAGTAATTCTTTGATTCCCGCGGGAACTCTTTTATTTTCCCGGAATAAAATGTAGCCTTTATGTTATCCTGGGTATGAGCTATTTCCATTTCAAATTTTAGCTTAATCGGTTCATTAGTTGTGGCATGAAGGAGTACAAACATCCATCCATTCATACATACTTTTGCATTTATAGTATTAGTAGGTTTAGTAGGACGTTTCTTATTTTGCCTATTTGGATTCCTTCCTAATTTCCTGTTTTCATATTATCTGTATTTTAATTACTCGCTAGCAGTCGAGCCATACAGCGAATTACGTTACTCCTGGTTGATTACCGGCAAAAGAGCCTGCCCTTTCAAAACTACTAAAACTTCGCCACATAAGTAATAATGAGACTGTAATTTGTAGGTGTATCAGATAACCCACTCAACAGGTGGTTATTACTTATTTGTCCCTTTTACTCAATGCGGATTCCTTCACCATAAATAGTGGCCTTACCTCATCATGATATTTTAGATTTTGTATTTGTATGGAACTAGGAATTTTCTGTATGAAAATCATAAACGTTAGCTATTACACAACATAATTTTAGAGGCACTCTACGACCACGAGATCCAACGTTGGTACAAAGCGTTTTGCGTGCAGATTTGCTTTTCGGTTTAAGCGTCGCGAATGTTCATTACTTCAGTGCAACCTATCATTCATATATCAACCTATATTTATGTAACAAATGGAAGGGAACAATTAAATATTTGTTTTATCAAGTAATTCGTTAAACTGAGGTTTGTTATGTTGAGGTTAGGTTTGTCTAAAATTTGTTAAAAAGAGGTAAAAGGGTGTCAAAACCTGTTGAGATATGTGTCACATACTATGGGATTAAGGGTCATACATTGGTGGGAACGTTATATAAAGGTTTTGGGTTGACAAAATTCGTTAATTAAAGGTATTTACACTTTTTCTTGATTGAAAATTCGTTATAAAGAGGTTGGTGGAACCAGGTGGATCGACGACATCAAACGAGTCGCAGGGAGCCGCTGGATTCAGGCGGCGCAAGACCTGTAGAAGTCCATGCAAGAGACCTTTGTCCAGCAGTGGACGTCTATTGGTTCATGGTTGACAAAGAAGAAGAAGCTAATTTAAGAGACGCTTTCTGTCAGTTTCGTTTTCAAGAAAGGGAAGGGAATACCTACTTAGGGGATGGGATAACTATTTAAATTGTCAGAATTAAGCCACCGTGAGCATTTAAGGAGTGATTATTTCATTCATTTTATTATAGTTGTTTTCAGTTTTGTGTCTGTCCTAAAGGAAAAAGTACCCATTGTGCCTATTTATTTTCTAAAACAGAGCCGATCCGGTGTAAAAACATGGCTCCATTACAACCCGAAGCCGTTGCCGGCTTTATGTTGGCTAGATTTATTTTAAAACGGTTATATAAATGTCAGCGAGCGGTGTCCGATGCGGGGGAAATAATTTAATCTGTCCGAAGTCATAAATATTAAACGCGCTCCGTTTGTAGGTACAACACCCTGTATTGTTGAGTTTCGAGTCATAGACGGAAGCGGATATGAATTTAATGCCCGTTTTCACCAACCATACCGAGATCGTCCCCTAAGTGGGAGTGTCTTTACGTAGGTATCCCCTAAATACAATCCCCTTTCCAATGTCATTTTCACCTTCAGATGTTCTCAAAGGTTCGTGAAAACGAATTTGGCAGAAAGTGCTGACCTAACTTAGCTTAGTTAACCCGTAAAAGTTAGGGTATATAATAAGTTGTGTATTATAAAATTTCTAGTGATTTTTCGTAAATTCAAGTAAATAATATGTATCTAGCGTGAGAAAATGAAACAAATCTTGGTTGAAAACTTCTAAGTTTAGTTTAGCGTTAAGAGAAAAATATTTGATTTGAGAATATTTTTACTCCGATTAATATGTGAATGCTTAAGGCAATTTTTTTTCTTGGTTTGATAACAGCTAATATCTTACTTTGAGAAAATAATACTTATTTTTCTATTGGCAAGAAAATATTGCCTCACGCGTATAGGGAGAAAATGTTTCTTGGATTAAAAATAATCGTTTTAATTTAACTAAATATATCTCATATTAAGAAATCTGTTTTTTCGGTGTACTTATCTTTTTTGTAAACACTTGTGACTTAGGCCATACAGAAACTAGTACTCGCTGAATATCTAACCTAGTAGTGGGATGCTCACGTAATAATTGGCACAGAACCGTAAAGCGATACTATAGTACTTTTTTTTCAATTATTAGATTTATGCCCTTTTTAAATTTGTTTACGACTTCTATATTTTATATAAATACTTTTACTTTTTGTTCTGTGAAGGAATACTTCTCCCTCACCACTGAACTGAGATCAGTACCTACCTCTAAATGATATATTTTGTAGTTTAGAATGGGAAAATTGTTATAGCTAATAATATTATATGTACTTTTTTATTAAAAATCACACCAATTTGTCTAAGAAAAAGTATGTTTGTTATTGAGTATCTCCTCTTTTTAGTTGTCACACATCTGCCTCAATATTTCTAACACAAACACCTAGATCTATATTTTCCGCCTTACTGAAACTCTTACTAAAACATTGCATAAATTTTTACACCAGAAAAACCGCAGAGCTCATTAAAATGTACTTAAATTACTTATGAGTAAAATATTGCTGAATAATTTACCAATAAACGTAGAAATCTAACACCAAAATCACCACTTCCGTGCGTGTGAGAGTCCATTTATTAACCGGTTACATAACCGCTCTAGTGGTGTACAACTCAGCTCAACTGAGGCCCGAGGCCCGATCGATCAATCACGCAACGCAGGCCTGACCCGCGCGGGCCCGATACATCGTTTAGCGCTTAGCTCTGACGTGCTAACATCGGTTTAGCATGCGCCCAGAATAAACTTGTTCTAGCTATATTTACATGTGTAGGCTTGTCGCTTCAAATTTTTCACTCTAGCCCAGTAATGCAGGTCGAATGAGAGATTTAATATCGCATCAGCTTGCATAGAAATTATTCGCGGTCCTGCGATTAAGAAAGTCACGGAAAAATACTGAATAAACATTGTGTTCATACAAGTACCTACTAGTCAAATTATAACACTGATCTCTTTTTTTAATCTCTAGTGTAACTTTTTAAGTAAACGTTAATTGAGCATAAATATTTCAACATGGAAATAAACTTTTGTGGAAACATCATAATTTGACATCTCTGTACTTATTTATAAATTTTTTAAACATAGTTACTTAAAAAATTACGCAACGGTCTCAGATCGTTATAAAAGTATAACGTAGGTAATCTGTACTTCCAAAAATCATCTAGAAAGAGCGGATTTAAGACATCTACCATTCAGATACACTATCAATAAAAAAATTAAAATAGGTATTCCTATACCTTAACGATTTACTTTTTTATTGCGAGATAGGGTTGCGCTTCAATGAATGAATGTAATCACTTGCAAATACCCGTTAGCTATTAACCCTAGTGGCATAACATTAAGCTCAACCGAGGCCCGAGGCCTACAAAAACTCTACATCTCTCTCTCATTGTATAAATAAAGCATTGATTTAAAAAACAACAGAAACTATTTTTCATCATCATTAGCAACCTATCAACGACTCACTACTGAGCGCAAGTCTCCTCTCAGAGAAGGATTATAGGCCATAGTCCACCACGCTGGCCCAATGCGAATTGGCGGACTTCACACACCTTCGAGAACATTATGAACAACTCTCAGGTGTGCAGGTTTCCTCACGATGTTTTCCTTCACCGTTGAAGCAAGTGATATTGAACTACTTAAACGCACTTGACTCCGAAAAGTCAGAGGTGCGTACCCGGGATCGAACCTGCGACCCTCGAATAGGAGACCGCAGTCTTAACCACTAGGCTATCACTGCTTATTTTTCATCAGCGTGGTAATTATTATTAATTTTGTTATATGTATTGATATAGTATAAGTCATTATTTGTAAAACAAATTTTGGTTTAACAGCAATTTTCCGAGGAAAATTTACCTCCTCATTACGATATGCAAGAATATATCAGTGCACAAGTTTCGAGTGTTATTATTTTAGATAGATGCCTAATTTATTTCTAACACGTCGGAGAGAAAGATAAATTGTCACGAAGCGGTACACATTAAA
The DNA here is from genome assembly GCA_029955525.1 of Oeneis ivallda. Classification (NCBI taxonomy): domain Eukaryota; kingdom Metazoa; phylum Arthropoda; class Insecta; order Lepidoptera; family Nymphalidae; genus Oeneis; species Oeneis ivallda. The sequence goes on along the minus strand of JARPMR010000010.1, from coordinate 3,372,530 downwards.
CGCTGTGTTGACGAAATATGTGTATTAATGTGCACGTACCTTTATATCGGTTTTCTTGTATGGACAGGTGTGGCTTACGCCCGTTTTCGCCAGCCATACCTAAATTATACCCTAATAGGATTCTAATTACGTAGGTAGCCCCTAAATACGAACCCTTACCCAATGTCATTTTCACCTTAGGTGTTCCCTAAAGGTTCGTGAAAAGGAAATTGACACAAGGCGTCACCTAACTTAGCTTAGGTAGCCCGTAAAAGTTAGGAGACATTAGTGAAAATGGGCATAAGTCAATTAATAAATGAAGTTATCATCTAGTATCTTGCTCCGGTTTCGGGGCGAATCGTGCGTCGAGATTAGTGTAAAAGTCTTGTGTGTGTAAAAGTGTGGTGGTGCATGTGAGTGGTGGTGGCATTGCTTGCTTGGGAACTTTGCTTTCTTGCTTGCTTGGGAAGGTGAGCGGTGCTTAGCTTGTTACTGCATGTTTGACCATACAGATTTTTTCTGCTGGCGGATTATAGCAAAATAATTCTAACCTTTTCTTGTTAATCATGAACTTCCGCAAAGTAACGCCTGCTTCTATCCAATTCTACCCGCATTTGTTCGCGGTTTGAGTTGGCTCACGTTTAGTTAGATTTTTCAAACTCCTTTTTTACCCCCTTGGGGGTTGAGTTTTCAAGACTCCTTTCTTAGCGGATGTCTATGTAATAATAGCTATCTGTATACTATGCCAAACAGCCCGATCCGTCCAGTGGTTGGAGCTATAGGTTGATAGATCATTCAGTCAGTCACCTTTTCCTTTTATAATATGTTTAGATGTACAAATAGGTATATTTAGTTGTAAATATACTGTTACATTGTGAAATTGGAGTCGGTCGTGACCCGTTTTATCACGATTAGTACATTTTTGTGGTACACGGTACGTCCGTACCACCGAAACTCTTGAGAAACTCCCTTATCTTAACTACCACGGCTCATAAACGTAGAGGTATATTATGATGGTTATCAAAACTTTTCGACATACTAGAGCACTGTGTTTTTTGTTTCTGATGCCTATTTGATATCCAACTTTGTTAAAATTTAGTACGGAGCTTTTATAAGTGCACGTCTCGGAGTCCGCGCGCACGGTTGATTAAAAATTGCTTCAAATTTTAATCGCAGTCCACTGTCCATGGATTTATCCATATAACTTCCGTAAGTGCGCGCAATGCAATTTTTAATTAATGCTATTTTTTTATCAGCTCGCGACTATTGCAATGACGTCGCGCCCACGGGTTTCAATGAAAGCGCGCGCACGACGCAATTTAAAATCACTGCGATTAAAAATTGCAGCCCCTACTCAGTACTGATCCTGAGCCACGTCCTTGCCTGAGTTCCTTTCTCATTAGGTACACTCACCCTACTTAGAACCCGCGATTTAAAATTGCATGTAGTAATTTTAAATCGCCCAAGCACCCGATGCGATCATCATCATCGTGTGCCTTCCTCGTATTGAAGTTTGGCGGTCATCATGCGAAAAGCTTCTCTATTTAAAGCCGCATCTTTTAATTTTGGATAAGTCAGCCCAGTCCACCCCCTTATATCGTCCAACCACTTGCGTCTTTGGCGACCTGGAGCTCTCTTGCCTGCAATCCTCCCTTCCAGCACTAGTTTTGGGAATGAGAATTGGGTTCCTCTTTGTAGGTGTCCAAAGAAAGCTACTTTTCTTCGTATGATGGTGGACATGAGTTCTCTCCTTTTGTGGACTAATTCCAGTACCCTGTTATTTGGTGTAAAGCTGTTCCATGGGATTCGGAGCATTTTCCTATATATCCACATTTCAAAAGCTTGCAATCGACTTGTGACTTCTTTTTTGAGAACCCATGTTTCGCAGCCATACAAGAGAGTGGACCAGACGTAGCATTTCACAAGGCGGCATCTTAGTTCGACCTGCAATTTAGGGCTGCAGAGGGTCTTGGACATCTTGAGAAACACGATTTTAGCTTGGCTAATACGGCATTTTATTTCCTGTAGGTGATCTAGATCCGAAGTGAAATATCTACCTAGGTACTTTATCTTCGGGACCACATCAATGCACTGATCTTATAATTTCAGATGGAAAGGACTTTCCGGACTCTTAGAAATAACCATGGCTTTGGTTTTGGCGACGTTGATGGATAAGCCTTTAGCTTCTCCAGCTCTTGCTACTTCGGTTAGTAATTGTTGTAGCCCGGTGGCAGTAACCCGGTAATCGGTACCCGATGCGATGCAATTAAAAATTGTACCTACGTTAAGAAAAAATATTTAATCATCAATTTTTAAATTCAATGCAATTTTTAATCATCGGTGCGCGCAGGCCCTGAGGGCTCGATTCTGGACACGAAGCGCGTTGCGCGGCGCGAGGTGCGTCGCTTCGCGCGGTAAACTCACATAATGGCCAAGTATGAGAGCGTTCGAATCTTGCAGGCAGCGGGGCGACGGCGGCAGCGGTCACCGCTTGTATGGAGTGCACCGCTCGTTGCCCGCCCCCGCGCCGCTGTTTTCGAGGGCCGGTCCATTTGATTTTACGCATTAGATCCTGCCGCTCCCGCGCCGCCGCCGCCACCGCCCCGCTGCCCGCAAGGTTCGAGGCAGAGGCCTTAGGGTGCCTATAGCCGCGGGTTTGTCTAAAATGGCAGCTTTAGTGTGGCGTCGCCATAACCTCTGATTGGCCGACACTCTTGCACTGTTGGTGAAAATGCATTGTAGCTGTAAGATGTGCAGTTTAAATGATAGAAGAAGAAGCATAGACAAACATAACTAATGTTTTTTTTGTTTGCAGGTAATTTGCCGTAGAGGGCTCCAAGTTGCAGTAAGTAATGGACGACAGTGATGTAATTTTAAATAGCAACTTACACCAAAACATTCTACAAAGGTAAAAACTAAAAAGTATGTTAATAGTACTATGTCGTTATAGGTACCTAAAGGTAATTCGTGCTTAATAGTTTAAATAAAAGTTCTGCGCCTTATATTTTTATCTACAAGTCAAATACGAATGATAATAATGGAAAATTTTGGAGGATGATGCGCTATTGCAATCTAGACCATAATTATTATATCCTTGCTAATTATTCTGTGGCCAGGTGTTATTCACCTACCCTTATAACAAAAAAAAAACCTAGCAAAATAATTACAACATCTGAATTAAAGTAACTAATACGATACTTATTAATATTCAATACTATGTAATCTATGCCGGGGGCGTAATATCCTCCTCCTAACAACACCTCAGTATATTACCACAGTTTAGCAATTTCACAGTTCTGAATCGACGTTACATCGTGGTTGACTTTTGCGTCTTTCTTGTTTTGTGAATAATATTATAGTGTTATAACAAAAACATTTTAACCTGTATTTTGTACAATGTTTCTTGCAAATAAATAATTTACTCATTTATAACTCGCTCAGTCGCTGTCATCGCAGCCCCACTCATCAATCAGGTAGAGATGCCACTGGGTAGGGATATTAGTCCACGATTTCTCACCCAGACGTGGATCCGTACAACATTCTCGGGGGCATACGGATTAGTCTAGCCCACATGCTACATGATCCTAAGTTTAATTCCGAGTTAACGCAGCAGGCGCCCTTAGGAAGACGTATCGTTTTTAAGCCCTCGACTCCATTCGGACATCGCTTCTTCGCTCACCCAACTGCCCTGATGACGTTGTAGCAGCCAAAAAGGCACTGCACACAAACTGAAAAAATATACAGGTATATAAAGTTATCCATTACAGTTATTAAGTTCTTGCTACGGATCGCGAAGTACGCCTGGCGTTGTTGTACGCACTCTATACTGGGCGTTATATTATAATTATTATGGGGCATCAGAGTTCACTACAGTCGTACTGTACGATTGCTAACCTATGCTAAATATACCAAGGTTTGTCGCACACTTTTTTTACATATTTCTAAATAATTAACGTCCTTATCCACATGTTCCGGATTTGACAGGTCGCAGATAAAGCGCGTTACATCGGCGCCTTTGACGGGTACACGATAAGGACAGTATCTATCCTTGTACAGGCGGGCACATAAGTCGTTATGCATCATTTATATGTCATTAGTGTAGCTAATATTATGTTATACGTAACATAATATTATTTATAAGAATGCTGGCTTTGGATCGCAACTTCATCCGCATGGTTTAAACTCACAGAAGCTCGGGATTTTTAAATTTTAATAAACATTATTTTTCGGGATAAAAAGTAGCCTTTGTCATTCTCCAGTGTGGTAATGGCGAGTTTTAATTCGTTTGATCGTGATAGTTAACTATGATTGGCATCAAAGTAAAATGAACCATAATATGATCGGTTTAAAGTCACAAATTCAATACAGACGATTTCAATTTGGAGCGTTTTCGTTACGTTAACGTATAAGAATACATACACGAAATTCTCTAGCTTCAGCTCTAATTCAATACTGTTACGGTTTATTTTACTTTGATGGTAATGTCATAGTTTACTATTCATAGTTAACTATCCAATCTTGTACTAACCCTACTGGTCCTTAACTATACACATACAAAAAACCATGTCAATCCGTAGCTCTGCTACAACATGATTGAATCACAAATCAATAAACCATCATACAAAACACAGCATTAACAATAACATTAACCATAAATCATAATAATATCTTCTCCGAGAATGTTGAGCAAAATAACATAAAAAATTCATTTTGTAAGTGACTGTACTTTAGTGTAGAATGATTAAAGACGAGTCTAATTGGTCCAAATTATGAATAAGTTATTTGTTTTTTGAGTAGTTCTTAGTTTTGTTATTACTCATTCGAAGCTAGGATTATTAGAGCTCCAATTCTGTCTATACAAAAACTATATGTTTGTTGGGAATAAACTCCATCACAACCTATCGTCGATCCACTGCTGAGGACAGCTCTTCTCTTAGAATGAAAAGGGTCATAATAATAGTCCATCACGCATGGACTTACGGTGAACTTGCAGGCAAGCAGGTTTCCTCACGATGTTTTCCTTTACGTTTAAGCATTAGTCTTTTAATATAATTAATATTAGTCAAGCTGAACTTGACAAACATTCTCCTCTCCACTCCAAATAAACGTATAAAACTTGTGCTAGGAGTGGGATACGACAATAGTGCAACGGGAGGGGATTGAACTGTCGACCTTTCAGTTTCATTTAAATTAAGCCATGATAATGTTGAAAAGAAAACTATGAGAAATCTGAATAAATTAATTTTTGACAGTATTTCAAAAACGACACTCTGTCGGAAAAATTGTTACGCTATGTGCATAAAGATTTTAATAAAATACCCGCAGAAATTAGGATGCTCCCAGAGAAAAAATTTAATTATAAACTCAAGAAATCGTTGCAAGAAAAAAAATTTCATACAATAAACGATTTCTTGCAACCTTTTCAGTAATTGAAATTAATAATATAACTTAGTTATAAGGACAACTGTGGCGGATTGCAGCGCGTGTATTATAATTGTTTAAGATCTTAAATGTACTCAATCTGGCAAATAAATAATTTGAATTTGACTTCTATCCGCCCCTTAACCGTTGAGCTGTTGAGGCTAAAAGTAAGTTTCAATACAAAGGCAGACTAGCTCAGATGTTGGACACGACAGGAATAAAGCAAATCCACATTCGTATAATTACGTTGATACACAAAATCCTTCTTTGGTAGCGGCATTAACATAATTTATTCGACATAACATTAGCGTTTTTCGTCCTGACGTAAGCCTGTGACGGTTGTTGCGGTCACGGGCCGCGGACGGGAAAAAAAAGAGTTTTCCTATTCAACGAGACTCTGACGGGCCTTTAGAACTAACGACAAGGCCACGATATGGCCGCGGGATTGTCTTTTTAGACATTTTAGATCGAAGACTAAAATGATTGCTACATTGTAACGATCGCAATCACGTCTGATTGGGCGATCTCCCTCACAATTGGCTAAAATGCATTATTTTAGTAAGCCAATCATCACAATTGATACTGTAGCGAAGATTCACATTATACAAGAAATTAAAAATAAAACATTATATTTATGTGTGCAATTTTAATTTAATTTAATTTCATTTTATTTCATTTTTACAAAAATATGTCATATAGAATTGTATAAAGATAATATTTTCTTTTCTTACTAATATTATAAATGCAAAAGAAATTTCTTTAAAGTTTAATCACGCGACAATAGACTTAACTACGCATCGAATTGATTTTTTGGTAATGGGTATACTTGTGGACTTGGAGGGATGAAGGCTAATTTTTTATCCGAAAATAAAGACTTAATTTTTGTGTATATTTTAGGATTTTGCAATTTCCAGAATCGCCACAATGTTTTTTTTAATGCGTGGCGAATTCGAATTTAGTGTTCAAACGACATCATTGAATTTTTGCTTACTTCTCGGCCTTTCTGAATAAGGTATGTCATCTCAAAATCTACACTTTTCACATTTTTACTAAAATTTAGGTTCGTTGTAGCACCTTAAAAATGTAACCGACCGTACCGACGATGTACTGTACTGTATGTAACCGATATAAAAAGATAAGATACTCTGATTGGCCGATACAACAAAATGCATTGTTACAGAAAGGACGCGATAAATTCAACCAATCACCACAGTAAAAATTAAGTGGCACTCGGGGACTGCCGCGGTAAAGCTATTGCATAGCATTTTTTAACAACTTATGCAATTATAATATTTATGCAATATTTTTTTGCATTAGGTATAAAAATTATGCAAAAAATAATTAAAAAACAAACAAACAAGAAAAGCGCACTGTCACTACTTCGCGAGTGAGATTCGAACCTGCGACATCATACACCATACGGTAAAGAAAGCGGCCGCTCGCCCACTGCGCCAAATGGAGCTACTTGTGAATCTCTAAAATGTTGAACGACGACGGTGTTAGGTTTATTTTCGTTACGGAATTTCTTGATTCGGTCGCCGCGCTCAAACTGTTTGTCCTAGTTCAAAGCCCGCGATAAAAGCTATGCAATAGCTTAAAAATGTGACGCACCACGCCGCGCGACGCGACGCATACTCACCGCGCAACGCGCCGCGTATGTACAAACGTGCCCTAAGACAACCTATATTACCTACTAAACATGTCAAAGTCACTGGGTAGAAGGCATTTAAATTAGGTAAATGTTTGTATTTACTTTAGCTATGTCTCAATTATCTATCTATTATATTTTTGCTACTGATAGCGCTAAGAAATAAACATAATTAATCAAATCGAATAATATAATTTATGGCGCTTTAATTGAAAGGGCCTAACACAAATGAAATATGCTACTGACTGTCTGGTCTCGGCTTTATTAAATTAGTTATTAGCCTAACTGGTTCTAGAACACTAATTATGCATTACATAGAGGCAGCTTTCAATTAGATTTGATAAAACGAGCCACGCCCACGACCTTTTGAATATTTATAATATGATAATGAAAGTGTTCCCGCCGGATTTTTAAAAACTAAATCCATGCGGATGAAGTCGCGGGCATCAGCTAGTATTATTATAAATGCGAAAGTGTGTTTGTTTGTTGGTTTGTCCTTGAATCACGCAGCAACGCAGGACATGATTTTTGGGGCTCCGTAGCCAAAGGGTGCCAACGGGACCTATTACTAAGCCTCCGCTGCCCGTCCGTCTGTCAAATCAACGATTTCAGCAGGGATTCACAAAAAATCATAAGCCATGCAGACAAAGTCACGATCTAATGGTAGCGTTTATGATTTTATGTGCAATATAGGTTCATGTGTCTATTATGTTTAATATTGTCATTGTTACTAAAGGTTTAGATATAATCTCTAACATCGTAACAAACACATTTACATTGACTAACGGCCGGTTCCTTTATTCAATCTAACGGTAATCTCTCGCTTAGTTAGGCACCCTATCAACGTTGTTAATATATTAGTTAAAATTTTTATGGATTTAAAAACTGTAATATAAATTTAAAAACTTTATATCAAACTAAGCAAATATAATGGGGTAGCTATAGCATATTGTGGCAAAATGAAAAAATAAATAAATAGAGCGGTTTCAGAGCATCCATTTCTCCATACTATCCAATCTATTTTTACGTTTGTTTTAAAAACGTTGAAGGGTTGTACATTAAGTATTTGTATATGTAAACTAGCTCTTTCCCACGGCTTCGCTCATGTTAAGTTCGATTTTTCAAACCCCAATTTCACCCCTTAGGGGTAAAATTTTCAAAAATCCTTTCTTAGCGGATGCCAACGTCATAATACCTATCTGTATGCCAGCCCGATCCATCCAGTGGTTTGAGCTATGCGTTGATAGATCAGTCAGTCAGTCACCTTTTTCTTTTATTATATTTAGATTAGAGATGACTTACGGATCCGAGACATGGTCGCTAACTATGGGCGTCATAAGAAGGCGAGTCACTCAGCGAGCGATAGATATGCTCCGTATATCCCTGCGAGATCAAATCAGAAATGAGGAGATCCGTAGGAGAACCAAAGTCACCGACGTAGCTCAGCGTGTCGAGAAACTGAAGTGGAAATGGGCGGGGCACATAGTTCGAAGAGCTGATGGTCGTTGGGGTCCCAAGGTGCTGGAGTGGCGACCTCGCACCGGGAAACGCAGTGTTGGCAGACCCCCCACTAGGTGGACCGACGACATCAAATTGCGCTGCCGCTGGATTCAAGCGGCGCAAGACCGAAGCCTGTGGAAGTCCATGCAGAAGACCTTTGTCCAGCAGTGGACGTCTATATGTTGATAAAGAAGAAGATTAGAGAAGAATACCGAATACGTTTCAAAGGTACATGTCGTAGATTGTAAACGGCTTTTCTAACAGAGAAATGCTAATTGATCACTTTGTTGGATCCGATCCGGGGGACAGAGTTGCCATGCAAATGCTTTTCGCATTCCGCCGGGTTGAAGGTAGAATGCACCGCCTCACCCGGTCATTGTGGGGCCTCTATAGAATACCTACTTTATATAGTTACATGTTGCTGTTGTTTTTGAACTATGGTTCTTTCTCGTCCAAGTACTAACCGGCCGTTTCAAGTTGGCCGCTATCCCCCATAACCCATAGATTTAGGATTGGTAATCGCTACGCACTACTAGATACCGTCGGCGTACTAGTAAATTGCTGCAATTCATAGTACGCCTGAACTGGCGTACCCACATACTTCTTCTAGCAATTAATGTTTGACGTTTTTAAATAGTAGACTATGATATTACCAGTCGTTATTCCTAGTTCCATGGATATTACGTTGAGTCGCATTCAAGGAGCTTTTGTTTTTAGGAAGGGCGGTATCTAGGAGTACTACCAATCCTAGATCTATGGGTAAATCATATATTTTAAGCTGTCGAATAAATAAGATTTTCTTACACCCTCGCACCGCTCGCTAATTATTATCTTTTCTGAATGCGTAAAAATACGAATTTTCTTCCTGGAACGAAAGTGGTAGGGATCTTTAAAGTGAAAGGAAAGTGTTTTGCAATCGCTCTTCTACAGTATTACTTTTATTGCCATAGCAAATAATATGTAACATCTTAGTTGTATGTATTTTTTTTTGAAACGGCTAAAGGCTGTCACGATTTATGCGTGTGCGAGTAAAGAACGTACTTTACTCTGTCCGTGAAGTTTGAATAGAGCCTTCGGAGGTACACACTGTTAATATTTCTAAGGCTCGGGTTATAGTAGTAAGATGTAGAGCATTGCATAAATTCATAGAGCATATTTTAGAATAGCTGGTATAATACATTAGAAACGCTTAATAAATTCGATGTTATTAATTCTACGAAAATTCTAGGATCTAAAAAAAACCGGCCAAGTGCGAGTCGGACTCGCGCACCGAGGATTCCGTACTCCAAAAGTAAAAGTAAAACGATAATATTATATTAATTTGCTTATTTGTCGTTAACTTTGTTTGTAGAGGTTTATTGTTAATATAAAAAAAACTATGCTAGTTAGAGCGTTGGTTTTATTTTTCCTGTAAAATATACATAAACCTCTATTAACTATAATTATTTCAGATTTTTCGATTGGTAAACTTCGGAGATAAGGGGGGGGGGGGGAACGGTATTTTTTTCGACATTTTGGCCGATTACTCAAAAACTATTATATATAGAAATAAATAGAAATCTGTTTTAGAATGCGCAAGTAAAGGCCTTTCATATGATACCCCACTCGGTATATTTATCTTACTTTGAAATTTCAAACCCCCGATTTTCCCCCTTTTTTAATCAAACTAAAGTAATTTTCTGGTTGCTTTTATTTTTCCTGTAAAATATACATAAACCTCTATTTACCATAATTATTTCAGATTTTTCGATTGGTAAACTTCGGAGATAAGGGGGGGGGGGGGGGACGGTATTTTTTTCGACATTTTGGCCGATTACTCAAAAACTATTATATATAGAAATAAATAAAAAACTGTTTTAGAATGCACAAGTAAAGGCCTTTCATATAATACCCCACTCGGTATACTTATTTTACTTTGAAATTTCAAACCCCCGATTTTCCCCCTTTTTTAATAAAACTAAAAATAATTTTCAATTTTTCTTTATTCCAATGATGTTGGGCCACTATTGTACACAAATATGCCAAATTTCATGTCGATAGCTTTAATAGATACTGAAATAATCGACTGTGACAGACGGACGGACGGACGGACGGACGGACGGACGGACGGAGAAAGTCTCACCATAAGGGTTCCATTTTTACCATTTTGGTACGGTACCCTAAAAATAGGCTCCCTTACAAAAATGACAATCTAAGGCCAATTGGTGCAATAAATGAAAAAAGTTACTGTCAAAATAAAATTGCCCACTACAAATAAAAAGTGGGTTCGGACCCATTTTTTTTTGTTATGCGAGCTCGAGGGTAAACGTTTAATTTTTATATAACTACAGTTTAAAGGTCCATGACATAACTAGAAAGTGGCTTAAACGGTTAGGATCAGGTACTTTTGAATAACCATAAGTACCTGATGTGCAGTTGGCCCTTAAAATGTCAAACTACATAGCAATTAAAAGATACCTACTTACAAAAGTGGATTAGCTATATAAGTGGATTGGACACATGGATTCTATCATTGAAATCGTCACCATATCGTACAAGGCCTTATATTTTTGGCATGGTAAATCGCTAAAAACGAAAAGGGTTTAAAAAAGGATATTAAAACAAAAAGGGCTTAAGGGGCTATAACGATCCTAAATTGTTTGGGTCGTACGAGTGGGATAGAGCTATATATTTTGCAGTGCTAGGAAAGAGATGGAAATTATGGATTCAGGGGTCGGGAATTGAAAAAAATCTTTAAAATTGATTTAAAAAATTATGGATGCCAATAATCAAAGAATTTTTCTCACCGCTTTTAGTGATTATTTATATCAACACAAATAAAAAAAATAGCAGGAAAAAAACCTACCGTTTCTGTTTAAACAAGGTTTAAACCTAAAAAAGGAGATTATTGGATCAAAGTTTGGGAAAACTTTCTATCGAGATTTTTTTTTCCAATCGTGTTTCTATCTCTAAGCGAATTTAGTTAAGATACCCAAATTACATATTGCATTGAAATTATTCAAATTGGAATTATAGTTTTCAATTTGTAAACCACAGAGCTCACCGAAAATCGCCTGTCGCATGCTTTTACCACCTTAAAAAAGAATATAAATAATGCGTCCGCTCCGCTTGTCACCAACATCGGACCCTTGCAGTAGCTCCGCACAGTTGCTCGTAAAAACGCACATTCACAAGGTAAATATTATAGATTTGCCGTCTTTTTTGAGCCCTGTCCAGCCATTCTCACAGCTCAGCGTTGAGTTATAGCTCTTTAAATGCATCTACAGACAAGCCAATTGTTAACTCCAACTTTTGTTGGGAGTATTTTGCACTTAAGTAAGTTGGTTGTGTTGTGCCCGTATCAAACAAACTTTTATAAACTAAGGTAATTTCTAGAAACGTTGGCTTCCGATTCGATCGAATTGAACCAGACATTACATGGCTTTCCATTGGTATTAATCAAAGCTTTTTAAGATATCAACACTCGTCTTTTACCATAATTTTTAGGTCAGTTGATAGGTCGCACTTATTTAGCTCTAGATAAAATATTAATTTTATTTATTGGTTGCAAAATGTTGGCAGCCTGCTTCTAAGCATAAGAAGAATAGTTTTTTTTAGTAGGTAGATACGGGACTTTTCTTGACTTCTTCTGTGTGGGATTTATATAATTTTTTCCGAAGAAATTATGTATTTTTACTAAGAGTAAAAAGTATCTTACCTACTCCAAATCCGAAATTCGAATTATCTCTATGCCAGATTTTATCAAGGTCAGTTTGTTGATTTTGAAGTTCAATAGCCTAACAGTTAAGGTAAGGACTGAAAACTGAAAGGTCGACGGTTTGATCGCGAACCGTTGCATTGTTGTCGTGACTGCTAACACAAGCTAGGCTGAATCGTGTCGGCATGCAACTTGTTGGCCCGTCTGTATACCACAGACCTGAGTTATGGCAGTTTAAGAGATGCTTCACATGTTCGTATGTCTTTCACACCACTTTTTCTAAATACACATATTTCAATTAGAATTTCGCATGTTATTGAAACGTGTGTCTATACCGATAGGAGTATATACCGATTCTATGAGTCTGGTTTATGCTACTTATAAATTATTTTATGGTTTTATCTGCCAATATTGAACACATAGTTTACGAGATCTATTAAATTCTATTAGATATACCCCTCGCTATATTTTTAGTAATTATACATAGTAGTAATTATACATAGGTCCAACGCGTAGAGCCTTCATCATAAGAGAGTTGATCGAAATTGGGCGTTGAATACACCAACCGGATTTTATCCTTCAAAACATCAATAAGTTACACTGAACGATCATCCCCTATTGGGTGCGGGACTATTTTAAGGAATGGACGCTGAGCTACTAAATTAGGCTAATTATTGGATGAGGTTTTGTGGACATGATATTATGTAGGTTATATCGATATATGTACGTGATGCAGATCGAGATACCTGACGCCAATTTAATATCAGTAAGGATATTATAAGGATTAAGTAGGCCCTGGCGGCCTCGCCTGTGGGTACGTGATGATGCATTCTAAGATGAATACAGGCTAACCTGGTAGAGGAATGGTACTTTTTTTTGCTGTCGATATTATAATATCATTCATTCATTCATTGTTTCATGTAGGTATTATTTAGTTTTGAAAATAGCAACTGCTGAGTTTCATGCCGGCTCATCGCAGCAGAATCTGCATTCCGAACCGGTGGTAGAGTCTCATTATGAGACTGGTAGACCGGTTCGGAAAATGAATTAATTCATTGATTCATTCTTTCATTAATTCATTCATCTCAACGCATACCCTCTCTCTACTCGGAATGAGAAGGGTATGTGTACGGAATGTGAAAGTCATTATTGCTTTTGTTTAAATTATATCAAGACGTGTTTATTACTTATTTGTAGCAAGAGACGTTGCTTTTCTTATATTGAAATTTAATATTATAATAATAATAAAACGTACTATTACACCCCCTGCTTGATCGTAAATCGTATACCAACAATGGAGTATTTCAATCTTGACATAACCCATAAACATGTTATTATTATGCTTTTTCTTAAAATAAGTCGTAAGAACCTTACACATTATGTTATATTACTATATACTGCTGCAAATAAGACTTAAACTGTTTTTAAAAGTTGTAAGTACCTACTAAAACGTTGTATTGACTATTGAAAAATATTGTCAAAATTTTTTTTTCAAAAAATTCATGACTCAATAATAGCGAAAACAAGAATACATACGAGTATTTCGCACATGATTAATCCTGTAGAATCTTGATAAAAATAAAAATATGGAAAAGATGAAATCGAAAAAAAAAAAAGAAAAAAAAATCGGGGTGTCGCGACCGCACCTTGTTGCGTTATCTTGAATATGACCGTCGATCAATCAAAGTTGTTCGAAAATTAAAATTTTAAACAATAGCCGTTGAAAACCGACCGCGTTTAAATGTGTTTTTTATGCTTTTCTGAAATTTTGCCGCTGATTATTATCTGTTGAAAGATAAAAGTATATCATTTTATTTTTTTTCTTATTACATCGTTACAGTCCATATTATAATATATAACAATATACTGAAGTAGGGATGGGGCTAATGCATAGTCTGTTGGTTGCTATGGTTGGTTGGTGTGTTTTCCTTGCTCAGGAGCGATTTACTTACCTATTATTATTATTCCTTCCAAATTGTGGTGAAAAGATGAAATTCCAATATATTTATACTCCTTTTAGTTTCAAAAAAGTTAATTTTAAAGATAAAATAACCAAAATACCTCACGAAAAAGCTGTTACGTAATTCGGTTTAAAAGATTTATTTCTCGAGAAGAACATACTGTTCACTTAAACAGAGATGAAGTAGTTTTACATGTTTTAGGTATATACACAGACGCATGCATTATATAATTCAAAGCTATAACCTATGTTCTAAATTACAAACATTGAAACTTAAATTATCTTATATCAACAAAACAAAAGTAATAATAAACTAAGTAAAAACATTAATAATAGCTGCTATGCAATATTATCACTGATGTATATTTTCAAGTGGTTCTTATATTGTTGAATGTAATAATTAATAATTTTTGTTTCAAAACAAACAAAACATTGTAAAAAGTAAGCATAGGTATTCAGTAATATGCACTTTTTACAATGATGCCGTGAAAAAAGTAAGCAAATAAATTGCAGTCGTAAAAACACTGCAATTATTATACATGCGAATAGTTTACATAAGAAAGCGTCGGGATTTAATTAACAATTACGATGCGTATGGTAGCCAAGAACACAAAATATCTAGGACAAAGACTCGATTATCAAAAATCTGGAATCGAAATGGCGCATGATCATAAATAACAGATGACTTATTTGTTATTTTAAGCAGGATTTTTTTCTTTAATCCATTTTATATACTTTTATCAGTTAACATAGCATAACTAACTGAGATTACAGACTCATTTCCTGGTTTAACGACAAAATAATAATTAAGGCCGATTTCACCAACGTAAAATAAGTCTTATCTGAGCGTTGATATTTTGGCAGATTTTCAATGCAAAAACTATTAAATATCAGAACGCCCAGTTTATTTTCCGGTTAAGTTCGGTGACGTTGACGTTAGTAAAATCGGCAGTGAATGTACGAATAGATACATAATTATTACGATAAATGTTTTGGTGGAAATGTCGATATTTTGAC
The DNA here is from genome assembly GCA_029955525.1 of Oeneis ivallda. Classification (NCBI taxonomy): domain Eukaryota; kingdom Metazoa; phylum Arthropoda; class Insecta; order Lepidoptera; family Nymphalidae; genus Oeneis; species Oeneis ivallda. The sequence continues at coordinate 3,357,308 of JARPMR010000010.1, read as the reverse complement.
CCAGTAGCATGGATCGTGGTCACGACGAAACTGACATTTTCACCAAGTATTAGGCCTTTTGGACTTAGATATGGCAAAGTTTAAGTATAAAGAAACATTTTCAAAAACTATTTGGGCGAATTTGTGGGTAATAGCTAGTTAAAATATACATAATTTTTTAAAGTGCACAATTTATCTTTTAACATACTAACTATTACAACAATAGTACAAGTCATATTTTAAAATGAGTATTTGATTTGAATATTAGTTTCAATTCGATGCCTTAGCATGGGTAGCCTAAGTATGTTACACTCTCTTTAACATTTCTGCGGTGGTGTCGTGTGACGCGGGTTGTTACGTTCCCTAAAATATGGTTGAGCGAAGCAATGGCTGGGTCATGCGTCATGCTCGTGAACGGGTGCTACCAGCGGCAATAGGGCTACTTTCTGTCTGCCCGTCTTGACATGTGTTGAATTATAATTAGAAATAATTACGTATGTTTTTGTGGAACTTCCTCTCATTGTGGAAACTCTGCATACATAGAATAATATCTATTAAGTATATTGTAAAAGTATTTTGAAAAGAGCAACTGCCGAGTTTCTTGCTGGTTCTTCTCGGCAGGAACGGCATTCCGAACCAGTGGTAGACTCATTGACGATTCAAAAGTACTTGTAAAAGTTTATTTGAATAAAAACATTTCTATTCTATTCTATTCTATTCTATTCGCGTAATATTCATTAATTAATTATACTGTAATTAATGTCCGAAATTAATTTGTGAAAGAAGTTTAAAAGTAGACACAATTATGGACACCCTACGAGTGTACGAAACAATGTTGCCGCGAAAAAATGCCGCATCCGAAAATTCCCGAACGTAAACGATCGTGTCGCAATTCGTATTGCAATTGCTCAATCGTTGCTCAATTAATATTATAAAATATATTGGCATCATCTATCTACCTTTAAACGAGCAATTCTTGTATAGATATGTGTAATCTGAATCTTGGAAACGGCTCCAACGATTTTCATGAAATTTAGTATGCAGGGGGTTTCGGGGGCGATAAATCATCATTTAAAAAATTCCAATAGCTCAGAGAAATCGGGCGGTCCCGAAACCAGACCCGGGTTCGAGTCCAGACGATTATATTTTCCTCTATGAGTTTTATTATTATTATTAATTTTTTTTTTCTAAATATATAATTTCCAAAAAACACCAGTCACCCAGATATTTGCATTTAAACTCTATTTTGAAGCAATCAGAATCAAGATATTGAAAGTTTTCTTCTGTTCTTTTTAGGGATAATAATAAAAAAAAATTATGCTTTTTCATCTCGACTCATCGCTGGCGCACTAAGAGAACTCCCAGACATGTAGGTCTCTTCACGACGTTTTCCTTCACCGTTAAATCACGTGATATTTCATTGCTTAAAACGTAAAGCAAGAAATATCAAAGAGAAATCCTAATTTACTACAAATCTGTTTGCGATAAAATGGCCCTTATCAAGAACCGATTAAAACCCCAAGAGCAAGCGTCTCGAGACCGCACGGCCAAGACGAATACTTCAAATTACACACATCGATATAATATCGCAGAAACACTTATAATTATCCATCACAGCCCACGACTTTGACTTAGGCCACTATTTAGACGTTAAGAAAAATTTAATACCTTTGAGTTTTGCTTCTTCAGTAGTTAATTATTTTATAATAACATAAGTGAATAATTTAAGATATAGTAGGTACATTATATTATACTCGTATTATGTTTTTTGTTTAGCAGTGATAGCCTAGTGGTTAGGACTGTGGTCTCCTATTCCGGGGGTCGCAGGTTCGATCCCGGGTACTCACCTCTGACTTTTCGAAGTTAAGTGCGTTTAAGAAATTAAATATCACATGCTTTAACAGGGAACGAAAACATCGTGGGGAAACCTGCACACCTGAGAGTTTTCCATAATGTTCTCGAAGGTGTGTGAAGTCCGCCAATTCGCATTGGGCCAGCGTGGTGGACTATGGCCTATAACCCTTCTCTGAGAGGAGACCTCGCTCAGTAGTGAGCCGATGATGGGTTGATAATGATGAAATGATGATGATGATGTTTTTGAACCTTTTATCCACCGCATGTCATTGAATAAGTGTCTTCTAGGCAAGTGCGCTCCAATCTTAAATCTCATCATTGTTATACATTAAGTAGACCATATTTCCATAGGTAAGATCCATTTGGTCAAGCGCAAGCCTATCATGCAATTAAATAATTTATTTTTGTGGATTTAAAATATAGGCTTTAGCTTTTACCTGCGACTTCCCATCCATCCCTGTTTTTTCGGGATAAAAGTTAGCCTATGTAACTATTTAAGTCCTAAACTTTATACTCATGCATAAAACACGTCGATCCATTGCTCTGTTGCTGCGTGACTGAAGGACAAACCAACGAACAATCTTTCGCATCAATTATAATACCTATTAGTAAATGACTTGCCGTGCCGTGCCGTGTGGTGACGGCAGTTCAGAATACAGCTGTCACCACCCCTCCTTTTCCGCGGGTGTCGTACGAGGCGACTAAGGGAATATAGCGGAGAACGGGCAGCAGCGTCCTCTGTGCTACTACTGCCATCTACTGCGATCACCAACCCGTCTGCCCCGCGTGGTGATTATGGGCAAACCCTCCCCTTGGGAGAGGCCTTTAGTCCAGCAGTGAACTGTTATAGGCTATTGATGATGATGATGATGATGATGAAATGACTAAGGAAATAAGAATATTAGAAAGAAAATATTAAAATAAAATAAGAATTACATCAAATATATAATTAAATCACTATTTGTATTCAGTCATGTAAAAGAACACAGAACTTACATTTGTCTTAACTATTTATATTCCATACATATATGGATATTCTGCGTAGTAACTTGTAAGCTCTAAAACGCCACGTAATTGATTTCGCTTCTCCGGTGAACATTGGGTAAGCAATTTCACAGTCATAATCTTAATATAAATTGTTATAAGTACAGATTAGCGGATGGGAATGGTATTTAGCGTCTATTCTTGGACTTTGATACTTTATAATGTAGATAATGTAATGTTGCAAACTTGATAAACGTTTTTTCTATTATAAAAAGTCATTATATTCCAGAGTACTGCATTATTAATTTTGTTTGGATCCGTATGTTTAACTTTAATATTTGCGAATATTTCGCCATTTTTGTCTAGAAGCCGAAAGGTGGCTTTGTGAACTCTGTAATAAAACGACGTGGCACCATCTTGTTTGAGCTCGTTTGATGAATCTTGACAAGTACCTACTCTGGTCCTAGGTGATGTCCAGCTTCTAATGATGGAACTGGAAGGTGGCTATGGGAACTCTGTAATTAAACGACGTAACTCCATCTAATTTGAGCTCGTTTGATTCGTCTTAACCAGTACTCTGGTCCTACATGATATCCGGGTTCTGATCATACCGTTGGCTAAGGGAACTCTGTAATAAAGCAACCCAGCCCCATCGAGTTTCTTATCTTTCGAGTTCTTTAATATTAAAAGCAAGAAAAGGTTAGAATTATTTTGCTATAATCCGCCAACAGAAAAATCTGTGTGGTCAAACATGCAATTAAAAGCTAAGCACCACTCACCTACCCAGCCAAGCAAGAAAGCCAAGTTCCCAAGCAAGCAATGCCACCACCACTCACATGCACCATCACACAAGACTTTTACACTACTCTCGACGCACGTTTCGCCCCGACACCGGAGCATCCTCAGGAGATGTCGACTATACAATGCTGTATTGTCTAGTAGACAATACATTGTCTACGAAAAACGTGCGAAACGTGCGTCGAGAGTAGTGTAAAAGTCTTGTGTGATGGTGCATGTGAGTGGTGGTGGCATTGCTTGCTTGGGAACTTGGCTTTCTTGCTTGGCTGGGTAGGTGAGTGGTGCTTAGCTTTTAATTGCATGTTTGACCACACAGATTTTTTCTGTTGGCGGATTATAGCAAAATAATTCTAACCTTTTCTTGCTAATCATGGACTTCCGCAAAGTAACGCCTGCTTCTATCCAAATATTAAAAGCTTGTTATTTAATTCTTTTTTAATTTACACTTGTTGGTTGGTGTTGCTCTTCACTTCGTCCATTGTTAGACAGTGAAGGTTATGCCCATTGCCATTCCTTTCGATGTTGTACCAGTCTCATCCAAGTATTCCCCATAAGCTTGTTGATATCGTCAGACCAGCAGGATGGTTGACTTCCTCATTTCTCTTTCTGGTACGTGGTCTCCACTCCAAAACATACGAACGACGTTCTTCTTTTGGAGGTCCTATGCAGGTCCTGAGGCCCTGTAGCACGTCGACCGTCGCCGGTCCATTGTGCTCGCCACTTTTTAAAGCTTCTCTCCGATACTCGTTGCCGCCAGGAACAGCAGCACTTTCTTGGCTGGGATGAGTGTAGCCTCCTCAGGGTGCACGATGTGTTTCCCTAGATGGATGCTTCGTTTGTGCATTAAAGCGGGGCAGTAACAGATAATATGTAGCGGCTTTTCCACCGATTCCTGACAGAGTCTGCATATATCTGAGCCCTGGAGCTTGAGGTTATACATGTGTCTATTTAAAACTAGCGGCACGCTATGATGGCCGGTTTGACACATTACAATAGTGATGTGGAATGTCAATTTATTCTCGAACAAAAAACGGTAAAATTGGCCCTCCATTTTGAGCTTCACGATCGAAATAGTTACGAAGGCGTATTACGAACTCACGTGTCTGACTATTTAGAACAGTTCTCTGCGTACGTTCGGTCATATCGACGAAATCCACAACAAAGGGCTTGAACAGAGTCCAAATTAACGAGCAAGGGTCAACAGTAATGCAGTATCAATATTTGAAATCCAAAGCCAGGTCAAAACTATATCACAATCGCATTGCACTGACAGTTTATACTTTTCGAAGCAACGTCAATTCGAAACTGCTTTGTTTTGCATTGAGCATTGACGCGAGTTTGCCGGAGGTAGTAGTTGTGCTAGCCAGCGATCCTATGTGACGATCGTATTAGATTCCATTTTTAAAAATTTTCAATTTAGAAAACCAAATGCCGAGTTGTGGTATATATCATATAAAAATAAAAATTTTACCTTTTGTATGAAACAGCTGATATTTTTTTGCGATTTCAGAGGTTTGTCCACATAGTGAAAATTGTTCATATTCACAAGTACATTCACCCCTTAAATGGTGCAAACTGATTTTTCTACACTTGTATACATTTTAGAAATCAATTTAATAAATAAATTTTGAGTCCTAAACCTAAAACTACATTCGATAAAATTTATGAATCTCTGCACATCACTATCGTCAATAAAGTAATACAATTATTTCCTTCAAAGTCGTTATCAATTAATACGGAACTTCATGAGCGGACAAACGTCAAACCGGCCATCATAGCGTGCCGCTAGTGTAGTCCACAATGTCCCGTCCCGGGACGAACGACGTTACTGTTATCCATCTCGTATATTATATACCTAGGTACGATGCATGTTCATTGTTCATATACCTAGATAACTTCGACCTTAGAGGCATGTTGAACAGTTTATTTCGCATACACGCCGGTACACAGATACGACGAGATATCCATTTAAGGCGCGCCAGATACAATTGCTCTTGTCTGGTTTAGGATATAATCTAGATTTTGCACTGTTTATGCACCTATCTTAATAGAAGGAATTCATTCAGTTAGACGGTAAACCGGTGGCTTGGTCTTAGAATACGATAACTTTTTAACTCACCTAAAACAGTTTAAAGACGTTTCTTTAAAAAATATCGATAACTTCTTAACTTACCTAAAATATTTAAAGATGTCTCTTAAGAAAATATTGTAAGTAGGTAGTGTACCTATTAAAAAAATTTCGAAGTTGATAAACTGCTGTTTTGTTGAGGTTGTCTAAATTCACTTAACCAATTTAGAAAGAAAGAAATTGCACTTAGATGACGGCGGTGCAGGTAAATGTTAAAAATATTCTACTCTACAATCCCATAACACCTTACGTTATTCTTAGTAAAATTAATTACTAAATTGCCACTCTGCTATAAATTGCCTTTAATTTTCTTTAATAACCGTGCACAAGTGAAATAACATAAGTGTTGCCGCAAAATTCGTCAAGTCATTTTATCGCTTGTAAAATGGGGACGCCTCCAGTCTATAAACTATATTCAAGTAATTAATAATATATAATATAGTAAAATATATAATAGATTCAAATATATTTCATGACTAGCATATTACCTGCAACTTAGTTAACATGGGTTTAGATCTTAAACAGTTAATTATAATATAAGCTTTTATGACTGTCAACCTCCGCTGGGGGACGACACTAGAACAAGAAATTAATTACACTTTTTAATTAAACCTTTATTGAGTGCTGTTATTTTTACTATAAACAGTTTCGTCATTATATTATTGCTTCTGGCTGTAAACTTTTTGTATTAATTAATTGCTTAATGGGCATTGATGTTAATTTTACAATTTAAAATTTTATTTTCCAACACTGTTTGGCGGTAACACAGCTTTTGGATAATTATTTTTTTATGTTATTCACATCCTTCCTTTTACGATTTTCTAATCATCACGACTGAATACACATTCTATTAGTTACATTACATGATTAGGTAATTTCGATTAACTTTGGTAGTTGTTACGGCTTCAATATTATGTATAACACAAAACCCCAAAAATCTTGTTTCAAAATAATACTTACCAAATCGCGTTTCAAAAGATAACTACCGCCATCTATCGGTGGTTTGAATAGCTTAAAAGAAAAATTAGGTTTATTTATAAATATAGGTTTTGCGCCCTGCGCAAACTATGGGCGCGCACTCGCTGTCCGACGGTCAAGCGTGACCTCAACCGTCTTGCACAGGAAGTGAGGCTAGCACTCGGCGTCCGCGAAGATGATGACTGGGAGAAGACCATCGACGCGGCAGCCGAGTCAGAAACATCGCTGTACCACCTGTGCAAGACACTCACCGGATCTGACTCACCCGCCTACCCGCTACTAGACAACCAGGGTAGGCGAAGATACTCCGCGCATGACCGAGCTGAGATCATGGCGGAGTATATGGAGAAGCAATTCACCCCCAACCCACCGGCCAACGACAACGCGCACAGGCACCACACCGAGCTCGACCATCAAGTGCGGGAATTCCTGTCGGCCCAGACTCCTCCGCTCCGGGGGGACGAGTTCATCTCCCCGTCTGAGCTGAGGAAAGCCGTCATCCGTCTCCCCAAACGGAAGGCGGCAGGCTACGACGGAATTCCGATCGCCGCACTTCAGCAGCTGCCAAGAAGAGCCCTCGTAGCGCTAGCGAGGCTCTTCAATGGCATTCTCCGCACCGCACACTTCCCGGAGACCTGGAAGCGGGGGAAGGTGATCACCATCCCCAAACCGGGCAAGGACCGCCGCCTCCCAGGGAGCTACCGCCCGATCACCCTACTGCCGCACATCGCCAAGCTGTTCGAGCGTCTGTTGCTGCGAAGGCTCACCCCGTACGTCCGTTTACGGGATGAGCAGTTCGGCTTTCGCAGTAACCACTCAACGACGCTCCAGCTGGCGAGAGGACTTCACCACATCGCCAGCAAGACGAACAAGGGCTACTGCACCGTCGGGGTCTTTCTCGACATCGAGAAGGCCTTCGACCGTGTGTGGCACACCGGTCTGCTGGCAAAGCTCCTCACCACCGACCTGCCACCCGCGATTGTGCGGCTGGTGGCCTCTTTCCTGGACGGGCGGTCCTTCCACGTCTCCGTGGAGGGTGCGGACTCCCAGCCGCGCCCCATCCGTGCGGGAGTGCCCCAAGGCAGCTGCCTCTCCCCGTGCCTGTACGCGTTGTACACCAACGACATCCCTACCCTCGCCGGACACCTGCGCGAGGGGGAGGAAGACGTGCTGTTGTCGCTCTACGCCGACGACAGCGCGTATCTCGCGTCGTCGTTCCACCAAGCCGCCGCCTGCAATAAGATGCAGCGCATGTTGGACCTGCTTCCGGAGTGGCTGGACAAGTGGAGGATGGCCGTCAACGTGGGGAAGACGGCCGCGATCCTGTTCGGCATCCGGAAGCCATTACGTCAGCTCCGCTTCCGAGGGCAGGACATAGAGTGGCAAACTTCGGTGTGCTACTTGGGGTGCCGCATCGACCTCAGCCTGAACCTGATTCCCATGGTCAACCACGTGGTGAGTCAGGCTAAGGCGGCACTGTCGATGCTGTACCAAGTCTTCACCTCGAGTCTATCACCGAAGACCAAGCTCCTCATCTATGGAGCCTATGTCCGCTCCAGACTGACGTACGCGGCCCCAGCCTGGTATGCGTACTGCTCAGCGTACCAGGCACGCCGCCTACAGGTCCAACAGAACAAGTGCCTCCGCCTGATCGTTGGAGCTCCGAGGTACGTGAGGAACGATGTGATCCATCGCGACCTCAAGACGCCCACCGTGGAGGAGTACGTCCGTACACTGGCGCGGCGCATGTTCGCCAGCGCCGACAACGGACCGTACGAACACCTCCACGGCATCGCACCGCTAGCCAGCCGACCACCGACCGGGCGTCCTCTACCTCGTGAGCTCCTGCGATCGCCACCACCGAGGAGGCACGCAGGCGGCCACAGCGACGACGACGCGAGACCCACCGGACATGACCTCAGCTCCGCGCACGGTGGCGACACCATCGCCCGTAGCGCGGAGCACTCCACCGGATTTGACACTGCCCCGCTCGCGGCGGCTATCTGCCCGCCAGCGACGCGGGGCCCCTGGCGATACACTGGCCCCGCGCTCGATGACGACCCTTTCGTCAGTAGCGCGGGGCCCCACACCGAACACGACACCGCTCCGCTCGCGGCGGCGACTTGCCCGCCTGCGACGCGGGGCCCCCGGACCGACACCGGTCCCGCGCACGGCAGCGACCTTATCGCCCGTAGCGCGGGCCCACCCTCTGGACCCGACACCGCTCCGCTCGCGGCGGCTACCCTGCCCGCCAGCGAGCGGAGCCACTGGACTGACATTGAGCCACAAGGCCCCTACTCAAGTTGAATAGGAGCCTCAGCCGTCGTGGATTGCCAAGACGGCTGAAAACTCACCACCGGGGAAGTGTTCTTCCCCGCGACCCGCCCGGGTAATGAGGCCACGCCTCGAAGCCCGCACCCTCCGCTGGCCACGGCCAACGAAGACGACCCTCGCAACAATTAGGTTTATTACGTTGAATAATTATTAGTATACGTAGTGAGGTTATTTTATTGAATTAAATATATTTTGCAGTAATTGAAGAACAAAACATCAGCCATGCTCTTGAAACCAGGTTAATGTGAGGATGGCAAGATTTATTATATTGTAAACTTGTTTTGAAAAGAGCAACCGCCGAGTTTCATACTGGTTCTTCTCGGCAGGAAGGGCATTCCGAACCAGTGGTGGAGTCAGACGATTCAAAAGCACTTGCAAAAAGTTTATTTGAATAAAACATATTTCTATTCATTATATTCTATTGTGAGGTTGGCCGTGGCTATTAACACCTTTAACCGTCAAATACATGCCGTCAAGCGATTAAGCGTTCCGGCACGATGGCGTGTAGAAACCGATTAGGGGTATGGGTTTAATTAAAACTGTCATACCCCCTTCGAAGTTAGCCCACTACCATCTTAGACTGTGTCGATAAGCGCAGCGAAAGATCTTGTTATCAAATAAAATTCTGTTCGAATTCCGACTTTACTTTATCACTTGTTAATATTCACAAAGTATAATTCCATGATACTCTCAAGCTATTAGCGGAAGCACCACAGAATAAACAATCTCAGTTAGACACGACGCTGCGCGCTCTATAATTTAGTGCCTAACTATCCCCTTCTCAGCGAGGCTTAAATTGAAACCGACCGCTTGTGGTTCACAGATCCGTTACGTTCCCGGCTGTCGTCGTTGTAATTACAGTTGACTCAGCAAAGGTTTTACTAGACTTTAAAGAAAACCGAAAAGCCTTTTCCATAGAACCTTAGCCATATAATAACTACACTTATAATAGTACATAGAGCCCAAAAATATGTTTTTAATTTTTGTGTTAAATTAAAAGATTATTCGGCGACGAAAAATCTGTCAGTAAAGAATTTGTACTGCTACAAAAAGGCCACGAAGTAATATAATAAATACGAATACGAAAATATTATAGAATACATACCTAGTTACAATATAATGAATGTGTGAAAATATAACGTGAAAAGTTCAACTTAACACTCTGCTTCTACTAGCAGCAAAAGGGACAAAACGGCACCGACGTTTTATTATTAAAAATGGCAATTTTTTAATTTAACCTTACTATAACTCCATAAGTATTACGCAAGAGTTATTTAAAGAAATCACTTCGGTGACAAGGCTGCCCTTGCATTCTGCATTATTGTCTTGTCTTTGTTCTGTTTTGTCCTTATGATATTATTATTTTGTTTTTCTGTGTTTTGGTGCAATAAAGTATACTACTTCTACTATGGCTACTACTAAGAGCAGTAACTCGTATAGGTAGAATAATTTGATATAAAAAATCTTTTTAAACAACCTACTTCAAACGCCCGCGTATGTAATTTATTGTTTATATTTAAAAAAAAAACCGCTCAACCAATTTCTGTAAAATTTCAATGGAACCACCTGGGAAGTATGCCCTTTGAAACAAAAAATAATTTTCCAAATCGGTTCAGGCGTCTTCGAGTAATTGGTGAACATACTTAAAAAGAAATTAGTAAAAAAAAGATTCCGACGAATTGAGAACCTCCTCCTTTTTTGAAGTCGGTTAAAAAGTGTAAGCAGTTATTACTGCAGTCTACAAAAGATTTTGCGGGGCCCAGAGTTACCCCACAATATACAATAGGTAAACCTATCAACTACCTACTGTGAGCAACGGGTTTAAAGTATGTAAGTCATAACTTTACTTAAAACTCGCTACTGATACAATCAAACAGGTGCAAATGAGTATTTGAATTTCATATCAATTGTAAAGATAATATTTTATTGTTGAATACGAATTAAGAATTCTACGCTTTGTTGGGCTGGTTCTTTATAAGGCGGCCATTTTTACATGACTTTAATTAGTTGTAATTATACGGTGCTGAAAAATTAAGCGAAGCATATCTAGAGATAAGAAGCTGAGTGTTGATGGATTCTACTCTAATTCATTAAGTAACTTGTAACTTTTAATTTATATTTAAGTTAATTCTAACATACAATGTTTGATTGAGATTATCAAACTGAGTTGGGGTTGGTAGTAATTTATAATTATGAAAACAAGACAACTAGTATTACATATAATAAATCTAGTTGATGCTCGTGGAGTTAATTTTTAAAATTTCATTTTCCGAGACAAAAAGTAGCCAGGTCCTTAATTAGTATACCCTTGCAAAAACCAGGTCGATCCGTTGCTCCATTGCTGCGTAATTGAAGGAACAACCAACAAACAAACACATTTTCGCATTTATAATATTAGTAAGAATGTAAGCGTTGTACGAATTAATGCGATGGTAGGTCGATAAGGAAAATTATTATCGGGCCATCTGATGTAACCTTTCACTGAACATATCATACCTTTAGATTTTAGCCTTCGCAGATAATATTAATGATGATGATCGCCTAATTGAATTAACGGTGAAATTAGACGAACTCTATCAATCTAATCTAGGGAGGGCCGCGGAGGCTTGATAGAAATTATTGCGTCGTTGATGTTGTAATATTGGAAAACATGGAAAAGGATGAGTTCTTCATCCTCTTCGTAACACTCTTGGCAGAGCGGTCGTGGTCATCACGAAGTGACGTCTTTAGCGGCAGATGTGATCCGCCTCACGGGCATTCGCCACTTCTCCCTGCTGGCCGAGAGCCTGGTCTTCTTCTTCTTCTTCTTCGGGACACTCTTGTCAGAGCGGTCGTGGTCATCACGAAGTGACGCCTTTAGCGGCAGATGTGATCCGCCACACGGGCATTCGCCACATCTCCCTGCTGGCCAACAGCCTGATCTTCTTCTTCTCCTTCTTCGTGACACTCTTGGCAGAGCGGTCGTGGTCATCAAGAAGTGACGTCTTAGCGGCAGATGTGATTCGCCTCACGAGCATTCGCCACTTCTCCCTGCTGGCCGACAGCCTGGTACACTCGTGCAATGGACCGCCCACTGCAGACTTAATTTGCTCGGTCCATCGCATGGGCGACCTTCCTCGCCCTCTGGTGCCCTCCACTTTGCCCTGGAGCCTACCTGGTACACTTGTACAATGGACCGCCGGCATCAGCAGACTTATTTCTATTCGGTCCATCGAATGGGTGAACCCTCGTGGAGTTATAGGTTTTTAAAAATCTGCAGGAACCCTCTGCTTTTCCGGTATTAAAGGTAGTCCATATCACTATCTAAAGCCCTCAACTAGGTATACCCATGCAAAAATCACGACGATCCGTTGTTGCGTGATTGAGTAGAATTGTAGGAAGGATAAATAGAAATCAATGTTTGTACACTTTGTCCTCTATGCTTTCCGAACCCATTGATCAGATTGTGATGAAACTTTTGTAGGCTGTTCTGTGGCGCCCGCGAGGCATTGCAATGCAACGCATGCCGGGTACAGCTAGTAGATTATAAACCTATCTTCAATTTCATTATGAGATGTGTTCACTGAAACAGGTCGGGTTAATCCGAACCACGGATGTTAGGATCAAACTTAATCGAGTAACAGTAGTGAAAACCCACTACATAATTAGCGGTCAGCAGTGATAACTAGACGTATAATATTACACTATGATGAAAGCCCAGACATACTTCGCATAATGTTCCTACTTTAGGACTTACCTACTCTATTTTATTGGGACTTGATTAGGATATATTCAAGAATTATTTTTATTTTTAGCGATTTTTGGTAATGCAAAAACCACTAGAAAACTATAAAATTCAAATTAAATTCAAATTAAAAATTATTTATTTCATGTTCAATTTGAGGTTCTTATGACAAGTCAAGACTCTACCACCGGTTCGAAAAACAGATTCTGTTGAGAAGAACCGGCAAAAGAAGCCAGCAGTTGCTTTTATGATTACTTTCATATTAAAATGTTTATGCTTTATCAGTCTTACCAGAGAGGTTACTAGAGCTCTTGCCAAAACTCTCTGGCGTCTAGACCAAATGTATTATTTCAATTTTATTTTGAGATGTCATACAATGTCGAACTTACATTAAGGTTGTCATTATATGTTATGACATTTCAAAACAAAATTGAACCCAGAAAGTCTTTACTCCACGATTAAACGTTACTCAAGTCTCAAAGATGGTGAAGTTGGCACTTAGTCATGAATTGGATTCGAACCTTTAGCTGGATGATGTAATATAACACAGATTCAAAAACTCCATTTAGGTCTGCTATAGTATGCATCTTTTAGTCACAGTACAAAATTAATTGTAAGCCATTATTTTGTGGTGTAGAAAGCGGGTCGGGAATGACGGTAGTTGCCTGCCCTCGTATTAACTTTGTAGTGTAGTCTTGCGTTTAGTGAATTATAGGATATTTCCTGCGTCGTGGTAGAGTTATAAAGTATAGCTTAAATATCCCTACAATTTAATGACGGTCAGCAAACTTCGCATATTTATTACTTACCTGAAAATGAGAAACTTTTATTTTGAACGTTTATTAATTGCAATTATTTTGTAAAAGGAAAATAATTCAAAAGTACGGACTTACTACAAATAAAAGGATCAGGGTTATGAGAAAGACTAACCTTTGGGGTTCAATACTTTCTCCTTTAAACGCTCATTCTCATCATAGTTTCAACTCATAGTCAAGATTAAGTTTAAGTTGTGTAATCCTACGTTATGCCAATGTTTTAGAAACCAAGAATATTATCACAATAGAGTTAAACAAAGAGTTCAAAAAGTGTAATTTAGATAAAACTGTAATACATTGATGGAAATTGGAAAAACTATTTTTTTAAGTATGGATATTATGAAATTATAAGGTTTGTCTTAGAATTCTTCGTAGTGTGGTCACCCTAAGTGCAATGCTCGCACGTATGCGAGATACCCTATCCGCGCTTTTGTCCCGCACTCTCAGATGTAATTGTTGCCCTATAATGACTGCCATTCATTTGCTTAGAGCCCACTTTGTGCAGTCATTATGATTTTGTGCATTGATACGCCGGTGACCACTGAAGGTTATTTCCGATTTGCTTCATATGAATTTAGTGCTTATTGTAATAGTGTTAAGTACTAGTTTGCTGTGTGCCATTATCAATTAATTTATTGAGATTTATTATCTTTGGAGCACATCGCGATGGATGGGCCTTACGAAATTTTCTTGAAAGATCAATTTGGCAAAGTATTTCCATGACTACTTGATGTACTCCACTGTGAGCTTTGACCAGATACCATACTATGACTTTTAATATGAGAAGAGAGAGAAGAGATGATAAGTTTCAACCTATAAGTTTTGACATAAATTCTCTATTAGTCTGCTTATTTTGACAGGTATGCCTACAAGTTACGAAATACCTTGCCAGTATCTTCTTATTAAAAATGCACAGTATCTGTTAAATTGTAGGACCATGAAAACATTTTCCGAATTATACATGTTATCAATTGTGCAAGGAAATCGTATTAATCTGACTATGAATGATTTGATTTTTCACTAATTTAATAGGTAGACCCGAAGGGCGACTTTACTTCACGGTTTACGAGTTAATGTACCTGTTGAAATCATCATGTAGGTACGTAATAGATGGTTTTGTAGAAAGATATTACGTAGAAAGTTGTTCTATGCAATGTACACGCATCTTGATCTCATGAGATATTTGCAATTTATCACGAAACGTCGCTTTCCAACTATCTTGCACATTTTCAACATTTTGATCTCTATTATACACATCTAAAGTAATATATCTTTTTACTCATTTACTATAAGTAAGTACTAATATGAAAGTGTGTGTATTTTTGTATATTTATTTGCAGGTATACTTTTATATTTATGCCTCAAACTTTCGAACAATATCAACAAAATTTTCTTCGAAGCTCTTCCTGGTAATGGAGATTTATGTCAGGTTATGAAGATTTAAATTAGGTTATCTATTTTAAACTATTACCAGTAATTAACGACAAGTTTTTAAATTACTGTCACTCTCCATAGGTCAACTTCCGAGTCAGTCCAGGTCAACAGATTTTCGTTTATTATTATAGTAAACAAGATATTTGATGAATTTCCGAGCATATCATAAATTCAGCTTACCTTTCCGACTCAGTCCATTTACATCATTGCTATTCCCAATCGTGTCGTATTTAACTTAATATTCCCGCAATTTTGCTAGTTTGCCAAGTCACATACTGTATCAGGCTATTCTATAAGATTCTATCCGATGTTGATCATTTTCGCAATAATTTTCCATTCCCCGTCATGTCTCAGATTTGTTGCTAACTGTATAACTTTGCAAGAGTCATCCAACTAAGTAGCCAGATCACGTCGTCTTTATTAAAGGGCTTGGCCCGCTCGGTACCTTAAGGCTGGCCTTTACACATGGGATGTGCGCGGACGCGCGCGAATCCGTCAGTAACATTGCTTCTTTTCTTAGCTTAACTGATTTAAGTAACTCCAAATTCATAATTTCAATATTCTTTATTGATAGTTGGTGCACTTGCTACACTGTGTACTTTTAGAATTTCAACAATTTTAATGAAATCCCATTGTGCTAATCAAATAATGATGATAATAATTTAATGAAAGCTAAAGAAACTAAAGCTGTGATGGTTCCCAACGCGTCACATTGTACTAATGTGGTAATCACGTTTTTGGCCTCCATGGCTAGTCTTATTGATAAAGCCGGGAAGCCGAGTTATTTAGCGTTCCGGTACGATGCCGTGTAGAAATCGATAGAGTTTAGGGTACGATTTAATCTAAAAGCGTCGTTAGTTACCAGAGGAGATCGCAGTCAAGGGTAAACTTGTAGTAAGAATAAAAAAGACTAAACCAAAAGCGTAGAGTGTGCTAGGATCTTTAGTTGGACGTCGCAAAAAAGGCCTACCACATCATTAGTGGACAAAATCCAGCTGAAAGCCTTCAAACAGACAGGGGACGTCTTATTCAGCGGTACCATAAATAAGATGCGCTGCCTAGTGAAATATTAGATGCAAAGGAACATACGGAAAAATGTCGTACCTGATTAACATATAAATATGGCGAGGCCCTGAAACAGATATTGTCGGTGTTTCGCAAATAAATTGTCAAGTCCTGAGATCTTTTAGCTTCTTGAAGGTTTTAAGGGTACGGTCGGGACGTGCGTTGCATTTATGGGTTTAATTCGAGGAGCTGTTTGGGTTTTCAACTTTAATAACAAGTAACGGCTGGTATGAATAAATAGTAGCGTAGTTTCAGTAAACCTACCTGAATATACTCGTATTTTATACCTAGCGAAGGAAAAGCTTCTTTCGACGAGTCAAGTTTCGTATGTTTTGGATTTTCTAGTATGTACCTTAATCCTATCCTATTAATATTGTAAATGTTAATTGTAAAGTTTGTGAGGATGGATGGATGTTTGTTACTCTTTAACGCGACAACGAATGAACCGATTTTGCTGAAATTTGGCACAGACATAGATTATAGTCTGGAATAGCACATAGGCTACTTTTTATCCCGGAAAAACAAACAGTTCCTGCGGGATAGCATCGCTATTTTTTACGCATTTGTTCTTCAAAATACGCGCAATGGAGTTTTAGATTGACGTGATTTTTTTGCACAGGTAAAGTTAAGGGCCTGAAAAATGACATAGGCTACTTTTTATCCCGGGAAAACAAACGGTTCCTGCGGGATATTAGTATACTACTTTTCACACATTTATCTTTCAATTATGCGCCAACGGAGTTACAGATTGACGTGGTTTTTTGGAGAGGCATAGTTGATGCCTTGAAAAGTGACAAAGGCTACTTTTTATCCCGGGGAAACAAACAGTTCCCGCGGGATATTAGTATGCTACTTTTCACATATCTATCCTTCAATTATGCGCCAATATGCATGCATGCATACATGTATGTATGTATGTATGTATATATGTATGTATGTATGTATGTATGTGTGTATATATATGTATGTAGTTATGTATGTATGTATGTACGCATGTATGCATGCATGTATGTACGAGTATGTATGCATGGATGTATGTTTGTATTTATGTATGTTTGTATCCTCCTATATGTTCCCGGGACAAAAAGTAGCCTGTGTTACTTTCCAGATCCTCAACTTTACCTGTGTAAAAAACCACGTCAATCTAAATGCACTTGCACTTTATATGTAAAATATTATAAATACGAAAGTATGTTGGTTTGTCCTTCAATCACGCCCCAACAGAGCTACGGATCGACGTGATTTTTTGCAGGGGTACCTATAGTTGAGAACCTGGAGACTGACAGGCTACTTTTTATTGCACAAAATCAAAGAATTCCCGAGGTATTTTAAAAACTAAATTCACGCAGACGAAGTCGCGGGCATCAGCTAGTATTATTATCATTATAGAATGCAACCTTTATATTAAACTATTTACCTATAGAAGGGTGATTAAGTTATCGAAAGTTTCCCATTCACATTTGGAAACTTTCTGTTTAGAAGTCGTAAACACTCTTTCAATTATCTTGGTTTTTAGGGTTCCGTACCCAAAGGGTGCCAACGGGACCCTATTACTAAGCCTCCGCTGTCCGTCCGTCCGTCCGTCCATCCGTCCGTCTGTCAGCGGGCTGTATCTCGTAAACCGTAATCGACCGAGCGAAGCGAAGGTCTTTGAGTTAACTAGAGCGATTTGCACTTGTCCGTCCGTCCGTCCGTCCGTCCGTCCGTCCGTCTGTCAGAGCCTTATAACTTTTGAATTACTGAACGTAATTACTTCAAATTTAGATATAATATGTAAACCGATGGCCTCCAGCCGAAAATGGCTTAAAAAGTTATAAAAATCTTTATTTCAGGGGGGCTCTCATAGAAGCGAATGCGAAGTAAAAAAAAAAATATCGCGTTACATAAAATTGTTACGTATCATTTTAAAGATAATTTTGAACTGAGTACAAAAATATATTTTTTTTAATTTTTCCCTTAAAATTGACGAAATGGGGGGCTTTCAAAGTGGCGATTTTATACGCTCGCTTGAAGACGCTCCCTAAGAAAATCCGCTATGGATTTTCAAACTGATTTTATGTTTTTAGGTCACTTATATCCTGTACTTGAACAACAAATACTAAAATTATATGAATATTATAAAGAAACGAGATTATTTAATTTTTAATGTACATCAGTAATTCTGCTGCACGGGTCGTCTTCGCTGGCCGTGGCCAGCGGAGGGTACGGGCTTCGAGGCAGGGCCTCATTACCCGGGCGGGGCGCGGGGAAGAGCACTTCCCCGGTGATGGATTTTCAGCCGTCTTGGCAATTAGGTCCATGGCGGCTGAGGCTCCTGGTCCGTGGGGAGCAGGGGCCTTGCGGGGGGGCTTCAAGGGCTCCGCTCGCTGGCGGGCAGAATTGCCGCCGCGAGCGGGGCGGTGTCCGATATGTGGGCCCACGCTACGGGCGATAGTGTCGCCACCGTGCGATGGGCCGACATCAGTTCAGGAGGTTCCGCTCGCTGGCGGGCAGGATTGCCGCCGCGAGCGGAGCAGTGTCAGGTCCAGTGGGTGGTCCCGCGCTACGGGCGATAGAGTCGCTGCCGTGCGCGGGACCGGTGTCGGTTCGGGGACCCCGCGTCGCAGGCGACCAAGTCGCCGCCGCGAGCGGAGCGGTGTCGGGTCCAGAGGGTGGGCCCGCGCTACGGGCGATAGAGTCGCTGCCGTGCGCGGGACCGGTGTCGGTCCGGGGGGCCCGCGTCGCAGGCGGGCAAGTCGCCGCCGCGAGCGGAGCGGTGTCGGGTCCAGAGGGTGGGCCCGCGCTACGGGCGATAGAGTCGCTGCCGTGCGCGGGACCGGTGTCGGTCCGGGGGCCCCGCGTCGCAGGCGGGCAAGTCGCCGCCGCGAGCGGAGCGGTGTCGTGTTCGGTGTGGGGCCCCGCGCTACTGACGAAAGGGTCGTCATCGAGCGCGGGGCCAGTGTATCGCCAGGGGCCCCGCGTCGCTGGCGGGCAGATAGCCGCCGCGAGCGGGGCGGTGTCAAGTCCGGTGAAGTGCTCCGCGCTACGGGCGATGGTGTCGCCACCGTGCGCGGAGCTGAGGTCAAGTCCGGTGGATCTCGCGTCGTCGTCGCTGAGGTCGCCTGCGTGCCTCCTCGGTGGTGGCGATCGCAGGAGCTCACGAGGTAGAGGACGCCCGGTCGGTGGTCGGCTGGCTAGCGGTGCGATGCCGTGGAGGTGCTCGTACGGTCCGTTGTCGGCGCTGGCGAACATGCGCCGCGCCAGTGTACGGACGTACTCCTCCACGGTGGGCGTCTTGAGGTCGCGATGGATCACATCGTTCCTCACGTACCTCGGAGCTCCAACGATCAGACGGAGGCACTTGTTCTGTTGGACCTGTAGGCGGCGCTTCTGGTATGCTGAGCAGAACGCATACCAGGCTGGGGCCGCGTACGTCAGTCTAGAGCGGACATAGGCTCCATAGATGAGGAGCTTGGTCTTCGGCGATAAGCTTGAGGTGAAGACTTG
This sequence comes from Oeneis ivallda, assembly GCA_029955525.1. NCBI lineage: Eukaryota > Metazoa > Arthropoda > Insecta > Lepidoptera > Nymphalidae > Oeneis > Oeneis ivallda. The sequence goes on along the minus strand of JARPMR010000010.1, from coordinate 3,337,729 downwards.
GTGAAGCATCGACAGTGCCGCCTTAGCCTGACTCACCACGTGATTGACCATGGGAATCACATCAGTAATTCATATAGCATCAACATAGCTTCACAATAATGCTAATAGATGGCGCAGTCAGTAACTATTCCCATGGAACTACGAGTTACGACTAACGACCTATCCCAAAAACAGTTTTGCGTCGACCATTATTATTTAGTTACTTATTATAATACAATAATTGTATTGTAATTTTTTTTGTACCATATTATTCAATTAAAATTATTTTTTAGTTAAATTTTAGTTAAATATTGTATATTTTCTATTCGCGTCGATAGATGACGATTTGTACAGATGCCCGTAACCCGGTTTCACTCGTTAGTACCTACATAATAATTCAATGTTTTCACTAACGTTCCCTAACCTTTACGGGCTACCTATAAGTTAGGTGATTGATGTTTTCTGTCAACTTATTTATCACGATCCTGTACGGGACACCTAAAAGGATATTGGGACGGATGTTAGGACTTAGGATTGTATTTAGGAGCTACCTACGTTAAGAGACTCCTACTTAGGGGATGATTTAGGTATGTTTGGTGAAAACGGGCATAATAATAATGTCAGTTTTGGTTATCATGTATCGATTGAATGAATAATCATGGGATACCGTTACCGCGAGGTCTCAGTTCGGGGCGAACAACTAGTATATAGACAGTTGAAATTTTCACCTATTGTGTATTTCTATTGCCGCTATAACAAATAATAAAAATAAAATTAAATAAAAAAATAAAGGGGGCTCCATACATGGAAAAGGAGTCGAAATAAAATTTTATTTTTTTACTATTGGCATGTGGGGTGTCATTGTCTAGAGCTCATTAAGTGGAGTTCAAATACTTTTTTTTTTTTTTTTAATATTTAGCTACAAAAATGAAGAAATGGGGGGCCGTCAAAGTTGTCGGTTTTAGACCAATTTTGTTAGGGGGTCTATCTCAAAAACTAAAGTAGTTAGGAATTTGAAATTTTGGTATATTATGTACTATATAGTGTATTTAAACAACAAATACTGAAAACACCGATTTATAATGCGGCTTGTAAGGTGTGACCAAAAAAAATCGAGCATTTTTCCCCATATGCTAATTTAGTACTTTCTAAGAACTAAGATATCTAAAATCTAGTTTAAAAAATGATTTAGTCATATTGTACGAATGTACGAACCCCTAAAAGAGCGACGCCCGACTCGCACTTGGCCGATTTTTATTCTAATCAGAAACCATAAGTTATTCATTTTTGTGTTATTTTTAACAGACTTAAAAATCGGCCAAGTGCGAGTCGGGCCTCGCTCTTTTAGGGTTCCGTTAAAAAAAATTAAATAAAAATATTTCCATGTACCCATGGAAATATTTTAATTTAATTTTTTTAATTTAATTTAATTTTTATTATTTGTTGTTATAGCGGCAATAGAAATACATAAATTATGTGAAAATTTCATCTGTCTATCTATTACGGTTTACGAGATACAGCCCGCTGACAGACGGACGGACGGACGGACGGACAGCGTAGGCTTAGTAATAGGGTCCCGTTGGTACCCTTTGGGTACGGAACCCTAAAAAGGGAGGAGGTTCTCAATTCGTTGAAATTTTTTTTATGCATGTTCACCGATTACTGGAATACGCCTGAACCGATTTGGAGAATTCTTTTTTGTTTCAAAGGGTGTACTTTCCACTTCCCAGGTTGTCCCATTGAAATTCTATCGAAAATCGGCTCAGTAGTTTAGGCACTGCTTACCTTCGCAATGACTTTGTCATAGTCGGGTAAAAAATAAATAATTAATTGTAATAAACAAGAAAAATTAATGCTCGTTATCACCAACGTTCCCAACTTTTACGGGCTACCTAAAGCTAAGTTAGGTAAAGCTTTTTGTCAATTTCATTTTCACGAACCCTTAAGAACACTTAATGGTGGAAATGACATTGGGTAAGGGATCGTATTTAGGGGCTACGTAAAGAGACTCCTACTTAGCGGATGGTTTACCTGTGGTTGGTGAAAACAGGCATAAGTCTATCCCTATTCGAGCTTGTTGTAGCACAACCTTTAAAATAGTCAGCTTTTTCACAAAATTAGGCAGATCTATTTCTTGTACTTATAGTAAAACACATTGTTAGAGTTGCGCCAAAAGTTACCACGGTAAAATACCGTTCTCTACTTTTATAACTAATCCGTAATAGTTCAGTTATTCTTATGGGTACAGGTAATTCTATCATTTTAATATTATGCGATTCGTAGCAGTAAAGATTTATGATGTGATACCTAGTTGTGAACGCTTTACAAATTATCGAATGGTATTTCAGAAAGTGAACAATAATTACTGTCCAAGAGCCGGTGGGAATTTCTGGTGAAGTTCTCGGTAAAAACTTACAGCGCTGAAAATAATAGTCCTGCCAGCCAATCCGTGGTAGATTCACAATGAATGAATTTTACATAGAATTATAAACTTGTTTTTTTTGGAAATTGCGATTTTAATAAAAAAAATTGTCTTGGCAACTTTAAACACATCTTTCCCCTTTCACAGAATTATTCATAACTCGCATCTACGATTGCTTCATTGGACTAGTGATTAGCCGTATCAATTCCAAATCTCAGAATAAATACTCGGATTCCAGATTATGAGGTTAGAGACGGGTCTCTCACAGTAGCAGCCTAGATTTGGATGTACGTATAGCTCAGAGAGTCGGGTATTCGCCAGATTTGGTTGTGAAGGACTGTCGAATTTTGACAGCGAGGGTGTAAAGAGTGGACCTGTGTTTGCACACACACACCTATTTATTATAATATCTCCGACATAGTTGAATATTCGCCATTGAGGTGGGCTGCCGAATCAGGATAACATAAATAAAAAAAAAAATGGATAAAAACAGGATAACATAATTGTGATTCTTTGCTGATAGTAAGACATTCTTCTGCTTTCAACAAATACCTCCTAAAAATGCACTAGCTCCCCGACTATTACGAACAGTTTCGTTTAATTGGTCGTGCAAATATTCGTATTTAATTGGTCGGCACTGGGCACTAAATCAAAGGTTTTGGATTTCAATTAAACATCCAAATAGGCGAAGAGCGTTAATCATTTACAAGTAATAGAATATCCTCGACTTCCTTTTACTTAGCATTTATCTAACTTTACTCGATAGTTAACTTGAACAATTACTTAATTAGTGATAATAATTAAAGGCCAATAGCTGATAATAAGTATTCTACGTAGTAGGGTTGATTCTCATCATTATTTTATACGCAACAGCAAATAAAATTTTAAAAACCTTTTAGTGAAAACAATCGCTAAATTAAATCTGAATTTTAAACATACATAGACTGTTCAAATCATAACCCCACCTTTTGGATTTGCCATAGTTGGGTAAAAAGTGTATTAATTTAATATGTCGTGTGATGCGGGTTGTTAAGTTCCCTCAAATATTGTTGAGCGAAGCAATGGCTGGATCATGCGTCATGCTCGTGAACGGGTTCCACCAGCGGGAATGGGCTACTTTCTGTCTGCCCGTCTTGTGTCATGTGTTGAATTATAATTAGGTATGCTTTTGTGGAACTCACTATGGAAACACTACATAGCATAGTATCTATTGAATGGTAAACTTGTTTTGAAAAGAGCAACCGCCGAGTTTCTTGCTGGTTCTTCTCGGCAGGAAGGGCATTCCGAACCAGTGGTAGACTCATCGACGATTCAAAAGCACATTTCTATTCTATTCTTTATTCTGTTCTATTCTAATATTAAGTTGTCAAAAAGCTCTTTGGCTCTAACCAAATACCAACAACAACCTACATCAAAATAGGTCAGCAGTGGGGGGTAATAAAAATTGCAGGAATCGTCCAATTAGCACCTTCTGACTGTTCGATAACTTTGCACCTACGTTTATAGGAAACTCGCAGTAATTCAATAAAGGAGCTCCCGAGCCTTTTGCGGATTTCATGTGTCGAGCAATTCACAAGGCTTCAGAATGTAGTTATATTAATATGTGAGTTTCCTTATATTACAGTTGAATTGACTTGGGAAATTCGGGCTTTCATGTAGACATGCAAATAATTTATCTAAATAAATAAAAGGAAAAGGTGACTGACTGACTTGATCTATAAACGCACAGCCCAAACCACTGGACGGATCGGGCTATTTAGCATGTAGATAGCTATTATGATGTAGGCATCCGCTAAGAGAGGATTTTTGAAAATTCAACTTCTAAGGGGGTAAAATAGGGGTTTTAAAAATAGAACTTAACGTGAGCAAAGTCGCGGGCAAAATCTCGTTCATTAATATAATTTGACCCCGCACCGGGAAGTGCAGTGTTGGCAGACCCCCACTAGTTGGACCAACGACATCAGACGAGTCGCAATGATCCGCTGGATACAGGCGGCGCAAGACCGAGACCTGTGGAAGTCCATGAAAGAGACCTATGTTAAGCAGGTAGACGTCTATCGGTTGTTGAAGAAGAATATAATAAAAAAAAGTATGTACATCCTAGTGGCTAGACTTCTTTTCGGGGGGTTTGAGTTCCATAGAGCCCGTGCATAGAGCAGTGATACCTCTTGACTTTACGGAGTTATTAAAGCAATTATTACCAATTTTTTTACCGGTGAAGGAAAACATAGTAGGGAATTCTGCACTCCGAAAAACCCCAAATCCACGCAAATGAAGTTGTATTAAATAAAAGCTTGTATTTTAAAAGATTGTACACTTCCGTTTAAATTACATACTTATTCTTTATATCTAAGTAGAATGCCATAAGCCTACTTTGTCGTATTAGTTTACAAATTGCGAAAAACCAAATTAAATTTGAATTCCACGGGCAGACCCGTATAATCAACCTTAAGTCTAAATAAAGTTAAACTTCAGCTGCTGTATCTGCTACTCGTACAGTTAAATGTTCAATGCCGCATCAGTCCGTTTCGCCTCGCTCTAGTTTAACTTAATGCAATTCCATTAATTTCGCGGACCTTGTTTCCTACACCCCGAGGCCAGGCAATAAAGGTCTGTAGGACGACCAGCAGCCGGGGCACTGCTATACGCGATCGTTGTTTATTAAAAGTAACGACAGATTTATGCTATCGTTACAGTTACTTAGAGCCAAAGCAGACGCACGTTTTCGTCTAAGGGCCGATTTCACTAACGAAAATGAAAATGAAAAATGAAAATGATGATGATTTATTTCAAAACAAAATTCTCTGTACAGTAGTATCAGGAGTCCCGATTTAAGAATAGAATAGAATAGAAATATTTTTTATTCAAATAAACTTTTACAAGTGCTTTTGAATAGTCGATGAATCTACCACTGGTTCGGAATGCCTTTCCTGCCGAGAAGAACCAGCAAGAAACTCGGCGGTTGCTATAAAGCTATATATGCAGTGTTTCCACAATGAGGGAAGTTCCAAAAATGCATACCGACTAATTTCTATCCTAAGATGGGCAGACATAAAGTAGCCCCATTCCCGCCAGTGGCACCCGTTCACGAGCATGACGCATTACCCAGCCATTGCTTCGCTCAACCATATTTGAGGGAACGTAACAATTTAAGTTAAAGTAAACCTGTGTCTCGGGATTCCTGCTCTTCCTCCGTCGTTTACGTTATTATAAATATTAAAGAAATAGTAAAAAAATAGTAAACTAACATAAAATAAGTCTTATCCGAGCGTAAAGATATTTTGACAGTATTTTTGATACAAAAACAGTCAGAACGCCCAATTTATTCTTCGATAAAACGTTACACGATGTCGATGTTTATCGGATCGATTAGTTTATCGGTCGTCTGCAAATGCCATTTATGGCATGCAAATTACCAAAACAATAATTATTCTTTCTTACGTAAAAATATCGTTTTTTTTTTTTTTTTTTTTTTTTTTTATCGTTTTTGTTTTTATTTTTTCATTAAAATAGGTACTTACGTCAGCAAAGCAACATTAAAAAAAAGATAAATAAAAACTATAAATGCAATCATTTTCTAATGGATAAAAAAAGTATCTATCATATTTTGTAATATAAGTTTCGTGATGTAATATAGAGATACATTAGTATTTAATAATTGGTTCGATTATCTGACTGATTGCCATTTTCAAAGATGATAATTGCAATTCTGTCTGTCAGACGTATAAATTTAAAGGCGGAAGTCGAATAGTATTATGACAGGCTTGAGATACGTAGATACGTAGATAAGCCAAGACTTTCTCAGATGCATTCATAGTATCTTTGAGATTTATGGTCATCGCTCAATTATCAATCCGGCACCTGACCGCCTCGCCTCGTGCGGTTGAGATTTCGGATTGTTCTGAGAACAACTCGATGACCACCTGTTGGTCGCCCGCTTGCCTTGTATTGCCCATACGCAGGTCCCGGGTGGACCGCGTGCTTCCCCTAAGTTGTTCACTCAACTTATTTTGTGACTTGACTAGAGGACGATGCGTGGAAATGTAAAATCAAATATTACGAAACATACGAGTAGAACTCGTAAAAATCTCTTACTTTACTCTTACTCTTTACTACTTACTACTTGACAATTCGTTGACACGTGATGTCCGCTCGTTGACCACGCGGCCTCCACCCGTTCTCCACTGGGCGTCCACGCGCCGACCACGTGACATCACCGCGAGGTCCACCCGTCGACGACCAGTGTCCGTCGTGCGAAGAGGCGGTGCTAGTCGGGTTGATAAGTGAGCGACGACCTTTAGGAAACGGCTGACCTAGATACGGGACGGTAGCCGTTTTGCGTTACGGCTGTCGCCTGCAGGTAAGCATTATTGAATGGCTCCTCATTGGTTTAGTGGTTAGCTTGTTCAGCTTCAGATCACGAGGTGAGGTCTGGTAAAAAAAAAACATTATTGTGGGTTCGAGTCTCGGATCTGGTAAAAAAATTGTGATTTTTAGCCGAATGCCGAATCAGGTCATATTCCGAGCGTATGTATTCGCATGTTGAGCAGTGATAGCATAGCAGGACTACTGTCTCATTTTCGTGGAGGTCGTGGGTTCGATCCCGGATTAGACCTCTGGCTTCAGAGTTATGTGCGGTTAAGCAATAAATATCTTAAGCTTCAACTGTGAAGGAATACGTCGTGAGGAGACCTGTACGCCTGAAATTTTTCCATAATGTTGGAAGATGTGCGAAGTCTGACATTTGCATTGGGCCAGCGTGGTGGACCCTTATCTGAGATCTAAGAGATCTGTGCTCAGTAGTGAGCTGTTGATGGGTTGCTAATGATGAATAATAAATGTCGATAGAAGTTCCCTTGACTCGAACCGAGAAGCCCAGCAAGAAACTCAGCGTTTATTCATTGATGTATAATAAATTTCAACATTATATTTATTAGGCCCTCAACCGCCGGTTTTCACCAGCGTGCTATTAATCTAAGTTTAATTTCGCCCATGACTGTTTGATTTCACATCAGCCCCTCTAGCCAAGTTACACTTCGTTGTATCTATTCTCTTTCTACTGCTGCGAGGGTCGTCTTCGCTGGCCGTGGCCAGCGGAGGGTACGGGCATCGAGGCAGGGCCTCATTACCCGGGCGGGGCGCGGGGAAGAGCACTTCCCCGGTGTTGTGTTTTCAGCCGTCTTGGCAATCCATGGCGGCTGAGGTTCCTGGTCCGTTGGGAGCAGGGGCCTTGTGGAGGGACTTCTTGGGAGAGGGCTCCGCTCGCTGGCGGGCAGGATTGCCGCCGCGAGCGGAGCAGTGTCCAGTATGTGGACCCGCGCTACGGGCGATGGTGTCGCCACCGTGCGCTGGGCCGACATCAGTCTCTTTCTACGATCGTTGTCACTTGAAGTTTTGGCTAGGGCGAGACTAGATGGCGCTGTAGCTGTTCAAAGACAGAAGTGTATTGATAATATTTCGCGGCATTTTGTATTGTTTTTTTAGCATTTAAAACATTTATGATATAAAATGCCGCGAAATATTATCAATACACTTCTGTCTTTGATCAGCTGCATCGCCATCTAGTCTAGCCGTAGCCAAGACTTCAAGTGACAACGATCGTAGAAAGAGAATAGATACAACGAAGTGTAACTAGGCTAGAGGGGCTGGAATGCCTAGGCAAAGTTATTGCGAGCGGCGCGCGGACAGGGAACTGTGAAAGTGTTGGCTGAGTGTTAACTCTAACTGTATCCGAGTTTTAGTGTTCCTGTTTATTTATTTTGTAATACAGCATCAGTTCTATTAGCGATGCTTGTTCGTTATCTGCGGATATTTCCTTGATTCGAGGTTTTTACACAGTTCATAAAAAATCTTTTTAAGCAACCGACTTCAAACTCCCGCTTTACTACATTATATACACACTATAAAAAGTATTTAATTTATTGTTGATATTTTAAAACATGAAATAAATAATTTTGAGTTTTTGAGATTGTTGTTGTTATTGTTGTTGGAGGAAGGAAGGAGGGATTGGTGAAGGAAAACATCTGCATAGTGAGGAAACCTGCAAAAAGAGAGTTCTTGATCCCAAAGGTGTGTGAGTCTGCCAATTTGCATTGGGCCAGCATGGTGGATTATGGCCTATAACTTTTCTCTGAGGAGACCTGCGCTCAGTGGTGAGCCTTTAATGGGTTGCTCATGATGATGATGATGCAGAGTTTTATATTGTTTTACAAAATAATACTCCATCTAGTTTATTTTCACGTACTAAATTGCAAAACAAATTGCGAAATAAAGCACTGAGATTCACGCGAAAAAGCATCAGCTAGTACAAAAATATGAATTCTTTCCTTCCATTTAATATCTTGCGCAGTCTTCATATTACTGCATCTTCTTCATTTTACTCCGGGGACTTTGTTAAAATTTTTGTATATTATGCTATGGTGATAAAGTTCATTATGCTTTGAATACTTTAGAAGACCCATCAAAACATGTTAGAGACCGCATCGCGTCTCTTTAACTGTGCGTCTATGTACCTTGAGCCTAATAATGCAATTGGTTTTGTGCCGTGGGAAAAATATCCACCAATAAGTATTTACACCAAAGTCACAAAACAAATTACAACGTGATGATTTCAAACAAAATGCCGCATCTAACAATAACCTTTGATTAGTTCCATTATTGGGTTTTATTCAGATATTCTTGTTATTATCCCTGAGAACGCGGCAAAAATAAATTGAGCATGACATATTAATAGTTCAAGAGCTGGTGGTTAAAATTCATAAAGTATTGTATTCGCTAGACATAATTAGGTATGTGAATTCTTTCGATTAAGTCTTTTTTTACCAAGTCTTTTTCTCATGCAAAATTTTGACAAAAAGTCTATTTTTGATTTTGAAGACAAATTCAAATTCTGATTATTTTTATTTATAAAAATAATCAGAATTTGAATTTGTCTATATTTATAAATAAGATATTTTTACTTTAAGACATAAAACATAACTTGTTCGGTCAGTGACAACTTATAGATTTAAAAGTTGATCTATTCTTTCCTTAATTTGCCAATATTAATTGGGTATAGGTTATCAAAACGGTACACCTGCATTCTAACATGACAACTCCATTTCATACCTAGAATAATTTTAATTTAATAATAAAAATCCCTCAATATTTCTAATTTCTAGGATTTTCTAATTTCTAGGTCTTAACGGTTTAGTCAGTGCGTTAGTAAAAATGTCATAGTTGTGTGTGATAGGTGATAGGTGGTATGGAATAGCAAGAATGTGAAAAATCTCAGAGTTTAAAGATATAATTAGTAGGAGTTTCCAAGATTACAGGTGCACTTTTTTAACGAAGAAGAATAAAAAGAATATCAGCCAAATCCTCTCCCCTCCAAATAAGCGGAAAGCTTGTGCTAGGAGCGGGTACGACAATAGTGCAACGGATGGGGTTCGAACCTGCGACCTTTCAGTTTTCAGTCCGCACCTTTAACCATTGGGCTCATTGAGGCGTGTTGAGGCTTATGAAATTAATCTATTGTATATAATATTCTCCTATAACCTATTCTCCTATAGGAGAACCAAAGTCACCGACATAGCTCAGCGAGTCGCGAAACTGAAGTGGAAATGGGCGGGGCACATAGTTCGGAGAGCTGATGGTCGTTGGGGTCCCAAGGTGTTGGAGTGGCGTCCCCGCACCGGGAAGCGCAGTGTTGTCAGACCCGCCACCAGGTGGACCGACGACATCAAACGAGTCGCAGGGAGCCGCTGGATCCACGCGGCGCAAGACCGAGACCGAGGCCTGTGGAAGTCCATGCAAGAGACCTTTGTCCAGTGGACGTCTATCGGTTGATAAAGAAGAAGAAGAAGAAGATATATTCTACGTAGCACACTAGCTCCTTACCTATAAAGCCGATTCTCGAATATTGCACTCTAGGAATCTGTATACACGGGGCCCATTAGCCTTATCTCATTATTCAGTACTAGGTATAAATCTCACTAATGCTTCCATATCTTATAAATCTCTTGCTGGCTGCTTAATTAGAATGAGCTAGGTTGCGCTCGCGCATATCCGCGATATTCGAATACAAGCTATTATGGATGTGGCAAAATTGTAATTACCTTTTTTCCAATATTAGTTAAACATAATTTTGGTCTAGTCGGAGCCTTTGGCTGTTGTTAGTTACCCTACCGGCAAAAACGTAACGCCAACCGATTTATGGCCGATTTCACCAACGTCAAGTGACGTTTTACCGAGGAATGAATTGGACGGTTTGACAGTGTTTGTACTGAAAATACTGTCGAAATATCAAATTATAAGATAAGACTTATTTTATTTTACCTTGTTGAAATCGGCCCTTAGTATTCCAGGAACCGATTAAAAGTTCGGGCTTTATTAAACTGTCGAACCCCTTCCAAGTTAGCCCGCTTCTATATTAGACAGCATCGTCGCATCTGGTGAGATTACAGTAAAGTAGTAGCTAGTCATCTAAAAGAGTTATGACTGTTACATTTACAAACACATTGTTACAAACACGAGTATCAGAACGTCGGCAAATTCATTGAAGATTGCTAATATGTGCTAATATGTCTCAAATTAGACTCATAAAAGCATTTACGAGTTTTAAATGTGAGTACAAACAAGAAAAAAGCTTAAAAACTCGACTACGGAGATATAAGAACCCATATTCATTTTCTTCATATAAAATGTAGCTATGTTATCCGGATCATAAAAGCGAATCACTTGACACCTCATTTATCAAAATTGACTCAGCAGTTTAGGCGCCACAGTGGAACATAATATGTATTAAACAAACATACATACATACATACATAGAATTATAATGCATAGAAAGACAGTAGCCGCGCGCGGAGTGTAACAGTTTCACGGAGGCCTTCAAAGGCTCTTTACGCCTATCGGCGCGCATGTGTCGGCAAGCGAAAATAAACCCTTTCTAGGTAGTCTATAAAGACTAGTTTCACCTACCGGCACACACACAAGACGTGTACGTGTCGGCGAGCGTAAATAAACTACGCCCCTTAGCACATATAGTTCGAAAAGTTTTTCGACGACCTCCCTGGCGCAGTGGTGAGCGCTGTGGTCTTATAACTGGGAGGTCTCGGGTTCGTTTCCCGGCGGGGTCAATTTGGGAATTTATAATTTCTGAATTGTCTCTGGTCTAGTCTGGTGGGAGGCTTTCGTTGGCCGTGGCTAGTTACCACCCTACCGTCAAAGACGTGCCGCCAAGCGATTTAACGTTCCGGCACGATGGCGTGTAGAAACCGATTAGGGGTATGGGTTGAATTTTCACTGCCATACCCCTTCCAAGTTAGTCCGCTACCATCTTAGACTGCATCGTCACTTACCATCAGGTGAGATCGCAGTCAAGGACTATCTTGTCATCGAATAAAAAAAAAGTGGTTACACGTTAAGCTAGTCTCGTTGTATGGAACTATCGGTCTATGCGTTATTAGTCTAAGCACACATACTTATCATAGATTGATTAGACTTGGCCGTAGTCGGTGACAAACATACATATTGCAAATTACCACATCCGCGTATGGCGCTCCATGTGCGTACAGTGATACATTACGTCGCTAGATGAGAGATGGGACGACCACCGAGCGGCATATGGGTATGTCTTTTACATTATACGTACAGATTAGCGTATGAAAATTGAAATTACAACATTTTTGACGGTATGAAACTGTACATTTTTCGTTTCACTATTGAGATTATTTCTTCTCAGAGGCCTAAATACCCCTTGTATTTAGGCCAATAGTCTACCACGCTGCGCTGGCTCAATGCAAATTTTCAGACTTCACACAGCTTTGAGAACATTATGGAGAACTCTCAGGTGTGCAGGTTTCCTCACGATGTTTTCTTTCACCGTTGAAGCAAGTGATGTTAATCAATATAACTCCGCAACTTTTTGTTTAGCGGTATGTAACGTAAGTAAAAAATTGTTTAGTAGACTTGTTAGTGACTCTACGTCTTGACGTGTCATAAGAGCCACAGGTTCGGCTAACCTGAAATAAATAATTTAGATATTTTTTTAATTTTAATTGAATGTAATGTGAGGTGCTGGAGTGGCGACCCCGCACCAGAAAGTGAGTGCTTTGTGGTGCGGGGTCGCTACTCCAGCACCCACTGGAGTTTGGCAAACCCACTAGGTGCACCGCCTTCATCAGAAGAGTTGAAGGGAGCCGGAGAGAAAAAAGTGTAAGAATTTTTCCGCCACCACTTTTGAGTGTTGCCTTCGTTTATTACACGCGCTCCGTCATAGCTTTGGTAGCTTAGCGGCTAAACGAAGGAGTGAAACTATCGGTTCGGGGGTTCGTATCCTGACTTCAGGTTATTATTATTATTATTTTTTTATTATTAATTTATTATTAAAAAGAACTTCGTTCCAACCGAGTGTTTCACGACACTCACGCATTTTTTCTGTCAATGTCGGATAGATGCCGCACATGCTGTCAAAAACTCTGACGTAACAAAAATTTGAATTTTTAATGAAAACTATATTAGTGCTAATTCTGTTGGGCACTATCTCTAAACCTAAGTTATCAGCTTTAAAAGTTACTGGGCGATGCTGAAATTAGCACTAAATATGTAGGTAGTCTAAAATCTGTATCTTTAAGTTACCTTGGCTTTCTATAAGTGGATTAAAATCCGCTTTCGAGATTCGATCAACGGTTACAACAACAGACTAACTTAATAACTTGAATGGAGGCTTGTAAAAACTACAATACATCATGTTATTGTGTGCTTTATAATACAATTAATTATAATATAAAAACTGACTTTTATAAAGGCCGGGCGCACATTGTGGCAATTTCTGTTGTAGATAAGTAGTAATAGTAAGTTGTGTCCCTAGTAAGTTGTAGTATCTAGCGCTATCCTTTTCCTCAGGGAGTATTATGAAAGGAATAGCACGAGGGACAGTCCTCAGTGTTTTTTGGTCCCTCAAAGTAGTTCACTTATAACTGCATCACATAATGCTCACGAGGAACTGACAATACGGTAACTATATCGTACAAATGGCACACATGGAAAAGAAAAAAATAGAAAAGAGAAAATAGTCGCTAGTCCACAGGCCTTTATTTGCCAATCAAACTTGTTTTGTGGACAATAAAAACTAACATTAGTGACTAGCGCGTGTGCTGTGCTTGTTTGTTTGTTTGTCATTTAATCATCGTCAATCATCAATCCAAAATTGCAGTGATTTTTTGCAAGGGTATAGTAATTGAGGACTTAAAAATTGTCACTAGTTATTCCATTTTATTATTTTGTATTTCTATTTTTATTATTTTTTATCATCCATTCTATTTTTAACCGACTTAAAAAAGGAGGAGACTCAATTCGTCGAAATCTTTTTTATGTATGTTCACCGATTACTCGAAGACGCCTGAACCGATTTGGAAAATTATTTTTTGTTTGAGGTAAATTAATTTATTGTTTGTTTGGGTATACTTCCCAGGTAGTACCGTTTTTTTGTAGAAATCGGTCGGGCGGTTTTTAAAAAATCAACAATAAATTATATACTTTGTAGTGGCGTGGGTGTTTGAAGTTGTTTTTTTTAAATAACTTTTTATATTAAATTATATTATTTTGTAGTCAATAGGCGTCCGGCCTTATACATGGATTTCGTCATTGGAATATTAATAAATGACATGGAGGCTTGTATTGTATACACTTGTTACAATTTGAACGATGAATATAATTTGGTTGAATGTCAGTAGCGATATTGGGTAACCACATTTCATTGTGGCTGTTATACAAATTGCAGAAGGTATGCGTACAGTCACTCGATAAAAGTGCTGTAGAAAGTTCTGAGGTGAGGTTGTCTTAAGTTATTCCATTGATCGTAATCGTATTCGATGACATTAGCGTCAAAGTAAAATAAATCATAAAAGCATTGAATTAAAGCTCATTTCGTGTATGCATTCTTATCGTTTACGTATATATGATACGCTCCATAACGCTCCACATTAAGAGTGGGTGTGCGCTCGTTAACAGTAAACAGATTTGATTTTTACAGTAGTAGATCAAGTTTCAAGTATCCGAAAAAAAAACACGCAAGAATTACATCATACTGCCAAGGGACGTGTTTGGGCAAAAACATAAAATGATGAAATTTGTTCGATAATAAAAAATCGCGAAGTTAGGTCTAATTTTTAACCAATATTCATTTATTTTCAATGTGTTGCATATTACAGAGCCAAAATTTTTACATTAAATTCCGATTGATATTATCAAGAGAGTAGCCTAGTGAATTGAAAAGAAAATGAATATTTTACGAGTTACAAAGTATTTGGCGCTTACTACACTCCTATTCCGCGCAAAACGCTTTCTTTTGTCGCGCCTCACATGAGGTTGTGGCTATGTTTTATCTCATCGCGAAATCTGATTTTTTTTTGGAGTTATACGCGCTCTTAAAATGTTGTACTGAATTGGTGACTTTAAATCACTACAGTCAATTATCAAGGATTATTTTACTTTGACGTTGACGTCATCGAATTCGAATAAGATCAATGGAATAACTTGGATAACTGGTACCCTGGTCGGCTCGTGTAGCGTTGCTCTGTCGCACGAAGTCACAGAACGTCACATAAAAGTGACAGGGACAACACTCTACGAAGATGAGACTGGCTGTCTCTTTATGGGACTAGGATGTTATAATTATTATATATATTATAGGACTAGCTGATGCCCGCGACTTTGTCCGCGTGGATTTAGTTTTTAAAGTCCCTCGGGAACTCCTTGATTTTCCGGGATAAAAAGTAGCATAGATGTTGACCCGAGCAATAAGCTACCACGGTATAAAATTTTGTAGAAATCTGTGCGGTAGTTTTTACGTGAAAGAAGGACAAACAAACAGACAAAAATTAAATAAAAATCTGTTTTGGGCTCAGTATCGATAGTAAAGCATCCCCCAATCAAAATTTTCAAAATATATTAAATGTACAGAAATCTTCCAGTTACAGTTTTATTATATTTATATTTTACTAGCTGATGCCCGCGACTTCGTCCGCGTGGATTTAGTTTTTAAAATCCCTCGTGAACACTTTGATTTTCCGGGATGAAAAGTAGCCTATGTCCTCAACTATAGTACCCATGCAAAAAAACACGTCGATCCGTGGCTCTGTTGTGGCGTGATTGAAGGACAAACCAACAAACAAACACACTTTCGCATTTATAATATTAGTATAATTAGAATATTAAATTGCATAGGAAAACACTGTAGCATTAAGTCCATACGATGTATTACATCCATACCTACTATGTAGTATGTAGGTATAATGATCGTTTGGCAAAATCTGACGCCTTTTGAGTAGTTTGACTTTGACAAAATAGGGCTATCCACGATGGCTATATACGATAAAGTAAACTTGCCAGCTTAAGATGAGCCGTTCATTCAAAGTATCTTGTAGATTCCGGGGTTCAAGTTATTTGGCCTTATACTGAAGATCGTGATGTCTATAATTTCTGAACTACGAAATTGACGACCTTGAAATAATTACAGGACAATCTCTAAGGAACCTGCTTTCTAACAAAAAAAGAATGGATTAAATCGGAATACGCCTTAATGAATTACAGCGAAATACACATTTTGACTTTCATCCCCTCTCCCAAGGGAACCGTGCTGAATTTCGGGATAAAAAGTATCCTATATTATACCTCGTAGTATTAACTTAAATCGTGCCAAGTTTCATTTAAATCCGTCCAGTAGTTTCGGCGTGATGCGCGGCCAAGATACAGACAGACAGACAGACAGACAGACAGACAGACAGACAGACAAAAAATTAAAAAAAAATTGTTTTGGCTTCAGTATCGATTATAGAGTGCCCTTAAACAAAAATTTTCAAAATATCTTCAATGTACAGAATTGGACCTGTTACAGTTTTATTATATTATAGATTAGATATTATCCTATGGATTAAACAGTATACCGTCTGTTGTGAGTGAATCTATTAGTAACACAAAGAGTGAGATCTAATAGATGGCACTCTCACTCAGCTCAGACTCAAGACTGAGTTAAAACGAGACAGATTGATGTCAGGACATATTTGTGTCTCATTTTCTCTATCTTGAGTCTTGATCAGAGCCTGCCTATGCATCAGCTTATGGCTTACCATTTAGTAATTAAACAGTAGTTAAATATAATTTATTGATATCAAAATCTCAGAATAATATTATTATGTTGTAAGTTGGCTGCCAATATGAGATCACTGCGTTATCAAAACCTGTCTCACCAAATTATATTTGAATGCAAAGTCGAGCGAAACATTTTTGCACCTAGTTTTTATTAGAAAATTGATACCTACCAAGTTCATTGTTTTCTGTGCCAATTTTACCAAAACGCCGAGCAACGTTTAACCGAAGAATAAATTTAAATTAGACTTTCGACAGCTTTTGTATCTAAAAATCTGCAAAAGCCTTTGAGTATTAAACCAACACAAAAGCATCATTCCTCGATTAAACGTTAATGAAATTGACATTTGACACTAAAGCTGGCTGTACCTAACACATGTTAGGTACAAACTTTTGGTTAATTTTGACCAAAAAAGACGTGTAAGTAGCACTTATATTTTGTTTATTACTAACTAGCTGATGCCCGCGACTTCGTCCGCGTGAATTTAGTTTTTTGTTTTTTTTTTTTTGTATTAAAACCTTCCGTGGAACTTAAGGAACATACAAAAAAATAAATTAACCGAATTGGTCCATCCATTCTTGAGTTATGCGCTTACCAACATTCATTTTTATTTATATAGAAGATACTTACAGTTGTAGAAACATAAGTATTTTCATGTTCATTTTCTAAAAAAAAATTACCATCGCATTGCCAAGTAGGTGGGTAACGTTTTACCGAGGAAAAATTTTACATTCCGACAGTTCTTGTATTGGAAATCTGTCAAAACGACTTTATTCCTCGGTTAAAAATTACCTACTCGGCGATGGTAAAACTGATAGTCTGATACCTACTAGTTAAATAATTCGTCACTCGCCTATTCCAAAGGCCTGTTATATTCCCTATATGCCCCTATGGCCTGTTATTATAGCCCAGTATATTAATTCAAACTAAATGTTATACCAAGATGCACTATAAACTTAGTGTAAAGTTCTCATGACACTTTCTTAAATCGATGACTTTCTCGCTCTCATCTCAAATCATAGCGAGGACGTCCGTCGAGGATTAAGCAATAATCAGCTTGGAATTAGTGTCGTGCTTATCATTCCGGAGATTAGGTTCCACTCTTGACGTTGCGAGAGACGCCATTTTGTGCCGTTCCGGTACTCGAATCTAAAAGATTAACTATGTATCTACTAGCAGCGATTAGTTATAGAATTATAGATGCTATTGATATGGTTGAGCGAAGCAACGGCTGGGTCATGCGTCATGCTCGTGACCGGGTTCCACCGGCGGAAATGGGGCTACTTTCTATCTGCCCATCTTAACATTTGTATTGAATTGTATGTAGTATGAATTTTTTGAACTTCCCTCATTGTGGAAACACTGCATACATAGCATAGTATCTATTGTATTGTAAATTTGTTTTGAAAAGAGCAACCGCCGAGTTTCTTGCTGGTTCTTCTCGGCAGGAAGGGCATTCCGAACCAGTGGTAGACTCATCGACGATTCAAAAGTTGTACTTGTACTACTTGTAAAAAAGTTTACTTGAATAAAAAATATTTCTAGTCTATTCTATTTTAAGTCAAGGATTATTGAAAATTCAACCTCTAAGGGGGTAAAGTTGGGGTTTAAAAAATCAAACTTACCGAGAGCGTGGCCGCGGGCAAAATTTAGTAATAGACAATTGAGAATTTGCTGACTAATCAATACCTAAATGCGGATGCGGATGCCTAAAATTAATCACCGTCTAGAAATCTAGAAAAGATTTACCTCTTCATTAAAATCCAGCCGAAGTTGAGTGAACTGCATTAATTAATAATTCAGTATGGGTAATTAACGAAGCGAAATTAACATAGTCTAAAATTTAAATCACCCGGTCGAATGTGATTTATTACGAACTAGTTACAACACCTGGCTTTTGTTGTTCTTTTCTTCGCTTTAAAGGTACTTTCCGATTACTGAAAACTTATAAACTAGCTGTGGTGAAGCAGTGATAGTGGTTAGTTCTGCGGTCTCCTATTCGGGGGGTCGCAGGTCCGATCCCGGGCACGCACCTCTGGCTTTTCTAAGTTATGTGCGTTTAATAAATTAAATATCACTGGCTTCAACGGTGAAGGAAAACATCGTGAGGAAACCTGCACACCTGAGAGTTCTTCATAATGTTCTGAAAGGTGTGTGAAGTTTGCCAATTCGCATTGGGCCAGCGTGGTGGACTATGGCCTATAACCCTTCTCTGAGAGGAGACCTGCGCTCAGTATAGTGAGCCGTTGATGGATGGGTTTTGAGTCTTGGTGGCGCTTTGTAGGTAGGTAAATACTTTCACAAATACTTCAAACATTTTGAATTTCTGAGAGGCGAGCCATGTATGGTTGTTAATCTCTATGTATGTTTATATTTATACAAACATAGGTACATACAAACACATAAAAAAACGAGTCTGCTTTAGACCACACGACTGAAGCACAGAATATATAATAGTACTACGTACAGAATTTTCACTCCTTTGATGTTGACTACTTGCCGGCGCTTTAATAGCCTACATATTTTTTATTAAATAGATAAATCACGCGCGCAAGCTAAATTAGACTTTATATCTCGGCGCGAGGATCCATATTGCTTTGGATCTGTTCGCCTACCTACGTCACGGACAACGTTGCGTGGTTGCCTGGGGCTGTCAACAAAGAGTAAAAAAATCAGTAGGTATAACTTTTAACTATTTATTTATTTTACATCAGCTGTTTAACTTTAATATAATGTCTTTAAAGATTGTTTCTGTCTTTAAAATAACGATTGTTAAATTTAAGGGTTGAAAAAACTCTAAGGCAAACATATAATTTTAGTAAATATTGGGAGGGAAAACATGGACACAGATTCATAAAATTAATACTAGTTTATAAGGAACGTAAAAAATGATAAATTAGAATCCTTTTCTTTGCTGATTAAGCATCCATCCACACAACAATTACAGTAGCAACGACTTTATGCCATTATTTCATTAGATAGATACCCATTTTAATGTTTACAACTATTTTTGTTACTACAAATGTACTAAACACTAAACGTAAACTATTTAAAATAATATTTACGAAAAACTATTTACGTAAGCAATGTTAAATTCAGTAGTACGTCACTCGCCTACAGCGCGCTAGCCCCGACTGTAGTATCACTCTCAGAGAGCCAGCGATTGTAGGTACATAAATCGCGTAAGTACCAAGAGTGAGACAGGCCTAAAACTTACGAAACGCAAGTCGCAACTATGCGATGAGAGACAAAGAAAGAAAATGTGTGCTCGCACCTCTCTCCCTTGCCCCTACAGTAATATACGAAACGTAACTCTCTCTTTCTATCTTCACTAACTTTGTTCGCGCCATAATTCCTAGTTCCATGGTCGTGACGCTAGCAACCTCTTTGGCTCGAAATGAAATTGACAGATGACACTTGAAAGGAAAAACTTCCCGCCGTTTTTGGGCGTGGTTGATTTGCAAGTTCCGTTTTGACAGCTAATACGTATTCACAAAATTTTCGGGTCGCGCGCGCACCGTTTGCCTTTTTGAGTGCCTAGATTTGGTTATTTTACGGTTTAGTTGCGACGTTGAGCGATCTATGTGTCGACCTAGCTATAAGCATTCTTGTTAACGTGTTATCCGTAACAAAGAACCCTTTTTGGAACCCGCCGGCCTTGTTCGCTACCGCGCCCGGCGAAAGTGTCTGTGATTATTAAGATTCTGGAACTAACTAGTGACAAGCCGAGTGTCACGCCAGCCCAGCGTCAACTGCAGGCCCTAACTGGCCGTCTGCCTGCTACTGCTAGCGGTCTGAGAAGTTCACATTACACTAAACCCCACAATACACCACACCACCACTCTCATACTATCTCAGACCCTATACAAGGAGGACTGCTGCAAGGAAGGTCAGTGCAACCCTACCGAACCTCAGTGCGGGACTACGAACAGTTTTTTGAGCTGACAGACGGTCTGGTGGAGGAGGCCGCGAGGCTCAAGAAGGAGGCGAGAATGAGCTCTATTCTTGAGTCTCCCACCAGACCCACCACGCAGCCTGTGTTACAGGGCAAGTTGCCAACTATAAACTTGCCCCACTTTTCTGGCAACCTGAGCGAGTGGCTAGGCTTTCTCAGCCTCTTTGATAGCCTGGTGGACGCGAGAAGAGACCTGTCTCCCTGCCAGAAACTGGCCTATCTACTCTCTTCCCTGCAGGGAGAGGCTCTGGGTCTAGTTAGCCACCTAGACCTCTCCGAGGAGAGTTATACCACCGCGCGGGAACTACTGACTCGGCGGTATGCCAACGTGCGCCGGTTAGCAGACACACACGTGGCACAAATTCTAGCGCTGCCACGTGTCTATGGGGTGTCCCATTTAAGAGAATCACTCTTAAATCCACTGATTGTAGCCTGCAACGCTCTTAAGGGTTTAGAGCTTCCCGTGGACCAGTGGTCCTTCCTTTTATTACACATTGTGTTGTCCCCCCTACCTCCCGAGTTGAAACTGCGTTTTGAGCAAAGGTATGGTGGGGACGGGGCCAGCTACCTGCCCCCCTTTTCGGACCTTTTAAAGTTCCTTGAGGAAGAGTGCCGGCAGGCTGATAACTCCGGTATTGCTGGTCCTTCAAGGACCCCAGAGCGGCCTGCCCAGCTGAGGAAGGAAAAGGGTCACACTGGCGTCCCTGGTAAAGGGGCCTCCGACCGGAGACCAAGGCCCGTTTACACTGGACTTGCTGCCACTGAACCCGCCCCCTGTAACTATTGCAGGCGTCCAGGCCACCGGGTGCTTTCTTGCCCCCAGTTTCTCTCTAAGCGGATCAAGGATCGGAGGGGCATTGCAAGAGACCGCCACTGGTGCTATAGCTGTCTGGGAGCTCACATGCAACGAGACTGCCAACAGCAACGGCCATGCCCAATTTGTAGGGGTAACCACCTGGAGATTTTGTGCGCCAACAAGAATGGTGTTGGCCGCCAGGTGGAGAGTGAGGGCGCGCCCCGCACGGGCGGGGGCGCTCTTACCAATCGCTCCCCGGATTATTTGCGTCGGTCCCCTGATCAGGGCCATGAATCCCGACGCGTCCGGATTTCGACCCCGCCTATGGGGGCTTCACCCCCCCGTGAGGGGGGCGCCAACCCCCCTCGACGTTCTGATGGGAGATTTGTGGCGGCCCCGTCTACGGTTCGACCTACCCGCTATTCACCTCCGCTTCATGAGTGGCCACGCCTCGAACGCCGCCCACCTCGAGCGGGTCGACAGCAGTACTACGACCTACCGACCTCAGCCCGTATGACTAGGCCCGTGCTGCCGCCACGAGATGACGCATGGGTTTACCCCAATGGAGGTCCGTCCCCCTCACCTTGGGAGGTCCCCCCTGAGTCTCAATATGAGATTCCCCGGTTAGAGGACGGGTTTGATGAGGACGACCACCAATAGGTAGTTGCCGCCCTAGCCCCCACCACAGCAACTTCTCCTGAGACCTTGAATCTCCGGCAGTCTGTCTGTCAGACCATTCTTTTGCCGACTGTCTCAGTGAAGGTATTCAACCCGAAGGGTGAATTTTTAATCGTTCGCGCCCTTTTGGATTCGGGTTCACAGCGCTGTATTGCTTCTTCTCGTTTGGTGGGTGAGCTAGGGCTCCCTTGGAGTCCTCGAACAGGACGGGTGATAGGTATCGGGGGTATAGAGCCCTCGACTCCTACCGGGGAAGCGGAATTAATGTTTGGCCCCGTTACGGGCAATCTTAGCGTCTTGGTCAAGGTGTCAGTCCTTGACAATATCTTAGGTCCCCTACCGCAGGTCCGAATAACTGACGCTGCGGTGTCCTGTGCATCAGGCCTAAACCCAGCTGACCCCCACTGGACTGAACCCGGTCCTACGGACCTTTTGTTGGGTTCCGACGTGTTGGGCCTGGTCTTGTCAGGGGAAATTAGGGTTTTGCAGAAGGACGGCCTATGTGCCATGTCCACTATATTCGGTTCTAGCTTTTTTGGACCCGTGCTTTGGTCTTCGGACCTACCGGTGCTGGACCAATTGCAAGCAGCCGGCTTGACGCTGTCGGACGTGGTCCAGCGCTTTTGGGAAGTTGAGGAGCCGCCGCATGCCGCACGAGTTGACCCTCTTGACCTTGAATGTGAGTTGTTTTATCAAAACAACACAGGCCGCCGTGTTGATGGGCGATTTGTAACTCGCTTGCCCTTTCTCGCTTCTCGCCCCCCGCTTGGTCAATCGCGGGCCTTGGCGGAAAAGAGGCTCTTGTCTATGGAACGGCGCATGCGGCGCGACTCCACCTTCCGCTCCAAGTACGTTGAATTTATGCGCGAGTACGAGGGCCTGGGGCATATGTCACCATCCAATTTTGATTGGCGCGCACACGAGCACTACTTCTTACCCCACCATGCCGTCTTGAAGACCCCTGGGGGGAAGATTCGAGTGGTTTTTGACGGCTCCGCGGCCACATCCAACGGGGTGACATTGAACCAATGCTTGCACTCCGGTCCTAAGCTGATCAAGGATATCTCCGATATCCTCACGCATTTCCGCCGGCATCAAATTGTTTTCGTAGCTGACATCAAGATGATGTTTAGACAGTCGATTGTACATCGCGATGATCGGAGATACCAAATGATTCTGTGGCGCGAAAATCCTAATGAGCCAATTGAACCAATGTCTTTGAATTGAACACCACGACCTATGGACTCAAGTCAAGCCCCTATATTGCTATCAGGACCTTGTTAGAACTAGCTAACCGGGAGCGACTGAATTACCCTCGCGCATCAGCCACCTTGGAATCGTCAGTCTATATGGACGATATTTGCACGGGAGCCTCGAGCGTTGAGGAAGCTCTGATTCTTCGCGATGAATTAATTGCAATACTGAAGTCCGGAGGTTATGAGTTGGGCAAGTGGTTGTCCAACTCCCCTCACGTCTTGAAGGATCTTCCGGGAAAGGATCAGCAGGATCCTCATATTTTTGAAAATCCCGAAAATCCCAATTTGCTGACGGTCCTTGGAATACAGTACCAGCCCGTCCAAGACGTTTTCACCTACCGGGTCAAATTAGACCCACCTCCTAAGGTCTGGACTAAGCGTTCCGTATTGTCTACGGTTGCTCGCACCTTCGATCCCAATGGATGGATCACTCCCGTAATATTTTTGGCTAAATGTTTCCTCCAGAAGCTTTGGATTGCTGAACTCGGTTGGGACGAACCACTCCCTGGGAAGTTATTGAAGGAGTGGAACTCCCTTGTGTCTTCACTTCCTGAAGTTAACCGAATTTCCATGCCTCGACGCTTCCTACCAACAGGAAGGTGTCATGCCAGTCTCCACGGGTTTTGCGACGCCTCCGAACGAGGATACGCCGCCGTGGTATATTTGAGGACTGTCGATGTCGCCGGTGAGGTCGCGACGCATCTCGTCTTGGCAAAAAGCAAGGTGGCCCCTATTCGGTCACGGTTAACTATCCCGAAATTAGAATTGTCTGGCGCCGCCCTTCTGGTACGCCTCTTGAACCACGTCCGCTCCTCTTTGGCATCTGCGGTCGATCTGACCGACGTTTATGCTTGGACGGACAGTGAGATTGTCCTTTGCTGGCTACGAGCCGCGCCTCACAACTTAGAGGTCTTTGTTGCGAATCGGGTCTCCCAAATTCAGAGCTCTGCAGTACCGGTGATTTGGAGACACGTACCCGGAGAACTGAACCCGGCCGATTGCGCCTCCCGCGGCTGTGAGGCCTCTTCACTGGTCCACCATCACCTTTGGTGGGATCCAAGTTGGCTATCCCAATCCGAGACGACTTGGCCTCAAAATAGGTTTTCCGCTCCCGAAGTATTGCCGGGCTTAAGAGTCGGAGTGGTTGAGGATAAACAGATCCCCGACTTGAACTTTCTTTTGAACCGTTACAGTTCCCTCGATAAACTAATTGGTGTTACCGATTGGATTCGACGTTTTATCCATAATGGGCGGAATTCAGAAAATAAAAATTTGAGTCCTGTGCTTTCCCCTCTTGAACGCCAAGACGCCCGGAACTACTGGGTGCGTGTGGTTCAGGTGGAGCATTTTTCATCCGTGATTGACACCCTAAAGAGAGGTTTAGTTTTGAAGGGCCCCCTTGCTCGCCTAAGCCCTTTTTTGGACAATAACGGAATGCTACGCGTTGGAGGACGCCTCAAGAATTCCAATCTGCCCTATGGTGCTCGCCACCCCCTTTTGCTACCTAAGGACGGCACCTTTGTCAAATTGCTAGTGACACACTACCATCTTAAAAATGCCCACGCTGGTTGTAATGCACTCTCGGCTATTTTACAGCGCGAGTTTTGGATTCTGGCAGGGAGACGCACCATCCGGAACGTCACTTTCAAATGTATTCCGTGTTACCGCTTGAAGGCTAATACTTCACAGCCGATGATGGGTGATCTGCCCTCCGACCGCGTTCTAGCCACTCGACCCTTTGCTGGGGTTGGCACTGATTTTGCTGGCCCGTTTGCCATCAAGAGCTCTAACCTCCGCAACGCCAGATCGCTCAAGGCCTACCTCTGCGTTTTTGTATGTCTCGCTACCAAGGCGGTACATTTAGAACTGGTGAGTGCCTTAAGCACTGAAGCTTTTGTAGCCACGCTAGGTAGATTTGTCTCTCGTCGAGGATTGCCTGACCTGATTCGCACGGATTGCGGCACAAATTATAAGGGCACTGATAGATATTTAAAAGAGATTGTCGAATTCCTGTCTAGCAATAAGATTAGATTAAGTACAGCATTATCCAAGATGGGGGTAACCTGGAAGTTTGACCCCCCAGCTTGCCCTCATTGGGGTGGAATATTCGAAGCCGTGGTTAAGGTGGCCAAGACTCATCTCCGGCGCGTTATAGGCGAAACTGTTTTAACCTTTGAAGAACTCGCCACCGTGTTTTGCAAAATTGAGGCTGTACTCAATTCTCGGCCACTCTGTCCCCTCTCATCTGACCCAAATGACCTGGAGGTCTTAACTCCCGGTCATTTTCTGATTGGTCAGCCCCTTAACGCTCTACCCGAATACCCCTTCAGGGACGTGAAGGTCTCACGTTTGTCCCGGTTTGAGCTGCTGCAACAGATGACTCAGAGTTTTTGGCACCGTTGGTCACTAGAGTATTTGCATCTTTTGCAGCAGCGGGTTAAGTGGGCTGACAAATCTGATCCACCCAAAGTTGGTGACCTAGTGTTGATTAAGGAACCTAATTTGTTGCCTTTATACTGGCGCCGTGGGCGCATTCTTAAGCTGATCTACGGGTCTGATGGGGTTCCCAATGTTGCCGAGGTAATGGTCGGAGACTCTGTCTTGCAGCGAGCCGTTTGCTCCTTATCACGTTTACCCATTTACTAGTAAGTGGACGTAAATCCTTACGACCACGGGCGGGGGGATTGTTCGCGCCATAATTCCTAGTTCCATGGTCGTGACGCTAGCAACCTCTTTGGCTCGAAATGAAATTGACAGATGACACTTGAAAGGAAAAACTTCCCGCCGTTTTTGGGCGTGCTTGATTTGCAAGTTCCGTTTTGACAGCTAATACGTATTCACAAAATTTTCGGGTCGCGCGCGCACCGTTTGCCTTTTTGAGTGCCTAGATTTGGTTATTTTACGGTTTAGTTGCGACGTTGAGCGATCTATGTGTCGACCTAGCTATAAGCATTCTTGTTAACGTGTTATCCGTAACAAAAAACCCTTTTTGGAACCCGCCGGCCTTGTTCGCTACCGCGCCCGGCGAAAGTGTCTGTGATTATTAAGATTCTGGAACTAACTAGTGACAAGCCGAGTGTACAGTGTCACGCCAGCCCAGCGTCAACTGCAGGCCCTAACTGGCCGTCTGCCTGCTACTGCTAGCGGTCTGAGAAGTTCACATTACACTAAACCCCACAATACACCACACCACCACTCTCATACTATCTCAGACCCTATACAAGGAGGACTGCTGCAAGGAAGGTCAGTGCAACCCTAACATTAAGTTACCTTGAGACCAGATCTGACCGCGGTCAAAGGCCGCTTTGGGCAGCGACCCTGGACTCAGGTTATAGCTGATGGGCCCCTATATCTCGTGTTCCAGGCCTTGACTCGTTGGCCAAGCCGTGGGCCTCAACAAACTTATATCTCCCTCTCAACATCCGTTCGCCTCGCCCGATCACATTTTTCGTAACGCAACGCATTCACCAGCTTAATCCCCAAGTCAAGCGTGCGTAAAGAAGTTTTACTTCAATAAGCCTTACTATTGGCTTAGTCCGTAGTGGAGTAACAAAAAACCCGTACACGAATATGTATCTAACTACAACAAAAGCTAAGTACCTCACTAATTGCTTAATACACAGCAATCCCGACGAATTATCTGTAAGTCAGTCGTTCAATAAATCGCGTCTCGAGTCAACCCACGCCGCCATTTTCATAACCAGTCCGGATAGAAGTTTTTCTTCTCGTCAGATCAAGTCGCGCGGACCACTCGTTGCGTTATATAATTTCATGTGGCTCGAGAGAATTTATATAAATGAAAGCTATAGTAATTATTATTATTATTTAAGTATTAAATCCACTGTGTTTTTAACTGACTTCAAAAAAGGAGGAGGTTCTCAATTCATTGTAATTTTTTTTTATGTATGTTCACCGATTTCTCGAAGACGCCTGAACCTATTTGGAAAATTATTTTTTGTTTCAAAGAGTATAAGGCTTCCCAGGTCCTATTTAAATTTATCGAAGTCGGTCGAGGGGTTTTAAAAAAAAAACAACAATAAATTATATACCCTGCAGTGGCGCGAGCGTTTGAAGTCGGTTTAAAAAAAAATAATAATAGACACTTGACCACAATTAAACAACTGCTGAGTTTCTTGCCGGCTTTTCTCAGCAGAATCCGCTTTCCGAACCGGTGGTAGAATCATGACTTCTCATAAGAGCCACAGGTTGGCCTAGGTGAAATAAATAATTTTGAATTTTGAATCATGCCCGAAAAGCAATGTAGAGATTTATGTTGGAGCGCGCTTGCTTAGAAGATGCCTATTCTCACCTTATCTCACCAACGCGCAATACCATACAAAACCTCCGAAAAATACAATCCGTACGTTTCACTTGACCTTTGCAATATAATATCCATGAAACTTTAAGTGTTTCACCGTTTTTGGAAAAGTCCCCCCCCCCCCCCCCCCTCCCAACCCAAATTTCACGAAGGTGTAGTCGCGGGGTCGAAGCTAGTATCACTATAGATATATATATAGGTAGATATTACATATATTATCGTATTGAGCGATCAACTGATCAACGTCACTTCAATTTCCTTCTTACACGTCAACGCCTCTGAAATTGGAGAAATACGATACCTGTTGGTTGATGCGAGTCTTTGAACCGTCCTTACATTATACGATACGATATTGGTATCGGATATCGATATATATTTTTTGTTTGCTGGGAGGCAATGGCCGTCGCTAGTTAGCACCCAACCGCATACCTAGACGTGCCGTCAAGCGATGCGTTTCGGTACGATGGCGTTTAGAGTGTAACACCGATTGGGGGTAGTTGATACCGATTAAGAATATGGGAGTACTTTACACTGCCATAACCCTTTGCCCTGCCTACCCTTTGGGGGGTAAGGGAGCGCAACTCCATCTAGCGCTCCAAACGTCAACCTCACCTGCCCGTGGTGCCCCCTGCTAGTCTACTGACGAGGCTATGACGACCGACAAATGGCGGTATAACCATTTCATACTGGCTAAACTGAGCAAATGGCACAGGCCGGTGTCGGGCAGCAGCGACACCGGTGCGATCAGTCTAGCCCTGCGATGACCAACACGCCTGCCCAGCGTGGTCATTATGGGCAAAACCTTAATGGATAATCACAGAAAACCATGGCCTCTAGTTCCCGGCGGCCTCGCTATTCCTGACCCTTACGAGTCGCAGGGAGCCGCTGGATTCAGGCGGCGCAAGACCGAGGCCTGTGGAAGTCCATGCAAGAGACCTTTGTCCAGCAGTGGGCGTCTATCGGTTGATAAAGAAGAAGAAGAAGAACCCTTTGAAGTTAGCCCGTTACCATCTTATACTGTATCACCACTTACCGTCAGGTAAGATTACAGGCAAGTGTTTCAACGTGTAAAATCTGCCCGTCGATATCAAGGCCCTTAGGCTGAGATCTATAGATAGTACTCTGGCTCTGCTCAAGACTCAAGATAGAGTTAAAATGAGACACAAATATATTCTGCCATAAATCTGTCTCGTTTTAACTGTCTTACGTTTGAGCTGAGTGAGAGTGCCATCTATTGATCTCACCCTTAGTGTGATTTGATATTGAGGCAAGTGACAATTTGGCAGTTCAGCTCCTTATAAGTTAGTAGTGGTAACATTCAGGAAAAACATAGTGAAGAAACCTGTATACCTGAGAGATCTCCATAATGTTCTCAAAGGTGTGTGAAGTCTGCCAAAACGCACTTGGCCAGCGTGATGGACAAGGGCGTAAACCCTTCTCATTCTGAGAGGACAGCTATGCCCAGAGATGGCTTGAGACGATCTTTTGGCATCTGATGTCCGATATCGGATCGGATAGCTTAGAAATTCTTCTTAAAAAGTGGCGTCCATTACAAAAATAAAGATGGCAAGAAATAAAATAAACACGGCAAGAAATGTTCAATAATCTGCAGTTTTTATCTAAGTTCATTAGCCAAGCGAGTTTTTTTGTGACTACGTGTTTGCGTTCAAATACTTCTGATCTCACCTCTCTTCTAAAAAATTATTGCAGCCAGGGAGAGTATTAATTCTATAGTTGAGGACTTGGAGAGTGAGAAGATTTGTAGAGATGAAAAGTTGCCTAAATTTGGCCAACACAGAGCTTTAGGGTGCGGGGTCGCGACTCCAACACCTTAGGGGTTCTAACGACGTAAAATTAAGGGTTCCGCGAGATTTTATATAAACCACGATCCACGCTATCTAAGTTTTCATAACAAAAAAAAAGTAAATAGGTAACATACCTTTGTATTTTTTTTCACTTTAATTAAATGGTTGATATAATATATAGTATTTTTATACCTTAGTGTGAGTAAATAGTCGCAGTAATAGCCCTGAACTAAAATTTGATGTTTGTCTAGTAGGTAAGTAAGTGTTGTATAATCTCATCTCATTCTCATTGGACTAACCGCTACGGCGTTAATTCAATGATGAAAGCTCATCGAGGATTGTCCGGGTCGACCGCACGGGTATCAGGTTACATTTCCGGCAATGTATGCAACACAGGTTTAACGTATCACTGCAAAGGCTTTCAAAGGTCATTCGTAGTTATTTGATATGGTAGTTTTGTAGAGGTGCCAATTTTAGTTGTTTTATCCGAATCCGAATCCGAAAAATCCGAAGTATAGAGATCATAGAGAACGCGCTCTTGTGCGCAATGAACCCAAATAATGGTTTGAGATCTTCCGTTCATATAGTTAGGAGAATTTTACTCAAATGTCTCTTATTGAAATTATAGAAGAGCTCCAAATCTCGCAAGAAAGGTTTATCTTTATTATGACAAAAACCTAATTTGATGATTAAAAGTCTAAATGATAACTTAGGGGTCATATTTATTTTGTTTTAATTATTTCTATGACCACAAAAGTTCTAAATATACCACGGTATAACACTCTATGAAACTTCTACATTGTATAAAAATATTAATTTTATTTTGTTGCTGACGCTACTTTCAGCGCTGTCTTTCGCATACGCTTGATCGTGTGGGTACGGTACACCGATACACCGGTGTACATTACATTG
This sequence comes from Oeneis ivallda, assembly GCA_029955525.1. NCBI lineage: Eukaryota > Metazoa > Arthropoda > Insecta > Lepidoptera > Nymphalidae > Oeneis > Oeneis ivallda. Next base: position 3,307,477 of record JARPMR010000010.1, on the reverse strand, counting down.
TACAAGATAAATCGACCCTTCACGAAAAACACGGTATAGGTAATTTCAGTTTTTATTGCATGATATATTATTGCGTACGGGCGTGTTTATTGTGACTATATTTTTTTGTGATAGAGCAATCTTGGGTGTGAGCTGTTGATATAAAATATTGTATCCCTGATTAGGTATATTTTTTTTTCAATAAAATGACTCTTTCATAAATAGCATTCGTCGCTTTTTATAAAGATTTTTCTGAAAATACAAGACTATTGTCCTACCGGCCGAATTTCAGTCATCGTGGCCAATCAACGGAGGCGATGACTATCCAACTACGCAGGAGATATTAAAGTGCAGAAGTGTGTGGCCAAACAAAATTAGTTAGATATACTAATATGTTTTCCGTCAGACTTAAAGTCCGATGTGGCAATCACGCACGGCCGGAAAAAGATCAGGCGCGGAAATTTCGGATTTACGTGTTCTCCGAGGCACAGGATTTCAACACTGATAACTTCCCAATTCTGGGAACTAATTTAGTGCCGTGTAGCGGGCATACGCTTCTAGTACAACAGTATGGAAAAGTTTCAAAAAAGCTCCAGAATAACTTCATTTGTTGAAAAGTAAATTCACAGAAGACTACTGTAATATCAAAAAATTGTTTGTCTGTAAAGTCGGTTTACGGGCGATAGTTTTATGTGATAAGTAACGTCATAAAGAAACATTGATGAAAAATTGCATACTTTTATGAATTGAATTGAATTATTATCACTGAATTATCATTATTTTGTATACAAAGAAGGAATTAATTGAAAATTACAATTTCTCTAGTCACTAGCCAACGCTTGGGCCGATCGTGCCTCTCTATCGCTTGTTCCGCGCTCTCGCTTGCACGCGCAGGCTCAGGCGGAACGTGACACTTTTTCGTGCGTGCAGCCGGTGTTCATCGATATATAAGACGTTATCACGTCAAAACTATTGTTTTGATTAGACATATTTTCTTTAAATCAAATTGTCTCAATTAATATACATTATATTCGTTCCAAGCCTATTCCTGGTCATTGCATACTCAAAACAAAACTCAGTTCTCATGCGTCTTGAACACAATAGCAAAAAGACTAATAGATACGAGTGCTAAGGATATTAAATGTATTTTTAACCGATATATGTGATCGAATAACCGTGCGATGAAACCAAATAGAATAAATCGTGCGAGACAATGAAACTTAATATTGTACGGAGAGGCGAAGGCCAGTGGGCAACTGTTATTAAAAGCAGCCAATTTAAACGAGGCATATTTTTTTACAATATACCTCCTAAATGTGCCTTTTAACTGTTTGTAGATTCCACCAAGAATAAGTTTAAAATTGAACGTTTTGGTAGAATAGAATAGAAATATTTTTCGACCGAGCGAAGCGAAGGTCTTTGAGTTAACTAGAGCGATTTGCACTTGTCCGTCCGTCCGTCCGTCCGTCTGTCAGAGCCTTATAACTTTTGATTACTGAACGTAATTACTTCAAATTTAGATATAATATGTAAACCGATGGCCTCCAGCCGAAAATGGCTTAAAAAGTTATAAAAATCTTTATTTCAGGGGGGCTCTCATAGAAGCGAATGCGAAGTAAAAAAAAAAATATCGCGTTACATAAAATTGTTACGTATCATTTTAAAGATAATTTTGAACTGAGTACAAAAATTTTTTTTTTAATTTTTCCCTTAAAATTGACGAAATGGGGGGCTTTCAAAGTGGCGATTTTATACGCTCGCTTGAAGACGCTCTCTAGGAAAATCCGCTATGGATTTTCAAACTGATTTTATGTTTTTAGGTCACTTATATCCTGTACTTGAACAACAAATACTAAAATTATATGAATATTATAAAGAAACGAGATTATTTAATTTTTAATGTACATCAGTAATTCATATAGCATCAACATAGCTTCACAATAATGCTAATAGATGGCGCAGTCAGTAACTATTCCCATGGAACTACGAGTTACGACTAACGACCTATCCCAAAAACAGTTTTGCGTCGACCATTATTATTTAGTTACTTATTATAATACAATAATTGTATTGTAATTTTTTTTGTACCATATTATTCAATTAAAATTATTTTTTAGTTAAATTTTAGTTAAATATTGTATAATATTTTCTATTCGCGTCGATAGATGACGATTTGTACAGATGCCCGTAACCCGGTTTCACTCGTTAGTACCTACATAATAATTCAATGTTTTCACTAACGTTCCCTAACCTTTACGGGCTACCTATAAGTTAGGTGATTGATGTTTTCTGTCAACTTATTTATCACGATCCTGTACGGGACACCTAAAAGGATATTGGGACGGATGTTAGGACTTAGGATTGTATTTAGGAGCTACCTACGTTAAGAGACTCCTACTTAGGGGATGATTTAGGTATGTTTGGTGAAAACGGGCATAATAATAATGTCAGTTTTGGTTATCATGTATCGATTGAATGAATAATCATGGGATACCGTTACCGCGAGGTCTCAGTTCGGGGCGAACCACTAGTTAATTCATATAAACTTTTATCAGTGCTTTCAAATCTTCAAATGAATCTACCACTGGTTCAGAATGCCCTTCCTACCAAGAAGAACCAGCAAGAAACTCAGCGGTTGCTCTTTTTCAATACAGTCTACAATAGGTAGGTACTATGTTATGTACCTAATGCAGTGTATGCAGTGTTTCCACAATAAGGGGAAGTTCTAAAAATGCATACTTACAATTCAAAACATGTTTAGATGGGCAGACAGAAAGTATCCCCATTCCCATAGCACAATGCCTTACTCATTTTTAAATATCTTAAATAGTCTCGGAAATTCAGAGCTTTGAAATTTCCTGTTAAACATAGAGAGCGCTACTGAAGTGTGATGTCATAAGACAGTAGCTCCTCCATACACTATAGACAAATATAAGCTTATAACTTATTTGTTTTTTGACCAATATATTTTCTGTTTTTACTAATTGTTATTCTGACATGTTACTTTTTCGATTATAAATTATAATTAATGAATCTCAACATTTTGACTACAGTCAAATACCCAATTTGCACATTTTCTTGAACATTATAAAACCATTCAATGAGAATAATGAGATCATAGCCCTGCGTATAATTTTTCAAGTTATCATGTGCGTAAAGTTCCACTGAGCATTAATAAATGGAAATTGTCAATCGTTTGTGTAACTGATTGATGAATGACAAAAACAGCTCGTTCTGCTACCGCGAACTAGGCAGGACAGCTTGACAGCTTTGTCACACAAGCTGCTTTTTATTGAGCTGCAATCGGTCGTTTATAATTGACGACTTTGTGACGTATCGTAGACACCAATTAATCACAGTTTTACAAGATGTGCTACATGAGGACTCGTTCTAGTCTATCAATTAAAAAGTTTAGAGAACTGCCGCACTCAGAGTCTGTAATCGTTAGTACATGTACCCTTAGTAATGATTTAAAAAGTTCACTTTAGAGTCAGGCTTCGTTAGTACGTATTAATAATAGCTCGATAATAGCTTTAAAGATTTTATATAAGAATTTAATGGATGTTTCTCAGTACGGCAGTAAGTGTCTATACTCTATAGACACGTACTGCATTTAGACTGATAATAATCAACTTAGCAGTTGCAGTTTGGATGCGGGTTTAGTTCAGTTATCAAAACTTAATCGCAACTGCCCACAAACTGGGCAGTTGGCGTGCAGTGCAAATTCGCAATTTTGTCCAGAATTCTACGTGATCGTTCTTGAAAAGTTAAATAGGCTACGGTAGGCTAAGGTACACCTTAACGCTTAAATTAATCCTATACTAAAAACCACTCTAACGTACTAAACCAACCTCTAACGTAGGTACAACCAATTCAATTAACTTTATGTGTATAAAACAATAATCTTATAGAGATAACTTTTTCACTGTCCCCAATTTTTCTTCTTTCTAGTTCTAATTTTTTGACACAGTATAAAAACAAAAAAAAATAGTCGTACGATATATCGCGCGTATTAAGAGCTCATTATAAAATTTAATGATAGTTCCTCAATTTAAAGTGATATGTAACTTTTTTCCGCACATACCCCGACCTGTTCGTGGTTAACTACGACTCGGAGTAGAAAAGGGCAGAACCTGTACAACTATTCATTATCTGCTTACAATAAGTAGTTTTTAGGGTTCCTTAGCTCAATTGAAATCCTAAATTGAACTCTCACAGCTGCATCTTACTAGATATGTGATTTCTGTAAGAGTTAAGAGCAAGCAAACAAGAGTTATCACACAAAAACACTGCCGTATACATTGTGAATACACTGTAAGCATAATATCTAACTTTTCTTGTAAGTACTTCATTATTAACCGATAAACACAAACTGGACATAGATGGCATGGAGTAGGTATACCTCGGTCTTATGCAGCCTGTATCTGCGTCTTAAACACTTACTGCCGCAAGAGTCGCTAATCGTTACTCAACGACTTAATCTTGAATTTTAAAAAGTTTCATTCTCAGAAGTTAACGCTTCGTTTGTACATTAATGCCAATTCAGTAATAGATTTAATGATAATTAAATAATATAATTTAATACATGCGGCTGAGTGCGGCAGTTAATCACAAGTCAATGATTAATTAATCTCATTAATTAAATTATTAATGAATGACTCTGAGTGCGGCAGTTAGTTACTTACACTGTCCATAGAGTGACGTTTAATAGGAAAGCGTTGAGTAAATGCAGTCTCTTTCTAGTCTCGGTCTCTTTCAGTCTTTCTGCGAGTCCTGTATCGACTAATATCTCTCACAACACATAACTGCATGCAATATGACAAGCATGTATTTACGTCACAAAACATAAATTGTTGTACATGACCAAGACAACACAAGATTGCTTATAACAGCTACTGACTACAACCCCTTACTATTTTGAATACGGAACCCATATTTCAAAAAAAAAAAAACTAACACTTGACCGGTTTTTTTAAAATAAGACGATAATGAGCATCTATGACTGCATCCAACCCGGTAATTTTTTTTTGATTTCTGAATCGACAGGATATCTCATTATTACCTTTTTAAAACCCTGTATCTTTTACATCAGTAAGAACGAAATAAATTATCAAACGCATTTCAGTATGTGAATATATACCTATTTACGTTTATTTTAATGATCTCAGGGTAAAAAGTTTAGTATGGAAAACCTGTGAGATATTTTATTTCTTAATTGCAACTATTTTCTAATGATTATGTATTTTACTTATTTTAATCGACTCCATATAAAGTCCTTTCTTGCTGCTTTGTATATGCATGGAATCCACTTTGATTTAATGCCATTCTATAATGTTTGAAGGGGTGATTTCTTGTTATATTTTTTTATAAAAAAACAATGAGTACTCCTCTTTCCCCTCCAATTATAAGAGAGGGTACGACAATAGCGCAAGGAGTGGGAATTGAACCGATGATCTTTCGTTTCCACTTTCCGAGGGATTTTAAAAACCTAAATCCACACGGATGAAATTGCGGCAAAAAGCTACCTAACTCACGAAATAATAACTTTCCTTGAAATTCCTTTAAATCAGTGAAAGTAACTTTTATATACGGCTAAAGTTACCTACTCTCGAAATATTTCCCGCATATTTAATTACAGTACTCATTATTGATTTCGTGCAATAATAAACTTTAAAGGGTAAAGCTTAGACTCCAAACTCGCATAAGTTTATTCTCATCCCACAACAACTAATGGGTCTACAAATCCCTCTGAACCTGGCGCTGGTATTGTCCTTAGTCCAGTTTATTTGTGCCTTAACACTCAAACAGTCAAGGTCCTTATTATAACGTGTCTATAGGCTATGGGATATATTCGACCTAATAATTTTTAAAATTGTAACTTTTTAATTTTAGTTACAATGAAGTTCATGCATAAGCATTTGGAATCGAAAAAACCTATGGCGGGAACGCATTATAGAACTCCTTAGTGAAAAGAATTATATTGAAGTCATAAGGCTGATACAATTAGATAATGCTGTACACCACCTAGACAGTATACCAATGAAACAGCACAAACTTAATAGAAAAACAGAACTACTAGATTCATAGCGTTTAAAGAAATATATTGAGGTCAGCTAGACAGTATACTTACTAGGAAACCAGCAGAAACATAATACAAAAAGAGGACTGCTAGATTTACGGGGTTTAAATTGAAGGTCAATTTTCAAACAATACACTTTGAGTACAAAAGTGGAAAGAGTAAAAAAAGTACAAAAGTATAAAATATTAGAGCACTGCATAATTATGTCCCCACAGAATATCTCAAAAACAACCCGGCATCTTGAACCTTAAATTCAAAATTTACAAGCAATAAACTTACCTATTGGGTCTTTCTTACCCAGTAGCGAGCACCGTAAGTGTTAATCCTACCTTTTTCCTTTTAACGCGGACAATTTTTAAATGGCTTATGTTTGATTCCATTATTGTGTGCCAATCAGGCTGAATTACAATGTCCTTTAGCTCGGCCGAACTGGGTAAGGAATCTTTATTATTTTTGTTACAAATCATTTATTTATACGTTTTTGCTGCGAGTAAACAAGGCAGCTGTATACTCGTCGGATAAGGCTTCCTGCTAGAGAAAGACATTTACCATATTAACCTATTTATGATTTATTATTTAGAACTGGATGATTCGCGACGTAATGCATGTCAATTTCAAATTTTTAAAAATTCACGTGGGATCTCTGATTTTCTGGAATAAAAAGAATCCTATGCCCTTCTCCAGGATCCAAGTTGACTCTGTGCCGGATTTCATCAAGCTCGATTTTATTAGTCGTGGAACGAAAAAGTAATCAGACGGAGACAATTTGCATTTATAATAATTTTAGTCTGGTTTAGTTAGGGCAATGAGAGCAACAGTTTATCAATAAAATAATAGCCATTAGCTGTGCAAAGTTTCCTTTTTTGAGAGCAGGAAAATTTTAAGATTTCATTGACCAAATAACTTTGGTGGGGATTTCCCCAGAAGAACACCTTTTTTACTTTTTAATAAGCTTCTGAAAATACTTACTCCCTTTTTGAACTCAATATAATATTTTTACTTAATAATGGACGATTTCACCAACGTCAAAAACTTATCCGTGCGTAAATTTGATATTCTGGCAGATTTTCAATGCAAAAACTGTTAAAATGTCAAATTTACGCTCGGATAAGACTTATTTTATTTCGGTGGAGTCGGACCCAAAAATGGCTTTTATAGCCTCAAATCCTTAATATTATAAATGCGAAAGTGTGTTTGTTTGTTGATTTGTTGGTTTGTTGGTTTACCCTTCAATCACGCCGCAACAGGGCTACGGATCGACTTAATTTTTTGCATGGGTATAGTTGAGGACCTGGAGAGTGACATAGGTTACTTTTTATCCCGGAAAATCAAAGAGTTCCCGAGGGATTTTAAAAACTAAATCCACGCCGACGAAGGGCTTTATCTAGTAGATAATATTCATTATTTTTGGTCTTAATGTTGATATCGTTCTTCACTAATTTTCAACTATTTTATTACTACGACGTGAAATACTACGCGTCCGTCGCCACCCTTATTTAGATGAGAGGTTGGTTTGCCCCTTGAATTTAAACAACCACAATTTGACGCGTAGATACTACTCGTACAAAAGCAAGTGTATAGCAATTGTTTTCTATAAATTATTCATATGCAATCACTTTTGCGGTGTTCCCTAGGTATATGTACCTACTTCGATTGTGATGAACTGAGTCTATTTTTGCTGGAATATTTCTTTCAAGTTAAAAGTATTGGGATGTACTGGGGCATTCCACTGATGTATGTTAGATAGCCTTGATGGTGTGAAATTGGCCTTTACAGTAAAGATTTAGCTTTGATACTTATCTACTCAAATCATTATCATCATCATCATCATTAGCAACTCATCAACGGCTCACTACTGAGCGCAGGTCTCCTCTCAGAGAAGGGTTATAGGCCATAGTTCACCTGGCCCAATGCGAATTGGTGGACTTCACACACCTTCGAGAACATTATGGAGAACTCTCAGATGTGCAGGTTTCCTCACGATGTTTTCCTTCACCGTTGAAGCAAGTGATAGTTAATTGCTTAAACGCACTTGACTCCGAAGAGAATCCGGGATCGAACCTGCGACCCCCCGAATAGGAAACCACAGTCCTAATCCTAACCACTAGGCTATCACTGAACCTACTCAAATACAAAGAAGAAATAAAACGTTAAGTACTATGAGTTTATTTCCTACATAAACTATTATGATATTGTTAGTTTCTCGATCTACGTGTTTTTTCTCTGCATCAGAACTGAGTAGGTATTAGCATTTGGCATAAGAGTTTTTGGCTTTCATTTTCCTGAAAAACTACTGAACCGATTTTTTTACGGTTTTATCAGTATTATATCACATCTGGGTTGATAATAAGCCACAATTAGGCAATGCAGTCGTGTTTTTAACTGTTTACTATGTTACCATATTTCTGAAAATTACTGGACCTATTATATGCGGTTTTCTTCATTACACACAAAAACGAATGTACATACCAATGTATCAAACCGATTATTGAAAGCGGTAAAAAATGGTTACTTTTATTAATCATTTATCTCTATTACTGATCTTTTGCCCATAAAATGATGTTCTTGACTAGAAGCTACAACTATAGGTAGGTATAACATCTTGGTCGAGTTTCTTGCTGGTTCTTCTCGGTTGAAACGGAATTACAAACTAGTGTTTCCGAACTTGACGATTCCAAAGTAGGTACTTTGTAAAAGTTGTATTCTATTCTATTCTATAATGTAAATACGTGACACATAAAAACCCATATTTATGGAATCAACCAAAATGGAGCCTACGACATAATATTTGCAAATTGTAATTTTCATAACAATAAAATAATGTTGGATATCCTACTATAACATTATAAATGCGAAAGTTAGTGAGGATGTATGGATGGATGGATGTTTGGATGGATGTTTGTAACTCTATAACTCCACAAAGAATGAACCGATTTGGCTGAAATTTGGAATGGAGATAGCTCATACCCAGGATTAACATATAGGCTTTTAATCCCGGAAAATTAAAGAGTTCCCGCGGGAATTAAAAAACCTTAATCCACGCGGACGAAGTCGCGGGCATCATCTAAGTAGGTAGTATAATAATATTATATCGATAGTCGATAGTCGATACGAAAACATCGACCGTAGTAACAGTAAGCCTTTCAAAATATGACGTTCCGGCGATAAAGGCGCGGGCCGCTTTTAAAACAGATAGTGGAGTACTTAAGTTGTTTATATTTAAATTTCCAGGCAAGTTGACAGTGGCTATTATCGGCTACCTCAGTATAAGAGATAAGAGTGGCCACAATGAGATTTATTGCACACTCGCGTTAGCACGGCGCGTTTAAAACGTTTTTATAAGTGTTACTTTGTGTCTCACACGTCTCAATTAGGAACTTTAATGCGGCCGCTAATACTTTTTCGCTTATAACACTTTGAAGATTAACATCGACGCTAAAAACAAAGCAAATGGGACATTCTTTTAATACTCTACAGCGGCTTGCACAACGCCGCTGTAGTAGTGGTACCGACGTATTGATTTTGCCAGATTGTATGCCACAAAACTGGTGGGAAGTTGCAAGTGACAACCGTAAATATATTTTGATGTGATAACGTCTTATAAATCGATAAAAACGGGCTGCACGGACGAAAAAGTGTCACGTTCCGCCTGAGCCTGAGCGTGCAAGTGAGAGCGCGGATCAAGCGATAGAGAGGCACGATCGATCCAAGCGTAGGCTTGTGACACATTTATTGATCACTGTTTCTTTATGACGTTATCACGTAAAACTATCGTCCGTAAACCGACTTTACAGACAACCAATTTTTTTTTCATGTAACCTTTCACAAAGTACTTTCGAATTGCTACGTGAATCTACCGCTGGTTCGATAAAGGCTAGTCTACAATTGACTGTAGAATTTTATTATAGAAAAGTCACGCCCATTTTCATAAACGACTTCCGGAAGTTCTTGAGTACGTAGTTGAGGAATCACGAGCCTAATCCAAAGTCCAAACTTGATAAGCTGTTTCGAAGATTAGTCCATAGCTATAAACAAACAGACACAAAAATTCAAAAAACTTTTTTTATGGGGTTATTGATAGTATTCTAAGGATATCGTTCAAATCGTCGCAGACAGTCATTTCAATTTTATTTATTTGTGTGAATAATTTGAAAATAAATTCTGAAAACCAAGAAGCAATTGATCACTCCGTAATAGGAGATGAGGTTGTAAGTACAGCCTCAAAGAAACAAACTAGGAAACCATAATTCTAATTGAGCTTACAATAATAAAAAATTACATTTAAATAATTCATACCAATGAAGACAAGAGGGAAACTTGTAAAATGACTAAACTAGCGGCACGCTATGATGGCCGGTTTGACGTTTGTCCGCTCATGAAGTTCCGTATTAATTGATAACGACTTTGAAGGAAATAATTGTATTACTTTATTGACGATAGTGATGTGCAGAGATTCATAAATTTTATCGAATGTAGTTTTAGGTTTAGGACTCAAAATTTATTTATTAAATTGATTTCTAAAATGTATACAAGTGTAGAAAAATCAGTTTGCACCATTTAAGGGGTGAATGTACTTGTGAATATGAACAATTTTCACTATGTGGACAAACCTCTGAAATCGCAAAAAAATATCAGCTGTTTCATACAAAAGGTAAAATTTTTATTTTTATATGATATATACCACAACTCGGCATTTGGTTTTCTAAGTTGAAAATTTTTAAAAATGGAATCTAATACGATCGTCACATAGGATCGCTGGCTAGCACAACTACTACCTCCGGCAAACTCGCGTCAATGCTCAATGCAAAACAAAGCAGTTTCGAATTGACGTTGCTTCGAAAAGTATAAACTGTCAGTGCAATGCGATTGTGATATAGTTTTGACCTGGCTTTGGATTTCAAATATTGATACTGCATTACTGTTGACCCTTGCTCGTTAATTTGGACTCTGTTCAAGCCCTTTGTTGTGGATTTCGTCGATATGACCGAACGTACGCAGAGAACTGTTCTAAATAGTCAGACACGTGAGTTCGTAATACGCCTTCGTAACTATTTCGATCGTGAAGCTCAAAATGGAGGGCCAATTTTACCTATAACGTCAGTGGTTGAACGCGTAGCTGATGCGCTTAATATTGGACAACGAACTGTTAGACGGATAACTAAAAAAAAATATGGCGAGACTGGCACAGAAGAAAATAAACTTCACACACCAAAAAAGAGAAAACGAGCAAAACCAGTCGTAGGCATCGATAGCTTTGATGCCGATGCTATCCGAAGACATGTTTACGGCTACTATTTACAGAAGGAGTATCCAACAAGAAAAAAGTTGGTGCATTCACTGAAGGAAGCTGGATTATTCTTCGGTGGGGAAAGTTCTTTAGGGAAAGATTATGAAAGAGATGTGAAAATAGATAATATTATAGAAAACGAACATATAATTATTAATGTAGGTGATGATAGCAGTGACGACAGTGAAAATAGTAGTATGGACGAATCTGATTAATTATGGCCTTTTGTGGCACCTTTTTTGGTATCTTTTGTATTCATATGTTTCTTGTGTGCATATAAAGTATGTATATTCATTTTCATTCAAATATTCAGTTCGTTCAAATAAATTAAATAAACATATACATTTTTGTTTTATTAAACCTATTTAATCAGGTACAAAAACAAAACTTAATTGTTTTTTGTTCGAGAATAAATTGACATTCCACATCACTATTGTAATGTGTCAAACCGGCCATCATAGCGTGCCGCTAGTGTAATATTAACATTTCCCTAATACCTCGAGGGATAATGAAACTTAATACGGGCTAATAAAGTTTATTGTCGCGTTAAAACTTCACACTTTTGCAAGGCCAGCCATTTATCTTTACCTTACACTCGGACGCAATTAATCAGAAGGCGTTGTCACTTGCATACCTGGACACTAGTTACACGCCTCTGTTAAATCCGGGCATGCAATTATATGCCCAATTACTTAATGTCAGGGGCGAAATTTCTGTGTATCTCGTGTGACAGATACAAATTACTTTGTCGCCAGTGGTATGGTATAGCGCGATAAAGAGAAAAAGATGATTTCAGGCTAATTATCGACAATGTATCGTGGACCTTCTTTTTGTAGCCACTTAACACCTTTACTGTCAAATTGCTTTATTTTCGATGCAATCGAAATACATTTGAAATATCAAGATTTTGTATTAAAACATTATTTATAGTTGATACTAGCTGATGCCCGCGACTTCGTCCGCGTGGATTTAGTTTTTTAAATCCCTCGGGGAACTCTTTTTAATTTTTCGGGATAAAAAGTAGCCTATGTCACTCTCCAGAACCTCAATACCCATGCAAAAAATCACGTTGATCCGTAGCCCCGTTGCGGCGTGATGTAGGACAAACCAACAAACCTACAAACAAACACACTCGCATTTATAATATTAGTAAGGATTTTATTTTTATTTCAATGATGTTGGACCGACTTAAAGTCAAAATAATCGTACGTAGCTCACAGGAATTCCGGTGAATAACGTTACTCACAGGAACATAGGACGCATTCGGATTTAAACAAAAAATGTAATAATTATTGTCGTATATAAATAAAAATGTATATTCCCTATATCCCGTGGTAGAAACATCACGCGTGAACGGCTGGACTGATTTTGACGGGACTTCCAATGATAGATAGCTGATGGTATAAGCCTAGCATAGGCTACTTTTTAACTGATTTTCAAAAAAGGATCAAAAAAGTATTGTGTTTTTTAACCTATAAATATCAATATCTCCATGATTTCTAAACCGATTTGCCTGAATTTTTTTTAATCGATACAGAAACTTTGCGAGATGGTCCCATAAAAGTTGTAGTTGTAGTTGTTGTAGTAGTTGTAGAAGTAGTTGTAGTAGTTGTAGTAGTAGTAGTAGTAGTAGTAGTAGTTGTAGAAGTAGTTGTAGTAGGTAGGATCTGGGAAGTATACCTTTTGAAACATAAAAAGAATTTTCCAAATCGGTTCAGGCATCTTAGAGTAATCGGTGAACATACATAAAAAAGATTCCGTTGAATTGAGATCCTCCTCCTTTTTTGAAGTCGGTTAAAATAAGAATGAAAATTAGTTTAAATTTGAAGAAGTTATGGAGTAAAACAGTCAAAATAGTTCAACCCCTATCTCAGAGAACATACATCCATCCATACTTCCCATCCATCCATCCATCCGTATACTAAGTACATCTATCCATACATCCATCCTCACAAACTTTCACATTAGTGGGATAAGTAGCATAGGATATAGTTAATGTAGTTAAAGTTAGTAGCAGGAGGATACAAACATAAATACGTACATGCATACACACATACATACATGCATGGATACATATATACATACATGCATTCATGCATGCATACATACATACATACATGCACTCATGCATGCATACATACATACATGCATGCATTCATACATGCATGCATACATACATACATGCATGCATTCATACATGCATGCATACATACATACATGCATACATACATACATACATACATACATACATACAAACATGCATACATACAAACATGCATACGAATATCCCGCGATAACTGTCTGTTTTCCCGGGATAAAAAGTAGCTGTTGTTACTTTTCCGGTCCTCAACTATGGCTATCCACAAAACCACGTCAATATGTAACTCCCTTCGCACATAATTGAAGGATAAATATATGAAAAGTAGTATACTAAAATCGCGCAGGAACCGTTTGATTTCCCGGGATAAAAAGTAGCCTTTGTCACTTTTCAGGCCCTTAACTTTACCAGTGCTAGGAAAACCACTTCAATCTATACCTCCGTTGGCGCATAACTGAAGGATAAATATGTGAAAAGTAGCGTACAAATATCCCGCGGGAATTATTTGTTTCCCGGGATTAAAAGTAGCCTTTGTCACTTTTCAAGTCCTCAACTATGCCTATCCAATAAAACACGTCAATCTGTAACTCCGTTGGCCCATACTTGAAGGATAAATATGTGAAAAGTAGCACACTAATATCCCGTGGGAAGTGTTTGTAGGAACAGTTACAGTTACAGTTTTATTATAAGTATAGATAGATAATAATTAAATTTTATGTAACAATGTCAATTTTTGACGTTCGTAAGCGTTAGGATATGCAGTCGCTTGTGCTTGAAATTTCAAACACTGATGCTTGCTATGGTTTTTTGAAACCGAAGCTTGCTTGCTTGTTTGCTTGCTTGATTTCTTGCATGCTTGCTTGCAGGATTTAAAAAAACCCGAATTTCGATGAAAAAATCGATGCTGCGGATAATGTAAGCGTGATTTAAGTACAATCAGCGCCATCTATCCGTGGTTTTTCAAAATCCCGCGGGAACCTTGGATTTTTGCGGGTATCGCAATTCGCTATTTCGATTGAGTTTGCTTTTGTGTTTGCTCCGAGTGTGCTCCGACCGTATCGTTGAGCCCTCGTCGAGCGAGTGAATTGAGATACATCCCGTAGTTTTTCGCGGCTCGCGTTTTCCGCCGCCCGTCGCGTTCCCCGGTGCCAGTGGTACTCGCCGCACTCGTGCGGCTTGAGGAAGCGGCCGGATTCGACCCGCGTCGGCGCCCCTGCGCCCCGCCCGCGATAAACTGCGTGGCCCTAATCCCGCGCTTTTTGTGACAAAAAGCCGTCGGATTGCCAACACCGACCGTCAGACCTCTTACCGAGCGGGGCTGACTGAGCGTGTACGCGGGCGCCTAAGCTGGGTCTCCCTTAGGGGTCTCGCCTGGCTGGGTAGCACGCGATTGCGTTCGGTCTCCCTGCAAGGGACGCAGTGTTGCATCCACCGCTTCGTCGCGATCATCGCGACCTTATGTGATAATGTCGGACGAACCGCCTCGCCCGCAACGTGCGGGACGCGGCAGAAAAGGTATTCCGCGTGCAATCGTGCGCCGGAATATCTTTGACCAATCGGTCACGCCCCTCTCCATGGAGAGACGCCCAACGCCAATGATGACGGCGCCCCCATCGCGCCTGTCCGACCCGCCGTCCTCGTCCTCCAGCGAGGACAGTGAAGATGACGCTACGACTCAACCGATCACCACAGCCGGAACATTGGCTCCGGTAGGTGAGTTGGCCAAGCGCGCGCGCCCGAGCTCGTCCTCCTCGGGGAACACTGACGGCCAAGAAGACAAGCGGACGAAGCTGTCTTCCCGCTTCGCCCTGCTGCCGTACCATTCCTCAGACGAGTCGCCGCGGTCACCCAGCCCAGCGGCTCGCCCCCGCGCTCGAGAAGTGCTCCCCCCGCCCCCGCGGATCACCCCCACACCGCAGCCGGAGGTGCGCCCCCCGCCCTCCGCCCCCGCGCCCGCAGGTGAGACGGCAAGTCATGCCGTCCCTGTCGCGCGCCTACCTACCGCCGACGCGACGGCACATATCGCCGTCCCTGTCGCGCGCTCGCCGACGATGGATGCGACGGCACATATTGCCGTCCCATCCACACAAACCACTGCATCGTCCTCTCAAGCGGGGTCCGCAAGCTGGCCGAAGGACTCGACCAGCTATGCGGGCCTAGCTTCGCCCGTCCCTATGGACTTGACTCGGCCGCACTCACCTCTGCCGAGCACTTCCTACGCTGCGACAGCCGCGGCGCCGTCCGCGCCGCGCCGCAGCCCACCGCCCGCCGAACAACGCTCGACCCAGCAAGCGGGCCGTGCGGCCCCGCCTGCTGCGCCTGCGGCCGCCCAGCCGCCGCGGTCCGAATACCCGCCGCTAGTGGTCGAGTGCCTCCCCAACTGGACGAGGCACTTCCAGGCCATACGGCGCGAGCTGGGATTCGCGCCAAACGCCAGACCACTGGGCAGAGGAGTCCGATTCCTCCCTCAATCTGCCGACGAATTCCGGGCTGTACAGCGCTACCTGACCCAGGCGGCGCGCCAAGACAGTACCATCTCATGGTACTGCTACAGCCCGGCGACCGAACGCCCAGCCAAAATAGCGGTGCGAGGACTGCCGCTCGACACACCGCCCGAGGAGGTGGTCGCCGCCCTGCGCGACATCGGCTTCCCGGCGGAAAACGCGCGATCAATCCCGCCAAAAGCCGGCAAGCACGGCTGCACCTACTTTGTGCAGCTGGCGCACATGACCGCCGAAGAGCTCCGTCAGCTGTACGCAGTGACGGAACTTCTCTGCATGCCCGCGGTCACCGTGGAGGCCTGGCGCGGAGGGACCAAGCCGCCCCAGTGCCACCGGTGCCAGGCGTACGGGCACTCATCAGTCAACTGCCACCGGCCCTTCCGCTGTATCCGGTGTGCAGGAGCCCATCCGGTCGCAGACTGCCCGCACCCGCGCGACGTTACGCCCACCTGCGCGAACTGCGGGCAAAGCCACGCCGCGAATGACCGCCGATGCTCGCAATATAAGCGGGAGGCGCGGAAGAGAGGCATCGCCTTGCCTCCGCCCCCGTCTCAGGCACCCGGCCGTCCCCGCCCGCAATCGCAACGCAGGCCCGCAGCGACCGCTGCGTCGGCCCCCGCAGAAGGCGCGCAGGCGACCGCCGCGCCGCGCGCCCCTCACCCCCCGTCGACCACGAGAACCGCTCCACCGAACGCCGCTGGGGGCCCTACTACCACGCTCCCAGCGGCTGCCAACCCACCCACTGAGCGGGGACAGGCGCTGCGCGGTAGGCGCAGACCGCGCAACCGCGGCCGCCGCCCCGCTCGCAACGAGCCAGCCGCCGCCTCCACGCCTCAGCCGAGGCAAGCGAGGCAAGCGCCCTCGCAACCGGCCGCGCAGGCGCAATCCCAGGCGCCTGCGTCGACTCAACCTGCGACTCAACCGGCGCCGACTCAACCTGTGCCGACTCAACCGGCGCCGACTCAATCGGCCCCGACCGCTCCCGCTACAACAGCCCGACCACAGTCACCGACGCCTGCCGCTTCTCGGGAGCAAACTCGCCGCTCGCAGCGGATTGCTCCTGAGAGGGCGCAGGCGCAAGCTCGCGTGCAGCAGCAAGCGCGCGAGCAACCTGCACCATCACGCGCTGCACCGCGCGCCGCGCCGCGCACTGCCCGGCGCGCAGCCCCACCTGCCGAGCAACACACCGCCTCCCAACCGCCTCCCCCCGCATCTCAACAGGGGGAAGCGAGACACAGCCCGGACATCATGGCCATAGTCCGGGTTGTGTTGGAGGCAATAACGACCGGGCTGACGACATACCTACAAGGACAGGGCGCAGTACAGGCGATCGCAGCAGGGATGGCGGTCTTGGCGCGACTCCCGTCCTGCTGAGGGTCCTGTACTGGAACCCGGGCGGCATCAGAGGCCACATCCGCGAGCTCACAACACTCGCCCAGTCGCAGGATGTCCACGTCATCCTCCTGGGCGAGACCAAGCTTGCGGAACACGTCGAGCTCCGTATCCCGAACTTCTTCGTGTACCGGCGCGACGAAGTCTCTCCCCGGGGTCACGCCTTCAGAGGAACGGCGGCCCTGGTGCGGAGGGACATTGTACATGAAGAAGTTGAACACGCACCATACACATCCCTGCGTACGCAGGGAGTGCGTGTTCACGCCGGGGAGGAGGAGCTCCTCCTGTATGCCGCCTACCGACCACCTGCCACGACTTTCTGCAGCACCGACGTCCACACACTCCTCGAGTCGCACGCCCCCACACTAGTCGTGGGTGATCTTAACGCGAAGCACCAAGCCTGGGGCTCGCGCGTCATCACCCCGGCCGGAAGGGCTTTACTCGAGGACAGCGAGCGCCACCAGTACGGTATATTGGGTCCAGGAGCACCGACCAATATACCGTCAAACCCCCACTACCACCCGGACGTCCTGGACATCGTGCTGCACTACCGGATTGACCACCCCATCAGTGTCGAGCCACTCTATGACCTCGACACTGAACACCTGCCGATACTGGTCACGCTTAACCTCCAGCGCGACTTCACCATACCGCGTCCTCCCAGAGCCAAGACCAACTGGGAGAAGTTCGCCGCCGCGCTGTCGGAGCTTGAGCTCGCAGGTCCCATCTCGACCCCAGTGGACGTTGACCGGGCCGCCAACACCATCATGGCGGCCATCCAGACGGCCAAACAGGAGGCCACCACCACCATGCCCCCCACTGGTCGACGTGACCTGCTCTCGAGCTCGCTCCGCGACATGCTGAGGAGGAAGCGCGCCCTGCGCAAGCTATGGGCGCGCACTCGCTGTCCGACGGTCAAGCGTGACCTCAACCGCCTTGCACAGGAAGTGAGGCTAGCACTCGGCGCCCGCGAAGATGATGACTGGGAGAAGACCATCGACGCGGCAGCCGAGTCCGAAACAACGCTGTACCACCTGTGCAAGACCCTCACCGGATCAGACTCACCCGTCTACCCTTTGCTGGACAGCCAGGGTAGGCGAAGATACTCCGCGCATGACCGAGCTGAGATCATGGCGGAGTATATGGAGGCGCAGTTCACCCCCAACCCACCGGCCAACGACAACGCGTACAGGCACCACACCGAGCTCGACCATCAAGTGCGGGAATTCCTGTCGGCCCAGACTCCTCCGCTCCGGGGGGACGAGTTCATCTCCCCGTCTGAGCTGAGGAAAGCCGTCATCCGTCTCCCCAAACGGAAGGCGGCAGGCTACGACGGAATTCCGATCGCCGCACTTCAGCAGCTTCCAAGAAGAGCCCTCGTAGCGCTAGCGAGGCTCTTCAATGGCATACTCCGCACGGCACACTTCCCGGAGACCTGGAAGAGGGGGAAGGTCATCACCATCCCCAAACTGGGCAAGGACCGCCGCCTCCCAGGAAGCTACCGCCCCATCACCTTACTGCCGCACATCGCCAAGCTGTTCGAGCGTCTGTTGCTGCGAAGGCTCACCCCGTACATCCGCTTACGGGATGAGCAGTTCGGCTTTCGCAGCAACCACTCCACGACGCTCCAGCTGGCGAGAGGACTCCACCACATCGCCAGTGAGAAGAACAAGGGCCACTGCACCGTCGGGGTCTTTCTCGATATCGAGAAGGCCTTTGACCGTGTATGGCACACCGGACTCCTGGCGAAGCTCCTCTCAACCGATCTACCACCAGCGATCGTGCGGCTGGTGGCTTCCTTCCTGGACGGGCGGTCCTTCCACGTCTCCGTGGAGGGCGCGGACTCCCAGCCGCGCCCCATCCGTGCCGGAGTGCCCCAAGGCAGCTGCCTCTCTCCGTGCCTGTACGCGCTGTACACCGACGACATACCTACCCTCGCCGGACATCTGCGCGAGGGGGAGGAAGACGTGCTGTTGTCGCTCTACGCCGACGACAGCGCGTATCTCGCGTCGTCGCACCACCAGATCGTCGCCTGCAACAAGATGCAGCGCCTGTTGGACCTGCTTCCGGAATGGCTGGACAAGTGGAGGATGGCCGTCAACGTGGGGAAGACGGCCGCGATCCTGTTCGGCATCCGGAAGCCTATACGTCAGCTCCGACTCCGAGGGCAGGACATAGAGTGGCAAACTTCGGTGTGCTACTTGGGGTGCCGCATCGACCTCAGTCTGAACCTGATTCCCATGGTCAATCACGTGGTGAGTCAGGCTAAGGCGGCACTGTCGATGCTTCACCAAGTCTTCACCTCAAGCTTATCGCCGAAGACCAAGCTCCTCATCTATGGAGCCTATGTCCGCTCTAGACTGACGTACGCGGCCCCAGCCTGGTATGCGTTCTGCTCAGCATACCAGAAGCGCCGCCTACAGGTCCAACAGAACAAGTGCCTCCGTCTGATCGTTGGAGCTCCGAGGTACGTGAGGAACGATGTGATCCATCGCGACCTCAAGACGCCCACCGTGGAGGAGTACGTCCGTACACTGGCGCGGCGCATGTTCGCCAGCGCCGACAACGGACCGTACGAGCACCTCCACGGCATCGCACCGCTAGCCAGCCGACCACCGACCGGGCGTCCTCTACCTCGTGAGCTCCTGCGATCGCCACCACCGAGGAGGCACGCAGGCGACCACAGCGACGACGACGCGAGATCCACCGGACTTGACCTCAGCTCCGCGCACGGTGGCGACACCATCGCCCGTAGCGCGGAGCACTCCACCGGACTTGACACCGCCCCGCTCGCGGCGGCTATCTGCCCGCCAGCGACGCGGGGCCCCTGGCGATACACTGGCCCCGCGCTCGATGACGACCCTTTCGTCAGTAGCGCGGGGCCCCACACCGAACACGACACCGCTCCGCTCGCGGCGGCGACTTGCCCGCCTGCGACGCGGGGCCCCCGGACCGACACCGGTCCCGCGCACGGCAGCGACTCTATCGCCCGTAGCGCGGGCCCACCCTCTGGACCCGACACCGCTCCGCTCGCGGCGGCGACTTGCCCGCCTGCGACGCGGGCCCCCCGGACCGACACCGGTCCCGCGCACGGCAGCGACTCTATCGCCCGTAGCGCGGGCCCACCCTCTGGACCCGACACCGCTCCGCTCGCGGCGGCGACTTGCCCGCCTGCGACGCGGGCCCCCCGGACCGACACCGGTCCCGCGCACGGCAGCGACTCTATCGCCCGTAGCGCGGGCCCACCCTCTGGACCCGACACCGCTCCGCTCGCGGCGGCGACTTGGTCGCCTGCGACGCGGGGCCCCCGAACCGACACCGGTCCCGCGCACGGCAGCGACTCTATCGCCCGTAGCGCGGGACCACCCACTGGACCTGACACTGCTCCGCTCGCGGCGGCAATCCTGCCCGCCAGCGAGCGGAACCTCCTGAACTGATGTCGGCCCATCGCACGGTGGCGACACTATCGCCCGTAGCGTGGGCCCACATATCGGACACCGCCCCGCTCGCGGCGGCAATCCTGCCCGCCAGCGAGCGGAGCCCTTGAAGCCCCGCCGCAAGGCCCCTGCTCCCCACGGACCAGGAGCCTCAGCCGCCATGGACTTAATTGCCAAGACGGCTGAAAATCCATCACCGGGGAAGTGCTCTTCCCCGCGCCCCGCCCGGGTAATGAGGCCCTGCCTCGAAGCCCGTACCCTCCGCTGGCCACGGCCAGCGAAGACGACCCGTGCTGCTTTTTGCGGGATAATTTTTAGCCTATGTTATTGTTTTAGCCTATGTATATGTTATTCCAGGGTATAATCTATCTCCATTCCAAATTTCAGCCAAATCCATCCAGTAGTTTTTGCGTGAAAGAGGAACAAACATACACACAAACTTTCGCCTTTATAATATTAGTAGGATAATCGTTTATTAAACTCCTACGCAATATTATTGTAGTCTGCCAATCCGCCTTGGCCAACATGGTGATTGTTGGACTATGGCCCAAACCCTTCTCTTTCGAGAGGAGACTAACCCCCTTAGCGAAGTTATACTTCGTTGTATCTATTCTCTTTCTACGATCGTTAAATGTTGCGAGGGTCGTCTTCGTTGGCCGTGGCCAGCGGAGGGTACGGGCTTCGAGGCGTGGCCTCATTACCCGGGCGGGTCGCGGGGAAGAACACTTCCCCGGTGGTGAGTTTTCAGCCGTCTTGGCAATCCACGACGGCTGAGGCTCCTATTCAACTTGAGTAGGGGCCTTGTGGCTCAATGTCAGTCCAGTGGCTCCGCTTGCTGGCGGGCAGGGTAGCCGCCGCGAGCGGAGCGGTGTCGGGTCCAGAGGGTGGGCCCGCGCTACGGGCGATGAGGTCGCTGCCGTGCGCGGGACCGGTGTCGGTCCGGGGGCCCCGCGTCGCAGGCGGGCAAGTCGCCGCCGCGAGCGGAGCGGTGTCGTGTTCGGTGTGGGGCCCCGCGCTACTGACGAAAGGGTCGTCATCGAGCGCGGGGCCAGTGTATCGCCAGGGGCCCCGCGTCGCTGGCGGGCAGATAGCCGCCGCGAGCGGGGCGGTGTCAAGTCCGGTGGAGTGCTCCGCGCTACGGGCGATGGTGTCGCCACCGTGCGCGGAGCTGAGGTCAAATCCGGTGGATCTCGCGTCGTCGTCGCTGTGGCCGCCTGCGTGCCTCCTCGGTGGTGGCGATCGCAGGAGCTCACGAGGTAGAGGACGCCCGGTCGGTGGTCGGCTGGCTAGCGGTGCGATGCCGTGGAGGTGTTCGTACGGTCCGTTGTCGGCGCTGGCGAACATGCGCCGCGCCAGTGTACGGACGTACTCCTCCACGGTGGGCGTCTTGAGGTCGCGATGGATCACATCGTTCCTCACGTACCTCGGAGCTCCAACGATCAGGCGGAGGCACTTGTTCTGTTGGACCTGTAGGCGGCGTGCCTGGTACGCTGAGCAGTACGCATACCAGGCTGGGGCCGCGTACGTCAGTCTGGAGCGGACATAGGCTCCATAGATGAGGAGCTTGGTCTTCGGTGATAGACTCGAGGTGAAGACTTGGTACAGCATCGACAGTGCCGCCTTAGCCTGACTCACCACGTGGTTGACCATGGGAATCAGGTTCAGGCTGAGGTCGATGCGGCACCCCAAGTAGCACACCGAAGTTTGCCACTCTATGTCCTGCCCTCGGAAGCGGAGCTGACGTAATGGCTTCCGGATGCCGAACAGGATCGCGGCCGTCTTCCCCACGTTGACGGCCATCCTCCACTTGTCCAGCCACTCCGGAAGCAGGTCCAACATGCGCTGCATCTTGTTGCAGGCGGCGGCTTGGTGGAACGACGACGCGAGATACGCGCTGTCGTCGGCGTAGAGCGACAACAGCACGTCTTCCTCCCCCTCGCGCAGGTGTCCGGCGAGGGTAGGGATGTCGTTGGTGTACAACGCGTACAGGCACGGGGAGAGGCAGCTGCCTTGGGGCACTCCCGCACGGATGGGGCGCGGCTGGGAGTCCACGCCCTCCACGGAGACGTGGAAGGACCGCCCGTCCAGGAAAGAGGCCACCAGCCGCACAATCGCGGGTGGCAGGTCGGTGGTGAGGAGCTTTGCCAGCAGACCGGTGTGCCACACACGGTCGAAGGCCTTCTCGATGTCGAGAAAGACCCCGACGGTGCAGTAGCCCTTGTTCGTCTTGCTGGCGATGTGGTGAAGTCCTCTCGCCAGCTGGAGCGTCGTTGAGTGGTTACTGCGAAAGCCGATCGTTAAAGCTTGAAGGTTTGGCTAGGGCTAGACTAGATGGCGCTGCAGCTGATCAAATACAGAAGTGTATTGATTATATTTCGCGGCATTTTGTATTATACATGTTTTTTTTAGCATTTAAAATGCATAAATTATTCACTGTAGTGTCCATTTAAATGCACACTATAGTAAAATAAATAATTTTATTATCGTACCTTGTTCGAGCTTCAAAATCGCAAACTAGATGGCGCTGTAGCTCTAACCAAACCAAGCGTTTACGATCATAGAAAGAGAATAAAAACGATCCAATGTAACTTAGCTAAGGGGGCTGGCCCTATACTACCAAAGCTATTATATTATGACATGATTCAAAACAAAATTGAAATAATGCTGTAATGCGTTAGTGCCCTTGCTAGTGGGCCGGCGCGCGGCGATGGGATGAAATGAAAGGATGACTGCATTGTATGACGTTTCAATCTGAAGTACCTACCTAATATCTAACAGATTAATTATTGTAATCTAAATAAAATTCAAAAAATTCAAATTTTAAAATTTGTTATTTCACGTTGGTCAACCTGTGGCACGTGGACACGTCATGACTCTACCACCGCCGGTTCGGAAAGCGGATTCTACTGAGAAGAACCGGCAAGAAACTCAGCAGTTGCTCTTTTTAAAATAATCATTTTACAATTTTAATAAGTACCTGTATTAATAACATTGTAATAAGTTTTTTATACTATCTTGTGGACAACTGGATGATGATGAAATATAAAAGGAAAAGATGACTGACTGCTTGTTCTATCAACGCACAGCTCAAACCACTGCACTGGACGGATCGGGCTGGAAGGCATACGATAGCTATTATAACGTAGGCGTGCTAAGAAAGGATTTTTGAAAAGTCAACCCCTAAGGGGGTTTGAAAAATCGAACTTAACGTGAGCGAAGCCGCGGACAAAAGCTAGTTTAGTAATAATTTTGTATAACAAACTTTTTTTGCTTTTTTATCTAATTAAATGGTTATAATGAAATATACTTATTCCCCCTGCCTTACTAATTAAGCCAAAACCAAAGAAAACATTTATTTATTTATTTAAAAAAAAAGAATATCAACCAAGTTGAACATGACTAATATTCTTCTCTCCCCTCCAAATAAGCGGAAAGCTTGTGCCAGGAGTGGGTACGACAATAGTGCAACGGATGGGGTTTGAACCTGCGACCTTTCAGTTTTCAGTCCGCACATTTAACCGTTGGGCTGAGTTGGTTGAGTGAGCGCGATAGTACTGTGAACTCAATACATATTAAGTTATATCTAATAAATTAATTTGTTTCTTCAATTCAACAATAATAATATCTATAATAAATAAAATATTGCCCAAAATAAAGCAGGTAGATTTAAAGCCTGTTTCATAATCACCTAATGGTCTTGTACGCTTCTGTACATTCGCTGTAGCTGGGTTGGTTGGGTAGCAAGGAAAACTCTCGAAGAACTTTTCTTCTTTTATTGGGTACCGCTACCGCTTGCCGGTGGGAACTGTGCCGGCTTACAATTCAGCCCGGTATTTATACAAAATTTGCCGCAAAAATGTAGGCTCTCTGATTGGTGTAATTTTGCTATCGATCAGTGCACCAATCAGAGCGCATTATTTTAAACCAATCACAATTTAGTAATAATAATAGGTATTATTACATAATCAGGTATCTTTACTACTATGAGCTGTACCGTAGGGAAAGCCGCGGCATTTCTTGGAATTACAGAGGTGTCTTTACGGTTCCTAGCTGTACCGTTGGGAGAGCCGCGGTCTATTTCTAGGAATTAATAAGGTATCTTTACGGCTCGTAGCTGTACCTTTGGGAGAGCCGCGGCCAATTTCCCTATGGCTTTTCTATTTTCATCTTTATTTATTATTTTCCCTATTTACTTATGAGATAATACATGAAACTAGTTACATATTCCTACGTGATGGTATGTCATCCGCATGCATCAGCGTACGGCTGCAGAGCTATGCAGCTATCATCACGTCGGCATACGCGATCCAGCGTCTCCGAGCAAATTGTAGTAGTAGGGATTTAGATATTTAAGCTAGCGTGTAGGAATCAGATTAAGCATTAGACCTGTGATCTAATATCGACACAGAATTAAGCTAGTTTAAGCTCTTTTATTATAAGTAAATTAATTATAGTTGAAAGTAAAGCCTTCGTTTCCTTCCATCGACCCATCCTTGCTGCCGCAAACTTAAGTGGCGCAGGGTAGGATACTTTAAGGACCTGCGGCAGGAACAGAAGGGGACCCCGAACATTGGATCACGACTGGAAGGAGCGGAGTAACCAGGAATGGAGTTCATGTGAGTGCATCAGAATAGTTCTTGTGTTGCTTCCTGAATTCCACTTATTCCTACTCCTAATTTAGTCCAATATACCTACCATTCCAATATTCTAGAGCCTTTTAGGTTTTGTTGGATTATGGTAGTGATAGTAGTAATATGTTAGGGTCATTAGTGAACGATTAGGTTAGGTTATTCAGTAGGGGTAGAAATTTGTCACCCTAGGGCTTCTAAGAATCAGGAGCTTGAATTATGACAGGCAGATAGTAGATAGTAATAGGGATAATATGTTGGATCAATCAAATAGTTCCAAGATGGCTCAAGATCCTGATGAAGTATTTGACGCTATACGGATTATCCCAGAATTTGATGGGAATCCGAATGTATTAACAAGATTTATTAAGTTATGTGACCTTTTAGCGGCACGATATTTTAGTACGGCGCCAGGTAGTGAATTTATTAACGTATGCTTATTGAATGGGATACTTAATAAAATCACGGGTACCGCGGCGTGTACTATAAATTCCAACGGGATACCTGACAGTTGGTTAGGTATTCGAACAGCGTTAATTAATAATTTTTCGGACCAACGGGACGAGACAGCCTTGAGTCACGATCTCTTTTTAGCGAGACAGGGTAGCCGAACACCGCAACAGTACTATGACTATTGTCAGACCTTGTTCAGCGCTATCATGACTTACGTGACGTTACACGAGTCCATACCTACGACAATAGAGGCAAAACGTGTCCTATACAAAAAAATAGCTATGCAAGCTTTTGTACGAGGGTTAGCGGAACCATTAGGATCTCGTATACGGTGTATGAGGCCTGAGACCATGGAAAAGGCACTGGAATACGTACAGGAGGAATTAAACATAAATTATTTGAAATATTTTGAATCCTCAAGGAACCATCAAATCCTTGAGAATAGTTATTCAAACAAAGCACCAGCATTACCGGTTTCATTCTCACGATTAGAGAACTCACAGGTTCCTGTGCCTAACTGGACGGTTCCGATCCAGCCTTTCAGATTTTATGAACCAGCACGGAACCAACAACACGGAAACCCGCCTCCTAGTAACCACCTTAATACCCGCGAAATAAATATCAATGTATGCGCGGCCAATGACACGGATTATAATGCTTATGATAGCTATTTTCACGACCGCGACCTAGACTCAGATTTCAGTTCCGACTACAATAACCGTAGTAATGACTATTCCGACGACTCTACTGTTTGGGCCAGTCATCAAGTGCCTGCATTTGTCGTCTGTGGTCGGGACTGTGAGGTTTGCGCATTCTGTGGTGCTGGTGCTGTCAAAGTGACTTTAGTTTAGAATTACCTATGATTCATTGTAGCTTTCAAAAACTCTAAAGAAAATTGTCCGTTAGTAAAATCAATTTCATCTTTCATAAAATACAGTTATCGAATAATACTCACTGAATTTTACCTTTTACGTCCCACACATCGAATTACCAGTGAATAAGAAGGAAATCCTACATGGCCCATTCGTCCGGATCAAGAATAAAAAGGAATTAAAAGGAACCAGCGGCGAACATCGATGTATTGAGGGACGGTAACGATTCAAAGAACCAAAGCACTGTATGTTTCAATTACTCACTAATTTTCACCCATTACTCTTTATTTGATAGAAATTAGGTATTGTTCATAGGTTATTTCAATGTATTTTATAGTGTTTTGAACAATTACTGAAGTTTGGCGGTGAAATTCTTGTAAGGTGTTTGGTTAAAGGGTAAATGTATTTAGAGTATTAATTGACATGTTTTTGACTTTATTTTCATTGGTTTTTATGTAATTTAATTGTTTCTAGTTATTGCAAGGAGTATTATAATAGTACACACATCAAAAGTGTCTAGGGATCAACATATATTTTTGCAATAACTTTTCTCCTGATTGATATTAATTAAAATTTTCTTTAAGGATTCATCAAATAAAGTGTTTTCGTTTGTCACAGTAACGATAAACCAAGTCACCTTTGCATTAATAAAGAAATTTGCCATTTTACTAATAAAGGGATTTTTGACATTTGAACCACTAACATTAAAGTTCGAAAAAAGACTGAAATAACAGTTTTCTTTAAAATTTTATTGGGTAACTTAAACAATTAATAATCCGTGTTTCTACCGCGAACACTAACAACACAAGAACATCGGTTTGGCATACTCAAAATGAGTTCATCCAAATCACGCTGTGGAATGGCCGCCCATGTTCGTTGCAACAACAAAAAAAGGTCTTCTTGCCACTGGATACCCTCCATATTCGGCAGAGCTCTTCTCTGTAGCATATCCCATGCATGCTCAATCGGGTTCAAGTCTGGCGACTGAGCAGGCCAGGGCAGGACATTGATGTTAGCTGCGGCGAGAGTCTGTCTTACAACTCTTGCGGTGTGCGGTCGTGCATTATCATGCATTAACTGGAATAAGGGACCGATTTGCACTTGTAGAGGAACGATGACGTCTGATACAATCGTCTCAGCATAAATTTGAGCGTTGAGGTTGCCTCTGATCCAAATCAACTCAGTTCTTCCGCCGATCCAAATACCCGCCCATACCATGATGGTTCCACCACTTCCTGGATGGACTTCCTGGCAGGATTTTAATCGCTGATTATGAAATTATGAAATGCACCAAAAAGGATCCATATAAATTTATAAAATCATAAATTTATTACAAAGCCACATCTCAATCTCAAGAAATCCGCATAAAAATGCTTGATCCCTAGACACTTTTGATGTGTGTATTTAATAGTGACTTGACTCTTAGGGATTGACATATTGTATTGTATTGTATTAGGAGAATTAAACCTTTGTACTGTATCAATTCCAGGCCGACCCTGCTTCCCATAGAACGTTAAAATGAGTGAGAAAACTGAAAAGGAGCTTATTAAAACCCGTGCCAGCTTCAAGGGACGCTTGACAGCGTTCTCCAACTACTTCAACAGTGTAGGAGACTCATTGAGCCCGGTGCAGGTAACCGAACTGCAGCTGCGTACCAGTAAGTTAGATCACATTTACCAACAATTTGATGAGGTGCAATTAAAGATAGAATGTCTGGTTGATGATGTTAATATGGCTTTACCTGAGAGAAATGAATTTGAGTCGACTTATTTTAAAGTACTTGCGAGAGCTCAAGATATTATCACTCAGAATTCTAAAAAGGCTGATGGGGGTTTATGTAGCGAGACAGGCTCGTCGATACGTGGAAGCCAGTTAGTTAAGTTACCTACCATCGCACTGCCAAAGTTTAGTGGGTCCTTAAATAATTGGTTAGAATTTCGTGACACATTCTCTAGCCTTGTACACTCGAACGAGGATATTAGTGATATAAATAAATTCCATTATCTCAGGGCATCTCTAGAAGGTACTGCGGCTATCGTTATCCAAGCAATTGAATTAAGTGCGTTAAATTACTCGGTTGCGTGGAGCTTACTTTGCGAACGATTTGATAATAAGCGCTTGCTCATACAAAATCATGTCACTGCTCTGTTAGATATTGAGTCAATCAATCATGAATCCTCGGATAACTTGAAGCGGATGATAGACGGGGTGAATAAGAATATTAGGGCATTAAAATCTTTAGGTGAGCCAATCCTTCATTGGGATACACTACTTATTCACACTCTAAGTAAAAAACTGGATGCAAAAACGTTCCGTGAGTGGGAAGAGTATAAGGGTAGGGTAGATAAGGATACTCCTATTACATTAAATGCATTATTGGAATTTTTGCGGAACCGTGCTGATTTACTTTACACTATTGAGACATCCCGGGTGAAGTACAGTCAAGTACAGGTGAGTAAAGTCAAGTCCAGTGTTCCAAAACATAAAGGTTTAGTATCTAATGTTGAACCAAAGTCAGATTACAATGTTCAGTCAAAGTCGAAGTCATGTCCTAAATGTAGTGGTGATCATTTTCTGCCGGAGTGCCAACAGTTCCGTGCGATGAGTCAACAGGAGCGGTGGAAGATACTGCCACAGTTGAGAGTTTGCTTCTGTTGTTTCCGACGGGGGCACCGGTCAAATCGGTGCTATAACCGCTGCAATAAGTGCGTCGGCATCATGTAATGTTATGCACTTCTGCAATTCAGGGGACGCCAACTGAGTCTCATAGGTCAGATGATAGGGGTCCAACTGAAGTTGTGTCTAATACTAATGTTCAGTCAAATCCAACATTATGACTACTTACATCACATGAAAAGAGCATAAGGGATGACTTCAAACATGGAAATGATGTGTTTTTGTCAACGGCACTCGTGAAGATTTATGATGTCCGTGGTTGTGATTGTGTGGTACGAGTACTGCTTGACCCTGGGAGTACGACGAACTATATGACAGAGGACATGTTCAATTCGCTCCAGTTGCCTTTCATTAGTGTGAAGGAGCCTATATTTGGAATAAATAATTCTTTCTCATTGTCATCTAAGTTGTGTCGAGCATCCATCAAATCCCTTAATGAGAGTTTTTCAGCTGATTTGGTTTGCTACATTCTGCCTGCATACAGATAATATTCCTTGTCGTGAGATAGATATCTCTAATATGAAGATTCCAAGTGGTATTGTACTAGCAGATCCCCGGTTCAACATACCTGCCAAGGTGGACCTGTGCATAGGTTCGGATATTTTTTGGGATTTGTTAGGTTCAAGTAGTTATAGACAAGGTTCTGATAAACCAGTTCTTTGGGAATCTAGATTAGGCTGGTTAGTTGGTGGACGTCTAATAAATGGGCACAAGTCAAATAATCGATACTATAAAATTTGTTGTTTATCGACAGGTGATTCCGAGGTTTCGACTAGTTTCAACGATGACATTAATGCAGCCTTATGTCGGTTTTGGCAACTTGACGAAGTCAGCTGTCAGTCATCATATTCTGCGGAAGAGAAATTGGCTGAGGAACACTTTGTAAAGAATATGTCACGTTTGGATGACGGTCGGTTTTGCGTCAGAATTCAATTGAAGAAACCACGTGACCTACTCGGTGGCTCTTTTGAGCGTGCTAAGCGTTCTCTTTTCGCCATTGAGCGGAAATTTGGAGTCCAACCTTTGTTTAAGGAACGTTATATCGATTTCATGTCTGAGTACCTTTCGTTGGGCCACATGTCTGAATGTGACCTTAACCAGGCTCAGTCAGGTAATTTCATACCTCACCATGGTGTAATGCGTGAAGCTAGCAGCACCACAAAGCTAAGGGTTGTTTTTAACGCCAGCAGTGTTACGACGTCGGGTGTGACCCTGAATGTCCTCCAAATGGTGGGACCGACAGTTCAAGATGATCTTCTGTCAATTTTGTTAAGATTCCGTACTCACAAAATTGTGTTAGCAGCAGATGTTGAGAAGATGTACAGACAGATTGTCGTGCACCCGGAGGATCGAAACCTGCAATTGATTCTGTGGCGTAAGGACCCTATAGAGCCTATTAAAGCATACCAATTGAACACTGTCACATATGGCACAGCTAGTGCACCATTTCTGGCAACCCGATGTCTTAAGCAAATTGCATTGGAATGCAAGGATGCTAAGATCAGTGAGATTATATGCCACGATTTCTATGTTGATGACCTCCTGACTGGTGCGGACACAGTAGAGGAAGGCATAGATATACGGAAAAAGGTTTCTGAAGAGCTACTCTCAGCTGGAATGCCTTTACGGAAATGGAATTCTAATGATCCTCGTGTTCTGTCGTCTCAAACCAGTGATTCACCAGTTGATCTTAACATAGGAGATTCTCAACCAAGCAAGACGTTAGGTGTTGATTGGCAAGCTAGGTCGGATGAACTTCGGTTTTCGATCGATGCTGCACTGTCAAATGTTTTTACAAAGAGAGGATTGTTGTCAGTCATCGCTCAAGTATTTGATCCTTTGGGACTGTTGTCTCCTTGTGTCATTGTTATGAAAATGTTGTTGCAAAAACTGTGGTTGCACAAGTTGGCCTGGGATGACGAGTTGCCTTTGGATATTGCTAAGACTTGGAGTGAGATTCTTAGAACCTTACCAGTGATAAATAATTTACGAATTCCTCGTCTTGTTCTTTGTGGTACTGATATGAGTGTAGATCTACATATATTCTCTGACGCTTCTGAAGGTGCTTACGGTGCTTGCTTATATGTGAGAAGTATTGACGAGGATAATAACACCTTTGTTCGTCTTCTGGCAGCCAAGAGTAAAGTGGCTCCTTTAAAGCCGAAAACAATACCACAACTTGAACTCTGTGGAGCTTTGGTGGGAGTGCGTCTTTATGAAAAAGTTATGTCATCTCTTAGAGTCAAAATAAGGCATTCAACATTTTGGACTGACTCTACAATTGTTTTAGGCTGGCTTAGAATGATGCCCAACAGACTCACTACCTTCGTTCGTAATCGGGTAGGCGAGATTTTGGAAAAAACACAGGATTGTGCTTGGAGACATGTTCCAACGGACAAGAACCCAGCAGACCATGTATCACGTGGAGTGGAGAGTAGCTTAATCCCCTCGTTAGAACTGTGGTGGTCAGGCCCCAGTTTCTTAAAACAGGATATGTCACAATGGCCTCCGAACCACACAACAGTTGAATCACTCCCGGACGTGCGATCTGAACTATCATTGTATTCTGCTGTGGATGTAAAAAATTATAAAAAGTTTATTGATTTTGATCGGTTCTCGAATTTTATCAGGTTGAAGCATAGTATAGTGTACGTGTTGAGATTTATTAATGCATGTAGAAAACAGCTACCAAAAACTGACTTCATTTCAAAAGATGAGTTACAGAATGCGTTACAGGTGATGATTAGGACATCTCAAAGGGAATCATTTCCTGAATATGATATGCTTGTTCGAAAACAAAAATTGCCCTCAAAAAGTATGCTCTTAAAGTTTAATGTTTTCATGGATGACAAGAATATAATGCGAGTAGGCGGTCGTTTAGAAAACTCTTCATTCGCGTATGATAAAAAACATCCTATTTTAATACAGTCCACTCATAGGTTTACAAAGCTTTTGTTTGATTTCGAGCATAAACGATTGATGCATGCAGGGCCGCAGTTGCTTCTTGCGTCCATCCGTGAGACTTATTGGCCAATTGGGGGGCGTAATTTAGCTAGATCGTGTTATCATAAGTGCATTCTGTGCAAACGCATGACATGCAAGGTGGTTGCGCCTCTTATGGGAAATTTACCATCAACGCGGTTGAGTCCTGGTGGCTATCCGTTCGAGTGTGTAGGGGTAGATTATGCAGGTCCGGTCACGTGTGCTAGTCGTCAGGGGAGAGGATGTCGACTCGTTAAAGTTTATATTGCGATTTTTGTTTGTTTTACAACTAAAGCAATCCACTTAGAACTGGTAGGTGACTTAACGAGTGATAACTATTTATGCGCGCTACGCAGATTCATTTCACGCAGAGGAAAGCCTAAGAATATCTTTTCTGATAATGGAACTTCATTTGTGGGCGCGTACAACGAAATAGGCAAATTTTTGAAGGACAGCTGCACTTCGTTATCTGCGTCGGTAGCCAATGAAGGAATTGCATTTCACTTTATACCTCCATACTCACCTCATTTTGGCGGTCTTTGGGAAGCAGGCGTAAAGTCTGTTAAATATCACTTGCGGCGAGTAATGGGAAATTGTAATTTGACGTATGAGCAGCTAAACACAGTGCTAGTGCAAATAGAAGGACTCTTAAATTCACGTCCCCTTACACCGCTATCGTCTGATCCCAACGATTTGCTGCCGCTGACACCAGGCCATTTCCTCATCGGGCGACCACTCACTGCTCTTCCTGTACCTAATTATGACAGCCACGCCGAGAACCGTTTGAACAGATTTCAACGCATCGAACAAATACGTCAACATTTCTGGACCAGATGGAGTAAAGAGTATGTCAGTGAGCTACAGCAACGACTCAAATGGAATCGCGGGAATAACAAATTATCAGTGAATGACTTGGTTGTTCTCAAAGAAGACGGGCTTCCGCCACTGAAATGGAAACTAGGAAGAATCGTCGCTTTTTACCCGGGTCTAGATGGCATTACTCGTGTGGCCGATGTCAAAACAGCTAGCGGAGTGGTCCGACGCTCGTTTAGCCGAATTTGTCCACTGCAAGAGGAGCAGATTGAAAGCGGTTGAAAGACGGGCTTTCAACGCGTGGGGGCATGTTTGGGCCAGTCATCAAGTGCCTGCATTTGTCGTCTGTGGTCGGGACTGTGAGGTTTGCGCATTCTGTGGTGCTGGTGCTGTCAAAGTGACTTTAGTTTAGAATTACCTATGATTCATTGTAGCTTTCAAAAACTCTAAAGAAAATTGTCCGTTAGTAAAATCAATTTCATCTTTCATAAAATACAGTTATCGAATAATACTCACTGAATTTTACCTTTAACGTCCCACACATCGAATTACCAGTGAATAAGAAGAAAATCCTACACTACCTATGATTCAATCCATTATTTTGATGTAACCTATGGCAGTCAGTTGTCCGAGATGTCTTCACCACTAGTGCCAAATGGTAACCCAGATGAGGATTTTCTGAATTGTTCCGACGCCGTCAAAACCCGGGTAGAATTAAACACTCAGTCAAAGAGCCAATTACCGTACATACAAATTAAAAATCCACCCTTAAAACTACTCATAGATACGGGAGCTAATCAGTCCTTTATAAGTCCAGAAGCAGTTCAAAAATACTTCTCTCATTTTCCAGTAACATTTGATCCGTTTAAAGTCACGAATATACATGCGACAAGCAGTAATAATTATTCCATTACGTTGCCTTGTTTTGCTGAGTTTAACGATTCCAATTACATAAAGTTATTCGTTTACCATTTCCATGATTATTTTGATGGAATAATCGGGTTAGATTTGCTAGATCAATGGGAAGCTTGCATTGATTTGAAAGACGGACAATTAATTACTCGTGCTGCATCAATCCCAATTAGAATGCACAGCAAGGCACGTAACACCAATACATATGACGATAAAAGTCCGGCAGGTACTTCTATTCTAAACCCATCCAGATTCCTACCACCATACCCTCTGGTGACGTTCATGTTAGGGAGCAAATCATATGTAACCATATAGAACATGTGTATATAGCCAATGAGATCAATAATCCTGGTTACATAGACGTTGAGAATCCCACTTCAAATGATTATATTGAAGGGGAGGCTTTAACATTCACCAATAAAATTAAACATCATATCAAAACCACCAAAGAGGTGCCAGGTCATACTAAAACTTACCGATATCCATTCGTGCATCGTAAGAAAGTTAGGGATCAGATAAGGAAAATGTTGGAGCAAGGTATTATACGGCCATCAGACTCTGCGTGGAGTTCACCTATATTGGTTGTACCAAAAAAGTTAGATGCTTCAGGCAGACAAAAGTGGCGTACTTTAGTTGATTTCCAGAAGTTCGGAGAATCAAGCGTGGGAAGGTCTTGTAGACGGCTTGGGTTCCATTACAAAAAACATCGGTGGAAATTTAGATCAGATGGACGCTTTGAATCCTCCAGAATAACCAATATAAAGTAGTAGCCAAGTTAAGTAACCATACTAGTGTAAGCACAGCTATGTTTTGGAAAAGTTATTAGGAAAATAGATAGCATTTGTGTTTTAATTTAAATTCCTTACTATTTTAAATTAGCGATTATTACTAATAAAAAATAACAGGCTCTTCCATTCAATACCCCATTCCCATTCATTGCAGCAACCAAGAATGTGTTCGTGTACATTGAGGCTGAATGCCCGAAGATTAATACCTGGTACTTCTGCAAGAAAGGAGTCACACAATACCCGATTGCTTCCTTGGATTGATAAGCGACTAATCCACCCAAGAAACATGCAAATTCATCAGCATTATCCTTTTGAGAGAAGCATTGGAAAAGTTGGACGACAAACACAATGTGGTTTCGTTTGCTCACCAGACCAAGATACAGTTAAACTGTAACCGAAAGGATTGTACTTCACTTCAGGGAAGTTATCTAATCACCATACCAACCGGCTGCCAGCCACATCCTCTAAGTATAAAGGTGGGAACTTCCGAAGAAGTCCTGGCGACAATTTCGTACAAGTACTGCAATAGTCGCCGCTCTGGGGATGGAGGAGTTACATATTCCTACGTGATGGTATGTCATCCGCATGCATCAGCGTACGGCTGCAGAGCTATGCAGCTATCATCACGTCGGCATACGCGATCCAGCGTCTCCGAGCAAATTGTAGTAGTAGGGATTTAGATATTTAAGCTAGCGTGTAGGAATCAGATTAAGCATTAGACCTGTGATCTAATATCGACACAGAATTAAGCTAGTTTAAGCTCTTTTATTATAAGTAAATTAATTATAGTTGAAAGTAAAGCCTTCGTTTCCTTCCATCGACCCATCCTTGCTGCCGCAAACTTAAGTGGCGCAGGGTAGGATACTTTAAGGACCTGCGGCAGGAACAGAAGGGGATCCCGAACATTGGATCACGACTGGAAGGAGCGGAGTAACCAGGAATGGAGTTCATGTGAGTGCATCAGAATAGTTCTTGTGTTGCTTCCTGAATTCCACTTTTTCCTACTCCTAATTTAGTCCAATATACCTACCATTCCAATATTCTAGAGCCTTTTAGGTTTTGTTGGATTATGGTATTGATAGTAGTAATATGTTAGGGTCATTAGTGAACGATTAGGTTAGGTTATTCAGTAGGGGTAGAAATTTGTCACCCTAGGGCTTCTAAGAATCAGGAGCTTGAATTATGACAGGCAGATAGTAGATAGTAATAGGGATAATATGGTGGATCAATCAAATAGTTCCAAGATGGCTCAAGATCCTGATGAAGTATTTGACGCTATACGGATTATCCCAGAATTTGATGGGAATCCGAATGTATTAACAAGATTTATTAAGTTATGTGACCTTTTAGCGGCACGATATTTTAGTACGGCGCCAGGTAGTGAATTTATTAACGTATGCTTATTGAATGGGATACTTAATAAAATCACGGGTACCGCGGCGTGTACTATAAATTCCATCGGGATACCTGACAGTTGGTTAGGTATTCTAACAGCGTTAATTAATAATTTTTCGGACCAACGGGACGAGACAGCCTTGAGTCACGATCTCTTTTTAGCGAGACAGGGTAGCCGAACATCGCAACAGTACTATGACTATTGTCAGACCTTGTTCAGCGCTATCATGACTTACGTGACGTTACACGAGTCCATACCTACGACAATAGAGGCAAAACGTGTTCTATACAAAAAAATAGCTATGCAAGCTTTTGTACGAGGGTTAGCGGAACCATTAGGATCTCGTATACGGTGTATGAGGCCTGAGACCATGGAAAAGGCACTGGAATACGTACAGGAGGAATTAAACATAAATTATTTGAAATATTTTGAATCCTCAAGGAACCATCAAATCCTTGAGAATAGTTATTCAAACAAAGCACCAGCATTACCGGTTTCATTCTCACGATTAGAGAACTCACAGGTTCCTGTGCCTAACTGAACGGTTCCGATCCAGCCTTTCAGATTTTATGAACCAGCACGGAACCAACAACACGGAAACCCGCCTCCTAGTAACCACCTTAATACCCGCGAAATAAATATCAATGTATGCGCGGCCAATGACACGGATTATAATGCTTATGATAGCTATTTTCACGACCGCGACCTAGACTCAGATTTCAGTTCCGACTACAATAACCGTAGTAATGACTATTCCGACGACTCTACCTATGATTCAATCCATTATTTTGATGTAACCTATGGCAGTCAGTTGTCCGAGATGTCTTCACCACTAGTGCCAAATGGTAACCCAGATGAGGATTTTCTGAATTGTTCCGACGCCGTCAAAACCCGGGTAGAATTAAACACTCAGTCAAAGAGCCAATTACCGTACATACAAATTAAAAATCCACCCTTAAAACTACTCATAGATACGGGAGCTAATCAGTCCTTTATAAGTCCAGAAGCAGTTCAAAAATACTTCTCTCATTTTCCAGTAACATTTGATCCGTTTAAAGTCACGAATATACATGCGACAAGCAGTAATAATTATTCCATTACGTTGCCTTGTTTTGCTGAGTTTAACGATTCCAATTACATAAAGTTATTCGTTTACCATTTCCATGATTATTTTGATGGAATAATCGGGTTAGACTTGCTAGATCAATGGGAAGCTTGCATTGATTTGAAAGACGGACAATTAATTACTCGTGCTGCATCAATCCCAATTAGAATGCACAGCAAGGCACGTAACACAAATACATATGACGATAAAAGTCCGACAGGTACTTCTAAACCCATCCAGATTCCTACCACCATACCCTCTGGTGACGTTCATGTTAGGGAGCAAATCATATGTAACCATATAGAACATGTGTATATAGCCAATGAGATCAATAATCCTGGTTACATAGACGTTGAGAATCCCACTTCAAATGATTATATTGAAGGGGAGGCTTTAACATTCACCAATAAAATTAAACATCATATCAAAACCACCAAAGAGGTGCCAGGTCATACTAAAACTTACCGATATCCATTCGTGCATCGTAAGAAAGTTAGGGATCAGATAAGGAAAATGTTGGAGCAAGGTATTATACGGCCATCAGACTCTGCGTGGAGTTCACCTATATTGGTTGTACCAAAAAAGTTAGATGCTTCAGGCAGACAAAAGTGGCGTACTTTAGTTGATTTCCAGAAGTTCGGAGAATCAAGCGTGGGAAGGTCTTGTAGACGGCTTGGGTTCCATTACAAAAAACATCGGTGGAAATTTAGATCAGATGGACGTTTTGAATCCTCCAGAAAAACCAATATAAAGTAGTAGCCAAGTTAAGTAACCATACTAGTGTAAGCACAGCTATGTTTTGGAAAAGTTATTAGGAAAATAGATAGCATTTGTGTTTTAATTTAAATTCCTTACTATTTTAAATTAGCGATTATTACTAATAAAAAATAACAGGCTCTTCCATTCAAT
The DNA here is from genome assembly GCA_029955525.1 of Oeneis ivallda. NCBI lineage: Eukaryota > Metazoa > Arthropoda > Insecta > Lepidoptera > Nymphalidae > Oeneis > Oeneis ivallda. Next base: position 3,269,170 of record JARPMR010000010.1, on the reverse strand, counting down.
ACCCCATTCCCATTCATTGCAGCAACCAAGAATGTGTTCGTGTACATTGAGGCTGAATTCCCGAAGATACCTGGTACTTCTGCAAGAAAGGAGTCACACAATACCCGATTGCTTCCTTGGATTGATAAGCGACTAATCCACCCAAGAAACATGCAAATTCATCAGCATTATCCTTTTGAGAGAAGCATTGGAAAATTTGGACGACAAACACAATGTGGTTTCGTTTGCTCACCAGACCAAGATACAGTTAAACTGTAACCGAAAGGATTGTACTTCACTTCAGGGAAGTTATCTAATCACCATACCAACCGGCTGCCAGCCACATCCTCTAAGTATAAAGGTGGGAACTTCCGAAGAAGTCCTGGCGACAATTTCGTACAAGTACTGCAATAGTCGCCGCTCTGGGGATGGAGGAGTTACATATTCCTACGTGATGGTATGTCATCCGCATGCATCAGCGTACGGCTGCAGAGCTATGCAGCTATCATCACGTCGGCATACGCGATCCAGCGTCTCCGAGCAGATTGTAGTAGTAGGGATTTAGATATTTAAGCTAGCGTGTAGGAATCAGATTAAGCATTAGACCTGTGATCTAATATCGACACAGAATTAAGCTAGTTTAAGCTCTTTTATTATAAGTAAATTAATTATAGTTGAAAGTAAAGCCTTCGTTTCCTTCCATCGACCCATCCTTGCTGCCGCAAACTTAAGTAACTGTACTTAAAACTATAAACAATTGCTAAACTATACATGACACATTAATTACTAACTAATTATGCTATTTAATCAGTCCACTATTATACACTTGCACTATATCGTCCCGCACAGGTCTGTCACCGACGAATTAATTGAAACTTTGTCAATTGTATTGCCAACTGTTAAAACGCCTTTATTCGTCGGATAAAGTTTACTTGAAGATGGTGGAGTAGACCCTAAGACTACATTGTTCAAATTTGGTACATACCAAAACAATAAAGAGCGCCGCTACCGTTTTATCAAGACTAGAACAGTTATCAGTAACAGCTAAATGCGTCCAATAACATCTACTAGGCATAACAGCACCACCATATAAACCTATCAATTTATAAGAGGATAAAACATTCTTTAAATGTCTTCTCGAGCTTTAAGCCCAGACCACACAGAAAGCCAATTTCGCAGAATTAAATAAACCTTTATTAATTACGATTCTTATCTAGAGGACGGGCTTAGACAATTATTTGTGTATTTGCAAAGGAAATCCGAAAGTGATAGGCTTGCGTATCGACTGACCACACAACCACATATGGACGTTCAAAAATGACACCTATGCTAATTCGAATAAGGAAATAAATAGCGTCTAAGTATTTTTTAAATACTGCACGCTGTACAATAGAGTTTAATATTATGTTGGTATTATTATCATATTTCATTTATCGAACCGTGCAACGAATTACTGTTTCAAAGATTATTACCTCCAATTTGTAATAGAATTAGTGTCTTTAAATTATTTAATTCATATTTTTAAATACCGTAAGCTTAATATAGTGGATTATAAAAATTAATTTTAAGTACTACTTTAAAAGGGCATCTGATTTTCAGTAATTTTAGGCAGGGGCTCGAGATTGATCAATTTTAATTTAACAGCTTTCATAAGTCACTAACTACAATGAAGATTCTATGAATACGCATTTTTGGAACTACCCTCATTGTGGAAATATTCTATTCTATTCTAACAAGTTAAATAGGTTGGGCATGGGTTAAATCGGCTTGGCATCCAGCTGCTCACAAGATAGTATAAAAACTTATTACAATGTAATAGCTACATAATAATATTGTGAAATGATTATTTTTATAAGAGCAACTGCTGGGTTTCTTGCCGGCTCTTCTCAGCACAATCCGCTTTCCGACCCGGTGGTAGAGTCATGACGTGTCATAAGAGCCACAGGTTGGCCTACGTGTAATATATAATTTTGAATTTTATAACGATTCACTATTATCAGCGTCAGCAAATTGCTCTAGCAATTTAATGCAATATTCCCTCTCCGAAAGGAAAATAGAGCCAAGCGTAATAGAATAGAATAGAATAGAAATATTTTTTATTCAAATAAACTTTTTACAAGTGCTTTTGAATCTTCTGGCTCTACCACAGGTTCGGAATGCCCTTCCTGCCGAGAAGAACCAGCAAGAAACTCGGCGGTTGCTCTTTTTAAAACAAATTTACAATACGAGTACAGTAAATACTATGATATATATGCAGTGTTTCCACAATGAGGGAAGTTCCAAAAATGCATACCGACTAACTTCTATCTTAAGATGGGAAGACATAAAGTAGCCCCATTCCCGCCGGTGGCACCCGTTCACGAGCATGACGCATGACCCAGCCATTGCTTCGCTCAACCATATTTGAGGGAACGTAACAAGTAACAACCCGCATCACACGACACCACCACAGAAATGTTTAAAGAGTGCGTGACATACTTATGCTACCCATGTTAAGGCATCGAATTGAAAACTAATATTCAAATACTCATTCTAAGACATCACTTAGACACAAATAAAGTAGAAACACTGAATAGCATAGGATTATTTTGTTACACAGGTTGATTATTACTGTCTCATCTAATCTAATCTATCTATCTAATATCTTTAAACGAGCAATTCTTGTATATATATATATATATAATCTGAATCTCGGAAACGGCTCCAACGATTTTCATGAAATTTGGTATGCAGGGGGTTTCGGGGGCGATAAATCGATCTAGCTAGGTTTCATTTTTAGAAAAGGTCGTTTTATCCGTGTTTTCAAGCAGTGAAAAACCCCTTACAATATCATTAGAATACGAAGGTAAATTTCGCCGTCATCTATAAATTCCCGATGGCTCGGCGGTAAGTCGGGCGGTCCCGAAACCAGAAGACCCCGGTTCGAGTCCAAGACGATTATATTTTCCCGTATTTTTTTTTTTTAATATATATTTTCCAAAAAATACGATTAAAAAAAAAACACCCAGATATTGAATAATAATTAGAGCCTATCCAAGTTCTAACACAGTGTTATCTTTCTCCCCAGATGTCAGCCATAGACCCTGACTGCGGCGTGAACGCGCTGGTCAACTACACCCTGGGGGATGGCTTAGCTCGGCCTCAGTTCTCTGTGAAGCCAGACTCCGGGGAGCTCTGCGTCTCCGCTCCTCTGGACCACGAGACAAACAGTGACTTCGAGTTCCCTGTTATTGCTACTGATAGAGGTAAAGGATTTGGATATTTGTACAAAGTTATTAATTTTTGGGCACTCAGCTTAATGTCCAGTTAGGGTGATAATATTGTATCCAAAAATGAAAAATCCTTACTAATGTTATAAATGCGAAAGTGTGTTTATTTGTTGGTTTGTTGGTTTTTTGTTTGTTGGTTCGTCCTTCAATCATGCTGCAACAGGGCTACGGATCGACGAGATTTTTTGCATGGGTATAGTTGAGGACCTGGAGAGTGACATAGGCTCCTTTTTATCTCGGAAAATCAAAGAGTTCCCGAGGGATTTTGAAAACTAAATCCACGCGGTTGAAGTCGCGGGCATCAGCTAGTACATAAGAAAGTGAAGCGTTCTACATCATCTAAATTTACATATAAAAGGAAAAGGTGACTGACTGACTGATTTATCAACGCACAACGCAAACCACTAGACCGATCGGGCCGAAATTTGTAACACAGAGAGCTATTATAACGTAGCTGAGAAAGGATTTTTGAAAATTCAAAGGAGGTAAATTAGGGGTTTGAACAATCGAACACAACGAGAGCGAAGCCGCAAAAGCAGGGCAAAAGCTAGTATTTTAATAAACTAGATGATTCTGGGATAAAATATAGCTAAATAATAAATAATAATAGATAAAATGTGGTAATCCGGTATAATCTGTCTCCATTCCTTTCAGCCAAATCCGTCCAGTAGTTTTTGCGTGAAAGAGTGACAAATAAAACAAACACATACAAACTTTCGCCTTTATAATATTAGTGTGATCATAAGCATAGAAAGATGTTAATAAATAACATCTTCTTTATCGACTTTATGCTGGATATACGTCTCTTGAATAGACTTGCCTTGATCTTATGCCGCCTAGATCCAGAGGCTCCCTCCATCCCGTCTGATGTCATCAGTCCACTATCCACCTTGTGGCGAGTCTGCCAACACTGTGCTTATTTTCAGCAAGAATGAAAAAGATTAATTTAACCATGAAAGAGCATTTTACCAAGTGTATTTTGATATTATATAGATCACCATTCTTATAAGAAACCCTTCTTATAAGTTCACCTTGAAAGTAATCTAGAGCCCTCTCCTTATTTTGGTTTACGTCTTCAGTATCCCGGACACTCGACAAGTAAACTTTGACGACCTCCCGGGCGCAGTGGTGAGCGCTGTTGCCTTATAACTGGGAGGTCTCGGGTTCGATTCCCGGTGGGGTCAATTTGGGAATTTATAATTTCTGAATTGTCTCTGGTCTGGTCTGGTGGGAGGCTTTGGCCGTGGCTAGTAACCACCCTACCGTCAAAGACGTGCTGCCAAGCGATTTAGCGTTCCGGCACGATGGCGTGTAGAAACCGATTAGGGGTATGGGTTGAATGTTCTCTGCCATACCCCTTCCAAGTTAGCCCGCTACCATCTTAGACTGCATCGTCACGTCTTACCATCAGGTGAGATCCCAGTCAAGGACTAGCTTGTCATCGAATAAAATAAAAAAAGTAACTTCGCCAATATCACGTAGCGCAATCCCACTAGTGTTATTGAATTGAACAAGGCTTGAGAGTAGGTACTATATCTTCAAAAGCTACACACCCGATGTCAAGTGTATCGTATTACTCATAGCATTAAAAGGGGAAACAATGAATGCCCCTCTGTATATTTTTTGTGTCCTCCCATTCATTATCAATTGGAAGCAATAAGTTTGCCAGTGACAGTGGATATACGTATGCATATACATATGCAGCTTGAAATAAAGCACCGGCGAAATGACCACAGAATAAATGGCACTGGAATAAATTCCAAAAGTGTCGGCCTCTTGTCCCACCCCTGATTTATGGAGCAAGAAGACCAAACTATTACTTTAGGCTGTGACTACACGGCGTCCGGTTTCGTTCCGGTCCGATTCCATTAAAGGACGACCTCCCTGGCGTAGTGGTGAGCGCTGTGGTCTTATAACTGGGAGGTCTCGGGTTCGATTCCCGGCGGGGTCAATTTGGGAATTTATAATTTCCGAATTGTCCCTGGTCTGCACCCCGATTCAGAACCTTACGATAACATAATTATCGATCGATTCGGTTTTTTATCGTACGATAAGATGAATTTTCAATTCAGAATACTCGTATCGACAGAAAAGTTGTCGAAATCGAAACCGAATCGAACCGACGTAGATATCGTTCGATATCTTCTATCAAACGCTATTCACAACAACTTTAACGAATAAGATTTACCGAACGTCCGATAATTTTAGTTGGTTAGTTATCGAAAGCTACAGGGCATCCGGTATCCTTTTGTTTACGTACTGTGTTTACTGGTTTTTCGTATAAAATGATTATGATGAATGATTTTGGTATGTAAATGTTTACTTACCATATTGTAAGTATTTTAACATTAAAACATATTATTATGTACACCACAACAAAATAAAATAAGAACCCAGAGGGATGAAACATGAACTTAGTGCCATCTATCGACGAGGCTGAAAATTGGCCGTCAATAATTTAACAAGTTATCATTTTAAATAATTACTTCAATGACCTTCGAAAATGATTAAAATCTATTTATTTAGTGCTAACATGAATTTAATAACAAGTGAAATTTTGGTAAAACAACAAACTTCGTAAATCCACATGTAATTTAATGTATCTTGTCGATACCGATAACGAAGCTGATTCCGTATTCGACATCGAATCGAATTCTCTAACCGGACGTTCTGAATCGCACGACAAAAAATTTTCGATACGAGATCGATATCTAATCGTATCGAAACGGGAAGTTATCGAAATGTTCTGAATCGGGGTGCTGGTCTGGTGGGAGGCTTTGGCCGTGGCTAGTTACCACCCTACCGTCAAAAACGTGCCGCCAAGCGATTTAGCGTTCCGGCACGATGGCGTGTAGAAACCGATTAGGGGTATGGGTTGAATGTTCACTGCCATACCCCTTACAAGTTAGACTATCTTGTCATCGAATAAAAAAAAATGGACACACAATATTTTGATTATAACGTTAAGAATGAAGCTCCATAAGCCACTCTTGCTCAGAAAACTTAGATATTCAATAGTTATATCGAGATAATATATGTTAAGTAAAAGGCATGCTCACTTCAACTACTTAACAAGGCTATCTATCGTAACACGGCACTATTTCAGAAAACGAAGTTAAAATTCATCAGACTGCAAAAGGCAAGAAAGTGCACTATTCATACTGCCATATACTATTATAACTAGACTAGATATTATGTTTATTTTAAACTGAGTGTAGAACGAGAGAAGCGTGAATAAACAAAAAATCAGCCAAGTGCGAGTCGGGCCTCGCTCTTTTAGGGTTCCGTTAAAAAAATTAAATTAAAAAATTTCCATCTACCCACCTACCCATTTTAATTTAATTTTTTTAATATAATTTAATTTTTATTATTTGTTGTTATAGCGGCAATAGAAATACATAATATGTGAAAATTTCATCTGTCTATCTATTACGGTTTACGAGATACAGCCCGCTGACAGACGGACGGACGGACGGACGGACGGACGGACGGACGGACAGCGTAGGCTTAGTAATAGGGTCCCGTTGGTACCCTTTGGGTACGGAACCCTAAAAAGACTTCGATCTTTATTTGGTTCTGGATGCTTCTTTTATGTCTCGGTACTAGCCCGTCTGAAGTTAAACGTATAGGTGCAATTATATATTTTATCTACGTGAAAATTACAATTACAATATGAAGATGTCAAAAAAATCCCTGAAGATTTAGTATCGATGATATGACTAATGAAATTGAAAAACACTAGAGTCTGTCAGATTTTGCCATCGTCATGCACAAAATAATATCTCCTACGAAATTGTACCGGATTGCAACCGGACTTTAAGCTGGTCGGAGCCTTATTTACAGTTTTTATTCCTTGCCGGCGACTTTGCGAATTTTAGGGGGGAATTTCGGTTGTAATTTCGGCATTCGATAGTGAAACTGACGAGTTTGTTTAAGAGGGAGATTTATTAACTTTTTTGGCGTCAAAATGGAGATGTATGCATGCGCGTGGTTGGGAAATATTTGCAGGTTTGTGTTAAATGCGCCTTAAATCCAAGCATTTTGAGTAGTTTTTTTTTATTAATGGTGCTCGACCAAACGAGGACCAGTGGTAGACTTATTACGGTTGGTTAGAATTCAAAAGATTATGGACAGACGAGGACGGTCAATAATTATAATTATTATATTGTATTCGGTTTGTGCTATAGCAGTGTTTGTAAGAAGAGAATATTAAAATATCCTTGGAGGATACTCCTGATGTAGATTTTTTTTAATAAAACAAACTTTTAACTCTATTTTTTATTTCTATTGACCAGAATCTCTCCAAATTCTCACCCGCCTACCTAACTTAATTAGAAGTAAATAATATTTTGGAAATCATAAATCCCCGAATTGCTCTTACCGGGAATCTAAGCTTACTGCCTATAGACTAGAGTGCTCACAACTGCACCAGGGGGGGTCGTCAAAACCAGTAGCAAAGACAACAGTCTGTGATGCAACCAGAGTATAAGTATGCTTATTATTCTAATGTGACGGACTACCAGTTTTTAAACGCAGAGATTGTCATCTGACCGCCCACGTCTTATGATCCCCACAGTCAAATACCAACCAGTAGCACATAAATTACTATAATAATCAAACTGGGCTATCGATTATAATCATTTTAGCCAGTGAAATGTGCGTCGTTTGGTAAAAAGACGTGTGGAATTCGCGATATGTAAAACGCTCAAGTTCAAGCCGAAAAATCCAAAGGTGCTGGAGTGGCGACCCCGCACCGGGAAGCGCAGTGTTGGCAGACCCCCCACTAGGTCCGACAATACAACCGACTAGTCGCAGGAAGCCGCTGGATTCAGGAGCCCAAGACCATACGGCAAAGTCCGTGCAAGATATCTTTATTAGAAGTGGTCATCTATTCTATACTTCTAAAAAGTATTGTCCTGACTGACTGACTGACCTATCGACGTAAAACCTAAGCCCTAAAGCATAGGAGTTAGAAGCTTGAAATTTTGACAGTAGGTTTCCTTTATGACGCAGGTACCAACAAAGGTATTTTTGAAATTCCACCCCCAAGAGGGTTAAATAATGAATAAACGTTTAATAATTAAAACTTGAAACTTGGTATTTTGGCTTTCGATTAAAAATAAAGAGATACGTGTTTCACAGTTTTTGAAAATTCCACCCCGAAACCTAACCACGCGGATGAAATTGCGAAGAAAAAGCTCACACTTAGCGTTAGAGTCAATGATACTGCCAAACCAGACTCTAATCTCTTGATAAGTTACCTAGAGCAAGTCAAGGGTCTTAGTTGTCAAGAAAGTCCATAATATTTTTGACAAATATATAGCTTGCTAGGTATCGACAGATTACAGATAGATTGAATATAGGAACCGGGCGTAATTGCGCATAGGCTCTGCAACAGTATACAAGGTATCTTATCTCGAAACTTAGCGCTTTTAGATAAAGCCTGTGCTGGGAATACAACAGCTTTGAACCGGCGACCTTCCGGAATTCATTGCGCACTTCTACCGTTAAGCTTTTGAGGGTTTTATATTGTTATATCTTGTATCTTATGGTTTATTCGCAACCTGTTATTAACTGGAGTCTTAGGGTCGTCGCACACTTAACAACTCGGCACCCAACCAGCACCGCCTAGCCTCGTGCGCTCGGGATTTCTTATATGGACTTCCATATATAAGTATGCACTCAGCAACTCCACCACATGGGTTCACCTCACTCGCAGGCTGTCCATATGCGGACGGCAAGCGAAAAACTTGGTGAAGGAGAGGCTAAGGGAGAGGGCTGGCTGGCAGGCTGGCTTCTTTAAGCGGCAGCGATTGCGTGTTTCTATGGTCTTTTGCGATTCTGCGATTGAAAGCCATACGCTACGCATTTATTGATACACAGCATACATAGCATTGATTGATACGCTAATGCGTGTGAGTCGCGATTTTCGCGATGCAATCGTAAAACGTCGTCCAAATAAACGTCGCGATCGCTGCCACTAAAAACAGCTAGTTTGCCCTCTCCCTAACCGCTCGCGCTGCAAAACCGCTTGCCGTGCGTTGCCCACGTGCAGGTCTTAAGTGGACCGCGTACCGCCTGCGGAGTTGTTTACTCGACCTATTTTCTGACTTGACTAGAGGAACACTGGGCGTCCACGCCAAGGCCACGTAACATTACCGCGAGGGTCTTTTATCGACAACGAGTGGACGCATAGCGAAAAGGAGGTACTGGTCGCATGCCGGGTTGATAAGTGAGCGACGACCTTTAAAGTCATATTCTAGCCTCTTAATCAATAACATTTAACCGGTGAAATAGCATTCCAGTGTCGTGTACCAGTACGATGTATTGCCGTGTTTCGTTTTAACTTATTTGCACCACAATTAAAAAACTTCTGAAACTGTTAAGAAGCCTGTACACACTTGGCTGATTTCCTATTCCAAACAAGTCGATAATATTATTATGAATACGAAAGTGCCTTTTCTCTGCTTCACCTCTGAAGTTATCTTGACAAAAGCATTTTTTTTTATCTCACCTTAACCGCTGACCCGATTATGACAAAGGCAAGGATATCTCCTTGCCAAATTTTTTCAAAATCGGGTCAGCGGTTAAGGTTTCCTCTCTCAGGCTTGCACCCTGAGAGGGCTGACGCAATATTAAAAGATTTCCCGTTGCATTTCAAAGACCTAACTCCTCGCAGACGAAGTCACGGATAAAAGCTAGTAATTAATAATAATTAGGTTGGATACGAAGTCGGCAAAGTGTGTATAGAGGCTTAAAGTCGAACATCATTTTATTATCGCAAACATGTAACGAAAACGCGTTGACATCCGCATAAATCAACCGCCTGTCAATTAAACATAGCATTACAACAATACAAATACAATCAAGGGACCAATTATTTATTTGTTCGCAGGGGGCCTGTCCACGACCGCAATGGTGAAGATCCAACTCCTCGATATAAACGACAACGTGCCTGTCTTCACCGTGAGAGATTACAACGTCTCCCTAAAGGAGGGGAGGATATCCAGCAACGAACCTATAGTGGCCGTGTCCGCTACTGACGAAGATTCTGGAAGATTCGGGACAGTCACGTACAGGATCGTCAACGGGAATGACAACGATGTGTTTCGGATAGATAGGAGTACGGGGGAGATTTTCGTGACGAAGCCCTCGTTGATACAAGCGAATGGGAGGTTCGAGTTGGAAGTGTCGGCGACGGACGGGGGGGGTCTGGCCGCGCCGCAAGGGGCCGCCGTGCGCGTGAACGTGATCCCTGCTGGCGTCGGCTCTGCATTGTTCGACAAGCCGCGATACAATTTTCGCGTGCGTGAAGACGTGAGGAGCGGAACTATCGTGGGCAGTCTCAAAGCTACGGCTGGAGGTGAGTTTTTTATTCAATTTATCTCATAAAAAAATAAGATAACCGATTTGAGAACCTCCTCCTTTTTGGAAGACCGTTATTAAAAATGATGATAAGCAACTGCTGAGTTTCTTGTCGGCTCTTCTCAGCAGAATCCGCTTTCCGAACCGGTGGTAGAGTCATGACTTGTCATAAGAGCCACAGGTTGGCCTACGTGAAATAAATTTTAAATTTTGAATTTTTTTTTTTGGATGCATTTATAACTACTTAACATCCAATTACTTATGTTTTTTTGCAGAGAAAACTTCTTAACGAAAACGGGTTTTCACCAAAGTTACCTAACTTTTACAGGCTACCTAAGATCACTTATCTTAGGTGGCGCTTTCTGTCAAATTCGTTTTCACTAACCTTTAGGACACACCTAAAGGTGAAAATGACATTGCATAAGGGATTTAGGGGCTACCTACGTAAAGGACCTCGTACTTAGGGGATGGCTTAGGTAGGGCGTTGGGTACGTTGAGCTATTTTTGTTAAGTAAATCATGATTATAGGCTCGCGTCAATGTTAAGAGTATTTGTACCTATGAGTATGACGTACACGTCATACATAGGTAGACCTATAAGTATGGCGTGGCTTCACTGTTAGCAGTCCCCGTGGTGGGCCTGCGATTTCACCTGATGTTTAGTACAGTCTAAGATGATAGCGCGCTAACTTGGAGTAGTTTTAATGGTATCTATATCTCATTCATCATCATCCATTAGCAACCCATCAACGGCTCACTACTGAGCGCAGGTCTCCTTTCAGAGAAGGGTTATAGGCCATAGTCCACCACTCTGGCCCAATACGAATTGGCGGACTTCACACACCTTCGAGAACTCTCAGATGTGCAGGTTTCCTCACGATGTTTTCCTTCACCGTGATATTTAATTAACATACCCCAAAAATCAACTATGTACCACTGTCCCTGATGTGGCCCACGGAAAACGAACATCAAATGCGATGGTTGAGTGCGTAATCAATGCTTACATTTTCGGCTCTGTCAGTTCATCAAATCTACCCTCATGATTGACGAAATAGATTCGTGTTGCTTAATTTATCTTCCAATAATTAAAAAGAAAGAAAAGCTAACTTTTAGTAGAGTACCAAAATGTCACCTACTTAAATTCTTAAATAGTGTTAAAATTACTTCTAAGTCGTATTTATTAATCGACCAACTTTATTTATATTTTTAACCGAGTTCAAAAAAGGAGGAGGTTATCAATTCGTCGGAATCTTTTTTTTTGTAATTTTTTTAATATATGTTCATTGATTACTCGAAGACGCCTGAACAGATTTGGAACATCTTTCTTTGTTTGAAAGGGTACTCTCCAGGTGGTCCCATGTAAATTTTATCGAAATCGGTCGAGCGGTTTTTAAAATATCAACAATAAATTATATACTTTGTATAGTGGCGCGGGATTTTGAAGTCGGGTTAGAGTTAACCTACACCTATTAACATTAATATTATTAAATAGTAAAGCAATGCGGCATCTCTATCGATTTTGACGACCTTCCTGGCTCAGTGGTGAGCGCTGTTGTCTTATAACTGGGAGGTTTCGGGTTCGATTCCCGGCGGGGTCAATTTGGGAATTTATAATTTCTGAATTGTCTCTGGTCTGGTCTGGTAGGAGGCTTTGGCCGTGGCTAGTTACCACCCTACCGTCAAAGACGTGCCGCCAAGCGATTTAGCGTTCCGGCACGATGGCGTGTAGAAACCGATTAGGGGTATGGGTTGAATATTCACTGCCATACCCCTTCCAAGTTAGCCCGCTATCATCTTAGACTGCATCGTCACTTACCATCAGGTGAGGTCGCAGTCAAGGACTAGCTTGTCATCGAATAAAAAAAAATCTCTCGATTCAAGTGCTCCATTATAATGAATCGAAAATCTCACATCATAAGCATTCAAATTACTGTTAATGACGACACTCTACACACTCATACAGATGTATAATGAAATAAGATACAATTACTGTGCCAGAGATTTAGATGCACAATGCATCTCGATTACATTCTCTAAATAGCATAATAGAAAGCCATAAGCTAACACGGGGGACGTTTGGGATTACATACAAAGAAAATCACTTAGAGACAAAGTAAATATTAATGTTAGAATGCGGCGACTACCGCGGAATCGAGTTACCTTATAGCTTCATTTTGTTTCACCCGATTTATTGAAATCTTTTATGTCGTGGTTAGGAATAAGCTTTGAAGTGTTTTAGTGCCGATTTCACCAATGTCGAGTGACCTTTATCCGAAGAATAAATTGGGCATTATGACAGTTTTTGTATTGAAAATACTGACAGTATTTTCAATACAAAAACTGTATTGTATTGAAATATCAAATTTATGCTCGGATAAGACTTATTTTACGTTGGTGAAATCGGCCCCTTAATCTGCATAATTACGAAGATTATTGCTCGTTTTCACCAACCATACCTAAATCATTCCATGTAGGAGTCACCTAACGTAATTAGCCCCCAAATTCAACCAACCAAAATAGGTGTTCCCTGCAGGTTGGTAAAAATACAATTTTTTTTTTAAAGAATATCAGCCAAACTGAAGTTGACTAATATCAACGAGTAAGGATAGGTTCACTAATAGATATCCTTCTATGCCTTCCAAATAAGCGAAAAGCTTGTTCTAACTTAAGAGCTTAGATATTCCCTAAAACTTATGAAAAAGGAACTATGCCTGCCATGCAAGAGCAAAATTAATCAAACAAGGTACACTACACGCAATATATACCTACAAGCAATACAACACAAACTCACTAAAAATTATACACTAGGTATTTACATCGACTTCGTCCGCATACAATTTCTGATTTTTTATGAGCTGATTATGAAATCTTCCCGCTGTAAAAAGCATATTGTAAAAGTACTGCCGCTATTGTAAAAACCGCGATTTCGGATCACAATTTGCATCACATTACATCACATCACACTTCACCCTAATATCACAAAGGCGAAAGTTTGTGTGTATGTTTGTTACTCTTTCACGCCAAAACTACTGGACGGATATGGCTGAAAGGAATGGAGATAGTTATACCCTGGATTAACACCTAGGCTACATTTTATCCCGGAAAATTAAAGGGTTTTCGCGGGAATCAAAAACCTTAATCCACGCGGACGAAATCGCAGGAATCATCTAGTAATATATAAACGTAAATAAGCAAATAAACTTATTTTCTTTCTTTCTTTCAAAATATTTTTGTTTAAACGTCTTTCTGGAAAAAATGTTTTACTTTGAGAAAATATACTTAAACGTATTTATTTTTCTATTGGCAAGTAAATATTGTCTCAGGTCTATAGGGAGAAAATATTTCTTGGATTAAAGATATAATCGCTTTGATTTAACTTATTACATCTTTTATTAAGAAATCTGTTTTTTCGGTGTATTTGGTTTAATTTCTATTTTCCCAAACTTCCCTGTAAACAATTGGCATTCCTCTTGTGGCCTACACCACACACCGGAATCTCATATGCGGAAAATACAAAATCGGCCATTGTCTTGTAGTGGGATCACGACCACGTGATGAGCAGCCGTCCGTACTCCATACACGCTGCCACCTCCCGTGTCCCAGCCCGCCGTCCTATGACTCTTTATACTTTCTAATACGGGAATAACTTTGTATTGTAATCGCCGTGAAAAAGGCTATAAATATATTGAAATTACGGTATTTGTATGCTCAGTGCTCCTTCCGTTTGGTGTCGATTTTATCAGGTGATGAAAACACTTTCAATTTATAATGAGGCCGTATATGATCCTTTGGGTATATTGAAGAAGAAAATATATTAGCGGTTTATTATTTATCGGTAAAAAACAAAACGATTTTTTAATTTTTTTTATCCACTTCAAAAAAAGGGTCTCAATTCGACGCGTATTTTTTGGCGATGTTAATCAATCTGACTCCGTCAAATCTGAACCGATTTCAATATTTTTTTATTTGTAAGGACATATCGTCAGGTTCGTCCCATCAAAATTTTTATATAAAACTAGCTGACCCAATGAACTTCGTACCGCCAACAAAAATATTTAGGGGTGGGTCACCCTTGTCATTTAGGGGTATGAAAAATAGATGTTGGCCGGTTCTCAGACCTACCCGATATGCACACCAAAATTTCATAAAAATCAGTCCAGCCGATTCGGAGGAGTTTGGTAACCAACACCGCGACATGAGAATTTTGTATATTAGATAGGTATCTTTGTTTAGTAGGTACTTCACCAAAATATAAACATCCATTTACCTACTTGTAGTTGTAAGCTGTACTATAACACAACTATATACCCAATTACTTACAGTCTAATTAGGTATACATCCATAAAAGAAATCATTCAAAACTGAAAGCGAATCAAAACGTAGAGTAACGCCCATTTAATATCATCGTGTGCTTAAAATCGAGTTTCTGTTCCGTTAAGGCACAGACAGGCGATCGCGACTCGGAGATTCCGCGCATATTAACATATAATGTTGTATTGGATTAATTGAGATCAAATTAATGATATCGCTCGCCAATTACATACAATGTATTGTGTTGCGCTCGCGAGCCAGCGGTTTGCCCCGACTTCCATATGGAATTAATAAGCATCGCCAATCGTCATATACTAATAGTAAAAGATGCACCATACGGCAGTACGGGGCAGCTTTTATGATCTACTCGTATTAGATGATGCTCGCGACTTTGTGACGCGTGGATAAAGGCTTTTTAAATCCCTCGGGAACTCTTTACTTTTCCGGGATAAAACGTGGCCTATGTGTTTATCCTAGGTATGAGCTATCTCCATTCCTTTAAGTCAATTCGTTGTAGGTTAATGCTAGCTATTAGAGTAACAAACATCCATCCATCCATCCATACATCCTCACAAACTTTCACATTTATAATATTAGTAGGATTAGTAGGCTTGTAGGATAGGATAAAATAGGATAGGATAAGATAATAATTAGATTGTCGTATTTTCATCATTAGGATTCCGTACCCAAAGGGTGCAAACGGGATCATAATAGCTTCTTTTTCTTCCTAATCAACCTATAGACGTCATTGCTGGACATAGGTCTCCTCTATGGACTTCCACAGGCTTCGGTTTTGCGCCGCCTGAATCCAGCGGCTCCCTGCGACTCGTTTGATGTCGGTCCACCTGGTGGGGGGTCTGCCAACACTACGCTTCCCGTTGCGGGGTCACCACTCCAGCACCTTGGGACCCCAATAATCTTAAGGTGTTAAATCTTGTAAGATGGTACGGAACCCTTCGTGTGCGGGTCCGACTCGCACTTGGCCGGTTTTCTTGTGATAAATGCGGCTCTGGCGGCCCTTGCGTCTCATTGCAAGCGATCACATCTAACTGTCCATCGACTGTAACACGAATCCCAATGGCCGTAACACATGAAAGCCGTACAACGTAACATCATCAAAGCCTTACACCGATGCACGCAAAGCGAGCTGCAAATCTCGAGCGCTATCAACAATAGTACTCGTGGATTTCCCATGGACAAGTGGTCGTATAACGGCGCGGCGCGCAATTCAGTGATTTACGGCGCCCGCGCTCGCTACACAGTACAGAATAAACGTGCTCAAGAGTAAAACTGGCCTCCCTCACACCGGAGTGTAACACCGTCATGCAAATAGCTTAATTTTGAGCGAAGCAACGGCTGGGTCATGCGTCATGCTCGGGTGCCACCGACGGGAATGGGGCTTCTTTCTGTCTGCCCGTCTTAACATTTAATGAATATAAGTATATTTGATTTTGTGGAACTTCCCCTCATTGTGGAAACACTGCATACATAGCATAGTATCTATTGTATTGTGAACTTGTTTTGAAAAGAGCAACCGCCGAGTTTCTTGCTGGTTCTTTTCGGCAGGAAGACCATTCCGGACCAGTGGTAGACTCATCGACGATTCAAAAGCACGTGTAAAAAAGTTTATTTGGATAAAAAATATTTCTATTTTATTCTGTTTCCTTTACTATCTTGTTATTCTTCTCTAATCTAAATGAGTGTAGTCTGTAAATCATCCGCGAAGAGTTAGGTTTTTAAAATCCCGCGGGAACCTTTTGTTGTACCTCGATAAAAAATAGCCTATGTCACTCTCCTTGTTCTCAACTATAGGTACCTACCTACGTATGCTAAAAAATCTTGTCGATTTATTGCTCTGTTGCTGCATGATTGAAGAACAAACACATTTTCGCATTTTTATAATAATAATAGTAATAGATAAATTAGCTGCTTGCTACTCTAATTAATAACTCATAAAATATTGTTGAGTTAATATCTTTGTCTACAGCACCACCTTTACGATAACTTTTTAAAATAAAAACGCTATAAAAATTTTATTATTCTGCAAGATGTTATCATAAAAGTGATTAAAGGTTTACTTACTACCACTTTATTGCTAATCATGTCGCGGTAACGTAACTAATTAAGGTTAATAATTAATCAACTTTCAGAACCGGTGGTAGAGTCTCGACTTGTCATAAGAATAGAATAGAATAGAATAGAAATGTTTTTTATTCAATTAAACTTTTTTACAAGTGCTTTTGAATCGTCGATGAGTCTACCATTGGTTCGAAATGCCCTTCCTGCCGAGAAGAACTAGCAAGAAACTCGGCGGTTGCTCTTTTCAAAACAAATCTACAATTCAAAAGATACTATGCTATGTATGCAGTGTTTCCACAATGAGTTCCACAAAAGCATACCTAATTATAATTCAACACGTTAAGACGGGCAGACAGAAAGCAGCCCCATTCCCGCTGGGGGAACCCGTTCACGAGCATGACGCATAATCTAGCCATTGCTTTGCTCAACCATATTTGAAGAATAAGTGGGCACCTACAACTCCATGAAATAAATAAAGAATTTGAAACATTAATAATCTAGGTATTACGCCCCACTATTATGTATTCTGTGATTACGCTACGGTGTGATATAAAGTCTGTATAGAAAGTCTAGTTGTATAAATATTAGCTGAACACAACGCATTCGCCAGTGATACGGCGGGTATAGTTTATTAACCATAGCTTCGATTTAACAACTATTTATTTCCAACGTAACATACTGGTACATTACAACATATTTATTAAGCTTTATATTCTTGATTATTATATCAACAGCTAGCGTATTTTTACGCAAAATTTTCAACTAAACCTGTTGTATTGAATTGTATTGAAACATGTTCTATTATGTAATTAAGGGCCTCATGTTATGCTAAGCTCGGAGTATCCCTGCGAGAAATCAGATCTGTTGGAGATCCAATGTTACTGACATAGCTCAGATCCATTCAACATACAATGGCGTTTAAACCTCAATAGCCCAACGGTTAAAGGTACGGACTGAAAACTGAAAGGTCGCAGGTTCGAATCCCACCCGTTGCACTATTGTCGTACCCACTCCTGGCACAAGCTTTCCGCTTATTTGGAGGGGAGAGGAGAATATTATTCAAGTTCAACTTGGTTGATATTCTTTTTAAAAAAAAAATGGCGTTCATCGGCGAAGCTGAAGGTTTTGCCGAAGGTGGTATTTTCGGCTGAAGGTGGCCGAAACCGAAGGTTCGGTCGGACACTAGTTCTCTCCATCGCCCCAAGCGACCTTAAGGCTTCTCATGAGGCCCATATTAACATTTGCAACTTTACAGTAGAGTATTTTTTTCGAAAATATGATTTTGCAATGTAAATTCCGAGCCAGTGCGGCGGGTAATAATAAATTTTTAAGCAATTAACCGCTATCGGTGGCAGGAATATTGCAAATCACATCTTCAGATTGCGAAGATACCGCGCCGGACTTACCCAGCGTTGTATTGCTTGCGTTTGGTGCAATTCAAAAGAGCCCCGCGTTAATTACTGAATTTTTAAGAACATGGGTCCAGTAGTACCTACCTATTAACGCTGTACTTAGAAAGCAAAGCTTTATTAAAATACTAGCTGATGCCCGCGACTTCGTCCGCATGGATTTAGTTTTTAAAAATCCCGCGGGAACTCTTTCATTATCCGTGATAAAAAGTAGCTCTCCCGGTCTGAGGAACCACTACTACATCCATTACTATACCCATGCAAAAAATCGCATCAATCCGCTGTTCTGTTGCGACGTGATTGAAGGACAAACCAACAAATAAACACACTTTGCATTTATAATATCAATAATGCTTTATTATAACACTTTTTATAATTGTCAAATTTTTTACCATACTTAATCAAAGACAAAATTACGTTTAGCTGTCATTTACGTTTTGTTATTCCACTGTCATTTGCGTTTTGTTATTCCATGTCAGATGCATTTTTGTTATACCACGTTTTATAGTGACTTGACGGAAGCGCGGTCGAACGGGATAAATAGTATCCTATGTCCGTCTCCTGGTTCTAAGCTACCTCTCCACCAATTTTGAGCCAAATCGGTTCATCCGTTCTTGAGTTATAAATAGTGTAACTAACACCACTTTCTTTTATATATATAGATTTAAAATATTTATTAAAAATCCTGTTTTTAATGATCCTGATATGATTTTTGCTGCCCTTTTGCTTTTTGTGTAATCACCGTGTATACAAACAAGACCTAGAAAATATGGTGTGTTATTTTATTAATGTACATATAGTCATGTAACAATACGAGTATTATCAATCTGTTAGCAAAGAGGAACTCATTTTTAATTTCGCTTTTAAAACCTTGGCATTTATTAGTAGCAAACGTAAAAGCTCTTTGTAGAAATTTCTATAAAACTGTATCTTCCTGCCATTTTAATGAAAATAGGAAACCAATCTAGTTTCAAAAATTGCCGTTTTAGAGATCCAATCACAACGGCTTATTCAGATACATGCATTGTGCATGAATAATAATGTATGGACGAGTATTAACGAGTGTGTCATCTATGATGACACACTCGTTAATACTCGTGCTAATCATCTATGTGAGTGGCTCACTATTGAGCACAGCTCCTCTCATAGAAGGGTTATAGGCATAGTCCAGCACGCTGGCTCAATGCGAATTGGCGGACTTCACACAAAACTCTCAGGTGTGCAGGTTTCCTCACGATGTTTTCCTTCACCGTTGATGCAAGTGATATTTAATTGCTTAAACGAACTTGACTCCGAAGTCAGAGGTACCCGGGATCGAACCTGCGACCCCCCGAATAGGAGACCACAGTACTAACCACTAGGCTATCACTGCTTCCTGGAGTGTGTAACTACCATTAAATAGCCAATTTTTAAACGCTTAAGCTTATGACTTAAGTCATATCCCTAGCCGGTCAGAGCAGCTCAAAGTTTAATTAGAAAGAGCACCATAATATTGAGCAGCATTGCCCAAACGCACGCCCCCCAGATTTATAGCCCAATGCCCGGAGATAAGGGGCCATTAATTAAAAAAATGGAGCAAATGGGAGTCGAAAACGGGAAAAGAGTTCCGTAGACAATTGGGTATTTGATTGATATATTTTTATTTAATTATTAAAATTAATTAAAATAACGTTTTTAAATATTATAACACAGTATCATTTCTCTTTGTTAAATATCTTTACTAACCTCGGAATTATAAGATGTTTTACTGTGACTGTATCTGTCTCTTTCTAAAATGAAATTTTGTACGGAGCGTGTATGGAGCTGGTGAATTGTGACATCACAGTTCACTAGCGCTCTCTTTGTTTAACAGGAAACTTTAAAGCTCTATGACTTATTTGTTTTTGGACCGATTTATTTTCTGTTTTTACAAATGTTATTCTTGATATTCATTATTTATAATCGAAAATGTAACATTTTGACTACAGTCAAATACCAATTGCAATGCAATGAGTTGGAATAGAATAAATTAAGTTTGCAAAGTTATTTCAAAACGTCAGGTAAAACAGAACAGTCGAGTAGAGTCAAAAAGAATCTCGGCAGTTGCTCTTTTAGCTTCTCAGTTTTTTGGAATGTCATCCAACGAATTTAAAAAGAAGTGATTTTAGTTGGGAATTTGTTGATCTGAGAGATATATTATCTTGTTTTAAAGCGAAACTTAAGTTTGGGCAAGGTTAAAGTACATTATATACCGCTAGGCTTTAATTTTCAGTCGCAGAAATAACAGTCGTATTAAACGTATATTATTTCCATAAGTAATTTTACCACGGAACCCGAAAAATTTAATTTAATGCGTCCAGACAGTCCCGCGTTTGAAATGCGATTGCCACAACTTAACTGTGGAACCAATTAGTTCTGTGCCGTGTTTGGTGCCAATCGTATGAAATTTATTTGGATATTTTGTTAAAAAGTATAGAGAGATAAGATAGCATCGGGAACTTTGAGAGGGAAAATAAAAACAATTACTTAAGTAGCGTACCGCCAAGGAGATACGATCAAAGGTATTAAACTGCAGTGTAAGAGGCATCCAGTAAATATTACTCGTCGGCTGCCTTCGGCTTCGTGCAGTGTCGCCTCTGTCACAAGAAATGACAAAACTATTAGCCGCTACAGTGTCATCAGGGTTGTTGAGCACAGAAGCTCCACCAGAAAGGGGTTGAGCCCTAGGGCTTCAAGAAATCTGAGGAACTGTCTCCCTAAGTTCGCCTGGGGCCTTAACCTCGAGCGAGGCTTAGGCTGATATTGACGCAAAAGTAGTTAGGATAATATGTCAAAATATATATAATAATTTTTTTTTGACATATATTTATCCTAAATAAATATAAAAATAATATATAAAAATAAATGTGTCAAGATATAGGGCAATATCTTGGCACTGATGCAACGTGTTTAAAACGTACGAAAAAAAAGCTTAAAAAAGCCGCCTTTACTACAAATATTTGCTGATCGTAAAACAGAAAGCACAAGTACAAACTCTCAATAACTCGATCGGATTCTTAAAAAATGCAAACCTTAATAAAAACCCGAGAAAATTCTCGGCCAAAAAGAATTAAGACATTATACTGGTAATTTTATTTTCGGACCCGCTGTCAATACTGACGCCACCACCCTAACATATTGTACCAATTAATTAGTACATTATTTTTCCTGAAAATTTATTTTAGTACGTCAAAACATTTTTGTATACCTCAATCAGTCATTGCTGATGAGATAACGAAAGAGGTAGGTACACAAAAAACAAGTTAGTAGGGTACCTAAAGGTAATCTTGGATTGGTTATAAATGATAAGAAGGGTGACCATGGGTATACGGTTCGTAGAATAAACTAATAATAATTATAAACGAAGATTAATTAAGATTAAATATTACCTTAAATTAGAACTTTGAGTAATTAGTAATTATTATTAAATATTATTATTAATTATTATTTGAGTAATTATTTTAGTAATTTTTCCATTTAAACTCATGTAGGTATTTCGAAAAAAATACACTTTTGTATAAGTATAAATATTTAAAAAAATAAATAAAATAAAATCTGTTTGTTTCAGACCATTTTGGCCCAGTGTTAGTATACAAAACTACTTAAAAAAAAATCGGCCAAGTGCGAGTTGGGCCTCGCTCTTTTAGGGTTCCGTACATAAGACCAAATATTTTTTTTAAACTAGATACTAGAAAGAGAAACTTAGAAAGTACTAAATTATAAAATTATATTATTATAAATATACGGGGAAAAAATGCTCGTTTGTTTTGGCCACAACTTACCAACCGCATTATAAATCGGTGTTTTCAGCATTTGTTGTTTAAATACACTATAATATAGTACATAATATACCAAAATTTCAAATTCCTAACTAGTTTAGTTTTTGAGATAGACCCCCTAACAAAATTGGTCTAAAACCGAAAACTTTGACAGCCCCCCATTTCTTAATTTTTGTAACTAAAAAATAAAAAAATATATATTTGAACTCCACTTGCTCTAGACAATGATACCCCACATGCCGGGGTAAAAAAATATATTTCGACTCCTTTTCCATGTATAGGAGCCCCCTTTATTTTTAATTTTTTTTTTATTATTTGTTGTTATAGCGTCAATAGAAATACACAATATGTGAAAATTTCAAC
The DNA here is from genome assembly GCA_029955525.1 of Oeneis ivallda. NCBI lineage: Eukaryota > Metazoa > Arthropoda > Insecta > Lepidoptera > Nymphalidae > Oeneis > Oeneis ivallda. Next base: position 3,246,599 of record JARPMR010000010.1, on the reverse strand, counting down.
TGTCTATCTATTACGGTTGACGAGATATAGTCCGCTGACAGACGGACGGACGGACGGACGGACGGACGGACGGACGGACGGACAGACAGTGGAGGCTTAGTAATAGGGTCCCGTTGGCACCCTTTAGGTACGGAACCCTAATATCTTAGTTTAGGTTTCATTTAATTTAAATAGAGTACTTTATAGCTATCAAAATGTTAATGCTAAAGTCTAAGCAATGAAGGGCTTAAATACAATTTTTATATTTATTTTAAACTCTTCAATTATAATAACAGACTTAAATTCCATTCATCTGAATTCAATTGAAAATATAACATTACAATACAACACAACTGCCAAAAGTCAGAGCCATAATTTTGCATTAGAAAAATAGTAACAGTACGTTTAATTTAGTAATTTATCGAATTTATCCCAAAACTTGAAAAAAATATCACTGTTTATATTCAGTTAGGATTTATTTAATATTAAAGTACTGACTATTATATAAATCCTAACTGAATATATCTGATTTTTTTTTTGTAATTTTATAATAGACCTAATATTATTTAAGATAAAAATTATTTTTATATTAGTATTAGTGTGTGTGTGTGTTATTATAAAAATATTTGTTACAAGTAATATGGCCAATTGGCCACCCTTGTCAGATCGGACAACTCGTAGGTCATATAAAACCAGCATAAAACATTTATGTCGAAACCCGAAAGATGTCCCTAAGCTAATTATGATTTATCTTAGCATTAGGAGTAATAAAATTAGCGTTCCCGTTGTTACGCAATGGCTCGAATAATATAAAGAGATGCTCTTTGTGCTAAACGACACGATCTCACACGACACGACACGACACGAGCTGGAACGATTCTCCTATTTTGCGCACTCCGGGCTCCGAGCTTTGAACTACGACCACACCTTTCTTAGATTATTTTAGTAAAACATAAATTAGAAACTTTGAATAATTAATAATGATTATTGAACTGACGAATTGTAAAAATGATATCGTAAACTTAATTTAAACTGACTAAAAATAAAAACTCAAAATATAAACCAAAAGCAAATAAGGTCTCTTTTTATGAAAGGGGACACCCTGAAATAAAAAAAAAACCACACTATCACGACGCGATTATTTTATCGCCCTACCATCAACAGTACGTTAAACAGTTGAGACCTAACAATTTTATCATTTAGCGTTCATTACGAAGTATAAATATTCTTGGACCACATTTCCAGAAATGAAAACGCGTTTGGTGGTACAAAGCCAGGTGGATGTGCAGAATTAAATGACGTCTACCTAATTAATGGGTAGATGTAGTAATAGTGGTGACCCAGACAACAGTGGTGGAGTGTTCCCGCAATGCTAAAATTCACAAGTAGAGATGCATCGCACAGAAATGTGACCCTTATGCAAGGAAACTGACTTCATATGGACGTCATGTCATCCCAACAGCCAGCCACTCTGTCAATAGTGACCGATTGAGAAGAAAAGCAGCTTCATGGCTCTGCTATACCTCTGCTAGATACCTTGGAACTTAAACTACCTAATAATAAGGTCGCAATCAATCACAAAGTTCAGCGATAAAATTAAAACGATTACGATTGCGAATACGATAGAATCGATATCGTTAGTGATACTATCGTGCGATGTAAAAGCAATCAGCTTAATACTTGTGTGGTCCGACAACATCGATATTATTTAATCGAGTTTTGATTAGAAACACCTTCCGTTATACAAAAACAGTTACACGTCTGCATCGATTTGCCTATCGGCTGCCTAATGATAGATAGGGTGTAATGAATTTGCTAAGTAACTGTTGTGGGGAAAAAATTACCTATTTGTAACTGTGCTTTTTTATTCTGCTTATACTTACAAATATACCAAAGGTAGGTAAAGCCTACGTAATGCGAAGAAATTCATATACTTTTGCTGTACACAATCTCTAAACGAAACTAAATTGAAGCTCTAAATTGATAGCTCTAAATATCGGATTATCCCTTTCATAATGCTCCCTGCGGAAAAGGATAGCACTAGATTTAGACCTGACAGTTTAATTTAGAGATTGTTTACCTACAACAACATTAGCCAAATTCTCAGTCAAACTAATCTTTCCTAAGAACATATTATTATGACTTCAATGCATAGATTAATTTGTTCATCCTTTTACGCATTACCACAGAATTCATAATATCTAGTACAGGTACAAAAGATTCGCTCCGCAAAATCATTTAAGTAAATATAGACTCTTGCTGCTTCACAATAAAGTGCAGTTCAGGTCGCACAGCGCTAATTTACTAAATAATTTACAGTTGATCAACTAAAAGCTGCCTCTCTTTCTATCGCGTAACTCTTATTATTCCTTCAGATTACACTATAGCTCATTGAATTGACCCTGGGACTTGTAGCTTTATAATAATATGTATTAACTAAAATGCGGATTGATTCTGGCCTGGTAATGGCCTGTTCTGGTTATCTCACCCTACATTGTGCTCAGTTGGGTGGCCGAATGCCTGGGTCATGTCTTAGAATATATCTGAGACAATGAATTTAAATCAGATTCTTAGGACGCGCCGTGAGCCATAACTTAAGTATTATGGACTTGTATTTCCACACGGCTAGATCTTATGTTTTATTACAGTACGAAATTCGTACCATTTCTTAGTAAGTTGGTACTTAATCTAAAACAATGTACTTAGTAGGTACGTAACTCAGTGATGAAATTTCTTTTGGATAATATTTTCTCATAAATATATTGACTATTTTTGTCTGGTGGGAATGTTTAGTTATATCCTTATTCCAAATTGGCTTGGTACCATCTTAGAACGCATCGTCACTTACCATCAGGTTGTCATCAAATTAATAATAAGTATTAAAAATAAGTATCATTAATTTGAATATTGAGAATATTGAAAGATGACGTAAAAACATTAAATATAATCTGATCAGTTTGCTGAATACGTCTCAGGTTTGTTAGTGGACGAGCACCCTAAGCAATGATTCAAGTAACTATAGTCTTTACTAATATCCTTAATAATATTATAAATGCGAAAGTTTGCTTATTTGTTATTTTGCTGGTTTGTAATCATCTGTCATGTCACGCAGCAATGGAGCAATGGATTTTGGAGGACCTGGAGAATGACATTGGAAACTTTTATCCCGGAAAAATAAAGGGTTTCCTAACTCCACGCGGACGAAGATAGGCTCTGTAACTACTGGACCAATTTTAACTATTTTTTCACCAATAGAAAGCCAAGTTATCAGGAAGTAACATAGGCTTTAATTTATTTTCAAAAAAATTTGAGATCCTTAAGAAAATTGCAATAATGCAACCCAAGGTAGCAAAATTTTGCCTATAAAATGCATTATTTGTCGTGCTACATATTGATGATACATAAAAATTATGTACTACATGACTAAGAACTCATTATTTTCTACAAAAAAGTGCCCGAGGGAATATATCTAACTATCATATTTCAGTCACAATAGTAGCTTTTGTGTTCTAAAATTTAATTAGATTGCCTTTACTATCGTAGTATTAATTCTTCCTTACTAATACATAACTATAAATGCGAAAGTGTGTTTGTTTGTTGGTTGGTTGGTTTGTCCATCAATGACGCTGCAACAAAGCTACGGATTGACGTGATTTTTTTGGATAGGTTAGATAGATTGGTATAGTTCAGAAGCTGGAGGGTGACATAGGCATCCCGGAAAATCAAACAGTTCCCGCGGGATTTTAAAAAATAAATCCACGGCTAGCAGATAAATAAATTGAATGAAAACATTAGTAAAATCCGCCAAGGTCATCCAATGCCACAGGTTGACATTCAAAAGTTTTTTCGCCCCCCAAAAAATCAAGATGTGGTTCACGCTTTCTTGCAAAGCGACACGACTGAAAAATTTGAAATTCAATCCCGAGAAATCCAAGGATACGCCCGGCCCGAGCGGCGAGCCGAATAAATTCAACCTCGCGAGGTCAACACTCCGGACCCTCGGCGACAGTTTTTGCCCGCAACTTTCCTATACTTCTTTTTTCCCGACTCCAGCTCAATTATTTCCAACTCCTTACCCGACGTTATTTGGACGGAGTGGGACTGAAATTGTTTACACGATTTATGTGTTAAAATGTTTAGCGGTTGAACGTTTACTCGCGAAATCCGTGACGGCTGCCGAGTGCGAGCGAGCCGCCGACGCGCACGCAGTAGGTATGTGCGCAGAATGTACCCGCCTTATACAGCAACTTTATTCTTGCATTTTTTATTGTTAACAAATTTGCGCTTGACAACGATCTGAACTGCAGCGGGATTATCTAAAAAAAAATAATTGCTGCAGCGTCACAATTATCATCACCTCTGATAGATCGACTCTCTTTTGCTATTGGCTAAAATATATTGTCGCACAACGAATATGCTATAAATTCAACCAATCACCACAATTGACATATGCAGCGATTTATTATCCTCAAATCGAGAATCTTATATTTTGCAAAATTTCGTGCAAAATTGTGCAAAATATGCAAAATATCAGCGCAACAAGATTAATGCGCTGTACAAAAATCTGATCAGAACATTCATACATCTTATTTTTTTCCAAATTCTGAGGTATTTTGAGATGATAATTATGTTTCTTTATGAAAATAAATTATGTTACGTGATAATGACGCCTCTTTAAAAGGATTCTCTACGATAATCATCAGAAACAAGCCATTCGTACCTATACAAAGCAACTCTTCTACCCTTTAGAAATTGTCAAAGTTTCAGATAAAATTAATTCATTCAACCAAATTGAACATAGTGAAATTGTAAAAATTCACATCGTCAAGTCATTTCGAACCATAAATTGCAAATTTTTCTTTCAACAACAACCCTCGTGAACAAACTTACTATTTTGTTCAAATCCTCTACGTTTTACTATGCTTGATGTAAGTGCTAAAAAAGGAAAACGATTGAGTAAAAATGACACCTCCTTAAAAAGATTCTTTCGATAAGCATCAGAAATAAGTCAGCCTTTCACAAAGAAACTCTCTGCCCTTTCGAGATAATCGAACTTACAGATAATTAATTCATTAAACTCAAATCGAGAATCGAATAATTCGCATAGAAGATCTTTACAACTCTTAATTGAAACCGAATGGGGTCTCGTGAGCGAGATAATCGCTGGGCCATTAATGATTTCAATTTACACTAGCGGCACGCTATGATGGCCGGTTTGACACATTACAATAGTGATGTGGAATGTCAATTTATTCTCGAACAAAAAACAATTAAGTTTTGTTTTTGTACCTGATTAAATAGGTTTAATAAACCAAAAATGTATATGTTTATTTAATTTATTTGAACGAACTGAATATTTGAATGAAAATGAATATACATACTTTATATGCACACAAGAAACATATGAATACAAAAGATACCAAAAAAGGTGCCACAAAAGGCCATAATTAATCAGATTCGTCCATACTACTATTTTCACTGTCGTCACTGCTATCATCACCTACATTAATAATTATATGTTCGTTTTCTATAATATTATCTATTTTCACATCTCTTTCATAATCTTCCCTTATTAATTTAACAGTTCTATTCACAACCTTTTCCCAGTCTCCTTTAGTCACATGTTCACAAGCTTCTTCTAATAATTTTAGCATTTTTTTTGTGGTAAATGGGGGTTCTGTATTGTGTCTTGCAGCATATCCCTTAATTTGAGCCCACACCAACTCAATCGCATTATACTCACAATGGTAAGGCGGTAACCGTATAACTCTGTGCCCATGTTCTAATGCTATTTCGTCAATGACGTATCGGATCTTGGTTGGTTTGTTTTCTTTTAAAAGACGTACTAATTCCGCTTTTAACATATTCATGTTTGCATCTACGCCATTTTTACGAAGCCATGCGACGATATCAGCTTTCTTTTGGGATTGGGCAGGTGGCTTGTCAATTTGCATCGAGTGGTATGGGGCGTTGTCCATAATTATAATAGATGGTTCAGGGAGGCTACACAACATTGAGGTAAACCATTCAGTAAACTTTTCTCCATTCATGTCTTCATGATAGTCTCCAGTGGTTTTTGACGCAAAAGCCATGAGAGAACCTTCGACAAACCCGTTGATGGTTCCGGCGTGACAAATTATAAGTCGCGATCCTTTTCCTACAGGAACTTTGGAAGTAGATGCTGCTGTGTCATCGTTCCAAGAACGGCCTACAGTATGGTTAGCATTAAGCCATGTTTCATCCAAGAACACAACATTTTGCCAATTTTTGATTTCTTTCACTTGCCGTAAAAAAGTATACCTTGCCATCGCTATATCAAATCTTTCCATCAATATTTTGCGTTTGTTACATTTTTTGTATCGAAATCCAATGGTCTTCAAAATCTTCGTTAAAGAACTTTCCCCACCGAAGAATAATCCAGCTTCCTTCAGTGAATGCACCAACTTTTTTCTTGTTGGATACTCCTTCTGTAAATAGTAGCCGTAAACATGTCTTCGGATAGCATCGGCATCAAAGCTATCGATGCCTACGACTGGTTTTGCTCGTTTTCTCTTTTTTGGTGTGTGAAGTTTATTTTCTTCTGTGCCAGTCTCGCCATATTTTTTTTTAGTTATCCGTCTAACAGTTCGTTGTCCAATATTAAGCGCATCAGCTACGCGTTCAACCACTGACGTTATAGGTAAAATTGGCCCTCCATTTTGAGCTTCACGATCGAAATAGTTACGAAGGCGTATTACGAACTCACGTGTCTGACTATTTAGAACAGTTCTCTGCGTACGTTCGGTCATATCGACGAAATCCACAACAAAGGGCTTGAACAGAGTCCAAATTAACGAGCAAGGGTCAACAGTAATGCAGTATCAATATTTGAAATCCAAAGCCAGGTCAAAACTATATCACAATCGCATTGCACTGACAGTTTATACTTTTCGAAGCAACGTCAATTCGAAACTGCTTTGTTTTGCATTGAGCATTGACGCGAGTTTGCCGGAGGTAGTAGTTGTGCTAGCCAGCGATCCTATGTGACGATCGTATTAGATTCCATTTTTAAAAATTTTCAATTTAGAAAACCAAATGCCGAGTTGTGGTATATATCATATAAAAATAAAAATTTTACCTTTTGTATGAAACAGCTGATATTTTTTTGCGATTTCAGAGGTTTGTCCACATAGTGAAAATTGTTCATATTCACAAGTACATTCACCCCTTAAATGGTGCAAACTGATTTTTCTACACTTGTATACATTTTAGAAATCAATTTAATAAATAAATTTTGAGTCCTAAACCTAAAACTACATTCGATAAAATTTATGAATCTCTGCACATCACTATCGTCAATAAAGTAATACAATTATTTCCTTCAAAGTCGTTATCAATTAATACGGAACTTCATGAGCGGACAAACGTCAAACCGGCCATCATAGCGTGCCGCTAGTGTAGAATGGCATTTTGTGAATATATTTTGTAGGTGGACAAGAGTAAACCACTGGCTCGGATTTGACTAATGAATCGGGGGTCGGAGGAAAGGTTATACGCACCTGGCTGGAAAGAGTAGGAAAGGAAATAGGTAATATGTAATGGTAATGAAATGAAATTTTTTGGTAATGAAAATTTTTTTTTTGAACTTCCCCTCATTGTGGAAATGTTTTATTTTATTCTAACAAAGTTGCATAAGTTAAATCGGCTTGGCATCCAGCTGCCCACAAGATAGTATAAAAAACTTATTACAATGTAATAGCTTCATAATAATATTGTAAAATGATTATTTTGAAAAGAGCACACCTGCTGAATTTCTTGCCGGCTCTTCTCAGCAGAATCCGTTTTCCGAACCGGTGGTAGAGTCATGACTTGTCATAAGAGCCACAGGTTGGCCTACGTGAGATAAATAATTTTGAATTTGAATTTAAATTTGTGTTTCTACAGTTTAAATTATTGAACCTATAGTGATATGAACTCTAAACCCGAAAAGTTACCATACAGATTCATCTACTAAACGACTAAATGCCCTGTTTTGCTGATGTTAGCTCTTCTTTTTCTTCTTTATCAACCCCTGAATGACCACTGCTGGACATTCACTGGTCTTGTGTACACTTCCACATGCTTGTCATAAGTCACTTTTGTCCAGCGGCTGCTTACGTTACGTCTTATGTCGTGGGTTCACCTACTTTGGGTCTACCAACACTGCTTTCCGGTGTTAAGTCGCCACTCCAGCACCATTGGGACCCCAACGACTATCGTTCTTTAAACTATGTGTCTCGCCCATTGCCACTTTAGATTCATTCCTGATTTGATATCGGAGGGATACTCCAAGCATAACTTAGTACCGACCTAAGCTTCATAATGGAAGGAACTTTAGGATTTCGCAGTACGTATTTATAAAGTTTATCAATGTCGCGTCGGTCATTTGCAAATATATCATTTATGAATCCTATGACGAACATAGATGACACCAGACGCATTGTTAGTTCACGAAGGTTGAAATATTATAAGAACATTAACATCATAATGTATTGGTAACTTTAGAAAGTTATTGAAACCACCTCGAATACCCCAAAATTGCCGATTCAAAAACAAACACGACACATTAAAGTCGGCCCGTAAAATCTTTCTAAAATAAGACAATCGTATCACAGACTGTATAAAGAGCGAAGGGACAAAGGGAGGACGCGGGAGTGCCGCGAGGGGTGAGGGGGAGAGGACGGGGGGGGGGATCCTGGACCAGTTACAGAAACAAAGACTGCCCGGCACGTCGTCGAATAAGACCGTATATCAATCTCGTTGCGTCAACTGTCCTGCCGAAAACGACTGGCGAAAAAAGCTTCCCGCAAAAACGAGCCCAGTGGTAAAAAAATATACGACAATGAATCGCTTACATTGTATAAAGTGCCAATTAAAATTTGATAGATATAAAGCGGTTTTCTGCTGTCGTTCAGTTTCGGGCTTCTGTAAATAGATTTGAGAGTTTCTTTCCGCGGGAAGGTGGGTCATTAAGTCAATTTATAGCGCACACTCCGGGGCGTCCCTTAATGCGGTATGTCGACGAAATATGATAGGATGATGGTGCACCGACAAAGTAGCTTCTTAAGGTTGATTATACGGGTCTGCCCGCGAAATTCAAATTTAATTTGGGTTTTCGCAATTTGCAAACTAATACGACAAAGTTGGCTTATGGCATTCTAATTGCGCCAATAGCAGTATCATCTTCACAGGTTTATATAAAAATATTTGCTTGAAAGTGTCCAGCTTAAGAAATTAGTCGGAATATCGACTAATTTGTGAGTAACTCACGTCCAACGATATTCGGACTAATTTCTTAAACTGGACACTTTCAAGTAAAGATTTTTACATAAACCTGTGAAGCTGATACTTCCATTGGCGCAATTAGAATGCCATAAGCCTACTTTTGCGTATTAGTTTAAAAATTGCGAAAAACCAAATTAAATTTGAATTTTGCGGGCAGACCCGTATAATCCACCTTAAATATTATTTACCGTACTGGTACGATGTTATATGGAAACCGATACGAGGTCTGGGTCTACATTTCCTTACAAGAAGTATGCTTGACGAATTATTAAACTCATAATGCATGTGATGCTACTTTTGAAATAAATGATGAAACATTGAATTCGACGTGAGTTTAACACAAGTCTGTGGAAGTCCATGCAAGAGACGTTTGTCCAGCAGTGGACGTCTATCGGATCATAAAGAAGGATTCGGCGTCGGTTCCTGCTGCCTTTTAACTGACATTGGTTTCGGTTTCGGTTGATCGATACAACAACAAAATTTTTTGCTTGTTGATGCCTTGATAGCATTATTCCATGTGACACCAATGTAATTCAAAAAACCGAATCACAATCAGCCCAATATTCTTTGAAAAACAAACATAACCTCTAACCCCAAACCCAACTGGTCTCCCTTAGATTGTGGGTAAAAATTTGCAACACCCTCTTTCCACGTAATTTTGTCGACCGTCAATCAAAGCCTCAATAGCCCAGCGGTTAAAGGTGCGGACTGAAAAACTGAAAGGTCGCAGGTTCGAATCCCACCCGTTGCACTATTGTTGTACCCACTCCTGGCACAAGCTTTCCGCTTATTTGGAGGGGAGAGGAGAATATTAGTCAAGTTCAACTTGGTTGACATTCTTTTAAATAAAAAAATAAAAAAACTTGAGAGGTGTCAAGGGACACCCGGATGGAACGAAGTTCTTAGTGTGCATAAACCGACATAATTTTTTAGAATATTATAGCAAATAAATTGTAGCAGTAAAAAATTAGGGAAAAATTCCACATGTAGAAATTATTTAAAATAAAATTGAAAATAGAAAATTCAGTCTGTCGAGCTGGGATTCGAACCATCGACCTTTATGCGACTGTAGAAACTACAAGGCTACGGAGATCTACAATGAACACAATGCCAAATTCACATTCAAAAAAGTGTTGGTTCAATTTAGTCTTAATTTTTTCCGTCTAGCCCCCTTTCGCATCGCGCGATAAGGAACTTCGTTCAAAAAAAAAATCAATTAATATTCATAATTTTGTCCACAGGCAAACAGCTGGTCCGCTACAGCATCGTCTCCGGTGACGTCGATAAACGCTTCACCATAGAACCCCATACTGGCGCCATCAGAACGTCCGGTAAACTGGACAGAGAGACCGCACCATCATATCTCCTCAATATCAGAGCTGCTACTAGCAATTCCGCGAACTATGATCAGACACAGGTATATCTTCTTAAATATATTATAAAAGAAAAGGGTGACTTACAGACTGACTGATCTAACAACGCACAGCTCAAACCACTGGACGGATCGGGCTGAAATTTGGCATACAGATAGCTATAATTTTGTAGACATCCGTAAAGAAAGGACGGCGGGGGCATTTTGGGAATCTCTAATTTTTGAATTGTTTCTGGTCTGGTCTGGCGGGAGGCTTTGGCCGTGGCTAGTTACCACCCTACCGTCAAAGACGTGCCGCCAAGCGATTTAGCGTTCAGGCGCAATGGCGTTCCATATTAGCTCGCTACCATCTTAGATTGCAACGTCACTTACCATCAGGTGAGATCGCAGTCAAGGGCTATCTTATCATCAAAGCAGCAAAAAATTATTTTGGTGCACATTGCATGTATTTAAAATCTAACCTATTGCTACTCTAGATCCTATCTACCTACAAAACCTATCACTGTAGTGATAGCCAAGTGATTTGAACTGAGGTCTCCTAATCAGGAGGTCACGGGTTCTATCACTGGTTCTATACCTCAGAATTTTCGCAGCTATGTGCGTTTAAGAAATTAAAATATATCACCATGCTTTAAAGAATAATGGTGAAGGAAACCTAGAGGAAACCTGCACGCCTGAAAGTTAACGGGCAATTTTATGATGGTGCCACCTATAATAGCGTATTTTTCGGAAACTATAATGCCTCAGCATTAGAAGATTTTGTCTCATAACAATACTTGTTTATATACCACCTATTGATTTAAGTATACAATTTATATGTAGGGTATAATGAGGTATAATGAGGATAAATATGGTTTAATGAGTGGCCACCAAAAAAAAAATCAAAATGGCGGACGGGTGGGTACTCTGGGTAGGCCAAAACATTCAAACCCCACAATTATAATAGCGTATTTTTCGGAAACTTGAGGCATTAGAAGATTTTGTCTCATAACAATTGTTTATATACCACCTATTGATTTAAGTACTTATACAATTTATATGTAGGGTATAATGAGGTTATAACTTATAATGAGGTATAATGAAGGTAAATAGGGTTTAATGAGTGGCCACCAAAAAAAAAAAAAAATTGCGGACGGGTGGGTACTCTGGGTAGGCCAAAATATTCAAACCCCTTTTTAATTATAACAGGTCCAAATAACGTTAGAAGACGTGAACGATAACGCTCCGGAGTTCGGCACGTCGTCTGTGAGGGTGTCAGTGGCGGAGTCAGCAGCCATCGGCTCGGTGGTATATGCAGCGAGAGCCACTGATGAAGACGAGGGGAAGAACGGGCAAATCACCTACAACCTTGTGTCTGCTACTGGACCGGCCAATACTTTTGCTGTCAACCCTCAACATGGACTGGTGACTTTATTGAGGTAAGCAGTGCTATTGTTGACTTCTTCTTCTTCTTGTCCTTCCCTTCTCCCGTCATCCGGGGTCGGGTCTCCTCACCCTCCTGCGCCAGGTCACTCGATCCTGGGTTGTCCGCTCCGGCAATTGGGCTTGCATTAGGTCTCTGCACTTATTCGTTGAATTTAACACTTCACACGTTAGCTTCTTGTCAACCGATAGACTTCCACAGGCCTCGGTTTAGCCAGTTTAGGACTCGTTTGATGTCGTCGGCCCACCTAGTGGGTGGTCTGCCAACACTACGCTTTCCGGTGCGGGGTCGCCACTGCAGCACCTTGGGACCCCAACGATCATCAGCTATTTGAAGTGCCCCGACCATTTCCACTTCAGTTCCGCGACTCGCTGAGCTATGTCGGTGACTTTGGTTCTCCTACGGATCTCCTCATTTCTGATTTGATTGACACATTAGCTGCAACACTGTTTTATCCGTGTGATCCAAAACATGTGCCTAAAGATTCTTTTTAACTAATGTAGTTTTCGTATAGCATAAAAGCACTACTGCTTGAAATGAAACATTGTTGACAGCAATGCGCGATTTTTATTCTTATACCGTAAAAATAGATGTTTTCCGTTGGATTTTTAAAAACCAAACCATGCCTTACATAGTCGTGGTAAAAACTAGCTTCTATAACTAGTTATAAATACATAAAATACCTACAAACATTCTGATGTTCATCATCATCATCATCATCATCATGAGCAACCTATTAACGTCTCACTACTGAGCGCAGGTCTCCCTCTCAGAGAAGGGTTATAGGCCATAGTCTACCACGCTGGGTCAATGCGAATTGGTGGACTTCACACACCTTTGAGAACATTATGGAGAACTCTCAGGTGTGCAAGTTTCAAATTCAAATTCATTTATTCGCTCAGATTGAGTAATTTGCCACTGAGTAGCATACAAAAGATATTTCACCAGTAAAATCTTAAATAATAAACACTGTCACTTAATACTTATTTCATTAAATCATAATTCCTATGTCGTCAATGCACATATCTATCAAGTATAACATTGTTCCAACTTACAAGCAATCCTTAGATGTCAATACACGATGTCCTAAGATGTCAGTTTCATCACGATGTTTTCCTCACCGTTGAAGCATGTGATATTTAATTGCTTCTGATGTTACAATTAATTAATCCTATTATTATATTTTAGATCGTTGGATTACGAAAACCTGGTTCGCCACACCCTGATCATATCAGCCAAAGACGGTGGCAACCCTCAACTGAGCGCCAACCTCACTCTAGCAGTAGAAGTACAAGACGTGAACGACAACGCTCCAGTTTTTGAACATGACACCTACAGCGCGAATGTTATGGAGTCGGACGCTGTAAAAACAAAGGTAAAAGCTTGTTTTGATGTAATAAAGGTTGTTCTCGATAAATTTCGCGTCTTGCTGCACAAATTTCACGCTTTCAAGTCACACCTAGGTTGAAAGGAACAACTTTTCCTTATGTCCATGACTTAATAGGGCCAGACAATATCTTAAACCTTTACTTAATTTCAAGTGTTATGGCTTCCCATCTTTTACCCTTTTAAAATTCATACGATTTATAAACTCGAAAGTAACTCATTCTTTCTATCTTAGTACGTTTTTCACACATAAATCAAAACAAAAAAAATAGGATCCCTTTATCTTGAGGAAGTAGGTATAATACTTTATAAACCATATAATATCAAAGTTTCCATGTCAGAAACTCTGAATCCACGTGGACTAAGTTGCGAGTGTCGACTAGTTTTCTTCGTCTTTAAGATTTCACTTGGAAAGGAAGTACATTAATTAATTTCGATTTAATACCCTTTACAAGATTAACACATCCGTGTTAGTACAAAAAGCAATACACCAGTTAACACAAGTTTGCATTTCGAGATTCATCAATGCAGAATTTTTTCAAGACTATAATCGTTAATAATTTTTGTTACTCTATAATATATTTTATTGGGTTTTAAAGTACAACTCAACTCGCCCTTTTTATGTACCTCCATATAAGAATCGACCATACACACATGCAAAATAATATTATTCTTTGTATTCATGAGGGTATTCGTTGTGTCACTGATCATATCTGATCCGACGAAAGCGATAATCTCATACAAAAGGGCCGACTTCGTTTATGAAACCCTCAAACATAGTATGAGATCCATACAATGTTTCATGGCTATAAATATTCATGCTTTCTGAGTAATATCTAACATTTAGAAAGAAAAACATTTTACAAAAACCAAATCATACTGCAATCGTAATTCCAGATGTGATCAAATATTCAGGTCAAAAAATATTGAGTATCCTTTACAGTACACATTACTCCTTGCGTAAAGGATATCGCGCTACTTTTGGAGCTGTGAAATTGTTTATAGTTTTGTGTACAAAATAGACACTAATTTTATCACTAGTAATAGTAATTAAACAAATCACAATCAATTAATTTTAACCTTTTCTCACGGCACGACTAACTGATAATAGTCTGCGAATACTACACGATATGTATAACCTGTTTTTAACCGATTTTGTTACATAATTTTCGTGTATTTGTGCTCGCTTTTTAACCATAAAATTATTAATTTATGATTCACGAATAAATTTTTATACTTCAATTTTTTTGCTTTTGTTTTCTTTTAACTTTGCAATTTATCTATGAACATTTAACCTAGTTTTAAATATGTGTAAATCATAAGCGTGCATTTTTTTGCCTAGGAAAAAATTCCGCGATATTTTTTTGATATTACGATTATTACCTTCAACAATTTTAACGTAACAAGGTATAATACATATTTCATTTTCCATTTAACGAACTCGCTAAAAAGAGAAACATTTCCTTTCAGATTTTAGAAATACAAGCCATAGACAAGGACACCGGTAACAATGCGCGCATAACCTATCGCGTAGTATCAGAGAATAATACAAACGAAGAGCATTTTAAAGTTCAGCCGGCCACAGGCTGGGTATACCTCGCCAAACAACTCGATAGAGAGGCGATAGCTAAGCACAAAATGACAATAATAGCTACAGACAATGGCATCCCGCCGCTGTCAGCGACTGCCAGCCTCATTGTCAACGTGGTAGATGCTAATGATAATGATCCAGTATTCTCACAGACGGCCTACAACTTTGTTGTTGAGGAGAACCAAAAGGTTGGCGCGTTTGTTGGAAAAATTGGAGCCACTGATGCGGATTTGGATGACAATGCCTTAGTAAAATATAGCCTGTTCCCGTTGAATACTAGCTTCGTCGTCAACCCTACTACAGGTAAGGAATCAATCCATGATAAATAATTAATCAAGTTTCTTTACTTGATTCTATATTTATATCTCAAATAGGTAAAAATATATTGAAAGATAAGAGTTGGTGATTGGTTGGAGTCATTCATGGTCGAGCGAAGCAATGGCTGGATCATGCGTCATGCTCGTGAACGGGTGCCGCCTGCGGGAATGGGGCTACTTTCTGTCTGCCCGTCTTTGACATGAATTGAATTGTAGTACGTTTTGTGGAAATGTCATATTCTATTCTAACAAAGATGCACGGGTTAAATCAGCTTGCCATCCAGCTGCCCACAAGATAGTATAAAAACTTATTACAATGTAATAGCTACTTATTAATACTGTAAGATGATTATTTTGAAAAGAGCAACTGCTGAGTTTCTTGCCGGCTCTTCTCAGCAGAATCCGCTTTCCGAACCGGTGGTAGAATCTTGACGTGTCATAAGAGCCACAGGTTGGCCTACATGAAATAAATAATTTTGAATTTTGAATTTGAATTCGTGACATTCATTTCACTATTTAAAATCACACAACAAAGTACACTTTCAGTTTTTTTTTTTCACTGTTAATATCCAAATTTTAGTGTCAATTTAATTGGCAGACTGAAATTAAATCCTTTGATGAAAAAATATCCATAAACAATCCTCAAAAATGATATTACGAAAAAATCTATGTGATTGAAGTATCTATAGTACTTTATTTTGTTGCTTATGATTATTTTTCTACTATCAACAAATCGTCATCATTGGTGCACAACAATCTATTCGACAATATTTGAATGGCTTAAAACAAAGCAGTTTACCGTAACTTCAATGAGCCTAAGCATCCTTACTACTATTTGATCAGCCAAAGAATTATTCCTGCCATCCTCTTAACTCTGTTTGGCTAGTCGGCGCCTTTGAAAGTTAAAACCCAAAGTGTGTTGTGACTTAAGACTCGTCGACTAAGCAAATGTATTTGAATAAACAAAACTGCATTAATACCTGCACAATTACAAAAAAAATATATAGGGAGCAGTCTCAAGATGTTTGCCAGCCTTCTCATGAATATCGTTTTCAATTCCTTTCTTTTTTTCAGTCATGTTACTAGAAATATGCAAGGCTCGTCTGAAGTATAGTTCAGATGTTGATACTTAATAAAGTCAACCTTAAAGATTACCAAAGGGATAAATTCATATTTTTCAAATAAAATAATTAATATGACAATTTTTTTTGTTACGTAAAGTTTCTGCACGCCTAGCATGCACGCGCGAGAAAATTTTGTCGACGCATTTTCTCGTATTGTCTCTAATATCTCTATCGACACTAACAATGGTTGCACACATGGATTCGTCGAACGAGAAATTAGTCTACATCGACAATATCTCTCTCTCTTCGCGCGAGATATCACTTCGACGTGCATGCTAGGCGGGTTGGTATAATTTAAACATAAATGCGAAAGTAACCGATATTTTGTCATAAAATATGTAATTCAAATACCGTAGATGAGTTTTTTTCCCAAGTACTTTCAAGGCTCAATTATGTTCGTTTACCTACTCGGTATGTCCACAGCTAGCGTCCAATGCGCAAACTTAGCAAAAAAAAATCTCACTCGGGGTAATAGGTACCTTTTTTAGTGTGAACGTAATTTGTGTGTTTGATGCAACATGCTCAATGGCAACGTCGTTGAGTCGTTTGAGCGGGAATTTTAAGGGGAAAGGAAAATATTGAAACAAGTGGATTACGTAAAGGCCAATTTTTTTCCTTCAAAATAACCGTTTAATGATTGCAATCTGAACCGCGCCGGTACGGCCCAATAAAAAGGGGATTTCAGGTCGTTATCGGCTTTAAGTGACTGATGAATGGTGGAACTTACCATCTCAATTTGGCTTATCAAAGATCGATACGGAGCTAGTTAGCGCATCTCCTCAGACCGACCTAAAGTGAGTCCATGAATCGGTAAATCAATACTCAATGACAGCTGTATGCATTCGGCTATACTGGTAGGGAGTTTCTACAGGTGCGTTTTCGGTGGGCGACACCACACCTTATGTCCATAATCGCTCTTGACTTGTTTGTTTTATACGTCGGCTTCTTCAAAGGACGGCATTTGACGCCGATTCGTGGATACTCGAATCAATTCTTCATGCCAATTATTCGGCGATTTCGGAACCCTGTGAACTGTAAACGGTAAATTTTATGCCCTATGTAAGTTTTATTAGATATAATTGTTTTGCGTTGATGATTATTGCCGGGTTTTGTGGAATTCTTCATAGTCCTACATACTCGCACGAAATGCTTTAGTTCAACGTTTCTGAAACGAACCTCTAAGGTGTGGAACGCACTTCCGGCGTCTGTATTTCCAGGCATGTATAATTTGAGTAGTTTCAAAGAAAGAGTGAATAGGCATTTTTTAGGTAAGCGCGCTCCAACCTAGACCTCATCAGTGCTTTTCAGCATTGATTGTCATCAAGTGCAAGCCTATCTTGAAATGAAAAAGTACATAATAGCCTCAATGGCTCAACGGTCACAGGTGCGGATTGAAAACTGAAAGGCCGTTTAGTAGCATAAACGTATGAGAATGGATACACGAAATTGAGCTCTAATTCAATGCTGTTATGATTTATTTCACTTTGACGCCGAACTTTGACGATTTGATCGGCAATTCTTACACAATCGCACTTCTGAACACCATTCCTACTCAGGAAAACCAGCAAGAAACTCATTACAAAAAGATTTTTAAATCTTTATCAAAATTAATTCGTTTATTGGTTTGGTGATTTATCCTTCAATGTCGCAGCATCAGAACAACGAAGCGAGGCATAGTTGAGAAGCTGAAGGGTGACATTGGCTTTTACTTTTATTTGCGAGTTTCTTGCTGGTTCTTCTCGGTTGGCATGGCATTCCGAACCAGTTGCAGTGGTAGATTCACTTGACGATTTGAAAGCACTTTCTAAAAATTTATTTGAATGAAAAATTATTCTATTCTATTGTAGTCTACGGAAAAATGAATTGTTCACAAGGGATTTTCAAAAGCTCTATTTGAAATACGCAAGACAGATGGCATATCTTTTTCTATATATAAAAATCAATTGCTGTTCGTTAGTCTCGCTAAAACTCGAGAACGTCTGGGCCGATTTAGCTGATTTTTGTTTTGAAATGTTTGTCGTAGTCCAGGGAAGGTTTAAACGGTGAGAAAATATGGAAAAATTGCGAGGAAAATAGTAAAAACAACAATTTCATTTTCCCATATAAAGTGTTCTACCTACTTTCCTGTCAAACATTTGACGTTCGTCTCTTAGCTTCGGTACGGTAGACTCGGGTCCACTCGAATTGAAGAATCGACAACATATAATATCCACATTACTCGGATTATCGCGTATTTAAACTTTAATACTTTGATGGTCGTCATTGTTTGTTCGTTCAGAAATATATTATGTCATTTAATAATCAGTAATCATTATAAATGCGAAAGTGGTTTGTTAGTTTTGTATGTGATTTAGATGCATTTCCCTTCAAATTCAACGCTTTCCCATGTTTCCCATGTTGACACTCACCCGTTACGCATTTTGGGGTGATCACCCGCTTATAAACCTGGTTTTTCTTAATTAAAACCACTGAGCACTTTAAAACACTTCTTTATTGTATGACAACTGTACAGCGAGAGAGCAGTGTTACCAGATAAACAATTTAGGAGCCAATCCTAAACATTCTCGCCCCTAGGTAAGTAGCAATTTGGTAGCAGAAGGCTATTTTACAATATATTCTGTATAAGTAATACTTTGTTAAGACAGATGTAGGTAACTTAATTTTAATTTTACACAAAATTTATCAACTTAATTTCAATACAATTGCTATAACAAGTGAAGCTAAGTTGTGGCAATACATAAACATACATAGACTGAATACTTTAAATTTTTACTTTTATAGTTGATATTATTTTTTATAGCAAATTGTATAAACAGTTGTATGAGAGTTAAATCTTAATATTTAGAAAGTTACAAAGAAATAGAACTTATATTACTATATAATTTATAGACATAGAATACAATCAATTAGCATATTGCATACAAATAATTATTACTTAAGTGTGGTATTTTAAATTACTCTGCAGAGCCATTTCCATAACTATTATAATAACTTTATCAACTTGTTTATTGGTCTGACATACTCCTTAGTGGAGGTACGTACAACCACAGATCTGACTAAATTATCACTTTTATTTGTGTTTACAGAAGTGACTCTACCAAGAGGCCAATTGTGTAACAACAGTGTATAACAATTCATATGTCAGTTTAGTGCTAGAAAGATGCCTTTTTAGTAAAATTTTTACTGATTTTATCCCGCTTTCATATATTCCTCCCATGTGACTGGCTAACGGTATGGTAAACTTATGATCTATACTATTTAAAGTGTAAAAATCTACAATTTTACTATAGGAGTCATCATTTTTAAACATCTTATAAAGATCATGTAGTTCTGACTTAGAGCCTCGAAAATTAGAGGCGTTATCCGTGTAAAGACAAATTGGAGTTGAGCGTCTAAAAATTAGGCGCCTTAGGGCATTAATATAAGCGTTAGCACTGAGATCAGTAACCAGCTCTAAGTGTATGGCTCGAGTGGCCAAGCATATAAACAAACATATATACCCCTTTGAATATTTACAATTTCTACCCATTGAACTACGTATAGATATAGCACCGCTGAAGTCTACACCTACATGCTGGAATGCGCGAGTCAAGGTGACTCTGGGAGGAGGTAAGCTTGCCATTTGCTGTCCACAGACGCGCCCCCCAAACCTAATGCACCTGACACAGGTGTGTATTACCTTTTTTACCTCATTCCTAGCATTAATGGGCCAGTATTTTAGTCTGATGTTGTGTAATGTGCTTTGAATGCCAGAATGTAGCAATTTTAAGTGATAGTGCTGAACTATGAGAGTTGTAATGTTATCTTTAGCTGGAAGAATAATGGGATGTGCATTATTGTATGGTATATTTGAATGTTGTATGCGACCCCCTACACGAATAAGCTGATGTTCATCTATGAATGGATTTAATTTTCGAATAGGACTCGACTTTAATGTATGAGATGTGTGGGGTGATGCTGATGCACATGACTGTGTGTCTACCACATGTTTGATGCTATTTGTATGTTGTGTACCATTGTTGGTGTGAGTGGACTGTAAGTAAAGGATCTCTTTATGAAAGGTGTGTGATTGTGTTGTCCTGATGACAAAGTTATGGGCTTTATTAAGTTCAGAGACACTTAAATGTGATGTAATCTTATTGGATTTATTCCTTGTGTTGTGAATAAATCTAGACATGTATGCCATTGTTCTTATTAATCTTGTAAAATTTGAATGCTTGCAGAATAAATCATAAAAATAGGAAGAGTTACTAGGACTTGGATCCTTGTGGGCAGTGTGAACTATTTTTTCTTGTTTGCTTTGTATAGATGTTTCAACCTCAGGTATAGATGTAGATATAGGCCAGGTATCGTGATCCTGGGTTAACCACAGTGTTCCTTGCCACCACAATGAACAGCTAGGAAGGTGTTTTGGCATGACTCCACGAGTAATCAGATCAGCAGGATTTTGCTTTGTGTTTATGTAATACCAACTTTCACTTTGAGTCATGTCAATTATTTGCATAAGACGGTGTGATGTGTAGCTATCATGAGTGTGCTTGTATGGTGAATTTATCCAACAAAGAACAATATTTGAGTCAGAGAATAGATAAACTTTATCGATGCTAATTTTATTTTGCATTGATTCACTAAACTTGTTTGAAAGTTTTGACAACATGACTGCTCCAGCAAGCTCTAATTTAGGAATTGATAGTTTTCTTTTAATGGGAGCGACTTTTGATTTAGCCATGACGAGTGTGCATGTAGCTGGCTTTTGATTGTATGTAGCTTTTAAGTAAAGACATGCTCCATAAGCTTTGCTTGAAGCATCACAGAAACCAATTAAGTATATGTTGATAGGTAGGTCAGTGAAATACCATCTAGGTATTTGAATAGCTTGCAAGTGATGTAACTGAGTTATAAATTCAATCCACCTAGATTCTAATTCAGGGGAAATTACAGAATCCCAATCTTTGTTCTCCTTCCATATGTCTTGCATTAGTATTTTAGCAAGAATAGTAGTAGGAGCTAAAATACCTATAGGATCAAATATTTGTGAGATTTGTGAAAGTACATGTCTCTTTGTACTTTTTCTTTGGCTTTGCGTAGGTAAAGATAATTGAAGAATGTCATGTGTAGGTGTCCATTTTAATCCTAGTGTTTTCACTGTATCTGAAGTAAAACTATAGCTAGCTTCTGATGTGTGTGTATGTTCTAGCTTCTCCGAGCTTTGTGTAGCTGTATTACTAGTCAATACAGATTGTAGTATTTGTGAATTGTTAGAGGTCCACTTGTGTAGTGAAAACCCAGCTTTCTTAAGCAAATTTATTAATTGAGAGCATAATTTCGTACATTCCTCTATGGATTGAGCCCCGGACAAGTAATCATCCATGTAGCTATTGTACTTTATACATTGTGCAGCTAGAGGATGTGTGTGTAAATGTTTTTCCGCTAGATCAAGCATAGTGCGACAGGCTAAGTATGGTGCACATTTAGTGCCATATGTTACAGTGGTTAGTTCTAAACATTTGACAGGTTCTGTACTTGTTTCTCGCCAGAGTACTCTCTGGAGACTTTGTTGTTCAGGGTTAATAGAAATACCTCGGAACATCTTTATGATGTCGCACGAGAATACAAATTGATTTAGCCTAAATCTTAATATAATATCTAAGAGGTCATTATATATGTTTGGACCCTCATAGAGTATGCTATTGAGAGATAATCCTGTAGAAGATTCTGAACTTGCATGGAATACGGTTCTTAACCTAGTGCTTCGAGCCTCGGGCTTGATAATTGGAAAATGTGGAAGATAGTATGCGTTTGAATCTGTAGGTGAGAATTTATCTATATAGCAGGCATGACCTAGTTCTACAAACTCATTTATGAATGCTTTGTATTGAGAATGTAAGGTGGTATCCTTTTGGAACCTTGCTTCGAGTTGCATCAAGTATCGATATGCAGTATTGAACGAATTACCTAACTCAGGTAATTTCTCCTTTTGTATGGGTAGGTTAACTATGTAGCGACCTGTTTGGTCTTGTGTAGTGGTAGATTGATATAAATCTTCACAATATTTGTCTTCTGGGGAAAGCAACTTGTTAGCATTTGATATTTCCTCTTGCTCCCAGAATGCCTTTAGAAGAGAGTCGGTAGTATTCTGTGTAGTAACATGCAAACTTGTAAATAAAGTATTGTTGTGATGAGTCAGTCCGTCTGTGCTGACTGCGCCTGACACAATCCAACCAAATGTAGTTTCTATTAGAAGACGTAGGTTAGGACCTAGTTTTATCCGTCCCGTCTGTAAGATGTTGTAAAACATTTCAGCTCCTATGAGGAGGTCAATGTTGCTAGGTTTGAAGAAAGTAGGATCTGCTAGTGTTTGCACTAATTTGTTAGGTATATTCCAAGTCTGTGTATTTATGGATGACTGTGGTAATGGCACTGTAATGTTGTCCATAACTAAAAATGTAAGATTAGTTGTGTAGTTATTGTGTCTTGATGAGATATTTGTAGTAACACTCACTTGTGATTGATTATGGCTGTTGCCTACACCCTGTATGGTGCATGGATGGTAGTTATACTTAAGTTGTAGTAGAGATGCGAGTCTGCGGGTAGCAATATTGATTTCACTTCCGGAATCGAGTAGGCAGCGAGCATTCATCCATTTCCCAGAGGCATCTTGGATTCTTATTATCGCTGTGGAAAGTAGAATTTGTTGGTTTTGGTTATTGGTAGATGTAAGTACAGCTGCAGGTGTTACATGTGGCTGTTGTGAAGTGCTATTGGTACTATTGAGAACACTTTGTGTATTAGTAGACAACGTAGATGGTTCTGAATGAACTGCCGAGTGCTTTTGCCTTGAGCTATCGTGTATTGAAGAATTGTGATAACCGTGACAAAAACGGCACCTGAACTTTGAGCACTTATGCTTATTTTTAAATACCTTTAAACAGTTGAAGCAGAGAGATTTACTTTTGACAAATTGTATGCGATCAGGTACTGAAAGTTCAAGAAAGGTAGGACAATTCTGTAAAAAATGATCTTTTTGACACATTATACAGGACGAGTTAGACTTTACATTAGATATACTTATGTGAACTCTTGACTGTGGTTTGTTTGACACCTATTAATTCAAATGCAGTTCTTCTCAAATTTAGAAACTCAAGAAGTTCACTCAATGTTGCAAAAGTATTATCCTTACGGTTCAATTCCCAAGCAGCACGCAATGAGTTATCAAGTTTTTGAGAAATTAAAAACACTAGTAGTGCATCCCAACTGTCGACTGGCAATTGAACAGCTTGCAGTGAATCTATACTTTGTTGAAAAGTGTTTAAAAAGTCTTTAAGGTTAAGCTTGGTTATTGTATCGTAATTTACAATGGATTTTAAATGATAATTTACAATAATTGTTTTATTCTCATACCTTTGACGCAATGTACTTAAAGCTTTTGAGTAATTTTCTTCTGTAATTAATAGCGATGAGATTAATCCGGCAGCTTCCCCATGAAGCGTGGATTTTAAGTACTGTAGTTTACTCACTGTTGGTATGTCCGCTTTGTCCACTATCGCATAGAATATATTTTTGTATGCGGGCCACTGACGAATGTCCCCTCCGAATTTAGGTAATTCCAATTTAGGTAATTTAACACCTGAAACTTGCGTTTCGCACTGTGGCTTTGTATCCTCACTTATCGAACGCGTGGCCAATATGGTTTCCATCCGCGCCTTTGCCGAATAGTATTTATCTTCGAATGAGCTCCTTTCTTCTTCATCCTCATCATCCTTGAGTTCTTCGATTTGGCTTTGGATCTCCTCAAAGTTCGACCAAATGGTGTCGATATCGTTGTAGCGTACGCGAACCTCGTGTTCTAATTGCGTCACATTTTCGGATTCTAAAAATTTGTGTAGTCTCGCTAATTTATTTTTCAAATTATTCCTTTGTCTTATCAGTTTTGCAATTTGAGACATGTTGTCCCTTATAGGAAGCGAAGTTATAGTAAAAATGATTGCTATTTAATAGCTGTTGTAATTTGTAAAATGTAACTTGTAATGGCGTCTGCGCCGCGTGATTCGATGAGAGTTGATTTAAGATTTTACGTTTAGCGGAAGTTGGTCTGTCGCTACTGTCCGCTAGACGGCTCCACTTTGTATGCGTACGTTGTGTTGCGTGGCGAGCGTCGAGCAAATATGGCGTCATGCAGTGATTATCCGATTCGAAACAGGACCATTTATGTATGTGATTTAGATGCATTTCCCTTCAAATTCAACGCTTTCCCATGTTTCCCATGTTGACACTCACCCGTTACGCATTTTGGGGTGATCACCCGCTTATAAACCTGGTTTTTCTTAATTAAAACCACTGAGCACTTTAAAACACTTCTTTATTGTATGACAACTGTACAGCGAGAGAGCAGTGTTACCAGATAAACAATTTAGGAGCCAATCTTAAACAAGTTTGTCCTTTAAAACAGATACGGATCGACTTGATTTTTTGCATGGGTATAGTTGAGGACCTGGAGGGTGACATAGGCTACTTTTTATCCCAGAAAACCAAAGAGTTCCCAAGGGAGTTCAAAAACTAAATCCACGCGGACGAAGTCGCGGGCATCGGCTAGTTTAGAATAGATACATTTATAGGCTTCAAAAAAAATAGGTAAAGAAAAAATAAATTTGTTTCTATTTATGATTTTCACGATCATAAATATCATGCAGGTCATCTTAGATGAGATGAATTAATGCGCGTCGATTGCCAGGTTGTAAATTTCGTCGCATGCGGATTTGCCGTGACCTGCCATCAAGTGTTATTAATATATTACTATGTAGGAGGCCCGCCATTCTCTCCCATGTTTTATGATGCCAGGCTAAGGGACTACCATGAACTTGTTTCTATCTACGTCGTATCTCATCCATTAGTCACAGAACTCAAAGAGGAAACGGTTTTCATGAAATAATATCCTTATTCCTTTCTAATACATAAAAAAATTAAGTGGCACTCGGGGACTGCCGCGGTATAGCTATTGCATAGCATTTTTATCAACTTATGCAATTATAATATTAATGCAATTTTTTTTGCATGATATAAATTATGCAAAAAATAATTAAAAAACAAACAAACAAGAAAAGCGCACTGTCACTACTTCGCGAGTGAGATTCGAACCTGCGACATCATACACCATACGGCAAAGAAAGCGGTCGCTCGCCCACTGCGACAAACAGAGCTACTTGCGAACCTCTAAAATGTTGAACGCTTACTGAACGACGGTGTTAGGTTTATTTTCGTTACGGAATTTCTTGATTCGGTCGCCGCGCTCAAACTGTCTGTCCTAGTTCAAAGCCCGCGATAAAAGCTATGCAATAGCTTTAAAATGATTGCATTAGTTTGACGATTGCAATCAGCTCTGATTGGTTGGTACTCTTTCGCTGTTGCTTAAAATTCATTGATGCAGCAAGAATGCCATAAAATCCATAATAAGATACAGATAATTGCAAACGTCATACTCTGGATCAGTGTGTTCATGCCCGGGATCGAACCTGCGACCCACCCGAATGGGAGACCGCAGTACTAACCACTAGGCGATTACTGCTTGCTTTTTGGCGTTGCCATAGTCAGGTAAAAAATTAAACATTTAACAAACACAACAAATTAACAGTATAAAATACTGTATTAACAGATATAATTTACTTTTAGACACTCTATTGTTCGGTGTTGTTAAATCCCAAAAACCTGAATATCTGTATTCGAAATTGAAATGGCGCGAGGCAAGCTTTGGGCTTAGGGCGATGGTGCCACTTTTATCAATGCCACTCCACCGGTCGGCAGCATTTCGTGGCAGCTTTAAATATCTTGCCACGAAATGCTGGAATGACATCCCTCCACCTTTTCGCAATGCAAGCTCTAAATTTGTTTTCAAAAAACTTTTCAGAGAACAGTTATTAATAACACAAAAAAACGAATAATCATATTAAAATACATAGTAAGATAGCCGTGGTAGTACATTTACAAATAATAAATTTAAAAAAAAAAGGAAAGGACATTATCGATTCAATTTTATAATACAATTTATATTTTACCTAATAAGTTATTTTCATATGTATAATATTTATTTATTTTAAATGACTACCCTCTTATTCGGGCCCTAGCAGAATATCAGCGCTGTGGTTACTTAGGTATCCACAGCATTTAGCTGAGCTAGAACCCTTTCATTGGCATGACACATAGTAGACACTAGTTAAGTTAGATTATAATTACTTTCTGTTTTTCCATTTTCATGTGTATTTCCATTTTGTTTCTTATATTTTGTTTTCATGTCAATGAATAAATAATATTCTATTCTTCTATTCTATTAGTTAGCAGAGCCTTTCACATACTAAATTCCTAAAGTTCGTGGTAGGGCCCCAAGTAATGTCGTCTTGTACTTAATGCTCATAACGTAGCTAATCCTGTGGGACCGCTGCTTTAACTAGTTGCTGGACAGTTGGCAGATACCTTTTATTATCCTACCTCTAAGCGAATTTCAACTATACTGTATAACCAAATCCGATACAAGATATGTGCAGATGTAGAATGATTAAGGGTTGTGGACGTTCAAGCCAAACGCAATTTTTATACATGTACATACATAACTAGTGCATTTTTTCAACTTAACTTAAGAAGATGAATAGAATAGAATAGAAATGTTTTTTATTCAAATAAACTTCTTTACAAGTGCTTTTGAACCGTCGATGATTCTACCACTGGTTCGAAATGCCCTTCCTGCCGAGAAGAACCAGCAAGAAACTCGGCAGTTGCTCTTTTCAAAACAAGTTTACAATATAATAGATACTATGCTATGTATGCAATGTTTCCACAATGAGGGGAAGTTCCACAAAAACATACCTAATTATAATTCAACACATGTTAAGACGGGCAGACAGAAAGTAGCCCCACTCCCGCCGGTGGTACCCGTTCACGAGCATGTCGCATGACCCAGCCATTGCTTCGCTGTCAAATTCGATGTCAAATCATGAGGCTTTCCGAAAAGTTTATTTCCATACTTAACACTAGAATTGCCACTTTATTATTATATCGATATTCCAGGATATGAAAATATTTTTTAATATATCTGCGGTCTAAAAATCTAGGAAATATTGGTGTACAATTCATAGAAAACATATTATTATCTTGTCCTTTTTTAAAAATTGGTTTAAGAAATAGATTTTGCACTTTCAAGTTATTAATTCGCGGTTTTCGGAAGAAATATTTTTGCCCACGATATTACATTCTTACTTAAGTATTATTGAAACGAAATCCGGAGACGATGTTTGTGCAGAGAAAATAAGTTTTTTCCCTTGAACCTGCATCACATTGCTCATTACGAGGGA
This sequence comes from Oeneis ivallda, assembly GCA_029955525.1. NCBI lineage: Eukaryota > Metazoa > Arthropoda > Insecta > Lepidoptera > Nymphalidae > Oeneis > Oeneis ivallda. The sequence goes on along the minus strand of JARPMR010000010.1, from coordinate 3,218,765 downwards.
CCCTGCCACATCTTATTATTCTCTGACGACTCCCATCCGTCAATGGAAATAACAACTTTGATACTATCGAAATAAAGATTGATTTTCTGTGTTACTATTCGGTAAAATCACATTTATCTTCCTTCCAAGTTTCTGTCATGACAATTTTTAGGGAGCCTAATATGGACTGGAAAAATAATCATAAGCACAATGTTATCTTTTACGAATACCTGATTTAGGACCGATTCTATAGTTAAAATTTTTTTCAAAACAGATTAAAAACACCTACTTTATAGATTTATAAATAGTTTTTTACTATATATTTTTGATCTAAGTATTTATCATAAAAATATTCAAAATATGATTATTATTACAGGCATAATAACAACCAAAGAAATATTGGACCGGGAATACAAAAATTCTTACTCACTATTCGCTGAAGCAAGGGATCAAGGGTCACTACCCAGATCTAGCAGAGTTCCTGTGTCTATAAAAATAACTGATGTCAATGATAATTCACCTGAGATCATTGACCCTAGAGAAGATGTTGTCAGTGTTCGAGAAGAACAACAACCTGGAGCAGAAGTAGCTAGAGTAAAAGCTATTGATAGAGATAATGGAGTAAATGCTACCGTTGTGTACTCTATTTTGAATGAAAGAGATATGGATGGATTTGGTGTTTTTGTAATTGATTCCAACACTGGTGTTATAAGAACAAGTGCAGGTAAATGGCTTATATAAAATAAAACTTTAAATAAAAATCATAAACCAAATGATAAAAGATAAACTAATATCTCTAATATTAATTGTTTTAGTATTAGATCACGAAGAAAGGTCAATCTATCGACTCACTGTAGCAGCCACAGATGGAGGGCATCCACCAAGACAGACAGTCAGACAATTGAAAGTAGAAGTTTTAGATTTAAATGATAACAGACCTACTTTTACAAGTTCAAGCTTAGCATTTAAGGTGAGTAGCTTAGTAACCTCTAACAAGTCTATCATAATTTATTTTCACTTGCGATATGACAACACTACATGCTAAATTTCTTCTTTTCCATGCTGATCAAAAATAGTAAGTATCTTTAAATTGCAAACAATTTAACTGTACTTTTTTATTTTTTGAACTTTACTTTTTTATTTTTTGTATATAAACAAATAAAATTTAATCCAATTAAAACTATTTTTAGGTGAAAGAAGACGCTAAAGTTGGAGATATTGTGGGAACCGTTGCATGCTGTGACAGTGATGTACATGAAAATTCCATAAACGAAGATGAAAAGCAAATATCCTACTTATTAATGCCACTTACATCAGACCACGCTCCTGGAACTTTTGAAATTGATAGAAAAACGGGTTATTTAGTTGTAGCAAGACCATTGGATAGAGAAATACAGGATGAATATAGGCTTGAAGTTAGAGCATTAGATACATCTGCTACAAATAATCCACAAAGTAGTGCAGTCACCGTTCGTATTGAAATTGTTGACGTTAATGATAATGCACCACAGTGGCCGGAAGATCCGATAAAAATAGAAGTTTCTGAAGTTACTCCTATAGGAATGACCATTTACAATTTTACTGCAAGTGATTCAGATTCAGGATCAAATGGCGAACTAAATTTTAATATAATGTCATCTCTACCACTCGATAAAAATGCATTTAGCTTAGACCCTCTTACCGGTTCGTTAACACTCACCTCGCCTCTTGATTACGAGCTACTTAAAGAATATTGGTTGGTCATTGAAGCTTCTGATCTAGCAGCCAATATAACAGAAAGGATGGTAACATCTGCAACCGTACATGTAGCTGTGATTGATGCTAATGATAATACACCAACTTTTGTTTCTACTAATAAAGTTTCTGTAACACTGAACACTTTGTCTGGAACTTTATATCAAGCACTTGCTGTTGATACAGATTCTGGTGATAATGGCAGAATTTCATACTACATAGCTGGAGGAAACGACCAAGCTTATTTTTCAATAGAATATGACACTGGTAAACTAACTTTAACAAAAAAATACTCTTCTGACATAGCAAAAGTGAAACCAGGACAATATAAGCTAAACTTAACAGCCTCTGATTATGGAACACCCTTCCCGAGACAAAGCCATATGACATTATTTCTCAATTTACTAGAATCGACGAATGTACCACCAAGATTTTCGGATTCTTTTTACAGAGCTAACATTAGTGAAGACATACGTACAAACAGTTTTGTTACCAGACTGTCTGCCAAATCATCAAGAGGCAATGCAGGTACGTGTTTTTTAAAAGATTTTTAGTGATATGTTTAAAGTTCTTAATACTTTTTAGTCTTGTTTGAGATTTATATTATTATTTTTGATTTTAGGGAACCTCCGGTACATGATACCATCAGGTGCAGCTGGCGATAAATTCGCAATTGATGAACGTCTTGGAACAGTTACTGTTAGAACGAAAATAGATAGAGAAGAAGCTGACCATTACATTTTTCCTGTTTATGTTACTGATTCAAGCACATTTCAGTCTACAACAAATTTTGACGTCGCTACTGTTTCGATAAGTGTGTTAGATGTAAATGACAATCCACCTTCTTTCAAGCCTGGCTCCTGTTATACGTTAACAGTACCCGAAAATAATAACGCAGAAGTAATTCACACAATAACAGCAACAGATAAAGACATCGGAGCTAATGGAATGATAACGTACAGTATCATATCTGGTAACAATGGAAATAAGTTTTCTATTGATGCTACAACAGGAAAACTCACAGCAAAAACTTTAGATAGAGAAACACAAGCTAGGTATGATTTAACTATATCCGCATACGATCATGGTTCACCAGTAGCGCTACAAGGCTCGTGTAATTTGACCGTTATGGTAGAAGACCAGAACGACAACGATCCTGTATTTGATACTGGACATTACTCAGCTGCTATACCAGAAGACGCATCTATTGATACTTCCACCATTAAAGTTAGAGCAACCGACGCTGATTTAGGATTAAATAAACGAATCGTTTACTCACTTGCAAATGAAAGTCAAGGATTATTTAGAATAGACAACAAGACTGGCATTATTTATACTACTGGGTAAGTAAAATTTTTCTTTAAATGTGATTTTTCTACGCTATTGATTTTACTTTGAAAGATTTTTTCTCTTGATTAGCAAAATGTTTTAAGTGTACTATTTCTTTACAGATACTTTGATCGGGAGAAAATTGGCATCTATCATTTTGATGCAGTAGCTACTGATCAAGGCCGATGCATAGCTCGTTCTCAAAGAGTTTCTGTAGAGGTTACTATAAATGATGTCAATGATAATAAGCCTATATTCACAAAATATCCATTCAAAGAGCAGATGGCTACACTCACTCCCCCGGGACAAAGTTTGCTACGAGTTTCAGCCACAGACAATGATATCGGAATTAACTCGGAAATACTCTACGAGCTTTTGGATACGTCTAATCATAAGTTTCGCATCAATCCAACCACAGGAGTCCTTACTGCTACACAAAGCTTAGCTAGTGAAAATGGAAGATTAATACACCTCAAGGTGATGGCCAAAGACAAAGGCAATCCTCCCCAAAGCTCAATAGGCCTAATTGAAATAAGAGTTGGGGAATTTCCTGAACAAACACCAAGTCTTTCATTTCAAAATTCAACTTATAATGTTAGTATAGAGGAAAATTTACAATACGGCAAAGAGGTATTACAAGTTACAGCATTGAGAAGTGACGGACGTCGTCAACGAATTTTCTATGAATTTGGCAATGGCAATGACCAGTATGCTTTTGAAATTGACTCTAATACTGGAGTCATAAGAGTTAATAATTCAGCGAACTTAGATTATGAATCCTATCTAGGTCCAAGAAGGCAACTTGTTATAGTAGCTCGAACAGAAGGTACGCCTACACTCTACGGATACTGCAATTTAATAATAAATCTTTTGGATCAGAATGATCACGCTCCTAGATTTACGCAACAACAATACACAGCGAATGTTCTCGAAGGAAACACAAAAGGCGAGTTCGTCGTGCAGCTAGCCGCAAAAGATGGTGATCGAGGGGCGAACGCAAGAATCTTATATCATATCGTCGATGGCAATCACGATAACGCATTCATTATTGAGCCAGCATTTTCCGGATCAGTCAAGACGAACATTGTATTGGATCGGGAGATAAGAGAGACATACAAACTGACTGTCATAGCAACGGACGAAGGTAATCCCCAAATGACTGGCACGGCTACGCTGAGAATCAACGTGGTGGACGTCAACGACAATCAGCCGACATTTCCTCCGCCGAATGTCATTTCTGTATCGGAAGGTACGTTTTCAAGCGTTGCTACTACTTACGTATTCGTTTTTAAATTGCTATGGAGCAGCCTATCGTCCTTTCGATATAAATTGGTAGAACAAAAAGCATTTTACAAAAGAGGCATTTTACATAATTTGTATTCCCAACTCCCCGGCTTGCTTACATTGCGACATTTTGATTCCAGCGCTGAGATTAAATAAAAGAGTCTCCTTTAGGATCAATATTTATTGGACGGTATTACATTTTTTTCGAGTGGATGTTTTACTGGCCTCCCCGGCCAAGCAACGGTCCGCGCTCTCTTTTTGTTTCTTTGTTTTTATATCATTGTACTGCGCTCGGGTTTTGTTTTAGAGAATTTTATTTCGCGAATCCTTAAAGCGGCAGTCAAACGAGAGCAGCGACTGCGTGTAGTGTTTTTCTTTTTTAATTTATTTTTTTAACCGTTTACAGGAGCGGAAGTCGGCTCGATACTTACATCTGTTACTGCAAATGATGTCGACACGTACCCGGCACTAAAATATGCGATTGTTGAAGGAGATAACACCTTTTCAATAGACCGATACAGTGGAAAAATAGTTTTGAACAGGGCGCTGGATTTTGAAAGCAAAAAAGTGTATCAAGTGAATATCAGCGCTTCAGATACTGAGCATATCGCGAAAACTACCCTAACGATAAAAGTTACTGACGTAAACGATAACTCGCCAGTTTTTGATGAAATATCATACAATAGAGTTTTGCCTGGTAAATAATAACATTTCTCTTATTTCATTTTTTATTTTTAAGATTTTCTGTGTTGTAAAAATTCTTTTAAGACAGACTTCTTTTTTTGACATAATTTAACAGAATTCAATTCAATCAAGATAACGATTTTTTTGTTTTGAATTTAACTAAAAGCACTATTTTATATTTTCAGAAGGTAGTGGCGTAATGGAAATCGGTTCAGTCAACGCAAAAGACGTAGACAGCGATGACAATGGAAAAATATCATACCACATCCTGCACCCCAGCCCTGGTTATTATATTAATCCAAACTCTGGAGTTCTATATGTCAACTATAGCGCTTTGCCTGCTCATCAAAGAGACGTACAACTGGCTGTGATCGCCACAGATCATGGAAAACCAAATAGAAGTTCTGTTGTCTCAGTAAGGATCAGTACTGGTGCTTCATCAGAAATTAAACCTTTTATCGGACAGGATACGTACAGGTGAATATTTTTTGCTAATCTCTGTTATAATAATGGTGTTATATTATCTTAAAATGCATGCTAGATGACACATCTTGTGACACATATTATGCAACATAATTCATGGCTTAATCCACCATTATAATATAATATCTAATATATAAAATTCGCGGTGTTTGTTACCAAACTCCTCCGTTACGGCTGAACCGATTTTTATGAAATTTTGTGTGCACATCGGGTAGGTCTGAAAATCGGCCAACATCTATTTTTCATACCCCCTAAATGATAAGGGTGACCCACTCCTAAATACTTTTGTTGGCGGTACGAAGTTCGCTGGGTCAGCTAGTTTTTTCTATATAAATAAAATTGACCAACATTTAATTCCACTTAAACTTAAACATTATCTACTATATTCATTAATATACCTACCTTTTTTCTTTTTCAGGATTACCGTAAATGAAGATACAGAAAAAGGAACATCACTTCTCCAAATTGGTGGCATCAATGATGTTCTGAAAAAATACAATTTAGATTTCCATATAATATCCGGTAATGAGGGTGATGTTTTCGATGTGACTACAGAAGGAACGTTGCTCCTTATTAATAGATTGGATAGAGAAGTACAAGACTCCTTTGTCCTGGGGTTGGCTGCTATAGAACAAGGAAATATACTTTCCTATAACCAAAATAAAACCTCTATAATGATTTTTGTTACTGTGACGGATGCCAATGATAATGCTCCAACGTTTTCCCTCACTGATTTTGAACTTACCATAAGCGAAAATATTAAAATCGGCCACACGCTAACACAACTCTCCGTTAATGATGCAGATCTGTATGGAACGCCAAACTCTGCCATTATTTTCAATATTACATCGGGAGACGACGAAAAGTCATTTTACATTCATCCGTCGACTGGTATTTTAACTGTAAATAGATCGCTAGATTATGACACGGGTAGAACGAAATATAAGCTAATTATAGTAGCTTGCGATCAAGGTACACCATGTTTGTGCAACGCTGTGTACATAAACGTAGAAATTTTGGATGAAAATGATAATACGCCCACGTTCCCTGTAAGTGAATATTTCGAAACAATAGGAGAGAATGAGCGAGTCGGAACGTCGGTATTCACAGCAAGAGCTACAGACCTAGACAGAGGCAAATATGGAAAACTAAATTACTCCATAGTGTCATTGTCCACCAATTACAATAGAAACGACGATTCCTGGAAAATGTTTCAAATTGACTCTGTATCTGGACTCGTAAATACTAACGCCGTCTTCGACTACGAACAAAAGAATAAATATGAGTTTTCGATTAAAGCCTCTGATATGGGTGGCAAAAGTTCAACAGTTAAAGTAAGAATTGATATTGAAAGTCGTGATGAATTTTATCCGCAGTTCACTCAAAAGACTTATAATTTCGGCGTCCCTAAATCTGGTTCTTTACCAGCGGGCTATGTTATAGGACAAGCAACCGCCACTGATCGAGACAAGGGCATTGATGGTCGCATCGTATATCAGTTGTCAACTTCACATTCTTATTTCAAAATCAATAGAACAACTGGTGTTATTATTTTGAAGAAAAAAGTTGAATCTGTTAAGAATTTATTTGGTGCTGATAAATCTATAAGCTTAGTTGTCACAGCTAGCTCTGGGAGACAAGGCTCTTTAACAAACAAAACTGCCGTAGAAATACTACTCGACCCATTGGCAGTAGTTTCAGATATTACAAATCATATTAATGATACTTCTGTGGCTCAAAGCAGTGGGCTTTCCGACTGGGCATTAGGATTATTGATAGCATTTATATTTATCATTATAATATTTGCAGCGGCATTTTTATTTTTACATATGAAAAATAAGAGACATAAAAAAGGAAATAAACCAGGATTAAATTCTGAGGGTGTAGGAGCTACTAACAGCTATGTCGATCCCAGTGCATTTGATACAATACCTATACGAAATACAGGCCCAGTGAATTCAGCTAGTCAATTTGCCCCTCCAAAGTACGATGAAATACCACCTTATGGGGCCCATACAGCGAGTTCAAACTCTGGTGCGGCCACGACTTCTGAACTGTCGGGATCTGATCAGTCTGGATCTAGTGGTCGTGGGTCAGCAGAAGATGGTGAAGATGGAGAAGATGAAGAAATAAGAATGATAAATGAGGGTCCACTACAAAGAGAAACAGGTATTCACAGACAAACAAATGGGGTAGATGACGATAATCTTTCTGACGTTTCAGTCCATAATACTCAAGAGTACTTAGCGAGGTTGGGAATCGTAGACACTGGTACAGGTGGAGGAGCTTCGACATCTTCCCGAAGATGTTCTGAGAATGTTGGTAACAAAGATACGATATTACATCACGGACCAATAGATTCTATGCATATGTTTGACGAAGAAGGTGCTCATGAAAATGATATAACTAATTTAATATACGCCAAATTAAATGAAGTAACTGGAAGTGAGAGAGCGAGTAGCGCAGACGAAGCGAGTGCGGCAGTTGATAGGGCAATAGCACTTGGTGCTTTTCCAGGTACGTCGGGTGATAATAACGCTGTTCCTACTGCAGGACCATCTATGACAGGTAGTTTAAGCTCAATTGTACATTCAGAGGAAGAATTAACTGGTAGCTATAATTGGGATTATTTATTGGACTGGGGCCCTCAGTATCAACCTCTGGCTCACGTATTCTCAGAGATCGCTCGCTTGAAGGATGATGCTGTGTCGTTACAAAGTGGAAATAGTGGTGCTTCGAGCGCTAAGAGCAAAAGCACGTCAATATTAGGCGGCAAAAGTGTACCACCACCTCTACTTACGACAGTTGCACCACGCAGTTGTCCTGCCCCATCATTATCTTGTAGACAACCACAGCACTTGTTACCAAGATCACCTATAAGTCATGATGTTTCTGGCGGATTTTCTGCCGCCGCTGCGATGTCTCCGTCATTTTCGCCTTCTTTATCACCACTCGCTACTAGGTCACCTTCAATGTCACCTTTAGTGGGACCAGGTCTTCCTCCTGCCGCAGCTAATAGAAAACCACCCCATTCCACAATGAGAATGTAATATTACTTAGTTTATTCGTATTAATAATTATATAAATGTACATAACTATTTTGTACTTGACTGTTTGCCTTATAAGTATTGACTTAATAGTATTTATTGATTACCGATGTAATCGGATTAGTTTCTTTGTAATTTAGCATCATTTTGTGCATGTTATCTGTATTTTACTTCCCTGAATATGCTCAAAGTGATTTTAAGTGCTTATTACCGATTTTACGGTAGATGTAAATAGTGTCTTCATTCGGGTCATAACTTTAATTATTATTGTACATATTAGTTTGTATATTAATAGTGCCTTGTAAAGAGTGAAATGAAGACTGCCATGTTATTATTACAACACAAACAAAACAGCTTTACTTTAAGCTATAAGATTATTTTATACTGCAATTTTATCATTAGCTTTACTTTGTAATCAAATACTTGTAATACCATAATTGCAATTAAATGAAAAATGTAATGTTTTGAAATGTCCATATTGTTTCAGAATAACTGAATAACTATTATAATATTATTATTCATTTAGAAATATTTTATACTGTGATTTTCGTCTAAGTATCGAAAACGCCTATTTTTTCTGCGTCTGAAATAATTTGAGACCAATTAAGCGTTCATTTTGTAAATAAATTGTATGATTCAATGTCAAATTATTTCTGACGAAGTGATATCGTTGATTTGTAAATATCTAATCTTAAGATATAAAACGACTGTCTGAGATGATGTTTAGTGAAAAATAAACGAAATTGTAAAATTGATTACATACTGGTTTCATTTATTATATTTGATTAGTATTAGAGACCTTAATTTACGAATATTGGATAGAGGTCTTGCTCAAAAGCATAAATACTACAGCCTCGGTATGAGGCGACATTAAATACATAAATTAATTATACATTATAATAATGAACCACATATCACAGATGGATCTAAGACTACGTATAATGAGATATCACAATACAGTAATAAATATAGTTAAAAAAAGAGATAAACTTCGAGACACAGTTTGCCACGTTCCAAATTTAGCACCAATATAACAATATGTTTGTAAATTTTATTAATATATTATTTTCATTATAAACAATACGTTGGTATAAATATTGAATTCAAAAAGAATACGTGTAGAGTTCTAAAAAAATGTAAATTCTAGTAACTACAATGCCAGAAATAGGTATCAAATAAAATTTATCTAGCTGTGCCTTTTTATTCGCCTACACAAATTCATAATGATGATCTTAATCTACAAATGCCTAAATTAAATATAAATAGTCCATTTTAACAAACAAATCTATTCAGACTATCCGATACACTCCAACAAACAGATCTGCAATTTGTATAAATAAATCTGTCATGAATCATGATACAAATTTATACAAAAAATACAAATTAAATTCAAATCAAATTTTGCAACAGCAAGTTTTTATTTGCTTCAAAATTTTAATTAATATGCTTTACTTACATGTATTTGCAGTATTAAACTAATGATTCAAAAAAACATCATTAATTAAATTTCAAAATTATTCTCGTGCAATAAAAAAAAAACAGGTTTATAATTATACAGATGTAGAATAACAAACACTGGGAACATACCTATACCGTAATGGAATTAATAAAAGTGTTTCACAAATTAAGAATGGTATAAATTAAAATCTTAATACTGTTATTAATAAAAATGTCGTTAGTACCAATTACAATAATTATGCACTACACTCTTCTAACACGATATAGGTGGCAAAAAGTGGTATGGTAAAATAACAATTTTTAATTTTTCAATAGCTGCTATGAATTTGTTTAATTGATGTTTCTATGAAAATAGTGTTTCATACTTCACTATTGTGTTTTTCTAGGATCATTCTCTATATCAGTGGTTATTGAAAGTATCAAACCCGCATTTTGTACTACGAAAGGCTTGTTTGACTGTTCTTAGTTAGCAACTTTCTATTGTTTTCCGAAAACACTGAAATGAGAATATCCCCCTGATCTTCATTTTTATTTGCCATGGAAATCTATCGCTTTATAAATACACATACTTTAAAAGAAAGAGGCCTAATTTTTCATAGTAAAGTTACAGTCTACATCGATATTCCTAAGGGATTGGCACAGTCTAATTGTAATAATATCAAAAATGACAGTAATCATACTGGTATTCTATATCCTGTTGGTTTCATTGTGTAAATGCATATCAATAATAGCATCATCTGATATAATTGACTTTTTACCAGGAGTCACAATTCCTATTTCAACTTCAGTGTTTGAAGTGGGCAGACCATTGGGAAGAGTTGACGTTTCCTGTAAATAAAAAGCTAAAATGCAACAAAAATAGTATTCAAAAGTCCATCTAATATCCTGAATAAGCCATAAATGAAGAATCTCCTTATAAAAATAAGATTTTTCATTATGGATAAACTTTTAAACGATGAAAGTAAAACTAAACGCCGGATTTCTTAGGAAGTTAAATAATGACTTCAGGCCCCCGATTGTCAAAAAGTGGCCGATCAAAATCTTATTCATTTCATGGCATTAGCGTCAAAGTAAAATAAACCATAACAGTATCAACTTAGAGCTCAATTTCGTGTAGGAATTCTCATACGTTTACGTATACGCTCCATAACGCTCCATATTAGAATACTGAATTTGTGACTTTAAATCAATACAGTCAAGGAATATTTTACTTTGACTCCAATGCCATGAAATGAATAAGATTTTGATCGGTAATTTTAGACAATCGCTGAGTGATTTTTCTAAAATATATCAAGTAAATTTACCATAGAGGCAGCATCGCATGCCATTAGCTCGTTCTTGGACATTCGCTCAACAACCGCAGCAGCATAACAATCACCGAGCATATTGTTGGTCGTCCGGATACGGTCCCTGGAAACATCATAATTTTAAGCTATTGCATAGCCTTTATAGTAAGCGTTCAACATTTTAGAGGTTCTCAAGTAGCTCTATTTGGCGCAGTGGGCGAGCGGCCGCTATATTTACCGTATGTCGCAGGTTCGAATCTCACTCGCGAAGTAGTGGTTATTTGTCTAACCGTTTTCTCATGATATCGTCTAGAGATTCAAGAATAAATGAGTAGACAAAATTTTCTCGTGGCGCGCATGTCAGCATTATTGTATAGCACGTACTCAGTAACAAGCTCAGTTAAAAATAAGACCGATAAGAGTAGGTAGATCTGAATCCGCTTGGATAGCGTGGCATCATCAAACGATGATAAACGCCTTTGCTATACAAATTTTGTAGGCGTTAAAGAAATTATTATTGCTCTTATTTTTTATTAGTCATCATCATCATCATTAGAAACCCATCAACGGCTCACTACTGGCCGCAGGTCTCCTCTCAGAGAAGGGTTATAGGCCGTAGTCCACCACGCTGGCCCAATGCGAATTGGCGGACTTCACACACCTTCAAGAACATTATGAAGAACTCTCAGGTGTGCAGGTTTCCTCACGATGTTTTCCTTCACCGTTGAAGCAAGCGAAGTTGAAGTTTAAGCAATTAAGTTATTAGTACTGCACTTTTACTCAATCCAGGCTTAGATTGGATAGGCTTTGGTATTTCACCATCATTTCAACCCATCGCTGGACCAATTCTGGGCACAGATCTCAGAAGGATAGGGGCTCAGGCCATAGTCCACGGCTCAGGCCATAGTCCACCACGTTGGTCAAGTGTGGATTCACGCATTACTCACACAAGCCAATCTACAGCAAACAGTAACGATACGTCATGTGTAGGGGCATCCACTGCGGCAAGCACTACCAGCAGCAACACCATTGCAGCAGAAGGCACTGAGGCAGACGACACCGACGCTGCTGTTGAAGTCAGGCTGAAACACAACAATACCAATAATCTATCCATTCCTCAGAAAAGATTTTTAAAGCAGGTATAAACAGTACACATAGATTCTCAAAAAGAAACAGTCGGCCACGAACATCGGCGTTGCAGAGCGTCGTCTCTGTCTCTTACAACTACGTGAGATTTTTTTTAATCCTGTGGGAAACCTTAGGTTTTTCATGCCGGGACTTCATTGGGATAAAAACCTATATCCCGAAAAAAACGGTTTCTCGCTCTCTATCTCCTCGGGTCTTCAACTACACCCAAGCAAAAAATCTGTCTATCCATATCTCTGTTGAAGCGTGATTGAAGGACAAACCAAAAACCGACAAACACTTTCGCATTTATAATATTAGTGTGATACTAGTTGATGCTCGCAACTTCATCCGCCGCTTGGAATTAAGTTTTAAAATCTTGCTAAATAATAAAAAATCGCTCTGTTACCGCGTGATTGAAGGTCAAACCAATAAGCCAACGGAAAATATACTTTGTTTTTTTTTGTTGTTGCTATGTTTATCCTCTCCTCCCTTTCAAGGAGGGCTTGTGTTAGGAGTGAGCACTACAATAGTACAACGTGATCGAACCGTCGACCTTTTAGTTTCCATTGGGCCTGACCCCTTGAAGCCTCATAAGTGAGGCTTCAATATTTATAACATTAGTAGAGATTTCTAAGGGAACAGAGGTTAAAATGTAACTAAATAGGCAATAGTTATTTGTGTTATATGGGCCCAAAGAAATTTTTTGTTCCCCGAGGGCGTTATTTTGAATTCAGAGCGAAGGGAAGGATTCTAAAGTAGAATCCTGAGCGTAGCGAGGAATTCAATATACGCCGCCCGAGAACAAAATATTTTGGCCCCGAATGACACACACTATTTTTCATCATTACCTATGAGAAAAAGCTAGGAGTATCAACCTACTATGTATAGACATCGTATATTGAAAGTTTAAATTTTATTTATGTTGGATACAGTATGGGCGTATAACTGATCGACAAATTGATCACGTGACTTATCGAAGACAACAGCTTCTCAAACATTTTTGAATTTCGACACGTACTAAAGCACGAACGCGGACCAATCAGAAGAGAGAAATGAAAAGTCCCATGGGGTTAAAATTAAATTTTGCTCCCGCTATCCTCTGACGGCAATATTCGTTTTTCGAATAGGTATGATGAAATAGTTATTTGTGTTATATGGGGCCAAAGGAATTTTTTGTTCCCCGAGGGCGTTATTTTGAATTCAGAGCGAAGTGAAGGATTCTATAGTAGACTCCCGAGCGCAGCGAGGGATTCTAAAGTAGAATCCTGAGCGCAGCGAGGAATTCAATATGCGCCGCCCGAGAACAAAAAATTTTGGCCCCGAATGACACACACTATTTTTCATCATTACCTATGAGAAAAAGCTAGGAGTATCAACCTACTATGTATAGAGTATAGACATAACCAATACGTATATTGAAAGTATTTGAAAGTTTAAATAAAACACAAATAATTTTTTATGAAATAATTAAACATTAATATTTATGTTGGAAGTATGGGCGTATAATTATATCTAATCGACAAATTTGATCACGTGACTTATCGAAGAAAACAGCTTCTCAAACATTTATGAATTTCGATACATTTTTGAATTCTCTCTTCTGATTGGTCCGCGTTATTGCTTTAGTATGCTAAAGCACGAACGCGGACCAATCAGAAGAGAGAAATGAAAAGTCCCATGGGGTTAAAATTAAATTTTGCTCCCGCTATCCTCTAAAGCCAATATTCGTTTTTCGAATAGGTATGATGAAAAAGTTTTTAATAGACTTACAATATAGTGGCCAGCTGGGCGAATCCTAAATGCATGCTGTTCATCTGACACACGAACACGCTGGCCACGGCCAGGAACAGGGCGGTTCCGTCCATGTTGATGTTGCAGCCGATGGGCAGCACGAACCGCGTGATGCGCGGGTCTATTCGAAGAGGACCTTCCATGGCACGGAAAGTTACTGGCAGTGCTGCTGCCCTGAAAATTAAAACATAAACTTGGAACATCTTTGACCGGTTTTTGCCCACGAATTCGTCATTCGCTTGGCTTTTTAAATAACCCGAGGAAGCTTTGGTTTTTTCTGGATTAAGTAGCCTATGTCACTCTCCAGGTCCACTACGATGCCCATTCGAAAAATCAAGTTGAAGACTGTTGCTCTATTGCGGCTTAACTGAAGGACAAACCATCAGCAGTCTTGCATTTACAATCTTCTTCTTCTTCTTCTTCATCAACAAAGGTCTCCTGCATAGACTTTCACAGGCTTCGGTCTTGCGCCGCCTGAATCCAGCGGCTCCCTGCGACTCGTCTGATGTCGTCGGTCAACCTAGTGGGAGGTCTGCCAACACTGCGTTTCCCGGTGCGGGGTCGCCACTCCAGCACCTTGGGACCCCAAGACCATCAGCTCTTCGAACTATGCGCTCCGCCCATTTCCACTTCAGTTTCGCAACTCGCTGAGCTATGTCGGTGACTTTGGTTCTCCTACGGATCTCCTCATTTCTGATTTGATCTCGCAGGGATACTCCGAGCATAGCTCTCTCCATCGCTCGCTGAGTAACCGTGAGCCTTCTTATGAGGCCCATAGTTAGTGACTATGCCTCGGATCCGTGAGTTTATTTACAATAAATAAACAAAGTTGTGTTATTTAATTAACTGATTATGGCTACCGCGTCCCGAAAAACGCTGGTGTTGGAAAAACCCCCAAGTATGTAAGTGGACCGACGACAACAGATAAGTCGCGAGACGACAAGTGGTGCAAGACCGCAGCGTGTGAAAGTTCTTACACCAATATCCAGCTATAGCTGGACAGTGATCACACACAGTGGCACATCATATGCCAGCGCCAGTGGACACTTTTTTTATTTTTATTTTTTATTTCTTCGCGTTCTCTTCACAGATGTCTATCTGTATGTGTAAAAAATATCAGATGCAAACAAATCCTTCTACTTTAAATAAATATATTAGATTTTATTTAAGTACAAATGGGCAAGTGCTGTTCCTATGGACACTTGTGCCTGTGGCACGACCGATTCCGTCGAAACTAGCAACCCTAAAATTTTAATTTGAACGCCACCGTAAAGCTTTGTCGATGATTGACAGTTCGTGTTCAAATGAGAATTTTAAGGTTGCTAGTTTCAATGGAATCGAATGTGTCCATAGGTACAAGCGTCCATAGGAACAGCTAACCTAATATAAGCAAAAAAAAAGTGTGTGTGTCAGCTCCGACGCACGACTGGAGTTTACTCCTTACAACGTCGTAATGCATTCGCGGCGCTCGCTGCGTCTTGGCGCCGCTCGGACCCGATCGGTACGCGCTCGGCTTCCCGAAGCGAAAGCTCTTTCGCATTCGACAACTCAAGCGAAAACCAACCTTATTTACTCAACGTTAGGGTAGAAATTTGCATCGTTGTGAAAAACGTAACGAGGTCATTCATAAGTAGATTTTACTCCTCGAATTTTTCTCATACCGGGCGCCTTATATATGAAAATCGATTCTTAAGGAGTAAACTCCAATAAACTCCAAAAACAGAAATTAATGCCATGAAAGAAGTAAACTTAATTATATCCTCGTATTTCGCTATAAAAATAAACACAAATGCATAATATTGATCTGATTACTTAGAAATACATACGTGGAAGCCGTCGCGGACGCCGTGAGCATGGCCTGAGACAGTCCCCAGTAGAACTTGTACGGATTCCGCCTTAGAAACAAGAAGTAGATTAGCTGCATAACTATCAGCTGGTACAAGAATACACCAACCGTCACCGTCGCTATAAACCACGCTAGCTGAGACATTACTTGTCCTGAAAAATATGTAACAAACCACTGAAATATTTATTCGTGAAAATTTTTCCATCAAATTAATATGTCTATATAATTTTACAAACTTTCTTGTTAAGGTTGAAGCCAAGGGTCTGCCCGCGAAATTCAAATTTAATTTGGTTTTTCGCAATTTGTAAACTAATACTACAAAGTAGGCTTATGGCATTCTAATTGCGACAATTGTAGTATCATCTTCACAGGTTTATATAAAAATTTTTACTTGAAAGTGTCCAGTTTAAGAAATTAATCAAAATATCGACTAATTTATGAGTAACTCACGTCCAACTCAGTATTTTGATTAATTTCTTAAACTGGTCACTTTCAAGTAAAGATTTTTATGTAAACCTGTGAAGATGATAATTCCACTGGCGCAATTAGAAGGCCATAAGCCTACTCTGTCGTATTAGTTTACAAATTGCGAAAAACCAAATTAAATTTGAATTTCGCGGGCAGACCCTTGTCTTCAACCTTAACTAGAATAACTACTGTTTAAGGAATTATTTTACTCTCATATTCACTCCTATTTGCTAGCATGCGCGTCTCAAGAAAATGATGCCTGTCTCCTGGAATATATGCCATTTCCCTAGCAGCAATTTGCGTTGGCTGTTAGTTGCGCCTTTGTCCCTAGTTTGGTTGGCCAACAGTAAGACTTGTCATCCCTAAAAATCGTGGCACCAACCGTAGAGAAGCGGGATGTGGTTGGCCTTACGAAGGGTCTTAGCATCACCACTACCGTCTCCCGACCGTTGACTACTTTGGCTACAAAACCCCAACGGAAATTCCTACTATGGTTACTCGTGAATCTCGTGGAGATATCACGAGTAAATGGACATTTTCTCGTGGCGCGCATTAGTGATTTACTCGCGAGTACTGATTAAGCAAATAAATATAGATAAATCTGAGACTCAATTTTAGTCTCAGATTTATCTATGGCGAAACGTTAGTAAAATAATGGAATGTGGTTAAGGTGGAAGACAGGGGTCTGCCCGCGAAATTCAAATTTAATTTGGTTTTTCGCAATTTGTAAACTAATACGACAAAGTAGGCTTACGGCGGCCTTCTAATTGCGCCAGTGGAATTATCATCTTCACAGGTTTACATGAAAATCTTTACTTGAAAGTGACCAGTTTAAGAAATTAATCAAAATACTGAGCTGGACGTGAGTTACTCACAAATTAGTCGATAATTTGATTAATTTCTTAAACTGGTCAATTTCAAGTAAAGATTTTTATGTAAACCTGTGAAGATGATAATTCCACTGGCGCAATTAGAAGGCCATAAGCCTACTTTGTCGTATTAGTTTACAAATTGCGAAAAACCAAATTAAATTTGAATTTCGCGGGCAGACCCGTGTCTTCCACATTAATAGGTATTATCAGAATAACAGGTAAACAACTCACCAACGTTGTTTACTCCCAAAATCTTCCCAGCTATAACACTGCTGACTCCTACGGGAGTAAACCACATCACACCTGTCACCATCTTCATAATAACTTCAAAAATAGCTTGGAAGAAGTCAATGACCACTTTGCCTTTCGGTCCTAACGTTCCCAACAAACTGCCAAAGACTAGACAGAAGAAAACTAGACCTAAAGTGTTAGTGCCTGATCTGAAATAAAAAAAAACAACATTTTTATCTGAACTAATGGTCCTTTACCTAAGACCTTCAACAAAGAAGGATTTATAAATATAAGAACAACGTCAAAAGCGGATGATTTTTTTATATTGTTAACCGACTTCAAAATAATTTATCAATTCAACGCGTATTTTTTTTGTTTTCTCGATGTTACTCCAGAACTCCGTCAAATCTGAACCGAAATCGGTTTGTAATATATTATAGTCGTTTAATAGTAATATTTTATACTCGTTTAAGATCCGCAAAGCTATTCGGTGGTCCCATTTAAATTCATTAATTTTAACTCATTGTCGGTCTCTGCATAGTTGGCCCAATGCACATTGGCAGACTTCACACATCTTCGGGAATATTAAGGAGAACTCTCAGGCGTGCAGGTTCCCTCAAGAAGTATCGACCACTTAATTAATACTCACTTGTTAATACTTACAACCAAATTTTTTTTTATACATTATAGGCACACGCTTGACCACTATCACACCTGATGGAAAGTGATGATGTGGCCTAAGGCGGAACGCGTTTGACTAGAAGATGCCTATTCACTCTTGCTTTAAAGATACCCAAATTGTATGTGTTAGGAAACACAGATCTCAGAAGAGCGTTCCAGACCCTAGCCGCGCGGATCAGAAATGAAGACTTGAACCGCTTAATCTTTAATTACTTGAATGTTGAAATGTAAGTACATACCTGTACTGTATTTCTCGAACTAAAACTACCGGAACACTGTTATCCGTTAGATTAGCATTTGAAACTAACTCTTTTGGTTTCGTGTAAATCGTATGAGCTTGTTGGAATGCCGCTTGTACTATGTTGTCAGGGAAAATGTTTCTGGAATAAGTATAGATATATTAGTTAGGTCGATTCAGTTTTATATATTCAATAACAAGAAGGGCAATCCTGATTCCTGCGGTCTCACTTGATGATACAATCTGAGATGGCAGCGGGCTAACTTGGAAAGGATATGACAGTTTTTATTTAAACATCATCATCAACCCATCAACGGATCGGTAATGAGCCCAGATATCCTCTTATAGAAGGGTTATAGAGAACTCAGGCGTGTAGACGACAATACTTTAACCGCCGCACTCAGAGTCGCTAATCGTTACTTAACGACTTAATCTTGGATTTTAAAAAGTTTCATTCTCAGAAGTTAACACTTCGTTAGTACATTAATGACAATTCAGTAATAGATTTAATGATAATTAATTAATTAATCATTAAATAATATAATTTGATACATGCGGCTGAGTGCGGCAGTTAATCACAAGTCAATGATCAATTAATCATTATTTAATGAATGACTCTGAGGGCGGCAGTAAGACCACTACTTATTAAATGTGATAGGAGGATTAACTCACCGACCAATATCCAAAAGACTGTCTAAAATTTTATGGTCCCCTTTGTTTTCCACGATTACATCCAAGTCTTCCCTTAACTCCGGTTTCCCAGGGTGAATCAACATAGCCAATAAGATCCCGAGGAATGCATTAAACATGGATGTCAAGATGAAATACAGTAAGGTCCTGACTGCAATCTTGCCGCTCATCTTCGCATTAAGGCTCGCTGAGCCCGCTATGAGACTGGCAATTATTAGAGGCAAAATCATAAGCTTCAATAATCTCATGAACAATTCTCCCGGGTACGATATCACCACTCGAGCGTCTGGTCCTAGATTATAGGGACGAAGGCCGAACCCTAAAAAGAAAAGAAGGAGAAACATAAAGGGTTAACAAAAATCATGATATAAAGAAAAATAAACAAATAAATCAAGATAATTTCTTAAAAATCTCAAACATATAAAGTTTATAAAATGTTTGTGTTAAAAATCATAAATCAAGTCATTGCGTTGGTTGGATTCTTTGTTTGCCACACCATACATAAATAATAGATAGGTAGGTTATTTTTAAAGTTAATAAGTAAACACTCATAATATTTTCAAGATTTTGCTATCAGAGGAATATTCAGCACATAAACACAAATCGAAAAAATTAACGGGTGCAAGAGAAACCATGGAAATATAAAAAATATTTTTTTATGTAAATAAAACAATTTATGTTTTTCTTTTATATTTCTTTTATATTTCTTGCTTGATTATATTTCTTGCATAACTTAGTGGACTATAAATATTTTCAGTGAAAATTTGGTAAGCGGTTCAAAGAAAAATATCATATTAAATACTACATTAAACCTAAATTTAATCTAAAATTCTAAATTCAAAAACAGTTCCCATCATCTGTTCGATATTAATCCTCATATGGCAATGACCATCATTCGATTCTGCTCATTTGTTCCAAAATTTACTTATTTCGTTAGATGTTCACCTCTTTGGAAATTTAATAATTTATTGGAAAATTTGGATAATTTTATACAAAATATTCTATCTGAAATCTTAAATTGTCCGATAGATGATCAAGTATGGGCCCAGGCTTCTCTTCCGATCAGGTATGGAGGTCTGGGAATCCGCAAAATTTCTAGTGTCTCTCTGCCAGCTTTTCTTTCCTCTGCTTATAGTACACACACTCTCTTTGAAAAAATTATATCCCAGTCTTTGGGATCAATTGAGGTGTCGTACTTGGCAGAGGCAAGAAATGGTTGGTCAGCGATTAGCCCAAATCAATTGCCGGTTTCTCTTTCTTCCCAGAGACAGTGGGATGACATTATTTGTAAAAAAACTTTTGACGCAATGTTAATGCAAGCAAATTCTAAAGACCGTGCTCGTCTTCTCGCTGTCTCTGCGAAAGAATCCGGACACTGGCTCCATGCTATCCCTTCTGCTAATCTGGGCACTCTTTTAAACCACGCCACTCTTGCAGTGATAGTTGGTCTTAGGCTTGGTGCCAAAATAACCCAGCCTCACCGTTGCCACTGCGGTGACCACGTCGACGCTTACGGTCATCACGGGCTCTCCTGTTCGAAGAGCGCTGGTCGTTTCTCCCGCCACAATGACCTCAACGACATCATCCGCAGGTCTCTTGCTACTGCTCACGTGCCAGCTGTATTAGAACCTATTGGTTTGGCACGTAGTGATGGCAAGAGACCTGATGGTATGACGCTTGTTCCTTGGAGGACAGGGAGGTCGCTTGTGTGGGATGCCACCTGTGTAGATACTCTAGCTGCTTCCCACATCCA
Organism: Oeneis ivallda; assembly: GCA_029955525.1. Taxonomy (NCBI): domain Eukaryota; kingdom Metazoa; phylum Arthropoda; class Insecta; order Lepidoptera; family Nymphalidae; genus Oeneis; species Oeneis ivallda. Next base: position 3,197,783 of record JARPMR010000010.1, on the reverse strand, counting down.
TGCGACCTCCTCTGTGGCGGGTGCAGCGGCTACTAGCGCCGAACAGGCTAAGAGGCGCAAATATGAAAAACTTGACAGTGGTTTCATATTTGCGCCTTTTGGTGTAGAGACCCTGGGGCCGTGGGGCCCGGAGGCTCGCGCACTTTTTTTAGAGATATCAAAAAAGGTGATCGAGTCTACCGGGGATCCAGAGCTGGCAGCTACCTTGGCCAAAGGATTAGCTTGGCTATCCAAAGAGGTAATGCTGCCAGCGTCTTGGGTACTACGCCACACTGCGGAGGCTTGGATGGGGTTTTAGATTTTAATTAGTTTTTATTTTAGTTTTAATTTTAGAATTAAATTTAGGTTTAATATAGTATTGTATATATGAAATTTTCTTAAGGATCCATTAATAAATAATTACAAAATCTAAAATTAAAACTAAATAAAATCTAAAACCCCATCCAAGTCACCGCAGTGTGGCATAGTACCCAAGATGCTGGCAGCATTACCCCTTTGGATGGCCAAGCTAATCCTGTAGTGATTTATTTAACTTGCGACTGCAAATAAGCATCCTCACTAGCTCCATGTAAAAGGTTCATAAAATCCCAGAACCCAGAGCCGAAAATGTCGTGAAGAAAAATGGCAACTCTATGCTCGAAGGATGAAAATGACATTTTGACTTTACTTTCTCGGCAGCCTTGGAAAAATAAGAGTGTAGTCCTACTCTTCAAAATTCAAAATTATACCAATCTTCAAAATCAACCTTAATTCAAGAAAATGTTTCAAATCTAATTATAAAAACTAAGATCCAACACTGTGGTACGAATTCAACATTAACCCTCTAAAGGTATGTATGTAATTACTGTAATGTCAAAAACGTTAGCGTGTACCTATCCATTGTAAAACTTAATCCACACACATCCCTTGTTAATTCCTTTAATTCTACTGCTAATTTGAACATGCTTGTAGATTTTATTAATATTTCGGTGTATAAATTACAATTTTCTCATTTATATAGGATTTAACCTTGTAGATGTACATTTGAACAATGACCTTGACCTACATTCTAACAATTAATAAAATATAAGCCCCTCAGGCGTAATATCGTTTTAGACTAATGAAAACGATTCTTCTAATGAATTAAGCAACCTGATATGTCATTTATTGTATCTAACTGAAATAATTTGTAGCTATAAGTCTAATCTTACATCTGTTCACTGTCAACTTGAGTCCACACTGGTTGCCTATACTGCCCTGTACAAGGCGACACTGCTTTAATTACAAATTGGACAGATCAGTGCGGACTCAGAGCTACGGAACGGTTGAGAGGGACGAATCTATACTTACATCTGCAATTCACTGGATTCCAGGGATCTAAGCTCAGGGACCTAAACACGGAATCTAAGCACGGAACCTATGCACAAGACCTAAGCACAGGACCTAAGGACTTCCTACGACGTGTGAGCGACGCCTAGTGCTGCAATATTACCTGCTGCTGTCACCCACGCGCGGCGCTGATGGACTACCTGAGGAGTCGAGTGCGCTGAGCCACCAGTGATGACAGGGCAGTACCATTGATTAATTACCACAAGAGCTGGATAGTGATTTCCCAAGAATCTACTACTACTACGCCTAAACAAATAAAGCGTTACAATGGCGCCCACCTACTAAACTACTGGACTAGCCACTACGTACACAGACAGTAATTTAAAATTACTAACAATTTCTAACTTAAAATATTAACGCTTGGCAAATCTCAATCCGGTGCTTGTGTGTATTTTATTGCGCTAGTGTGGCATCATTTGACAGTGAGCACTATAGTCTTAAGTACATGTTGTTGTTAGCTCATATCATACCTTAGTGTTGTCTACTGTGTGTTGTTGTTGAAATTACTACCACTTTTATTCTAAATTAATTTTTTAAATTTAACTTAATACAACAATTCAAAATGTCATTTAAAATCAAATACCTACCTCTACAAAAAATTAAACTAAAATCTAAAGTACTACGTACACTAATAACTACATGGTATCTACATGCCGAATTATCTAAATAACTACATACTACCTAAATTAACTAGGTATCCTCTCTACCAAAACTTCCTTTCTACAAAAAGATGAAATTTGGTACATCTAATAATTATTTAATGGGAATGAATTATGTTCTATATTCTAATGTTGTTCACCAACCTAAACGGTGGAAAACCATCTAAATATACTAGTGTTCTTCACCAACCTAAACGTGGAGAATACTGAACATACAGGTGACCTAAAAGCCTGGGTGTTTATATACTACACTCTCACCAACCTAAACGGTGAAAGAGTGACTACATTGTCTTCGCTAAGCTGAACAGTGGAGATTGTCTGCATACTAGTGACCTAAAAGCTAGAATGTATTAATGCTATATACCTAATTCATTCTCAATTGAATATATACTTAACATCTAACACAACTATATAGGAGTTACTGTTCTGGTAAACAATTACTCATTTTGTTAGGTAGCAGCGTCCCTCTACGAAAATGCCGCTGTCTTGTATATTAGATGATGTATGATTGAGCCCTTAAGGAATTAAACATGACTGATGAATGAAAGAATGCGTATATATAGTTGAGTTACAGCTCAGGTAGTTGAGCAGGATTTTTCTAGTAAAAATCCTAACCTAAAAAGGGGGATATGTAGTGATTTATTTAACTTGCGACTGCAAATAAGCATCCTCACTAGCTCCATGCAAAAGGTTCATAAAATCCCAGAACCCAGAGCCGAAAATGTCGTGAAGAAAAATGGCAACTCTATGCTCGAAGGATGAAAATGACATTTTGACTTTACTTTCTCGGCAGCCTTGGAAAAAATAAGAGTGTAGTCCTACTCTTCAAAATTCAAAATTATACCAATCTTCAAAATCAACCTTAATTCAAGAAAATGTTTCAAATCTAATTATAAAAACTAAGATCCAACATTGTGGTACGAATTCAACATTAACCCTCTAAAGGTATGTATGTAATTACTGTAATGTCAAAAACGTTAGCGTGTACCTATCCATTGTAAAACTTAATCCACACACATCCCTTGTTAATTCCTTTAATTCTACTGCTAATTTGAACATGCTTGTAGATTTTATTAATATTTCGGTGTATAAATTACAATTTTCTCATTTATATAGGATTTAACCTTGTAGATGTACATTTGAACAATGACCTTGACCTACATTCTAACAACTAATAAAATATAAGCCCCTCAGGCGTAATATCGTTTTAGACTAATGAAAACGATTCTTCTAATGAATTAAGCAACCTGATATGTCATTTATTGTATCTAACTGAAATAATTTGTAGCTATAAGTCTAATCTTACATCTGTTCACTGTCAACTTGAGTCCACACTGGTTGCCTATACTGCCCTGTACAAGGCGACACTGCTTTAATTACAAATTGGACAGATCAGTGCGGACTCAGAGCTACGGAACGGTTGAGAGGGACGAATCTATACTTACATCTGCAATTCACTGGATTCCAGGGATCTAAGCTCAGGGACCTAAACACGGAATCTAAGCACGGAACCTATGCACAAGACCTAAGCACAGGACCTAAGGACTTCCTACGACGTGTGAGCGACGCCTAGTGCTGCAATATTACCTGCTGCTGTCACCCACGCGCGGCGCTGATGGACTACCTGAGGAGTCGAGTGCGCTGAGCCACCAGTGATGACAGGGCAGTACCATTGATTAATTACCACAAGAGCTGGATAGTGATTTCCCAAGAATCTACTACTACTACGCCACTTGAGACCTAACTTACTTTTGCTGTCTGTGTCTGGCGACGAATCCCCACCTAGCTCTCCGACTGTTCCGTTTAGCCTCTGCATTTACCTATCTATCTAATTTCTAAATTAATTCTACTTTGTACTAATTAACTAGAACCCTCTGTTCTAGGTAATATTTAAAATTGTAAGGCCTTCAGCCACCCAACCTAATTTTGCAATTCTGTAAATAATTTTAGAATTAAGACTTATTCTCCTTTTACTAATTAAATTATTGTTACTCATCCAGTCTCATCATTCACTACCTGGCTAGTCTACCTAAATTGTTACCTTGACACCCTACCGTGCCAAGGTAACCCTACCTGTAACGCCTAATTGGCTCAGGTGACCTAAATCACCCACTAAACCCTAAACAAACAGTTACAATTGCACCTAACGTGTAAACAAACAAACAAAAGCGTTACAATCCTTTGGCCAAGATAGCTGCCAGCTCTTGGATCCCCGGTAGACTCGATCACCCTTTTCGATATCTCTAAAAAAAGTGCGCGAGCCTCCGGGCCCCACGGCCCCAATTAAATAAATATAATAAATAAATATATAATTATAATCAATCATATTAAATAAATATATTTACCAACTGCGATCCCCGCAAGCACGCCAGCCAAAGTAATCACAAGCAACGTGTTGTCTATAAACCATTTCTTCACACCAGTGTGGTCCACGGGAGCCGACCGGTCTTCCGTTGTCTTAGGGCCCCTGTCTCCTGGGCCCATCTTCACAAACAGGTACTCTGAAAAACGTTCACCTTTCTCCATTACAGGCACAGTTCTGCGCCTCAGCCCAGGTCACTGGACCTAATTAACCCTCTTTCTTATTTCCCCTCGACAATATTTCGATCTTATTTCCTTAATATCTCGTTTCTCATTCCGCGTAGTATTCAGATTCCCATTTTAACATCATTGCTGTGTGCTTTTTGTTTCAAATAATTAGGTTCACCGTTTCCTTCGTACATATTTGAATCGATATTATTGAGATGCACTTGCATACAATGCAATGCTACCTCGTGTTCTATTTTACGAATGCGTATAGCATTGCACCCCTGTCACTTGTTGGCACATTCACGTCTGTACCTCCATGTTTCCTGTGCATTTCTTACTTTCACTATATTTTCTGCTGCTTCCTACAGTTAAGACCCAGCAATGGAAAGGGAATATGTGTACTGAATTTACTATGTCAATTTTGTAGTAAAGTTTCGAAGCCCTTTGCAAGGTATGCGCGCGCATGCATCGATTACCGCCAAGTACTCCCAGGAGGTACAGTTTATATCATATTTCTTTACTTGTATTATTAAATTATGAGCATTACGTCTTCATGTCACACGATGGGGTTTTATTCTTGGCTACATGATTCGAAGCCAATCATGTAAGTCTAAGAAAATACCTACATCGATTTAAGTCGGGCATGCGCGTCTGTCTTTAATTTGTCTTATGAAAGATGTTTATAAAATGACATAGCTCAAATGTAGTTATTTGTATGTATGTATGTTATAGGAAATGATCACCTGCAGTTAATTTTTCCTTAAGTTTTCCTATTCCTAAGGTTGCCTGGTAGAGATCGCTAATAAGCGATAAGACCGCCTTTTGTGTCTGTTTCTTTTGTATATTTTTTTGTGTGGTTTTGTTTATTTGTAATAAAGAGCTTATCTATCTATCTATCTATCTATAGCTCTTATATTAAAATAGGGGGGACGCATACCTCATCCAGATGTGTACCTATCGGCTTATTATTCTATATCAACAGATAGACGTTGCACCGCTGGACAAAGGTCTTTTGCATGGACTTCCACAGGCCTCTGTCTTGCGTCGCCTGAATCCAGCGGCTCCCTTGTCTGATGTCTTCATGGATCAGCCAACATTGTGCTTTCTGGTATGGGGACTCCACTCGAGCACAATATTACTTTTAACTAAGTATATAAAGACATAATATTAGTTTTATAGAGAGAATTTTTAATGTGTGTAAAATTACAATTTTGTTTTATAATTCGGATTAATAGACATTTTGGCTGTGTATCTGTGATGTATTTCCTGATTGTAATTAGTCTTATTATACCCGAAGACACGCGTCGCGGTCCGATAAGAGACGCGTGGCATTTGTTTGACGTTAATTTATGAGAGCGTAATTTTTGTTGTGTTGCCCATTTAATATTTCCAATGGAGCTCTCGACGTTTGAGTTGATCTCTCACGTGACAAATTTTATTAACAAGTGTACTTAAATTAAAGAAATTATGAATAAAATTTGAGACAATAGTATTCGGTATGATTGACTTGTGATAACTTTGGATGTTATCACAAAAGTGATCAAATATATTCCATGGATGTAAAATGTGCATAACATTTGACATTCATGGAATACTTAATCACCTACCTAGTTTTTTATACAAACTTGATAATTATGTTTTAAATGATTATTTATTTACTTAATAATTAATTAGGATGTATTGCTATTTACCAGGGTGCTGGAGTGACGAGCCCGCACCGGGAAGCGCAGTGTTGGTAGACCCCCCACTAAGTGGACCGACGACATCAAATGAGTCGCAGAGAGCCCTGGATTCAGGCGGCGCAAGAGCTAGACTTGTGGAAATCCATGCAAGAGACCTTTGTCCAGTTGTGGACGTCTGTCGGTTGATAAAGAAGAAGAAGATGGCTATTTACTATGTACTTTTGAATTATTTTTTATGTATATATAATATTGGATAATAGGCTAGAAAATTGTATTTTATAATTACTTTATTCTTAAAATTTATAATTATGATATCTACTCATAATCCTTTTCTTTATTATAGCCTCAATAGCCCAAAGTTAAAGGTGCAAACTGAGAACAGAAAGGTCTCAGGTTCGAACCCCTCCCGTTGCATTATTTTCGTACCTACCCACTCCTAACAAAAGGTTTTCGCTTATTCGGAGGGGATATATTAGTCAACTTTATCTTGGCTGATATTCTTTTGAAAAATATACTTAATATTGGGTAGTAAGACGGGTAAGTAAAACGTGTAACGAATTATTGAATTAAATTGATTAGAACCTTCGTTGATTAAAGGTAGAGACGGTTAAATAGGTAAATGGAAGTGGTATAAAATCAATTGCAAGACTTACACTTCTCTCTGCATAGACTGAGAAAACAGCTTGACAGATTTACATTAAACATAGCAAAAACCATCCCAGTTAAACCCGCTTTCAAATAATATGAAAACCACGTTCATATCTGTCCATCCGTTTGTCACAGTCAAACATAGCGGTAACACTTGTAACATCCCTCTTTTTCGGGGGTTAAGTAGTTACAAAGAAATTTGACTGACGAGTGCATGTGCTAAACTGTAGGATATTATTAAGCAAATTGTCATTATTATTAGTTACAATATTTTTCACATCCAATGTCAATGGTAATGCCAAGATTCTGGTTTATTTATAAACAGCCGCTGGCGTCTTTATAGTATCATTGATCTTTACATTTTGTATGGTTTCAGTGTAAATAGAAATAGGTTCGATATGTAAATTTTTTTCCCTGATGCCATATACTGACGTCACTCCCACATTTTTTTTTAATTATTGTATTTCATAACAAACAAATGTTTACAAAGGCATTACATACTTTTGGTTTTGGGGAGCGTAAAAATACTTTGTATTGTATTTATTTATATTACTAGCTCATGTCCGCGACTTCGTCCGCGTGGATTAAGTTTTTAAAATCCCGCGGGAACTCTTTGATTTTCCGGGATGCCTATGTCATCCTCCAGGTTCTGAACCTACCTGATACCTATCTAAAAAATCACGTCAATCCGTAACTTTGTTGCAGCGTGATTAATGGACAAACCAACAAACAAAAACACTTTCGCATTTATAAATATGTATTAGTAAGGAAGAATTTACACTATACGATAATAAAGGCGATATAATTAAATTTTAGAACACAAAAGCTACTATTGTGACTTAAATATGATAGTTACATATTATATTCCCTCGGGGACTTTTTTGTAGAAAATAATGAGTAGGTACTTTAATCATGTAGTACATAAGTTTTATCTAATATCATCAATAGTTTTCTCAGGACACGCCAAATAATGCATTTTATAGGCAAAATTTTGCTACTTTGGGTTACATTATTGCAACTTTCTTAAGGATTTCTAATTTTTTGAAAATAAATTGTAGCGTTACTTCCTGATAACTTAGCTATTGGTGAATTAGCTAGATTGGTGAAAAAATGGTTAAAATCGGTCCAGTAGTTACAGAGCCTATTCGGTACAAACAAACAAAAAATCTTTCCTCTTTATAATATTATAAGTGTAAGTATAAGTATAGATAAAGGAAAAATTAAATTTAAAATTAAAAAAACTCACGTCCAACTTGATATTTTGATTAATTATTTCAAGTAAAGAATTTTATATAAACCTGTGAAGATGATACTGCCATTGGCGCAATTAGAATGCCAAAAGCCTACTTTGTTATATTAGTTTACAAATTGCGAAAAACCAAATTAAATTTGAATTTCGCGGGCAGACCCGTATAATCAACCTTAATTATCACAAGCTTCAGCGGTGAAGGAAAACATCGTGAGAAAACCTGCTCACCTGAGAGTTCTTCAATGTTCTCAAAGGTGTGTGAAGTCCGCCAATTTGCAATGGGCCAGCGTGGACGACTATGGCCTATAACCCTTCTCTGAGAGGAGACCTGCGCTCAGTAGTGAGCCGTTGATGGGTTGCTGATGATGATGATGATGAACATTAACGTGGGTAAATGCTAGCGTGTTTTTATTTTTATTGAAAATACTTAACGAGTAAGTATTAATTGTTTACTTTTGATTATATTTTTATAAACCGCACTATTTATAACCTATACAACTCATTTAAATACTTCGACAAAATTGCACTGGTTTTCCAAATGATGACAGAAATAAAGGAATTATTGTATTTAAAAAAAAAACAGATTTTTGTTTTGTTGTGCACTAAATTAAAAGAAAACCGTTGATTATGTTTTTTTGTTCACTCACTGCACGCAAGTGCATTGATTAACTGCACTTATTCGTTGAGCCAAGCCTTGGCGGCCTTTTACTTAAGAAAGTTGTAAAACTTGTAAGTAATAGTAGGTCAATGGTCGTACTACTATTTTATTAAGTAATCGACGGAATAGGGTAAGTATTTGAATGTCAATATTTTTTTAGGTATAAAAATATTATTTAAAATAAAGTTTTTAAATATAAGGTATAATACTTTTCTTTTTTAATTAATCTCGGAAATATAGTGCTTTAAAGTTTCCGGTATACAAACAGAGTAGGTTAGGAGGTTAGACAAAGAGAGTGCTAGTGGCGTGTGACGTCAAAAAACAGTAGCTCCAAATACTTTTCATAGAAAATTTCGTTTAGAAGATACTTGCAGTAAAAAAAACTTAAACTTATTTGTTTTTTGACCGATTTATTTTCTGTTTTTACACATGTTACATTTTTGGTTATAATAATTATAACTAGTTAATTGTTGATGCGGTTCAAAATTTTTTTTATTTGTTAAGTTAGCTTTGAGTGTAAAACCAGCCAAGTTAGCATTTAACTGCGATATTAATGGTAAGTGACATTCCGTTATGAAGAAAGTTTGGAACCCATCATGGGTAGGTATGGCAGTTATTTAGTCAGTCAGGCAGTTGTCAGCAGGCACTGGAATCACTGTAATATTAAGTTTCATGTGCTGACAAAATATAGGTCCTGTCTAAGCTTTTAAGGGCTATACATGGGCTCAAGTTTAATTTTTTTTATATAAAAACTATGTTCCCGGATGGTTCAATTTTTTTTCTAATCGGTGCTTAAGCAACTTCGTACCGGATCCCATAGTTATGCCAATCAGTTGATTTGTACCACCGATTCAATTAAATTCTTCTTTTAATGGCAGTTGCATCGATTGGATGCACTTTGGTCTGCCAATAAACAAGCTGTAGGACTGTCTAAAAGTGATTGCTATACTGTAACGATCGCAATTAACAATCTGATTGGCTTAAATGGCATTCTTGCTGAATCAATGCATTTTAAACAATAACGAAGTTAATAAGAGGTGAATGCGATCGTTGAACTGTAGGCCTCGCTCCCTGGGCAGTCTCAGGTTCGATTCCCGGCGGGTTGGATTTGGGAATTTATAATTTCTGAAGGAATTATAACTTCTATAGAATAGAATAGAATAGAGATATTTTTTATTCAAATAAACTTTTTATAAGTGCTTTTGAATCGTCTGACTCGGAATGCCCTTCCTGCCGAGAAGAACCAGCAACAAACTCGGCGGTTGCTCTTTTCAAAACAAGTTTACAATACAAGAAATACTATGCTACGTATGCAGTGTTTCCACAATGACGGAAGTTCCAAAAATGCATACCTACTAACAATGCAATATATCTTAAGATGGGCAGACATAAAGTAGCCCCATACCCGCCGGTGGAACCCGTTCACGAGCATGACGCATGACCCAGCCGTTGCTTCGCTCAATCATATTTGAGGGAACGTAACAACCCGCATCACACGATACCCTTACCGTAGTACTATTATATATTCTGTGCCCTTACTTCTGAGAGGAGAACTGCGCTCAGTAGTGAGCCGTTGATGGGTTGCCGATGATGGTGAATTTTTGTCTAGTCTGGTCTGGTGGGCCGTGGGAGGCCAGACTAATTTGTGAGTAACTTACGTCCAACTCGGTATTTTGATTAATTTCTTAAACTGGTCACTTAAAGTAAAGATTTTTATGTAAACCTGTGAAGATGATATTTCTACTGGCGCAATTAGAATGCCATAGGCCTACTTTGTCGTATTAGTTTACAAATTGGCGAAAAACCAAATTAAATTTGAATTTCGCGAGCAGACTCGTTTAATCCACCTTAATAAGCTTCTTGATTTTAAGCTTGTTATTCTGTTATAGAGATGTGCTAGGTAGGTTTTAATATCATTTTAAATGATCCCCTCTGCCTAGTGTTCGAAATAGCTATTTATGCAACTGCATCGTAATGAGGGTCATTTTAATTCGAGTGCTGTTTTTTGATACGAGGCTTGCCGAGTATCAAAATAGGATAGTACGAGAATTAAAATGACTAATTACGTTCAGTTGCATACAAGATTTTATCTACGACAAGGAAAATAAAATCATTAACAAAATACGCCGTAGGCTCAATAAAGTAACAAAAAGTAACTCCGTAAGCCGCCACCAGCCGCCTGTGGCGCCTCTGTCAACAAAAAGTAACTCCGTAAGCCGCCACCAGCCGCCTGTGGCGCCTCTGTCATATGAACGGTACAAAAGTGCCAGAACTCAGAGCCTTAGCTTTAGGTATCCTATTTTAAGAAGATAACCATTTCGATTCAGCTCCCATACAACGAGCTGCATCGAAATGAGAAGCAAAACCGAAAGAGGGTTCATTTCGATTCAGGTGTCAAATTCGAAATTGGAACTTTTCGATGCTGGAGTAGATAAAAGTATTTATAAGATTTAGTCGCGCCGGTCTAAATTGATATCGGATAGATACCTGCGTACTACCACAGTAGAATTATGTAAACAGTACTGAAACTACCTACAAAACGTTCGAAACGGCTCACTCACACAAACCTGAGCATCGACGAGACCAAAAAGCGGTCCTCGGGACTGTCAGTAGTAAGTGCCGCTTTTTGGTCTCGTCGGTGCGCATGTGTGTGTGAGTGAGCCGTTTCGAACGTTTGTAGGTAGAATAGAATAGAATAGAATAGAATAGAAATGTTTTTTATTCAAATAAACTTTTACAAGTACTTTTAAATCGTCAATGAGTCTACCACTGGTTCGGAATGCCGTTCCTGCCGAGAAGAACCAGCAAGAAACTCGGCAGTTGCTCTTTTCAAAATACTTTTACAATATACTTAACAGATATTCTATGTATGCAGAGTTTCCACAATGAGGGAAAGGTCCACAAAAGCATACGTAATTATTTCTAATTATAATTCAACACATGTCAAGACGGGCAGACAGAAAGTAGCCCCATTGCCGCTGGTGGCACCCGTTCACGAGCATGAGCATGGTAGTTTCCGTACTGTTCACATAATTCTACTGTGGTACTACACTAGGCGATAATAAAGAGGTCAACAACCAGTAGAGTCAGAATATTTATTACTTAACGTGGACTTACCCTGTATTTGTTTAATTTTGATGGATTTTTGAACACCGCACGAAACTATCAAAAGGGTGTACAAGAACCCTGTTTCAAAAACAAATGTTGACAAAACGCGACCAATTTCTTGCACTCTTGATCACACAAAAAATAAAAAATATTACAAGAAAAAAATAATATTATGATACCGTCACTATTAATAAATATATAATATACTTTAGCTTCTTTTATGTTAATTTCATTGGCAGAGAATACTGATAGCTTAAAAGTTTTTAGGTTGTAAAAAGTTTGTAATTTTTTTTTAATTAAGTAGGTAGTTACTTCCTTTTTTTCTTTTGTTAGTTCTGGCTTTTTTTAATGATGCGTCGCGAAAGAGCGCCGGTGCGCGATTGCAGGCGATGACTGCACGTGATTGCAGGGACAAGGCTATTTTAATCGCAGTGCATTTCTTATTGGCCTTTTATTATGGTTGTTGGTAGGCATTTGTACCAATTTGTCCCATCAAGAAAGTTACGCGAGTAAATCAACTGTAAATCAGTGCGCTGCAATTTCTTTGAGATGTTTCAAACTTTAAAGTTACCTACTTGCTCCATAGTATGTGTTATTGACGTGTACCTATCTGTCAAAATTGTAAACTGCTTTTTCGACCACTGGACGTGGTTAAGTTAATGGTTGACGATTTTAAGATAAAATAAAAAATTGGTAATTGTTGTTTGGAATTTGGATGTTTATGGTAGGTACCATTGAACTAAGCCGTAATTGTGTAAGAAATTCGTGATTTACTGGGAATGGAACCTGATACCTACTACTTACTAGAGACTTATGGTACCACAGACCACAGCTATCACCACTGCGCTTTCGTTTAACAAATCAACCTGTGGAAATTAAACTAATTACAATAGTTGAAAAAAGAACAAGTTACAAACCAAAGCTAGCTCCCAGCAAAGCTTAAGAAGATATTTCATCCAAGCACTTTTAACCACAAGAAAAAAAACGCGCACTACTTTACACTTTAAGAACAAAGAAACAATTGAAATATCATAAATATACATTGATCTCATTGAGTTAGTTCATAGAGCAGCGAACATACAGGGGTAGAAAAGCATTTCCAACTAATGATACAGTTTTTTCAATTCACGAAGGCGAGTGAGCTTTACTTGTGGTTACTTCGTGTACATGCATATTGCATAAGTGTGCGTGCCTGTCAAAGCCTAGGTGGGAGCGGGCAGGCGCGAGCATTGCGCTCGCTCACACTTATACAGATACGACACACACTCACAACCATAAGTCAGTCGCCCTCGTGAATTGCAAGAACTATAACTAAAACGAAGACATTGAGTAGTCGCCAGTTAAGTAGTATGTATGAGTGACAGAGAGAACGCTCTATTAAATCGGGGCTGGCAAAATGTATTTAACTGGGGCTTGATTTATTGTATTTTCTGCAAAGTAAGTAAACTGTATTGTTAGGAACAATTTTTTTTTTTTCAGAAAAATAATTTTAATAATGTTTCGTTAGTTAGGTACATAAAAGTCCGTTAGTCTTTTAAGTAAACAAAACAATATTATCTAAGATTACTCATTTAAAAGAACCGGTGCGGCTGATGAATTTATACACCAGCAGCACAGATTAGTAGACCAGCAATACATCATTTTGCAGGCCATTGCTGCTCTAGTATTAGGACAACTCTCGGATGCGGTCAAATACCGAAGCATTATTCCGGAAATAGACTACGTGACAAACAAAATAGCAAAAAAATATTTTCGGTAGCTCAGCTTCAGCATAGTTATCAACACGTAGGTAGGTAGGTGAAAAAAGATGTGTAAATACTGGTAATTTCAACCCGGGTTGAAAAGATATTAATAGTACGTATAAATAGTATTGGGGATTCAGAAACAATTTTTCTAGACAAATCCACGCGCGGCGCGAAAATGTCGTTGAAATAGAAAAGTTGATTATCAGCAATTTTAAATTAATGTCAGCACTCAACACCCTATTTATAAGTGATTTAATTTTTACGCATATTCACGCCATCTAGAGTATTATTTTGGAATATGAAAGGTAATAGAATTAGATAGGCAGCCTCGACGATAAGCATTGGTCACCACGTTGTTCATTGTAATACCGATAGATTTGATTATCAGCAATTTTAAATTAATGTCAGCACTCAACACCCTATTTATAAGTGATTTAATTTTTACGCATATTCACGCCATCTAGAGTATTATTTTGGAATATGAAAGGTAATAGAATTAGATAGGCAGCCTCGACGATAAGCATTGGTCACCACGTTGTTCATTGTAATACCGATAGATGGAGTCTTGTGAAGTAGTTTAGCAAAGTATCGTTAGGTGGCGCTTTAATAAAAATGACGATATAAAAATAAAGGGATGATGATACTTATCTTTAAATTATTGTAAACGCTAATAAAATAATTAATTATTAATTTAAGGATTATTTTTACAAAAAACCGTACCAAAACGCATCGGTTGATATTCAGACGAGTGTAGACGTGAGCTAGTTCTCAGTTTATAATAATAAGCAAATTCGGACTGCGCAAATTCGACCATATATCCGAGTTCCGTCGTCAACTGAAGTGGCTCCCTATCCGACTTCGCCGGAATGCTCACATTCTAACCTTAATATTCAAAATTTTTAAGTTTTCTTCACCAGGATATTTACGTGAGTATTTTCTGGATGCTCCTCCGCGAGCCAGACCATTCCGATCCTGCGTCGAGTTGAAAATACTAAAAGTGCCCCACAGCAACACCATTTTCTTCGCAAGATCGTTTGCGGTAACTGCAGCGCGCCTCTGGAATTCTCTTCCTGAAAATATCCGCAACAGTCCATCTGTTGCTGTTTTTAAGTCGAAACTGAAGCAGCATTATCTTTCCTCCTAATTTCATCTTTAATATGCCCGGTATTTTTTTTTTTTTCCCCCCCTATATAATATATAGTATATTATGTATTATGTATGGTATATTAGTATTATAGTATTATATTATTATTATATTATTATTACTATTTATTAAGTATATATGTAGTATAAATTGTATACTTAATTATTATAATATCATGTATATTATATATTAGTATCTTAACATAATATGTATTATATTATCTGTAGCCATTTATTAATTTTTAAAGATTAGTCTTTAGTACCTACCTACCTCTGTATGTTCTCACTTTTCTCACATTCGAGGGCTTCTGGAAGAAATCTCTTCTTTAGAGATAAGCTGTCCTTGTGCACGTCCTTTATATCTTTCTTACATTGTTTTATATTACTGGTACTAAATAAATAAATAAATAAATAAATATAGCATTTTCTTATTTTTTTTTATTTTAGCTATCTGGAATATTATAATATTATTCCAGAATCCAGAATATAAAAGCTAAAAACCTCAATGATAATAGGGTTATGCTTAATTATGTCACTACGTCATTCACTGGAAGACCGAGAGATGGCTGAGTATTAAAGCGAAGTTTAATAAATAGGTCTATAAAAAATGTACTTTTTTATTTTTTGTTATTTTTTTACAACTGCTGAGTTTCTTGCCTGCTCTTCTCAGCAGAATCCGCTTTCCGAACCGGTGGTAGAGTCATGACTTGTCATAAGACCCACAGGTTGGCTTACGTGAAATAAACTAGTGGTTCGCCCCGAACTGAGACCTCGCGGTAACGGTTTCCCATAATTACTTATTCATTCAATACACACATGATACATGACGATCAAAATTGACATTATTATTATGCCCGTTTTCACCAACCATACCTAAATCATCCCCTCTGTAGAAGTCTCTTTACGTAGGTAGCCCCTAAATACAATTCTAACATCCCAATCATGTCCCACATTCGCTTCTATGAGAGCCCCCCTGAATTAAAGATTTTTATAACTTTTTAAGCCATTTTCGGCTGGAGGCCATCGGTTTACATATTATATCTAAAATTGAAGTAATTACGTTCAGTAATTCAGAAGTTATAAGGCTCTAAGAGACGGACGGACGGACGGACGGACGGACGGACAGACGGACGGACGGACAAGTGCAAATTCATTCAAGTAGACTCAGAGACCTTCGCTTCGCTCGGTCAATAAGGCAAAAAATAATTATATTATATTATATTATAGGTCAAATGATTGAATAGGTATTATTATCACATGAGTAAAAATCCGTATCATTTACTCGTGTGGTAATAATGGATCTTGAAACTCACAAATAAATAAGTCCAATAAACCTCATATTCTAGCGCCTGCGATGAAACGAATACACAGATGATGGGCTCAGATATTGAAATGAAATCCATTTCCAAATTCTAAAGTGACTCACTTGCAGTTATTCCATTAAATGTAAAATTTTCTGGAAAAAAGGTAGGTACGAAATATCTGGAAAAATACTACCACTACACTAGTCCACTACATCCTAATATCAATGTACCTAGTTACTACCTATGTACCCGATTTGTAATGTTTTAAATGGTTTTAAAATATTCTATTTATCATCCTTACTAATATCTATTATTTATAAATGCGAAAGTGTGTTTGTTTGTTGGTTTGTTGGTTTGTCCTTAATCACGCCGCAACAGGGCTATGGATCGACGTGATTTTTTGCATGGGTATAGTTGAGGACCAGGTGACATAGGCTACTTTTTATCCCGGAAAATCAAAGAGTTCCCGAGGGATTATAAAAACTAAATCCACGCGAACGAAGTCGCGGGCATCGACTAGTTTAGAGTAAAACTCTGTTGTAACAATACTCGGCTATTATACCTATTTGTTTGTTCGCTGACCGAATCATTTTCGTTCGGGTTCCAACTCCTCAATCCTGATGCTGAAGATTAGCTCAAGGTTAAGCGCACATAAACTGTGATTTCTTTACTGTTCATTTAATTAATTGTATCTATTGTTCAATAAACGTGCTGGCCGTATGTCAGACATCGTATTTAAGCGGTTTCCGTCACGACTGAACAAATTCCTGCTTTCAAATTAATCTGTTTGATGCGATTCATGCCGCTACGTTTGTCGCCTCTCTCATGAATCTAGGATTTTAGAGAGATCCTAGAGCTTTGACAGAATATAAGAGCCTGGTGGTTATTCTGTGTAGTTTGAGACCTCCCAGTTAGGGATGGGTCCCGCAGAGTTATCAGCTCCCCGATTGTCTAAAAGTTGCCGATCAAAATCGTATTAATTTGATGGCATTAGCGTAAAAGTAAAATAAACCATAACGGTATTGAATTAGAGCTCAATTTCGTGTATGAATTCTTATACGTTTAAGTATGTACGATACGCTCCATAACGCTCCGTGTTAAAATCGGTTGTACTGAATTTGTGACTTTAAATCAATATGACTGTATTGATTATATTTTACTAGACCATCAAATTAATATGATTTTCGCAATCGCATCTCAGCTGTGGCATTGTCTAAAAAGGATCATTTTTGCATCAATGCATTTATATAGCAAGAGAGTATCAGCCACTCAGGGGTGATTGTGATTGTCACACTGTATCAATCATTTTTAGACAATTCCACATCATTGATCATAGTAAGTAAGCAGTGATAGCCTAGTGGTTAGGACTGTGGTCTCCTATTCGGGGGGTCGCAGGTTCGATCCCGGGTACCTCTGACTTTTCGGAGTCAAGTGCGTTTAAGCAATTAAATATCACTTGCTTCAACGGTGAAGGAAAACATCGTGAGGAAACCTGCACACCTGAGAGTTCTTTGTAATGTTCTTGAAGGTGTGTGAAGTCCGCCAATTCGCATTGGACCAGCGTGGTGGACTATGGCCTTATAACCTTTCTCTGAGAGGAGACCTGCGCTCAGTAGTGAGCCGTTGATGGGTTGCTAATGATGATGATGAGATGAGATGATCATAGTAAAGACATCGCTTAACGAATCGCAAAGCTAATAGCAATGAGCGGAACATGCGTCATGCTCGTGAACGGGTTCCGCCGGCGGGAATGGGGCTACTTTCTGTCTGCCCGTCTTTGACATGAATTGAATTGTAGTACGTTTTGCGGAAATGTCATATTCTATTCAAACAAAGATGCACGGGTTAAATCAGCTTGCCAACCAGCTGCCCACAAGATAGTATAAAAACTTATTACAATGTAATAGCTACTTATTAATATTGTAAAATGATTATTTTGAAAAGAGCAACTGCTGAGTTTCTTGCCGGCTCTTCTCAGCAGAATCCGCTTTCCGAACCGGTGGTAGAATCTTGACGTGTCATAAGAGCCACAGGTTGGCCTACATGAAATAAATAATTTTGAATTTGAATTTTTGAATTTGAACACAGTTGGAATAGCTACTTAACTGATAGATGTTTCATGTTAGGGTCCAAAGATGCTGAAAGGGCGATATCTAGTGACTAGACTAGAGGCGGAGACTAGTCAACTACGCAGGAGACATTGTTGTGCACAAGCATGCGTGGATAAGGTCCGCACTCCGCACTTTATTCCCTCAATCTCATAGTCGACAGATGGCGACAGTCACCGATATAAATGGACTCAGTGGACCAGGGAGTGATTAAATGAAGGACGGATGCGTAGTGTTTTTGACAGAAAAATCCAATACTTAACCTTTTTCCCATAGATTTAGAATTGGTAGTAGATACCGTCACACCTACTAGATACCGTTGGTGTACTAGTAAATTGCGGCAATTCATAGTACGCCTGTATTGACGTACCCACATAGTCACGTAGCTACCAATGTTTGACGTTTTCAAACAAACTATGGTATTCATCATCATCATCATTAGCAACCCATCAACGGCTCACTACTGAGCGCAGGTCTCCTCTCAGAGAAAGGTTATAGGCCATAGTCCACCACGCTGGCCCAATGCGAATTGGCGGACTTCACACACCTTCAAGAGCATTATGAAGAACTCTCAGGTGTGCAGGTTTCCTCACGATGTTTTCCTTCACCGTTGAAGCAAGTGATATTTAATTGCTTAAACGCACTTGACTCCGAAAAGTCAGAGGTGCGTACCCGGGATCGAACTTGCGACCCCCCGCATAGGAGACCACAGTCCTAACTACTAGGCTATCACTACTATGATATTACGTTAGAACTATTTTTTGTAAGAAGGGCAGTTTCTAGTAGCGACTAAGCTAACAATCTTAAATCTATGTTTTTCCCCTAACTCAATTTGGTCTCAAACCCAGGATCACATGATCCACAAGCTAGCTACTATGCCAATGTATTAAGTTTACAATACTCAGCAGGCCTAGCATGCACGTCGAAGTGATATCTCGCGAAGAGAGAGAGAGAGAGAGAGAGAGAGAGAGAGAGAGAGAGAGAGAGAGAGAGAGATTGTAGATGTAGACTGATTTCTCGTTTACAAAATGTCGTCACCTCTCGCCATGTTAAGAGTTCGTAGAGATAAATAGAGAAAATAATTTTGTCTCTACTTTTGACGTAACGAGACGAATCATGGTTTGCAAACATGTTAGTTTCGATAGAGATATAGAGATAATACGAGAAAAGGGGTAGACAAAACTTTCTCGCGCGTGCATGCTAGGCCTGCAGGTACCTATTGCTAGCATCTTACAAACTTTTAGCTCAACGAGATTCTCAAATTAGGCTACGAGCTCTCGGCCTTTGATCCTTAAAGTACTACTTATTTAGTTTTATGCTTCATTCATTAAAGTACAATTATTTAACTACTTTACTACTTTTTACAATTACTTTAACTTACTTTTTTATTTTCAACAATTCGAAATAGCAAAAATAAAAATAATAGAGTTCACTTACAGCATTTATATTTTTTTGGTCCATTTTTTCACTTACTTGACCTGCTTTCTTTAGTCACTTCTCCCTAACACTTTTCAAGAGACATTTTTAATTTTCACTATCTACTAAGCAACATTAAATTTACTTTTCACTATCTACCAAGCAATATTTTTACTTTTTACTATAGTCTGCTAACTAGGTAGGCTACTAACCAATATGAAAGTTTTGGTGAATATTATTGGTGAAAGGGAAAACCTATTTGCACTTGAAACTTGTTATGGGCTTTAGAATTTAATCCTTTCGGAAGTTATATCACGATAGATAGAACTATCATTGAGATAGCACCCGGAGCGAGTGGTTTCGATAAGGGCTTGCACAGACAAAACAATATTGATACGCGCGCACTTTAATAGCGGCTAGAGTTCTGACGCGATAAGGCTTCCATTTATTTTGATGGGAGAGGAAAATATTAGTCAAGTTCAGAATGGCTAATATTCTTTAAAAAACTTCCAATGGCTGTGTTACACTGTAAATATTTCACTATTCTGTTGATAGTAATGACATGATATTATTAAAGTCATAGCCTGTATGCTGTGGGAAACTAATCATCATCATTATCAACCCTTAGATGTCCACTGCTGGACATAGGTCTCCTGCATGGACCTCCACAGGCTTCGGTCTTGCGCCGTCTGAATCCAGCGGCTCCCTGCAACTCGTTTGATGTCGTCGGTCCACCTAGTGGGGGGTCTGCCAACACTGCGCTTTCCGGTGCGGGCCGCCACTCCAGCACCTTGGGAGCCCAACGTCCATCAGCTATTCGAACTATGTGCCCCGCCCATTTCCACTTCAGTTTCGCGACTCGCTGAGCTATGTCGGTGACTTTGCTTCTCCTGCGGATCCCTTCATTTCTGATTTGATCTCGCAGGGATACCCCAAGCATAGTTCTCTCCATCGCTTGCTGAGTGACCCTGAGCCTTCTAAATATGAGGCCCACAGTTAGCGACCATGTCTCGGATCCAAGTCATCACTGGCAACACGGACTGTTCGACTGGGAAACTAATATTAATTAAGAATTAATAATAAGGAATTTACTTACCTATTACTTAAAAGGCTTATTTAAAACCACCTAAGTACTTTAGATCTTTCTATAACTTCTACTACTGCAACTAAAACTATTTTTAATGTTTAGTTTACTATGGTACGATTTTATGTCTAGTACAAGGTCTTGTGTGCTGTATGGCATTTAGAACCTATTATCTTTACACTAGCGGCACGCTATGATGGCCGGTTTGACACATTACAATAGTGATGTGGAATGTCAATTTATTCTCGAACAAAAAACAATTAAGTTTTGTTTTTGTACCTGATTAAATAGGTTTAATAAAACAAAAATGTATATGTTTATTTAATTTATTTGAACGAACTGAATATTTGAATGAAAATGAATATACATACTTTATATGCACACAAGAAACATATGAATACAAAAGATACCAAAAAAGGTGCCACAAAAGGCCATAATTAATCAGATTCGTCCATACTACTATTTTCACTGTCGTCACTGCTATCATCACCTACATTAATAATTATATGTTCGTTTTCTATAATATTATCTATTTTCACATCTCTTTCATAATCTTCCCTTATTAATTTAACAGTTCTATTCACAACCTTTTCCCAGTCTCCTTTAGTCACATGTTCACAAGCTTCTTCTAATAATTTTAGCATTTTTTTTGTGGTAAATGGGGGTTCTGTATTGTGTCTTGCAGCATATCCCTTAATTTGAGCCCACACCAACTCAATCGCATTATACTCACAATGGTAAGGCGGTAACCGTATAACTCTGTGCCCATGTTCTAATGCTATTTCGTCAATGACGTATCGGATCTTGGTTGGTTTGTTTTCTTTTAAAAGACGTACTAATTCCGCTTTTAACATATTCATGTTTGCATCTACGCCATTTTTAACGTATTTCACGCCATAACCAAATGCCGAGTTGTGGTATATATCATATAAAAATAAAAATTTTACCTTTTGTATGAAACAGCTGATATTTTTTTGCGATTTCAGAGGTTTGTCCACATAGTGAAAATTGTTCATATTCACAAGTACATTCACCCCTTAAATGGTGCAAACTGATTTTTCTATAGAACTTGTATACATTTTAGAAATCAATTTAATAAATAAATTTTGAGTCCTAAACCTAAAACTACATTCGATAAAATTTATGAATCTCTGCACATCACTATCGTCAATAAAGTAATACAATTATTTCCTTCAAAGTCGTTATCAATTAATACGGAACTTCATGAGCGGACAAACGTCAAACCGGCCTTCATAGCGTGCCGCTAGTTTAATCTCTGTGAAGACGAGAAGACGGTCTGTCATTATACAATCACGGCTGTCGGAACGTGCTTGTTCACTTCAATTGCGGAGAATAATTTGCGTCATCTGAATGGGCTCTTATAATTTGTTGGGTTATTCTGCTATAATTTTAAAATGTTGATTTTTATTACTTACTTTTAATGGTAAACTTTTTCTAACAATATTCATAGTTGTAAGACTTGTAAGTAAGTATGCATAATTTTTAGTCTCCAAAGTCTAACGGTTAAACGTGCGGACTGAAATCTGAAAGATCGATGGTTCGACCCCCACCCGTTGCACTATTGTCGTACCCACTCCTAGCATAAGCTTTCCGCCTATTTGGGGGGGGGGAGGGAGAGGAGAACATTCAGTATGGCCAATTTATTTAACTAAAAGAATATAAGAAGGAGATTACAGAAATAAAACTCTCTTTTAGCGACTAAATCAATAAGCATACAAGTGCATTACAAATTACACAAAATATGTAATATTATATTCATAGGATTTGTATCAATGCCATAATCTTCCTTTTATGGATCCGTGTGTGAATACCACACAATACAACGCATATATTTAAGTACTAAGTACCTACGTAGCTAAGTAGTTTGAATACATTTAACAGCAGCTTGGAGCAATCTCAACTTTAATTAATAATCACTTTTGAAAAAGTTCAACGTATATTTGAGGTAATATTTGAGGTAAAATAAGTGCAGCTTTCCTTAACTTACACAATAAAAGTTAAAAAAGAACTGTAGATAACCCCGACTACCGAAAATTGGATGTAATTGGATCTTTATATTGATTTTTTTCAAATTAAACATAGTATACCTAATGTGTCAACCGGATCGATTGTGTGTTAGACCTAATTTATCAAAATCGGCTCAGGCGCTACACTGAAACATACACAAATACAAATAGTGCATACACTGCAAAATACATAGTTGCCGTTGTTGGTTAAAAAGTGCGGTGCCGCAACGCACTGCCAGGTACGTCGATCTTTGAACAGGCCATAATTTTCACGAAAAGAATTTCCACGCGCAATTTTTCGCTAGATTCGATCCAAATCTTTTGCTACTTTTTATCACAAAATAAGTGCTCATACAGTAAAACACTGAAGGCCTAAAATTCACCATTGTATCGCCAATAAACTTTAACTTACGATTTTTGACGTATTAACATTAACAGATTTAAATTTAATTTCTGGGATAAACGTAACTCGGCGTAATAATAAAATAAGGTCATGTAGCTTAAGGGTGTCATTCGGCGCTAGAATTATGGATGGATTAAATCAGAGATGGCTTAGATGTGATCGCAGTCACTTTGACATCGGATAAAAACAAGTAAAAAAATATCATCCACAATTTACATGTAGGGAAAGTACCCTAAACAAAAGATTTTATTGTACAACTTTGTCGGCGTAATTGATATGCATAACCTTGCGAAGGCGAACAAGAAGGCGTTCCAGTGCCGGGACTGCGTCTGTGGCTCAGAGTAAATAGAGGTCTGTGGTCATCGGGTTTTGTTGCAGCAAGTACGGGCGTAACTGTCGCTCACGGATCGGTCTCCACAGTCAGCGGAGAAAATGCCTCCGAGACAATGTTTAAATCGTCTAGAACAGACGTAAAGGCCTGAATGAATGAACCTTGCGAAATAACAGCTTAACCAATAGTCTCTGCGATAGACAGCGGACAGACGGACGGTTGTTTTTTTGCTACGAAACCCTAAACCGACCTAAATAGCAGAATGACCCACACAGTCCCCCTGCAGTTAAACAAGCAATGCACTTTTGTAACACACCACATGCGACGCATATCCTTTCGGTGATTAGATACCTACTGTTACAAGCAGCGCATTATAGGTCTGGCATAATCTCATGTGAGATTCAAAGACCTCTCAAAAATTGAGAATTTAAAAAAAAAAAAAGCAGCGCACGTGATGGAACGTTTGTCTGCGAAATATGTGTTTCATTAATCCGGACTATGATCTTTTTGAACGAGTGTCTATAGGGGAATGAAAAAAGTTGCCGGCCGAAGTGAGAACTGCCTCCTTTTTTATCCTACCACAAAGTAAAGGCAAAAAGAAGGATGATTGTTATCCGACTTCAAAATAAACATACATGAACCCTGAAAACAATATACTCCTTTTTTCAGGCAGTCGTATAAAAAGGTTTTTTTGTCGATGATACTCCTTAACTCCATCAAATCCGAACCGATTTTAATATTTTTTTTATTTGAAAGGTCATACCATCAGGTTGGTCCCATTAATTTTGGTGAAGATCTGATGAATACCTTCGGTGATGGTGGAGGGAACTCCTCAATAAATAAGAGCAAATCGTTTGCGAATAAAGTATGTGAAGATTGTGGAGCTACCACTGGAAAATTTTATGTACGTATACAAATCCTTTAAAAAACCGACTTCAAACGCCACTACAAAGTATAAAATAATTTTAGTTTGTACAGGTATGTTGAAGTCGGGCTAGCGTTGTTTACATCGACAAAAAAAATACGTGTCGAATTGATAACCCCCTCCTTGTTTTGAAGTCGGTTAAAAATTGAATCAACGGACTTACTTTTGCTTTATTATTTTACTAGCTGATACCCGTGACTTCGTTCGCGTGGATTAAGGTTTGTACTCCCGCGGGAACTCTCTTATTTCCCGGGATAAAAAGTAGCCTATGTGCTATTCCAGACTACAATCTATCTGTAACAAATGTCAGCCAAATCGGTTCAATCGTTGCGACATGATTGAGTAACAAACATACAAACTTTCACCTTTGTAATATTCTAGCTTCTGCCCGCGACTTCGTCTGCGTGGACTTCAGAATTGGATCCAAAAAAAATTATAAATGTGAAAGTAATAAAAAATGGAATAAAATTTACACCCATGCTATCGCTTGCGCTGTAATAGAAAAAATAGCTGCAGTTTTGCGTTTCAGCTGTTACGTATTTAATATGGTCGAGTCGCATTTATATTTTTGTTTGACGCACATAATTTAAATTAATATACTCCTATATACGACATTGTACGATTTATTATTTTCCGCCAGTACGTGTAAGTTTTGGGCACTCGATACTCTGGAGCAACCGACATAAAGCTGACCGTGTGAGAAGCAAGGAGTGCCCAAATGAATTCCTGCTACTTTCAACGTTTGGCCTTGGGATTTGTTAATAGTCATTGTAAATGCCAACTTTATGGGAAATTGCAGCCTCTTAAAATGAAATGGCAAATTATTTGGGATAATTGGTATTCGGGGAATTAACACGCTCTCTCCTTTAGCTGCTCCGGTAAGAATAGTGGCCTTTATGATATTTCTCCCCAGCTCTGTGACGCGCAACCTGGTGCCATTGCACAATCTCGGTGCATCAAGATTACGCATCAGCAGAACTGGGACGCCAACCTTAAGCTCGAGTTTATAGGAAGGCACCCCTGTTAATTCTAAGGTGTTAAGAAATTCTACAGGGTAAGATGTACTGTCGTCACTGCTCATCACCGTGTCTATTGATGTGTATATTTTTGATTCGCTGACTAACGCTTCCAAAATCGTATTGTTGATTTTATTGACGGCCTCATTTTTCGGCGATAGCACTGCCCTTTCACATAACCACTCATCATTTCTTATATTGTTCTCTAAGTTCGGAAAAACGTGCGAAATAAGTTCATCCTCTGTCGTTACTGGATGACAAAAATCATTGGTAAATTTAATTTTACCATCTAGGTCTGTTTCTAATCGACCCTCTCCAATTTGGAGCAGCTTAGATGCATAGGCACCTGATTCCAAATCATTGAAAAGTTGGACACGCGCTTTAATCGTTGAACCCAATTTGTTGAAATTTGGTACAGAGATAGATCCGACCTTAAAGAAGGACATAGGCTACCTTTTATCCCGACTCCTCAAGTGGTTCCCGTAGGAAAAATCAAAAATATATATGGGCGAAGCGCAGATAGCTTTGAAATTATAGCGGATTATAGGGATAGTTTGTAGTCAGAAAAGTGGCATAGGGTACTGTTTATGCCGGAAAAACATCTTATTCCTTCAGGAAAACACGTTTAGAGCGTGTTAACCGAATTACACGCGGACGAAGTTGCGGGCGAAAAGCTAGAATGATATAAAAATGAATTACTGGTTCGCTTCGCTCATTAACAATTTTTAATCTTACCACAGGAACTATTTGAGAGATCGGTATAGAAAGTATATACCGGTATAGAAAGTATAGCCTTTTCAATAGCATAGGTGACATGCATACCAAATTTCAAAACTGTCTGCCCGCGGCTTAGCTCGTAAAAAAAATTCAATTTTCCCTCGGGAACTACTTAAGGAATCGGGATAAAAGGTAGCCTATGTTCTTTTCCATGTCAAAGGCTACATGCATGCCAAATTTCATCCAAATCCGTTCAGCCGTTATTGCGTGATTGAGTAACAAACATCCAAACATCCAAACATCCACACTTTCACATTTATAATATTAGTAGGATAAGCATTTAAAGTTAAGTTATTATGATCACTTTATTATTGTACGCTTCTGTACATTCGCTGTAGCTGGGTTGGTTGGGTAGCAAGGAAAACTCTCGAAGAACTTTTCTTCTTTTATTGGGTACCGCTACCGCTTGCCGGTGGGAACTGTGCCGGCTTAAAATTCAGCCCGGTATTTATACAAATTTGGCCGAAAATATGTAGGCCCTCTGATTGGTGAAATTTTGCTATCGATCAGTGCACCAATCAGAGCGCATTATTTTAAACCAATCACAATTTAGTAATAATAATAGCTATTATTACATAATCAGGTATCTTTACTACTATGAGCTGTACCGTAGGGAAAGCCGCGGCATTTCTTGGAATTAGAGTGGTATCTTTATGGTTCCTAGCTGTACCGTTGGGAGAGCCGCGGTCTATTTCTAGGAATTAAGAAATCCGCACGGCCCCTGCTCCACATGGACCAGAAGCCCCAGCCTCCATACCAAGACGGCTGAAAGAACAACACCGGGGAAGTGCTCTTCCCCGCGCCCCGCCCGGGTAATGAGGCTACGCCTCGAAGCCCGCACCATTCGCTGGCCTCGGCCAGTGAAGACGACTCGTGCTGCTGTAGGAATTAACGAGGTATCTTTTCGGCTCGTTGCTGTACCGTAAGGAGAGCCGCGGCCTTTTTCCCTATGGGTTTTCTATTTTAATCTTTATTTATTATTTTCCCTATTCACTTATGAGATAATACATGAGACTTATGTACTTAAAACTATAAACAATCGCTATACTAATTACAAATTAATAACAACACAATAATTACAAATTAATTATGCTATTCGATTAGTCCACTATTATGCTGTCTCTTTCTTACACATGCACTTGCACTATATCGTCCCGCACAATTATCGAAGATGTGTGGCCTGTAAATCTTTTCTAAGAGGAGGAATCTGCTCAGTAGTGTGCCGTTTATGGGTTGCTCATGACGATGATGAAATAAAGGTTGGTAATCCTTACTAATATTTTAAATGCGAAAGTGTGTTTGTTTGTTTGTTTGTTTGTTGGTTGGTTGGTTTGTCCTTTAATCACGCCGCAACAGAGCTTCGACGTGACTCGACGATCGACTTGATTTTTTGCATGGGTATAGTTGAGGACCTGGAGAGTGACATAGGCTACTGTTTATCCCGGAAAATCAAAGAGTTCCCGAGGGATTTTAAAAACTAAATCCACGCGGACGAAGTCGCGGGCTTCAGCTAGTTAATTTATATACTATCATAGACACACATTGTCTATAGAGTAGATAGATTGCACCCTTTCTCTTCCACATTACTTTTACTAAACCCCATTTAGTTCGCGTGTGAAATGTTTGCGAGACGTATTCTTCTCTCGCATGAGAGGATGGTTGTATTATGGCCGTATATGGGCTATTTATTTGTATTATGGATAACGTATTGTTTACCGCGCTAGCTAGAACGGAAACTTTTTGCTTTTTTAAGGGTCGATTTCACCAACAAATAAAATAATCTAAATATATAAAAGGCAAAGGTGACTGACTGACTGACTGACTGACTGGTCTATCAACGCACAGCTCTAACCACTGGACGGATCGGGCTGAAATTTTGCACGCAGATAGTCATTATGACGTAGACGTCCGCTAAGAAGGGATTTTTGAAAATTCCAACCCCAAGAGGGTTAAATGGGGGTTGAAAGTTTGTATAAAACTTCGTCATTTATCAAATTATTTTTCATGTAATATCCATGAAACTTTAATTTTTGGGCTTTCGATAAAAAAATAAGAAATACGTAATTCGCAACTTTTGAAAATTCCACCCCCAGAGACTTCAAATAGGGGATGAAAATTTGTATAAAAGTCCAGATTTTTTCCAGGTCTATCAACGCACAGCTCTAACCACTGGACGGATCGGGCTGAAATTTTGTTGAAAGTCCAGATTTTTAAGTTAATTTTCAAGTAATATCCATCAAACTTGGTATTTTGCCTTTCAATTGAAAATAAAGAAGTACGCGTTTGACAGTTTTTAAATGATCAACTCCCAATGGAGTTAAATAGAGGGTGAATGATTGTTATTAAGTCTGTCGTTTTTCAACTTAGGTAAAACCATGAAACTTGGTATGTTGGCTTTTTACGGAGATACGAATCGCGTTAGGTTGGATTTTAATTACCATTAAAAATCTAACTTAACGTGAGCTAACCAACCGCTAAGAAACCATTTTTGAAAATTCAACCTCTAAGGGGGTAAAATAGGGGTTTGAAAAATCGAACTTAACGTGAGCGAAGCCGCGGGCAAAAGCTAGTGTACATATAAAATTATTTTTAAAAAACCGACTTCAAACGCTACTACAAAGTATAGTAGTACAAAGTAATTTTAGTTACAAAAATTATTTTACACTTTGAATTATTAGTTACTAAAATTATTTTATACTTTGTAGTGGTGTTTGAAGTCAGTTTTCAGGGTTCCGTACCCAAAGGGTGCTAACGGGACCCTATTACTATAAGCCTCCGCTGTCCATCTGTCCGTCCGTCCGTATGTCAGCGGGCTATATCTCGTAAACCGTAATAGGTAGCCAGTTGCAATTTTCACATATTGTGTATTTCTATTGCCGCTATAACAACAAATAATAAAAATTAAATTAAAAAATAAAGGGGCTCCCATACATGGAAAAGTAGTCGAAATAAAATTTTATTTTTTACCCTGGCATGGCATGTGGGGTGTCATTGTCTAGAACTCATTAAGTAGTGTTGGTTATATACTCAAAGTTCAAATATATTTTTTATTATTTTTTAGCTACAAAAGTGAAGAAATGGGGGGGCATCAAAGTTTTCGGTGTTAGACCACTTTTGTTACGGGGTCTATCTCAAAAAGTAAACTACTTAGGAATTTAAATTTCTGTATATTATGTATTATAAATAAAATAAATAAATAAATAAATAAAAAAGCCCTTTATTTCTAATACGTTACAGAATTACAATTAGATCTATTCGCTTAGTTACATTATTCTTTAATTTATTTATATAATCATTTTAACTTTCACAATTTGACAAAATAAAGATTTATTAAATTAATACTACAAATTACATCATTCATATCAATATTTAAGATAATAAAATAATCAGGTCAAATATATTATACATTAATTAAAAGTAAAATAGTTAAATTATCAGGTCAAATATACATTAAAATACAATTCTATGTCAATAATTAATATGTAAATTAGCGAAAATACTTAATTAAAAAATATCATATTTCACGCATAAGTTGCCTCTACGGCGTAGGCCTCCCCCAGATCTTTCCAGCGCTTCCTGTCTCTAGCCTGTCGCATCCAGTCTGGTCCGCATTTTTCCAAAAATATGTCCCGCCACCTCTTCCTTTGGCGGCCTTTTTTCCTTTTCCTTCCTCTTGGTATCCATTCGGTAACTCTTTTCGTCCATCTCATATTGTCTAATCTACAAACGTGTCCAGCCCACTTCCATTTTAATGTCCTAATTCTTTTCCTTATGTCCATCAGTTTAGTTCTCTTACGAATGTTTTTGTTACTTATTCTGTCTTTCAGCCTAACACCGAGCATGCTTCTCTCCATCTTCCTCTGGCAGATAGCTAATTTTTCTTCTTCTTGCTTCCGTAGTGACCATGTCTGACATCCATATGTCAGACATGGCAATATCGCGACTTCGTACAACTTCTTTTTTATTTTTATATTAATCTCGCTGCTTTTCATTACCTCCTTAAAACTCCAAAACTTTCTCCACGCCATGGCGATTCTTCTATGTATTTCCTTCTCAGTACAGTTTTCAAAGGAGACGGACTGGCCTAGGTACACATATTCTTTCACATACTCTATATTTTCACATCCTACTCTTATGTCTTTCTTTTCGGCGTTTGTTAAAATTTTGGTTTTAGAGATGTTCAAAAATAAACCAGCTTTTTTACTCTCCCGTGCCAGTTCCTCTACCATGCTGCCAAGATCCGAAGCATTTTCTGCAAACACTACGATATCGTCTGCGAAGCGCAAGTGACTCAGAAATTATGTATTATATAATGTATTTAAAAAGTACTGAAAACACCGATTTATGATGCGGTTTATAAGTAATTGTGGCCAAAACAAACGAGCATTTTTCCCCATATGCTCATTTAGTATTTAAGTAGGTAAGTTAAGTATATCTAAGAACTAAGATTTTTAAATATCTAGTAAGACTAGAAAAGTGATTTGGTCATATGTACGGAACCCTAAAAGAGCGAGGCCCGACTCGCACTTGGCCGATTTTTTTTAAATAAATAAACATTTATTCATATTTTAAGGTAGTACTTAAACAGAAAAAAATACAAAAGAAGACTAAAACTTAAGTAACACTAAATTCATAATATTATTGTTCATAAGAAGCTTTTAATAACGGTAACGTCATAGGAAAAATCTTCACATTTTCTGATCGCGAGCGATTTGCTCTTATTCATTAAGGAGTTTTCTTCTTCCATCACCGAAGGTATACATCAGATCTTCACCAAATTTAAATGTTACGAACTTGATGGTAGGTATGTCCTTTCAAATAAAAAAAGTATATTGAAATCAGTTCAGATTTGCTTACTCCAGTAACAACGACAAAAAAATACGCGTCTAATTGAGAACCTCCTCCTTTTTTTGAAGTCGGTTGAAATAGTTATTTGTGTTATATGGGGCCAAAGAGATTTTTTGTTCCCCGAGGGCGTTATTTTGAATTCAGGGAAGGAGTCTATAGTAGAATCCCGAGCGCAGCGACGGATTCTAAACTAGAATTCTGAGCGTAGCGAGGAATTCAATATACGCCGCCCGAGAACAAAATATTTTGGCCCCGAATGACACACAATATTTTTCATCATTACCTATGAGAAAAAGCTAGGAGTATCAACCTACTACGTATAGACATCGTATATTGAAAGTTTAAATAAAACACAAATAAATTATTATTAAATAATTAAACATTAATATTTATGTTGGATACAGTATGGGCGTATATATATATATATACAGTGTGTCCGGACACGAACTAGCGATATTTTAAACACTTATATAACAACTATTTTTAAGTACAAATACACTCTCAACATGGGCCCAATCCACTTCCCCTCTATGTGGCAGCCATTTTGTTTTTTTGTTGAAATATTCTCTAAGCGTGTACAAATAAAATCATATCTCTCAAAGTTTTGGTCTTACTAAGATAAAAATGGGCTTATTCGAAGGGCAAAAATACTGTCCTACCGTCTACATTACAAAAAAAAGTGTTCACATTTCCATAACCTTTGAAAAAAATATGAAACCCGAAAAAAATAATCGTAAAATCATGCAAATCAACAAATTATTGTAAATAACTGCAAAAACACCCCCGACAACCCTATTTATTTTTTTACTAGATTGAGAGATTTTGAGCTAAGCTATAATACAACATTTAATTTATAACTGTATGTCTAATATTTTCAGAGTTATTGTTGTTTGAACATAGCGCATACGCAAGCACAAAAGGCCTTTGTCGGAACCCGAAACAGTAAATCATTAAAAACACATAACATTCATGCGTATGCGCCATGTTCAAACAACAATAACTCTGAAAGTATTAGACATACAGTTATAAATTAAATGTTGTATTATAGCTTAGCTCAAAATCTCTCAATCTAGTAAAAAAATAAATAGGGTTGTCGGGGGTGTTTTTGCAGTTATTTACAATAATTTGTTGATTTGCATGATTTTACGATTATTTTTTTCGGGTTTCATATTTTTTTCAAAGGTTATGGAAATGTGAACACTTTTTTTTGTAATGTAGACGGTAGGACAGTATTTTTGCCCTTCGAATAAGCCCATTTTTATCTTAGTAAGACCAAAACTTTGAGAGATATGATTTTATTTGTACACGCTTAGAGAATATTTCAACAAAAAAACAAAATGGCTGCCACATAGAGGGGAAGTGGATTGGGCCCATGTTTAGAGTGTATTTGTACTTAAATATAGTTGTTATATAAGTGTTTAAAATATCGCTAGTTCGTGTCCGGACACACTGTATATATATATATATATATATATATCCGATCAACAAATTGATCACGTGACTTATCGAAGACAACAGCTTCTCAAACATATTATTTGAATTTCGACAAATACTAAAGCACGAACGCGGACCAATCAGAAGAGAGAAATGAAAAGTCCCATGGGGTTAAAATTAAATTTTGCTCCCGCTATCCTCTGAAGCCAATATTCGTTTTTCGAATAGGTATGATGAAAAGGGTATTTTATCAAAATATGACGGGAAATAAACACTGATATACATTCATTTATAAATGTGCGCGAACTTCCGATGTGTCATTACTCATTACTTCATTGGATACCTACTCACTAGTCAATAGCTCCAGTGAATCATTATTACTAAGTACACTATTATGTGAAACTACAATTTTTTCTATTCAATTACTCTTCTGGGAACTTAACTAAATATTGTTGTATTTATACAGTATAAGCCTCAATAGCCCAACGGTTAAAGGTGCGGACTGAAAACTTAAAGGTCGCAGGTTCGAATCCTACCCGTTGCACTATTGTCGTACCCACTCCAAACACAAGCTTTCCGCTTATTTGGAGGGGAGAGGAGGATATGAGTCAACTTCAACTTGGCTGATATTCTTTAAAAAAAAAAAAATTATGTTATGGAATAATAGTCGAATGTACCTATGCACCATCCTTACAAATATTCATGGGTAGGTAAGGCACTAATGTTATAAATGCGTACCTAAGTGTGTTTGTTACAATAGTGCTAGCAGGTGCTAGCCAAATTTTGGAAGTTGTATAGGTATTGTGGCTGATTGTAAATTGAACTACTAATTTTATAATATCACCGTACTATGTACCTAATTACAATCAAGCAAAAAATCTCTTAATATTCCTATTCTAATATAATTTGATATTGGATTAATTTTTTTTGAATGAAAATGATCAATTCCGAAACTGGCCCTCATTAACTTTAATTACTCCTGCGATAATAGCTAAATCAAATTAGTTATAATTATTTTCAAACTAAACTACCCAATTTCTTATCTTTCTCTCTAAATAATTAATTATCGTCCATTTAAATAAATAATATTCCAACACCATTAGCGTCCTCTCTTGACCACTCCCAAACGCGCTCCTTACATAAATGCAGTTTGATTCTTGATAATGTTATATAGCTATAGAAGGTAGCTAAATTTAGGGTTTCAAAAAACCCCCAGGAACCCTCTATGTTACTGGGATTTATTTATTCCGTGACTGGGATAAAAGGTAGCCTATGTCACTACCCAAGTCCGAAGGACTGTTACTGCGTGATTGAAGGAAAAACCAACAACATAATTGAAGCATAGATAGCCTAGTGGTTAGGACTATGGTCTCCTATTCGGGGGGTCGCAGGTTCGATCGCGGGTACGCACCTCTGACTGTTCGGAGTCAAGTGCGTTTAAGCAATTAACTATCATTTGCTTCAACGGTGAAGGAAAACATCGTGAGGAAACCTGCACATCTGAGAGTTCTTCATAATGTTCTCGAAGGTGTGTTAAGTCCACCAATTCGCATTGGGCCAGCGTGGTGGACTATGTCCTATAACCCTTCTGTGCCGTTGATGGGTTGCTAATGATGAATGATGAAATCAATAATTTATTATTATGAGTTATAAAATAGCATTTCAGGGTAAACTGAATGCCTAGTCATTTTAAAATAATGACTCAAATTACCGAATGCGAGTCATAGTAGCGCTGCAAGTGTTCCTTACCTTGGAAAGTTAAATTATATGATAACTAGCTGATGCCCGCAACTTCGTCCGCGTGGATATAGTTTTTAAAGTCCCTCGGGAACTCTTTGAATTTCTGGGATAAAAAGTAGCCTATGTCACTCTCCAGGTCCTCAACTAACTATACCCATGCAAAAAATCAGGTTGATCCGTAGCTCTGTTGCGGCGTGATTGAAGGATAAAACAACAAACACACTTTCGCATTTATAATAATTAGTATGATATGATAATGAGGTTAATTAGAGTTGAAGAAACTCCTAAGTAGTTGTTTCTTACAATTATAAGTTTCTCCATTATAAAGGTGGAAGTTCAAGTCAAGTCACTGAGCAGAGGTGCAATTGTCTAAAAGTTATTCCGTTGATCGTATTCGTATTCAATGACATTAGCGTCAAAGTAAAATAAACCATAACAGCATTGCATTAGAGCTCAATTTCGTGTATGCATTCTGATACGTTTTGACGTATACGATACGCTTCATATTGAAATCGGTTGTACTGAATTTGTGACTAAATCAATACAATCAAGGATTATTTTACTTTGACTTAAATGAATACGAAAACGATCAATGGAATAAGTTTAGACAATCGCACCTCTGGGTACCAATTGTCTAAAGGTTATTATTACATTGATCGTAGTCTTATTCGATGACAATTGCGTCAAAGTAAAATTATCCTTGATTGTATTGATTTAAAGTCACAAATTCAGTACGACTGATTTTAAATTAAGCGTTATGGAGCGTATCGTACATACGTAAACGTATAAGATTGCATACATGAAATTGAGCTCTGATTCCATGCAGTTGTGGTTTATTTTACTTTGACGCTAATGTCAACGAATACGATTACGATCAATGGAATAACTTTAGACAATCGCACGTCTTGTCAAGTCACTCGCTGATCTTCCACTTACAACCGCAAATAGAAAATGGCGAGGAACAGACAGAGTGGATGGCTATTGCTACCAACGCCATGAAGATACTTAAATATGGACACGACCTTCAGCAATGAACTGAACCAGAAAAAAAAGTTAATTCTTATTCGACCGATTCGAAAAAAAATAAGTGAGTGTCGTGGAACACTCGGTTGGAACGAAGTTCCTTTTAATAATAAATTAATACTAAAAATAAAAAAAATAGGGAAAAATTCCGCACGTAGAAATTATTTAAAATAAAATTGAAAATAGAAAATTCAGTCTGTCGAGCTGGGATTCGAACCATTGACCTTTATGCAACTGTAGAAACCACAAGGCTACGGAGATCTAATATTGTAGTGTGAAAATATTGAAAACAATGCCAAATTCACATTCAAAAAGTGTCGGTTCAATTTAGTCTTAATTTTTTCCGTCTAGCCCCCTTTCGCATCGCGCGATAAGGAACTACGTTCCAATAAACGCCTTTTTTTTGGAACCGCATATTTCATAACAGACTTTGTTTTCAATGGATATTCACTGATTTCTTAAAATTGTGCTTACCGAAGACATCTTTTTATTTAAAACCGGGATAAAATCCTCATAGTTTCATCCCGTCCGTCTATGTTTTCATCTAGGTATATTATCCATATACCATATCCACATACCATCAACCATATTGATCAAAAACTTATTTTTTAAGCATTGTAGTACGGAACCCAACAGAACGCATTCACTGACAAGCAAAAATATGTATTAATAATTACTACAATTACATTGTAAGTAAATAATATTAACCATAGCACGCGTATTAGTCAGTTATCATTTAGACTTTGACAAGCATAGATGAAGATTTTTTTATATGAATAACAATAAGATAATTTTAAGTTTAAAATGTCAATGTGTAATGTTTTGTGCAGTGTTTTGATAGTGAATGTTTTAATTAGTGAGTGCTCAAATATTTTCCACGAGGGTTCCAAGATAGTTTATCGACCGGATGATGACTCGGAATATTTTGGTTATTCTGTGATTTTAAGTAATCAGAGGTATGTTTTCTTTAATGTACTTGTGTAATGTAATTTAAAGTTGCAGTAGTACATACATGAAGAGTCCATACGCTATGGCTGTACAAATATATAATAAGTTACCAACCGACTTCGAGAAATTGACATTAAATGAGTTTAAGAGCAAACTGAATAAATTCCTCTTAGAAAAATGTTATTATGAGGTTAAGGAATATTTAATGGAATAATAAATAATTACTTTATAACATTGTAGATTTTACAGAGTTGTTGACATTTTGTTTTTATTGCTCATTTTTATTGTGTTGTATGATGTTTCTCTTTAAATTTATTCTATAGTAATTTATTAACTTATCATTTCAACTGTTTTTAATTTTATTGAAATTTTGGAAAATAATGACATACAATTATCTATATTGTGCTAATAACTTGGCTTTTTTGAATTAGTGACGTAAAAATTTAAATAATGTAGGTAACTTAAAAAAAACCTCACAATTTGTACACCATTGTATGGTAGAACATGTATGGAAAATACTATTTACTTACTATAAGATCTATAATATTATGTACCCATGTTCGAGCAAATAAAGATTATTATTGACCGAGCGAAGCGAGGTCTCTGAGTTTACTAGAGCGATTTGCACTTGTCCGTCCGTCCGTCCGTCCGTCCGTCCGTCCGTCTGTCAGAGCCTCATAACTTTTGAATTACTGAACGTACCTACGTAAAGAGACTCCTACATAGGGGATGATTTAGGTATGTTTGGTGAAAACGGGCATAATAATAATAATGTCAGTTTTGGTCGTCATGTATCGATTGAATGAATAATCATGGGATACCGTTACCGCGAGGTCTCAGTTCGGGGCGAACCACTAGTTATTATTAACCGATAGACGTCCACTGCTGGACAAAGGTCTCTTGCATGGACTTCCACAGGCTTCGGTCTTACGCCGCCTGTAAAATTAGGTAATGTAAATTATAATAACAAGTGGTTCGCCCCGAACTGAGACCTCGCGGTAACGGTTTCCCATTATTACTTATTCATTCAATAGATACATGACGATCAAAATTGACATTATTATTATGCCCGTTTTCACCAACCATACCTAAATCATCCCCTTTGTAGAAGTCTCTTTACGTAGGTAGCCCCTAAATACAATCCTAACATCCCAATGTCATTTTCACCTTTAGTTGTCCCGTAGAGGTTCGTAAAAACAAACTTGACAGAAAGTGTCAACTAACTTAACATAGGTAGCCCGTAAAGGTTAGGGAACTGTTATAGTAAAATCCTCAAGGCCTCAATCAAACTTAGGTATAGTTTTTTGGAATATTCAAATTAAATTACTTGTACACAGCGTCAACTATCGACACGATCAGAAAACATGTAAAAACAAACTGCAACGTGAAGTTTTATTGATGTTTGCTAAATGACTAAATAATAATTTTAATTGAATAATATGTTACATATAGCTGCATTTGCTATATGAGATGAGAGCGCCATCTATTGACATCATTGTGAAGTTCTGTTGTTGCTGCTCATTAAAAGTTAAATAATTTAGTTTCCTTATTACATTTATCTAATTTTAGTATTTGTTGTTCAAGTACATGATATTACGCTAAAATTATAAAACTTTCAAGGAACAACTCTCAATGGTTATTACGTTGTGAGGTCAAATATAATCTCCACTTTGAAAGCCCCCCATTTCGTCAATTTTAGGAAAAAAATAAAAAAAAAAATACTTTTGTACTCTGTTCCAAATTATCTTTAAAATGAGGTACTGTAACCCTATGAAATGCAAAAATTTTTTTTTCTTCGCATTCGCTTCTATGAGAGCCCCCCTGAAATAAAGATTTTTATAACTTTTTAAGCCATTTTCGGCTGGAGGCCATCGGTTTACATATTATATCTAAAATTGAAGTAATTACGTTCAGTAATTCAGAAGTTATAAGGCTCTGACAGACGGACGGACGGACGGACGGACAAGTGCAAATTCACTCAAGTAGACTCAAAGACCTTCGCTTCGCTCGGTCGATAAATACCAAATTGGCGCAATAAACCGAAGAAGATTCACTTAACTTAAACACAACCGTCTTGAAATTATTTGTTTATCTCGTTTAGATTACTCGTCGGTGCGCCTAAAGCGAGAAGCAGGTTAAACCAGAGAATATCATCAGGACAAGTGTTCAAATGTCCCGTCCGAGATTTGGATGCGAACCACAACGTCACCTGCGTGCCCATAGGAGTGGCCAACGAAAGTAAGAGTGCAACTTACAAAATAGTGTAAACCTGTCGAATCGTCACCGAGCTCTGTTGGGTATCGTCCGAAAAGGTTTGAGATGTCTTGATGCGGGTTGTTACGTTCCCTCAAATATGGTTCAGCTAAGCAACGGCTGGGTCATGCGTCATGCTCGTGAATGGGTGCCACCGGCGGGAATGGGGCTACATTATGTCTGCCCATCTTAAGATATATTGCATTGTTAGTAGGTATGCATTTTTTGAACTCTCCTCATTGTAGAAACACTGCATACATAGCATAGTATCTTATGTATTGTAAACTTGTTTTAAAAAGAGCAACCGCCGAGTTTCTTGCTGGTTCTTCTCGGCAGGAAGGGCATTCCGAACCAGAGGTAGAGTCAGACGATTCAAAAGCACTTGTAAAAAGTTGTGAAGTGAATAAAAAATATTTCTATTTTATTTTATTCTATTCTATTCTTGTCGTCGAAAATACCTCAGTGCCTGAGGACAAAATTTTCGAACAATGCAAGATGTCACCAGTGATGATTTATTGATCCCAGTCATGGCCACCAGCTATGGAACTCATAAGAAGGACCAGGGTTGCTTAGCGGGCGATGAGAGAACTATGATCGGAGTATTCTTGCTCGATCATTTATCAGGAATGAGGAAATTCGTAGGAAAACCAGAATCACCGACATAGCTCATCGATAAAGTAAGAAGTGTTATAATGGTCATAGGGGTCCCAAGTAGGGTTTGGGGATTTCCAACAATTTCAAAGTCCCGGGACACGAGACACCCTACAATCAATGTCCCGGGAATTCCCGGGACTTCGAGACTTAAGAATTTTTTTTTGTTTTTTTTTTTAGGGGTAAGCGTTTTTTAACGAATTTTAATTGAGTTAATGTCTGGTGAAACGTAATTAAAAAAAGGCAGTTTTTTGTAAAAATCAACATTAATTTGTTAAACATTTATTAATCAGAAAATTAAATCTTAATAACTTTAACGTTAATTTTAGTCTTAATAATTGCTTTGTTTACTTCTTTTAATCACACACAGATTCACATTTAAGTAGTTAAATCTCATACTTATAAAACGAACTTAGTTAAAAATCATACTAATTATTAATAACTTTACTATTATTAGTAATTCTAGTATCTAATCTTTGGTCATAATTAACAATTTTGATAATCTTGTCTCGTCTCGAGTCTCGACCCGAAAGTCCCGGGACTCGAGACAACTAAAATTACGAAAAGTCCCAGGACTTCGAGACACGAGACGTCCCGGGACCCAAACCCTAGTCCCAAGGTGCTGGAATCGCGACCTCGTATCAGAAAGTACAGTATATATCCTCCCACTTCAGATCTCCCACTAGGTGGGTAGACGACATCAGCCAAGTCGCAGGAAGCCTCAAAAAAATATTTTCATTTTAATTTTCAATTTTCTTTTTTTACCGCGGTTAATTGCCTCATCTGGTGACAGAAGGGCTGGCTCATTTTTTGCGCAAAGGATCAGCCTGGCTGTCCAGCGCGCAAACGCAGCCAGTATTCTTGACACCCACGCGGGCATGATTTGTATAGTAATTAGATTAGTTTAGCTATAAGTTTTTTTGTAACATTTTAGGAAAAAAAATTAATAATTATTATTATTTATCGTGCAAGCAGTGATAGCCTAGTGGTTTGGACTGTGGTCTCCTATTTGGGGGGTCGCAGGTTCGATCCCTGGTACGCACCTCTGACTTCTCGAAGTCAAGTGCGTTTAAGCAATTAAATATCACTTGCCTCAACGGTGAAGGAAAACATCGTGAGGAAACCTGCACACCTGAGAGTTCTTCATAATGCTCTCGAAGGTGTGTGAAGTCCACCAATTCGCATTGGGCCATTGGCATTGGCGTGGTAGACTATGGCCTATAATCCTTCTCTGAGAGGAGACCTGCGCTCAGTAGTGAGCCGTTGATGGGTTGCTAATGATGATGAAAATGATGATTATTTATCGCGTTTCAGTCGAGGACAGAATTTTCGCGAGATCTTTTGGCCGTGAGGAGTTGTTCAAAGATGGCATGTGGTTCGGAGCTTCGCTTAGCACGACCCCCAATGGAGCTGTGTTCGTAAGCAAATCTATTTAATTTTTTTTCTGTGTTCATCATATTGTGATCAGTCGACTATGAGCAGATGCGTTTTGAGGATAAGAATCTATTTAGATAATACTTATAATAAACTAGCTGACGCCCGCGACTTCGTTTTATTTTTTTTGCATAATAAAAATTATGCAAAAAAATAAAATTAAAAAACAAACAAACAAGAAAAGCGCACTGTCACTACTTCGCGAGTGAGATTCGTACCTGCGACATCATACACCATACGGTAAAGAAAGCGGTCGCTCGCCCACTGCGCCAAACAGAGCTACTTGTGAACCTCTAAAATGTTGAACGCTTACTGAACGACGGTGTTAGGTTTATTTTCGTTACGGAATTTCTTGATTCGGTTGCCGCGCTCAAACTGTTTGTCCTAGTTCAAAGCCCGCGATATAAGCTATGCAATAGCTTAAAACTACCCACTTATCACACATAGTCGGTGAGTCATCTGAGACACAGGCCGAATCAGAAACTCTGAAAACGTTTTTCAATTAGTTCTCTAAAATTTCGCAGATGTGTGCACCACGTTGGACAAAACCCTACAAGAATACGCATTTGTTACAACACGGAATGTGTTACATGCTGTCATCGAGAATGGGAAAGGAATACCTTCCTCTTTATGATCCGAGTAAGATTACGATTTTTCATACTATCAATAATGTGCACCATATTTTTCTTCTCACATAGACTAAACTAGCGGCACGCTATGATGGCCGGTTTGACGTTTGTCCGCTCATGAAGTTCCGTATTAATTGATAACGACTTTGAAGGAAATAATTGTATTACTTTATTGACGATAGTGATGTGCAGAGATTCATAAATTTTATCGAATGTAGTTTTAGGTTTAGGACTCAAAATTTATTTATTAAATTGATTTCTAAAATGTATACAAGTGTAGAAAAATCAGTTTGCACCATTTAAGGGGTGAATGTACTTGTGAATATGAACAATTTTCACTATGTGGACAAACCTCTGAAATCGCAAAAAAATATCAGCTGTTTCATACAAAAGGTAAAATTTTTATTTTTATATGATATATACCACAACTCGGCATTTGGTTTTCTAAATTGAAAATTTTTAAAAATGGAATCTAATACGATCGTCACATAGGATCGCTGGCTAGCACAACTACTACCTCCGGCAAACTCGCGTCAATGCTCAATGCAAAACAAAGCAGTTTCGAATTGACGTTGCTTCGAAAAGTATAAACTGTCAGTGCAATGCGATTGTGATATAGTTTTGACCTGGCTTTGGATTTCAAATATTGATACTGCATTACTGTTGACCCTTGCTCGTTAATTTGGACTCTGTTCAAGCCCTTTGTTGTGGATTTCGTCGATATGACCGAACGTACGCAGAGAACTGTTCTAAATAGTCAGACACGTTAAAAGCGGAATTAGTACGTCTTTTAAAAGAAAACAAACCAACCAAGATCCGATACGTCATTGACGAAATAGCATTAGAACATGGGCACAGAGTTATACGGTTACCGCCTTACCATTGTGAGTATAATGCGATTGAGTTGGTGTGGGCTCAAATTAAGGGATATGCTGCAAGACACAATACAGAACCCCCATTTACCACAAAAAAAATGCTAAAATTATTAGAAGAAGCTTGTGAACATGTGACTAAAGGAGACTGGGAAAAGGTTGTGAATAGAACTGTTAAATTAATAAGGGAAGATTATGAAAGAGATGTGAAAATAGATAATATTATAGAAAACGAACATATAATTATTAATGTAGGTGATGATAGCAGTGACGACAGTGAAAATAGTAGTATGGACGAATCTGATTAATTATGGCCTTTTGTGGCACCTTTTTTGGTATCTTTTGTATTCATATGTTTCTTGTGTGCATATAAAGTATGTATATTCATTTTCATTCAAATATTCAGTTCGTTCAAATAAATAAAATAAACATATACATTTTTGTTTTATTAAACCTATTTAATCAGGTACAAAAACAAAACTTAATTGTTTTTTGTTCGAGAATAAATTGACATTCCACATCACTATTGTAATGTGTCAAACCGGCCATCATAGCGTGCCGCTAGTTTAGTACAGTACGCGGCGATATACAGGTGGAAAAAAATTATGGGCCCTGGAGGGGAACTACCTTAAATCCTTAACTTAGAGCATTTTACTTTTAGGAAACATTCCCTTATTTTTAAAAAGAAACAAAGCTGCATTCAAAGTTTTTCAAAAATTGGCTTGTCTCACCCGGGAATCGAACCAGCTAAAAATTCAAAAAATAAACACCCGCTATTTTATTGCACTAGTCGATACAGTCGATGTAAAATATAAAATTACATCTCAACAAGGTACTTTAATTTAATTCAATTTAATTACATCTCAACAAGGTACTTAGAGATAATTAGCAAGCTTACACTTCATACAATGTCTTTGGATGTTAGACTTATAAGAAAATTATAACGTGTCTTTTATTTTTTGAAGGTGAAGAGTTCTAGGGAATGTTGATTAGAGAAATTTGATTTTATGGGTATCTTGTACGACAGACGAGTGTAAGACATAATGTTTCTTGGAGAAATTTTATCTTTAATATCGACTGTATCGACTAGTGCATTAAAATAGCGGGTGTTTATTTTTTGAATTTTTAGCTGGTTCGATTCCCGGGTGAGACAAGCGAATTTTTGAAAAACTTTGAATGCAGTTTTGTTTCTTTTTAAAAATAAGGGACTGTTTCCTTTGAGTAAAATTATCTAACTTGAGGATTTAAGGCAGGTCCCCTCCAGGGCCCATAATTTTTTTCCACCCTGTATATTGCACATCAGCCTTTGGAAATTGGAATAAAGCGCTATTCTTTTCTATTCACAGTTCGGCTGCATTTTTTTTATATATGTTACGTGATTACTTACCACTTGAATTTCTGGCTAGCTTTCCTTGCAATAGAATAGAAATAGCGTTTTATTCCAAAGGCCGATGTGCAATATATATCGCCGGGTACTGTAATCCTAATAGAGAGAGTTTTTTTTTTTAAAGAATATCAACCAAGTTGAACTTGACTAATATTCTCCTCTCCCCTCCAAATAAGCGGAAAGCTTGTGTCAGGAGTGGGTACGACAATAGTGCAACGGGTGGGATTCGAACCTGCGACCTTTCAGATTTCAGTCCGCACCTTTAACCGTTGGGCTATTGAGGTTGAAGTGTTATAGGATCCAGCCAGACCTACATTGGATCACAGTGACTTCCAGAGTGCCTAGCAAGCCACTGATGGATCCAGTCAGCCCCCCGATTGTCTAAAAGTCGCCGATCAAAACTTATTCATTTCATGGCATTAGCATCACAGTAAAATAAACCACAACAGTATTGTATTAGAACTTAATTTTGTGTATGCATTCTTATAAGTATATTTGTAAGATAAGCTCCATAACGGTCCATGTTAAAATCGGTTGTACTGAATTTGTGACTTTAAATCAATACAATCAAGGATTATTTTGCTTTGACGGTAATGCCATCGAGTGCGAGTGCGATCGGTATAACCTTTAGACAGTTGGTACCCAGAT
This sequence comes from Oeneis ivallda, assembly GCA_029955525.1. Lineage (NCBI taxonomy): Eukaryota > Metazoa > Arthropoda > Insecta > Lepidoptera > Nymphalidae > Oeneis > Oeneis ivallda. The sequence continues at coordinate 3,153,736 of JARPMR010000010.1, read as the reverse complement.
CTTAGTGGACAAGTAGTGGACTGGGGAAAAATGCTTCTGTAATATTATTACGCTTACTATCGAAAGATAATTGACATTGCCCAGCGTGTTGCGAAGCTAAAGTGGAAATGGAAGAGCACATAGTTCGAAGAGCAGAATATGGTCGTTGGGTCCCAAAACGCTGGAGTAGCGACCCCGCACCGAGAAGAGATGTGTTGGCAGACCCTCCATTAGGTGAACCGATGACATCAGACATCAGGGGGCCGCTGAATACAAGCAGGTCAAGAGTTCTGTGGAGGTCCATTTGTCCAGCAGTTGAAGTTTATCAATTGATCAAGAAGAATGATTTTTTGTCTGGTGGGAGGCTTTCATTGGCCGTGGCTAGTTACCACCCTACCATCAAAGACGTGCCGCCAAGCGATTTAGCGTTCCGGCACGATGGCGTGTAAAAACCAATTAAGGGTATGGGTTGAATTTTCACTGCCATACCCCTTCCAAGTTAGTCCGCTACCATCTTAGACTGCATCGTCACTTATCATCAGGTGAGATCGCAGTCAAGGACTATCTTGTCATCGAATAAAAAAAAAAGAAGTTATGAAGAGATTTGTTTCAGACCGCCAAGCCTGCCTGAGCGATCATCGACGGCCAGAGTACGGCGAGTTTGGCACCAACCTCAACTTCTACGCGTACGGTCAAGCCGGCTTTTCAGTAAAAGTGTCCGAAACCGGTGTTATCCTTGGCGCACCAGGATTAGTACAATGGACAGGTAAGGCTATGTTCACACTAAACGTATTGTCAGCCACCGACTGTGAGCTAGCGTTACGCGGTTTACTGCTTTTCCATTGTATATTCAACTTATCGTTCACACCAAACCGACAATACGCTATGGGTAGTCGCTGACTCTTGGCGATCAATTTACTATCAAATCAATTATTATACTACGCCACTACGCACCGCAGACGCTGATTGTCTATGGAGTTATGACGTATTGTTTAAAAAAAAACTTGAGAGGTGTCAAGGGACACCCGGATGGAACGTAGTTCCTTTCGATTAATTAATTTGGCATTGTGTTCGGCATTTTCGCGGTACAATAATGGGTCTCCGTAGCCTTGTGGCTTCTGCAGTCGCCTAACAGCCATAGGTCGATGGTTCGAATCCCAGCTCGACAGACCGAATTTTCCATTTTCAATTTTATTTTAAACAATTTCTACATTTAGAACCTTTCCCTAATTTTTTATGACTTATAAGTTATAAAAAATTAGGGAAAAATTCCACATGTAGAAATTATTTAAAATAAAATAGAAAATAGAAAATTCAGTCTGTCGAGCTGGGATTCGAACCATCGACTTTTAACTGTTAGGCGACTGCAGAAGCCACAAGGCTACGGAGACCCAATATTGTACCGCGAAAATACCGAACACAATGCCTTCAAAAAAGTGTCGATCCGTCTAGCCCCCTTCCGAGTTCCGCACCGCGCGATAAGGAACTACGTTAAAAAAAATAATAATAATAGCATAGTGTGAATGAAAAATGCAGTCTGACTTCACGTTCACACTGGGGCTCGCATTAAGCCTGTTCACAATCGGCGGCTGACTATCCGTTTGGTGTGAACAAAGCCTAACTACATCAAAAATTGTATATATTTGTAGTCGTCGGTCCTTTAACTAAAACAGTTGACTTCTCACTCCAAAACAATAGTGTTATAGGCTTATTCCTAAATTAAAGGACATATTACTGTAGTTATCGCACGTAATTTAAGTACTTACATACGTGTAGAAAAAGCTGTGATAACCTAAAAGTTAAGACTTCGGCTTCCTTTTCTAGAGTTTTTATTGCTGGTTCGATCCTCTGGAAATACATATTATACGTGCATCTCTGACTTTTCGGAGTAATGCGCGTTTTAAGCAATTTAAATATCACTTGCATTGACGGTGAAGGAAAAAATCGTGAGGAAACCTGTAGGCATGAGAGGTCTCCATGATCTCAAAGGTGTGTGATTTCTGCCAACCTGAATTTGATGAATGATGAATTTGGTCATGGCGTGAACTCCTTCTTATACTGGAGGAGACTCCTTCTTATCCGGTGTCCCAAGTATGGGCTTTGGCCCAAAGAAACACAACAGCACAAGAAAACACAGAAGTGTTTCTTTGTGGGTTGCTGGTTTGTTGGTTTGTCCTTTAATCAAGAAGGAATGGATAATGTAACGCGAGGATATAGTTAAAACCTAGAGAGTGACATAGGATATTTATATCCTGAGGGAACCAAAGGATTTCCGTGGAATTCTAAGAACCAAACTTCATGCGGACAAAGCGCAGGCAAGAACTGGTTAATTATTATAAACCATCAACATCATCATCTTTTTATCATTTAATTATTCTGCAGGTGGCATCGTAGAATACCGGCCTATTGACAAGAACTTCAAAAACTCCTATTTGAGCAAACAGACAACTATAAATTCATATTACACCAAAGAAGTAGGTCCGGATGACTACTTAGGTAAGTATTAACTTATACTATACTAGCTGACCCAGCGAACTTCGTACCGCCAACAAAAATATTTAGGGGTGGGTCACCCTTATCATTTAGGGGTATGAAAAATAGATCTTGGCCGATTCTCAGACCTACCCGATATGCACACAAAATTTCATAAAAATCGGTCCAGCCCTTTCGGAGGAGTTTGGTAACAAACACCGCGACATGAGAATTTTATATATTAGACTAGCTGACCCAGCGAACTTCGTACCGCCAGCAAAAATATTTAGGCGTGGGTCACCCTTATCATTAAGGGGTATGAAAAATAGATGTTGGCCGATTCTCAGACATACCCGATATGCACACAAAATTTCATAAAAATCGGTCCACCCGTTTCGGAGGAGTAAGTTAACTAACATTGTGACACGAGAATTTTATATATTAGATTTATCAATACATTAACATTAACATATAACAATATTAGTATGAGTAGTAGTGTTAGTTAGTATGTTAGGTAGTGTTAGGTAGTTAGTATGAGTAGTAATATTATAAACGAGAAAACGGATTTTTGTTGCAAGTTTGGCTTGCGCTTGACGATGACAATATTATGCCTGAGGGAAAGTGATGATGAGTTCTAGGTTGTAGTGCGCTAGCTTACGGTTACGGCAAGTTATACGTGGCAGGTATTCACGGACATTGGAAGAGGTTTCCACAGCCTGGCGGTTTATCATGCAACTTAACTTCAAGCAGTCCACTCTTCACTTTTCCCTGCGACAAGGTTGTAACCTTTTCGTTTCGATTCAAAGGCTGAATCTTTCAAAATCTGAACAGATCTCAATAAAAGGCACAGGAATAGGTGGTATCGTGGAGGCAGCTTAGCTAATTAAAGATACATTTTAAGCTGTATCATCAAAAACTTCCCATGGAATTTCAAATAACTTGTCGCTAGTATGTTCTTGTTTATAAACAAATTAAAAAATTCTTATAAATAAGTAATATCTGGATAAGTGGTTAGTTTTTTTTTAATTAAATCGCGTTATTTGGAAATTACATATTAAAAAAAAAATAATAAGCCTGACATAGTGGTGATAGATCGATCAGCCTGACATAGTGGTGATAGATCGATCAGAGCGCCGTGCAATGATTGTTGATGTTGCTGTCCCGCATGACGAGAACCTCGTGAAAGCCGAGAAAGAGAAACTCACCAAGTATCTCGACTTGGCGCACGAGGTTGTCGCCATGTGGAATGTAAACTCAGCAATCATTGTACCGATAGTCATTACCGCTAATGGTCTTATAGCCAAGAGCCTCGACCAACATCTTTCGAGGCTCTCGTTGGGTAGCTGGGTCAAGGGCCAGATCCAAAAGGCTGTACTCCTGGACACGGCTCGCATCGTCAGGAGGTTCCTCTCTCTGGGGCCCTGACCGCCGGTTGCTTGGACCCAGTTCCCGAGGCCGGTGGACCGCTATTTTTTATATTTTTAAATGTTTTTTTTTTATTTTTAAGTTTGTAATGAAATATTTAAAAATATAAAGAGTATGATTAAAAGGAAATAAGGATTATAATAATAATAAAAATCATAGGGCAAAATATAATCGTCTGGACTCGAACTGGGGTCTTCTGGTATCGGGACCGCCCGATTTCCCGAGCTATCGGAACTTTAAAGATGATGGCGAAATTTACCTTCGTATTCTAATATATAATGTATTCTAATAATAATGTATTCTATTGTAAGGGGTTTTTCATTGCCTGAAAACACGGATAAAACGACCTTTTCTACAAATTTAACCTAGATAGATCGATTTATCGCCCCCTAAACCCCCTGCATACTAAATTTCCTGAAAATCGTTGGAGCCGTCTCCGAGATTCAGATTATATATATATATATTTTCTTAAGGTTACAGCGTTGAATCTGGTGTATTTGAGAGGAACGGAACAACGCTGATCGTAGCCGGAGCACCGAGATCACATTTTGGATATGGACAAGTAAGTAATATTTTATCTTATCATGGCGGCATCCGGTATTTGAAGTAATGGCTGCAAGTATGCATCTGTCATAGTTACTGTTGTCTAGTTTTCCGTGGATACCCTGTTACCCTATGCCTAGAGAAAAGCAGGGAGTCTAATGGAGACGAAAAGGTTTATGATAAGTAATTATTTTTAAAAGCCCATTAAGCAATTAGTAATGACTGCGATAGAGAGGGATAAATAGATATCAAAATAAAGCAGTCGAATACTGAGCAGGATTGTGATAATTATGATGTTTTCATTTTTAGGTTCTTATCTTCGAGTCATCAATAAGAGAAAACAGTCCTCTAAACATAAAATATAAAGTGGTAGGCGACCAACTCGGTTCCTACTTCGGCGCAACTTTGTGCTGCGCTGATGTCAATGGCGATGGAATAGTTGATCTTCTGGTGGGAGCACCAAATTATGTGAGGAAGGATGGGATATTACATTATGATCAGGGAGCTGTTTTTGTTTTCTTGACAAATACACAGGTGGGTCCAAGAGGAATTCAAAAAAGGATCATTATGAATTCGGGAAAGAACTAAACTTAGACAATAATTAATAATCTCTATTAAAATTGTACAAAAAAACTTATAGCTAAACTAATCTAATTACTAAATACTAAGTAGCACTTAGTATTTAGTAATTTAGACTAGAGATTTAGTATTTAGACTCATTGACGATTCAAAAGTACTTGTAAAAGTTTATTTGAATAAAAAACATTTCTATTCTATTCTATACAAATCATGCCCGCATAATCTCTTGAAAGATAATTATACAGTAAATAAAACTTTTGAAGAATGTAAAGGATAAAAATATTTTGAATACTATCGTTAACAATCGTTGGTACTTATTATTTTCAAAATGGTGGATTCCAGTCTATGTTTTAGAAATATTTCTACCTATGAGGTCAAGGACTGAAGAGATTACTTAAAACTATAGTAGGTATTCCTTATGTTTAAGGGAGTAAAATTTACGTTAGAAGCAACAAATTATGTGCTGGGCTCTGAGGAGAGTGGTGCTCGTTTTGGAAGCTCTATCGCAGATTTAGGAGACATTGATGGCGATGGATTTAACGGTATTATCTACTACTACACTAGCGGCACGCTATGATGGCCGGTTTGACGTTTGTCCGCTCATGAAGTTCCGTATTAATTGATAACGACTTTGAAGGAAATAATTGTATTACTTTATTGACGATAGTGATGTGCAGAGATTCATAAATTTTATCGAATGTAGTTTTAGGTTTAGGACTCAAAATTTATTTATTAAATTGATTTCTAAAATGTATACAAGTGTAGAAAAATCAGTTTGCACCATTTAAGGGGTGAATGTACTTGTGAATATGAACAATTTTCACTATGTGGACAAACCTCTGAAATCGCAAAAAAATATCAGCTGTTTCATACAAAAGGTAAAATTTTTATTTTTATATGATATATACCACAACTCGGCATTTGGTTTTCTAAATTGAAAATTTTTAAAAATGGAATCTAATACGATCGTCACATAGGATATACATTTTTGTTTTATTAAACCTATTTAATCAGGTACAAAAACAAAACTTAATTGTTTTTTGTTCGAGAATAAATTGACATTCCACATCACTATTGTAATGTGTCAAACCGGCCATCATAGCGTGCCGCTAGTGTACCTACTTACTAAGTATTATTTTAAGAACGTAAAAAATAAAATTGCTGTTTCAAGTGCCTTTTCCGGAATAAAAAAGCCTATGTCACTCTCCAGGCCCTCAACTATACCCATGCAAAAAATCACGTCGATCAGTAGCTCTATTACGGCGTGATTGAAGGACAAACCAACAAACAAACACACTTTCGCATTTATAATATTAGTATGATTGAATCGTAGAATTTAATAATAATTACAAAAACCATTGAATAATATTGATTAATGATTACAAGCTGCTTGTAATGGTCATGTATTATATTATTGAACAAAGATGATTATTTGCTTCTTTAGATATCGCTATAGGAGCACCATGGGAAGATGAAGGTAAAGGAGCTGTGTATGTATACAGGGGTGGTAAAAATGGTCTTAACAATCATTATGACCAGAGAATCGCAGTTGCAGATTCGAAAACATTCGGCTATTCCATATCAAAAGGCGTAGATATAGACGAAAATAACTGCAGTGGTGAGAATTTTGATGTATTTTCAACCATTACCATTTATTCAATTCAGACAGTCGTAGTTCATTCTTGCCAACCTAACATAGTTACTAAATTCTAATTTTTCGTTCCAGATTTAGCAATAGGAGCATATAACATCAGTACAGCTTATATATTCAGATGCATACCAACAGTGCATGTGACTGTTTCTATAAAAGTACCAGACGCTGTAAGCTTGCCAGTGAATGCTACTAACTTTACTGCATTATTTTGTGTTAAGTCTACTCCAAGAACTGCTGTAAAAGAAGTTATGTTCATGAAATCGGGTAAGGCCTAAGAGTCATATGTATATTTAGCAAATACAATACACGGATAAATCAAAATTAATGTCAATAATAAGTTAATAATCATTTTATTCCATAGATTTCACAGCTAGAATATCAATTGATACTAAAGAAAATCGGGCAAGGTTCAAAGGAGATACTGAATACGATTTATCTATAACAGCGGGCAATGAGAAGTGTGACGAACAAATTGTCATTGTGAAGGTAACACAGGAATATTACTAAATTTCTCACAATACATTATTTCCCGCAGTACGTAGTCATCGTACCTATACAAAGTAAGAAATGTTTAAGAGTAGGGAAAAAAAAAGAAGATGAGAATGAGCGGAATGGAGTAATTCAGTTTATTTATTTGCGTCGGTTCAACCGAATCAACCGGATTATATAATGAAATTAAAAAAAATTCAAAATAAGTTATTTCATGCGGGCCAATTAGTGGCTCTTACGACACGTCAAGACTATCTCTCGGTTCGGAATGCAGATTCTGCTGAGCAGAGTCGGCAAAAAACTTAGCGGTTGAACTCTTTCCAAAACAAAAGTTTCATAATATGAATGGATTGATATCAAATCGCTACAATTGATTGACATTGCAAAAAAATGAGTTTAATTCACAACCAAGTATTATATTTAATACCCTACGCTTGCAGAATCGCCGCGTCATCCTTATAACCCTGCTGCTTTGACAGATTTCGTATAAAGCTTCTGTCAAAATTACAAATTTATTCCTGGGTTAAACTTAACCCGGCGTCTCAGCAAGCGGGCCTAAGAGGCTGAGAAACCTTTCCTCTGCCTGCGAATACAGACCGCAAGACATAAGCGCAGCTATGCATTTTTGTGACTAGGCAAAAGTACCACGAACCTACAAACCAGTTTAAGCCATGTGCCGTATCTATTGATAATTGATAACATATTACACATACACAAATGTACTTACAGCTGCGCTTATCTCTCGCAGGCTGCAAGTAGTATCATAATATAAATGAGCAATGTACTTTGTGACGATGGCTTAACCGTTTATCTAGCTTAAAAAGCTTTAAAGCTTAGAAAAAGCTTTAAAAACTTTTCGCGTCAAAATCGATGAGAAGCAATATACGTTCATAATCCACTTTGTTTCCAGCCGACGGCCGATTTATCAAGGCCAATTTCGATAAAATTCAATTTGGAAGATAATGGCTCTTTGGAAGGTAGGAAAAATATTTTCTTACTAAGTAAGACCTTTTAAATCTAATATTCTGTATTAAGTAGATAAAACATTGACTAAAGATCTGTGTTCTTTGATATTGAAACCGTGGGGGTCTATCGCGTATTTTTTTCTTAATCCTTAAAGGACTGCATCAATGTCAAAATATGAATTTCGGATTCTCCTATTGGCCAAAACCATGTTTTGACATTGAATTAGTCCTTTAAGGACAGCGATAAAAGTTACGCGATCGCCACCCATGACTCCTTAGTCATGGGTGGGATCTGTAATCGTAGATTAGATAAGAAGGCGTAGTACGTAGACGTAGTACATCTTGGTCCTCGTTGCAGTGGATTAGATTTATTTTCTAACTGAATGCTGTGACATAATTATTAAAGAGTAGCAGATGCCCGCGACTTCGTCCACGTGGATTTAGTTTTTAAAATCCCTCGGGAACTCTTTGATTTTCCAGGATAAAAAATAGCCTATGTCACTCTTCAGGTCAAAAAATCATGTCGATCCATATCTCTGTTGCGGCATGATTGAAAGACAAACCAACAAACACACTTTCGCATTTATAACAAAATAGTAAGATTTTGTTTAGGTGGAAAATATTTTACTACTAACTACAGATATTTTAGTAAGCGTAATAAATGTAGTATCATGTAAATTTTGATGATAAAAGTATTTGCTGTGCCTGCTAGTAAACCATAGAAAATTATACTCTTTAGCATTAGGACACTACTTTGATTTGTATGGATTGTACTTTGATGTGGATTTTTGTACGCTAGTCAGCTTCTCAAAATATTTCCAAGTCTTCAAAGGTTTCGTCGATCTAGATCAGGGATTCCCACAGTGGTCGATATATCGACCCTTTGGAGTCAACATCGGTTTCCCATGGGTCGACATAAATGAAAACTGATTGGTATAATGAATTTGGTTATGTAAGTATTTTGCATCAATAGGAAAAAAACTAGACATAGGATGTTTAAAGTAATTTGACTATGGGGGTCTGAGGTGAGGTCAGTTCATTTTGGAAAAGGGCTCTGTTGCTCAAAATAGTTTAGGAATCCCTGATCTAGATATTATGTCTCAATTGGCAGGTCCAATAATAATAGGGATTGTTACCATCACCAATGCTGGACGCCCCGTGTTCTACTATACCCTGTCCAACCGTTTATTTTCTTTTTGACAACTCAGTCTCACTCACTCTCACATAGACAGTAGTGAGTTAGACAATAAAATATTGTCTCAATATTATACTGTCTCACTCACTCTCACCATGTAAACAAATAAACGATTGGACAGGGTATAGTACATGATCTTGTTATTCTTTCTAATCGTCACTTTTAGCTGGTGTCTTTCAGACAATTTCTTAAAAGTATAATTATGTTGTAGATAGTGAAAAATTTCCATTGTATGGTGCAAGACTATCAGCAGACTCCGTTTTAGAAACAACATTTGATATTCAACTGAGGAGGGACTGCGGTGAAGATCTCATCTGTAAGCCATGGTTGGAAATGTTTTTGGAACCCCTAAATAGGTAAGAAAAAGAAACATCCTTAGTGGAGAATAAATTGCTCAAATTAAAATGAAATTTTACACGAATAGAATAGAACAGAATAGAAAAGAATTAATGTTTTTTATTCAAATAAACTTTTTTACAAGTGCTTTTGAATCGTCGATGAGTCTACCACTGGTTCGGAATGCCGTTCCTGCCGAGAAGAACCAGCAAGAAAACTCGGCAGTTGCTCTTTTCAAAACAAGTTTACAATATAATAGATATTATGTTATGTATGCAGTGTTTCCACAATGAGGGGAAGTTCCACAAAGTCATACCTAAGCATATCTAATTATAGTTCAACACATATTAAGACGGCCAGACAGAAAGTAGCACCATTCCCGCCGGTGGCACCCGTTAACGAGCATGACGCATGACCCAGCCATTGCTTCCCTCAACCATATTTGAGGGAACGTAACAAGATATAATAAAATTTAATGATTTGTAGAAAGAATAATAATCCTGAATCTTTCAATTTCAGCACATACGTACCAGGAACTGATGACAAGCTCGGTTTCATAGTATCTGTATTCAATAAAGAAGAGCCATCGTACGGCGCTAAAGTCCATCTCACACTACCTTCGTCACCCAAAAGACTACCCAGCGAATGTTCCTTGGAAGAACTAATTGTAACTTGTCATTTACCAGCGCCACTGTCGAGATCTGAATCTGTAGAATGGGAAATAGAATTAGAATACACATATAGAGATAGTGTGGTAAAGGAATTAAACGTTTTCGCGACACTGGAAGATCCATTTTATGACGGTACTGACATTGAGAGAAAACGCAAGAATATCGTGATTTTTATTAAGCCAGAAGCCAAATTTTCTGTTAGTGGGTATGTGAAGCATGTTATTTAAGTTTCATATAAACTTTCAAAGAAACAGAAACGCTTCTTTGTCTTCGTTGCCTATTGGCACAAAAAATCTATACCTAATTGACGTCTATCTTACTTCTTACTACTTAATATTCTAAATTCAAAAGAGTGTTTGTTTGTTGGTTTGTCCTGCAATCACGCTGCCATAGAGCTACGGAACGATGACGTGATTTTTTGCATTTAGTTGAGAACCTGGAGAGTGACATAGTCTATTTTTATCCCGAAAAATTAAAGAATCAGCTAGTCTATCGATAAAGAAAAAAAAATGAGGATGTGAGAGAAAGATCCCACTTCCTCTGGACTATACTACATATCTATCAATATTAGCCAAAAGTATTTACAAAAAATAGCTGATTAAGGTGGCTTCAAATATAAAATATTATTTTTAAAAAGACCTCAAAATAATATTATTTTTAAAAAGACTTCAAACGCCCTCGCCACTACAAAATATTTAATTTTAATGTTCATTTTTTAAAAACCGCTCGACTGATTTTGATAAAAAAAATTTGAAACTAAAAAAGAATACTTATTCCAAATCGGTTCAGGCGTCTTCGAGTAATCGGTGAACATACATAAAATAAAAATTCCGACGATTTTGAGAACCTACTTTTTTGAAGTCGGTTAAAAAGGGCGCTAGTTGTCACGTGTTGTATTGAACTGACATTCTGCTCCTTCTCCATTTTGTGCCAAATGTTAATAAAGTAATTTACAACTTTGCAGAAAAGCGTTGCCGAATTCGACTGTGGCAGTAACGAGGGACAGACTCAATGAAGCGGGCAATTTGACCTTCCTTCATTATTATGAGGTAATATTGTTCCCAGTTTTCTCTTTATTAAATATGTTTTGATTACGATTGGCCTTTTACATAGTATAACATCGTCGTCAACTGATAAAATAAATGCTCACGGCTGAACAGAGGTCTAAAAGTTTCCGATCAAAATCGTATTAATTTGATGGCATTAACGTCGAAGTAAAATATTCCTTGACTGTATTGATTTAGTCACAAATCCAGTACAACCGATTTTAACATGACATGGGGCTTTATGGAGCGTATCGTACATACCAAAACGTATAAGATTGCGTACACGAAATTGAGCTCTAATTCAATGACGTTATGGTTTATTTTACTTTGACGCTAATGCCATCAAATAAATACGATTTTCATCGGCAACTTTTAGACAATCGGGGGCTGGTTTTTTTTTTTGGGACTTTAACTCGTTTTGGCCTTGTATCCAGCACCATAGGACCCCAAAGTATATCGATAGTTTTATCTATCTATCTATCTATCTATGTAATACCTTTAAACGAGCAATTCTTGTATATATAATATGAATCTCGGAAACGGCACCAACGATTTTCATGAAATTTAGTATGCAGGGGGTTTCGGGGGCGATAGATCGATCTACAGTACCCGGCGATATATATTGCACATCGGCCTTTGGAATAAAACGCTATTCTATTCTATTCACAGTTCGACTGCATTTTTTTTAAATATATGTTACGTGATGTGCTCGCCGATTGTGAAGAGATTTCAGTAATTACTACGTGAATTTCTGGCTAGCTTTCCTTGCAATAGAATAGAAATAGCGTTTTATTCCAAAGGTCGATGTGCAATTGTTACGGCCAGCCCTGTTCTAACTAGGGTTCCGGCCCGGGGCCCATCAGCGGGTCGAATGCCGAACAGGGACTGGTCGCGGTCGGATTCTCGGGCGTAGCTGATACTTCGACAGAAGTGGGGGACGCGGTCAGGCTGGGGTCGAAAGCGCCTAGATTACACTAATTACGAAAGATAAAAAATACAAGACAAATTGTTACAATACACTCGCGAAACACTACACGTGACCCACCCACGTCCCACGACAAAATTATCGCAAGACTGCAATTGGCTTAAATTAACCTTACCTGGAGGTGGGAGGACCACGTCGAACGGTAGACCCGTGAGATGAGAATGTATGTGTGTGTTCAGATTGGTGTGTGGTGAAATGAAACGGGTCTACTTGGGTATGGTGCACGAAGATTTCTGGGTTCTACTGCGCCGCCAACAGCCGGAACCACAATTGCACTATGCTTCAAGCTCGGCACCGCCAAAATAATAACAGAGTTCACAAACAACAAAGTTACAATCGAATTTACACAACGGTCACAAGAGGGTCACTCTGGTAGGTTTCACAAAATGAGTTACAAACAAGTATAAAGTTTATTAAATACAAGTCGCTCGAATTTCAAGTAGAACCTTGCCACTAGCACCAAAAAAGGTTCCCAATCGTTACAAAACCGCAATATTCCTCAAAACGAGCACAAAAAAAAAGGGTGTGTCAGCTCCGACGCACGACTGGAGTTTACGCGCGACGCTATATCCTTCTCTATGCGCGCGACTCGGGTCCGAGCGCGCCCCGACCGACTTTCGCTTCGGGGACCCGATCGCTACGCGCTCGGCTACCCGAAGTGAAAGCTCTTTCGCACGAAAACCAACCTCATTTACTCAACGTTAGGGTAGAAATTTCAACGTTGTGAAAAACGTAACGAGGTCATTGATAAATTGATTTTACTGCCCGGATTTTTCTCATACCAGGCTGCTAAAATCGATTCTTAAGGAGTAAACTCCAAAAAAACACGAAAAAGGTTGAAACCGCGTGCAGGTACCGACAGTATACGTAAACGCGCGTACGACTCAAACACCAAAGCGTAAGTGAAAGTCAGTCGCCCGATTATATTTTCCCTTTGACAAATGAACCACAGTGAATATCATTCGTCTATGTATTTTCCCCCATGAATTTAATTATTATTTTGCTATAAATTTTGACTCTCACACCCGCGTACAAAATAAATACATATAAAACCAAAGAGAGATATAATAAACATAAATATATATACATATAATAAACTTACATATAGATTACATAAATAAATACTTGTAGCGGGCGGAGGATTACGCCCCGGCAGAGGAGACCAGACGGCCGGGGGTCAGGGCGACAGGCTGAGAAACCGACGGACTATCCTAGCCGAGTCTAGCAACACCGCTTTCTGTATCTTGGCCGCGAGCGAACTGCCACGGAACCCCAGTCGCCTCAGATGGTGAGCGAGGCTGACTGGGATCAACCCATTCGCAGAAATGACGATTGGGATGGTTTCAGTGGACTCCACATGCCACATGCCAGTAACCTCGTGAGCCAGATCTAGATACTTTCGTTTTTTCTCTGTCTCCGCTCTCACGAGGTTCTCGTCATGTGGGATGGTGATGTCCACTAAAAACACCCTCGACTGTGCCCGGTCCATCAGCACGATGTCAGGCTTATTCGCCAGAATCGTCTTGTCCGTGATGATAGACCGGTCCCAATAGAGCCGGACTCCGTCACGCTCAAGTACCGGCACCGGTGTGTACCTATAGTACGGCACTCTCTCATCCAGGAGACCGTACTTTAAAGCAAGCTCTTGGTGAAGGATTTTGGCCGCTTGGTTGTGTCTGTGCAGATACTCAGTGTTAGCAAGAGCCGAACATCCCGAGAGCACATGCCTGAGTGACTCACCGGGATGGCGACACGCTCGACAGATGTCGTGAGTGCCATCCTTCAGGATGTACTTTCGGTAGTTCCGCGTCTTAACCACCTGATCTTGTATTGCACACACAAAACCTTCGGTTTCCCCAAAGAGGTCACCAAAGCGCAGCCATTGCACGGACGCTTTTTTATCTACGTGAGGCTCATTAAGAGCTTTAAAAAAGCGTCCATGCAACTCCCTCTCCTTCCATACGGTCTCCCGGTCAGAGGTGCTTAGTACCACCGGTTTCTGCCACCCGAGTTTGGCCAAAGATAGGGGAGTGAGTCCTTTATCACATTCTATGGCGTCTCTATGCATTGGACACTCCCTTTTCGTCTCAAAGTAGGTTCTGAGGCTGGATATCTCCCGATTATGCATGGTCTTGACGCTTAATACGCCTCGACCACCACATTTTCGGGGTACATACAACCTCATAACAGACGATTTGGGGTGCTGCATGCGGTAGAGAGTCATAGTCGTGCGGACTTTTCTATCCAGTGCGTCTAGTTCGGTCTGAGTCCATCTGAGTACGCCAAAGGTGTACATGAGAACGGGCATGACCCAGCCGTTATATGCTCGGACCTTATTGGCGCCCGACAAATAGCTTTTACAAACTTTTGTCAGGCGACCAAAAAAGACCTCGCAAACTGACTGTTTCACGTCCGCCTCCTTTACCCCCACGGATTGTGACATACCCAGATACCGGTATGACTCAGCTTCAGAGAGGGTCCTGATGTTGGATGGCTCGAGATTGATCTCGGCCGAATGAGTAACCTGTCCCCTCTCCACATGTAAGACCGCACACTTGTCTAGTCCAAGCTCCATCCTGATGGAGTTACTGAACTCAGTGGTGATATTCAGCAACTCCCTCAGGCGGGTGGCATTGGGTGCTAGCAGCTTGAGGTCATCCATGTAGAGAAGGTGAGGCACTTTTGTTCCTCCTCTCCGAAACTGAAAGCCTGTCCCTGAACTCTCCAGCAAAGAGCTGAGAGGGTTCAGCGACAGACAAAACCATAATGGACTCAGACAATCGCCCTGGAAGATACCCCGCCGTATCTTGAACCGATCACCCGCAGCCGCCAACCGCTCGCCATGGAGACAAAGGATCGTACTCCATTGCCCCATACACTCTCCGAGGAAGTCTCGAACTGTACTATCGACTTTGTACAGCTCAAGGACCCTCAAGAGCCATGAATGGGGCACCGAGTCGAATGCCTTTTTATAGTCAATCCAGGCGGCAGAGAAATTCCGGCGATTGCGTTTGACCAGTTGGCCCGCGACGGAGTCGATGAGAAGGAGCTCCTTAGTACCACGACCACCGCCCCGACATCCGTTCTGAGCCCCAGACATGATGTTGTTCTCGTCTACGTGACGGGAAATCTTAAGGCTCAGAACGGATGTCAATGTCTTATAGATGGTAGTAAGACATGTGATGGGGCGGTACTTAGCTGGGTCAGCAGTATCGGTTGACTTAGGAGCTAAATGAGTGATCCCGGTGGTGAAAAGGCTCGGGAGTGCCCTTTGCTCGAGAGCATCTTGGAATTGTCGAGCCAAAGTAGCATGGCAGAGCGAAAAACCCTTCACCCAGTAGTGATGCAGCCCATCGGGTCCCGGACTTTTCCAGTTCGGGGCCCGGCGCACCGCACCAGCTACATCCTCCGAAGAGATGGCAACGGGGTTCATCGGCTCTATTGAGGCACATGCTTCCTCAACCGCCGCAATCCAAGGGCCCTCCTCATGCTCCACCTCTCTTGACCATACACTTCGCCAGAAGGCGACGAGGTCAGCCGGGCTCGGCCGCTGAGAGGTAGAACAGACTGCTGGGCGCTCCAGTTTTTTATAGAACCTTTTCTGATCACTCGAGAAGAGGCGATTTTGCTGAAAGCGCTCGACTCTTTCCGAGTATCGTCGAATGCGGTTCCCCCATGCAGCGATTTTCTGCTTCAGGTCGTCGATGCGCTCCGTTAGTTTTTGGGTTATATCGGGCTGATCGAGCCGCACCCCCAGCCCGTTAAAGGCTATTCTAACGGAGCGCACAATCCTTGGCCTAGTGTTGCCCGACCTGAAACTCTGCAGTCTGCCAATGAGAGCTCTGGCCAGGGTGATACGGTGTTCTATTCTATTATTATTATTAATAATAATATATATTTTTCCAAAAAACACGATTTACCAAAACAAAAATTACCGAGCAATGCTCGGTCACCCAGATATATTAAATTATCGTATACCGTACCTAAGTTTTTAGATCTCGTCTGAAATAAATTAATTTAACTTTGTTTTGTGACTAACTCACAAAACAAAGTTAAATTAATTTAAAAGTTCAAGGTACGAGACGAAATGATTGAAAATTTTTGCCAAATAAAAAGTTTGTTTATTATAATGGCCATCTAATTTAAAAAGTTTTAAATCGTTTTCGTGATTGTGTAATTCTTTACACAAATAAATTTAAATACTAACTACTAACTTACAGCAAAATAGTCTTTGTGAAACAAAGTATTAATTTGTATTCATAATATTATCTTTAAAGACAAACAAGTTTATATTATTAGCTACACTTTTCTGTCGTCTGCGTAAAGTGCAGAAATTCTTTGTCTAATAAAATAAAATAGAATAGAAATATTTTTTATTCAAATAAACTTTTTTACAAGTGCTTTTGAATCGTCGATGATTCTACCACTGGTTCGGAAGAAACTCGGCGGTCGCTCTTTTCAAAACAAGTTTACTGTTTACAATACAACAGATACTATGCTATGTATGCAGTGTTTCCACAATGATCGGAAGTTCCACAAAAGCATACCTACATACAATTCAATACATGTTAAGATGAGCCGACATAAAACAGCCCCATTCCCGCCGGCGACACCTGTTCACGAGCATGACGCCTGACCCAGTCGCACAACCATATTTGAGGGAATGTAACCACCCGCAACACACGACAAATGTAATGTGGGGTCGAGTAAACGCTAAATATTATAGATGACAAAGTTGCAAGAAAGCGATGGGATTTGCTTCAGATTTGCTGTCCACAAGATAGATAAGCTGCGTACCTATTGCAACACTTTCGCTTTAAAATGAGCAACTGCTGAGTTTCTTGCCGACTCTTCTAAGCAGAATCATGTTTCTGAACCGGGGGTAAAGTCTTGACTTGTCATTGATATTATGGGCCAAAAGATGTCTACTTCATGTAGACATCTTTTGGCCCATAAAAAATATATAAAAAATTTAGAATATTGTATAACTTGAATTTTTCCTGATAGCTAATAATATTATAATTAATGATTAAACGAACTTACCTGTACGTGAAGTTCTATCGTAATTATAGGAGGGCTTCGTCCGAAGGAATTAGCAGATAGATAATACTTGTAGTACCGCCCATTGGCGAAGCTACACCAATTGTTTGTTGATACCGAGGACGAAGCCTGAAGTATAATTAAAGCAAAAAAAAAATGATAATTTAATGTTCCTTGAACAGGTAACCAACTTTGGCCCATCGGATTGGTTTCGGTTGGCGGTACAAGTGCTTCTATCTGAAAAGGTAAGGCATCGAAAGCAACCTATGAACGAGGGTAATAGTTTACAAACCCGATGGAAAACGGTGTGGTTAGTTCGAGTTTTAATTCGTTTGATCGTAATAGTAAACTATGACATTAGTATCAAAGTAAAATGAACCATAAAAGCATCGGTTTAAAGACACAAATTCAATACTGACGATTTTAATTTAGAGCGTTTTCGTTACGTAAACGTATAAGAATACTTAGACGAAATTTAACTCTAACTTAATACTGTTATGGTTCATTTTACTTTGGTGCTTATGTCATAGTTTACTATTCATAGTTAACTATCCAATCTTGTACTAACCCTTCAGACGTAACATATTATGATTTATGTCGTATTGATTTGTTCGTATAAACCTCCGACGACCTCCCTGGCGGGCGCAGTGATGCGCGCTGTTATCTTATAACTGGGAGGTCTCGGGTTCGATTCCCGGCGGGGGCAATTTGGTCTAGTGGGAGGCTTTGGCCGTGGCTAGTTAATGGCACGATGGCGTATAGAAACCGATGAGTGGTATGGGTTGAATGTTCATTGCCATAACCCTTCCAAGTTAGCCCGCTACCATCTTAGACTGCGTAGTCACATACCATCAGGTGAGATCGCAGTCAAGGACTATCTTGTTAACGAATAACAAAAGGACTATAATAACGACTCAATTGACACCTCATTTCTCAAAATCGACAAAGTAGTTTGAGGGCTACGGTGGAACGCACGTAAATAAAAACATACATGCACACATAGACTCACCTTTGAGAACATTATGAAGAACTTTCAGGTGTGCAAGTTTCCTCGCGATGTTTTCCTTCACCGTTGAAGCTTGTGATATTTAATTTCTTAAACGCACTTAACCTATAAAAGCCAGTGCCCGGGATCGAACCTGCGAACCCCGAATAGGAGACCGCTGATGACCGCTGCTTCGTCGACATATTGTATGCATGTTAAAACAATATTGAAATTACAATATCTCGAAGAACTATATCGATTATATATTATTAGAATAGAATAGAATAGAAATGTTTTTTATTCAAATAAACTTTTTTACAAGTGCTTTTGAAACGTCGATGAGTCTACCTCTGGTTCGGAATGCCCTTCTGCCGAGAAGAACCAGCAAGAAACTCGGCAGTTGCTCTTTTCAAAACAAGTTTACAATTTGTTAGATACTATGTATGCAGTGTTTCCACAATGAGGAAAAAGAGGATTTACAGGTTAATCATTACCTACTGTCTCATGAATCGCTGGAACGAATTATATACAAGCTTTTTTGTCATTTATATACTTAGTCTTCAATTGTATAATATGCTTTTTTCATGAGATTAGTTTTAACTGATTTTTTAAACTTGTGTTAAAAGTCTAAGATCGACTGTGGAAATTTATTTCGGAATGCCCTTCCTGTCGAGAAGAACCAGCAAGAAACTCGGCAGTTGCTCTTTTTAAAACAAGTTTACAATTTATTAGATACAATGCTATGTATGCAGTGTTTCCAAAATGAGGGGAAGTTCCACAAAAGCATACCTAATTATAACTCAACACATGTTAAAACGGGCAGACGGAAAGTTGCCCCATTCCCGCCGGTGACACCCGTTCACGAGCATGACGCATGACCCAGCCATTGCTTCGCTCAACCATATTTCTTCTCGGCAGGAAGGGCATTCCGAACCAGTGGTAGACTCATCGACGATTCAAAAGAACTTGTAAAAAAGTTTATTTGAATAAAAAACATTTCTATTCTGTTCTATTCTATTCTATTCTATGCCAGGTGATCCTGTCAGGTCCGATCAAGGGATGCGTGGAGCTCGGTCCGCGGTTAGAGTGCATCTGGAACCTGCCAGCGCAAGTTTCTCTGCCCATCGTTCTACCGCTACGCTTTGATTTGGGTCTGCATGGTAAATATTTAATTTTCAGATATTCGTTTGCTATAACTGATATAGTTCTTGCAATTCACGAAGACGACTGACTTATGGTTGTGTGTGTGTCGTATCTTTATAAGTGTGAGCAAGCGCAATGCTCGCGCCTGCCCGCTCCCACCTAGGCTTTGACAGGCACGCACACTATGCAATGTGCATGTATACGAAGTAACCACGAGTAAAGCTCACTCGCCTTCGTGAATTGCAAAACTGTACCTATAATTTAGTCTGCGCGGTTTTGGATAAAAACATGAACGAACATTTTGGTTTTCTATGAATAAACGTTGCTTAGATTAGGTACTCCTTTCATCTCCTGTGATAATATTTCTGTCTGTGAAAATACACAGAGGCAGAAATATTTTAAAACGTATATTTGGCTTATCGTTAATAACCCTACTATGTAATAATTTATACCTAAATGCGAAAGTTTGTGAGGTTGGATGGATTGATGCTTACGGTAGTAATTAATATTATCTATATATGTATATAAAAGAAAGTGGTGTTAGTTACACTATTTATAACTCAAGAACGGATGAACCGATTTGGCTGAAAATTGGTGGAGAGGTAGCTTAGAACCAGGAGACGGACATAGGATACTTTTTATCCCGTTCGACCGCGTTTCCGTCAAGTCACTTTAAAACGTGGTATAACAAAAACGCATCTGACATGGAATAACAAAACGCAAATGACAGTGGAATAACAAAACGTAAATGACAGCTAAACGTAATTTTGTCTTTGTTGGTTTGTCCGTCAATCACGCTGCAAAAAACCTACGGATTGACGTGATTTTTTTGGATAGGTATAGTTGAGAACCTGTAGAGTATAAAGCATCCCGGAAAATCAAAGAGTTCCCTCGGGATTTTAAAAACTGAATCCACGCGGACGAAGTCGCGGGCATCAGCTAGTTATTAATAAGTATACTACGTCTATGGACAGATGGATGTTTGTTACTCCTTCACGGCACAACGAATGAACCGATTTGACTGAAAGGGATGGAGATAGCTCATAAGTCATACCCAGCTTCAACACATATAGGCTATATTTTATCCCGGAAAATTAGAGATTTCCCCCGGGAGTTAAAAACCTTAAACCACGCAGATGAAACCGTGGGCATCATATTCTTATTATTAATCATAATTTTAAGCTAAAAGGTAAACAGCTTAAAGTTTCTCCTTTGGACTATTGTCGTATGCTAAATGAGCTCCACAAGACGGAGACTACCACTTCAACTATATTTATTTGTTTAGATAAGGGCCTAGATTTGATTCATCTTAATTTCTTTTTCAGGTAAACTTCTCGACGAGAAGAATATACTCAATGTTACGACGACTATCGCAATTATATTGGAAGGGCAAAATAAGTAAGTATGTTTTAATTATTTATTCTTTGCTAACTCTTCTTCTTCATCAACCGACAGACGTCCACTGTAGAACAAAGGTTTCTTGCGTGGACTTCCACACTTGACTTTTAACTCTTTAAAATTCTGCAATTCCATTGCTCTAGCTCGAAATTCTGATAACGTCTATTAATAATTTAGTTTAAAACAAGTAGGTACATTAAAATTATTACGTAAGATTATGATGAAGATGAAATTAATATTATGTCTAAATCTAATATTCTAAAACTACTTTTAAATCTCGCTCCATAATATAAGCAAGGTTTAGTTCTTAAATTATTATTATTTTTAAATATATAATTTCCGAAAAACACGATTTACCAAAAAAAAAATAGCCGAGCAAAGCTAAAGGATATGGTAGTTTTAAAGGCACACGAGTTCAAAAGTATGATATCTGAAAATTTCTCTACATTGATCTACATAATTATAATAATCTATTTTGTTTCTAGATAAGAATCAAGTAACGACGGCATATTTTGATTATATTGCCAAAAAGAGCGTAACTTATATTTCTATGGGACTTATTGGGTTTTAACCGTACACCCTCGATTTGTATGGGACGCACTAGGGAGAAAATCTTAAAGTTCACTGAGGTTCTTTTTAAGGTGGAAGGCACGGTTTTGCCCGCGAAATTCAAATTTAATTTGGTTTTTCGCAATTTGTAAACTAATACGACAAAGTAGGCTTATGGCATTCTAATTGCGGCAATGGCAGTATCATCTTCACAGGTTTATATAAAAATCTTTACTTGATAGTGTCCAGTTTAAGAAATTAATCAAAATATCGACTAATTTGTAAGTAACTCACGTCCAACTCAGTATTTTGATTAATTTCTTAATTTGGTCACTTTCAAGTAAAGATTTTTATGTAAATCTGTTAAGATGATTATGTTTCTACTGGCGCAATTAGAATGCCATGAGCCTAGTTTGTCGTATTAGTTTACAAATTGCGATAAACCAAATTAAATTTGAATTTCGCGGGCAGACTCGTATAATCATCCTTAGAGTTCACTATGGTTTTTTTAACGATTTAGTTTTTTTGCAGATCTGCATCCATAACCACTACATTAATACTAGAACCGGCGCCACCTATCTGGCCGTACATTGTTGGAGCCATCGCAGGCCTTCTTTTACTCTCAGTCACGATATCAATATTTTACAAAGTGAGTACCTTTTTATTCAATGAGAATAAAAAAGCCCTTGACTGCAATTTCATCCGATGGTAAGTGAGGATGCAATCTAAGATGGTACCGAGATAACGCGCAACCTATAGACATAATAATGGAATGGATGGAAAATAATATAATTATTGCAGTTTATATGATAGCAGTCTTTAATAATTATTGGACCTATATATAATGTTTAAATTGTTATTATTTTAACTGGAGACAACAGTAAAATTGTGATTTATAATTTTTATCCTGTTTATTATAATAATTTATAATAAACAGGATAACAATTGAATTGAATACACTGGAACGAGGTAACGAGCCCAGAACCCGATGTTGCCCGCGGCTTCGTCCGCGTGGATTAAGGGTCTTTGATTTCCGCGGGAATTCTCGCGGTAATTCTTTAATTTTCCAGGATTAAGCCTATGTGCTGTTTTGATGTACATAAGTTACTACATTGTGAAGTTTCATCAAAATCCGTCCAGTAGTTTTTTTGTGAATGAGTAACAAACACCAATCCATCTATCCTCGCAAACTTTCGCATTTATAATAATACTAGCTGATCCAGCGAACTTCGTACCGCCACTACTTATAAATGAAAAATTAAATAAACATTTTCCAGTGGACCAAATTGTGAATCTAAACCATCCTCGAATCCCCTTGAACTCACACAAAAAATTTCATCAAAATCTATCCACCCGTCTAGGAGTTCTTCAGTGACATACACACGCACACAAGAAATATATATATTAAGATAAAGTAGCTGTAATTATTTATTCGTAGATAATAATAATAATAATACTTAGATGATGTTCGTGACTTCGTCCGCGTGGATTAATATTATATTTGTTAATTCCCATCGGAACTCCTTAGTTTTCCGGGATAGAATGCAGCCTGTGTGTTAATCCTGGGTATGAGCTATCACTATTCCAAATTTCAGCCAAATCGGTTCATTCGTTATGATGTGAAAGAGTAACAAACATCCATCCAACTTTGGTATTTACAATATTAGTAGGATAGTAGGGCAGGATAGGATAGTAGGACAGGATAGGATAGTAGGAAGTAGGATAGGATAGGATTAGTAAGAAGTAAGAAGCATTATTGGTCAACCTAATAATAAATAATGTCATAATTAATTCTTCTAGTACGGATTCTTCTCAAGAAACCGACCAGGAAATTTCAAGAAGCTTGAGGAACACGAAATAGCAGACGACCCAAGTTCTTCTGCCACCGACCTAGAAGACACCAGGACTGCAGAAGCAGAGAGTGGCTCTATCGCTGAAGAACCTTCTTTTTTAAATGAGACTGCGTTGCAGGAACTCTTAGCAGATGACTCATTATGAGGCTTCGATGAAACTACCAATACTGTTC
This sequence comes from Oeneis ivallda, assembly GCA_029955525.1. NCBI lineage: Eukaryota > Metazoa > Arthropoda > Insecta > Lepidoptera > Nymphalidae > Oeneis > Oeneis ivallda. Next base: position 3,130,256 of record JARPMR010000010.1, on the reverse strand, counting down.
TAGTCAGACTAATTTTGATTTAATTGAATTGAACTTCTTATCGACCGATAACCGTCCACTGCTGGACAAAAGTCTTTTGTGTGGACTTCCACAGCTCTCGGTCTTACACTGCCTGTATGCTACTTGTCCGATTACGTCGGTCCACCTAGTGGGGGGTCTGCTAACACTGCGCTTCCCGGTGCGGGTTCGCCACAATAGCACCTTATGTCTGTAACGACCACCAGTTCTTTGAACTGTCCTTATTTGCTAACTGATTGAAAGATGATTTTTTATTTTTGTGAATTATAAAATAATGATTTTTTATTTTAACTTTATTTTTAAGACTGATTTGATTATTATATTTATGTTATTAAAAAATGGTTACCGAAGACTATCTTATTACTGTGATAACTTCTTATAAATATAGTGGATTGTTAAAACATGCAATTGCATTTACTCTACAATAAAATTAATTCAATATTAAGTAGGTACGGATTGATATTTTTTAAGCGAATATTATATTTTTATATTATATCTTTTTTTAATAAATGAGTTTTATTTAACCTACAGCACTATTAGCACAGAATAATAATAACTTAAAGATCTTTCAACACTCAAAACATCGTGTTCATAAGTGGGCACGGATCTCTTATCGAATGAGCATTTAGAATTTTAGAGGCTATAGTTATAGACTAATATAGGCCAAGTGTGGATTGGTAGATTTCACACACCTTTATAAACGGCATGCTGGTTTCCACGAGATGTTTTCTTTCACCATTAAAGCTTCTTATTCTTGTTCATAAACCGATATACGTCAAAATATATCTCTTGAATGGACTTCCACAGGCCTCGGTCTTGCATCGGATGCATCCAGTGGCTCCCTGCGTTTCGTTTGATGTCGTCGGTTCACCTAGTGTCGGGTCGCCACTCCAGCACCTTGGGACCCCAACGACCATCAGCTCTTCGAACTATGTGCTCCTCGCATATTTATGGATATCCTATGGATCTCCTCATTTCTGATTTGATCTCGCAGGGATGTCCGTTAAAGCAAGTGATACCAATTTAATTCAAACTCGCATAGCTCTGAAATATCAGAAATGCGTCTGCGATCTTACCCTGGACCCCCGAAAGAGGCCGCAGTTTTTACCAGTTGGCTATCAAAATTGGTTTCACAAATAAGACCAAAATATTGTTTCCTAGACAGTGCAACCGTATCTTCTATGGCCAGTGTTTCCTCATACACAGTACTATGAAGAAATTCTATCAGACCCACTCACAGCGCCTACCTACTGTCGAACATACAACAAAACAAAGTGTTTATCTGCTTATTAGTCAGGCATTGACGCAAATAGTCTAATAAAGGTAATTTCTTAATAAGGTGATTTCGTAATAATTACTCACCAAAAATATTATGACCACATTTAAGATAAACGACATAATATATTATGCGCAGTCATTTTAAATATTACTCAATAATACAAATAAAACCTGTCAAATGTGAGTCAGAATCGCCTAGCGAGTGTTCCGTACCTTGGAAAGTAAATTTTAATCATAATATTATGTAGCTAGTATTTAGGTTAAAGTATGTTATTCAAACGGCTCAAAAACAAAAAAAAAATCACAAACAAAAAAAGATATGTTTTTTTCAAATTTTTATCTAGCCCAGTTTGACTGTCTGTTCGTCTATAGGTATAACATCCATTTATTCAAAAGCTATTTAAGATAGAAAGATAGAAAACTCTTTTGCACACAAGAGTGAACAAGAAATATGTACATAAATTAAAATCACGTTTGCAATAATAATTTTATTAATAATTTTACCTATAATTTATATAAATATAATAATATACAAGAATGCATAAAGCTGCAGCAAAGTTGAATAATTGTACAGTTATAAAAAATTTTTTTTAGGGTTCCGTACCAAAATGGTAAAAATGGAACCATTTTGGTGAGACTTTCTCCGTCCGTCCGTCCGTCTGTCACAGTCGATTATTTTAGTAACTACTAGCTGATGCCCGCGACTTTGTCCGCGTGGATTTAGTTTTTGAAGTCCCTCGGGAACTCCTTGATTTTCCGGGATAAAAAGTAGCCTAGATGTTGATGTTGTAATAAGCTACCACGGTATAAAATTTTGTAGAAATCTGTGCGGTAGTTTTTACGTGAAAGAAGGACAAACAAACAGACAAAAAAAATTTAGCTTCTGTTTTGATATCTGTATCTTGAACACAAATAGAAGCAAAAACCCTTTTTTAGGGTTCCGTACCCAAAGGGGTACCCTTTGGGTACGGAACCCTAAACGGAAACGGGAACGGAACGGACGGACGGACGGACGGACGGACAGCGTAGGCTTAGTAATAGGGTCCCGTTGGTACCCTTTGGGTACGGAACCCTAAAAAGGGGGAAAATCGGGATTTCAAATTTCAAAGTAAGATAACTATACCAAATGGGATATCACACATGAAAGGGCTTTTCTTATCCATTCTAAGACAGATTTTTATTTATTTTTATATAATATTAGTTTTTGATTAATCGGGCAAAATGTCGAAAAAAAACCGTTCCTAAACCTAATCTCCGAAGTTTACCAATCGAAAAATCTGAAATTATATTCTATTCTCTTCTATTCTATTCTATTCTGTTCGGTTCTGTTCTGTTCTGTTCTGTTCTGTTCTGTTCTGTTCTGTTCTGTTCTGTTCTGTTCTGTTCTGTTCTGGTCTGGTCTGGTCTGGTCTGGTCTGGTCTGGTCTGGTCTGGTCTGGTCTGGTCTGGTCTGGTCTGGTCTGGTCTGGTCTGGTCTGGTCTGGTCTGGTCTGGTCTGGTCTGGTCTGGTCTGGTCTGTTCTGTTCTGTTCTGTTCTGTTCTGTTCTGTTCTGTTCGGTTCTGTTCTGTTCTGTTCTGTTCTGTTCTGTTCTGTTCTGTTCTGTTCTGTTCTGTTCTGTTCTGTTCTATTCTATTCTATTCTATTCTATTCTATTCTATTCTATTCTATTCTATTCTATTCTATTCTATTCTATTTTTACAGGAAAAATAAAACCAATATTCTAACTAGCATATTTTTTTTTACATTAACAATAAACCTCTACAAGCAAAGTTAACGATTATACTTACTTACTTACTATACTTATTAAAGTTCGGCCGTTCAGAGAATGCGTTCCTGACACGTCGCGATTGAACTGACGACGTAACTTTGTAATGGCGTTGCAGTTACGATAAAAATATAATTGCTGGTTGTTTACCGTTTTAACAATTGATGAGCATTAAAACAACATTATTATATCAATAATCAATTAATGTTATAATTTTGTGCCAAACTGAGTGTCAAATAACTTGGTAAACAATATATAACTGATAGGTGTCAGGAACGCATTCTCTGAACGGCCGAACTTTAATAAGCAAATTAATATTATATTATCGACGATTCAAAAGCACTTGTAAAAAAGTTTATTTGAATAAAAAACATTTCTATTCTATTCTATTCTATTATTGTTCTCCTTTTACTTCTGGAGTACGGAACCCTCGGTGCGCGAGTCCGACTCGCACTTGGCTGGTTTTTCTTACCTACTAATGACGTGAATTGAGACATTAGTCTCAACGTACGTACCTATATTGAAAAAACCCCAGACTCATAAAAATTTCAAAACACACCACTAATCTGTAGGGATCGTATACCTACTTATTTTCGTATACCTACTTGAAATTTTTATGAATGTTCTTTAACAGTTTTGTTAAAAACTACCGCTAATTACCGCTAGTTTTTGGTACCGAACCCTAAAAACTAATGCTGCTAAAAACCTTAACAGGAATAGACTCGCTAACCACCAGTTATGGATAATATAATATTATAATTCTCTAAATTGCAAGTTTTATATTTTAAACTAGCTTTTGCCCGAACTTCGCTCACGTAATGTTCGATTTTTCAAACCTATATTTTACCCCCTTAGGGGTTGAGTTTTTAAAAATCCTTTCTTTGCGGATGCTTACGTCATAATAACTATCTGTGTACCAAATTTCAGCCCGATCCGTCCAGTAATTTGAGCAGTGGGTTGATAGATCAGTCGGTCAGTCAGTCAGTCACGTTTTCCTTTTATATACATTTAAATAAATAATTAATAATGATATACCCTTATTATTCAATTATCCTATAGACTTTGAGATGTCTAAATGGTGAACATTATTTTTAATAATAAAATAAAATAAAATATAATACTAATACCTACGATAAAAATGTTTCTATGTAATATTTTGTGCAGTGTTTTAATAGTAAATGTTGCAATTACGGAGTGTTCAAATATCTTTCACGAGCGCTCAAAAATAATTTACAGGCCGGATGACGACTCGGAATATTTTGGGTTTTCTGTGGTTTTAAGCAAACAGAGGTATGTTTTGCCAAGCTTATGTTTAACTTGCAATGTATTTATGAATGTATGTATGTATGTATGTTTAGGTCAAATCTTGGAAAATGAATTAGAGGTATTTCCCGGTTTCCGATTGAGCTGTGCATGTCTGTAAGTCGGATGACAATGTAAAATTATTGTGACATAAGCTGATCTGATGATGGAGCCGGAAGGTGGCTGTGGGAACTGTGTAATATAACGACGTAGCCCCCTCGAATTTGAGCTCGTTTGATTCGCCTTCACAAACACTCTGGCTCAAGATGATATCCAGAGTCTGTTGATGTAGCCAGTAGCCAGCTACTAAAAGCTTGTTTTTAAAAATAAAATTTTTACTTGTTTTAAATATTACATTAATTATCTGACTCAGCGAACTTCGTACCACCAGTAAAAGTTGTCTGAACTTTCTATTTATAGGCCGATTTCACCAAGGTGAAAAAAGTCTTATTCGAGCATAAATTTTATATTTTGATAGTATTTTCAATACAAAAACAAGAGGTGGGTTATAACGGCCAATGTATCCCACGGATAAACTTCACTCGACGTTGGTGAAATGGGCACATAATAAAACAAATTCAGATTAGTTAGTTATTTATTCTGCAATTGAGGGTGAACTATAAATACAACATAGTTATAATTACACTAGCGGCACGCTATGATGGCCGGTTTGACGTTTGTCCGCTCATGAAGTTCCGTATTAATTGATAACGACTTTGAAGGAAATAATTGTATTACTTTATTGACGATAGTGATGTGCAGAGATTCATAAATTTTATCGAATGTAGTTTTAGGTTTAGGACTCAAAATTTATTTATTAAATTGATTTCTAAAATGTATACAAGTGTAGAAAAATCAGTTTGCACCATTTAAGGGGTGAATGTACTTGTGAATATGAACAATTTTCACTATGTGGACAAACCTCTGAAATCGCAAAAAAATATCAGCTGTTTCATACAAAAGGTAAAATTTTTATTTTTATATGATATATACCACAACTCGGCATTTGGTTTTCTAAATTGAAAATTTTTAAAAACCTTTTTTGGTATCTTTTGTATTCATATGTTTCTTGTGTGCATATAAAGTATGTATATTCATTTTCATTCAAATATTCAGTTCGTTCAAATAAATTAAATAAACATATACATTTTTGTTTTATTAAACCTATTTAATCAGGTACAAAAACAAAACTTAATTGTTTTTTGTTCGAGAATAAATTGACATTCCACATCACTATTGTAATGTGTCAAACCGGCCATCATAGCGTGCCGCTAGTGTAAGTTAATCAATTTAAAGCTTTCTGATAAACAATATATATTTATTATAAGGTTCATGAGATACAGCCCGTTGACAGACGGACGGATAGCGGAGGCTTAGTAATAGGGTCCCGTTGGCAAAAAACGACTTTAATATTGTTTTTTACTTTTTTTCTCACCTTTTAAACCTTCTATGGACTTCTAAAAATATTTCAAAACCCAAATTAGGCAAATCAGTTCAGCCGTTCTCGAGTTTTTGTGAGACTATACAAATGTCAATTCATTTATATCTATACTAATATTATAAAGAGGAAAGATTTTTTGTTTCTTTGTTTGTACCGAATAGGCTCTGTAACTACTGGACCGATTTTAACCATTTTTTCACCAATAGAAAGCTAAGTTATCAGGAAAATAGGCTATAACTTATTTTCAAAAAATTAGATCCTTAAGAAAATTGCAATAATTTAACCCAAAGTAGCAAAATTGTGCCTAGAAAATGCATTATTTAGCGTGTGCTGAGAAAACTATTGATGATACATAAAAATTATGTAGTACACGATTAAAGTATTCATTATTCTCTACAAAAAAGTCCCCGAGGTAATATATCTACCTATCATATTATTTAAGTCACAATAGTAGTTTTGTGTTCTTAAATTTAATTAGATCGCCTTTATTATCGTAGTATTAATTCTTCCGACTAGTACATAATATTATAAATGCGAAAGTGTGTTTGTTTGTTGGTTTGTCCGTCAATCACGCTGCAACAATGCTACGGATTGAAGTGATTTTTTGGATAGGAGTTGAGAACCTGTAGGGTGACATAGGCATCCCGGAAAATCAAAGAGTTCCCGCGGGATTTTAAAAACTAAATTCACGCGGACGAAGTCGCGGGTATCAGCTTGTTTTAATATATATAGATTAAAGACTAGCGTTTGGTCACACGCCACAACAAATGAACCGATTAGTTTAATTTAGATAGCTCATACCCAGGATTAGCGCATAGGCTACATTTTATCCCGGACAACTAGAGAGTTCCCGCGGGAATTAAAACCTTAGGCGCTGCGCAAACGTGGACACTTTTGAGTCCTGTATCGGATACAAGCCACCATTGAATATTTTATTTTCATACATCAAAAATATGAAATCAACCAGCAACTGCGCAAGACGTACCTAGATACTTTTTGTGTCCACTTGCTTCCACTCCACATTTACTGTATGAAAATAAGTGGCTTGTATCCGACACAGGACACAAAAGTTTTCACGTTTGCGCAGCGCCTTAAGCCACGCGGACGAAGTCGCAGGCATCCTCTAGTTTTATTTAACTAATTAGTTACTAATGTTACCAACTAAGTGGTGCTTTCCTGTTCTTGCCACATGTTTCAAAAACCTCAACCTACAGCTTTGGCCGTGACCAGGTATCAAGCCATAAAGTGAATCTGCCCTCAAGTCAGTTAATAATTATCACATTCAACGTTTTTAAACGAACCGCTAAGGTGTGAAACGCCCTTCCGACGTCTGTGTTACTGGCATAATATATAATTTGAGTAGCTTCAAGACAAGAGTTTGAATATTCCAGGCAAGCGCTCAAATCTAGACCTCATCAGTACTTTTCATTATTGGTCGTCGCCAAATGCAAGCCGATTTCCCATTAAAGAAAAAATTTAATGAGTTCATTAATTCAGACTGCTGCAGCTGTACTATCCTTACTAGTCCATTGAAATGTTACATTTTTTAGGCCTTACCTTGCGTTTTTTAGAGGACGCAATATTATATTTTTTTGATGTGTAGAATAGAATAGAATAGAATAGAAATATTTTTTATTCAAATAAACTTTTACAAGTGCTTTTGAATAGTCAATGAATCTACCACTGGTTCGGAATGCCTTTCCTGCCGAGAAGAACCAGCAAGAAACTCGGCGGTTGCTCTTTTCAAAACAGATTTACAATACAGTAAATACTATGCTATATACGCAGTGTTTCCACAGTGAGGAAAGTTCCAAAAATGCATACAGACTAACTTCTATCTTAAGATGGGCAGACATAAAGTAGCCCCATTCCCGCCGGTGGCACCCGTTCACGAGCATGACGCATGACCCAGCCATTGCTTCGCTCAACCATATTTGAGGGAACGTAACAACCCGCATCACACGACACCACCACAGAAATGTTTAAAGAGTGCGTGACATACCTATGCTACCCATGTCAAGGCAGGGAGGGCTACCTTAGCTATTGACTTAATGAAAAAATGTTGCTTATAAAAGTTGTTCCTCAAAAAACGATCTACAAAAATGGTCTGAAATCATTTTTTCGTAAAATGATTAAAAAAAAGTTATATTTTTTTCGAAAATTTAAATTTTTTGTCGAATTTCTGAACATTTTCGCTTATAACTTTTTTATTTATAGTTCTACGACAAAAAGTTGCTTAACCAAAGTTGTAGAGAATTTAATTTGCAATCAAAAATATTCACAATTTTTTTTAAACAGATAAATAGTTTAAGAGATATATCGTAAAATCATATCGTAAAAACCATTTCATCCCCGATTTTCAAGATGGCGGCCGTGGTACAAGGGTGGCGACCCCACAATCTTGGTTTTAGCTTTACACTGACCCTCCCTACACATCAAAAAAATAAAATTGCGTCCTCTAAAAAACGCAACCCCAAATGTAACTTTTCAATGGACTATACTTTGTGCTGCGGTTCTATGTGTGCTATTTGATGTGATGATTACGTACGGTTTGTTGAAGTCTTTATTTGTTTCATTTAATTTTTGTTCATCATAATTAGATTACTCGTCGGTGCGCCTAAAGCAAGAAGCAGGTTAAACCAGAGAATATCATCAGGACAAGTGTTCAAATGTCGCGTCCGAGATTTGGATGCGAACCACAACGTCACCTGCGTGCCCATAGGAGTGGCCAACGAAAGTAAGAAAGTAACTAGTAGTAGTCGTAGTAGGCTGTAAATAAACAGAACACAATCCACTTGGGAATCTGCACTTCGACATAATTCATCATCATCATCATTATAGCCACCCATCAACGGCTCACTACTGAGCGCAGGTCTCCTTTCAGATAAGGGTTATAAGCCATAGTCCACAACGCTGGCCCAATGCGAATTGGTGGACTTCACACACCTTCGAGAATATTATGAAGAACTCTCAGATGTGCTGGTTTTTCACGATGTTTTCCTTCACCGTTGAAGCAAGTGATATTTAATTGCTTAAACGCACTTGACTCCGAAAAGTCAGAGCCAGAGGCGTACCCGGGATCGAACCTGCAACCCCCTGGATAGGAGACCACAGTCCTAACCACTAGGCTATCACTGCTTCTGCTTTTCGACATAATTATCACACCGAAATCCGAACGCGCGCGTATTCACTTCACTTCATGTTTCATATTAGAACAATAATATCCTTTTTTATTTAAGTATAGTAACTTAGCCTCTTTAATTATTATGTTTAATTTAATACAAACTACACTTTAAATCTTAAAAATATTGACTAGGTAATAAATAATCATCACGATCAATTTTCCACATGAGTTATAGACCTGTGTATTCAAAGAATTTAAAATGTTTGTACACCTTCCATAATTACAAAATTTATGAACAAATTTAGGAGAAAAAGATACTTTTCTTATGTGTTTCAGAGGAGGACAGAAATTTTGCGAATGATTTCGGTAATAGTAATCTGTTCAAAGATGACATGTGGTTCGGAGCTACGCTTAGCACGACGCCCAAGGGAAACGTGTTGGTAAGGAACATTTTTAACCAACTTCAAAAAATCGGCCAAGTGCGAGTCGGGCCTCGCTCTTTTAGGGTTCCGTTAAAAAAAATAAAAAAAAATATTTCCATGTACCCATGGAAATATTTTAATTTAATTTTTTTAATTTAATTTAATTTTTATTATTTGTTGTTATAGCGGCAATAAAAATACATAATATGTGAAAATTTCATCTGTCTATCTATTACGGTTTACGAGATACAGCCCGCTGACAGACGGACGGACGGACGGACGGACGGACGGACGGACAGCGTAGGCTTAGTAATAGGGTCCCGTTGGTACCCTTTGGGTACGGAACCCTAAAAAGGAGGGGTTCTCAATTTTCCGGAATCTTTTTTTATTTATGTTCACCGATTACTCGAAGAGGCCTGAACCAATTTGGAGAATATTTTTTTGTTTCAAAGGCTATACTTCCCAAGTGGTCCCATTCAAATTTTATAGAAATCGATCAAGCGGTTTTTAAAATATCAATAATAAATAATTATATACGTTGCAGTGGCGTGGGCGTTTGAAGTCGGTTTTTTTAAAAATAATTTTTATATTAAACTAGCTTTTGCCCGCGGTTTCGTCTGTGTGGAGTATAATTTGCCAAATGAATAATGAATTTGAATTTGGAAAAATCGTCATGAAAACTGAATGCCTGATAGTTTTCCACGTTAACATCCTCCTGACTAAATTCGGGCATAGCGCCCAATCTCTACAGAGATCTCTTAAAACTCTCACCGCCATACGTATATAAGGTTTTTACAGTGCAGCAGGCCATGTGGGCGGCCGGCGGGACACGTCGTTAACTTTACCGGCAGGCCATGAGGTCCGCTGTGATCCCACAAATTCATATAATTTTATAGAGCTTGGCTTGCAAGATAAAGATTCGAAATTTATTGCTTCGATTAGTTTAGTCAAAACGCTACCCATAAAAAAAAAGTTTGATGAAAATTAGACTATATTTAAAGAACTATAGGGGTGAAAACTGAGTGGAAACCTGTGACCCAAAAGTTTCTGTCCGCCTAAAAGGATTGGTCTACAAGAGCATCATACGTCCTGTAATGCTTTATGGCAGCGAGGCCTGGCCAGCGCTAACGAGACATACCCGCGATCTTCACTCCAATGAAATGAAGATGCTTAGGTGGATGTGTGGTGTTACTCGCTTGGACAGAATTCGCAACGAGTACATCCGCGGTAGCCTTGGCGTGCGAGATATCGCAGATAAAATGCAAGAGTCTCGGTTGCGTTGGTTTGGCCACTTACTGCGCCGTCCCCAAAACTATGTGGGTCACAGGTGCCTAAATATGCCCGTCCCTGGACAGCGGTCCCGAGGCCGGCCAAAGAAACGGTGGATTGACATAGTACAGGCAGATGCACGTGCCAACGGCCTTCGTAAAGAGGATGCTTTAGATCGTGCAAAGTGGAAGAAACTTAGCAGGAAAGCGGACCCTGGCGTATGCCGGGACAAACGCTAGGAAGAAGAAGAGAAGAGGGGTGAAAACTGAGTAAGTAAAACTAGTACCAAAAAGTTACACAAACTAGTAACAAAAAAAACTCCGAAAAGTTAGTGAGCTTACAATCCTAACCACTAGGCTATCACTGCTTGCAAAGTTTTCAGATCACAAACCTGCGATTTTAAATTTCGCAGGTGAGTGCTCCGCGTTGGACATCAGTGAACAAAGAGCAATATTTGTATCAATATGGAATGTGTTACATGCTGTCGCCGAGCAAAACTTACCTGCCTTTAGAGGTCTCCAGTAAGCATTGGATTGTTTTTTGACTTTACAAGTTGAGTACCTTCAAGGCAATAGTGATTAGGCGTCTTCTTGGCAAGCGCCTCTTTTTATTTGAAAAGATTTACCATCAGGCTGGACCCATTAAAATTTGGTGAAAAGATTTGATGAACATCTACGGTGATGGAGGACGGAAATCCTCAACGAATAAGAGCAAATTGCTCGCGATCAGAGAATATGAAGATTGATCCTATGAAGCTTAAAATAAATAAAAATAAAAATATATCTATAAATTCTTTTTAAAAATCTGACTTCAAACGCCACTACAAAGTACCTACAAAATATAAAACAATTTTGGTTTTTACAGGTATGTTGAAGTCGGGCTAGCGTTGTGCATCAGTTTCATCGTTTATATTTACAACAAAACGAACTATAATTATTTGTGTTATATGGGGCCAAAGAAATTTTTTGTTCCCCGAGGGCGTTATTTTGAATTCAGAATGAAGTGAAGGATTCTAAAGTAGAATCCTGAGCGTAGGGAGGAATTCAATACACGCCGCCACAGAACAAAATATCTTGAATGACACACACTATTTTTCATCATTACCTGTGAGAAAAAGCTAGGAGTATCAACCTACGATGTATGGACATTACCTTTACGTATATTGAAAGTTTAAATAAAACACAATAGTTATTTGTTATACAAGAGTGCAAATTTGCTTTTTAACCGCGTGCTCAGTTTAGATGACCGAGCAAGCGAAGGATTCTAAAATTGAATCACGAGCGCAGCGAGTGATTCAAAAATTAGAATCCTGAGCGTTAGCGAGGGAATCAAAAGAGCACGAGGTGAAAAATCTTTGCACTCGAGTGCAACACGTAATTTTTCATCTCCCCATTCAAACAATATGACGTGAAAAGAAAATGGCGCGCGCAAAGCAAATTAAAAAAAAGTACACCAAGAAGGTTCCAAGTCTGAGTTTTTAACAAATTAAAAAAGGTTGTATGATAAATTCGGCACCATGGAGGTAGAAGTAAATAGGTTTAATGATGTTTTGAATTCACAAACATAGTGCACACGATGTTCTAAATTCAATTTACTTTATCCTCTAGAGGATAAAAACGGCTTTTACACTCCGAAATCGAAGAGCAAAAATACTCTTTCCGAGATGGGGAGATGAAAATAATTTTTTATGAAATAATTAAACATTGATATTTATGATGGATACAGTATGTGCGTATATCCGTACGACAAATTGATCACGTGACTTATCGAAGACAACAGCTTCTCAAACATTTTTATATTTCGAACGGAATGAGCGATTGACAGGTTTCTGCAACGAACACAGTAGTAATAAACGTCATAGTAAGGCACGAACGCGGACCAATCAGAAGAGAGAAATGAAAAGTCCCATGGGGTTAAAATTAAATTTTTGCTCCCGCTATCCTCTGAAAGCCAATATTCGTTTTTCGAATAAGTATGATGAAATAGTTATTTGTGTTATATGGGGCCAAAGGAATTTTTTGTTCCCCGAGGGCATTATTTTGAATTCAGAGCGAAGTGAAGGATTCTATAGTAGACTCCCGAGCGCAGCGAGGGATTCTAAAGTAGAATCCTGAGCGTAGCGAGGAATTCAATATACGCCGCCCGAGAACAAAAATATTTGGCCCCGAATGACACACACTATTTTTCATCATTACCTATGAGAAAAAGCTAGGAGTATCAACCTACTATGTATAGAGTATAGACATTACCAATACGTATATTGAAAGTTTAAATACGTAAATAAAACACAAATAAATTTTTATGAAATAATTAAACATTAATATTTATGTTGGAAGTATGGGCGTATATGTCTAATCGACAAATTTGATCACGTGACTTATCGTAGACAACAGCTTCTCAAACATTTTTGAATTTCGACACATTTTTGAATTCTCTCTTCTGATTGGTCCGCGTCAGTGCTTTAGTATGCTAAAGCACTATAACGCGGACCAATCAGAAGAGAGAAATGAAAAGTCCCATGGGGTTAAAATGAAATTTTGCTCCCGCTGTCCTCTGAAGCCAAAATTCGTTTTTCGAATAGGTATGATGAAAAAAATATTTTATACCTACTTTGTAGTGGCGTTTGAAGTTGTTTAAAAAGAATTTTTAATATAATAATATGCGCAAGAGTCAGTATCAGTATTAGTCCGCTTACACCTAGCACTAACAAGAACTTTAAGCATGAATAAATAATACCTAAATAAATTTCTACCAAATAAAAAGTTAGGTAGGTATATGGGAAGATTTGTTTCAGGCCGTGATTACTTTTATAATAAAAATTATCGACGGGAGTACTGGGAGCACCGAGGCACAAGTCTCTACTACTACGCGTTCGGTCAAGTCGGCTTCTCAGTAAAAGTGTCCAACAACAGAGTTCTACTTGGTGCACCTGGACTACTGGAAGGGGCAGGTAAGTAGGGGAAAGTGGTCACACTTCGTACACTTTTTACATTTTTATTTCAAGATGAACCGATAAAATTATCCAGTTTTTGCAGTAAATATATCGTAGTTCACTACGAAAAAGTCTGAAACTGTAATGTCAGAAGGTTAAAAATCGCTATGTATGTATGTATGTATTTACTTTATTGCAACACAAAACATAAATGAATTACAGGTTACAAAAAAGAAAACTTAAAATGTAAGTACAAAAAGGCGGTCTTATCGCTAAATAGCGATCTCTTCCAGACAACCTTAACGCTAGGGAGAAAATAGACAGTGGGAGGTGGTGTATATAATATACCTAAATACTAATAGGTAAATAAACTAAACCATATAATATAATAATAATAACATATTAACACACTAATATATACAAAATAAATATAATACACATACACAAGACTATACATATAATATACATACATATATATACATTACTGATTTCAACCGTAAACTATGTCGTTATTGATGATAGCACAGAGATAGGTAATAATCTTTGACGTCAGTTTTAAATTTATTAAGGGATTCAGCACGATGAATTTGCGAGGGAAGCTCGTTCCATCGACAAATAGCCTTGACCGTGAAGGAGTTACTAAAATACTTCGTCCGATGTGCAGGTGTCACTAGCTTGAGTTTTTCCGCAGGCCGTAAGACTCTATCTGGTCTGTCATGACCATGACCATGTCGCTATATTTTTCTAGGATAAGATATTTGTACGAATGCACCCCACCTTATACCTTCGTACCTTCGTACAGGAAGTGGGGAACTTTCGTATACCATGGGGTAGATTCGTACAGGGTAGCTAAAAAGTCTATTAAACTTGCAAACTTTAATAAATAACAAAAAATATGTAGTAATCTTAAAACTGACTTAATTATAATTATTTAACTTGATCATAACTTTAACTGAAATTCTTCTAGTAGAAAAATTGGTTGCCTGTTAAGTCGGTATACGGGCGAAAGTTTTACGTGACAACCGAAATAGAAGCGCAAGACATGAACCGGTGTGTATGCCTATCTCTCTCACTCTCTCTCTCGCTCTGTCTCTCTCGCTCTTAGGCGGGCTAACTGTGCTCGAGTGGAAGGGACGCGTGCCTTTCACTTTTTATGTCTGTCTCTCTCGCTCTTAGGCGGGCTAACCATGCCTCTCACTCGCTCTCATTGTGAGCGCATAACGTGAGCGGAGCGTAACGCAGTTTCTTGAAGTGTCACCCGGCAAACCAATTTATAAGACGTTGTCACGTCAAAAAAAAACAAAAAATAAATCTATAACACTTCTAGTTTCCTTATTGGCAATTCTAACGTGTAAACCTTAGAATTACAAATCAGTCTGTATGAGATTTAGTGTTATGTTTCATCACAGTTTTTCTTTAAGACAACCATCCTTGGACAGTAGTCCATGAAGTATCATCAACTGCTGAATTTAGGGATTCTTCATCTACTTCTTGGGCTTACGTTCCCTTTTCCACATCATGAAAATTAATAAAATGAATCAAATTTTATTAGAAGTAGAATCATATCACACTATATAATATTACTAGCTTTTGCCCGCGGCTTCGCTCACGTTAAGTTCGATTTTTCAAACCCCTATTTTACCCCCTTAGAGGTTGAATTTTCAAAACGGTTTCTTAGCGGTTGGTTAGCTCATGTTAAGTTAGATTTTTATTGGTAATTAAAATCCAACTTAACGCGATTCGTATCTCCGTAAAAAGCCAACATACCAAGTTTCATGGTTATAGCTAAGTTGAAAAACGACAGGCTTAATAAAAATCATTCACCCTCTATTTAACTCCATGTTGAACATTTAAAAACTGTCAAACGCGTTCTTCTTTATTTTCAATTGAAAGCCAAAATACCAAATTTGATGGATATTACTTGAAAATTAGCTTAAAAATCTGGACTTTAAACCCCCATTTAACCCTCTTGGGATTGGAATTTCCAAAAATCCTTTCTTAGCGGACGTCTACGTCATAATAACTATCTGTGTGCAAAATTTCATCCCGATCCGTCCAGTGGTTAGAGCTGTGCGTTGATATACCAGTCAGTCAGTCACCTTTGCCTTTTATATATTTAGATAAAGGCAAAATTTGGTACGAAGATCATCAAGCATCATGGTGGCCGGTATTTCTATGCACACAATTAAATACGTATTTGTGCGCCGTTTAGTTTTTCTGTTAAACTTACTGTACCTACGTATGTGCCCCATGTACGAAGGATGACCACTTTCCCCTAACTGTTATAAAAAAATATATCATTATCATCATCAACAACCGTAACCCATCAACGACTCACTACTGAGCGCAGGTCTGCTCTCAGAGAAGGGTTATAATACAATACTGCAATTGTTTTTGTTGGTTTGTTAGTTTATTATTATTTATTTATTTATTTCTTAGAAAACGAATTATACAATAATCTTATAAACTAACTATAAATCTACAAAACTCAGTAGTCAGTTTTACTGTAGTTTCTTATAATTCTAATAAGTAGGTAATTAATTATATGTAATTGTATGCGAATTTATGTAGGTAATTAATGAACGCGTTTTACATACCTACCAATAAAACGCTTATTAATTTATAAGCCTCAATAGCCCAACGGAGTATTTAAAAGCCTCAACAGCCCAACGGTTAAAGGTGCGGACTGAAAACTGAAAGGTCGCAGGTTCGAATCCCACCCGTTGCACTATTGTCGTACCCACTCCTAACACAAGCTTTCCGCTTATTTGGAGGGGAGAGGAGAATATTAGTCAACTTCAACTTGGCTGATATTCAAAAAAAAAAAATTTACTTACCTTATTCGAAACTTAATTATTTGAGTACTATGATTCCCGCCTTTCTAGGGTTCCGTACCCAAAGGGTACCAACGGGACCCTATTACTAAGCCTACGCTGTCCGTCCGTCCGTCCGTCCGTCCGTCCGTCCGTCCGTCCGTCTGTCAGCGGGCTGTATCTCGTAAACCGTAATAGATAGACAGATGAAATTTTCACATATTATTTCTATTGCCGCTATAACAACAAATAATAAAAATTAAATTAAATTAAAAAAATTAAATTAAAATACTTCCATGGGTACATGGAAACATTTTTATTTAATTTTTTTTAACGGAACCCTAAAAGAGCGAGGCCCGACTCGCACTTGGCCGATTTTTTCATCTATCTTTCTCTATCATATTGCTGTCTCTCTCTACCTCCACCATATGGCAGCGGGGCGAGCGGGCAGTGCAAACTGCAGCGTTCGCCATTCTAATCATTGCGTCGAAAATCACTGGCAGGCAGCTTAAAGTTGGACGTAGTTATGCAAAAACGTTCCAACCCACAGCAAGTTCAAACTGAGATAATGACGATATAGCGTTCGGGTTGTTTTATTTTTTATGTTAACAGATAATATGGCTGTGTGATGTGTGTCGTTTCAAAGAAGTAATTAAAAACGATTTTATCTTTAGATTTATTTCCATAAAATTCTGTTTATCCGCTAGATATTTCATAAAAACCAGCTTGGAACGTTTGGGAAAAAACCTTATTTAAGTGTTAAAACGTTCCACGTACGATTTTGCTTAAGTAATTTACGTTACTTAATTATTTTTAATACAAAATATCTTATATTTAGTGTTATATTATAATATACTATACTAGCTTTTGCCCGCGGCTTCGCTCACGTTAAGTTCGATTTTTAAAACCCCTATTTTTACCTCCTTAGCGGTCGAATTTTCAAAAATACTTTCTTAGCGGATGTCTACATCATAATGGCTATCTGGATGCCAAACAGCCCGAACCGTCAAGTGGTTTAAGCTCTGAGTTGATAGATCAGTAGTCAGTCAGTAAGTCAGTCACCTTTTCCTTTTTTATATTTAGATGACGCTATATATGAAAGGTAATAAAATTGAACGAGCCAATAATAATAAGAATAATATAAGTTTTATTAAAAATCTTTATAGTGTAATCATCAAATTATAAAATATCAAAATCTGGGTCTCCTCCAAACCCGTCAGCATCGTTAGTATTTTTGTCTGAAGCACTTAATTTTTTTTTAAATTTTATATAGTCATTGGGAATATATTTAAACAGAAACTTAAGATCGGCTAACTTGGCAGGTGTTGGCTTTCTATTAGGCCGTAAAAGCTACAATTCTGTTTGGTCTATCGATTGTACTTCTCCTTTTTTATATGAATAGCGAGCAAACGAGCAGGTGGGTTACCAGATGTTAAGTGATTACCGCCGCCCATGAACATTTGTAGCACCAGAGTCCGAATCATATCCAGTCAAATGGAAGGAGTTGATACTGAGGTGCTAAAGCCCAAAGATAAGAGCAATACTCCATGAATGTTTGGGCGGACTTGCGCTTTTTAGAGAGGTTGCTGTTATGCAACATATCATTGACATGCAGAATGAACAGTTTAGGTGATAGCACTGAGCCCTGTGGAACGCCAGCATTGATAGGCTTAGGTTCAGAGCAAAAACCGTCGACAGGGACTTTGATACTGTGCCCAGGAAGAAAGCTAGTGATCCAATTGCACAGCTTTACAGGAAGTCCGTAGGATGGAAGATTCGATAGTAAAGTCCTATGCCAAACCTTATTAAGGGCTTTAGCGATATTGAGGTTGGCCGCTAGAGCTTCCCCGTATTGGCTTAATGACGATCGCTGATCAGCTGGTGCTCCTCGAGGTAGCTCAGCAGTTGAGTGTTAATAATTTGCTCCATAACTTTGGACAGCAGAGAGGTAATCGCGATAGGCCTATAATTTGAGTGATCGGAATTTCCTCGGAATTGGGTGAACCAGATCAGTCTTCCACGAAGACGGAACAGTGCTGAAGGAGTAAGATTGCTGAAACAGACTCGTTAGGACCGGTGTTAACTCCGGAGCACACGTTTTGAACAAAGTATTTTGTTTCGTTAAAACGTTCCAAAACAGATGAGACACTTTTTCAATTTACATTCCTTGGAAATATTTCCGCAAAAACGTTCCAGGGTTATGTGAATCATTACAGCGAAATGATTTTTATTAATAAATATTAAAATAAAAACGTTTCAAAGAGATTGAAGCGTTTTTAATTGTTTTTAGCTACGAATGTGTTAAAATATCAATTAAAAAAAGATATTTTCGCGAGCGAAGCGAGCGCAAATTTTTTTAGGACTGCACTACATACTTGGTCCTCATACTTGGTTCTTACAATACTAATTAAGAAAAGACACATTTTCGCGAGCGAAGCGAGCGCGAAAATTTTCGATTGCACTACGCTTCTTTGTAGTTCATACTTGGCACCGGCAGTAGCAATTGAAACTGATATTTCCGCGAGTGAAGCGAGCGCGACAATTTTTTGATCGCACTAAGCCTCTTCGTAGTCCATACTAATTGATATCTACAAAAGCAATCTATAATCAACATCATCTCGAGTAAAGCAAGTGCGACAATTTTTACGAGTGCACTACGCACTACTATGCAGTCCATACTTGGCACCTACAACAGCAATGCAACAGTTACATTTTCGCGAGCGAAGCGAGAGCGTTTTTTAGGACTGCACTACATAACTCTGTACTTTATACCTAGTTCTTGCAATACCAATTAAGAAAATACATTTTCAGAGGCGTACTCTGTGTAGTTCATACTAATTGATATCTACAACATTTTTTACGATTGTACTATACCACTATGTAGTCTACACTTGGTACCTACAATATCAATTCGCTATCGACATTTTGTAAACAGCCATTTCAATCAATGTTCAATGCTGTAGCTTACGGGTGCAGCATAAGTAGGAGGATGATTCCTAAACCGAACCGAGCGATAATGAAATTAGCTGAATACTGAATAGATTGATGCCATCTAAGAATACAAAGCTACTGTGGGTTTAGTAAACGGAAAACGAAGACGCGAATTTTTTTTACAGCTGCGTTATGCCACTACACTACGTAGTTCATACTTGGTACCTACCATTCGTGAGCAGTACCCAGCAGCATCAGAATTGAGTCAGGTTTTACGGCTCCGTAAACCGTAAAAGGCTCCACTACGCCATTATATTTTAAACAATATTTGGCACATACAATACTCATTCACTTGGTTAAAACTTAAAATACCAATTAAGAAAAGATATTTTCGCGAGCGAAGCGAGCGCAAAATTTTTTAGGGCTACTTAACTGTGTCCTCATACTTGGTTCTTACAATACTAATTAAGGAAAGACACATTTTCGCGAGTGAAGCGAGCGCGAAAATTTTCGATTGCACTACGCTTCTTTGTAGTTTATAATTGGCACCGACAGTAGCAATTGAAACTGATATTTTCGCGAGCGAAGCGATACAGAACAGTACAGGAAAAATCAAGAAAGCATTATGAAAAAGCGTATCAAGATTTATCAATTAGAAAATATCAAAGGGTAGTAAATCATTTTCTGAAGAAGTGCATGGGAGTAGATAAAGTCTTGTATGCAACTGTTGATGATTAGGTGTTAAAACACTCATGTGATAAACCCACATTAGTGTTTTAATTCCCCTTTATTATACAACAGTTGCAAGAAAGACACTAGTTCCGATTTCACCAAAGTCGAGTGACGGTTAACCGAGGTATAAATTGGGGGTTCTGACAGTTTTTGTATAGAAAATCTGCCACAATATCATAACACTCGGTTGACATATTCTACGTTGGTGAAATCGGCCCTTAGTAATAGGTAAGTAGCACTATGTTTATGTTATGGCGTCGTAGTATCGGATAAAAATAAATCAATTTTGTTTCAGGTGGCGTTGTAGAATACAAGACGATAATCGATAACGATTATTCCCATTTGGGCAGACAGATACTGATAAATTCTTATTACACCGAAGAATTAGGCCCGTATGACTACTTAGGTAGGTTTATACTGATAATTTTATCCATCACAAGCAACCTACCAACGGCTTACTACTGAGTGCAGGTCTCCTCTCAGAGAAGGGCTATGTAGACTATGGCCTATCCACCATGCTGGCCCAATGCAAATTGGCAGACTTCACACACCTTTGAGAACATTATGAAGAATTCTCAGGTGTACATGTTTCCTTACTATTATGTTTTCCTACACCGATGAAGCTTGTGACATTTCATTTTTTAAACGCACTTAGAAAAGCCAGAGGTGCGTGCCCGGGATTGGACCTGCGACCACCCGAATAGGAGACCGCAGTACTAACCGCTAGACTATCACTGCTTTAATTTTATTCATCCTTCTCCATAATTTCAATTTTAGTCACCATCTTCCAAACTGGTAGTACCCAACACGATCTTATGCCACCGATCTTATCTATTCGGATCAGTCCACCTGGAGGAGTCTTCCAACGTACTAAATAATATTTAGCATCAAATTGAATAATATTATTTTTGTTTTATTTTTTAGCAGATAGACGTCCACTGCTAAAGTAGTCACTTGCATATACTTTTACAGGACTTGCGCCGCCTGCATCCAGCGGCAATAATTTTATTGTTATTGTTTATACATTGTTTTATTATACTTTTTTAAGGTTATAGCGTTGAAATGGGTGAATTTGAGAGGAGCGGTAAAGCTCTGATCGTTGCTGGAGCGCCGAGGTCACATTTTGGTTATGGAAAAGTAAGGTTTACATTGTATCACATTAGTCAGACATCTTCAAAATTCAAAATAATTTCATGTAGGCTAGACATAAGTTGGCCTGGCTGTTATGAGAAGTCGAGAATCTACCACTGGTTTGGAAAGCTGATTCTGCTGTGAATCGGTAAGAAACTCGGCAGTTGCTCTTGTCAAAACAAAAATTAGGAGTACGAAACTTCTTCATGAAAAACTTTCAAAGATTTTCATCAAGATTTACTTGCATAATTGTTCGATTTGCCGTGGAGAACATGGAGTCTTCTTCCTCTTTATCATTTGATATATAGGTTTTTTTTGCACAAATTTCCATCTGCTTCGATCTTTTTCCATAAATCAAGCCAATAAAGTACTAATCCTAAAATAATACCTTGGATGCAATAAAGTTATTAAAACAGAAGCAGGATTGTGATATTAAATATAATATTTCCATTTTTAGGTGCTTATCTACGAGACATCGAGACATGAAAATGATCCTCTAAACATAAAATATAAAGTGGCAGGCGACCAACTCGGTTCCTACTTCGGCGCAACTTTGTGCTGCACTGATGTCAATGGCGATGGAATAGTTGATCTTCTGGTGGGAGCACCAAACTACGTTAGGAAGAACGAGATATTACCTTATGATCAGGGGGCAGTGTTTGTTTACTTGACCAAGAGACAGGTTAGTTTAAAAAAAAAGGACCATAAGCATTTATATATCAGTGATCATAACGACATAGATAAACATGTCACTATAAAATTTCATAGAGTACTTAAAACTTTAGATGATTTTAAAATATGTAAGGGGAAACACGGCGAGTACATCACTCACCTGCGATTTGCCGATGATATAGTAGTCATAGCAGAGACTCTGAGAGATCTCAATACAATACTCAATGACCTCAGCAGGGTTTCTCAACAGGTGGGCCTGAAAATGAAATGAGCAAGACGATAATCATGTTCAATGCTCATGCTCCGCTCCACCCAGTAATCGTTGAGAACTCTGCACTCCAAATTGTCTTCTTCTTCTTGCAGTACCATCTTCTACCGAAGGTTGGCAATCATTAAGGCTAATTGTAACTCCAAATTGTAGACGAGTATAATATATACCTGGGACATACAGTCCAGCTAGGTAGTTCCAATTTCGAGAAAGAGATCAACCGCCGAATCCAACTCGGCTGGGCAGCGTTCGGGAAGCTCCGAGATGTTTTCTTGTCCAAAATCCCTCAGTTCCTGAAGACTAAAGTCTTCGAACAGTGCGTGTTGCCAGTGATGACTTACGGATCCGAGACATGCTCGCTAACTATGGGCCTCATAAGAAGGCTCAGGGTCACTCAGCGAGCGATAGAGAGAGCTATGCTCGGAATATCCCTGGGAGATCAAATCAGAAAGGAGGAGATCCGTAGGAGAACCAAGGTCACCGACATAGCTCAGCGAGTCGCGAAACAGAAGTGGAAATGGGTGGGCACATAGTTCGAAGAGTTGATGGTCGTTGGGGTCCCAAGGTGCTGGAGTGGCGACCCCGCACCGGGAAACGCAGTGTTGGCAGACCCCCCACCAGGTGGACCGACGACATCAAACGAGTCGCAGCGAGCCGATGGATCCAAGCGGCGCAAGACCCAAGCCTGTGGAAGTCTATGAAGGAGACCTTTGTCCAGCAGTGGACGTCTATAGGTTGATAAAGAAGAAGAAGAAGAAGGGGAAACACAAAAACATTTCAAAAGTACCATTATCACTCTTCAGGCATTCAATCTTTAAAAAAAGAGCGTAGTAAAGTCTAATTATTAAATTCCATGCCTATATAGAACATTTTTAATCCGTCAGATAAGTTGTGATAGCGTTTAAATTTCTGTTTCATAAGTATCTGATAAGTCAATCTGGCAGTTAAACTCAAAAGATAACACACGGATTTATCTAGCAGATATTTTATCTGTTAGATATATATCAGGCACTTATCAGCAAGTGGTGAAACAGGCCATAAGTCTCTTAACAGATGAAGACATAGTCTTCGTCTGTTAACTGGGGAGCTTTTAAAATCTATAGTAACTCTTTATGTTTTAGGGCTCCAAATTTACGTTATATAAAGCAAATTATGTATCGGGCTCCGAGAAGAGTGGTGCTCGTTTTGGGAACTCTATCGCCGATTTAGGAGACATCGATGGTGATGGATTTAACGGTATCACTTTTTAAAACTATTCGACATAATAACTATCAATCCAGAATTTAAAACTGGCAAACCTCCCAAACTTTTAATCGTAATTACCAAACATTTAGATTAATCATAACAATAAAATAATACAATTTATATCTTATGGTAAACAATAAATGTCAGAATTACGTTCAGGTAACTCTATGCATACATGTACTGAGTTTTCTGATTGTCCCATCGCATACATTGCGTAACCAGTGTCTATCATGTGTATGTACATTGCACAGGCTACTTCATGAAATTGAAGAAAATATCTATATTTACTAGTAAAAAGCTGAGCTTTGTGAGGGTTCGCGTAGTTTTTCTAACGGGTAATAATAAGTTCTGTTGCAGCGATGTTAACGCTTTGGTTTTCTAACAGATGGCGTTAGTAGTACAATAACATTCTATCCAATGAATACAAAAATGTTAACGTTCATTTGGTCATCATGGTTATAAAATTATATTTTTTTTGACAGATAACACATCTGGATATGAAGTTTAATTAAGATGTTAAAGCACAAATCTATAGGCGTGAAAGTTTTTCAGTAAGGTGTACCACAAAAATGCACAAGTTGTGGGATAGTGTTAGGGCTCGATTCGCTCGCCCTAATTTTAATATAATTATCCATGCAAATTTCAGCATATTATATATTCTGATAATAATTTTGATTTTTTTAAGATATCGCTATAGGAGCACCATGGGAAGATGAAGGCAAAGGAGCTGTGTACATATATAAGGGTGGTAAAAAAGGTTTAAATAAGCAATATGCCCAGAGAATTGCAGTCGCAGAATCGAAAACATTTGGTTATGCCATATCAAAAGGCGTAGATATCGACGGAAATAACTGTAATGGTGAGAATTCTGATTTATGAATATATTTCGGGTCTTTACCAGTTTTGTTAAAATTAATAATAAAAGTAAACTGGGTGTTAATAACAGCATGCATCGTTAAGTAAATAGTCTAACGTTGATGTGTCTTTGAAATCACAACCGAATTTGCATTTGGAAAAGTTTTAAAATCGAATAAAATGATGCACCAAAAATCATAGTGTACAACTAGCTAATTCCCGCGACGTCGTCCGCGGTACACTTTGATTTTCCAGGATAAAAGCCTATTTCACTTTCCAGGTCCTTAACTTAAAAAAAAAATCTCATCGATCCGTAGCTCTGTTGCAGCATAGTATGTTAGTTTATGATAGCATATTGTAACAGCTGGTCGCAGTTTTTTGCTGATTTAGTAAGAGCTAGTAAAATGACGTTCATCCTGAAACTGTGGTACAATCATTTAACCATTTGACTATTCGTAAAGACGTCTTATAAAAGTATTTGAATAGAAAGTTTACCTATTCTAATAAATTCTACTTAAAATCTAATATAATAACGAGTCTTAATGGAAACCTAGCATGTGACTAATATATCATATTCATAACTCTTAAATCCTTAGTTTGTCCTTAAATCACGCTGCAATAGAACTACAGATCAACAGTCGGTTGTTAATATAATACAATGAAGAATGTTAACTTGTTTTGATTATTAGCACTCCATATTCTCTGTCAAAAATAAAAAATACTAGTGAAAGAATTACTTCGATACGTCAATTAGTTTCCGAGGAGTAAAAACAAGTTGTAACCGCACGACGCGGGCTGCCGGTAAGGTGTGACGTCATCGCACAACACGCTCTGTCTGGCTCACTAGTCCGCTCGCGGTCGAGCGCCCGTGCCGTCGAAATTACACTTAAATACTTTGAAAAATGTCCAATCCAAATACTAGGAAATCATGTGTTGTGCCTAAATGTAAAAATACAACTACCAATTCGCCGGAAAAGTTGTTTTTTATAGTTCCAAAGGACGTTAAAATGCGATTCCAATTGTCAAATTTTCAATTTTCAAGATTTCCAATTCAAAAAAAGTTAAAATTCCAATAACACTTGGTAGCAGTCGTTGAAGGCTCCTCGCTTCGACGATGTAGCCACTGTAAAAATGCTATAGTATGTTTACATCCACCTCTGCTGGCGGCACAATCTTCGCAGGTTACATTTAAAACGTCTTGATCCTTTTCATTGCATTCTAAACTGCAATGATAAGGTGTGGTACGTACGCGGTGTTCTGGCGTGATTCTACATTTAACCGTACATACATCACCTACTCTTTTTACTTGAACATAACCAATAGCATCATCGCCATAGCTGTCTCTTGCCGATCTGAAATAAATTTCAAATAAAAATAAATGGCCTTACGTATTTTGTTAGTAAAAAAATACAAATAAATAAAAAAGGTTTAGTACATCTGTTCAAACATCTACATTTGCAATAAAAAATAAATTAAATAAAATGGCCTTACGTATTTTGTTAGTAAAAAAATACAAATAAAAAAGGTTTACCTAGTACATCTGTAACGTTCAACCCACTACATCTACATCCTAAGTACCTATCCTATTTCCTACTAATATTATAAATGCGAAAGTTTGTGAGTTTGTGTTTGTTATCTTTCACGCAAAAACTACTGAACGGATCTGGACAAAGGCTGGAATAACACATACATAGGCTACTTTTAATCCTGGGAAAATGTACAGTTCCCGAGGGAAACTGGGGCGAAGCTGCTGGCGGAAGCTAGTTTGCAATACCTATATAATATACATACGTACCTACCTATAGCTACAAAACTATAATACATATTTCTTACATATTTGTTGTCTTTAACGAAAAATTTAATGGTAGGTAGGTACTTCCACTATTTGAGTTGCATAATGCATTCTTCCACTACGACATTAGTTGGGTATTTTGTTTTGATAAAACAATTTAGAACAGATAAACTATTTAAGCATAAGTAGTTAGTAGCAACGAAAGTTTACTTACCTTTGCATTTTTATTCCTCGCATTTCGGCGGCAACGAAATCACTATTTGTTGATAAATAATGCGCAACCATTAATCCATCTATTTTAGGTAGATTATCCGATTGCCCTTTTTCGAATCCTTCGTCCATTTTATTAATCGAATAATATTTACTAGACTATTAACTTAAATACTCGGCTTAATAACTATAACATAAATAAATAATAAAACACACCAAAATACTGCGCAAGCCTACTAGATATAACCGCTGGCGCGGGCGACTTGATACTAAGCGGGCCGCTGCGCGTGGTGACATGACGTCACAAGCGGTCATGTGACTGGTAGCGGGACTCGATATTTTTCGAAACGTTGAATGCCTATAAAATCAAAACTACTAGGTATTTTTGACTGCAACAAAAACTAGTGTATTTATATACACACAGGCTTTACTGAGACAAAATTTCAAGCGATTTGGCATACCTATTAACATTCTCCATTCTTCTTCCAGATTTAGCAGTGGGAGCATATCAAATCAAAGCAGCTTATATATACAGATGCATACCAACAGTACATTTGACTGTTTCTTTAGAAGTGCCAAATGCTGCTAATTTACCAGTAAATACAACTAACTTTACTGCATCGTTTTGTGTTAATTCTACTCAAAGAACTATGATTCAAGGAAAAGCCAGGTCTAAGTGGTTAATGAAATCAGGTAAGGCCTTAGAATAATTCAGTTATATTATAGTCTTGTGCGTTGGTGCTCGTGATTCGTGGTGTCATTGCTTACTTGGGAACTTGGCTTTCTTGCTTGGTTGGGAAGGTGAGCGATGCTTAGCTTGTAACTGGATGTTTGAACATACAGATTTTTCTTTTCGCTGATTATAGCAAAATAATTCTAACCTTTTCTTGCTAATTCACTTATATAGTTGTGTAAATCAATTTAAGGGTAAATAGATAAGATTTGTTTTTGTAGATTTCAAGGCGAAAATAGAAATAGATACTAAAAGGACTACATTAAAAGGAGATACTGAATACGACTTATCAATAAAAGCAGGCAAAACAAAATGTGACACGAAAACTATTGTTCTTAAGGTATTAAGACAGAATAGAGAAAGGAAATACCAATGCCCTCATATTACACATTATACACCATTCAGATTGCGGGCGTTTACCCGTGGCGTTCAGACTATTTTTCAAATTCAGTATATTTATTTGCCTCGTCATATCAAAACATAGAAACTAAACAAACTTACTTTTTGTTGTACATTGTCATATCACTAAAATCTGCCATTTATTTGCATGTTAAAATAATTCGCAGTCAAGTCACACCTATTTAAGTGTGTGTGTCTTTTGAGCTTTTGTTGAGCTTATAGTCTCGTACATCGTTTGTATCATATTGATGTTTAACTGAGCGAGTTTATGTGCTCTGAAATGGAAGGTACTTATCACTTATATCAATCAAAAAATGATATTATAAGACAAAAAAAGCACAATGAAAGAACAATTCACGCGTCAAAAAATCGATGAAAAGCAATGTGCGATCAAAATCTGCTTTATTTTCAGCGGAACGCAGATTTATCAAGGCCAATTTCAATAAAATTCAATTTGGAATATATTGATTCATTTAAAGGTAGGAAAAATATTTTTAACTGTTTTAGTACTTATACTTAATATTATAAATGCTAAAGTGTGTTTGTTAGTTGGTTTGTTGGTTTGTCCTTCAATCACGCCCCAACAGAGCTATGGATCGACGTGATGGATTTTGCATGGGTATAGTTGAGGACCTGGAGAGTGACATAGGCTACTTTTTATCCCGGAAAATCAAAGAGAGGGATTTTAAAAACTAAATCCACGCGGACGAGGTCGCGGACATCAACTAGTTTTAAATAAATTCACAATTCAGGTAATCCTCATACAAAATCTAAAATTTAGAAAAGTCCAAAATTTTATCCACATACGAGCTCTAAAATAAAACTAATCCAAAATATTATGTTGTAGACGATAAAAAATTTCCATTATATGGCGCAAGGTTATCGGCAGACTCCGTTTTAAAAGCATCATTTGATATTCAACTAAGGAGGGACTGCGGTGAAGATCTGATCTGTAAGCCATGGTTGGAAATGTCGCTAGAACCCCTAAATAGGTAAGAAAAAGAAACATCCGTATACCTATGCGGTGGCGGGTAAATTGCTCAAATTATAATAAAAGTGACCGGTTTTTATTTTTTGGTAAATCGTGTTTTTTTTTTGTGTTCAAAGGTAATAAGTGGTAATACTAAACATACAAAAATATTTTTTTGCCACATAAATGAAAAAATATCTTCAATTTTCTATTTTAGCACATATGTACCAGGGACAGATGACAGGCTCGGTTTTACAGTGTCTGTGATCAACAGGGAAGAGCCATCTTACGGCGCTAAAGTCCATCTTACACTACCTTCGTTACCTAAAAGACTACCCAGTGAATGTTCCCTAGAAGAACTTATTTTAACTTGTAATTTACCAGCACCTCTGCTGAGATCTAAATCTGTGGAGTGGGAAATAGAACTTGAAAACACATATAGAGATAATGTGGAAAAAGAATTGAAAGTTATCGCGCTACTGGAAGATCGGCTTAATGAAGTGACAGACATGGAAAGAAAACATAAAGATATCGTAATACTTATTAAGCCAAAAGCCAAGTTTGAAATTAGTGGGTATGTGGGTTTATTATAATATTAGTTTCTATAAAATATCATTTGATTTAAGCAGAGATCGGCTGCCAGAAGTACAGGCAATTTCTTTTCTTCTTTCATTTAGTATTAATGTAATTTTGTACATTCCACTGCAATATGGTGATGTCGTGTGATGCGGGTTGTTACGTTCCCTCAAATATGGTTGAGCGAAGCAATGGCTGGGTCATGCGTCATGCTCGTGAACGGGTTCCACCGGCGGGAATGGGGCTACTTTCTGTCTACCCGTCTTAACATGTGTTGAATTATAATTAGATATAATTAGGTATGCTTTTGTGGAACTTCCCCTCATTGTGGAAACACTGCATACATAGCATAATATCTATTTTATTGTAAACTTGTTTTGAAAAGAGCAACTACCGAGTTTCTTGCTGGTTCTTCTCGGCAGGAACGGCATTCCGAACTAGCGGTAGACTTATCGAGGATTCAAAAGCACTTGTAAAAAAGTTTATTTGAATAAAAAACATTTCTATTCTATTCTATTCTATAATAATTTCGCGGAGGAGACCGGCTAGCCGAAATAATCAGCTGTCGCCCACTATCTGGTTTTTGCTTGCACATTTGTGAGCTGTAATATCCTACTTAATATGCGAAAGTTTGTGAGGATGGATGGATGGATGCTTGTTACTCCTACATGCCACAACAAATGAACCGATTTAGCTAAAATAAAGAAAATAGGCTACATTTTATCCCGAAAAAATTAAAGAGTTCCCGCGGGAATTAAAATACTTTAATCCACATGAAAGAAGTCGCGGGCATCCTCTAAACTGCAATTAAATTGGGACCCGGGCAGTAAGTAGTATTAATTCATCCAGTCAGATCAGTTAGATTGCTAGAATTGCTTTTATGTGATAGAGAATGTAATGTTTTTGGGTACCGTCGTCTACTGTCAGTACATGAATTAGTGGTAAATCATCTCATATGACTATACTACGTCTTTTTCAGTTTGGACGAAGTCATTTATTTTTCGAAATCAGAGGTGCAATAGTCTAAAAATTGCCGATCGAAATCTAATTCATTTCATTCAAAGTAAAATATTCCTTGACTGTATTGATTTAAAGTCACCAATTCAGTGACTTGTATGTTTAATGCCGCAGCAAAAAGCATGGTACTTACTGTGTCATACACATACAATAGAGCAGTGGTTTTTCCCGAAACAAACTAAAGTCGCGTATACACTAGGAGACAAATCGCCTGCGAGATATCGCGCGACATCACCTGATTTCGCATGACATGTGACTATAAATGCACAAGACACATTCTAAACATACGAAAATGCATACATGAAATTGAGGTGTAATTTTGTTATGTTATGGTTTATTTTACTTTGACGCTAATGCCATGAAATGAATAAGATTTTGATCGGCAACTTTTAAACAATCGGGGGGCAGATTTGCACAATGCGGATGTTCCCAAAATAGTGGAATTTAAATCTTCGGTAGAACAAGTGCGTCCGTTCCTGGTTGTATCTATTAGATGGCCAGAACCTCTGTTACTTCTCTATTTATGTCGATGTGTTGCTGTTTACATTTTTGCAGGCAAACGGTGATGAACGCAACCATAGCAGTATCGAGGGACAGATTCGATGAAGCGGGCAATGTGACCTTCACTCATTATTATAAGGTAATATCGTTCGTCAGTTCCGTCTTTATTTAACTTGGTTGACTACGATTGGCCTTAAATATTACGTGAGTAAACAGTAAAATATTCGATCAGAGATAAATCCCCGTTTTGACTAAAGTTCCCTAACTTTTACCGGCTACCCAAGCTAAGGTGATGGTTTCTGTCAATTTCGTTATCACTAAATTTTTGGGAACACATACAGATGCAAATGATCTTCCATCACTACACACTTAAAGAGACTCCTACTTAAGGATGATTTAGGTATGGTTGGTGAAAACGGGCAAAAGTTTCATACAACCGTGCAAAGTATGCAGTGCCTATGTCTTCTGGCGAATCAACTCTGAAGCGCTGCTATCAGACAAATCGGCCTCTGAAGCGATGCTATCAGACAAAAGCGGCCTGTGAAGCGCTGCTGTTAGACAAAAACAGCCTCTGAAGCGCTGCTTGATAGAAGCGCTTTTGCAGCGTTTTTGTCACAAAAGCGGCCTCTGAAGCGCTGCTATCAGACAAAAGCGGCCTCTAAAACGCTGCTATCAGACAAAAGCGGCCTCTGAAGTGCTGCTATCAGACAAAAGTGGCCTCTGAAGCGCTGCTATCAGACAAAAGCGGCCTCTGAAGTGCTGCTATCAGACAAAAGTGGCCTCTGAAGCGCTGCTATCAGACAAAAGCGGCCTCTCAAACGCTGCTATCAGACAAAAGCGGCCTCTGAAGTGCTGCTATCAGACAAAAGTGGCCTCTGAAGCGCTGCTATCACACAAAAGCGGCCTCTGAAGCGCTGCTATCAGACAAAAGCGGCGCACGCCGCGCCCGGCTCGGTCGGTGGACTAACTGCTCTTTTCACACCATTTTTAGATTTTTTTCCAATTATCATGCGATCAGTCGCCTGACTATGAGCAGATTCATTTTGGGAATATGAACTTTGGTTGGTACAACGTTTTTGTAGATGTTTCTTGAAAATTGTAATGATTTTGCGAATTGACCATTCTGCGTGCAGACATCACACAATTTTTCAGATCTTTTCTAAAATGAATAATATCTATTATAGATAATAATTTAACTTTGTTTTGCGAATAAGATTATGGGGCGAGACAAAGTACCTAATTGAAAAATATGCTAAGGCCACGAAATTTATGTAATAAAATGGGCATCTAATTTATAAAATGTTGAGTGTTTCTCGCCACCGTATAATTTGTTTACTTAATGCTTTAAGAAAAGGAAATTTATTAATTGGCAGTCTCTTCTTCTTTATGAAATCCTTGTAAGACACCTTAGTTCAGCAGTGGACGCTCTTGCATGGACTTCCACATGCCTGTTCTTGCGCCGCCTGTATACAGCGGCTCCCTACGACTCGTCTGATGTCGTCGGTCCACCTGTGGGGTCTGCCTACACTACGCTTGGATGGATCTGAAACATGTTCGCTAATTATATCTACATTTGACAGGTAACCAACTTAGGCCCGTCGGATTGGTTTCGGTTGGCCGTACAAGTTCTACTCCCTGAAAAGGTAAGTTGAAAGCCATTTGAAGAAAAGTCGTGGAGTGTCGTGGAATACCTTATGTTGTCCGCCTTTGTCAATTTCCTTGTTCTCAGAAATGGATAATGCACTGCATAAGTTGAAATTCATGAACAATAATAGTATTTAGTGTTTAAGTTTTTGTCTTATTTTGTATTAATATGTTTGTTCTGTAGTTAAAAGCTGAACAAATGTTTATTTATTTATTAATTCTCGATCCAAAGTAGCCGTTATACTTGTATGATGGATTCATACAAATAGTACATCGATTGTGTATTATGCCAGGTGAACCTGTCAAGTCCGATCAAGGGATGCGTGGAGCTCGGTCCGCGGTTAGAGTGCATCTGGAACCTGCCAGCGCGAGTTTCTCTGCCCATCGTTCTACCGCTACGCTTTGATTTGGGTCTGCATGGTAAATATTTAATTTTCAGATTTGTTTAACTACTTCTCGGGGTCAAATGTTGATCCGCTACCTGAAAATCAGTTATGCAGTTTCGAAAACAAATATTTTTAAAAACGTGTTTGGGTAAGAACTCCTTGGCTTGGACGTTTGTAAGATAGTGTAATCTTACAAACCTCCAAGGCAAGGAGTTCTTCATAATATTTTCAAATCTGTGTAAAATATGCCAATCCTCCCTTGGCCAGCATGGTGGACTATGTTCTAAAGTTAAACCGTTCTCATTCAGGCGATGGGATCTCAAGATGACGATCGCAATGATGATCATTCAAAATATTCATCTATTTCGACCTATTTTAATTATTATTATTTATTTATTTTTCAGGTGAATTCCTTGATGAACAGAACAAATTCAACGTAACGACAGCCATTGTAATTGAAGGACAAAATAAGTATATGCATAATTTTAATTTCTTATATTTTGTTATTTCTAAAATTCTGCAACTTTGCTACTTCTAACTTTAACGCTGTAGACATTGTGGACATATGTACGATAAAGCGCCTTATAATTGTCCATCTTGCTGTACGTCCCGCCAAGGACTCGGTACTGGACAGTAGCATACGCACTATCGTGCATGACAGATGCAACGAAACTTTAGTAGCGAACGCACGCAATTTTTTTGTAATGCCACCAGTGTTGTCAAGATGTTAAAAGATGGGAATTCTACTTGTATTATCTTTAAAACAAAAAATAAAAAAGAAAAAAGAAATTGGTTGTCTGTAAAGTCGGTTTACGGACAATAGTTTTACGTGATAACGTCATAAAGAAACAAGTCACAAGCCAACACTTGGGCCGATCGTGCCTCTCTATCGCTTACTCCGCGCTCTTGCTTGTACACTCAGGCTCATGTGAAACGTGACATATTTTCATGCGTGCAGCCGGTGTTCATCGAGTTATAAGACATTATCACGTCAAAAAGGAAAAGGTTCTGTATGAAAACATTCTACAAAAAAACGTGCCCAGTACACACAAACTAATAATATAATGCAAGATTTAAATGTGACAGATTTCCACACGTATCTCAGATTAGAAAACGAAATACTGCAAATGTTGTTGGTGATGGTGGGCCCTGAAATTCAACGTAGTGATACACCTTTACTTTACTTTAGATACTTGTAACTCAACGATATCTTGGAACTGGAGACAGTTATCCAGAACATAGGGTTGGGTATGTAATATCACCACAATCGATGAGTCAAATTATTCCTGAAACTTGCTTTGCAATTTATAAAGCATTAAAAAAAGATTTTCTCATTCGTGCACATATTCTGTGGTGCACACTTCTCTCGGCCACAGATGAAACTCGGCGGCCAAATTCTGTGGGCTGAATGACGACTCTGCTGTACAACAAGTCTCCACACCATCTAGCATACACGATACACGACCGTCTTGACGTACGTCTAAGCTAAGATAGTGAATACACAATCAATCGGCGATGTACGTCGCGACTTAGTAAGTGGTGGGGGAAATCTGCTGTATGGAAAACGGCTCGTGCACGTCCAGCAAACTGTTAATAATAATTATTGACGTACGTCAAGCCTATTCACTGTCGTTTTTATCGTGCATCATGCATGACCTTGGCGAGACATACAGCAAGATGGACACTGTATAAGGCGTTTTATGTTTGCCGCGTTATTTTCGTAGGTAAGTACCTAATGTACGAACGTAGTTCAGTCCTGGAACGAAGTCACCCTCACAAGTTTTTTTTAATAAGTTTTGATAATTATTAATAAACTCTGTTCAGAATCTAAAAATATTTTTTATCTATAAAACATTTTTAGTGTTTCTTGGCGGATTGAATTTTCTCAAATTTATACCAGTTATACTGTCTCAAAGTAAAAAGGCTCAAAGATTTCAGCATAAATATTGGAGGTCATTTAACATTGAAACTAAGTAACTAGTGGTTCGCCCCGAACTGAGACCTCGCGGTAACGGTTTCCCATAATTACTTATTCATTCAATAGATACATGACGATCAAAATTGACATTATTATTATGCCCGTTTTCACCAACCATACCTAAATCATCCCCTTTGTAGAAGTCTCTTTACGTAGGTAGCCCCTAAATACAATCCTAACATCCCATATGTCATTTTCACCTTTAGTTGTCCCGTAGAGGTTTGTAATAACAAAGTTGACAGAAAGTGTCAACTAACTTAACATATGTAGCCCGTAAAGGTTAGGGAACAGTTATAGTGAAATCCTCAAGGCCTCAATCAAACTTAGGTATAGTTTTTTGGAACATTCAAATTAAATTACTTGTACACAGCGTCAACTATCGACACGATCAGAAAACATGTAAAAACAAACTGCAACGTGAAGTTTTATTGATGTTTGCTAAATGACTAAATAATAATTTTAATTGAATATATTATGTTACATATAAGCTGCATTTGCTATGAGATGAGAGCGCCATCTATTGACATCATTGTGAAGTTCTGTTGTTGCTGCTCATTAAAAGTTAAATAATTTAGTTTCCTTATTACATTTATCTAATTTTAGTATTTGTTGTTCAAGTGCATGATATTACGCTAAAATTATAAAACTTTCAAGCCCCAGCTCTCAATGGTTATTCCGTTGTGAGGTCAAATATAATCTCCACTTTGAAAGCCCCCCATTTCGTCAATTTTAGGAAAAAAATTAAAAAAAAAATACTTTTGTACTCTGTTCCAAATTATCTTTAAAATGACGTACTGTAACCCTATGAAAAGCAAAAAAATTTTTTTTTCTTCGCTTTCGCTTCTATGAGAGCCCCCCTGAAATAAAGATTTTTATAACTTTTTAAGCCATTTTCGGCTGGAGGCCATCGGTTTACATATTATATCTAAAATTGAAGTAATTATGTTCAGTAATTCAGAAGTTATAAGGCTCTGACAGACGGACGGACGGACGGACGGACGGACGGACAAGTGCAAATTCACTCAAGTAGACTCAAAGACCTTCGCTTCGCTCGGTCGAATATTTTTAAGGTAATCTGACAAACCACACACAAAGATTTTAAGACTTTCCAGAAGACGTCATTGATTGTTCCTTTTTCAAATTAGCAACAAACTACGTTTGTATGGAATTCTCTTCGAAGAAATTTCTCTTTAACTTCATTACGGTTCTTTTAATAATTATTGATATATTTTTGCAGATCTGCATACATAACCACTACATTAATATTAGAACCGGCGCCACCTATCTGGCCGTACATTGTTGGTGCCATCGCGGGCCTTCTTTTACTCTCAGTCTCGATAGCAGTATTACACAAAGTGAGTGGGTATTGTATATTTAATTTTTCAAAAATTAGTACTTTTCTTTTTACTTGTTTTTTGGAGTTTACTCCTTAAGAATCGATTTTAGGCGCCCGGTATGAGAAAAATTCGAGGAGTAAAATCTACTTATCAATGACCTCGTTACGTTTTTCACAACGATGCAAATTTCTACCCTAACGTTGAGTAAATAAGGTTGGTTTTCGCTTGAGTTGTCGAATGCCCTCGTTACGTTTTTCACAACGATGCAAATTTCTACCCTAACGTTGAGTAAATAAGGTTGGTTTTCGTGCGAAAAAGCTTTCGCTTCGGGAAGCCGAGCGCGTACCGATCGGGTCCGAGCGGCGCCTAGACGCAGCAAGCGCCGCGAATGCATTACGACGTTGTAAGGAGTAAACTCCAGTCGTGCGTCGGAGCTGACACACACACTTTTTTTTTGCTTGATTCATTCCCAAAAGTATTTGTTTGCCTTCGTAATATTAAAGTAGAGTTTAAAAAGTTAAGTTTAAGAGTTTAAGACGATAAGATAATACGATGTGTCGCAGAAATGATATGTTATTAATTCTTCTAGTACGGATTCTTCTCAAGAAAACGACCAGAAAATTTCAAGAAGCTCGAAGAACACGAAATGCCCGATGAAACAGGTGCCTCTGCAATAGATCTAGAAGATAATGGAAGTGCTGATAGCGCAGAAAAAGCGGCTCCCTGTACCGGTGCTGAGGAACCTTCTAATATAGATAAGAATTCATCACAAGAATTATTAGTAGATCTTTGAGATATACCTACTCTTCTAGACCGTCAGAGTTGAGCTTCTCAGTTAAATCAAAATGAAATGAAATGACGATTGAGTTCCTCAATAATATCAAAATTATTTCATTGGAGTCCTCATTATTATTTATTTCTGAGACGCGATTAAGTAAAAATGTTAAACTTATTTTGAATCTTGAAATATGAAGCTTTCACCAATATAAACATTATATAGTGTTCTATTAAATATTGGTTTTCATTACTAATCGCCTTTTTCTTTAGTGCCACAGACTTTAAAGCCGATGCAAAAGAAGAGTGGCCGTGGCTAGTTACCACTCCTTTGTAACACTCTACCATCAAAATTCAAATACGTGCTATCATACTAGACGCAGATGAAGCAGTACAGCGCAGCACAGGGAGTCACGCATCTATGTGATACAGCTACAATGATTCGCGTAATACAAAGAATAGATTTTAAGCTATTGCATAGCTTTTATCGCGGGCTTTGAACTACGACAAACAGTTTGAGCGCGGCGACCGAATCAAGAAATTCCGTAACGAAAATAAACCTAACACCGTCGTTCAGTAAGCGTTCAACATTTTAGAGGTTCTCAAGTAGCTCTGTTTGGCGCAGTGTGCGAGCGGCCGCTCTCTTTACCATATGGTGTATGATGTCGCAGGTTCGAATCTCACTCGCGAAGTAGTGACAGTGCGCTTTTCTTGTTTGTTTGTTTTTTAATTATTTTTTTGCTTAATTTTTATTATACATTAGTTGATGAAAAATGCTATGCAATAGCTTTACCGCGGCAGTCCCCGAGTGCCACTTAATTATTTTTTAAGTTTTAATAACCCTCTTCTTCTTCTTTATCAACCTATAGATGTCCACTGCTGGACAAAGGTCTCCTGCATAGACTTCCATAGGCTTCGGCCTTGCGCCGCTTGAATCCAGCGGCTCCCTACGACTCGTTTGATATCGTCGGTCCACCTAGCGGGGGGTCTGCCAACACTGCGTTTCCCGGTGCAGGGTCGCCACTCGAGCACCTTGGGACCCCAACGACTATCAGCTCTTCGAACTATGTGCCCCGCCCATTTCCACTTCAGTTTCGCGACACGCTGAGCAATGTCGGTGACTTTGGTTCTCCTACGGATTTCCTCAATTCTGATTTGATCTCGCAGGGAAATACCGAGCATAGCTCTCTCCATCGCTCGCTGAGTAACCCTGAGCCTTCTTATGAGGCCCTCAGTTAGCGACTTAGTTAATAACCTACACTTAAGGAAATATCCGAATAAATTTTTAAGAATAAAAATAATAGTATACTCGGCAGGAACCAACTCATCGGTGCGCATTTTTATTCAAATGCAGGGTTCCGTTGGCACCCTTTGGTTAAGAACCCTAAAAAGATCTTGTCATCGAATAAAAAAAAGATAGACGACAAAATGTTGGTCTGGACAAAGTTATTGCATTTGGTAGTTTGGCCAACAGTCGTCGGACAGTATTTGGCAAGTGATCAAGTTCCTGCTGATGTAGATTAAACAAGCAGTATTGTGCTGTTAGAAATGGTTTTGTTGCATTTTTTCGCAACAACAGCTTTGTTCAAACCCTTGACCGTAATCCATAGTCCGTTCGTCAAACTGAGTTTAACTTAACTTGGATATTCATAAGTTGGTGGAGTTTATCTACTCAATTCCAATATTGCAATTATTAAAATAAATTATTTCTTACTGATCTACTGACAAATAATTTCACATTATTTGGCTCTTACTTCCAAAGCAAATACCTTTAAATCAAGAGCGAATAGGCATCTTCTAGGCAAGCGCGCCCTATCTTAGTCAAGCGCTATTCTTTATATTTAAAAAAATGCGAAAGCTTGTGAACATGGATGTTTGTTACTCTTATAAGCAACGGGAAAAATAAAATAAATTAATTATTAATAATAAATATTTTTATACTTTTTAAAAGCAAATTAATTAGATACGTAAAATGATAGTACGCCAGTGAGATAGCTCCTGTTTTTCGTCAGTTGAGGGTATTCCACTACGTGAATTTTGACTGGGAATATAAGCAGCTGGGAAGTTCAGTAGGTTAACACAATCTAGCCATAAACAGAGATGACACAGTGAGCTGCCCCCACGATGCCCATGGTAGCTTGCTCGCCAGTGCACGCGCCAGTCACTAGCCTGACGTCAATTTCTTCTTCCGCCTCCATGGTGATGCAGCGCATGTTCTTCAGGGAAAGCCCAATCTGTTACAGATGCGATTTTTTTTTCAGTTTTTACATTTAATTAATTTCAACCCATGACCGGCCCACTACTGAGAACAGAGGTGCGAATGACTAAAAATTGCCGGTCAAAATCTTATTCATTTCATGGCATTAGCGTCAAAGTTAATTCCTTGACTGTATTGATATAGAGTCACAAATTCAGTACAACCGATTCTAACATGGAGCGTTATGGAGCGCATCGTACATAACTAAACGTATGAGAATGCATACACGAAATTGAGCTCTAATTTAATGAAGTTATAGTTTATTTTACTTTGACGCTAATGCCATGAAATCAATAAGATTTTGATCGGCAACTCTTAGACAATCGGGGGGCAGGTCTCCTTTCGAATGAAAAGGATTTGGGCCATAGTCCACCAAAAGTTCCACCAATCAAATGTGCTGATTGGCAGACATCATGTCAAAATTCGTCAACATTATTTAGCGAGATGGTGAAAA
This sequence comes from Oeneis ivallda, assembly GCA_029955525.1. Classification (NCBI taxonomy): domain Eukaryota; kingdom Metazoa; phylum Arthropoda; class Insecta; order Lepidoptera; family Nymphalidae; genus Oeneis; species Oeneis ivallda. The sequence continues at coordinate 3,091,029 of JARPMR010000010.1, read as the reverse complement.
AAAAATATTCGCTTTTCTCTTCTACATAAAAATTGTATGTTTATAAGTAGAATAGAAAAGCGAATATTATCGACCGAGCGAAGCGAAGGTCTTTGAGTTAACTAGGGCGATTTGCACTTGTCCGTCCGTCCGTCCGTCCGTCCGTCCGTCTGTCAGAGCCTTATAACTTTTGAATTACTGAACGTAATTACTTCAAATTTAGATATAATATGTAAACCGATGGCCTCCAGCCGAAAATGGCTTAAAAAGTTATAAAAATCTTTATTTCAGGGGGGCTCTCATAGAAGCGAATGCGAAGTAAAAAAAAAAATATCGCGTTACATAAAATTGTTACGTATCATTTTAAAGATAATTTTGAACTGAGTACAAAAATAATTTTTTTTTAATTTTTCCCTTAAAATTGACGAAATGGGGGGCTTTCAAAGTGGCGATTTTATACGCTCGCTTGAAGACGCTCTCTAGAAAAATCCGCTATGGATTTTCAAACTGATTTTATGTTTTTAGGTCACTTATATCCTGTACTTGAACAACAAATACTAAAATTATATGAATATTATAAAGAAACGAGATTATTTAATTTTTAATGGGCGTCAGTAATTCATATAGCATCAACATAGCTTCACAATAATGCTAATAGATGGCGCAGTCAGTAACTATTCCCATGGAACTACGAGTTAAATTCAATGTTTGATAAATAATTCAATGTTTTCACTAACGTTCCCTAACCTTTACGGGCTACCTATAAGTTAGGTGATTGATGTTTTCTGTCAACTTATTTATCACGATCCTGTACGGGACACCTAAAAGGATATTGGGACGGATGTTAGGACTTAGGATTGTATTTAGGAGCTACCTACGTTAAGAGACTCCTACTTAGGGGATGATTTAGGTATGTTTGGTGAAAACGGGCATAATAATAATGTCAGTTTTGGTTATCATGTATCGATTGAATGAATAATCATGGGATACCGTTACCGCGAGGTCTCAGTTCGGGGCGAACCACTAGTTTATAAGATTTCTTTAGAAGGAACCCTATGTACATTTCTGTTTTCTCAAAAATCTATGTACGTATTTTACAAGCTTGTATTTCAACTGTCTTGGTGTCTGTAATCATATTAAATGTATGAATTAATATATGTGTGAATTTTGCATGTGAACTATTAAAACTATTAAATTATTAAAATCAATTTAGATTTGACGGAGTTATGGAGCAAAATAAACAACAACTTTCACCCCCCATCCTGGAGGAACCTTATTGTTTACTTTATGGATTAAAACTATCCTTTATGTTGACCCAGAGTATCAGCATTCAGCAACCACTATTACAAGTGTCATTCCATCCGTTCAGTAGTTTTCGCGTGATACAGACAGAGACAGATAGACAGACAGACAAAAATTAAATAAAAAATAATTAAATAAAAATCTGTTTTGGGCTCAATATCGATAATAAAGCATCCCCCAGTTAAAATTTTCATTTATACTATATGTACAGAAATCTTCCCGTTACAGTTTTACTATAAGTATAGATAGATATGAACGAACGATAAGAACGAAGGTCCTTTTAATAATAAATTAATAATAAATTAAAAAATTTAGGGAATAATACCACATGTAGAAATTATTTAAAATAAAATTGAAAATAGAAAATTCAGCCTGTCGAGCTGGGATTCGAACCCTTGACCTTTATCCGACTGTAGAAACCACAAGGCTACGGAGATCTAATATTGTAGAGTGAAAATATTGAACACAGTGCCAAATTCACATTCAAAAAAGTGTCGGTTCAATTTAGTCTTAATTTTTTCCGTCTAGCCCCCTTTCGCATCGCGCGATAAGGAACTACGTTCCAAATTTTTTTTTCCAAAGTTCGCGTGTTACCTGGATTTCCATGTTCAGTTCTTCCACGTAGTCATCGTAATTCGTGTCATGGTCATAAGTTTCGGAGTACAAAAGCTTCATTTTGTCCACATGTGTACAGTTGCCGCATTTCCACACTCCGTCAGGGTATAATATTGGTACTCCCTTTACACCCTCTGTAAATAATGAAATAATATTTTAGTTTAGTAAAAATAGTTTTTCCCGCGTTTAGACCTGTATGAGCGTTTGAGTAAAAGATACAGCGAGATAGATATAGCGAGATAGAGCGAGAAATTACGAGTACTGCCACAGAATATATAATAGTACTACGGTACTGCTTACAAAAGCAGTACTCGTAATTTCTTAGAACTGCCTGGCGATCGCGTAACTTTTATCGCTGTCCATAAAAGACTAATTCAATGTCAAAACATTTTGGCCAATAGGAGAAGCCCAATATCATATTTTGACATTGATGCAGTCCTTTATGGACTGAGAAAAATATTACGCGATAGACCCCCTAATGTATTTTGAAAAAAAAAAAGTCTTAACAGGATCTAAACGACAAAATTAATGTAAATTATCTCTTGTAAGTGTGTAGTTTCTCGTAATAAAGCTACTTACGTAAGTTTTACACAACACAAGTTCGGGTATAGTTCTTGCAATTCACGAGGGCGACTGACTTATGGTTGTGTGTGTGTCGTATAGCTGTATAAGTGTGAGCGAGCGCAATGCTCGCGCCTGCCCGCTCCCACCTAGGCTTTGACAAGCACGCACACTTATGCAATGTGCATGTACACGAAGAAACCACAAGTAAAGCTCACTCGCCTTCGTGAATTGCAAAAACTGTACTAATTTTTACTAGGCATAGTTTGTCATTGAAATACCTAATTACCTTCATCATTATTTTTATCAATACTTTCATCTAACTCCATCCCAGCAACGTCATATTCACCATTCAGTAACATATCCACAACCGGATCGATTTCATCGTAATTTTTATTTTTTTCTTCAAATTCTGCACGAGCACTTATGACCCAAATACAAATTAGAAAAATATAAAAATTAATCATCACTGCACATCTATTTTATTAAAGATATTTTAGAAATAATAACAATCATCACCAGATTTAATTTAATTTCTGTACACTCGATTTTTGTAATATAATAAAATTATTATTGGTCTTAAAATGAATAATCTGTACCTACAAGCAAACGAAAACAGTGCTAAATTAAATTGTTATCGATAATATTAATATTATTCATATCGTAGGCTATCAGAGGTCACTAACATTGAGTATAATATTGTTAAAGTAATAATAAAGGAATAATAATGTACCTAGTACAGTATTAGTTTACCTCTGTAGAGACAATCATCTCATCATCAGTATAACAAGAAAAAACCGGCTAAGACTTAAGAGCGAGTCGGACTCGCAACGAAGGATTCAGTAAAGTTCCAGCAAAAATCACCGGAAAAATCACGTTTCTTGTATGTTCCTTTTTTAATATACATTCTGTGAAAATTTGAAGTACCTCTGTACCTATTAATGTTACCTATTTCGGTTCGTGAGATACAGCTCGCTGACAGACTGCAGATGGACGGACAAACAGACAGCGGAGGCTTAGGGTTCCGTTGGCACCTTTTGGGTACGTAACCCTAAAAGGTTTAAAAACTGTAGGTATACCCCGACTACGGAAGATATAACATCCGCTATATTGATTTTAATCATCCTTACTTAATATTATAAATGCGAAAGAATGTTTGTTGGTTTGTTGGTTTGTCCTTCAATCACGCCGCAACAGGGCTACGGATCAACGTGATTTTTTGCATGGGTATAGTTGAGGACCTGGAGAGTGACATAGGCTACTTTTTATCCCGGAAAATCAAAGAGTTCCCGAGGGATTTTAAAAACTAAATCCTCGCGGACGAAGTCGCGGGAATCAGCTAGTGTTCGTATGAAATGTAGCCTACGTCTCCAGGACCATAATAAGAATCGATTGACATCATCATTCTTCAAAATCTGCTTAGGTAACTTAGTTTTACGATTAACATCGTACAAATATTTTTTTTCCACATCTACTTATATTTTGAATATTCGATATACTCACTCTGTAAGCTTAACTATTATCTGTCTATTTACATTGCATTCTCAAAAATAATATTGTCATAGTCATCGTCTCAAGTTTCGACCTATAGACGTCTTGTTAGAATCGCCACAGAACTCGATCTAGTGAAGCTTGTATCCAGCGGCTACAAGCGCCTACCCACCAGTCTTACAACGCTATAACTGAAAAGTTCCGCTCAAAAAAGTAATAATATTTAATTTCACTCTGAAATCGTTTAGTTGTTTCAAAATTATTGTATTAAATTAAACAAACCGAAGCCAAAGTTTGGCCAAACATTTTGCGGTCTCCACAAATTCAGCTGAAATGTGAATATCATTTCGCGGCCAACGAAGTAAACCGCGACATCTGTGTCGGTTGCAGCTTCCTGACTCGGCAGTCAATCGGCAATACCTAATGTACCACTTCTCTCTCCACTACGGTAGACACTGACTGATATCAATCAAAGCACAACTCAAGTCACTGGACGGATCGGGCTGAAATTCGGCACACAGATAGCTTTATGGCGTAGGCATCCGCTAAGAAAGGATTTTTGAAAGTTCTACCCCTAGAGGAGTAAAATAGGGGTTTGATAAATCGAACATAACGTGAGCGAAGCCGCGGGCTAAAGCTAGTTATTATAGGTATGTGGGAGGGGCTTAAGCCGTGACTAGTTCCCATCCTATCTTCAAAGACGTGTCCTTCAATCGATGAAGCGTTCCGGTACGATTGCGTGTTGAAAGAATTTAGGGGTCTGCCCTTTCCAAGTTAGCCCGCTACCATCTTAGACTACATCGTCACTTACCATCAGATGAGATCGCAGTCCATGGCTATTTTGTCGTAAAAAAAGGTTTTAAACTTCTGGGGACCGCGTTAGATTATTATTTAATTTCTCCATAGTAAAGTGACCTTTTTACTGCAGCAGTTTTTGTGATATGATATCAATATATTCCGCAGACAATTTGCAAGGGCCCAAGTTCCCAGTAATAAAATTTGCATAAGGGCGTTTTGGAGAAGGGTCGATGTCAATGTATTACCAATAGGCCCTTGTAAAAAGGCATTGGAGAAAAACTCACTTTTAGGGTTCCCTTGGAAAACAGTGAACTCTAAAAATACACTTACAGTAAAATAGTTTTTATTAAAATAAACTTCTGCAAGGTACCTTTGAATCGTCAAAAAAAAGTATCATGTAATGCTGAATTACTTAACTATTAATAAAATATATTTCCCTCTTCCCTGGAAAATGTAAAGATTTTTTGTAAATTTAATACAAGATAAAGTCCTCCCGACTGAATCCGGTCACGGCGGCCAACCTCTTCAGAGATCAGCCATCTGTGCGGAAGATATTATAGTACACAAGTGTGTGCGCAAACACAGGTGTACTCTTTATTCCCTCACTCTCATAGTACGATGGTAAGGAAATCCGACACGACTGGAGAGAGATCAGGCGCAGGACCTACGGCTTTACGTGCTCTCCGAGGTACGGGGGTGACTCACAGCCAACTTCCTAACTCCGGGCTAGTAGAAAACCCAATACATTTTTTTTAACGGACCGACCCCGGAATCGAACCCGGGACCTCGTCATCCGTAGTCGAACATGCTAACTACTACAATATCGAAGCAGTTTAATACTGTAAATATCATAAGTCTATGAGTTTAATACAAGATACCTAGCACTCGACTACAATCTCATCTGAGTAAGTTAGAAATAAATGCCGATGCAGTCTATGATGGTAGCGGGCTAACTTGGAAGGGGGTATGGCAATTTCAATGAAATCCATACACTTTAATCGGCTTCTACACGCCATCGCATCGTGCCGAAACTCTAAGAGCAAGGCTTCAAGACGCGGTCCTCACGCGAAGGGAATCGTTGAGGACCTGGAGAGTGTATCATCATGATCATTAGCAACCCATCAACGGCTCACTACTGAGCGCAGGTCTCCTCTCAGAGAAGGGTTATAGGCCATAGTCCACCACGCCACGCCACATGCGAATTGGCGGACTTCACACACCTTCAAGAATATTATGAAGTACTCTCAGATGTGCAGGTTTCCTCACGATGTTTTCCTTCACCGTTGATGCAAATGATATTTAATTGCTTAAGCGCACTTGACTGAAAAATCAGAGGTGCGTACCCGGGATCGAACCTGCGACTCCCCAAATAGGAGACCACAGTCCTACGCACTAGGCTATCACTGCTTCATAAGCTGCTAGGCTATCTGATGCTTGGAGAGTGTATAGGCTACTTTAAATCCTGGAGAAACGATACCGCGAGATTTTTAAAAATTTAATCCGCTTGGACGAAGTCGCGTGCATCAGCTAGTGTAGGATAAGAGCAATATAAATCTATCAAAAGAAATTAGAATTTCCAAGCAGAGTTTGAGGATTAAATTACGCTGAAAATTGCAAGAAAACTAATTAAAATTTAAACTATGCGAGGCGGAGTCGAGATCCATTGTGAATTGGATTGGAAACTCTGTTGTATAGTATCCTCCATCGAACTATAAAGCTCAGAACAGAAGTTTCTAACAAAGTTTCTAGAATAGAAATAGCATAACTAGATACTGCATATTCGGCCTTTGAAGGCTTACAAATATGACTTTATCACGTCGCGTTGAATATTGCGCTTCTAAGCGTGATAGTTCGATGGTATTCTCATTATTTGCTAACTTCAACTCGCGACATTGTTCGCATACTTTCGTCATACAAACCTTGACGTCTTTTTCTTCTTCTTTATCAACCGATAGACGTCCACTGCTGGACAAAAATCTCTTGCATGGACTTCCACAGGCCTTGGTCTTGCGTTGTCGTGTGATGTCCAACACGAGTACACGCGCTCTCAGTGTGACATCGTACATAAGGGTGAAAATACAAAAAACCTAAATACTCTAGCGGCACGCTATGATGGCCGGTTTGACGTTTGTCCGCTCATGAAGTTCCGTATTAATTGATAACGACTTTGAAGGAAATAATTGTATTACTTTATTGACGATAGTGATGTGCAGAGATTCATAAATTTTATCGAATGTAGTTTTAGGTTTAGGACTCAAAATTTATTTATTAAATTGATTTCTAAAATGTATACAAGTGTAGAAAAATCAGTTTGCACCATTTAAGGGGTGAATGTACTTGTGAATATGAACAATTTTCACTATGTGGACAAACCTCTGAAATCGCAAAAAAATATCAGCTGTTTCATACAAAAGGTAAAATTTTTATTTTTATATGATATATACCACAACTCGGCATTTGGTTTTCTAAATTGAAAATTTTTAAAAATGGAATCTAATACGATCGTCACATAGGATCGCTGGCTAGCACAACTACTACCTCCGGCAAACTCGCGTCAATGCTCAATGCAAAACAAAGCAGTTTCGAATTGACGTTGCTTCGAAAAGTATAAACTGTCAGTGCAATGCGATTGTGATATAGTTTTGACCTGGCTTTGGATTTCAAATATTGATACTGCATTACTGTTGACCCTTGCTCGTTAATTTGGACTCTGTTCAAGCCCTTTGTTGTGGATTTCGTCGATATGACCGAACGTACGCAGAGAACTGTTCTAAATAGTCAGACACGTGAGTTCGTAATACGCCTTCGTAACTATTTCGATCGTGAAGCTCAAAATGGAGGGCCAATTTTACCTATAACGTCAGTGGTTGAACGCGTAGCTGATGCGCTTAATATTGGACAACGAACTGTTAGACGGATAACTAAAAAAAAATATGGCGAGACTGGCACAGAAGAAAATAAACTTCACACACCAAAAAAGAGAAAACGAGCAAAACCAGTCGTAGGCATCGATAGCTTTGATGCCGATGCTATCCGAAGACATGTTTACGGCTACTATTTACAGAAGGAGTATCCAACAAGAAAAAAGTTGGTGCATTCACTGAAGGAAGCTGGATTATTCTTCGGTGGGGAAAGTTCTTTAACGAAGATTTTGAAGACCATTGGATTTCGATACAAAAAATGTAACAAACGCAAAATATTGATGGAAAGATTTGATATAGCGATGGCAAGGTATACTTTTTTACGGCAAGTGAAAGAAATCAAAAATTGGCAAAATGTTGTGTTCTTGGATGAAACATGGCTTAATGCTAACCATACTGTAGGCCGTTCTTGGAACGATGACACAGCAGCATCTACTTCCAAAGTTCCTGTAGGAAAAGGATCGCGACTTATAATTTGTCACGCCGGAACCATCAACGGGTTTGTCGAAGGTTCTCTCATGGCTTTTGCGTCAAAAACCACTGGAGACTATCATGAAGACATGAATGGAGAAAAGTTTACTGAATGGTTTACCTCAATGTTGTGTAGCCTCCCTGAACCATCTATTATAATTATGGACAACGCCCCATACCACTCGATGCAAATTGACAAGCCACCTGCCCAATCCCAAAAGAAAGCTGATATCGTCGCATGGCTTCGTAAAAATGGCGTAGATGCAAACATGAATATGTTAAAAGCGGAATTAGTACGTCTTTTAAAAGAAAACAAACCAACCAAGATCCGATACGTCATTGACGAAATAGCATTAGAACATGGGCACAGAGTTATACGGTTACCGCCTTACCATTGTGAGTATAATGCGATTGAGTTGGTGTGGGCTCAAATTAAGGGATATGCTGCAAGACACAATACAGAACCCCCATTTACCACAAAAAAAATGCTAAAATTATTAGAAGAAGCTTGTGAACATGTGACTAAAGGAGACTGGGAAAAGGTTGTGAATAGAACTGTTAAATTAATAAGGGAAGATTATGAAAGAGATGTGAAAATAGATAATATTATAGAAAACGAACATATAATTATTAATGTAGGTGATGATAGCAGTGACGACAGTGAAAATAGTAGTATGGACGAATCTGATTAATTATGGCCTTTTGTGGCACCTTTTTTGGTATATTTTGTATTCATATGTTTCTTGTGTGCATATAAAGTATGTATATTCATTTTCATTCAAATATTCAGTTCGTTCAAATAAATTAAATAAACATATACATTTTTGTTTTATTAAACCTATTTAATCAGGTACAAAAACAAAACTTAACTGTTTTTTGTTCGAGAATAAATTGACATTCCACATCACTATTGTAATGTGTCAAACCGGCCATCATAGCGTGCCGCTAGTGTAATCATTTTAAATATTATATTTTTTATGAGGTACTGTCACAAAAATAAAACTGAATTTTATCATTTTATGAGAAATATTATGGTGTCTTAAATGGTCTTAAATCTTAATAAAAACGAAATAAAAATTGATTGAAAAGATTTTTATTAAGTATCTTGCATTTAATATAATTATTATCTTATATATAAAATTCGCGTGTCACAATGTTAGTTACCTTACTCCTCCGAAACGGCTGGACCGATTTTTATGAAATTTTGTGTGCATATCGGGTAGGTCTGAGAATCGGCTAACATCTATTTTTCATACCCTTAAATGATAAGGGTGACCAACCACTAAATATTTTTAGTGGCGGTACGTAGTTCGCTGGGTCAGCGAATTTTATAATGTTGTTCACGAGAACTTACGTTGAATAAAATGATTTTGAGAGAGCGCAGACGGGCTACATTAAGCGGTAGCGATCGGCGTTTTTTGCGACTGCATCGCCTTTTTGCGACTCAAAAGCGTTCGATAGTCCTAAAAGAACGAAGGTCAGCGTTTAAAAATCGCAGAACGCCGATGCTAAATAACGCAACTCGATCGGTGCGACTGGCGGTTGTTGTGTGCCCAATCAGCGTTCGGACGCGGAACCGAGCTTCCGACCAGCGACTAAAAACCATAAAAACGCCGTCGCTACCGCCAAAAGTAGCCAGTCTGCCCTCTCCTTTAGCATTGGTAGTGCTGGCTTACAAGCTTTTAACTTGCGATGTGTATGTATGTTTAGGTCAAATCTTGCAAAATGAATTAGAACCACTTCCCGGTTTCCGATTGAGCGAAAATTTTGCATGTAGATGTAAATCGGATGACGATGCAATATTATTGTAACGTTGAGCTGATCTGATGATGGAAGCGGAAGGTGGCTATGGGAACTCTGTAGTAAAACGACTCAACCCCATCGAGTTTGGGCACGTTTTATTCATCTTGACAAGCACTCTGTTCCTAAATGATGCCCAGGGTCTGATGATGTAGCTCCTAAAACATTGTTAAAAATATGTATGTTTGTTGTATTTTAAAACATTTGTTGTACATTTTGAAGAGCACTCCACTGCTGGTTTAAAAACAATGTATTCATTTTTGATAACGTCTTATAAATCGATGAGCACCGGCTGCACGCACGAAAAAGTGTCACGTCCCGCCTGAACCTGATCGTGCAAGCGAGAGCGCGGAACAAGCGATAGAGGGGCACGATCGGCCCAAGCGTTGGCTTGTCATCGCGTGCGTAAAAGTATGCAATTTTTCATCAATGTTTCTTTATGACGTTATCACGTAAAACTATCGTACGTAAACCGACTTTACAGACAACCAATTTTTACAGATACTTCCTTATTCCTTTACTGAAAGCGTTAGATAAGTATTCTTTCCAGTCAATGTCTGCTGGGTCACACGGGTACAGAGCTCTGTCTGACGGTGACAGGGATTTGTATAGTGCTCTAGAGCGAGAAGCAGATATCCTCCAGGAGCGAGATGTAAAGAACTCCGATCGGTCGCGTATGGCTGCTACACCGGCTTGTATTTCAACATACCTGGAAACAAAGGTTATTGCTATATGTTACGACGTCATCATATCTAAGCTTAATCTGCCCATCTTAACAGTTAACATGTATTGAATCAAAAGTATGCATTTTTGGAACGTCCTCTCATTGTGGAAACACTGCATAGATAGCATAGTAGGTACCTATTGTTAACTGTATTGATACAAGTGTAAATTAAAAATTTTATTTTTAAAAAACAAGCTTTTAGTAGCTTCATCATCACACCCTCATCATGGGCATCATCTAGGACCAGAGTACTTGTCAAGATGAATAAAACGAGCCCAAACTCGATGGGGTTGCGTCGTTTTACTACAGAATTCCCATAGCCACCTTCCGCCTCCATCATCAGATCAGCTCAATGTTACAATAATATTGCATGGTCATCCGATTAACTAGCGCGACGGCATTGCGCTGCGTCCAACCTGCTTCCGTAAAGTAAGGAAGGGACAACTGCAGCTCAGGCTGGTTTTACCTACAAAAATCTTGACCAAAAGACGTTTCGTATTCTGCTGTTTCTATTTTGTTATATTTATGCTTCTATTAGTTTCTTTTTTGTTAAAAACTTATCCAATTTGTCTGATAGTCCTCTAAACGTGGCTGTAAAAACGTTTTTTTTTTGAGTATTTGGATTGTCATATTTCTTTTAGTGATTATGTTTTGGGAAAAAGGAAATGATAGGGGCACGTATTAATTTGACCAAGATTTTTTGGAAAAAAAACATTGCTCTATAGGCATTATCCACGAAGAAAACAGGAGAATGCGTTTGTATGGAGAAAGGCCCAATAGAGTCCCCTGTTATAGCACGAACTGAAAATATTTGCAAAATACTTGCGTGTTTTTATTGGGCGTTGATTGGCCCTCTTTTCGACAAATCGCAGGCCGCACGGTTAGAACTAAATCAAAAGTACGGTCAACCGGTTAATTTTGGTAAAATGGAATAAAACGGTTCAATCCAATAACCGGTTATGAAACGTTAACCGAAGTGATTCTGTTACCAAGGCTAATGGCCAAAACCAGAATGAAATTTTGCAAATAAGGCAAGCTATTAATTTATATTTTTTACATTGAAAATAATTAAAGAATTAAAATATTATAACTTACTTTCTTTTTCTTCCTGTAATTAATAGAAGCATATCTGCAATATAGGCCGGTAAGATATGCAAGAACAGTGCTACTAATTTCTCTTTACGTCTTGAATTCGTGACATAAACCGTAGGCATAGGAAGATCATCTGAAAGAGATATAAACTCTTTTCGGTCAAGTTTATTCGGTAGGTTAAAATTGTTTTAAGCCCAATTTAGACCCCTCGTTCATCGTTCATTTTTGTGAACATTTTTTGCGAAAATGCACCCTAAGGCCCATTGGCCTTATGGGCGACTTTAGACGGTTCATTTTCGATGACTCATCGGTTTTTAAAATATCGACCATAAATAGTGTAATGTAGTAAAGCGGGAGTGTCAAGTCGTTTGTTCAAAAATAATTTTTATATTAAATTCTTTATCTATACCATCTTTTACACTTTGTTATGTCATAGCTACTTTGGGAACTTACAATATTTATGTTTCCGACTATCTGCCAAAACATCCCCAATGAGTTGTTTAAACGGAAGAGGATTGTCTCCACTCGTTGAGCTGTGGAATACTTCGACTTCTTTTGAACTGCAAACAATAAAATTCAAAATTCAAAATTCAAAATTATTTATTTCATGTAGGCCAACCTGTGGCTCTTATGACACGTCAAGATTCTACCACCGGTTCGGAAAGCGGATTCTGCTGAGAAGAGCCGGCAAGAAACTCAGCAGTTGCTCTTTTCAAAATAATCATTTTACAATATTAATAAGTAGCTATTACATTGTAATAAGTTTTTATACTATCTTGTGGGCAGCTGGATGCCAAGCTGATTTAACCCGTGCATCTTTGTTTGAATAGAATATGACATTTCCACAAAACGTACTACAATTCAATTCATGTCAAAGACGGGCAGACAGAAAGTAGCCCCATTCCCGCCGGCGGCACCCGTTCACGAGCATGACGCATGATCCAGCCATTGCTTCGCTCGACCATATTTAATATATGAATATTTTGGTATGTATTTACAAAACTTTATTCAGACCACCTAAAAGTAATTTAAGTTCTATTCGATTTTGCGCGTTTAGAAAGTAAGAAGTTCGCTCAACAGATTTTCACCAAACAAGCAGCATAAAGAATAAAAATCTATTTTCGAATATGGAAAATAAGCCCTTTCATTTGATAGGTTTCTCTCTTGTCCCATATCATATTCATAAGCAATCTATAAACAGCTCACTACCACACGAGTAAATATTCCGAACAGAGAGGAAGCTTCCTAACAAGGTCGAAGAAGTATACCTATTCTGCTAGGGTTGTCACCTGATGCATGTCAACAATTTAAGGAAAAAATAAAAATATTTTAAAGTTTGTATAATTATGTATAATTTCAGTTATATTCTGAACTTGAACAAAAAATACTTAAATTAAAAAAAATTTAAAAAAACGATTTTTTTTAATGAAAATCAATATTTTTGCCATAACTTCACAATTAACGTTGTTTCACAAATAATGGCCCAGGGAAGCCTTAATATCGATTTTGAACGAAATCTGACGAATAAAAAAGAATTTCAATATGGCGGTGACTTTTAAAATTTTGGCATCCATTTCCTCTTTCTTGACCCCAGGGAAGCCCAAATATGGATTTTGAACGAAATCGGTCAAATAACAAAGAATTTCAATATGGCGGTGACTTTTTATAATTTTGGCATCCATTTCCTCTTTCTTGACCCCAGGGAAGCCTAAATATCGATTTTGAACGAAATCGATCGAATAACAAAGAATTTTAATATGGCGGTGACTTTTTAAAATTTTGGAACCCATTTCCTAATTCTTGATCCCAGGGAAGCCTAAATATCGATTTTGAACGAAATCGGTCGAATAACAAAGAATTTCAATATGGCGGAGACTTTTTAAAATTTTGGAACCCATTTCCTAATTCTTAACCCCAGGGAAGCCTAAATATCGATTTTGAACGAAATCGGTCGAATAACAAAGAATTTCAATATGGCGGTGACTTTTTAAAATTTTGGCATCCATTTCCTCTTTCTTGACCCAAGGGAAGCCTAAATATCGATTTTAAACGAAATCGGTCGAATAATAAAGAATTTCAATATGGCGGTGACTTTTTAAAGTTTTGGAACCCATTTCCTAATTCTTGACCCCAGGGAATCCTAAATATCGATTTTGAACGAAATCGGTCGAATAACAAAGAATTTCAATATGGCGGTGACTTTATAAAATTTTGGAACCCATTTCCTAATTCTTGACCCCAGGGAATCTTAAATATCAATTTTGAAGGAAATCGGTCGAATAACAAAGAATTTCAATATGGCGGTGACTTTAAAATTTTGGCATCCATTTCCTCTTTCTTGACCCAAGGGAAGCCCAAATATCGATTTTAAACGAAATCGGTCGAATAACAAAGAATTTTAATATTATTTATTAATTAATTTAATACGTACCTATACGTATAAAAAAGTACTTACTTCTCTTTATCTCTCAGACATAAAAAAAAGGAAATGTCCTTATTGTCTTTGGGTTATTTTAAACAAACTGTGCAAGAGTTTGGCATTTTTACACTATTTAAGTACACAAATAAATCTAAATCACTCACTCTTCGTCTATTTATTTCCACTAAACTCACGACCGTCAGCCCTTACGTTCTGACCCTGAGTGGACCGGTTTGACCCTGAGCGGCTTGTCGGTGAATGTGTCGGTGAGAGCTCACGCACACAGCGTTGCGCTATGTATGGGTGAGCCCGCCGCGAGCCCTTTGTATGTAACTTCCACTCTGTTACCTTACTCATGTGTCACTACTGAGCACAGCTGTCTCCTAGGTCTAAGCCTAAGGCCCATGTCTTTTTCACTTCTATTGACGTGATAACGTCTTATAAATCGATGAACACCGGCTGCACGCATGAAAAATTGTCACGTTCCGCCTGAGCCTGAGCGTGCAAGCGAGAGCGCGGAACAAGTGATAGAGAAGCACGATCGGCCCAAGCGTTGGCTTGTGACCGCCACCGCCCGGCGCCCGCCAGTCATCGCGTGCGCTGTGGTTAGCGGATGTGTCGCGAGCTAGTTCTAGCAGCACCCTGTTCATCTTTATGACGTTATCACGTAAAGCTATCGTCCGTAAAGCGACACAGACAACCAATTTTTTTCGTGATAGACAAGGATTAACAAAATTCTTGCTTTTTAATAGCTATGAAAATGCTTTACCTTGTACACTTAGCAGCAGCGACAATACAAAGGTTCGCTACATAGTCTGCAGGGATCAGATCTACTATGCTATCGGGCTTCGCGAGAAGTACGCGGATGCTGCCCCTCATGCAGGCCCTCGCGAACGACATCGCAACAAACCCTTTCTCCATCCACCCCACTGTTGGCTCTTTGTAACTGGGCGATACTGAAATGAGAACAACCACTAATTTAAGATTGGTGGCTTAGTCGCTACTAAAGTCTGTTTTTTTAACAAACGAGTACCGAAAATTTTGACTGCGTTGCTATTGGTCCACGTAATCAACATAGAGTCCCAGACCCCACCCCTAAAATTACCCATCTCACTCTGTCAATATCGGAAATGTGGGAGAGACGTACTCAGTACCCCACCCCTGACAACGACCCATCTCACTTTATCAATATCGGAAATGTGCGAGAGCCGTACTCAGTACTCGTTTGTTAAAAAAAATAGACTATAGTTACGGCCCTTCCTACAAGCAAAGCTCTTTAAATGCGGCAACGTTATATCCATTCATTAATTGTTTGAAAACGTTAAACCAGTTCGGCGCCCTACAAATTGCCATAATTTACTCGTACGCCGACGGCCGACGGTATCTAGTAGGTGCGAAGCGTCTACCAACCGTAAATCTATGAGAACAACAATGTCGAAGATTAAATTATTTTAATGATAACTATTGTTAGCAGATGCAGTGATAGCCTAGTGGTTAGGACTGTGGTCTCCTATTCGGGGTTCACAGGTTCGATCCCGGGTACGCACCTCTGACTTTTCGGAGTCAAGTGCGTTTTATCAATTAAATATCACTAGCTTCAACGGTGAAGGAAAACATCGTGAGGAAACCTGCACACCTGAGAGTTCTTCGTAATGTTCTTGAAGGTGTGTGAAGTCCGCCAATTCGCATTGGGCCAGTGTGGTGGACTATGGCCTATAACCCTTCTCTGAGAGGAGACCTGCGCTCATTAGTGAGCCGTTGATGGGTTGCTAATGATGATGATGATGATTGTTAGCAGAATTTCAAAATGATTTATTGTAAAGTGGCGGTATTAAACCAAACTAAGTATAAAAGCGTGCCCTCAGCCGCATACGTATGATTCCTGGCTTACCCGCCTAACGTGAAGGTTGACAGTACGGGCGCTATTCGATTACTGTGTAAAGTGAAGTTAATTTAAAAGCAAATTAGCTCGTCCCATGGGACAGAAATCCGACAGTCGACACAACCGGAGAGAGATAAGACGCAGGACCGACGGCTTTACGTGCTCTCCGAGGCACGGGAAAGTCACACCGCCAACTTCCTAACTCCACGCTAGTACCTACTGAGAACTTCTTGCCAATAAACCCAATACATTTTTTGGCCCGACAAAATGGATATGGGATAAAAATCTTAAATCACTTTCCAAATCCTCAACTACATAAATATCTATGAAAAAAGTCAATCCGTAGCTCTAGTTGCGGTGTGATTGAAGTTTTTGTGGAAATGTCATATTCTATTCTAACAAAGATGCACGGGTTAAATCAGCTTGGCATCCAGCTGCCCGCAGGATAGTATAAAATTTTATTACAATGTAATAGCTACTTATTAATATTGTATTGTAAAATGATTCTTGCCGGCTCTTCTCAGCAGAATCCGCTTTCCGAACCGGTGGTAGAATCTTGACGTGTCATAAGAGCCACAGGTTGGCCTACATGAAATAAATAATTTTGAGTTTGAGTTTGAAGGATAAACCAACAAACAAATACCCTCGCATTTATAATAGCACTAGCTTTTGCCCGCGGCTTCCCTCACGTTTATTTTAAACCCCGGGGTTGAATTTTCAAAAATCCTTTCTTAGCGGATGCCTACGAGCTACGTCATCTTAGATCATTTATATTTACCTGACGTATAAATATAAGTACGTCATAATAGCTATCATAATGCCAAACAGCCCAATTCAGTGGTTTGAGCTGTGCGTTGCTAGGTCAGTCAGTCAGTCACTTTTCCTTTTATACATTTAGGCCAACTTGCACCACACTGTATTAATCATGTTTAAACTAGCGGCACGCTATGATGGCCGGTTTGACACATTACAATAGTGATGTGGAATGTCAATTTATTCTCGAACAAAAAACAATTAAGTTTTGTTTTTGTACCTGATTAAATAGGTTTAATAAAACAAAAATGTATATGTTTATTTAATTTATTTGAACGAACTGAATATTTGAATGAAAATGAATATACATACTTTATATGCACACAAGAAACATATGAATACAAAAGATACCAAAAAAGGTTTTTAAAAATTTTCAATTTAGAAAACCAAATGCCGAGTTGTGGTATATATCATATAAAAATAAAAATTTTACCTTTTGTATGAAACAGCTGATATTTTTTTGCGATTTCAGAGGTTTGTCCACATAGTGAAAATTGTTCATATTCACAAGTACATTCACCCCTTAAATGGTGCAAACTGATTTTTCTACACTTGTATACATTTTAGAAATCAATTTAATAAATAAATTTTGAGTCCTAAACCTAAAACTACATTCGATAAAATTTATGAATCTCTGCACATCACTATCGTCAATAAAGTAATACAATTATTTCCTTCAAAGTCGTTATCAATTAATACGGAACTTCATGAGCGGACAAACGTCAAACCGGCCATCATAGCGTGCCGCTAGTGTAGTTAAATTTTGTAGTGCTGTCACTTTTTGACAATACTATTTCAGAGTTGACATGAGAAGAACAGGTATAGAAAATTTAACTGAACATGATTAAACAGTTTGGTCCAAGTCAGCCTTTGATATTACAAATAGATTTGCATTACCTATGGAGGGTCTTATTATAACAGCGGGCACGTTTCCATGGTTGGTAACAATCAGATTTTCTGCTAACGCCTTCGTGAAAGTGTACGTGTTGGGTTTTTTACCTGAAATTGAATCGAATTTTTTTTTCAAGATTATAACATGCCTTATGTTAAGTACGAAATCTTCCGCTCATTCCCACTAGTACAACTGATGGAAGATCTAACTAAACTAAGAAATGATTGATTGATTCATTCAATCTTCCCCTTCTTCTTCTTTGTCATCGCATTCCAGCGAGGTGCACAGATATTGTGACAGTGTTGTAAGTTCTCTTTGCGTATTTTATATTTTTATTCTATTTGTTCTTTTATACCCTCTTCTTCAATCACACCGCTTGCAACCGAATACAATTTAACTCTCAACACCTGGATGCCTGGAGCACGTTAAGTTCCCTCAAATATGGTTGAGCGAAGCAATGGCTGGGTCATGCGTCATGCTCGTGAACGGGTGCCACTGGTGGGAATGGGGCTACTTTCTGTCTGCCCGTCTTAACATGTTGAATTATAATTACGTATGCTTATGTGGAACTTCCCCTCATTGTGGCAACACTGCATACATAGCATATTATCGCATAGCATAGTATAGCATAGTCGACCGAGCGAAGCGAAGGTCTTTGAGTTAACTAGGGCGATTTGCACTTGTCCGTCCGTCCGTCCGTCCGTCTGTCAGAGCCTTATAACTTTTGAATTACTGAACGTAATTACTTCAAATTTAGATATAATATGTAAACCGATGGCCTCCAGCCGAAAATGGCTTAAAAAGTTATAAAAATCTTTATTTCAGGGGGGCTCTCATAGAAGCGAATGCGAAGTAAAAAAAAAAAAATCGCGTTACATAAAATTGTTACGTATCATTTTAAAGATAATTTTGAACTGAGTACAAAAATATTTTTTTTTTAATTTTTCCCTTAAAATTGACGAAATGGGGGGCTTTCAAAGTGGCGATTTTATACGCTCGCTTGAAGACACTCTCTAGAAAAATCCGCTATGGATTTTCAAACTGATTTTATGTTTTTAGGTCACTTATATCCTGTACTTGAACAACAAATACTAAAATTATATGAATATTATAAAGAAACGAGATTATTTAATTTTTAATGGGCGTCAGTAATTCATATAGCATCAACATAGCTTCACAATAATGCTAATAGATGGCGCAGTCAGTAACTATTCCCATGGAACTACGAGTTAAATTCAATGTTTGATAAATAATTCAATGTTTTCACTAACGTTCCCTAACCTTTACGGGCTACCTATAAGTTAGGTGATTGATGTTTTCTGTCAACTTATTTATCACGATCCTGTACGGGACACCTAAAAGGATATTGGGACGGATGTTAGGACTTAGGATTGTATTTAGGAGCTACCTACGTTAAGAGACTCCTACTTAGGGGATGATTTAGGTATGTTTGGTGAAAACGGGCATAATAATAATGTCAGTTTTGGTTATCATGTATCGATTGAATGAATAATCATGGGATACCGTTACCGCGAGGTCTCAGTTTGGGGCGAACCACTAGTATATAGAAAGGCATTCCGAACCAGTGGTAGATTCATCGACGATTCAAAAGCACTTGTAAAAAAGTTAATTTGAATAAAAAACATTTCTATTCTATTCTATCAATTGTATCGCAAACTTGTTTTGAAAAGAGCAACCGACGAGTTTTTGCTGGTTCCACTCTGCAGGAACGGCATTCCGAACCAGAGTGGTAGACTCATCGACGATTCAAAAGCACTTGTAAAAAAGTTATTTGAATAAAAAACATTTCTATTCTTTCTATTCGAATCATCCTTTGTGTCAGATCTTTTTTCCACGCACTACGAAACTGTGGTATCAACTTCCTGCGAAGTGGGAGACTTACCTACAATATGGGAGTTATTCAAGGGGCGGACCAACAAATTCCTGAAAAGCCGGCAACACATTGGTGGTGCCTCTGGTGCTACAAATGTTCATGGGCGGCGGTAATCACTTAACATCATGTGACCCGCCTGCTCGTTTGCTCGCTATTTTATCGCACATTTAAAAAAAATGTTGACATTGTTTCTGTGATAACTAGGTAGGTACACAATTTCATAAAGATAAGAAAAGGAAATAAAAACTAACCTAAGATTTCCTTGAGCTGATTTTCGGTAATACCATTTGATAATAGTTTCTGGACTTGCTCTATAGAAACTGGTGGTGGGTACACACGTTCTTCAATTTCTGTCCTATTTGCATTGGAGTAGGCCGTGGACACATGGATGAAGGCCTGAAATATAACGTCAATAGCACAGAAGCAAGCATTGCTAGAAAACAATATCTATATCTATGTTACGGTAAATGTGATTAATTGAAAATTATTAATAATTACCGAACATTATTAATAATTACCAAGATTGATGGTAAAAGTAATAAATTATTCACTTTTTTCAGTGATTATTAATAATTACACGTGACTCTTGGTAAATTTAATAAATAATTAAAAATAACATTCGCTTATAGGTAAACCGCCGTAAACTTGGCCCTCGCGATGGTCTAATAGAGCTTGGGGCCGGTGATGTGTTCGGGTATACACGATGCGACGGAATTACAGACTTAAGATCGAATACATACATGATATTTTTAAACAAATGCATTATTTTATTCTATTAGAACTAAATATACGTATTAAAACTTAACCGAGTATTATATTCTAATGCAGTGATCTACTGAACAAACTAAAATAAATTTAAACAAGTGTCTTTATTATTTTTTATTTATTATTCGCATACATAATTGAAAGCAGGCAATGCAAAAACACACATTAACATTAATCTGAACTTTCTGTATCAGAATATTCGAATATTATTCGAATATATTATATATATGTCATATTATATATATCGCATGATACATTATAGGAATGTTCGAACATTCCTATAATGTATCATGCGATTGTTCAATATTAAATACCATGTCAAGCTGTCGCTAGGAAAATATCACAAGTCAGTCACTGCCAGCGGACAGCGGCAGAATACCTGATTAGTTGAGCGCGCTCTCATCCCGCGTCAAAGCCAAGTTTTCAATACTTATACTTAGCATTATTTTGTTTCGATAAACAGAGGCGGGAAGGGGTTGTGATAACTTGCGGGGGCAAGGCAATAACGCCGAACGTGTCATTTGTAACCATTCATTTGTTTTGAAAGCACGTGTGCAGTGGTGTTGTTTCCGTGAATAAAACTTATGTTTTTGTGATAACCTATAGCTCCATGATGTAGTCTATGCTTAGTGGCTACAATATCAATTCGTAATCGACAATTCCTAAATCCCCGCAGTTTGGGTGGGCAGTACCCTGCAGCATCAGGATTGAGGAGCTATAAACCTAGAGCTCCATGATGTAGTTTATGCTTAGTGGCTCGGTGCCTATCTGAAATATCGCTGGTATTTTCTAATAGTTCTAGGTACGAGGAATCAAAATATTGCCTTTGCGCGGCACCATTAGGACCACCCGTATATACTTGCATCTGGAAATCCTTACTGTTGGCCACTTTTATAACCACCCAGAAATGATTTTACTCGGAAATCCTTACTGTTAGTTAGGTTCATCACAGCTTTTGTTTTTTATGGCAATTTTTATATGACAACTTAGGAATACTTGCACCCGAAAATCCTTACTGTTGGTGAGGTAAAAGGTGGCTGGAGAAAGGTCGGGTGGGTTTAAAAGGGGTTGTCAGACTGTTTCTCGTTTGTTTTATCACTTTTACCAAAGACATTGAACATAACAGTGAATTATTAATAATAACCGATAAAAGTGATGAAATTCATAGTATTTATCAAATTTACCAAATGGTGAGGTAATTATTAATAACTAGCTGATGCCCGCGACTTCGTCTGCGTGAACTTAGCCTTTAAAATGCCTTGGGAACTCTGACTTTGCGGGATAAAAAGTAGCCTGTCACTCTCCAGGTCCTCAACTATGGGTACCCCTGCAAAAAATCACGTCGATCCGTAGCTCTGTTTGGGCGTGATTGAAGGACAAACCAACGCACTTTCGCAGTTATAATATTTCACCATATAAAGTGTAAGTGCATATAGTCAACGTGGTATTTAGGGTTTCGTACCCAAAAGGTGCCAACGGGACCCTATTACTAAGCCTCCGCTGTCCGTCCGTCCGTCTGTCAGCCGCCTGTATCTCGTAAACCGTAATAGATAGACAGTTGAAATTTTCACATATTTTGTATTTCTATTGCCGCTATAACAACAAATAATAAACATTAAATTAAATTAAAAAAATTAAATTAAAATATTTCCATGGTTACATGGAAATATTTTAATTTTTTTTTAACGGAACCCTAAAAGAGCGAGGACCGACTCGCACTTTGCTGATTTTTTTTACACAGGTAAAGTTGAGGACCTGGAAAATAACACAGGCTACTTTTTGTCCCGGGAGCATACATTTAAACGCCCGCGCCACTACAAAGTATGTAATTTATTGTAGATTTTTTAAAAAACGCTCGACTGATTTCTATAAAATTTAAATGGGACCACCTGGGAAGTATACCCTTTGAAACAAAAAAAGAATTTTCCAAATCGGTTCAGGCGTCTTCGAGTAACCGGTGAACATACATAAAAAAAGATTCCGTTGAATTGAGATCCTCCTCCTTTTTTGAAGTCGGTTAAAGTAATAATAAAAATTAGTTCAAATTTAACGAAGTTATGGAGTATAACAGTCAAAATAGTTCAACCCCTATCTCAGAGAACATACATCCATCCATCCGTATACGACATCTATACAAACATACATCCGTATACATCCATCCTCACAAACTTTCACATTAATAATATTAGTGGGATAATATGAGTAATAATAAGTAGGATAGGATATAGTTAATGTATTTATTATTTTATTGTAAGTAGGAGGAGGATACAAACATACATAAATACATGCATACACACATACATATATACATACATGCCATGCATGCAAGCATACATACATACATACATACATGCATGCATACATATAAACATACATACATACATACATACATACATACACACATACATATATACATACAAGCCATGCATGCAAGCATACATACATACATACATACATGCATGCATACATATAAACATACATACATACATACATACATACATACATACATACATACATACATACATACATACATGCATACATACATACATACATACATACATACATACATACATACATGCATACATGCATACATGCATATGTGAAAAGAAGCATACGTATATCCCGCAGGAACCGTTTGTTTTCCAGGGATAAAAAGTAGCCTTTGTCACTTTTCAGGCCCTTAACTTTACCTGTGCTGAAAAATAATCTAAAACTTCAATCTAAAACTCCGTTGGCGCATAATTGAAGGATAAGTATGTGAAAAGCAATATACGAATATCCCGAGGGAACTGTTTGTTTTCCCGGGATTAAAAGTAGCCTTTTTCACTTTTCAAGTCCTCAACTATGCCTATCCAATAAACCACGTCAATATGTAACTCCGTTGGCGCCTAATTTAAGGATAAATATGTGAAAAAGAGAACACTAATATCCCGCGGGAACTGTTTGCTTTCCCAGGATAAAAAGTAGCCTTTCTCACTTTT
Source organism: Oeneis ivallda (assembly GCA_029955525.1). NCBI lineage: Eukaryota > Metazoa > Arthropoda > Insecta > Lepidoptera > Nymphalidae > Oeneis > Oeneis ivallda. Next base: position 3,067,629 of record JARPMR010000010.1, on the reverse strand, counting down.
CCAGTCATCAACTATGCCTATCCAAAAAACCACGTCAATCTGTAACTCCGTTGGCGCAAAATTGAAAGTTAAATGTGTGAAAAGTAGTATTATAATATCCCGCAGGAACCTTAAAATTAAATTAAAATATTTCCATGGTTACATGGAAATATTTTAATTTTTTTTTAACGGAACCCTAAAAGAGCGAGGACCGACTCGCACTTTGCTGATTTTTTTTACACAGGTAAAGTTGAGGACCTGGAAAATAACACAGGCTACTTTTTGTCCCGGGAGCATACATTTAAACGCCCGCGCCACTACAAAGTATGTAATTTATTGCAGATTTTTTAAAAAACGCTCGACTGATTTCTATAAAATTTAAATGGGACCACCTGGGAAGTATACCCTTTGAAACAAAAAAAGAATTTTCCAAATCGGTTCAGGCGTCTTCGAGTAACCGGTGAACATACATAAAAAAAGATTCCGTTGAATTGAGATCCTCCTCCTTTTTTGAAGTCGGTTAAAGTAATAATAAAAATTAGTTCAAATTTAACGAAGTTATGGAGTATAACAGTCAAAATAGTTCAACCCCTATCTCAGAGAACATACATCCATCCATCCGTATACGACATCTATACAAACATACATCCGTATACATCCATCCTCACAAACTTTCACATTAATAATATTAGTGGGATAATATGAGTAATAATAAGTAGGATAGGATATAGTTAATGTATTTATTATTTTATTGTTAGTAGGAGGAGGATACAAACATACATAAATACATGCATACACACATACATATATACATACATGCCATGCATGCAAGCATACATACATACATACATACATGCATGCATACATATAAACATACATACATACATACATACATACATACACACATACATATATACATACATGCCATGCATGCAAGCATACATACATACATACATACATGCATGCATACATATAAACATACATACATACATACATACATACATACATACATACATACATACATACATACATACATACATACATACATACATACATGCATACATACATACATACATACATACATACATACATACATACATACATACATACATACATGCATACATGCATACATGCATACATGCATATGTGAAAAGAAGCATACGTATATCCCGCAGGAACCGTTTGTTTTCCAGGGATAAAAAGTAGCCTTTGTCACTTTTCAGGCCCTTAACTTTACCTGTGCTGAAAAATAATCTAAAACTTCAATCTAAAACTCCGTTGGCGCATAATTGAAGGATAAGTATGTGAAAAGCAATATACGAATATCCCGAGGGAACTGTTTGTTTTCCCGGGATTAAAAGTAGCCTTTTTCACTTTTCAAGTCCTCAACTATGCCTATCCAATAAACCACGTCAATATGTAACTCCGTTGGCGCCTAATTTAAGGATAAATATGTGAAAAAGAGAACACTAATATCCCGCGGGAACTGTTTGCTTTCCCAGGATAAAAAGTAGCCTTTCTCACTTTTCCAGTCATCAACTATGCCTATCCAAAAAACCACGTCAATCTGTAACTCCGTTGGCGCAAAATTGAAAGTTAAATGTGTGAAAAGTAGTATTATAATATCCCGCAGGAACCGTTTGTTTTCCCGAGATAAAAAGTAGCCTTTGTCATTTTTCAGGCTCTTAACTTTAACTGTGCAAAAAAATCACGTTAATCTAAAACTCCATTGCGCGTATTTTGAAGGACAAATGTGTAAAAAAGAGCGATGCTATCCCGCAGGAACTGTTTGCTTTTCCGGGATAAAAAGTAGCCTATGTGCTATTCCAGACTATAATCTATGTCTGTGCCAAATTTCAGCAAAATCGGTTCATTCGTTGTCGCGTTAAAGAGGAACAAACATCCATCCATCCATCCATCCATCCATCCATCCAAACATCCAAACATCCATCCTCACAAACTTTCGCATTTATAATATTAATAGGATTAACGAAAATTATTAATAATTATCACATTTATCACATTTACCGTAACATCTATATTATGTATATAAAAATCTCGTGTCACCCTGTATGTTCGAGATAAACTCGAAAACTGCTGAACCGATTTTAATAAAACTTGGTAACTATCTGTAATTTGGTCCAACTTAAAAGATAGGATAGTTTTTATCTTAATTATTGACATCAATATTTGTTATTGCAAATTAAAATATTTTAATTAGGTACACGACAGTCATTACTTTTTTTTTTTTATTCAATGACAAGCTAGTCCTTGACTGCGATCTCACCTGATGGTAAGTGAAGATGCAGTCTAAGATGATAGCGGGCTAACTTGGAAGGGGTATGGCAGTGAACATTCAACCCATACCCCTAATTGGTTTCTACACGCCTTCGTGCCGGAACGCTAAATCGCTTGGTGGCACGTCTTTGACGGTAGGGTGGTAACTAGCCACGGCCAAAGCCTCCCACCAGACCAGACCAGACAATTCAGAAATTATAAATTCCCAAATTGACCCCACCGGGAATCGAACCCGAGACCTCCCAGTTATAAGGCAACAGCGCTCACCACTGAGCCAGAGAGGTCGTCGAAAAATATAATATAATATATATTGTACTAACGCCGCAACAGACTTGATTTTTTGCGTGGGGTATAGTTGAGGACCTGGAGAGTGACAGGCTACTTTTTACTGGGAAAATCAAAAAGTTCCCGAGGGAATTTAAAACCTCAATCCACGCGGACGAAGTCGTGGGCATCAGCTAGTAATAATATAAAAAATAAAAATAAAAAAAATGGTTCTCAAGGAACACGGAACACCAAACTTTTCTTATTCTTTATCAACCGATGGACGTCCACAGTAGTGGAGCAGTACATGTATCTAGCAAGGACTTCCACAGCTCTCGGTCTTGCGCCGTCTGTAATCAGCAGCTCCCTGCGACTCGTGATGATGGCCGCGACTTCGTCCTAAGAGTGGGTGTGCGCTCGTTAACAGTAAACAGATTTGATTTTTAAAGTAGTAGATCAAGTTTCAACTATCCGAAAAAAAACACGCAAGAATTACATCATACTGCCAAGGGACGTGTTTGGGCAAAAACATAAAATGATGAAATTTTTTCGATAATAAAAAATCGCGAAGTTAGGTCTAATTTTTAACCAATATTCCTTTATTTTCAATGTATTTCATATTACAGAGCCAAAATTTTTACATTAAATTCCGATTGATATTATCAAGAGAGTAGCCTAGGCCCTAGCGAATTGAAAAGAAAATGAATATTTTACCAGTTACAAAGAATTTTGGCGCTTACTACACTCCTATTCCGCGCAAAACGCTTTCTTTTGTCGCGCCTCACATGAGGTTGTTTGTGGCTATGTTTTATCTCATCGCGAAATCTGATGGTTTTTTATTCCCGCGGGAATTCTGTATTTTTCGGGAATAAAAAGGAGCTTTTGTGTTAATCCTGGGTATGACCTATCTCCATTCCAAAAAGCCAAATTGGATTATTCGTCGTGGCGTGAAAGAGTAACAAACATCCATCCATGCATCCATCCTCACAAAGTTTTGCATTAATAACATTATGTAAGTAGTAGTAAGGATAGTAGGAAGTAGGATAGAATTAAGTAGGATGGGATAGGATACTTGGAAGTAGGATGTTCAAAAATAAAATAGATAAAATCGTTCGACTGAGATTTTTTTACCTATTGTTTTTGTTTGTTATCTATTATTAAGCTCAATTTAATTATTCCTGAAGCAGTGATAGCCTATTGGTTAGGACTGTGGTCTCCTATTCGGGGGGTCGCAGGTTCGATCCCGGGTACGCACCTCTGACTTTTCGGAGTAATTTAAAGTGCGTTTAAGCAATTAAATATCACTTGCTTCAACGGTGAAGGAAAACATCGTAAGGAAACCTGCACACCTGAGAGTTCTTCATAATGTTCTTGAAGGTGTGTGAAGTCCTCCGATCCGCATTGGGCCAGCGTGGTGGGACTATGGCCTATAACCCTTCTCTGAGAGGAGACCTGTGCTCAGTAGTGAGCCGTTGATGGGTTGCTAATGATGATTATGAATTAATCTCTGCTCTCGAGCCTGGTTCAAAATCCACCCTCGTTCAGCACTAAGCCGGCATTCGGCATAAGTGTGAACAAAATCTTACATCTTGCCAGCTTGGCCGTAGTCAACACGGTTACAAGAAGCTATCACTTGGGGGCATGATTATGTAGTCAGTAGTACTATATTTATGGGCATGACCGCCACAATACCACACAATAACTGTACCTTGGAAAGTCGGACCCTTCCTTTGAGGACAGGTTTATTTTAACGGTTTACTTACTGTAATCGGCAACTGCATTTTTGGATGCAATAATGTTCTGCAAATTACTGCTACATATAACACGCGGTTATTGACCCTTTCCTTTTGGAACGTAAGTTCCTTATCGCGTGGTACGGAAGGGGGCTGGAATTTTTCCCTAATTTTTTATAACTTATAAGATAAAAAAAAAATTAGGGAAAGGTTCCACATGTAGAAATTGTTTAAAATAAAATTGAAAATGGAAAATTCGGTCTGTCGAGCTGGGATTCGAACCATCGACTTTGAACTGTAAGGCGACTGCCGGAGCCACTAGGCTACGGAGACTCAATGTTGTACCTCGAAAATACCGAACACAATGTAATCGAAAGGAACTACGTTCCATCGGGGTGTCCCTTGACACCTCTCAAGTTTTCTTAAATTTTATATCGGTTTTATGCTGCCATACTTGCTTTATATCATCAATAATAATTTTGGATTAGCGGGACCTTTTAACCGACTTCAAAAAAGGAGCAGGTTATCAATTCGACGCGTGGTATTATTTTGGCGATGTTACTCCATAACTCCGTCAAGTCTTAACCGATTTAACAATATTTTTAAGATATTGCATAGCTTTTATCGCGGGCTTTGAGCGCGGCGACCGAATCAAGAAATTCTGTAACGAAAATAAACCTAACACCCATCGTCTAACGTCGTTTCAGTTCGGCAGACTTCGGCACGGTGTTTGTGTACGTGCGACTAGACGTATGCGTCATAGACCACGAACAGCGTGTAGACTGTACGAAGCTCGCACGGATCGAGACGAGCTGCTCGAGTTTTTATGCAATATTTTTTTGCATAATTTTTATTCTGCAAAAAAAATTGCATAAATATTATAATTGCATAAGTTGATAAAAAATGCCATGCAATAGCTTTACCGCGGCAGTCCCCGAGTGCCACACGTATTTTTTATTTGAAAGGACATACACCGCTGCGTATCGATTTCATCGTTTCTATTTAGCCCCTCCCGACTTCAACATACCTACCTGACACCTGTACAAACTAAAATTATTTTATACTTTGTAGTGGCGTTTGGAGTCGGATTTTTAAAAAATATATATATTTTATACTTCTTATTATTTAGACGACTAATTTTTGCCCGCGACTTTTGTTTTTGCTGCGTCCCACTTACCGGGCTCGTGCCAAAAGGCGAGTGCAGCTGCCGAATCCGCTCAGTCGCCGCAAATACTCTGCCATTTCTAAGGATTATATTTTTGCGGCGCTTGCTTTTGAGACTCTGGGTCCATGGTCATCGGACACGAAGAATTTTATGAATGTCGTGTCCCAAAAATTGATCCACGCCTCTGGTGACCAAAGAGCTGGCGCTTATTTAGCCCAAAGGCTTAGCCTCGCTATTCAGAGAGGTAATAGCGCCAGTGTTTTGGGCAACATGCCCATTAGCGATCACTTGGACGGCGTGTATTTTTGTAAATATAATTTTTTTTTAGCAACCCAACAACGGCTCACTACTGAGCGCAGGTCTCCTCTCAGAGAAGGGTTATAGGCCATAGTCCGCCACGTTGGCCCAATGCGAATTGGTGGACTTCACACACCTTCAAGAACATTATGAAGAACTCTCAGGTGTGCAGGTTTCCTCACGATGTTTTCCTTCACCGTTGAAGCAAGTGATATTTAATTGCTTAAACGCACTTGACTCCGAAAAGTCAGAGGTGCGTACGCGGGATCGAACCTGCGACCCCCCGAATAGGAGACCACAGTCCTAAACCACTAGGCTATCACTGCTTACCTACTACTTAACTTACTATTACTTTAATTATTACTTTAATTTTTTAATTTATTTTATCGAAATGATTTTTAAAAAGTTAGTGAAATTAAAAGTTCCAATGTTTACTGACCTTTAAGTTTTTAATTTCCTTGCTCAGGTCCAGGGCTCGTTCCGTGCCTCCGACGTTGACGTTCATCGCGTCTTCGAGTGGGTCGTCGAAGTTAACATTTGCTGCCACGTGGAACACCAATGATACCTGAAGAAACTGATTTTTTTTAACATTTTTTACAAGCTTTTATTTTTAGCTTGCAACGTATGTATGTATTTAATATACATGTTTGTTTGTATCGAATAGGCTCTGTAACTACTGGACTGATTTTAACAGTTTTTCACCAATAGAAAGCTAAGTTATCAGGAAATAACATAGGCTATAATTTATTTTCAAAAACATTAGAGATCCTTATGAAAATTGCATTAATGTAACCCAAAGTAGCAAAATTTTGCCTATAAAATGCATTATTTGGCGTGTGCTGAGAAAACTATTGATGATACATAAAAATTATGTACTACATGATTAAAGTACTCATTATTTTCTACAAAAAAGTGCCCGAGGGAATATATCTAACTATCATATTTAAGTCACAATAGTAGCTTTTGTGTTTAATTAGATTGCCTTTACTATCGTAGTATTAATTCTTCCTTACTAATACCATTACATATTATAAATAGTGTGTTTGTTTGTTGGTTTGCCCGTCAATCAAGCTGCAACAAAGCTACGGATTGACAATGATTTTTTGGATAGGTATAGTGGAGAACCTGGAGGGTGACATAGGCATCCCGGAAAATCAATGAGTTCCCGCGGGATTTTAAAACCTCAATCCACGCGGACGAAGTCCCGGGCATCAGCTAGTAAAATATATTATTGTAACACTTTTTCTGTACCTGCAATCATGCAAATAAATGTTTTGTTTAATTGATTTGATTGAAACTAACCTTATCAGCCAACAGATCTACATCGCTCGCCTTAATACCTAGTCTTGGCTCAGTTATATCGCCCGCAACTGGAATTATCTTCTGTAAGGCTTGTTGGTTCTTTGCTTTTAATCTTGAGAATAACTGCGAATTAATTATATCATAATCATTTTATAGATGACTAGCTTTATCTTAGAATTTGTTATAATTTATACAACAAACTGAGATTATTATTTCTTTATCGCGATGTAGGATTGCCTGTTGTAATGCAATTTTGCGTTGGAAAGGACTATGCAAAAATGGGCACTGTCCCCACCCCCCAACAGACGTGCCACTATTTTTAATATTATGGTAACGTCCTATAAAAAGACTTATGACCATTTTCAATCCAAAAATGATTAGAGTTTTTAAATTGAAACTTTTATTACATCGTCTCAAACTTTTTAGTCTGTGTGTTGCATGTCGCGTGACGGTCGGCCGCAGAGTAGGGATAAAGTCAAAGGCGCTCGTCAGAGCAGCCAAGGCCAATATGACGGCGCCTATTTAAATATCTATAATGTGAAAAAAAGTTTCACTTGTACCGTGGTTTCATAAAACCACACTATCCTTTTTTTTAATACGAAAGAAGTACGCACGCTGAAGTACGCACGTGCGACGCAGGCGACAGGCGAGGCGACGCAAGGGTCCGCCCGGAGGTGGTCAGAGGGAGCGCGGGCAGCGCGCGGCGCGGTTTTTTCTCTGCGTCTCAGAAACGCTTCTGCATCTTACTATAGCTTTTTTCTAGTTGGTTAATGCTCCTGTATGTTATTTTTATAGTTGTAATTTACTAAACTAGTATCCAAAACACTTCACTGAAAAATGAATAAATAAATAATTCTAGCTCGATTTGCATGAAAACCCCAATCCTACGGCGGATGTCGTCATAGTAAAAAATCATCAGGCTACCGTGATGTATTAACTGATATACGTTTGAAATCTGTTGGTGGGTGGGGACGATTTTTTGCATAGTCATTTTTGTGGTTTGTACAGCGCCATCTACTTCCATATTTGTGAGTTTTTCGCTAGCTTGAGTGTAAAGCACAGCAGCAGATGGTGACGAAGAGGGCAACGCGAACATTACCGGACATGACAGCATGCCTGCGCGTAGCAACGAGCTCACAAAGTGGGGCCAAAGTCTTGACACCTGACCAGCCTCCCGATTGTCTAAAAGTTGCCAATCAAAATCGTATTCATTTGATATCATTAGCGTCAAATTAAAATAATCCATAACACCATTGAATTTGAGCTCAATTTCGTGTATGTTCTTATACGTGTAGGTATGTACGATACGCTGCATAACGCTCCATGTTAAAATCGGTTGTACTGAATTTGTCACTTTAATTGAATACAGTCAAGGAATATTTTACTTTGATGCTAATGCCATCAAATGAATAAGATTTAATCGGCAACTTTTGACATTCGCACCTCAGGACCACGAGGCCCGTAGCCAAGAAGTTAGGCCTTAGCCATCATGTGGCTTAAAGTACATTACCGGGGAAGTGTTCTTTCCTGCTCAGTGCAGTGATAGCCTAGTGGTTAGGACCATAGAGAAGGATAATATAGTTAGGACTGCAGTCTTCTATTCGGGCGTTCGGTGATCGGATTGGTTCGGCGGCGGGTGGGTGGTTCGATCCCGGGCACGCACGTCTGACTTTTCGGAGTTATGTGCGTTTATGCAATTAAATAACACATGCTTCAACGGTGAAGGAAAAAATCGTGAGGAAACCTGCACACCTGAGAGTTCTCCGTAATGTTCTCGAAGGTATGTAAAATTCGTCAATTCGCATTGGGCCAGCATGGTAGACTTCGAAAGTTTAAAGTAGGACTGATTTAGTGCTAATTAAATTCTACCACTTTACGCGGGAGGTGAGGTACGTATAGAGCAAGATCCCAGTGCCGCCAGACCTAAGTTATTTTCTCAGCCATGATTTGTGTACGATAGAGAAGTGTTCGTAAGTCCTTTCAGTCTATGCGTACCGGCTAGCTTGTACCGGCGGCCAATTTCCAGATACCAGGTGCTAAAGGTAGGTAAAAACTAGACTAACTTAACTTAAATTCTCAGGGCTGATTTTGATATATGTTTTAAAGAATATTGTAAAAATTAATAAACTGATACTGCCAGACGCTTACCACCGGCGGTAACTTTAGCCAGACGCTTCAAAGCGTCTGGCTAAAGCTCCCAAAAAAATAATTTAAGTTAACTTATATTCTCAGTTATGATTTTTATACATAATACTCAGAGAACTATTGCAATATCATCTGCAAGCTGCCAGACCTATTGGAGGGGTCAAACATCCCCCCAGACACACATTAAGTGTCCCTACGAGTAGGTATGAGTGCGAGAGTGATATGTTGGTTTTATAATACATAATATAACTTTATTAAACTTTATTTATAACGGGTATTATAGAAGTCTTAAATAGTAATTAAATAATAGTCTGAACTTATGATTATTTATTCACATAATAACTATAGAAATTAAAAATATTTAAATTTTTAATAAAATATTTGTGCCTTTGTGTATTTTGTAGCCTACCCGTGCGAAGCCGGGTGGGTAATTTATCTTATTATTTATAATAAAGAATTATTACTTTTAAATTCTTTTGAAATTATTATAATCAATAATAATTACTAATATTGATTAGTATGAATCACAACATAGGTACTTATAAGAGTATGTTGTGATTTTTTAATCTTCATTTTCATCATCATTGAAATTTGAAAACGCATCATCCAGCCAATGTTGAAACGGAATATCCAAACTATCGTCGTCTTCATCCTTCATTTGTTCTTTTGTAAAAAAAATGACCACATCGAACCAGTTAAAATGATATCGATTATCTTCCAACATCCACCCATTGTTTTCAGGACTGACAATACCAATTTGCTTCAAATGCGCGTTATTCCATAGATAGCATAGATAACTAGCTGATGCCCGCGACTTCGTTTGCGTGGATATAGTTTTTTAAATCCCACAGGAACTCTTCAATTTTCCGGGATAAAAAGTAGCCTATGTCGCGTTTTTACGTTGCTCTATTGCGGCATGATTGAAGGACAAACCAACAAACACATTTATAATATTCGTATGATTAGTATAGGACACTAGCTTATGTGATGGTAAAGCAGTGATAGCCTAGTGGTTCGGACTGTGGTCTCCAATTTGGGTGTCGCAGGTTCGATTCGAGTATAAGCGAGTAGTAGAAAAAGTAGTAGAAGTACAAGTAAACGAGTAAATCATGTTCTAGCGCTCATACATATTTGGACGCTTAATGTGTGTCTGGGGGGATGTTTGACCCCTCGAATAGGTCTGGCAGCTTACAGAAAATATTGCAATAGTTCCCTGAGTATCATGTATAAAAATCGTAACTAAGAATATAAGTTAACTTAAATTATATATTTTTTTGGGAGCTTCAAAGCGTCTGGCAAAAGTTACCGCCGGCGGTAAGCGTCTGGCAGTATTAATTTAGTAATTTTTACAATATTCTTTAAAACATATATGAAAATCAGCCCTGAGAATTTAAGATAAGTAAGTCTAGTTTTTACCTACCTTTAGCACCTGGTATATGGAAATTGGCTGCCGGCACAAGGTAGCAGGTACGCATAAACTGAAAGGACTTACGAACACTATTCTATCGTACACAAATCATCACTGAGAAAATAACTTAGGTCTGGCGGCACTGGGATCTTGGACCAGTACGTACGGCACACATTTACTAACTCACTACGTCTCCATGAACGCACACTAACTCAAAGCTGTCACATTTACAGAAAATGAGCACACAAGCAAATAATTACACGTACGTCATACATGTACTTCGGCAGAGGGGAATGCGTGCGCTTGGCAAGTCCTTCTCTCTCTCGTCCAAGGTGGTAGACATAACCCTTCTATGAGAGAACTGCGCTCAGTAGTGAGCCGTTGATGGGTTGCTGGTAAGGAGGCCATGCCTAGATGCCCGTACACTTAGGCTACGGCCGGAAAAGAGCTCACTGTGTTATAAATGCACAGAGGTCTGCATGCACAAGGATGGCTTTTGTTTTTTGTATCGACTTACATAAGCCTTGTATTAGGCAAAGTTACTGAAATATAAAATTACAGAAATTTTCCTTAAAGTTAACATTTTTCTTACTGGCATTTCCAAAATCGTCTGCACCCTCTGCTGCGCCGTGGCGCCTTGCTTCTCCCGCACTAAGAGGTAAATCTTATCTATCCCGGGGCAGCTGTACAGTAACTTCTCAAGAAGCACCTATAATATAAACATAAAATAATTAAGTGGCATATAATATGTATGCAATATTTTTTGCATAATAAAAATTATGCAAAAAAAAAATTAAAAAAAACAAACAAACAAGAAAAGCGCACTGTCACTACTTCGCGAGTGAGATTCGAACCTGCGACATAATACACCATACGGTAAAGAAAGCGGCCGCTCGCCCACTGCGCCAAACAGAGCTACTTGTGAACCGCATTCCGAACAGGAACCTCGGCAGGAACGGCATTCCGAACCAGTGGTAGACTCATTGACGATTCAAAAGTACTTGTAAAAGTTTATTTGAATAAAAAACATTTCTATTCTATTCTATTCTATTCTAACCTCTAAAATGTTGAACGCTTACTGAACGACGATGTTAGGTATATTTTCGTTACGAAATTTCTTGATTCGGTCGCCGCGCTCAAACTGTTTGTCCTAGTTCAAAGCCCGCGATAAAAGCTACGCATTAGCTTAAAAATGATATATACAATAATTAAATAAAATTCCAATAAAAATAAAACTTTATCACATCTCCACCGCGTAAATAATCACCTAAGTGGAATGAAACGGAAAAATTTAAAATGATGGTTCCACTTGTTTATTAAGTACAACTAAATTGGGAACAAAGCTTAGATATCTTGAGAAGGACATGGGATTATATGTTTTTTTCATTATTCACGTAAAAAATTACAGCATAACTATTTAATTCAATTCAATTTAGTTCCCAAGTAATGGCTTTTGGGCACCTGGCTTTTGCCAACTGGGCACAGTGGGTTCTTTGCATCTTTTGACTTGTTCAGACGCTGAACACTGCTCTAATAACTCATGTGATATTCATTAATATTATAATCAAAAATGTAACATACAAGATGAATATTATTACTACAACAGAAAATAAATCGGTCAAAAAAACAAATAAGTTTTAACTAAGCTGTTGTACTGGGACTGTATCTGTCTCTTTTTAAAAAGAAATTTTGAAAATTGTATGTGACGTCACACACAAGTAGCGCTCACTTTATCTAACAGGAACCTTTAGAGCTCTATATTTCCAAAACTAGTTCGACATTAATAAAAAAGAAAAATAGCATTGTGGTATACAATTTAAAATTTTATTTTAATCTAAATATATTAAATAATATCAGTCAAATACCCTGCAGAATAAGGTATTCGGTACTAAAAAGCAAGCATAATACGAGTATTATTATTTTAAATTTTGAATTTCAACTCACCTTTCCGAGGAAGCCTGTTCCGCCCGTCATAAATACAGATTTCCCCTTGTAAAATTCTGCTATCGTTTGATACATCCTCACTGTGGATTTAACCGATATCTGGCAAATAGTTTATGGTTCTAAATATTTATTAATCCCTTAGACAACTAATCTACACATACCAATCTTATTTTATTCGAATAAGTAATTTTTGAACTATTAATTAGCCAACTTCAAAAAAGGAGGAGGTTCTCAATTCGTCGGAATCTTTTTTTTTATGTATGTACACCAATTACTCAAAGACGTGTGAACCCTGAAAAATTCTTTTTTGTTTCAATTGCATACTTGCCAGGTGGTCCCATATAAATTGTATCTAAATCGGTCGAGTGGTTTTTAAAATATCAACAATAAATTAGATAGATTAGTGCGTGTGTAATGTAGTAAAGCGGGAGCTTGAAGTCGGTTGCTTAAAAATATTTTTTTAAATTAAATTATTTAGATAAAAAACTTCTGAACAAAAGCAACATAAACAAATTTAAAATGTCAATCACCTACTTAGATTTGGATATAAAAGTTAGTGTCAGTGTGAATGTGTTGTATTAATGAATTAATTTTAAAGATTTACTCACAAATCGTAGGTTCTTACTCCACATGGCTGCGGCGGCGGCGCGGCGAACTGCAAGTAGCTTTACTCACAAAAAACTCGATCATAAAGTTTAAAAGAAAATAATAGTAACGCGCGTAAGTAAGAAAGGGCTGTTGCTGCAAGACTGACACCGTTGTTTGACTTTTACAAGCCTTTATTTAACTTGCAATGTATGTAGGTATAGTGCTTTCCGAAAGCAGATGCAGGAGTCACTATAAAAAATAACCAAATCGCTTCAAGTGTGCCTATTAAATTTGAAGAGTTCTCCGGGATCCCTTTAGCAGATCCCTGACACGGTCACAATATCTGTACAGTGTGCACCTCGCTGGAATGCGATAACCCTCCCACTTCCCCCCTCACCTTCCCGCGCTCGCCCCATCGGATCAGTATTACTACAGTATTACCACACGAGTAAAATTACTCATGTGGTATTACACCGATCACGAGCGCCGACATGACGTCATCAACGCCCTCATCAAAATATCATCCACTTTCCGAACCGGTGCATGAGAGTCATGACGTGTCAGAAGAGCCACAGGTTGGCCTAAGTGAAATAAATAATTTTGAATTTGAATTTGAACTCAACGCTGCACATATAATGTGATCGGATAGTAGGTATGTATGTACGTTTAGGTCAAGTCTTGCAAGATGAATTAGATCCACTTCCCGGTTTCTGATTGAGCTGAAATTTTGCATGTATATTTAAATGGCAATGCAGTATTATTGTGACATGGCTATGGGAACTCTGTAATAAAACGACGTAAGCCCATCGAATTTGGACTCGTTTGATTCGTCTTGGCAAGTACTCTGGCCTAGATAACATCCAGGGTCTGATGATGGGGCTGAAAGATGGTTAAGGGAAGTCAGTAATGAAACTACGTAACCCTATCTTTGGGCTCGTTTGTTTCGTCTTGACAAGTACTCTGATCCCAACTCCCAGATGTTATCCAGGGTCTGATGATAGAGCTGAAATGTTGTTAAGGGAACTCTGTTATGAATTTATGAAACTACGTACAGTTTTTGCAATTCACGAAGGCGAGTGAGCTTTACTTGTGCTTACTTCGTGTACATGCACATTGCATAAGTGTGCGTGCCTGTCAAAGCCTGGGTGGGAGCGGGCGGGCACGAGCATTCCGCTCGCTCACACTTATACAGATACGACACACACACAACCATAAGTCAGTCGCCCTCGTGAATTGCAAGAACTATAATAACCCTATCGAGTTTGGGCTCGTTTGATTCGTCTTGACAAGTAGGTAGGTACTCTGGTCCTAGATGATATCTAGAGTCCGATTTTTAAATTTTCACTGGTCTTGAGATTCAAACACCGTTCCTTCATACTTATAATTTTTATTACTCAATAAACTAATCACGCCTTAAGAGAACATTCCTCTTAAAACGTTGAAATCCTACCTAAAGCCCCTTAAAAGTGGGTGTACGTTCGTTAACAGTAAACAGATTTGATTTTTACAGTAGTAGATCAAGTTTCAACTATCCGAAAAAAAAACACGCAAAAATTACATCATACTGCCAAGGGACGTGCTTGGGCAAAAACATAAAATTATGAAATTTGTTCGATTATAAAAAATCGCGAAGTTAGGTCTAATTTTTAACCAATATTCATTTATTTTCAATGTGTTGCATATTACAGAGCCAAAATTTTTACATTAAATTCCGATTGATATTATCAAGAGAGTAGCCTAGTGAATTGAAAAGAAAATGAATATTTTACGAGTTACAAAGTATTTGGCGCTTACTACACTCCTATTCCGCGCAAAACGCTTTCTTTTGTCACGCCTCACATGAGTTTTATTTCATCGCGAAATCTGATTTTTTTTTGGTGTTATACGCGTTCTTAACCACACAGCTAATAAATATAACCACATCACGACAGACAAGCACCATCTGAACGCTAGGGTAGTTATCAAAAGTATCTAAATATTGATGGATTACACAAGCCTACATGCAATATCTACTCGATTAGGGTGCAATTGCTATCACAATCCCTGAATCAAGCAACCTAGACGCAGGAGCATCTACTTCTACTAGTCGAATGAGTCACAGACAGAAACGAGGCTCAATGCGTTACGTTAAATTAGCCGTATTTATACTAATAATTATTAAATTAGGAAGCAGTGATAGCCTAGTGGTTAGGACTGTGGTCTCCTATTCGGGGGGTTGCAGGTTCGACCCCGGGTACGCACCTCTGACTTTTCGGAGTCAAGTGCGTTTAAGCAATTAAATATCACTTGCTTCAACGGTGAAGAAAAACATCGTGAGGAAACCTGCACACCTGAGAGTTCTTCATAATGTTCTTGAAGGTGTGTGAAGTTTTTTCCAATTCGCATTGGGGCAGCGTGGTGGACTATGGCCTATAACCTTTCTCTGAGAGGAGACCTGCGCACAGTAGTGAGCCGTTGATGGGTTGCTAATGATGATGATGCTAATAATTCAAGATGGCGTCATTTGCTCCATTTACAACATTAATAACCTTTCACTTATAGGAAAATTCCTCTTTAAAGACGACAAGGTTATATTTAATAATCTCAATTAACCCTATTATTCATAGATCGACACAGGCCATAAAAATAATAAGCGGTAAAGATCAAGCGGTAATCAGGTAGCTGTACTGCAGCACTGCTAAGTTATCAACTGATCAAACAATTACTCACTGATGAAGATGTTTTTTCCAAATTACATTTTAATTAATTTAAGACTTTCCAAAATTTTAAATATTTTTTTTTCTCATAATCGGGTGGGAACCAATTTTTTCCTTGCGGGTCCTGGAAGGTCAACAATCTAAAGAAAATTTATATCCACCTGATCTGGCCCACTCTGTATAAAAAATATACATTCTAAAATGCCATAGGTAGCGGTTTTTCGTTTTCTGACTATTCTCACATTTTCACCAATGACTTCGGGGAGCGCAAATATTATGTGACTGTCATGTAATGAACATATTATTTTAATTTGCAATAAAAAATATTGATGTCAAGAACTATGCAAGCTAGCCCGACTGCAACATACCTGTACTATTATATTCTGTGCCTGGACCTACAAACTAAAATTTTGGCTAGCGTGGCGCATTCGTTTCATCGTTTCTTATACTTTTCAGAGGCGTTTAAAGTCGGATTTTTTAAAGAAATTTTATATATTATTTATTATAGTATGTATTTTTATATGTATGTAGTGTATTATATTATTAAATTATTGCACCTTCCCGTTTCCTACAATAAGATTCCTTTAAATTTAGGTTGCCTGGAGGAGACCGCTTATAGTGATAAGGCTTTGCGTACTTTTTTTTGTTTTAATTTAATTATAAATAATATTTAAGTGTGTTGCAATAAAGAATTTATCTATCTATCTATATTATCTATATAAAAGAAAGTGGTGTTAGTTACACTATTTATAACTCAAGAACGGATGAACCGATTTGGCTGAAAATTGGTGGAGAGGTAGATTAGAACCAGGAGACGGACATAGGATACTTTTTATCCCGTTCGACTGCGTTTATGTCAAGTCACTATAAAACGTGGTATAAAAAAACGCTTCTGACATGGAATAACAAAACGCAAATGACAGTGGAATAACAAAACGTAAATGACAGCTAAACGAAATTTTTTCTTTGGTTGTAAATAATTTGACAATTATAAAAAGTGTTATAATAAAGCATTACTGATATTATAAATGCGAAAGTGTGTTTGTTTGTTGGTTTGTCCTTCAATCACGTCGCAACAGAACAGCGGATTGATGCGATTTTTTGCATGGGTATAGTAATGGATGTAGTAGTGGTTCCTCAGACCGGGAGAGCTACTTTTTATCTCGGATAGTGAAAGAGTTCCATGCGTACGAAGTCGCGGGCATCAGCTAGTTATATTATATAATAATATTATGAATTTATACTTAATAATTTTTTTTTTGTTTAGATTTTTTGCCGATTCTTCTCAGGTAATCTACTTAACAGATGAACACACTTGATTTCATTATATAGATTAAAACACCTTTTTGATAACGTTCTTTATTGTATACTATTAACAGCAAAAATACTTAAATGGATGAGCCCTTGATACATATTTGGCTATTTAGTTGATTTCCCTGACACATTTTATTTCAATAGATTATAAATTAAAATGCGCCAGTATCGCGCTAGTAAATGAAATGGGAATCAACTGAATACGCCAAATTTCAAGATTCAGCCAAATTAATTATTATTAATACATACCATTTCATCACTGCTCATAAGAAGCTTACACATTATCAAAAGTATAATATTATTTATTCAATAAATTTAAATTTGATGTACTTAAAGCTATATTTACAAAGTTAATGGCTAAATCATAAATAAGTGAATTGTAATTTAAATGTCTATCTCCAATGAAATTCATGAATCAGTTTAGAAATACGAAACACGGTAGGGTGGTGAGAAAAGCTGCCAATAGGTACATAGCGTTAACGCTGAAATATTATCATACTAATATTGTAAAAAAAAGTGTGTTTGTTGGTTTGTTGGTTTGTCCTTCGATCACGCAGCAACAAAGCTACGAATCGACGTGATTTTTTTTCATGGGTATAGTTGAGGACCATAGGTGTGGACCTAGGACCTAGGACCATGAGTGGTATAGGCTACTTTTTATCCCGGAAATTCAAAGAGTTCCCGAAGGATTTTAAAAACTAAATCTACACAGCTAGTATTATATTTAGTAAAATTGTTTTTCTGTTACAGTTTTTGCAATTCACGAAAGCGAGTGAGCTTTACTAGTGGTTACATCGTGTACATGCACATTGCATTGCATAAGTGTGCGTGCCTGTCAAAGCCTAGGTGGGAGCGGGCAGGCGCGAGCATTGCGCTCGCTCACACTTAAACAGATACGACACACACACACAACCATAAGTCAGTCGCCCTCGTGAATTGTAAGAACTATACCTGGTATATTTTAATATACTATATACTATATTTATATTTATGAACTCAAAGTTCATGTACATATGCTAAAATCATAATCCTTCCTTTTTTAGTCCAGTAAAAAAATACACTTTTGTATTTATAATATTAGTAATGATAATATTTTGTCAAAATTTTGTCGGTTTGAGTTCACGCGCGAATCGCTTGCAAAATGGCGGCCGCCCGACGTGTGCGGATGTAGAACGGGCATCGAAAGTTTTTTAAATCACTTTAAATCTTAAAAGTAAGTACACTACTGGCAAATCGTTCCTAAGTTTTACACAAATACTGTCGTATTCCTTGGCAGTAAGTAGGGATGTAGGTCTCCCAGTCGATGTCGGTTGGATCGCATGGGAATAGATGTCGATCTGATGGTGAGAGGGACTCGGAGAGGGCTCTCGTTCGTAGCGCAGATATGAGCCAGGTGTTCGATGTGAAGTATTCCAGTGTATCGCGTATAAACGCTACTTTGGACTGGATTTTGACATATCTGAAAAATAAATTTAGAAAATCATTTAGGTAATTTTTTTTTTACAAGAATGCTCAAAAAAATGATTGTAATGTTTTCAGGGTTCAAGAATGTATGTGAGTTTTTTTATTCCACCATAACATAACAGTAACTAATCTATATATATAAAAGAAAGTGGTGTTAGTTACACTATTTATAACTCAAGAACGGATGAACCGATTTGGCTCAAAATTGGTGGAGAGGTAGCTTAGAACCAGGAGACGGACATAGGATACTTTTTATCCCGTTTGACCGCGTTTCCGTCAAGTCAATATAAAACCTGGTATAACAAAAATGCATCTGACATGGAATAAAAAAACGAAAATGACAGTGGAAGAACAAAACGTAAATGACAGCTAAACGTAATTTTGTATTTGGTTAATTATGGTAAAAACAATTATAAAAATTATAGTTTAACGTAATTGATAATATCATCAGTAATATGTTTTCTCTTTGAATCATCATTAACAATGCCGCGAGCAAGACGATCAAATGTTTCCTGCTACAAAGCTACGGATTGACGTGATTTATTGGATAGGTATAGTTGAGAACCTGGAGGGTGACAAAGATTTCCCGCGGGATGTTATGAACTAAATCCACGCAGACGAAGTCGCGGGCATCAGCTAGTTAAATAATAATTAAAATCGATATTGATACTATGTCAGTGGATGAAAAAAAAAAACTTATGAACGCTATTGTGAATGTCATATAATATGTGTATTTTAAGAGTATTTAAATTAATTAATTAATTAAATGGGTCATCGTTAAAATCCTTAAGTACCTACCAACATCATAACGAGTGAAACTGGGTATAAATAAAACTAGTGGTTCGCCCCGAACTGAGACCTCGCGGTATCCCATAATTCCCATAAGGTAGTTTTAACTATATTATATTGTAATTAAAACGCGCCGAATCTGATGACGTCAATCGTCATCTGCTTTTGTGGATGGGATGCGTATTTACAATATTAAAGACAGCGCCATCTATTAACAGTATAGTGAAGTTTTGTTAAAAACATTGATGCCCATTAAAACTTAAATAATTTTGTTTCTTTATAATATTTATCTAATCTTAGTATTTGTTGTTCAAGTACAGAATATAACTCAAATTATGTGTAAGTTTCAATTTTTAAAATAAAGTGGTTTTAGAGATCTAGCCTCGAATAAAATCTCCACTTTGAAAGCCCTTTCAAATTTTCGTAAATTTTAGGAAAAAAAAATAAAAAAAAATACTTTTGTACTCTGTTCCAAATTATCTTTAAAATGAGGTACTGCAACCCTATGAAATGCAAAAAAAATTATTTTACTTCGCATTAGCTTCTATCAGAGCCCCCCTGAAATAAAGATTTTTATAACTTTTTAAGCCATTTTCGGCTGGAGGCCATCGGTTTACATATCATATCTGAAATTGAAGTAATTAAGTTCAGTAATTCAGAAGTTATAAGGCTCTGACAGACGGACGGACGGTCAGACGGACGGACGGACAAGTGCAAATCGCTCTAGTAAACTCAGAGACCTTCGCTTCGCTCGGTCGAAAAAATGTATATATCTATATATACCTAATATATTACTAAAAATTGATACCGCAGAATTGCAGTATTAAACAGTGATAGCGAAGTGGTTAGGACTGTGGTCTCCTATTAGGGAGGTCACAGGTTTGATCCCGGCTTGGACTTTTCGGAGTCAAGTGCGTTTAAGCAATTAAATATCACTTGCTTCAACGGTGAATTAAAACATCGTGAATAAACCTGCCATCTGAGGGTTCTCTATAATGTTCTCGAAAGGGTGTGAAGTCCGACAATTCGCATTGGGCCAGCGTGGTGGACTATGTCCTGTAACCCTTCTCTGAGAGGAGAACTGCGCTCAGTAATGAGCCCTTGGTGGGTTAATTAATTTAATCAAAATCTACTCAATACTTAGTACTCACCTAGTTTTCTTTCCTGTAATTAATAAAAATACGTCTGCTATGTACGCCGGCAAGGTCTGGAAGAGCAGTGTTAACATCAACACCACCCATTTGAAACGTGTGAAGTAAACCATTGGCATTGGTATATCATCTGTAACAGAAACGTAGGGTTTGCTCGAAACTGCACTGTAAACGTTCCTTAAAGTTTGAGAGCCGTCACTGACCATCAATGACCGCTATTATAATAAAGTTAAGAGGACTTTTATATTTCACATCAAAAAGTCTCTTTCCCTTTCTTTCTATATATTATTCTAATATTTTCAATGATTGTAAAAATCTCGGATATTTTTGACAAAATTTGGTCAGTTATTTTGTTATCTTCAACTGCAATTAAATAGACCATATTTAGTCAAAATTATCTGAGATTTTTACAATCGTAAAAAGATCGAAGCTTTCGAAATTTGAGTTTATAGAACAATGTTTCAACAGAATTTCGTGGGTCCAGGTTCAGCGTGTCAAAAACACGAATGTGCTGCAGAGACTAGACAAAGATTTTGAAGCCCAGCCCATAAAAGTACGGAAGCTCTCCAGCTTTACTCCTACTTTGGCCATATCCTTAGGAATAACAAATACGACCTCTCATTATCTCATCTCATTATCCAAGGAAAAATAGCTGGCCGAAGACCACCTGGTCGGAGAACATCGTGGCTTAAAAACCTTCGCCAATGGTACGGGAAAAGTACCCGATCATTGTACAGTGCAGCAGCGTCTAAGGTGCAGATAGCCCTAATGGTTGCCAACCTCCGATAGGAGCTGGCACTAGGAGAAGAAGAAGAATATTTGCTAGTACCTAGTACGCTTGACTGAATATGAAACTAGCTATTGACTTCGACTACGTCCGACTTATGTTCCAGCTGACGATATCGATAGTGCCGGCAAGAGGGCAATGTTTTTATAATAAATAAAAAAAAATTAAGTGGCACTCGGGTACTGCCGCGGTAAAGCTATTGCATAGCATTTTTTATCAACTTATGCAATATTGTTTTTTGCATAATAAAAATTATGCAAAAAAAATTAAAAAACAAACAAACAAGGAAAGCGCACTGTCACTACTTCGCGAGTGAGATTCGAACCTGCGACATCATACACCATACGGTAAAGAAAGCGGCCGCTCGCCCACTGCGCCAAACAGAGCTACTTGTGAACCTCTAAAATGTTGGATGCTTACTAGGGCTTCCAATACCGGGATCCCGGTATTGGCTGATACCGGGATCCCGGACTTTTTCAATACCGGTATTGAGGGCTTCCAATACCGGGATACCGGTATTGGCTTATACCAGGATCCTAGGCCTTTTTGAAATTTTTATCAATATCTGCAGATATGCCTGCAGCCCAATAATGAGTTGATTTGAACTGAAAAACAACTGGAAGCAGAAATGGAGGCTAAAACTAAAAAAAAGTATCTAAACCCAAGCTTCCTCTAGCATTGATAAAATGAATCTATTGTGAGAGTTGAAAAGGGAATTAATTTATAAGCGTTTTAAGGCGTAGATGTGAAAAGAGCGTTTTCATCGGTCAACATATTTATGGAATTGATTAATTCAATTCAATTCAATTCTTTATTTGCATAATGTGTGTCGACAAGTTGCTAAATATAATTATTTTGCAGTCCATCACATTAGCGGTAGCGGCGAACAAAATATATTATAGGAGTCTATATTATATAAAATGATATAAAATGTTTCTTTATAACATAGTTATAAAGGAACATTTTATATCAATAATTTACAAAGTAACACAATTTTCCCTTGCAACCGTTTCTTTAATTTATGTGCAAAGTGTTGTTTTGGTAGTGTTTTCATATCGGTTGGCAATTTATTGAATATTTTAATTGCCATAGCATAACCATTTTTATTAAAATGTGCTGTTTGCGGTGCTATGGTAAAAATAAGTTTATTGGGATCTCTCAGAGATTGCGTATTTAAATTTTGTGTCACGCTTGGTCTAGAAGTTATGCATATACATTTTCACAAATTTCGATATTTTCAAAATGTACATGGATGGAAGTGGCAAGACCTTGAGCTTTGTGAAAGCCGGCCTTACACGAATCATGTGGTGCCATGCGAAGGATAGCTCTAAGGCATTTTTTTTTTGAACTATAAAAGCCTTATTAGCCGTTGTTGAATTACCCCACGGTTTCTTAAGTTTTCTCAAAATCCTGTGGCACCCATTTTTTTCGGAATAAAGTAGCCTATGTCACTGTTCAAGTCCTCAACTATCAGATGTTAAGTATTCATAAGACTTTCATTCAACATTCCAACCCTCACTTTCCCCTTTTGAGGGGAATTTTCATAAAATCTTTTCTGAGCTGATTCCTAGAAATAACCTACCACCCAAACAAGTAAATAATATCTATAAAATCACAATATCCCCATACAGATTTTCATCCCCTATTATACTACTCTGAAAGGGTGATTTTCTGAAATAGCTTACACAGGTTTTTAATACCTAAAATTAATAACGTAAATGCCGATTTTTCATGTCTCTTAGTTCAAAAGATAGGACTTTCATATAATCCCAATTAAATCTCATTTCAATACCGGGATCCCGGTATTGAAAAAAATATTTCCGGTATTAATACCGGTATTGAAAAAGTCCGGTATTCGAAAGCCCTAATGCTTACTGAACGACGGTGTTAGGTTTATTTTCGTTACGGAATTTCTTGATTTGGTCGACGCGCTCAAACTGTTTGTCCTAGTTCAAAGCCCGCGATAAAAGCTATGCAATAGCTTAAAAAAATTGGAATACTTACAAAATTTGTGTTTATTACTGTCAGCAATGACGAGTTCCGCCAAGTGACCGATTTTCAAGGGATTGTCGCCGCTCGTACTGCTGTTATATACGTCGACTTTCTTTGAACTGAAAAACAAAGTTTACCGACTTGTTACAAGTTAGGACTATTAGAATGATTTATCGTTCCTTTTGTTCGTTTCGTTCCCTCCAGTTTTGTCTGAACTTAAAAGCCGTACAGAATAAGCGTAAAATATAATATGGCATAATATTTTCTATATATATATAAATCTCGTGTCACAATATTATGTTCGGGATAAACTCGAAAACTACTGAACCGATTTTGATCAAACTTCGTAACTATCTGTAATTTGGTCCAACTTAAAAGATACGATAGTTTTTATCTTAATTATTTCGATCAATATTTGTTATAACAAATTAAAATATGTTAATTACACGACAGTCATAATATTATACAGTACGAGATTTCGTTGCTAGTCAACCTAGCAACCTAAATCTCGAACGATGTTATTACGAGTATTATTATGTAGCTAAGCAACCTTAATCTCGAACGATGTTAGATTGCGAGATAGTCTTAACCCAAATAGACTACTTATCTTACTAATCCTTACTAATATTGTAAATGCGAAAGTGCAACGGATTGACTTGACTTTTTGCACGGGCATAGTAGAGGACCTGGAGAGTGACATAGGCATTTTTATCCCCGAAAATCAAAGAGTTCCCGAGGGAATTTAAAAAACTAAATCCACGTGGACAAAGTCGTGGTCATCAGCTAGTAATATTATAATTATAATGTTATATAATTATTATAATATAGGTAATATTATTATAATTTGTGAAAAATTACCATTTGCATCTGGCCGCTGCTACTATAATTAGGTTCGATACGTAGTCCACAGGAACGAGATCTAGACTATTATCGGGTTGGGAGAGGAGGACCCTGTTGAGGCCTTTCATGATTGTAGTGATCAGTGCCGACGCACCGAACCAATTGTCAATCCATCCGACCATCGGCTCTGTTTTGCTTGAGGATACTGAAAAACACATAAATAAACATACATCATCAGCAACCCATCAAAGGCTCACTACTGAGCGCAGGTCTCCTCTCAGAGCAGGCTTAAAGGCTAAGGCTTTTCCACCACGCTAGCCCAATGCGAATTGGCAGACTTCACACACGTTTGTTACCCTTATGGAGAACTTAAATGTTTTCCTTTACCTTTGGGACATGTGATCTATACTAATATTATAAAGAGGAAAGATTTTTTGTTTGTTTGTTTGTTTGTTTGTTGGTTTCTTTCTTTGTTTGTTTGTTTTTTTGTTTGTTTGTACCGAATAGGCTCTGTAACTAGTGGACCGATTTTAACAATTTCTTCACCAATAGAAAGCTAAGTTATGAGGAAGTAACATAGGCTATAATTTATTGTCAAAAAAATTAGATATCCTTAAGAAAATTGCAATAATGTAACCCAAAGTAGGAAAATTTTGCATATAAAATGCATTATTTGGCGTGTGCTGAGGAAACTATTGACGATACATAAAAATAATGTACAACATGATCAAAGTACTCATTATTCTCTACAAAAAAGTTCCTGAGAGAATATATCTAACTATCATATTTATGTCACAATAGTAGCTTTTGTGTTCTAAAATTTAATTAGATCGCCTTTATTATCGTGGTATTAATTCTTCCTTACTAATACGTCATACTAATATTATAAATACGCCTTCCACCTTCAACCCTCTGATTAGGAGACCACAGTCCTAACCACTAGACTATCACTGCTCTAAATTGGATGAACAATAATATTATTATGTCACGAGTAAGTAGGTGGTAAGGATGTATAAACTAGGGGTAAATATGTAGTAAGGATATAAAAACTAGTGCTATACAAAATTATTTAAGATTTTTTTATTAGTTTAACATTACCTACCTATGGAAGGTCTAATTATAACTGCAGGTACGTGGCCGTGATTGTCCGCAACCAGATTTTCTGCCAAGGCTTTTGTGAACGTGTATGTATTGGGTCTACCATCTGAAACGATAGTAAAGAATAAAAATTGTATTAATAAAATTTGATGAAGTTGTTAGTAGATAACTAGATGGCGCCAGCTGTATTTTAGTTCACATTCATATAAATATTGTTATCTAAGGTAGTAAGGAATGTTTATGTTAATAATAGAATCCACTATTCTCCATATTGGCCTACTTTGGCCAACCCAACAGGCCAGGCGGTTGCACCCACATAAAGGGGACTAAGCTATGAAGATGTTCGCCCTTACGAGCGCGAGTGCTCCGCGCTTCTCTTTTGTTAATACTAGTTTTGTTCATCATCATCATCATCAGCAACCCATCAACGGCTCACTACTGAGCGCAGGTCTCCTCTCAGAGAAGGGTTATTGTCCATAGTCCACCACCCTGGCCCAATGCGAATTGGCGGACTTCACACACCTTCAAGAACATTATGAAGCACTCTCAGGTGTGCAGGTTTCCTCACGATGTTTTCCTTCACCGTTGAAGCAAGTGATATTTAATTGCTTAAACGCACTTGACTCCGAAAAGTCAGAGGTGCGTACCCGGGATCGAACCTGTGACCCCCCCGAATAGGAGACCACAGTCCTAACCACTAGGCTATCACTGCTACACTAGGCTATCACAGGTTAGTTAGTATATGTTAGTTTTATTAGAGTTCTGTAATGTGTTAGTTCCGTTAGTTCAGTTAGTTCCGTTAGTTCCGTTAGTTCCGTTTTTTCTGTTAGTTCCGCTAGTTCCGTTAGTTCCGTTAGTTCCGTTTTTTCTGTTAGTTCCGCTAGTTCCGTTAGTTCCGTTAGTTCCATTAGTTCCGTCAGTTGCGTTAGTTCCGTTAGTTGTATAGGTGCTACATTTGAGCACAGTGGAAAAAAACTGTTGATAAAATGATATATGTACTTACATATTAATTCTTTAACTTGTTTATCACTTAGGCCGATTTCGAGCAACTTCTTCACTTCATTCAATGAAGCAGGCGCGGGATACACAATTTCTTCAATAAGTTTTCGGTCTGTGTTTGAATATGCCGTGGAAACATAAACAAAGGCCTGTAAGAATTACATCAACTTTTTCAAACAAGTCATGATGACATAAAACATAACAAGCAATACAATACTCAAAGGCAATGCAATATATAGGCGCTGATTATGGAAATTATAAAATAGGTATAAGATAATATACGTAGCTTTCATTTATTTGGTTGATGGTTGTAGAAGTACCTATATTAATATAGGGAAATATACTAAATATCGATCATTTTGTGCAACACTTTTTTTGTTTCAACTCAAAAATCCCGATTAGGTATTCAAAAAACTTATAATTTAAAAAAATTTATAGTAGAGTTTTCTTTGAGTTTACTTTTCAACTAATGTTGTGTTCATAGAGTGAAATGCCGATTCTTATACATTATTAATTTATTAGTAAAAATATTAGGTACCTACTTAACTGACACTGTACCTACTAATGCCGTCAAAAAATGAGCAGTGAGCCAAAAGTTAAAGGTGGCAGAGGACCGAGGCATGTGGAAGACAATACAAGTGACCTAAAATAAAACAAAAATACGCCGACGCGACTGGCGATGCGTACTTGTGTACGAACCTCTATGAATTTGTATTGCGGTAGTCGCTTAGAGGCTAAAATCGTCGAGTATCGAAAATTTGCGTAGCCTTGTGTACGAAGGGCCTAACAGTTGAATTTAATCGGTTGATAAATAAGAAGAAGACCGGAAATAGGCTCACCTTAATATTCTTCATACGTTTGCTGAGGTTCAGGACACGGCCGGTGCCCGCGACGTTCACGTTCATGGCCTGCTCGAACGGTTCATTGAACTTTATCGTCGCCGCCACGTGGTATACTATGGACACCTGAAAACGTGATTTGTGTGTGACCATGACGTGTATTGCTGATGACGATGATGATGATGTGTATTGACATGAAAATTACCAATATTTTAATTTTTAAACACGCAATGTATCGTGAAAAAGGGATCATAACTTCTACGACCAACGAACGTCGATCTTTGAGGACCTACTGACTTAAACTGAATCATGAATTTTTGATCCTGTTAAGGTGGTTTATACGGGTCTGCCCGCGAAATTTAAATTTTATTTAGTTTTTCGCAATTTGTAAATTAATTTGGCAAAGTAGGATTATGGCATTCTAATTGCGCCAATAGAACTATCATCTTCACAGGTTTATATAAAAATCCTTACTTGAAAGTGTTCAGTTTAAGAAATTAGTCAGAATTACGACTGATTTGTGAGTAATTCACGTCTAACTCGATATTCTGACAAATTTCTTAAACTGAACACTTTCAAGTAAAGATTTTTGTATCAACCTGTGAAGATGATAGTTCTATTGGCGCAATTAGAATGCCATAAGTGTACTTTGTCTTATTAGTTTACAAATTGCGATAAATCAAATTAAATTTGAATTTCGGGGGCAGACCCGTATAATCAACCATAAGTTTATAATATCTAATAGTAAATAATATTATGTATTTAGGAATAACGAATTATTTTTATTACATTTTAAAACTGCTGCACTAAATTGCAACTTGTTGGCATGCATAACCTGCCCACTTTTCCATTCTTCCTCAACATATTTCTGTGCATAGCCTCCACCAGCTGATGCCCGCGGTTTCATCTGCGTGAATTTAGTTTTTAAAATCCCTTTGGAACTCTAAAGTAGTAGTAGAAGTACCCTAGTAGTAGAAGTACCCTATGTCACTCTCCAGGTCCTCAACTATACCCATGCTCAAAATCACGTTGATCCGTAGCTCTGTTGCGATGTGATTGAAGGATAAACCAACAAACTAACAAAAAAACACATTTTTGCATTTATAATATAAGTATGTTTGGCCAGCATAGTATTTACTGTATTGTAAATTTTTTTTGAAAAGAGCAACCGCCGAGTTTCTTGCTGCTTCTTCTCGGCAGGAAGGGCATTCCGAACCAGTGGTAGATTCATCGACTATTCAAAAGCTTTTGTAAAAGTTTCCTTGAATAAAAAATAATTCTATTCTATTCTATTCTACCATAGTCTAAATTCGGTCAAAAAAAAGAGAGAAGAGAACATCTTATTATGAAAACTAACCTTCTCCGCCAAAAGTTCTTCATCGCCTGGCTTCATGCCGAGCTGAGGCTCAGATATATCGCCCACTATTGGCACTATTTTGTCAAATGCCTGCGGTTTTTCTTCTTTTAATCTTGAGAATAACTAGAATTAATTTTATAACTTGACTAATAATAACAATTTTCAGAAATACATTTAGAAATTTCAAACGCCAATACAAAATATACCTTGTTGAAGCACCATAAAAACTAATAATGATATTATAAAGAATCGACGGTAATTTGCGGGTTGGACAAAAACAAAAATAATATCATTGAACCTATTGAACTGTCAGTTGAAAGATTCGTTTATTTTTCTTCTCACGTTTTTTGTAGTTAGTAAATCATTTATAGGAAAAATCACGTCATTTTTAATTTTGGCCATCCGCGCTCTAACCTACCTAAACATATTATAATCTATAATAAAAAATATTTTTAAATACCGACTTCAAACGCCCGCGCCACTACAAAGTATATAATTTATTGTTGATTTTTTTAAAACTGCTTGACCGATTTCGATAAAATTTAAATTGGACCACCTGGGTAGTATAACCCTTTGAAAAAAAATAAAGAATTTTCCCAGATCGCTTCAGGCATCTTCGAGTAATCATACATAAAAAAAAATATTTCTCCTTTTTGAAGTCAGTTAAAAATAGGGAAACAGTGGCACGTCGGTTTTGTAGTTTATTTTTTAACCGACAACACAGTAAAGCCAAAAAGCATGTTTACGATTTTAACAGTCTATGTATTGGATGTGTGTATGTGGCTATTTACGTATATTTCACCATAGCGCCTAAACTAATGAACCGATTTTCATGAATCAATTCGTTACTATAGTCCGAGTGGCAAAAAAAAGTTCTGAATTGGGTATTTGACTGTTTGAAATGAAATGAAATGAAATGTATTTATTTGCAAGAAACATTGTACGTAATAGATGTTAACATAATATTCAATATCCAGTATGTTTCGTCAATTGACATGCAAAACACAATTATTTTTGATACTTTAGTTTTATACAGTTTTATACAGTTCTGGTAATTTTTATTAGGGTCAAGTACACATAATAGTCATACATAGAAAATAAAATTAGATTTCTTATTACCTACCATTAGCCCATTTTATAGTACCCAAAATGAAATTCAAAGCAATTAAAATATAAAATGTACAATAAACATAAAAAGTATGTAATTTAATTAACTGTATGATGTCAATAAATTAATAAATTCAATGTCAAAAAAGAAACTAATTTGTAACTCATTTTGTATTGAAAAATTCTTTTAAACTATAAAAGCATTTATTCATTAACCATTGATGCAGTCTCCTTTTAAATACTTTTAAAATGTTTTTAAAATGTTGATATTTAATATTTATAATCGAAAATGTAACATGTATGAATAACATTTTTAAAAACAGAAAATAAATCGGTCACAAAACAAATAAGTTATAAGCTGTTTTACCATGGTTTTACTACGACTGTATCTGTATCTCTTTCTAAAACGAAATTTTCTGTAGACTAGTTGAGATATTTAAAAAAAATGGCATTGTGTTATAAATATAATATTTAAAAAAAAAACGTGTGGCAGTCGGGGATTGCCGCGGTTAATCTATTGCAAAGAGTAAATATATTATACCTAGATCTATTGCATAGCATTTTCTAGTCGCACGCACACAAACACCGTGCCGAAGTCTGCCGAACTGAAACGACGCTGTGCCGGTCAGAGTGGGGGGGTGTTAGGTTTATTTTCGTTACGGAATTTCTTGACGCGGTCGCCGCGCTCAAAGCCCGCGATAAAAGCTATGCAATAGCTTAAAAACGTTATTTTAAAAAAATAAAAAAATCTGTCAAATACCCAATTGAGAGCTGCCCTTTTAAAGACGATTAAAAACTCACTTGCTGTTCCAATATTTTCTGCACCCGCTGCTGCGCCGTGGCGCCTTGCTTCTCCCGCACCAAGAGGTAAACCTTATCTATCCCGGGGCAGCTGTACAGTAACTTCTCAAGCAGAACCTATAGTTATATAAAAACACCATTGAAAATTCAAAAAAATTCAAAATGCAAAATTATTTATTTCACATAGGCCAACCTGTGGCTCTTATAACACGCCATGACTCTACCACCGGTTCGAAAAGCGGATTCTGCTGAGAAGAGCCGGCAAGAAACTCAGCAGTTGCTCTTTTCAAAATACAATATTATTATGAAGCTATTATATTGTAATAAGTTTTTTATACTAGCTGGATGCCAAGCCGATTTAACCTTATGCAACTTTGTTAGAATAAAATATAATATTTCCACAATGAGGGGAAGTTCAAAAAAAATCTACAATTCAATTCATGTTATGACGGGCAGACACAACATAACGAACCGATTGATATTTATCTGTTAGATATATATCAGACACTTTATCAGCAAGTGGTGAAACAGGCCATAATCCGTGTAGCTCACCTTTCCAAGGAATCCTGTGCCCCCCGTCATGAAAACAGATTGCCCCTCGTAGCATTCCGCTATAGACTGGTACATCTTGCCGGCTGCTGTTGAAGCCAGTGTCTGTGAAACAAGAGAAAATGTTAAACAGATTTATCTGACAGCTAATTTATCTGTGAGATATATTATGTCAGATATTTTAACGGATTATGGTGAAGCAGGCCCTTAGTGTTATTTTACTTACTTTGAAATTCTAAAGTACAATTTATAACTTGTCTTATGTCGTAATCATCATCAGCAACCCATCAACGGCTCACTACTGAGCGCAGATCTCCTCTTAGAGAAGAGTTATAGGCCATAGTCCACCGCGCTGGCCCAATGCGAATTGGCGGACTTCACACACCTTCGAGAACATTATGTGGAATTCTCAGGTGTGCAGGTTTCCTTACGACGTTTTCTTTCACTGTTGAAGCCTGTGATATTTAATTGCTTAAACGCACTTAACTCCGAAAAGGCAGAGCTGTGCGTGCCCGGGATCGTACCTGCGACCCCCCGAATAGGAAACCACAGTCCTAAACACTAGGCTATCTCTGCTTAAATCACTGCTTATTATTATGTCTTAAAGATAAAAAATAATTATTACCTCCTGTTTTTATTGTAAAAAACTTGCACCCATTGTTTAACTTAACTACGTTAAAATGCCTAAATATACATTGTCCATGTTCGCCCGGACGTTCACATCAAACGAGAGATTTACCTTGGCGCACATGACGTCACCACTACGTACTAGGGCCTCTGACCTTAACCTGGGCTTGAAACTACGGAAATGGTTTTTCCATTAACACTAACTAACTTATTTTTAGTATTCATTAAAATAATTGTTCACAACTAAGTACGTTAACATCACAGAACTGTTATTGAAAGACTGAGTTGGAATTATTTTAGCGGTAGGAGTTTTCCTTGATCAGAACACATTTAACGGCCACTTAACACATTAAGAGCCTGTTTCAAAACTTTCAAGTAAACTTTAACTGACGAACAAATTTGATGTTTTGACATATCGCCAATACAAAACATCAACTTTATTTGTCAGTTAAAGTTAAATTGTAAGTGGTGAAACACGTCAACAGCAATTATTTATGTACCTATTTGCCATGTTTGTCCAATTAACAAGTGTGTAATTTGTGTTTGTCCAATGTCCAGGTTTGTCTAATTGTTTGACCAATATGACATTTAATTTCTACAATATGACACACTTTTATTTATTTACTTTGACAGCTCTATTTATGAACCAACAACGGAATAAAAATTACAAGACCAACGTAAAATAATGTTATCCGAGCGTTTTATATAAAGCGTTAGAGCGTTTCAGAAAGCCCAATTTATTCATCGGTTTTGCGTCACTCGAAGTTGGTGAAATTGACACTAGATCTCATTTGATAATTAAGTAAATTAGCAAGAAAAGGTTAGAATTATTTTGCTATAATCCGCCAACAGAAAAAGAACTGTATGATCAAACATGCAGTAACAAGCTAAGCACCGCTCACCTTCCCAAGCAAGCAAGAAAGCAAAGTTCCCAAGCAAGCAATGATACCACCACTCACATGCACCACCACACAAGACTTATACACTAATCTCGACGCACGGTTCGCCCCGACATCGGAGCATCCTCAGGAGACGTCGACTTTACAATGCAGTATTGTTCTACTAAGCAGATTATCCTTACAAATATTATAAATGCGAAAGTGTGTTTGTTTGTTGGTTTGTCCTTCAATCACGCCGCAACAGGGCTACGGATCGCAGTGATTTTTTGCATGGGTATAGTTGAGGACCTGGAGAGTGACACAGGCTACTTTTTATTCCGGAAAATCATAGAGTTCCCGAGTTATTTTAAAAACTAAATCCACGCGGACGAAGTCGCGGGCATCAGCTAGTAGCAAAATAATTCTAACCTTTTCTTGCTAATCATGAACTTCCGCAAAGTAACACGGTTATTCTATCCAATAATTAAGTAAATGATCCGAGCAGTTCTTCGTCATTATTTGTCTTAATGGACTTCTTATGATGCCTATAGTTATAGCCGACGACGGTAGGTATTATGTTTAATACATTTTTTCATCTCAACCCATCGCTAAGTGGCAAGTATTTTTAGTTCAATTTATCATAATACTAGCTGATGCCCGCAACTTTGTCCGCGTGGATGTAGTTTTTAAAATCCCTCGGGAACTCTTTGATTTTCCCGGATAAAAAGGAGCCTATGTCACTCTCCAGGTCCTCAACTATACGCATGCAAAAAATCACGTCGATCCGTAGCTCTGTTGCGGCGTGATTGAAGGATAAACCAACAAACCAACAAACAAACACACTTTCTCATTTATAATATTAGTATGACGTATTAGTGAGGAAGAATTAATACCACGATAATAAAGGCGATCTAATTAAATTTTAGAACACAAAAGCTACTATTGTTACTTAAATATGATAGTTAGAAATATTCCCTCGGGAACTTTTTTGTAGAGAATAATAAGTACTTTAATCATGTAGTAAATCATTTTTATGTATCATCAATAGTTTTCTCTGCACACGCCAAATAATGTATTTTATAGGCAAAATTTTCCTACTTTGGGTTACATTATTGCAATTTTCTTAAGGATCTCTAATATTTTTGACTATAAATTATAGCCTATGTTATTTCCTGATAACTTAACTTCGTATTGGTGCAAAATTGGTTAAAATCGGCCCAGTAGTTACAGAGCCTATTCGGTAATCTTTCCTCTTTATAATATTAGTATAGAAAATAAAATGTCAAATCAAGACAGCCTAGCCTTCACATATTTGGGTCGCTGATTAATTTTAATGTCATTGACAGTAAAATTTTGAAATAGATGATTTTACTAACGCAACAGATAATCGCAACTATATCATTATTAGGTCGTTTGCTATTATCGAAAATTTGTCTAGACGAGTTATCCTTACTAATATTATAAATGCGAAAGTGTGTTCATTTGTTGGTTTGTTGGGTTGTCCTTCAATCACGCTGCAACAGGGCTACGGATCGACGTGATTTTTTGCATGGGTATACTTGAGGACCTGGAGAGTGACATAGGCTACTTTTTATCCCGGAAAATAAAAGAGTTTCCGAGGACTAAAAGAGATCCACGCGGACGAAATCGCGGGCATCACCTAGTTATAATTATAATAACTCGTCTAGACAGATTTTCGAAAATATATTAATGCAATTACATCAATATATTTTCGCATTCAATATATTCGCATTATAAAGCTTTATGAATTGTTATTTAGTTTTTCTATAATTTTCCGTTATAATACAATTTTTGATAAAGCTATGATTGTAAATAAAGACTTTAACTGCCGCACTCAGAGTTATTCATTAAATAAGCCTCAATAGCCCAACGGTTAAAGGTGCGGACTGAAAACTGAAAGGTCGCAGGTTCGATTCCCACCCGTTGCACTATTGTCAAACCTCTAACCTCTTACTGAACGACGGTGTTAGGTTTATTTTCGTTACGGAATTTCTTGATTCGGTCGCCGCGCTCATACTGTTTGTCCTAGTTCAAAGCCCGCGATAAAAGTTATGCAATAGCTTAAAAAAAAATTTATGATTAATGAATCATTGACTTGTGATTAACTGCCGCACTCAGCCGCATGTATTAAATTATATTATTTAATTAATTATCATTAAATCTATTACTGAATTGTCATTAATGTACAAACGAAGCGTTAACTTCTGAGAATGAAACTTTTTAAAATCCAAGATTAAGTCGTTAAGTAACGATTAGCGACTCTGAGTGCGGCAGTAAGAGGATTATTACGTTTTGCATCCCTCTCTTACTTACTACAACTTTTGATATAATGTGGTCAATTATTAACTTCGACAATTAAATTGAGGATATTATAGACATATTTGTGCGTTTGATGCACGATTTCAGCGATCGAAAATCGCAGAATCAATAAATCGCGTGATTTAGCGTTTTTATGATCAAACGCGTTTGAGTCGCGATATCGCGATGCAGTCGCAAAAAGCCATAAAACGCCAATCCAATCCAATAAAAGCCAGTCTGCACTCTCCCTTAAACAGTTCTGAGGCCATCGGGGATTATAAATCATTGTTACGAAATTCTGTATTTAATTATACCTAATCAATCCTACCTACCTACCTAGCTGTTTTATCTATGAAAAAATGATAATTTATAAGATTGAAATCTTTTATCAAAGATTTTAGACTATCACCTTAATTTATTAATCTGTAATTAGTTAATGATCGTTGCCAAATGCAACACTGACATAATAATGATTACGTAAAGTGCATACCTATTTTGGGAATCTATTTAGATTTGAGTTTAGATTAGATTATGTCCCACGTAGGCACGTGGGCGAAGCCGCGGTCAAAAGCTAGTACTTAAGGTTGATTATACGGGTCTGCTCGCGAAATTCGAATTTATTTTAGTTTTTTAACTTTAAAAAAACACAAAAAGAGGAGGTTCTCAATTAGACGCGTATTTTTAGGGTTCCGTACCCAAAGGGTACCAACGGGACCCTATTACTAAGCCTACGCTGTCCGTCCGTCCGTCCGTCCGTCCGTCCGTCTGTCAGCGGGCTGTATCTCGTAAACCGTAATAGATAGACAGACGAAATTTTCACATATTATGTATTTCTATTGCCGCTATAACAACAAATAATAAAAATTAAATTAAATTAAAAAAATTAAATTAAAATATTTCCATGGGTATATGGAAATATTTTTATTTAATTTTTTTTTAACGGAACCCTAAAAGAGCGAGGCCCGACTCGCACTTGGCCGAGTTTTTTTTTTGTCGATGTGACTCCAATCTCCGTCAAATCTTAACCGTTTTCAATTTTTTTTTATTTGAAAGGGCGTATATGCAGGTAGGTCCTATTTAAAGATGAAGATTTGATGAATATCTTCGGAGATGGAGGACGGAACTCCTCAATGAATGAGAGGAAATCGCTTGCGATCAGAATATGTGTAGATTTTTAACCATGCCTAGTATATCATAACATACATACATAAGCCAAATTTTTAATTATCATCTTATTTTTACAGGCTTTTATTTATCTTGCAATGTATGTTTAGGTCAAGTCTTGCAAGATGTATTAGAACCATTCCCGGTTTCCGATTGAGCTGAAAATGTGCATGAACATGTAAATCGGATTACAATGCAATATTATTGTAACATAGAGCTGATCTGATGATGGAGGCGGAAGATGGCTATGGGAATTCTGTAGTAAAACGATGTAACACCATGGAGTTCGGGCTCGTTTGATTCGTCTTGAGAAGTACTCTGGTTCTAGATAATATCCAGGGTCTGATGATGAAGCTGAACGGTGGTTATGAGCACTCTGTTATGAAACTACGTAACCATATTTAGTTTGGGCTCGTTTCATTCTTATTGATAAGTAGTCTTAAATGATATCCATGGAATGGCTCTGATGATGAAACTGAAACTGCGGCCAGGTTATGCAGCAGTACAGTCTTGAAGAAATAATAGCAGACATGGTGTGTTTGGATTCGTTTTGATCAGTATTTGATTTTACAAAGAATGCAATGAGCTGATGAGCTGATGCTGCAGCCATAATATCTAGCACACTAGTACACTCTTGAAAAGGACATACCGTCAAGTTGGTCCCATTTAAAATCGGTGAAGATAATATGATCAATATCTTCGGTGATTGAGGACGGAACTCCTCAATGAATAGAAACAAATCGCTCGCGGTCAGAGAAGGTGTAGATTTATCCTATGCTACACTAAAAAGCTTAAAATAACAATATATAAAAATTCTTTTAAAAAAAACCGACTTCAAACGGCACTGAAAAGTATAAAATAAAGCGAGCCTCAATATAACTATGAAACTGCAACGCTAGTCCGACTTCAACATACCTGTACCAAGTACTATTATATTCTGTGTCCGGATCTACAAACCAAAATTTTGGCTAGCGTGGCGCATTCGTTTCATCGTTTCTATAATTCGCTCGACTCAACATCTCGACTTCAACATACGTGTACAAACTGAAATTATTTTATACTTTTCAGTGCCGTTTGAAGTCGGTTTTTTTTTAAAAGAATTTTAATATATTAATTATTATCGCAATTTGAAAACTAATACGGCAAAGTAGGCTTATGGCATTCTAATTGCGCCAGCGGCAGTATCATCTTCACAGGTTTATATAAAAATCTTTACTTGAAAGTGACCAGTTTAAGAAATGAGTCAGAATATCGAGTTGGTCGTGAGTTACTCACAAATTAGTCGCAATTCACAAAGTAAAATCCCCTTACGGTTGGAATTCCAGAAAAAAACTTTCTTAGTGAGTGCCTACGTCATAAAAAGGAACGTTCTATCAAAATTTCAAGTTTATAAATCCAGTGGTTTAGGCTGTGTGTGTTTAATTTTTTCCTTTATTTGTGCTGTAAGACCTTTTTTCCAAACGTGATTCTAGGTCAACGGGAACTACCATATTATAGGTTTTCGACCCAAAACCTATAAGGTACGTCCGGTTGACCTAGAAATGTTGGTTAAAAGCAAGGTCTTACAGCACAAGTAAAGGGTAAATTCCGAGAAATAACAAAAGTTGAAAATGAAGGTAAATTTGGTAGGTACTTACAAGTTTTCACGAAAATCTAAATTTGCCCATATCTTTTTATCGTGTTGACTCAGGACCTTGATTTTATACCACCCACACACACCTAATGGGGACTATAGACCTCAGTGTCTGGTATAAATTTCAACTTGCTAGGTCCACCCGTTCCTGAGAAAATCGGTAATGACACACGGACAGACAGATGGACAGATGGACTAGAGAGTGATCTTATAAGGGTTCTTTTTTTAGCTTTTGAGGTACGGAACCCAAAAAATTGAGATTGTGCTGAGTAAATAGGTTCTACATCGCACTACCGCGCCGCGGTGTGCATTTCTTCTTCTCAAGGTGCCATCTCCTACCGGAGGTCGGCTATCATATTGGCTATTCGGACCTTAGATACAACTGCGCGGAATAAGGATCGAGTACTCAGTCCGAACCATGTCCGGAGATTCTTAAGCCAAGAGGTCCGTCTTCTTCCAGGGGGTCTCCTACCTTGTATCTTCCCCTGTATTATTAGTTGGAGCAATTTGTACTTATCGCCACGCAATATATGTCCCAGATATTGCAGTTTTCGTTGCTTTATTGTCTTTAAAACTTCGGCCCCTTTGTTGACCATCTGAAAAACCCGTTCGTTTGAAACTCTATCCGTCCATGACATTCTCAGATATTTTTTTTAATTTTTTTTTTAAAAAGAATATTAGTCAAATTGAAGTTGACTGATATCCTTCCTATCCCCTCCAACTAAGCGAAAAGCTTATGCTAGGAGTGGGTACGACAATAGTGCAACGGGTGGGATTCAAACCTGCGACCTTTCAGTTTTCAGTCCGCACATTTAACCGTTATGCTATGAAGGCTCTAAAATTCTTCTATACACCCACATTTCAAATTCCTCTCATCGATTGCTCATATTTTGAGTTAAGGTCCATGATTCGACAGCATACAGAAGAACCGAAAAAACATAGCATCGTGCCAAACGCACCCTGGTAGAGATCTTCAAGGATCGGCTGCAGAGTAAGTGACGCAACTTCATAAACTTCATAAGCCGCGGTGTGCACTGTGCAGTGTTATTATTGATACGGTAATTTGCTACGGTAACGGTAAATAATTAATTATTCATTTATTTTTTGCGGCCCGCGACACCACGACTAACACGTGTTTGTGGGCCCCTATGAAAAAAAGGTTGAGTATCACTGGCGGGAGCCGGTAAGTAACACTAAAACTCCCGTCATACGGAATCGAAAACTCTTTATGGGAATTCATCATCATCATCATTAGCAAGCCATCAACGGCTCACTACTGCCATAGTCCTCCACGCTGCTCCAATGCGAATTGGCGGACTTTACACACCTTCAAGAACCTTATGAAGAACTCATAGTGATATTTAATTGTCAGAGGTGCGATTGGACCTGCGACCCCCCGAATAGAAGACCACAGTCCTAACCACTAGGCTATCACTGCTTATGGGAATTAGTAGTTAACAATTATTGTACGATTAAATTAACCTTTGTATGCGTTAATATTAATAGCTGAAAAATGTTAAAAATTTGTTTTTAAAGAAAATGTAAGTACCTTTTTTAGGGTTCCGTAGTAAATAAAATTGTGAAAAATATTTTTTTTAGGGTACCTCCCCCTACATGTAAAGTGGGGATGAATTTTTTTTCTCGTCTATCCCATAGTGTGGGGTGTCGTTGAATAGGTCTTTCAAAAATATTGTGGGTGTGGGAGCATCATTTTTCAATTCAGGGATCCGTTTGTGAAATATGATATTTTAAAGTGCTAAATTTTATTAGAGT
Organism: Oeneis ivallda; assembly: GCA_029955525.1. Lineage (NCBI taxonomy): Eukaryota > Metazoa > Arthropoda > Insecta > Lepidoptera > Nymphalidae > Oeneis > Oeneis ivallda. The sequence continues at coordinate 3,028,329 of JARPMR010000010.1, read as the reverse complement.
CAAGTGTCCGTCCCCCCCCCCCCCCCTCTGCCAGCTAAATGGTTGTATATAGGATACAAGAAAACATTCACAGCAGTAGTATATATAATGAATTTCAAAGGAAAACTATCACGGCTAAGTAGGGTTCATTAGTTAAGGAGTTATATCTGTTTTCTCTACGTAAGGTATTACACGTAGTGTAAGTTGCATATTTTGTAGAATATTATAGTATTTAAACCATGGAACTCAAAATTTATTCAATATTCATAAATAAAACAAAAGGTAGGTCAGCAATAGTATTTGAGACTTTCAACTACGGAACCCTACACTGCGCGTGGCCCGACACGCACTTGGCCGGTTTTTATTAAAGGTAAATGTAGTACCTTCGTACCTTCATCACGGATATTGATGGTTTGCATTATAGGTATTCGATAGAAATATGAAATATTCTTACTTTTCCACACAATTTTGCACAAGATGACGAAGAAACTTTATCCCATAGCGTAAACTTTAAGTAGGTATGCGAGATTGGTCCGGCCAAAAAAAGTGGTTTGCGAACATTGAGTTACAGTACATGATAATTCAATGTTTGCGCAATGTTCTCCTAATGGTCCTAATGAGCTAATGGTCCGGCCGGCCCATTGTTCATTCGGACAACCTGATTCCATTTTGCAGGGTAACGCCGTGTTTCTGCAGTAACAGCCTAGTGTTTAGGACTGCGTTTGGGGGGCCTAATCGGGGGGCGCAAGTTCGATCCCGGGCACGCACCTCTCATTTTTCAAACTTTATGCGTTTAAACAATTAAATATCACATGCTTCAACGGTGAAGGAAAACATCGTCGTGAGAAAACCTGCACGCCTGAGAGTTCTGCATAATGTTCTCAAAGGTGTGTGAAGTCTGTCAATTCGCATTGGGCCAGCGTGGTGGACTATGGACCTTCTCTGAGAGGAGACCTTGCTGAGTGTTAGGCCCTTGATGGGTTGCTGATGATGTTCTTTTATTTATAAAACTAGATGATGCCCGCGACTTCGTCCGCGTGGATAAAGGTTTTAATTCCCGCGGAAATATTTCCGGGGATTAAAAAATTAAAAAAAAATTAAGTGGCACTCGGGGACTGCCGCGGTTAAGCTATTGCATAGCATATTTATGCATTTTTTTTTTGCATAATAAAAATTATGCAAATAAATAATTAAAAACCCAACAAACAAGAAAAGCGCACTGTCACTACTTCGCGAGTGAGTGAACCTGCGACATTTAAAGAAAGCGGCCGCTCGCCCACTGCGCCAAACCGAGCTAAACGTGAAACTCTAAAATGTTGAACGCTTACTGAAAGACGGTGTTAGGTTTTTTTTCGTTACGGAATTTCTTGATTCGGTCGCCACGCTCAAACTCTTTGTCCTAGTTCAAAGCCCGCGATAAAAGCTATGCAATAGCTTAAAAATTGATATTGGTTCAGATTTGACGGAGTAACATCTATCAGTAACAGTATGGAGAATTGAGAGTTTTTATGAAGTCAGGGAGATCTCATAACTCAAACGCATACCTAGGTATTATGATAAAGCTTCTTTCATTCTGGTGGAGGTGAAAAAAGCGTTTAAAACAAGCAAAATAATTATTATTAAATAAAAATAAAACCCGACTGCGTAAAAATATCAACTAAAAATTATTCTATAATTGAAAAAAAATGATTTTTTCAAAAAATTTATAGCCAGTATCACTCGAAATGTTGTAAGGATTTTAACGATAACCCATAGATAGGTACATATTATCTGTTCAAGCATTCAGAAGTTGTGATGGAATAAAGAAACCCCTTTTTTCGGCCGTCGTGTAATAAAAACTCGCAGCTTTTTTACACAAAATTACTGGATTTGCTTAAAATCCTACCTTAACTTGTTGTTCAGGTGCAGACCCTTCTACGTTGAGACACGGAATGATTATAATTTTTAAGCGAAGCCAAATGGCTTTTTATTACATTTACCATATTATAACACTAAGTGTGTTAGTTGTAATTATAAATAAAAGCCAATACAAAGTGTACCTACACTTGGTAGGTACCTCTTAGGTAGTTCACCTACACATTGTATTGGCTTTTGGGGTTTTCCAGAGGATTTTCAAAAGCCTAAATCCCTGCGGAGGAAATACTAAAAATAGAAGTAATATACTATATTATTTAAAAGGAGGTTTTCATCAACAGTTTTCAAAAAATCGCAAAAAATCTGCATAGTTTTTTTACGCATATATATTATGTAAAAGCTTCCTTCGTTCCGTCGGGGGTAAAAAACTGTTTAAAAAATTGAAAAAATCACTGCTTTTTTAACACAAAATTCCTTGAAAAGGAGATTGGCGAATTCCATAGAGTTTCTGACCCAGACGAACTGAACTGAACACTGAACGCCCACGTTCACGAATCAAACTTCTCATACTTGTTCTAGTAAACCAGACAAACAAAAATTTAATCAAAGTCGATCAAATAAAGTTGGGAGAAAAAAAATATTCACTTGTATTGCCATGTAACGGTTATTTACTAGTGGTTCGCCCCGAACTGAGACCTCGCGGTATCCCATAATTCCCATAAGGTAGTTTTAACTATATTATATTGTAATTAAAACGCGCCGAATCTGATGACGTCAATCGTCATCTGCTTTCGTGGATGGGATGCATATTTACAATATTAAGGACAGCGCCATCTAGTAACAGTATAGTGAAGTTATGTTAAAAACATTGATGCCCATTAAAACTCAAATAATTTCGTTTCTTTATAATATTTATCTAATCTTAGTATTTGTTGTTCAAGTACAGAATATAACTCAAATTATGTGTAAGTTTCAAGTTTTAAAACAAAGTGGTTTTAGAAATCTAGCCTCGAATACAATCTCCACTTTGAAAGCCCCCCATTTCGTTTGGGAGCCCCCCTGAAATAAAGATTTTTATAACTTTTTAAGCCATTTTCGGCTGGAGGCCATCGGTTTACATATCATATCTAAAATTGAAGTAATTACGTTCAGTAATTCAGAAGTTATAAGGCTGTGACAGACGGACGGACGGACAAGTGCAAATCGCTCTAGTAAACTCAGAGACCTTCGCTTCGCTCGGTCGATAATGTAAATAATTATATTTTTAATCCCCCATCTTCTAAAAATATCGGATTTACACAGAAAAATACTCTGAATAATATTAATTAAAATTAAATGATTTCTGAATCTGAACGGTTTTTAAAAATGCTGGGTCAAAATTCGCCAACCTCCTTTGCATAAAATCCTACCTTTAGGTGTTGTTGAGGTGTAAGCCGCCCTACAGTGGGACACGGAATGATTATAATATTTAAGCGAAGCCATTTATTACAGAACAATTGAGCTGAAAAATTAAATTATTATGATTAAGTATGATATGATAACGTTCATTCAATTATAAGTCTTTCGTGATTACCAATACCTTGACCATACCAATGTTTTGTTATATTGTTTACATATTTCATCATAGGCATGACATGCTCGACATACAAATTGGAAATTATTTACAAATAAACACCTTGTTCTTACCGTTATCGTATTGATATTTTCTAAATCTATTCACTAAATATTTCATACAGTACATAGACCGGTTTTTGGGGAGAGCAGAGCGCTGTTTTTAATATTTAGCTTTGAGTTTTTAATCAAAACTTTTACATTGGTCACCTAATTGGTCACGATCGAATATATTGTGATGCTACATTGACATAGTTGAATCTTACTATTAAAAAGGCAAAAAATTACTCCGGAGCACTGAATCAAAGACCGCGTCGGTGACACAACTGACTTTATTAGTTTTAGATTTACCCACATGCAACACGTCCCCCCTTAAAAAAAACTTGAAAATAACAATACAAAAAACTAAAATTTCCTTCATAGAATATTACAAATAAAAGGAATTTAATAATAATTAATATTATTTCTTATAAATAAACAGTCTACCAATACAATTTAAGGTTAAATCGTACGGAGTTAGTGGAAACTTAAGTTTTCCCGTATTTCCCAGTGAAACGGCATGCACGTCTAGGGCGTGCCTTGCTAAACGGTTCATTTCCAGTCGACGAAGGAACTGGCCATAGCTGAGCCACTGTTTAAGTTTGATTGGCCTTCGTCGGACTGGCCTACTTGACCTATTTGAGATTCGATGGACCGATCTGCTTGAACTATTTGAGATTCGATGGACCGGTCTGCTTGAACTATTTGAGATTCGATGGGTGTAGCGATATCGGGAGCCAAAGAGTATCGCGTCGACTTACCGATCGGTAATAGTTGGTCGATGAGACGTTGGAAATTGCGGCCATCCGACGTACGAACGCGATACGTACAGGGTGTTTCCCGTTCCGTAACTGCAGCTGGTACCCATTTTTCTTGCCTCGGGTTATAAGAGCGAGCTAAAACCTGTGTGCCCACCTCTAGACTTCGGTCTACACCCGGTTTTTGTTGCCCCGATCTCTCTTGATGAGCTTCAACCCGGTCCTTCGCTGTCGGTTTTAATGCATCTAGTCGTCCGCGCAGGCGCCGGCCGAGAGCGACCGCCGGCGCGACGCCCGTACTTGCGTGTTCGGTGTTGCGATATTGAAAAAGGAACTTACTTACCGCCGTATCAATATCCATGCCTTCATGGACTGCTTTTTTCATTGCCCTTTTTACAGACTTTACGGCGTTTTCTGCGGCACCGTTTCCCGCCGGCCTATATGGACTAGTGAGCACTGAATCAAAGACCGCGTCGGTGACACAACAGACTTTATTAGTTTTAGATTTACCCACATGCAACAGACATGACGATCCTACAAGTAATTTACAACTCTCCGAGGGAGCGCTATGTATTCCTAGAAACGATAGAGATTTACTACTAAGCATTTAGCTTTTCTAGACACGATGCTGGTGTAGGTAGGTAAGTAGCTGGTAACATAGCTAGATAATAATAAAACAATAATAATGTCCTCCCGACCGAATCCGGTCACGGCGGCCAACCTCGCTCAGAGATTAGCCAACTACGCGGGAGATATTATAGTGCACAAGTGTGTGCGGAAACACTCTCTATTCCCTCACTCTCATAGTCCGATGGGACGAAAATCCGACACGACCGGAGAGAGGCAGAGGCTCTCCGAGGCACGGGGGTGTCTCACCGCCAACTTCCTAACTTCAGGCTAGTACTGAGAATTTCCGGAAAAACCCAATACATTTCTTTTTTGGAGTTTATTGGAGTTTACTCCTTAAGAATCGATTTTAGCAGCCCGGTATGAGAAAAATCCGGGCAGTAAAATGAATTTATCAATGACCTCGTTACGTTTTTCACAACGTTGAAATTTCTACCCTAACGTTTAGTAAATAAGGTTGGTTTTCGTGCGAAAGAGCTTTCGCTTCAGGTAGCCGAGCGCGTAGCGATCAGTCCCCGAAGCGAAAGTCGGTCGGGGCGCACTCGGACCCGAGTCGCGCGCATAGAGAAGGATTTATAGTGTCGCGCGTAAACTCCAGTCGTGCGTCCATAGATTAATATATTATATACTCTGGACCAGTCGTGCGTCGGAGGCCGGAGCTGACACACACTTTTTTTGTCCGACCCGGGAATCGAACCCGTTACCTCGTCATCGGTAGTCGAACATGCCAACCACTAGACCAACGAGGCAGCTAGGTAGGTAATAACAATAGTACCTAGTAGCATTATAATATTACTAGCTAAGATAATGCCTGCGAATTCGTCCGCGTGGATTATTTTTTAATTCCCGCGGGAACTCTGTAATTTTCCGAGATAAAAATCCATCCATACATGTTCACAAACTTTCGCATTCATAATCCTATTATTAGGATAGTAGGATAAACAAGAGAGTAGGTACTTAAACTCTTGAACAATCCTACTAATATTTTAAATGCGAATGTTTTTGAAGTTGCAATAGATGGATGGATGTTTGTTACTTCTTGACGCCACAACAAATGAACCGATTCGGCTGAAATTTGGAATTGAGATAGCTCATATCCAGGATTAACACAAAGGCAACATTTTATCCCGGAAATTTAAAGAGTTCCCTCGAGAATTAAAAACCTTAACGCGGATGAAGTCACGGGCTTCATCTAGTAAGTAATAAAGTTATTACTTACAAATAATAAAGTTATTACACAGACCTTGGCGAAATTTGATACAGAGATAGGTTGCATCCCGAAAACGACTTTATATCCCGGAAAATCAAAGGGTTCCCACGGAGTTAAAAAAATATTTATGATCCGCGTGGACAAAGTCGGGTGTATGTAAGGTAGTATAGAAGGTTGAACTGTTGACGTATTTATAAAAACAAATACCCACAAATACCTAAATGCTTGTCAAGTATGTTACATCCTGGCAGCTTATATAGTTAAATACCTTTATATCATACTTGCTTAACTAGGGATTACTATGGTGGAAAGTCTCCTTGTAAGTTGGTGTTTGCAATTCAAGGCAACATTACGTCGCACTATGCTTGAATTGTAATGTTCACATTACAGTTCAAGCTATGCAAAACTCCTTGGTAAACAATCTCTTTTCTTATAAAATGGTAAGAAAACTTTTTACTGAAAAAAAAAACACTGAACATGGCGGCATTTAATTTCCATACATTTCAAACTATGCAAAACTCCTTGGAACTCAGAGCCGTAAAAAAAAAAATAGAAAACTATTTACGAAAAAAAAATGGAAATGGCGGCATTTCATTTGATCTGAAAGTTTGTGAAGTTTGTTCGTAAAGGGATTTGTTATTTACAGCAATATTACTATAATTAATTATAATAAGTAACCATTTTTTTTCTATTTTTTCTCTAAATTTGCTAATTATTCTAATTAAAATTTCATTTTGCATTACCAATGTTTTATTTACCTCGCAAGAATGATATAAAGTAGAATGCTTACCTCGGTTGCAAGTAGCAATTACACCCTCGAACTATATTCACCCTCGCTCGCTGCGCTCGCTCGTGTGACTAAATATCTCGGGTGCACGCGATCCATTAGCGCCCTATGCGAGCTGCGCTCGCACTGGCGCCAAATTGGATCTTGTTCTGTAATAGCTTACTTACGTCCCTTGTGTAACAATCTACTATTGGTTACACAAAAAAAAAATATATACCTATACATATACTAATTTGACGGTCATACAGTTTGTGAAATATATATATATAATATAATATTATAATCATTTTACTTCAATATTTTTAATTCTGGAATACGGAACCCTCGGTGCGCGAGTCCGAGTCGCCCTTGGCCGGATTTTTTATAAAGGTTCAAGTTCACTCAGCGGGCGATGGAGAGAGCTATGGCTCGGAGTATCCCTGCGAGATCAATTATGAAATGAGGAGGTCCGTAGGAGAACCTAAGTCACCGACATAGCTCAGCGAGTCGCGAAACCGAAGTGGAAATGGGCAGGCACATAGGTTGAAGAGCTGATAGTCGCTGGGGTCCCAACAAGGTGCTGGAGTGGCGATCCCGCACCGGGAAGCGTAGTGATGGCAGACCTCCTCACTAGGTGGACCGACGACATCAAACGAGTCGCAGGGAGCCGCTAGATTCAGTCGGCGCAAGACCGAGGCCTATGGAAGTCCATGCAAGAGACCTTGTCCAGCAGTGGACGTCTATCGGTTGACAAAGAAGAAGAAGAATGTATTTTTTAAATTGTATTTTATATTTAGATGAAATAAATAAATCATAATATTTTACTTAATAATATTATGAAGGATCTTCTTAAGGTGGATTATACGAGTCTGCCCGCGAAATTTATCCCATTTTGTAAACTAATACGACAAAGTAGGCTTATGGCATTCTAATTGCGCCAGTAGAATTATCATCTTCACAGGTTTACATAAAAATCTTCACTTAAAAGTGATCAGTTTAAGAAATTAATCAAAATACCGAGTTGGACGTTAGTTACTCACAAATTAGGCAGTATTTTGATTAATTTCTTAAACTGGACACTTTCGAGTAAATACTTTTATATAAACCTGTGAAGATGATACTGCCACTGGCGCAATTAGAATGCCATAAGCCTACTTTGTCGTATTAGTTTACAAATTGCGTGTAATCCACCTTAATCAGAAACCGTAACAGAAAATATTATGTAGGCAAATTACTTTATTAACAAAACGCCAACGTGTAAGTCTCGCTATCAAGATTCTTTAATTAAATTAATAGGTATACTTGCGCATAAAGAAATCGCAGTTAAGTTTGTGCAAGGTTGAACCTTGGGGGCAAGGTGCACCAATATAAAATGAACTTAATCATTCATATTATTATTATACCTATTATACTAACAGGAAATTACTCGGTTGAAGTTGTAAGTTCACCAGCAAATGAGCGCGACTTTGTACCGACTTAAAAAAAATAGGTTATCAATTGACATTTGTATGTATGTATGTAATATTATTGGAACTCTAAAATATTCACAAAACCGGAGGTAGATTCTTGACTTGTCATAAGAGCCACAAGTTGGCCTACATGAAATTAATTTGATTAATCTATTAGGGCTTCCAAACAAAAATATAAAATTTTATAGGTGTATGTATGTATGTACATAGGTAAGTATGTGTGTTTGTATTTATGTATGTTTGTCCACAAATTTCTCCGAAACTATTAATCGGATTGTGATCATTCTATTTTAATTTGCTTACATTTACTTCAACTTAGGGAACAGTAAAGGTCTCATCAAAATCGGCTCAGTGTTTTCAAGATATGGACACTTTTTCCTTTTCAGCTATTCTTTATTTCGGTATATTGAAGTCGCTTTAATTTTTCCTAAATAATTATAGCTTGTTATAAATATATTTTGGATTTCACTTATTCCCTTACTTATTAACGAGCCTTTTCGCGAAACATGCTCTTTCGTTACAATAGTTTAACATAGTAAACAGATATATTTTGAGGAAGAAAAAATTGTGTAGGCTATTTTAATAGTTGAACTACATTGAGCAACTTTCAGATTTGTCATAAAAATAATACTTTTTGAGTAAAAAAATTTCAATTACTCACTTTGACATGAAAAACCATAGAAAAACTACTTGTGGCGTTACAATAAGCGTGAAGTTTCTACTGGTTTAAATCAGAAAAATAATTCCTTTTTGAAAAGTAAAGGAATCAAACTTTATTAAGCAATTTTTATTTATGACATAAATCATTTCAATAATTAATGAAAAATATAATAAAAAATCTTCGATACAAATTAGTATGAAAGCGAGCTCAGGCCGTCATTTTCTCATTCAGCCGCTGGCTTTCGAAGAGGATCCACGTTGCTCGTCGCGCGCTCTGGCAAAAATAATTTTACGAGCGAAATAGTGTATTATAGAGGCCCGTACAGTGGGACCTGAATCGAGGACGAAGATTTCTAATAATATTCTAAAAGTACCTAGTCAGTAATTTATTTAAATTCCTAGGTAGCGCAGCAATAGTGCTTAGTCTCAGTAGTGTGGAGTCTTATTACTGGGGGGACCTGGGTTTGATTTCTGGAAGGGGCAATTTAAATCAATTAATTTTTTTTATTCGATGACAAAATAGTCCGTCACTGCGATCTCACATGATGGTAAGTGACCATGCAGTCTAAGATGGTACGTGCTAACTTGGAAGGGGTATGGCAGTGTGCATTCAAGCCATATCTGTTTCTACACGCTGTCGTGCCGGAACGCTAAAGCACTTGGCGGCACGTCTTTGACGGTAGGGTGGTACCTAACTGGTAACTAGCCATGGCCAAAGCCTTCCACCAGAGATAATTCAGAAATTATAAATTCCTTAATTGACCCCACCGGGAATCGAACCCGAAACCTCCCAGTTTTAAGACCAGAGCGCTCACCACTGCGGAGGTCGTCAAAATTATATTATGTAAGTAGGTACATAATATTTATTTAAATTCCTAGCGCTCAGTGATGAGGGTCTTATTAGAGCTCTGTTGCGGCGTGATTGAAAGACGAACCAACAAACACACTTTCGCATTTATAATGATTCGGATCGAATCACAACCATACAATACGACACAGGGATCGTATTGAATAGTTTCGAATAGAAAGAAAGAGGAAATGGATGCCAAAATTAAAAAAGTCACCGCCATATTGGAATTCTTTGTTATTAGACCGATTTCGTTCAAAATCGATATTTAGGCTTCCCTGGGATCAAGAAAGAGGAAATGATTGCCAAAATTTTAAAAGTCCCCACTATATTGAAATTCTTAGTTTCGACACGAACGAAATTGGTTCAGTAACAAAGAATTTCAATATGGCGGTGAATTTTAAAAATTTTGGCATCCATTTCCTCTTTCTTGAACCCAGAGAAGCCTAAATATCGATTTTGAACGAAATCGGTCGAATAACAAAGAATTTCCATATGGCGGTGACTTTTTAAAATTTTGGCAACCATTTCCTCTTTCTTGACCCCAGAGAAGCCTAAATATCGAATTTGAACGAAATCGATCCAATAACAAATAATTTCAATGTGGCGGGGACTTTTTAAAATTTTGGCAACCATTTTCTCTTTCTTGGCCTCAGAGAAGCCTAAATATCGATTTTGAACGAAATCGGCCCAATAACAACGAATTTCAATATGGCGGGGACTTTTTATAATTTTGGCAACCATTTCCTCTTTCTTAAACCCACAGAAGCCTAAAGTCAGAGGTGCATAGCCGGGATCGAAACCACGACCCCCCGAATAGGAGCTATGCTATCACTGCTATTATACTAGCTTGTATGTATACTACATAATAATAATTATATTTCTTTGCTTCATCCTTCAATATAATTATTACAAAGGTAGTCACTCCAGTCGCCAGAGATAAGTCCGCGTATTTTACAGTTATACCCTATTTTAAAAATAAATCACCTTGGCAGCACCGTCTTAAGTTTGCTCATTACTTTTTCGCGCGAGATAAGGACCGCACGCGCTCAGCGCGCCGCACTTAATAATTTAACCAGAAGTGCAGAAGATCGAGTGATATTGTAGGATAGTGTGATTGCAGCATTGTTCATCGGCTGAAATCATCATCATCATCATCATCGAAGGAAAAAGGTACGAGCTCTTTTCTGTTTTCAAACGATCTCTTGTTTGCGCTTACGTACCGCCACATAGCCTACTATATTATTGTTTTTGCATTAACATAAAAACGGTACACTTTTCGTATCGAGGTTTACTGTGAGTCTTCATCGATTACGAGGTATCAGAGAAAACGTAAATATCCTGAATTAAATATTACGTTACCTACTCTGCAAATACTTGCGGAAGTGTTTTATTATGAAAATTAATAAAAATTAAAACACAACTATAACGATTATTATGGTAACACTATTGTTACAATTTGTCATCAATCACGATTGAATTAACTTAGTACCTACCCCCCAAGTGTCTCGGATTTATTTAGGTAATTTATCATTATTATTTCTACATATCATATTATACATTCGAAAAATGTAATAAAATTCACGAATTCACTCAACTATGCTCGTAAAATTCGCTCAACGGGGCTTTAGTAGCTTGCCCAGCCGTTAACTATATTCGAGTACCTACTTGTAAACAAAAATATAATATTATTTATCTGGAGAGACGGTAGTGTCCCTGCCAAGACGAGCCAAGCGAAGCGTAAGGGAACTAACTACCCACCTTTTCTTCGATTTATCTGAAAACACAAATTGTTACGAAACACGTAAAATTAAAAGCAAAAGTAGATGAACAAGCAGAGCAAGTAGCATATTATTAGATATTATAGAAGATATTAAATATTTGGAAGAAATAACGGCCATTTTCCTCGGTTTGAAAGTCTTGCTCGTAACTTAAACAACTGTGCAATGTTCGTGTCGACACTACGACGGTAAGAAGCTATATTAATTGAAAGAGAGGCATTCAATACCCTCACTTAAATAAGTTAACTAGAACCAGTTGGCATTGGTATGAACAATGTGAGCTTTGTTTTTTTTTTTTTTTGCGTCATACGTAAACACCGAAGAAAATCAAGCCGACGCCGAGTCTAGTACAGTTAATCCAGATACTGAATGGTCATTTTGACAAAGGGTTCAAAGTTACTTTATAAAAGGTCGGTCAACTTGACCGACCTTGAAATTGACTCAAAATTACACTCGGCGCTTGGGAAATCGACGCATGTTTCCCCGAAGTATGGTGAAAATATTCATGCCAACCAATATGGCTCTTTATATTAAAAAAGGGGATGCGACAAAGACTACTCGTTCTGAGTATCACGGCCGTTAGTAAAGGAATGGGCCTACTATTAAAAGAGAGTGAAAACAGGGTGCAGGCCATGAAACACCTAAGCAGGAAGATGGCTGCAGGATCCTATGTGATTCAAACTTCGGAATCACTCAAAGCAGCATTAAACTCTTAATGCCTCAACTCAACAAGAAGTGCTATAAGATTCGGAAGGAGACAAAACTTTATTTGGATTGGCTTTATCCGAGAAACTAAAAAACAACAAACAGGGATTGACTGCGAACCAATTGCAATAACATGATTAACTGCGAGCTAATCATCAGTCATATACTAAAGCCATGACTCCACAAACAAATTGGAATTGGCTGCGAGTCAATTGCGATAATATAACTAGCTGCGAGCCACTCATGAGTCATATTCTAAAGCTGTGACTCCACAAACAAATCATGATTGACTGCGAGTCAATTACGATAACATAACTAGCTGCGAGCGAGCTACTCATGAGTCAAATCCTAAAGCTGTGACTCCACAAAAAAAATCGGGATTGACTGCGAGTCAATTGCGATAACATAACTAGCTGCGAGCTACTTATGGTTCATATCCTAAAGATGTGACTTCCTAACTGTGAGCTACTCATGAGTCAAATCCTACAGCTGTGACTCCACAAACAAATCGGGGTTGACTGCGAGTCAATTGCGATAACATAACTAGCTGCGAGCTACTTATGGTTCATATCCTAAAGATGTGACTTCCTAGCTGCGAGCTACTCATGAGTCAAATCCTACAGCTGTGACTCCTCAAACAAATCGGGATTGACTGCGAGTCAATTGCGATAACATAACTAGCTGCGAGCTACTTATGGTTCATATCCTAAAGATGTGACTTCTTAGCTGCGAGCTACTCATGAGTCAAATCCTAAAGCTGTAACACCACAATAAAAAGGGATTAACTGCGAATCAATTGCGATAACATAACTTGCTGCGAGCTATTCATAAATCACATACTAAAGCTGTGATTTCTTAAACAAATCGGTATTGACTGCGAGTCGATTACGATTACATAACTAGCTGCGAGCTACTCATGAGCCATATCCTAAAGCTGCTAAAGCTGTGACTCCACAAAAGGAAATTGGTAATTGATGATAACCTTACTAGCTGCGAGCTAGTTATGAGCCATATCCTTATGACAATTGTGTAGAAAATGTGTAATCGTGAATATATTTGTACATTAGCTACAAATTATTGTCTGCGAGACAATATACGTTATGTTCTTACCTTACTATATACGGGTACCCGACCAGCCGGCAACCAGGAAAACTGGCGAGCACCTCGTCGGTACTCGTCATGAACTGGGGGGGGGGGGGCGTAACACTGCGGCGCAGGACGACAGCTTACCAACTTAATATGTGGGTTGTTATTAATAATAATTTATTACAAATAGGAGCTATTAGTTCCGAGTTTTATTTTCTTGATGCCTAAACCTAATGTTAGGCTGTTCGTCTTATCAGCGACTCCAGGTGTTTTAATCAAGGTCATAAAAGAAGTTATAACTTATTTGAGATACCTTGGTTTTAAGTCCGTTTTTGCTTGAATAACAATACTAAATTTAAAAAATCCGTGCCTTGACAACAAGATCCGGACGCTTTATCTGTCGATGCATTTACGCTATGTGGGGCTTTTATATTTTTCTATGATTTTTGTTTCCTCCTTTTTCTTTAATTTTAAAGTGTCTGAGGAAAATCATTGATAACGAGGCAAACGGAATCCTAGTTTTTTCAAATTGGTTACCACAAGCGTGGTACTCTCTCCTACAAAGCTTGGTAGTTTCGGATATTACTTAATGTTAATCCTCATTAATACTTATTGCAATCTCATTTCACCATTCCTTGCACAAGTAACTTACCCTGGGTGTCGCGAGACTCTCCGGACTCTCTCTCTCTCTCTGTCTCCCTTAAAACAAGGCGCCGACCCAGACTCAGCGTCACTAATGTTAACATCATTCTCTGACAGTATTTTAAAACAATATAATACCACACTCAAGTTTCGGTGGCAGTTGTGTAAATTAAATAATAAAAATGTATTTAAACCGTCAAAGACCAGCATTAGGTATCTTCTCTTACAGCGTTTGTTACGGAGTTTGAACCCTTATCGAATTGCAATATAATTTATGCTAAGAAACAGCATTGTTTCTGGAGCGAGCGTAAAACGTCTCCTCAAAGGTGTCTATAAGTTAAGATCAACCAAACCCTATTACTCCCGTACTTGGGTCCCTCAACTTGTTTTAAACTACCTATATTAAAAATTGGTTCCCTTATAGTCACCCATCTTTAGAAAAAATCACTAAGAAACTTTTCAGTATACTAGCAATTTGCACTGCTCATAGACTACTAGTGGTTCGCCCCGAACTGAGACCTCGCGGTAACGGTATCCCATGATTATTCATTCAATCGATACATGATAACCAAAACTGACATTATTATTATGCCCGTTTTCACCAAACATACCTAAATCATCCCCTAAGTAGGAGTCTCTTAACGTAGGTAGCTCCTAAATACAATCCTAAGTCCTAACATCCGTCCCAATATCCTTTTAGGTGTCCCGTACAGGATCGTGATAAATAAGTTGACAGAAAACATCAATCACCTAACTTATAGGTAGCCCGTAAAGGTTAGGGAACGTTAGTGAAAACATTGAATTATTTATCAAACATTGAATTTAACTCGTAGTTCCATGGGAATAGTTACTGACTGCGCCATCTATTAGCATTATTGTGAAGCTATGTTGATGCTATATGAATTACTGACGCCCATTAAAAATTAAATAATCTCGTTTCTTTATAATATTCATATAATTTTAGTATTTGTTGTTCAAGTACAGGATATAAGTGACCTAAAAACATAAAATCAGTTTGAAAATCCATAGCGGATTTTTCTAGAGAGCGTCTTCAAGCGAGCGTATAAAATCGCCACTTTGAAAGCCCCCCATTTCGTCAATTTTAAGGGAAAAATTAAAAAAAAAATATTTTTGTACTCAGTTCAAAATTATCTTTAAAATGATACGTAACAATTTTATGTAACGCGATTTTTTTTTTTACTTCGCATTCGCTTCTATGAGAGCCCCCCTGAAATAAAGATTTTTATAACTTTTTAAGCCATTTTCGGCTGGAGGCCATCGGTTTACATATTATATCTAAATTTGAAGTAATTACGTTCAGTAATTCAAAAGTTATAAGGCTCTGACAGACGGACGGACGGACGGACGGACGGACGGACAAGTGCAAATCGCCCTAGTTAACTCAAAGACCTTCGCTTCGCTCGGTCGACAAACTCTTCCATCAATTAAATTGGAAAGCAATATTACTTTCGAAATCGGGGTTTAAATTAGAATAACGGTAAATTAAAAAAAAAAAAACATACGCTGCGGCAGATACCAAGCCTATTCTTTCTCTCTCTCTTCCTACCTTACTTTCAAGAAAATCTGAGCATCTGCCCTGCTACACCCCTCCACACACTATATTTCCAGAACTAAAAATATAAGATCTGAGGGGACAAATAACCTGCTATTTACCTACAAAAAGCCTTACAAAAAGGCCGAACCTCAATCGATCAGCAGGTGGATCAAGTAAACGCTATCAGGGAGCAGCGTTGACACAAGCGCACAGCACCTCACGCTCAGGCGAGCGTTGAGGCAATTAGAAAAACGGCAGGCTGGACTAACACATCGAACTCATTGTTTCGCTGCTTAGATGTTAGATCCATAGCGGATGAGGCAGATTATGCCAGACCCTGCCAAGACAGGTCTTAATAATAATTGCGTTAACACATCTAATAGTGAATCAATTTATGAATTATACCTAATCATAAAAATAAATATATTCTAATTTATAGTATTAAATAATATTATAATAATAATATCATAAATAAATTTTAATATTGTTAAAGTGTATGCAAGCAAATTAATTAGTATTTCCGTAAGAAAGTGATTAAAGATACACGATTTACAAAATCTGTATTGCGTACATGTTTATCAAAACTTTTTACTCTAAACAACTACCTTTGTAATAATTATATTGAAGGATGAAGCAAAGAAATATAATGAGTGATCAAACGAACTTACCTGAAGTGAAGTTCGATCATTATTACATGAGTTGCTTCATCCGAAGATATAATTACCCACCCTCCCTGACTGCCCAGATAAAAAAGTTTTGAACCGTATACATACATCTCTAAAAATAATGAGCAAACTTAAGACGGTGCTGCCAAGGTGATTTATTTTTAAAATAGGGTATAACTGTAAAATACGCGGACTTATCTCTGGCGACTGGAGTGACTACCTTTGTAATAATTATATCTTCGGATGAAGCAACTCATATAATAATGATCGAACTTCACTTCAGGTAAGTTCGTTTGATCACTTATAATAATGTACCTAGCCCTATAACATAATAAATTAATTTGAAGTCATAAAAATTAGGTACCTACCTACTAGTACCTAATTTTTATGACTTCAAATTAATTTATTTTATTTTATTTATTTGTTAAAGTGCTAGATTTTGTATTTTATTTGATGATGTAACATTTTTGACATTCGTAAGCGCTTTTGTAACCTCAATCGAAGAAATAAACAATACAAATACAAATACAAAATACGTCCTCCCGACCGAATCCGACCACGGCGGTCAACCTCCTCACAGAGATTAACGCGGCCGGGAGATATTGCGCAAACACAGGTTCACTCTCTATTCCCTCACTCTCATAGTCCGATGGGACGGAAAATCCGACACGACCGGAGAGAGATCAGGCGCAGGAGCAGGACCGACAGCTTTACGTGCTCTCCGAGGCACGGGGCCCGGGGGTGCCGGGTGACACCGCCAACATCCTAACTCCGGGCTAGTACAGAGAATTTCTTGGCAAAAAACCCCAATACTTAATTTATTATCCCGACAGGAATCGAACCCACGAACCTCGTCATCTGCTTTTGAACACGCTAATAACTACTTGACCAACGAGGCAATTGTATGTAGGTACATACTATTTTTAAACTTGCTTCCTACTATCTTATTACTAGTTGATGCCCGCGACTTCGTCCGCGTGGATTTAGTTTTTAAATAACCTCGGGAACTGTAATTTTCCGGGATAAAAAGTAGCCTAAATGAGTTTTTTGACTTAAATTAATAAATTAGTAATTTGTAATTAATAAATTGTAATTTAACTCATCATTTTATTTATCGGTAAGTAGTTAGTTTTGCGAAATCTCGTAAACTGACAATAATTTTAAACATCAATTTGTTTATGCCGCATAGATTGTATCGGTTTCCCACTGTACCTGTATACAGGTGTGCGTGAGCGCGCGCCGATCACGCCGATCAATGTGTGTGTGCGCGAAAATGCCTACAATCGACAACGGCCGGCGCCACAAAGGACCCTTAAGGTATTTGACTATATTAAAAATATCGTTTCATCTGGTGTCATCCTAAAAGATTATTATCTAAAAACATTATTCCATACGACAAAACTAAAAAATAAAGCTTTAATTAGAAAACTTTAATTAAAATTGCTATAATTCTGGCGAGATCGAAAACGTTCTTGAATCTCGAATGACGTCACAGTTCACGCCACCTTTGGGCTTTGGAATTGTCATTGAACTGTGTGTGAACTGTGACGTCATGTAAAGAAATGGAACGTTTCCGCGGCAATTTATTTTTTTGAATTTATTTCTCGATTTTTATGAAAAATACTGAAAATTATGCCGAAATATACGTTTTGTTAGCTTCAGCATATAATAATACCCTATTCTCAGTACCTGGGTAGTAGCACATAGTAGGTATTAAAGTTACAGAGCGGACGCTACATACAAACGGCTCGCGGCGGGCTCACTCATACATAGCGCAACGCTGTGTGCGTGAGCTCTCACCGACACATTCACCGACACGCCGCGGCGCGCCGCTCAGGGTAACTCAGGGTCTGGACGTAAGGGCTGACGGTCGTGCGTTTAGTGGAAATAAATAGACGAAGAGTGAGTGTTTGTTTGTTGTGAGTTTAGATTTATTTGTGTACTTAATATGTATGTAATAGAGTAAAAATGCCAAACTCTTGCACAGTTTGCTTAAAACAAGCCAAAGGCAGTAAGGACATTTCCTTTTTTTTATATCCGAGAGATAAATAGAAGTAAGTAGTTTTTTATACGTATAGGTACGTATTAAATTAATTAATAAATAATATTAAAATTCTTTGTTATTCGACAGATTTCGTTTAAAATAGATATTTGGGCTTCCCTTGGGTCAAGAAAGAGGAAATGGATGCCAAAATTATAAATGTCACCGCCATATTGAAATTCTTTGTTATTCGACCGATTTCGTTCAAAATCCATATTTGGGCTTCCCTGGGGTCAAGAAAGAGTTAATGGATGCCAAAATTTTAAAAGTCACCGCCATATTAAAATTCTTTGTTATTAGACAGATTTCGTTCAAAATCGATATTAAGGCTTCCCTGGGCCATTATTTGTGAAACAACATTAATTGTGAAGTTATGGCAAAAATACTGAAGTTCATTAAAAAAATCGTTTCTTTATATTTTTGTTAATAAGTATTTTTTGTTCAAGTTTAGAATATAACTGAAATTATACATAATTATACAAACTTTAAAATATTTTTATTTTTTCCTTAAATTGTTGACATGCATCAGGTGACAACCCTAGCAGAATAGGTATACTTCTTCGACCTTGTTAGGAAGCTTCATCTCTGAGTAGTGATGGGTTGCCGAAAGGTTCCGATGATGTTGTTACACATCGCTCAGGTGTCGATCACGTCTCAAGTCTATTATAATCCTAATCTTTGCTTTTCCGGTGCTAACTATTTAAGTCTGATTAAAATTATTAATGATTGCAAAAACATTACCCCATCTGTTATTACCCATGATTAATGAGTATGAATGAATGTTATCGGCTACTTATATATTCTACGTCAATTAATGTTATCTCGATTGGCTATTTCCGCTTGATTCTATGACTAATAGACAAACACTTGAAAAAAAATACGTGTGGCACTCGGGGACTGCTGCGGTAAAGCTATTGCATAGCATTTTCTTGTCGCACGCACACAAACACCGTGCCGCAGTCTGCCGAACTGAAACGACGGTATGTTAGGTTTATTTTCGTTACGGAATTTCTCGATTCGATCGCCGCGCTCAAAGCCCGCGATAAAAGCTATGCAATAGCTTAAAACTTGATATAGATGAATTGATAGATGGATGAATGAATTGACATATTATTATGTATACTCCCGAATCCGGGAGCTATCTCAAATAAGGTTTGATTATATTATTTGAATATAGCTTCAATGCGAAAGAGTACCTATTTGTTTGTTCTTTTTATATTACATAATTAACAACGCAGAATTATAATATGTAGGAAATAGGAATTATAAATGTGCGTGGTGCGGCACGCTACTGCGACCGCGGCCGCGCATGATTTGCAACCTTAAGGCGCGTCTTCGCTCGCTCTCTCTCGCCCTCATACCTTGACCATATCACGCCACGCCGAACCGCGCGCCGCGCGGCGATTCGTCTATGCGAAAACGTCGCCTTTAACATGCCGGCTCCCCTCTCTACCTCAGCTCGCGCAATTCGATGTTACTCCATATCTCCATCAAATCTCAACTGATTTCAATAATTTTTTTTTATTTGAAAGGGCGTATCTGCAGGTAGGTCCCATTTTAATTTGGTGAAGATTTGACGAATATCTTCGAAAATGGAGGACGGAACTCCTCAATGAATGAGAGGTAATCGCTTGCTGTCAGAGTAGGTATGTGTACACTTTTAACCATGCCTAGTACATAACATACATACATAAGCTAAATTTCTATTTACCATCTTATTTTCAAAAGTTTTTATTTATTTTGCAATGTATGTTTAGGTCAAGTTTTGCAAGATGTATTAGAACCATTCCCGGTTTCCGATTGAGCTGAAAATGTGCATGTATGTATATCGGATTACAATGCAATACTATTGTAACATGGAGCTGATCTGATGATGGAGGCGGAAGATGGCTATGGGAATTCTGTAATAAAACGATGTAACACCATGGAGTTTGGGCTCGTTTGATTCGTCTTGAGAAGTAGGTACTCTGATCCTAGATAATATCGAGGGTCTGATGATGAAGCTGAACGGTGGTTATTGGTCGTTTTTGACGACCTCCCTGGCGCAGTGGTGAGCGCTGTGGTCTTATGACTGGGAGGTCTCGGGTTCGATTCCCGGCGGGGTCAATTTGGGAATTTATAATTTCTGAATAATTGTCTCTGGTCTGGTCTGGTGGGAGGCTTTCGTTGGCCGTGGCTAGTTACCACCTTATCGTCAAAGACGTGCCGCCAAGCGATTTAGCGTTCCGGCACGATTGCGTGTAGAAACCGAGTAGGGGAATGGGTTGAATTTCACTACCGTACCCCTTCCAAGTTAGTCCGCTACCATCTTAGACTGCATCGTCACTTAAAGGACTATCTTTTCATCGAATAAAAAAAAGTGTGTGTGTCAGCTCCGACGCACGACTGGAGTTTACTTTATACTTCAAGTGCTAGGTATTTAATATCAAATACGGCCATCTATTGTAAATTGCTCGAACTATTATGTTAGCAGTGCTGTCGATGTGTTATCGCAGGGTTTTAGTGTTGCGTTGCTATTCGAAATAGTTTACACATAAGCCGAAAGATGGCGCTGATCTACATGTGAGTAGATAACCAACCTTATTTACTCAACGTTAGGGTAGAAATTTGCATCGTTGTGAAAAACGTGACGCGGGCATTCGACAACTCAAGCGAAAACCAACCTTATTAAACGTAACAAGGTCATTCATAAGTAGATTTTACCCCTCGAATTTTTCTCATACCGGGCGCCTAAAATCGATTCTTAAGGAGTAAACTCCAAAAACTACGTAACCATACTTAGTTTGGGCTGGTCGTATTGATAAGTAGTATTAAATGATATCCATGGATGGCTCCGATGATGGAGCTGAAACTGCAGCCAGGATATCCAGTACACTAGTACACTCTTGAAAAAATAATAGCAGATATGTATGTCGTGTTTGGATTCGTTTTGATCAGTATTTGATTCTACATGGAATGCAATGGTGCCACCATTGAGCTGATGAGCTGATGCTGCTGCCAGGATATCTAGCACACTACTACATTCTTGAAAGAATTTGCAGCCAGTGTTTGGATTCGTTTTGATTAGTAGGTATTTAACCGACTTAAAAAAAACAGAGGAGGTTCTCAATTCGAAGCAGTTTTTTTCGTCGATGTTACTCCATAACTCCGTCAAATCTGAACCGATTTCAATCATTTTTTTATTTAAAAGCACATACCGTCAGGTTGGTCCCATTTATATTTGGTGAAGTTCTGATGAATATCTTCGGTGATATGGGCGGAGCTCCTCAATGATTAGAAACAAATCGCTCGCGATCAGAGAATGTGTAGATTTATCCTATGAAGTGTACTAACTATCCTACACAGGAAAGCTTTAGACTAAAAAGCTTAAAATAATAATATATTATAAAAATTCTTTTAAAAAAAATCGGCCAAGTGCGAGTCGTGCCTCGCTCTTTTAGGGTTCCGTTAAAAAAAATTAAATTAAAAGATTTCCATCTACCCACCTACCCATTTTAATTTAATTTTTTTAATTTAATTTAATTTTTATTATTTGTTGTTATAGCGGCAATAGAAATACATAATATGTGAAAATTTCTTCTGTCTATCTATTACGGTTCACGAGATACAGCCCGCTGACAGACGGACGGACGGACGGACGGACGGACGGACGGACGGACGGACGGACGGACAGCGTAGGCTTAGTAATAGGGTCCCGTTGGTACCCTTTGGGTACGGAACCCTAAAAACCGACTTCAAACACCACTGAAAAGTTACAAACTGAAATTATTTTATACTTTTAAGTGGCGTTTGAAGTCGGTTTTTTTTTGATAATTTTTAAATATTATTATTATATTTAAAAAAAATTTGTATATAAATATGCAAAAGTGTGTTTGTTGGATGGTCTGTCCTTCAATCACGCTGCAACAGAGCTACGAATCGACGAAATTTTTTGTATGGAAATAGTTTAGGACCTGGAGAGTTACATAGGCTACTTTTTATCCAGGAAAATCAAAGAGTTCGCACGGGATTTTTTAAAACTTAATCAAGGCGTATGTCAGAGCAGGGTATCCTCGTCGGCAACAAAGTCAGACACATTTGTCGCGCAACGAGGAAAGGTAGCGTGGAAAGATCAGGAGGCTGATCGTTCATTACTAAGGATGTTTATTCTTCGAAAAAAGTATCCTCTAAAAGCCCCTCTTTTGCATTTATTAGCCATGGACCAGAAGCGGGAATATTTACTCAAAACTAGTCAGACTTTAAGAGAACGCGTCTCTTAAAACGCTGAAACTCTACCTAAAGCCGTCTCCAACCACCCCTATAACGGCCCCTGAACCTCACATCTAATCAATTTAACCACAACACGACAGACAAAACCACCATCTGAACGTGAGGGTAGTTATCAAAAATATCAAATAATTAATTAATCATTTACACTAATTAAGACAATATTTATTCGATTAGGAAGCGATTGCTAACGCAATCCCTCAATCAAATAGATCGACCTAGACGCGGAAGCATCTACTAGTCGAATGAGTCTCTGGGCAGAGACTGAATTCGTATCGTCGAAACAGCCTTTTTATACTAATATTTCAAGATGGCGTACCCACGCTGTCAAAGTCAAATGTCAATTTGATTAAACTAATTTCAATAAATAAAAGGATACAGAAATCAAAACAATACTCTTTTAATATAAATTAATCATTTAATATAAATTAAACGGAAATCAGTTGCGCCCACACGTACGAAGTCGCGGTCTACAGTTGGTTCTTAATAAACTTAATATCTGATTTTAAACCAACCGGGAATACTTCGGGACGGGCAATAGATAAGCCACCGCACACAGAGATCACCAACATTGTCTAATTCAATAAGAAATCCCTCCGCAAATGCCTGTCAGGATCAGCCATAATGCTTATGACATGAACGATTTTTATCTCTATAGTAGGTACCAACTTCAAAGACGAGAGAGGTTTTTCCATGTTTTATATTATGTTCACGTGAAAGGTCGCATATAATAATGAGTTTTACTATCTTCTTCTTTTTCTTCATCAACCGATGGACGTCCACAGCTGGACAAAGGTCTCTTGAATGGACTTCCACAGGCCTCGGTCTTGCGCCGCCTGGATCCAGCGGCTCCCTGCGACTCGTTTGATGTCGTCGGTCCATCTGATGGGGGGTCTGCCAACACTGCGCTTCCCGGTGCGGGGTCGCCACTCCAACACCTTGGGACCCCAACGACCATCAGCTCTTCGAACTATGTGCCCCGCCCATTTCCATTTCAGTTTCGCGACTCGCTGAGCTATTTCGGTGACTTTGGTTCTCCTACGGATCTCCTCATTTCTGATTCGATCCCGCAGGGACACTCCGAGCATAGCTCTCTCCATCGCCCGCTGAGCGGTCCTGAGCCTACTTATGAGGCCCTTAGTTAGCGACCATGTCTCGGATCCGTAAGTCATCACTGGCAACACGCACTGTTCGAAGATTTTAGTCTTCAGACACTGAGGAAATTTGGACGAGAAGACATCTCGGAGCTTCCCGAACGCTGCCCAGCGGTTGATCTCTTTCTCGAAATTGGACCTACCTAACTGGACTGTGTGTCCCAGGTATATATACTCGTCGACAATTTCGAGTGCAGAGTTCTCAACAATTACTGGGTGGAGCGGAGCATGAGCATTGGACATGATTTTCGTCTTGCTCATGTTCATTTTCAGGCCACCTGAAACCCTGCTGAGATCGTTGAGCATTGTATTGAGGTCTCTCAGAGTCTCTGCCATGACTACTATGTCATCGGCAAATCGCAGGTGAGTGATGTACTCGCCGTTTATGTTGATGCCAAGCCCGTTCCAATCCAGAAGCTTAAAGACGTCCTCCAACGCAGCGGTAAAGAGCTTCGGGGAGATTACGTCTCCTTGTCGCACTCCACGCTGCAAGTGGATTGGCCTCGTAGTCTGATGGTCCTGTATACGTACTGACATTGTGGGGTTTTCATACAAGCACTCCAACACTTGGATATACCGGTAGTCAATCCAATCAATAAATAATTAAGTATTTATGAATGATTAATTCTTAATTATTAACTATATAATTATTTATTATTATTTAGTGTCATCTCTTTAATGCATTTGCTTTGAAAATACGATATTCGTGAAGCGGCGATCTAGGTGGGTATGTTTTTAATTTGTGAACGACACCAACATACGAGAATCATTATTTTATATTTGATGAAGCACTCAGTTTCCCTGAGTGCTGTATGGAATTGTGAAATATAGTATTATCTTTATTAAATGCATTTCTGAAATAATTTTCAATTATTAAGTAAGTATAATTAAATTATTAAGAACTAGCTGATGCCCGCGACTTCGACCGCGTGGATTTAGTTTTTAAAATCCCCCGGGAACTCTTTGATTTTCCGGGAGAAAAAGTAGCCTATGTCACTCTCTAGGTCCTCAACTATACCCATGCAAAAAATCACTCAAGTAGACTCAGAGACCTCGCTTCGCTCGGTCAATTATAAACTACTTAATTAAATAATTATTAATACGTCATTGTAAAATTTATAAAATAGGTAAGCTCTAAAATTATTGGATCCACATCGCCACAAGACAGTAATGTCCCTAAAAAATAATTGAGATAATGTCGCTTTAACACCTGTTAATAATACCTATGTAAGTATGTAGATAATTTTCCATTTTTCGACACAGCTGCAAAATTATTAGCAATCACGGCAATTTATCTGGCCACTACCTAAAATGCATTAATTTATGATTAAAATACTGATAAGTAATTGAGCCCATATTAAGTATCTTGTAGTCAGGTAGGTACGTGATTATCAATGAGTTGTAGATTACGCTTTCTTTAAATAAACTAAAATAAAGAAAGTACAAATTTCATCACAGGTACTTTTATTGTAGATGTGTTAGGTCGTCTCGAAGTAGTTTCCCTGATTCTTTACAGTAAAGTCTCGTTTGAGATATAATAAAGAATCGTGAGAAATAATAAAGTTGTTGAAAAACAGGGTTTTCGGCATTCAGAGATGATTCGTCAATTTTATAAGTGGATTAAATTTTCAATAAATAGTTTGTGCTAATAAATTATCAAGTTCAACGCTAGCTATGCGAAAATCCGTCATTTATTAATTTACATTATGTCAATCTAAAGAACATTGGCAGGGGTTCATATAACACTTAACCTGAAATCTATTTGAAGCGTCTGTACATGAAAAATTGTTAAAACCGTAGAGGTTCCGTTACTAAAACATAATCACTGAGATTTCTCATTTGAGGAACTCACAAAAAGAAGATAATTATTAACAACTTTATTGTTAATTGTTGTATGTTGTTGAACTTTGTACAATACTGCCATTATTCTTTCCGGAAAGTTCATTTTCATATTAAATGTCAATAAATAAGAAATAGTTACGTACTTCTTTATTCTATGCAATAAATAAATCATAAATCTGTAATTAAGTACGGAGATATTAAATTAATTATTATTTACTATGAAGTTAATTTCTTTTTTTCTATAATAAAAGAAGACGGATCTTACAGATAAACTTTGTACCTACTCTATATTTTTGTCATTTTGTAGTCTTAAATCTTTGACTTTTTATGGAGTATAAGTGGTGAGAGTGAGTTGCCGAGTTGGACTGGGCAAAATATACTAGAATTTTAAAAATTCTATAGATATATTGAAATAGCATACTACTATTCTCCTCCTCATACTGTGATACTATTATTAACCGAGCGAAGCGAAGGTCTCTTGAGTCTACTTGAGTGAATTTGCACTTGTCCGTCCGTCCGTCTGTCAAAGCCTTTAAAAGAAATCAAAAATTATTACCTTAAAATACCTACCACCCTTAAAATTATGGCACGGAATTCTAATGGGCTACTTCAGCATATACAAAACAATGTGCGAGTTAACATAGGACAGCATCATCTATCGTCGTATTAGTAAATTACATACATTGCTTATAATAACTTTAGATCATTACCCTTTCACTGGCTATAATTTCGTATAGTGACATCTAGGGCAGGCGGACAAATTAAAACTATTTATTTCTCTTAACTCAGATAAGTGCGTTTGGTCTTAAACAAGAGGAAATAAAATGTGTGAGTGAAGACATGGAAGGAAATATGAATAAAAAAATTCTACATGATAATTATGTGTAATCAAGAGAATAAAAGCGATAATATTTGTTGTGAAGGTTTAGGAAGTAATTTATGTTTGAAATCATTTGTGAAGTTTATCCACAAGTATCGAAAAACAAATTAAGTATACATATATTATATGTGTAAAAAAAATTATAAAGTTCACTCACAGGTATTGAAAAATGAAGAGTTATGAAAATAATAAGAATGAAAGTATTTGTGTGTTTCATCCACAAAACTTTGTGAAAGAGACAAATCATGGAAATAATTTTCTGGTCATAGAACCAAGATGTGAAAAATAATTTCTATTTGTGTAGAGAACCCTAATTTGAAGGAAGTATTAATATCGGAACCAATTAAGATATCAGAAGGTGTTTATTTATGTCCGAGTATAGTTAAAGTTCACGAAAATATAGCATTAACAATGTGTTTGAATACGACCGATAAGGAAATGAAAATAAATAAGTTTTTTGTGAAGTTAGAACCGTTAGCTAATGATCACCAGGACGAATGAGATAATTAAGTTAAAAAATATTAAGAATGAAGAAGCGTTTAAAGGAAATCGTTAAGATAAATTAAAACAAACTTCACGTACTGATCATTTGAATAAAGACGAAAAGGAATCATTAATAGAATTATGTCAAGAGTATAATCATATAATATTTCATTTAAAAGGAGATAAGTTAACGTCAACAAATACAGTTATGCATGAGATACCTACAAATAATAATGTTCCCATTAATAAAGAGTCATATAAGTCCAGAAGCTCTTAAGGAGGAAGTTAATGTATAAATAGGAAAGTTGTTGAAAGATGGAATAATTCAACCATCTAATTGTCAATGGAAATCGCCAGTATGGGTGGTACCTAAGAAAATGGACGCGTCAAGTAAAAGAAAATGGCGACTTGTGATCGATTTTAGGAAATTAAATGAAATAAGTGTAGGAGATGTCTATTCACTACCCCAAATAAGCGATATATTAGATCAGTTAGATCATAGTAAATATTTTATGACCCTAGATTTGGCATCGGGATTTCACTAGATTAAAATGAATCCGAAAGATCAACCTAAAACAGTGTTTAGTGTTCCATATACTAGGATGCCGTTTGGATTCAAAAATGCACCGGCTACATTTCAGAGATTAATGAATAACGTATTAGTTGGTTTACAAGGATCAAGGAATAAAATGTTTCGTATATCTCGATGATATTGTTGTTTATGGTAATTACACAACAAACAAGATCATAATAAGAAATTAAAAGAAGTTTTTGAAAGATTATCTCAACATAATTTGAAACTTCAACCAGATAAGTGTGAGTTTTGAAAACAGAAGGTATGTATTTAGGCTATTTAATAACTCAGGAAGGTGTCAAACCAGATCCAAAGAAGATAGAATTAGTAAAGAATTATCCTGTTCCATAGAATCCAAAAGATATTAAAAACTTTTTAGGATTAGCTGGTTATTATCGAAGATTTATTGAGAATTTTAGTAAACTGAGTCAACCTTTAACAAAAATTTTAAAGAAAGATGAGTTTTTATTAGGACAAGCTTGCAACAACATTCTTGTGAAACATTAAAAGCAAAGTTATGTGAAGAACCAATTTACCAGATTACCAATACCCAGATTTTTCTCAAACTTTTAATTTAACAACAGATGCTAGTAATTACTAATTACGCAATAGGTAGTATTTTGTCACAGGGGTCAGGATCGGATGATCTTGCAATCTTGTATAATTATACAATTATATTTTATATAATAATATTATCTTAATATAATATATAAATTACGTGTCACGTTGTTTGTCCGCGATGGACTCCTAAGCTACTTAACCGATTTAGATCAAACTTCGTAACTATCTGTAATTTGGTCCAACTTGAAAGATAGGATAGTTTTTTTTATTAGGATAGTTTATTTGTTTTATTTATGTAGAAAAGTTGGCGGTACGAAGTTCGCCGTGTCAGCTAGTAAATTTATAATATAATCTTTATAATGATGCGTTGTTTTTTACAAATTTTTTGCGGTTCGGCGGATTAAAGCAAAAGAATTTTGTTTTTGTTTAGATTTTTCTGCCGATTCTTCTCAGGTAATCTGCTTAACCGATGAAGACAATGGATTTCATTATAATATAGATTAAAACACCTTTTTGATAACGTTCTTTAAGGTATACCTAATATTAACAGCAAAAATACTTAAATGGATGAGTCCTTGATACATATTTAGCTATTT
This sequence comes from Oeneis ivallda, assembly GCA_029955525.1. Taxonomy (NCBI): domain Eukaryota; kingdom Metazoa; phylum Arthropoda; class Insecta; order Lepidoptera; family Nymphalidae; genus Oeneis; species Oeneis ivallda. The sequence goes on along the minus strand of JARPMR010000010.1, from coordinate 2,999,678 downwards.
AGTTGATTTCCCTGACACATTTTATTTCAATAGATTATAAATTAAAATGCGCCAGTATCGCGCCAGTATACGAAATGGGAATCAACTTAATACGCCAAAATTCAAGATTCAGCCAAATTAATTATTAATACATACCATTTCATCACTGCCCATAAGAAGCTTAAACACATTATCAAAAGTATATGTATAATGTATGTAAGTATATTATCTCTATTCATTAATAAATTTAAATGTGATGTACTTAAAGCTATATTTACAAAGTTAATGGCTAAATCATAAATTAGTTATTTGTATTTTAAATGTCTATCTCCAATGAAATTCATGAATCTTAAAATATTCTTTATGGTAGGCGTTCAGTTGTTTTTGTTTTTGTTTTTACTTTCTGGTGTGCATGTATTTATCAGGTATTTATCTAGTATATCTTATATCTACGAGTATCTACGGCCACGGCCCTTCAGCGCTCACATTAGTAATATGACTACTTTTCATCAGACTGCGCGGCGCAAAGGAGTGCTAATGTGTTTATCAGTCTATCTAAGTTTGTTCCCTTGTGGCACACTAGAGACCAAACGTGTTGGCCGATTTTGATAAGTGGCACGTCGCTAGATTCAACATGATAGCGCGAGTGTCAACAAGAACATAAAAATTTGAAAAATTCAAAATGGCGGATTTTTGACGCCATAATGTGGGGTCTTAAAAAAATTTTTTTCCTTCAAATCCTATTGAGTGTGGTATCAAATTAAAGGTTTTTTAAAGGTGATTACGAAAATATATTTTTAATTTTTTTTTTCTCATTTATAATAATTGATATTCTATAAAGCAGTCGGGTTTTTTTATTCTTTTTTAATATTTTGCTTGTTAGTTAATTTAATTAATTGTCCTTCAAGTGAAAGTTAACACTTCAATTATATTAATGGTGTAAGTGCAAGTTTATAAGTTTAAAAACTGTAACCCGACAAAGGAAATTTGATGTAAAATCCGTCACATTGATTTTTTTTCGTATTTATGTCTTTTTTATTGCACTAAATTAGAGCATGTTAAGAAATACGCTACACGGTGGGGTGGTGAAAAAAGTTACCAATACATAGCGCTAACGCTGAAATATTATTTGTACTAAAATAGTTTTTTTTAGTCGGGTACAAAAAAAATACACTATCGCATTTATAACATTAAGGATAAGTAAGCATAATAATATTTTGACAAAATTTTGTCGCTTTGAGTTCACGCGCGAATCGCTGGCAAAGTGGCGGCTGCCAGACGCGCGCGGGTGTAGAACGGGTATCGGAAGTAGCCTATTGAGATGCAACTGCACTTTTTAAATCTTAAAAGTAGGTACACTACTGGCAAATCGTTCTTAAGTTTTACACAAATACTGCCGTATTCCTTGGCAGTACGTAGGGATGTAGGTCTTCCAGTCGATGTCGGTTGGATCGCATGGGAATAGATGTCGATCTGATGGTGAGAGGGACTCAGAAAGTGCTTTCGTTCGTAGCGCAGATATGAACCAGTTGTTTGATGAGAAGTATTCCAAAGTATCGCGTATAAACACTACTTTGGACTGGATTTTGACATATCTGAAAAGAAATTTAGAATTTTTATTTATATTAAAGTGTTAACCTACACTTAACCTACAGAATAAATTTATAAACACATATCAAAAATTCCGAAGCCAGCGGGGTTCTAACCCACATCTCTTGGGAATCGCGCCCGTGTGTGTTAGCCACTTACACTATAGCCACGGTCGAACTACACTTCAGCATCGAAATTAGTGATATGTATCTTCAGAAATTTAGAAAATCATTTAGGTAATTTTTTTACAAGAATTATCAAAAAAAGGATTGTAATGTTTTCAGGGTTCATAAATGTATGTGAGTTTCCATATTCCACCATAACTAATTAAATCGACATATACATTACTGGATGTAGAAAAACTTTTATGAACGCTATTGTGAATGTCATGTATTATGTGTATTTTAAGATTATTTAAATAAATTTATTAATTAATTAAATGTACCTACCAACATCATAACGAGTGAAACTGGCTATAAATTAAAAAAAAAGTCAATAGGTATGTATTACTAAAATTAATACCGCAGAATTGCAGTATAAAACCTGCACATCTGAGAGTTCTCTATAATGTCCTCAAAGGTGTGTGAAGTCCATCAATTCGCATTGGGCCAGCGTGGTGGACTATGGCGTATGACCCTTCCCTGAGAGGAGACCTGCGCTCATTAGTGAGCCCTTGATGGGTTAATTAATTTAATCAAAATCTACTCAAAACTTAGTACTCACCTAGTCTTCTTTCCTGTAATTAATAAAAATACGTCTGCTATGTACGCCGGCAAGGTCAGGAAGAGCACTGTTAACATCAACACCACCCATTTGAAACGTGTGAAGTAAACCGTTGGCATTGGTATATCATCTGTAACAGAAATGTAGGGTTCGCTCGAAACTGCACTGTTATAAACGTACCTAAAAGTTTCACAAACTTTTAGGTACGCCCTCACTGACCAATAACCACTATCGGCTATTATAATAATTAATACGTACTATAAAATTAGTTAAAGAAGTATATATAGATTGCCCAAGCCATACATGAGGAAAACCTTATCCTACTAAATGTGAAAGTTTGTGAGGATGGACGTATGGATGTGTGTTACTCTTTCACGCCACAACGAATGAAACGATTTGGTGGAGTGGAGATAGCTCATACCCAGGATTAAAACATAGGCTACTTTTTATCCCGGGAAATTACAGAGTTCTCGCGAGATTTAAAAAGCCTTAATCCACACGGACGAAGTCGCGGGCATCATTTAGTAGTTATTTTACTAAACGTTGAGATGTAACCCGAATTACGCGGAGAACACATTTAAAACACCGTTAGAGCTATTTTGATGTGATTTTATCAAATTTTTTTATTTTGATTCAAGAATTAAAAAAATATGACGAACCAGAACGATAAAAAAAGATATTTTGTCTAAAATTAAATTGCTATGCTAGTACTAGTAAGTATAAGTACCTACATTGCTATCATACATCTGAGATCAATCACTTTCACCTTCACAATCTCAACCTTCCACTGCGCATAAGAGTTGCACGCTGTTACGTTTTCTCCTTTCTTCTACATGGAGTCGAAACTTGGACACTTATGGACACTTTGTCTAAACAGATCGAAGCTTTCGAAATTTGGGTTAATAAGTAGAACAATGTTGAGAATTTCGTGGGTTCAAGTTCAGCGTGTCAAAAACACGACTGTGCTGCAGAGGCTAGGCAAAGATCTTGAAACCCTTAAGACCATAAAAGTACGGAAGCTGGAGCACTTTGGCTGCTATGCTTAGGAATAACAAATACGACCGCGCCCAAGTAGCACACGAGGCTGCTTATCAGCAGAATAACGGATTTCTATCACGCTTAAAGCTGAATAAAAAAGCCGCATAAGGGCTGTATAGGGCCTTATACAGCTCTTTTAACTCTTAAATGGGCACAAATTATTCAGCCTTAAGTTCAAATAGCTGCTTAAGAGCTGAGTAGCAGCAAAATAACAGTGTTATAAAGGGTAACGACAGTCCTATGCTCTGAATATCGACTGAATAAAAGATCACAAGTTACTCTTTATTCAGAAAATATGTCACATGTACGCTCTACTTAATACATGTTTTAAACCGCGAAATGCTGCTTGCGGCCTGTGTAAAAGTGAACATAATATTTTGAAGTAGCTTTATTAATTAAGCAAATTAATAACCTATGGCTGTGGATAATATTCAATATTAATCCCTGTTAATTTTTTGTTTTACATTGACGTTGTTTTACATATTAATAAAAGAAAAATGATTGGGAATGTAATTTTACTGACATTATACATATACATATATTATCTAAGAAAATTTCAATGCGCCACGAAAATATTCGGTTTTTAATTAGTTTTGTGATATAAAAGCCGTGATGAAAACTTGAATAAAAAAATTTTAGTGCTTTGAAAAGAATTTTAAGATAAAACGTTATTATTATGATATCGGGAAGTAAAAACTAATGCAACACATTCCTAATTCATACACAAAACATCATAAAAGTTGAAAAATGAATCAGTATATTTATATAGGTTATACAATAAAATGATGGATTCATGTTAAACAGCGACGTGAATAGTTAAAACTTTTATATTCTGCAAAAGGTTGCCTAAAAGTTCACTAGTGTACTGTAATTCAGCAAAAAACTGAATAAAATTACACATGTTAACTGTATGCGGCTACATGGGCGCCGGCAGGGGGGTGCCAGGGGGTGCACTTGCACCCCTTGGGAATCTCGGGATCAACAGGAATTATTGAAATAAAAAGCCGTCTGTTGGTACCTATAAAATAAATTCATAATGAATAGTCAGAAATTTGTAAATGTCTCGAACATTCCGACTAAAATTTCATCTTTTTATTAACAACTAGCCGCGTGGATTTAGTTTTTAAAATCCCTCGTGAACACTTTGATTTTCCGGGATAAAAAGTAGCCTATGTCCTCAACTATAGTACCCATGCAAAAAATCACGTCGATCCGTGGCTGTGTTGTGGCGTGATTGAAGGACAAACCAACAAACAAACACACTTTCGCATTTATAATATTAGTATGATTAGAATATTAAATTGCATAGGAAAACACTGTAGCATTAAGTCCATACGATGTATTACATCCATACCTACTATGTAGTATGTAGGTATAATGATCGTTTGGCAAAATCTGACGCCTTTGGAGTAGTTTGACTTTGACAAAATAGGGCTATCCACGATGGCTATATACGATAAAGTACACTTGCCAGCTTAAGATGAGCCGTTCATTCAAAGTATCTTGTAGATTCCGGGGTTCAAGTTATTTGGACCTTATACTGAAGATCGTGATGTCTATAATTTTTGAACTACGAAATTGACGACCTTGAAATAATTACAGGACAATCTCTAAAGAACCTGCTTTCTAACAAAAAAAGAATGGATTAAATCGGAATACGCCTTAATGAATTACAGCGAAATACACATTTTGACTTTCATCCCCTCTCCCAAGGGAACCGTGCTGAATTTCGGGATAAAAAGTATCCTATATTATACCTCGTAGTATTACCTTAAATCGTGCCAAGTTTCATTTAAATCCGTCCAGTAGTTTCGGTGTATTCAGAGTTTCCACTTTATTTGTGTACAAGTCATATTTTAAAATGAGTATTTGATTTGAATATTAGTTTCAATTCGATGCCTTAAGATGGGTAGCCTAAGTATGTCACACTCTCTTTAACATTTCTGCGGTGGTGTCGTGTGATGCGGGTTGTTGCGTTCCCTAAAATATGGTTGAGCGAAGCAATGGCTGGGTCATGCGTCATGCTCGTGAACGGGTGCCACCAGCGGCAATGGGGCTACTTTCTGTCTGCCCGTCTTGACATGTGTTGAATTATAATTAGAAATAATTACGTATGCTTTTGTGGACCTTTCCCTCATTGTGGAAACTGCATACATAGAATATCTGTTAAGTATATTGTAAAAGTATTTTGAAAAGAGCAACTGCCGAGTTTCTTGCTGGTTCTTCTCGGCAGGAACGGCATTCCGAACCAGTGGTAGACTCATTGACGATTCAAAAGTACTTGTAAAAGTTTATTTGAATAAAAAACATTTCTATTCTATTCTATTCTATTCGTGATGCGCGGCCAAGATACAGACAGACAGACAGACAGACAGACAGACAGACAAAAAATTAAAAAAAAATTGTTTTGGCTTCAGTATCGATTATAGAGTGCCCTCAAACAAAAATTTTCAAAATATCTTCAATGTACAGAATTGGACCTGTTACAGTTTTATTATATTATAGATCATATACCTACCTACGGCAAAGAGAAAGATTGTAAGAAAACTAAAATCTGCACCACCTGGAAATTATTTCTGCCGGCGCCCATGTGCGGCTATAAGCTGTTTTCTTTACTTTTAATAGTTCACAAAGCTCTACTATTAGCCATAATGTGAACAATTAAACAGTTGTTATACAGACTGTTTAGGGATCCGTATTATTATGTCTAAAACCACCGCATAGGATAACTTCTAGTTCAAAATTGTCAAAGCGATATTATTTAGCACACCATTTTACGTGCGCCTACCCATTTTGTAATATAGGGCACCTTTCAAATTGGGTAGAAAGATATTAATATATAAATAGATAATATTATTTCTAAACTGTTCTTCATTCATTCATATATTTATAAAGCAATAAAATATACGTCGGTTATAATGTTAGATACTTTTATTCAGATAAAGTCTGATAAAAGGTACTTATGTGAACCATTATAAAGTAGAAGCCGTTAATTCGATACACTAGTGAGTCTTTTTAGCAGCTGCGAGGCATCTAGTGATGGTTTAAACAGCCGCTATGCAGACACTATCAATGACAGTATAAAGGCTGATTAGCGGTAGACATATTCAGCAATAGGCTGTAATGGGCCACAAATCATCCATTATACAGCTTTTAACTTCATAATAGTTCACAAGTGCCCCTTTAATAAGTCAGTGTAATAGGAGTTCACAAATCTCCCTTCACCTTCAAAATCACCTTCTTATACAGCATTTGGCGTAATTTTATCCACTAAACAGCTCTTACTACGGTTAAGGCATTAGAAAATGTTAAAAGCTGAATAGAGTCGTTGAAAATATACCTTTATACCACTCTTAGCGTATTAATGGTAGTTTTGTCGGTCTTAATCAGCCTTAATGCAGCTCTTAATCAGCCTAAGCTGTTTAAATATCACTGACTGCTATTATGTAGCTGTAGGATCACCAGTGTACTCTTAAAAGAGTCATACGCATAGAGTTTCCAATAGGTCTGAAAGTGAGTATTTATACAGCTATCTGTGCTACTTGGGCGGTAACGCCAAAGCATTGATAGTGCCTCTAGTGCTACAAATGTTCATGGGCGGCGTAATCGCTTAACATAAGGTGACTTCCTATTCGTTTGCTCGATATTCTTATAAAAAAAACGACCTCCTGCAGCTCATTATCCAAGGAAAGCTGGCTGAAGACCACCTGGTCGGAAAAGAACATCGTGGCTTAAAAACCTACACCAGTAGTACGGGAAAGTACCTGATCATTGTTCCATGCAGCAGCGTCCGAGGTGCTGATAGCCCTAATGGTTGCCAACCTCCGATAGGAGCCGGCACTAGGAGAAGAAGAAGATTATCTGCTAGTACCTAGTACGCTTGACTGAATATGAAACTAGCTCTTGAACGCGACTACGCCAGACTTAAATATGTCCCAGCTGACGATAGTGCCGACAAGAGGCCAATTTTTAACCGACTTCAAAAAACACAAAAGAGGAGGTTCTCAATTCGACGCGTTTTTTTTGTCGTTGTTACTCCATATCTCCGTCAAATCTTAACCGATTTCAATATTTTTTTTTATTTGAAAGGGTGTATCTGCAGGTAGGTCCCAATGAAATTTAGTGAAGATTTGATGAATATCTTCGGAGATGGAGGAAGGAACTCCTCAATGAATGAGAGGAAATCGCTCGCGATCAGAGTATGTATAGACTTTTAACCATGCCTAGTACATAACATACATACATAAGCTAAATTTCTATTTATCATCTTATTTTTATAAGCTTTTATTAATCTTGCAATGTATGTTTAGGTCTAGCCTTGCAAGATGTATAATTAGAACCATTACCGGTTTCCGATTGAGCTGAAAATGTGCATGTACATGTAAATCGGATTACAATGCAATATTATTGTAACATGGAGCTGATCTGATGATGGAGGCGGAAGATGGCTATGGGAATTCTGTAGTAAAACGATGTAACACCATGGAGTTCGGGCTCGTTCGATTCGTCTTGAGAAGTACTCTGGTTCTAGATAATATCCAGGGTCTGATGATGAAGCTGAACAGTGGTTATGAGCACTCTGTAATGAAACTACGTAACCATGTTTAGTTTGGGCTCGTTTCATTCTTATTGATAAGTAGTCTTAAATGATATCCATGGAATGACCCTGATGATGAAACTGAAACTGCAGCCAGGATATATGCAGCATACTAGTACAGTCTTGAAAAAATAATAGCAGATATGGCGTGTTTGGATTCGTTTTGATCAGTATTTGATTTTACATAGAATGCAATGAGCTGATGAGCTGATGCTGCAGCCAGGATATCTAGCACACTAGTACACTCTTGAAAAGCACATACCGTCAGGTTGGTCCCTTTTAAATCGGTGAAGATATGATGCATATTTTCGGTGATTGAGAATAGAAACAAATCTCGCGATCAGAAAATGTGTAGATTTGTCCTATGCTACACTAAAAAGCTAAAAATAACAATATATAAAAATTCTTTTAAAAAAACCGACTTCAAACGGCACTGAAAAGTATAAAATAAAGCGAGCCTCAATAGAACTATGAAACTGCAACGCTAGTCCGACTTCAACATACCTGTACCAAGTACTATTTATTATATTCTGTGCCTGGACCTATAAACTAAAATAATGGCTAGCGTGGCGCATTCGTTTCATCGTTTCTATTTAGGCCCGCCCGACTTCAACATACGTGTGCAAACTGAGGTTATTTTATACTTTTCAGTGCCGTTTGAAGTCGGTTTTTTTTAAAGAATTTTTATCGACCGAGCGAAGCGAAGGTCTTTGAGTTAACTAGGGCGATTTGCACTTGTCCGTCCGTCCGTCCGTCCGTCCGTCCGTCTGTCAGAGCCTTATAACTTTTGAATTACTGAACGTAATTACTTCAAATTTAGATATAATATGTAAACCGATGGCCTCCAGCCGAAAATGGCTTAAAAAGTTATAAAAATCTTTATTTCAGGGGGGCTCTCATAGAAGCGAATGCGAAGTAAAAAAAAAAACATCGCGTTACATAAAATTGTTACGTATCATTTTAAAGATAATTTTGAACTGAGTACAAAAATATTTTTTTTTTAATTTTTCCCTTAAAATTGACGAAATGGGGGGCTTTCAAAGTGGCGATTTTATACGCTCGCTTGAAGACGCTCTCTAGAAAAATCCGCTATGGATTTTCAAACTGATTTTATGTTTTTAGGTCACTTATATCCTGTACTTGAACAACAAATACTAAAATTATATGAATATTATAAAGAAACGAGATTATTTAATTTTTAATGGGCGTCAGTAATTCATATAGCATCAACATAGCTTCACAATAATGCTAATAGATGGCGCAGTCAGTAACTATTCCCATGGAACTACGAGTTAAATTCAATGTTTGATAAATAATTCAATGTTTTCACTAACGTTCCCTAACCTTTACGGGCTACCTATAAGTTAGGTGATTGATGTTTTCTGTCAACTTATTTATCACGATCCTGTACGGGACACCTAAAAGGATATTGGGACGGATGTTAGGACTTAGGATTGTATTTAGGAGCTACCTACGTTAAGAGACTCCTACTTAGGGGATGATTTAGGTATGTTTGGTGAAAACGGGCATAATAATAATGTCAGTTTTGGTTATCATGTATCGATTGAATGAATAATCATGGGATACCGTTACCGCGAGGTCTCAGTTCGGGGCGAACCACTAGTATATTATTATTTAATAATAAATTAAAAAAAATTGGAATACTTACAAAATTTGTGTTTATTACTGTCAGCAATGACGAGTTCCGCACAGTGACCGATTCTCAAAGGATTGTCGCCGCTCGTACTGCTGTTATATACGTCGACTTTCTTTGAACTGAAAAACAAAGTTTACCGACTTGTTACAAGTTAGGATTATTAGGAATGATTGATCGATCCTTTTGTTCGTTTCGTTCCCTCTAGTTTTGTCTGAACTTAAAAGCAGAACAGGCTACGCGTAAAATATAATATAGCATAATCTATTTATATTCGTACATACAAGCGATATACTTTAACACACTCACAGACTAATCAGTTATAAAGCCTATAAACTTGTTTGAAAGGTGGAATTCCTTCTAGGGTGTAGGCATCAGCCATATCGAATTTGACAAAATCTACTCTGAGGGGGATATAATATAGTAGTTGGAAAGTTGTGAAAGTCCCATGTTCAAGAGACATGAAACTCGGCATTTTGTTAATTAGTTTTTTGATGAAGACGGATAGTTTGTTCTTGGATTAATAACTACATCGTCCCATCTATGAAAGTTTAATAAACCAAAGCCATATTGCTGTTAGTGACAGTTGTCTTTGCATAGACTTAACTCTCTCAACAGCGCCACCGACCAAGTAACACCTCTTGCCTTGCTCTTAAGTTTCTTGTACTACATTATAAACACGTGATTTAATCCTTAATATCCCTTAATACCCATCAATTTTGAATCATAAAAAGTATCATTAAGCCATTTAAAAAAATTGGCTCTTGAGGAAACTCATCATCATCATCATTAGCAACCCATCAACGGCTCACTACTGAGCGCAGGTCTCCTCTCAGAGAAGGTTTATAGGCCATAAGTCCACCACGCTGGCCCAATGTGAATTGGCGGACTTCACACACCTTCGAGAACATTATGAAGAACTCTCAGATGTGCAGGTTTTCTTCATGATGTTTTCCTTCACCGTTGAAGCAAGTGATATTTGATTGCTTAAACGCACTTAACTACGAAAAGTCCGAATAGGAGCCCACAGTCCTAACCACTAGGCTAACTGCTTCTTGAGGAAACTAAAGGGGAAAATTTATAAGATGGTTGTAAGACCTGTCTTATGTATGGTTCAAAATGTTGGGCGGTAAAAGGGACGAATATCAGAAGAGTACATGTGACTGAAATGCGTATGTTAAGATGGATGTGCGGCGTGACAAGATAAGGAATGAATATATAAGAGGTAGTCTGAAATTAGCGTCAGTGATAGATAAGATGAGGAGTAATAGGCTGGCGTGGTATGCCGTATGGCATGTAATGCGTGGGAACTAAACCATATTTCTAGAAGAATGTTGAATATGCAAGTAGAAGGACAAAAGAATAGAGGAAGACCTAAGAAACGATGGTGAAAGGGAATATGCGTGTAAGAGGAGTGGATGATGAGTTGACGAATGACAGAAGCGAGTGGAAGGAAAAGACGTGTTGTGCCGATCTACATAGCGTGGGAAAAGGACAAGAGTATGATGAGGAAACTCTCGTTACTCCCGTAGAAACTCGATTAGAAAAACCTCAATCCTTACTACGCGGACATAATCGCGGCCATCTTATAGATAATATTATAATATTATATTAATATATATATATAGCTGCTCGTGCACTGACTCACTCATTGATCACCTCTCCTGTAAAATTTTTGTATGATATTTTTTTTTCACCGATGGTTTCGAATAGAAGAAAAAAAATCATTCGGAGGAAAAATATGGAGAGTTGATGATTGAGTGTTTCGGAGACGGGCGAGGAGCACGGCCAGGGTATTGAAGATAGGTGGGCGGTGCTCGAACAAAAGTCACTCGAAACCTCATTCAATTGCCAGCGAGTTGAAAAAAAATCCAAAATAGCGTATTCAAGATGGCGGCCATACAAATTTCGTCGGTGTCTATCTCGGAGAGTATAAAAGATGGAAGAGTGGTTTCTTGGCAAAAGATGATCAGGACCCGAAGGTCTATTTGACGAATAGAAAAAAAAACAAGATTGTGGATTTTTTTTTCCATGTGGGTGAGGAGCACGGCCAGGGTATTGAAGATAAGTGGGAGGTGCTCAAACAAAAAATACTCAAAACCTCAGTCAATTGGCAGTGAGCTGAAAAAAAAGTTGAAAATGGTGGATTCAAGATGGCGGCCATACCAATTTCATCGGCATCTATCTCGGCGAGTATAGAAGATGGAAGAGTGTTTTCTTCGAAAAACTTGATCAGAACCCGTAGGTCTACGTCTTGGTGAATAGAAAAAAAATTCAAGGTGGCGGAATTTATTTTTGTGTACAAACTATGCAAGACGAAGGCTCCTTTTCAAAATTTGTTTTTATGGAAGAATTCTCATCCTGACAAATGATTCGGAGAAAAAAATATGGAAAGTAATGCTGATCGAGGATTTGGAAGATAGGTGAGGAGCATGGCCAGGGTATTTAAGATAGGTGGGGGCTGCTCAAATAAAAAATACTCGAAACATCATCCAATTGGCAGTGAGCTGAAAAAATATTCAAAATGGCGTATGCAAGATGGCAACTATAAGAATGTCATAAGTGTCTATCTCAGGGAGTTTAAAAGATGGAAGAGTGATTTTTGATAGAAAATGATAAAGACCTGTAAGTCTACTTGACCTGTAAGACTAGAAGCTGAGAACTATGCAAGACTTTGATACGGTTCCTTTTCAAAATTTTGTTTTTATAGAAGAATTCTCATTCTGACAAGCGCGCGCGCCCTACTAGTAATATTATAAAGGTAATATTATAATTTGTGAAAAATTACCTTTTGCATCTGGCCGCTGCTACTATAATTAGGTTCGATACGTAGTCCACAGGAACGAGATCTATACTGTCATCGGGTTGGGAGAGGATGAACCTTTGGTAACCTTTCATGATTGTAAAGAAGAGTGCCGACGCACCGAACCAATTGTCAATCCATCCGACCATCGGCTCTGTTTTGCTTGAGGATACTGAAAACACATAAATAAAATATAACTAAACATACATCATCAGCAACCCATCAACGGCTCACTACTGAGCGCAGGTCTCCTCTCAGAGCAGGGTTAAAGGCTATCCATATCCAAGGCATTTCCACCACGCTGGCCCAATGCGAATGGGCAGACTTTACACACGTTTGAGACCCTTATGGAGAACTATAAGACGTGCAGGCTTCCTCACGATGTTTTCCTTTACCTTTGGGGAATGTGAAATTTAATAAAATTGCATTAGCTCACATAACTCTGAAAAGTCAGAAATGCGTACCGAACCTGCAACCCTCTGATTAGGAGACCGCAGTCCTAACCACTAGACTGTCACTGCTCTAAATTGGATGAACAATAATATTATTATTTTACGAGTAAGTACGTAGTAAGGATGTATAAACTAGGACTATACAAAATTAATTAAGATTATTTTATTAGTTTAACATTACCTACCTATGGAAGGTCTTATTATAACTGCAGGTATGTGGCCGTGATTGTCCGCAACCAGATTTTCTGCCAAGGCTTTTGTGAACGTATATGTATTGGGTCTACCATCTGAAACGATAGAAAAGAATAAAAATTGTATAAATAAAATTTGATGAAGTTGTTAGTAGCTAGATCTAGATGGCGCCAGCTGTATCACATTGGTTCACATGAATATAAATATTTTTATCTAAGGTAGTAAGAAATGTTTATGTTAATAATTGAGTCCATTCAGTCTATTCTCCATAATATAGGCCTACTTTGGCCAACCCAACAAGCCAGGCGGTTGCACCCACATAGAGGGGACAAAGCTATGAAGATGTTCGCCCTTAGGAGCGCGAGTGCTCCTCACTTCTCTTATGTTAATATTAGTTCTGTTAGGCGCGCTTGCAAAAACGTCGTAACCCAGAGTTAGCTACTAGCTCTGGATATAAAAGACAGATTTGACAGATTTCGTTTAAAGCTTCTGTCAAAATTACAAATTTATACCTGGGTTAACTAACCCGGCGTCTCTGCAAGCGGGCCTTAGTTCTGTTAGCTCTGTTAGCTCTGTTAGTACTGTTAGTTCTGTTAGTTCCTTTAGTTCCGTTAGTTTGGTTAGTTTCATTAGTTCCGTTAGTTTGGTTAGTTTCATTAGTTCCGTTAGTTCCATTAGTTTAGTTATATCTAGGCCCTTGTATAGGTGCTACATTTGAGCACAGTGGAAATAAAAACTGTTGATAAATAATGTATGTACTTACTTATTAATTCTTTAACTTGTTTATCACTTAGGCCGATTTCGAGCAACTTCTTCACTTCATTCAATGAAGCAGGCGCGGGATACACAATTTCTTCAATAAGTTTTCGGTCTGTGTTTGAATATGCCGTGGACACATAAACAAAGGCCTGTAAGAATTACGTCAACTTTTTCAAACAAGTCATAATGACATTAAACATAACAAACACTACAATACTCAAAGGCAATACACAATATAGGCGCTGATTATGAAAATTATTAAATAGGTATAAGTTAATAGTATACGTAGCTTTCATTTGTTTGGTTGACCTATGACCTACTCGTATATTAATATAGGGAAATATACTTAATATCGATCATTTTGTGCAACACTTTTTTGTTTCAACTCAAAAATCCCGATTAGGTATGCAAAAAACGTGCCTATAGGTTTATCCTTCAGGTGGAAGACAAGGGTCTGCCCGCGAAATTCAAATTTAATTTGGTTTTTCGGCAATTTGTAAACTAATACGACAAAGTAGGCTTATGGCCTTCAAATTGCGCCAGTGGAATTATCATATTCACAGGTTTACATAAAAATCTTTACTTGAAAGTGACCAGTTTAAGAAATTAATCAAAATACTGAGTTGGACGTGAGTTACTCACAAATTAGTCGATATTTTGATGAATTTCTTAAACTGGACACTTTCAAGTAAAGATTTTTATATAAACCTGTGAAGATGATACTGCCATTGTCGCAATTAGAATGCCATAAGCCTACTTTGTCGTATTAGTTTACAAATTGCGAAAAACCAAATTAAATTTGTATTTCGCGGGCAGAACCGTGGCTTCCACCATAAATGAGTTTAAATCTTAGTTTTTAAAATTTTTTATAGTAGAGTTTTCTGTGAGTTTACTTTTCAGCTAATGTTGTTTCCATAGAGTGAAATGCCGATTTTTCTACATTATTAGTAAAAATATTAGGTACCTACTTAACTGACACTGTACCTACTAACATTGTGCCATCAGTGAGCCAAAAGTTAAAGATGGCAGAGGACAGAGGCATGTAGAAGACAATATAAGTGACCTATAACCTTTAACTGTAAGCAGTGATAGCCTAGTGGTTAGGACTGTGGTCTCCTATTCGGGGAGTCGCAGGTTCGATCCCGGGTACGCACCTCTGACTTTTCAGAGTCAAGTGCGTTTAAGCAATTAAATATCACTTGCTTCAACGGTGAAGGAAAACATCGTGAGGAAACCTGCACACCTAAGAGTTCTTCATAATGTTCTTGAAGGTGTGTGAAGTCCGCCAATTCGCATTGGGCCAGCGTGGTGGACTATGGCCTAAAATCCTACTCTGAGAGGAGACCTGCGCTCAGTAGTGAGCCGTTGATGGGTTGCTAATGATGATGATGATAACCTATAACTAGCAGTAGAATTTAATCGGTTGAAGAAGAAGAAGAAGATAGGAAATAATCTCACCTTAATATTCTTCATACGTTTGCTGAGGTTCAGGACACGGCCGGTGCCAGCGACGTTCACGTTCATGGCCTGCTCGAACGGTTCATTGAACTTTATCGTCGCCGCCACGTGGTATACTATGGACACCTGAAAACGTGATTTGTGTGTGACCATGACGTGTATTGCTGATGTATGTGTGTCTGACCATAGGGTTGCTGATGATGATGATGATGATGATGATGATGATGTGTATTACACAGGGTGTAACAGAAAGGCTAACGACAAAATGAAAACTAACCTTCTCCGCCAAAAGTTCTTCATCGCCTGGCTTCATGCCGAGCTGAGGCTCAGATATATCGCCCACTATTGGCACTATTTTGTCAAATGCCTGCGGTTTTTCTTCTTTTAATCTTGAGAATAACTGGAATTAATTTTATTACTTGACTAATAACAATTTTCAGAAATACAATTATTAGAAACATAAAACGCCAATACAACATATACCTAAACATTATTATTTTATAATTTTACTAGCTGCTTCGGCGAACTTCGTACCGCCAACTTACCTATATAAATAAACAAATAACTACTAAAACTATCCTATCTTTCAAGTTGGACCAAATTACAGATAGTTACGAAGTTTGATCAAAATCGGTTAAATAATTTAGGAGTCCATCGCGGACAAACAACGTGACACGTAATTTATATAATTTATTAAGAAGATATAAAAAAATATTTTTAAAAAACCGATTTCAAACAGTGGCGAGGGTTCGCCACTATATATAACTTATTGTTGATTTTTAGGGTTCCGTACCCAAAGGGTGCCAACGGGACCCTATTACTAAGCCTCCGCTGTCCGTCCGTCCGTCCGTCCGTCTGTCAGTGGGCTGTATCTCGTAAACCGTAATAGGTAGACAGTTGAAATTTTCACTTATTGTGTATTTCTATTGCCGCTATAACAACAAATAATAAAAATTAAATTAAATTAAAAAATAAAGGGGGCTCCCATACGTGGAAAAGGAGTCGAAATAAATTTTATTTTTTTACTCTGGCATGTGGGGTGTCATTGTCTAGATCTCGTTAAGTGGAGCTCAAATATATATTTTATTATTTTTTAGCTACAAAAATGAAGAAATGGAAGGCTGTCAAAGTTTCCGGTTTTAGACCAATTTTGTTAGGGGGTCTATCTCAAAAACTAAACTAGTTAGGAATTTGAAATTTCGGTATATTATATATATAGTACATATAGTGTATTTAAACAACAAATACTGAAAACACCGATTTATAATGCGGTTTGTAAGTTGTGACAAAAACAAACGAGCATTTTTCCCCCATATACTAATTTAGTACTTTCTAAGAACTAAGATATCTAAATATGTATCTACTTTTATCAATGTCCTTGTGTATTAGAAGGTCATTGAGTTTATCATAAAAATTATTTGGTCATATGTACGGAACCCTAAAAGAGCGAGGACCGACTCGCACTTGGCCGATTTTTTAAAAACCGCGTGACCGATTTCGATAAAATTTAAATCGGACCACCTGGGAAGTATAACCCTTTGAAAAAAAAGAATTTTCCAAATCGGTTCAAGCATCTTCGAGTTTTCGGTGAACATACATAAAAAAATAAGATTTCTCCTTTTTTGAAGTCAGTTAAAAATAGGGTAAGAGTGGCGCGTCGGTTTTGTAGTTTCTTTTTAACCGACAACACAGCAAAGCCAAAAGAATGTTTACGATTTTAACATTGTATGTATTGGATGTATATGTATGATGTATGTGGCTATTTACGTTCCATCATAGCGCCTAAACTACTGAACCGATTTTCATGAATGAGGTGGCAATCGATTCGTTATTATGGTCCGAGTGGTAAAAAAAGGGTCTGAATTGAGAGCTGCCCCTTTCAAAGACGATAAAAAAAATTAATTAAGTGGCACTCGGGGACTGCCGCGGTAAAGCTATTGCATAGCATTTTTTATCAACTTATGCAATTATAATATTTATGCAATATTTTTTTTTTCATAATAAAAATTATGCAAAAAAATAATTGAAAGACAAACAAACAAGAAAAGCGCACTATCAGTACTTCGCGAGTGAGATTCGAACCTGCGACATCGTAAAGAAAGCGGCCGCTCGCCCACTGCGCCAAACAGAGCTACTTGTGTACCTCTAAAATGTTGAACGCTTACTGAACGACGGTGTTAGGTTTATTTTCGTTACGGAGTTTCTTGATTCGGTCGCCGCGCTCAAATTGTTTGTCCTAGTTCAAAGCCCTCGATAAAAGCTATGCAATAGCTTAAAAACTCACTTGCTGTTCCAATATTTTCTGCACCCGCTGCTGCGCCGTGGCGCCTTGCTTCTCCCGCACTAAGAGGTAAATCTTATCTATCCCGGGGCAGCTGTACAGTAACTTCTCAAGCAGAACCTGTTATTATATAAAAAACACCATTACTAAAGTTACTTCCTAGTATAGTTCTTGCAATTTACGAGGGCGACTGACTTATGGTTGTGTGTGTGTCGTATCTGCATAAGTGTGAGCGAGCGCAATTCTCGCGCCTGCCCGCTCCCACCTAGGCTTTGACAGGCACGCACACTTATGCAATGTGCATGTGCACGAAGTAACCACGAGTAAAGCTCACTCACTCACAACAGGATTCATACAATCAGGGAGAGAACCGGCAGTCTAAAGTGAATTTTATCTATGGCGTTACGCTGTCGCTAAGGATGATTATACGAGTCTGCCCGTGAAATTCAAATTTAATTTGGTTTTTCGCAATTTGTAAACTAATAAACCACCACCACATAATTTCTTAAACCAGTTTAAGAAATTAATCAAGATATCAACTAATTTGTGAGTAACTCACGTCCAACTCAGTATTTTGATTAATTTCTTAAACTGGTCACTTTCAAGTAAAGATTTTTTCTCAAATTTGCTCGGAAATCGCTTCTTTATTTAAAAAAAACGAAACGTCAATTGGCTCATTGCTGGCGTGGCGCCAGCAATTACGTAACAGGACAATAATGTAAATTGCTGGACAGGTACGAGGTTTTTAAAATGTACACTTTCATCTATTAGGTGTTTCCCCTCCGTGATTAGGTGTTTTAAATGTGCATTTCTTTCGCTGAGTTATACAATTTAAAAAAATAAGAATGATTTTTTTTTAAATGGAACAAAAAGAGCGTGGTTTAATTGGAGGTTTTGTTGTTTCCTCGCAAATTAGAGAAAAGTACTATATAAGCCTCGGCCGAAATAGCAATTCATGGCCTCGTTTACTTAAAAAGGCCTCGGTTAGCGTCTCGTCCTTTTAAAATCACTTGGAAGTTCCAATGTTACTCGTCCATAAATTGCTTTATTCCGAGCCTCGACAATAATTGTAACTATTATTATGTAAACCTGTGAAGATGATAATTCCACTGGCGCAATTAGAATGCCATAAGCCAACTTTGTCGTATTAGTTTACAAATTGCGAAAAACCAAATTAAATTTGAATTTCGCGGGCAGAACTGTGTCTTCCACCTTAAACACTTTTAAAATTGCATTACGTGCTGCATAACAAAATTAGACTTTGATGGATAGCTGAGACCAATCTCAGGGTTGTTGTATAATGTTTGCCAATACGATAGAGGCGACTTGAAATACAATATGAAATCGACGTAGAATTCCTAAATGGAAATAAATCGCCCCATTCCCGCCGGTGGAACTCGTTCACGAGCATAAGGCATGAACCAGCCTGTTTAATATTTATTAAAAACTCTTTCGGGCGACAATAATATTGGCACACTACACACATAACATAAAAACATTCTTGACATTACATTATGACAAATAAAAAAGAATTATAATATGTAATGATATTTTGCGGTGCGGGGTTAATATTATCTAATAAAAACGTGCTAGAAAAGAATAAAGAGAAAAAAGTGCTGGATTGAACATTGATCGCGGTGCCGCGAAGAGCGGAACAACAAGTTGGGGGTGAGCCTAGTATAACATATATATTTAGTATATTTTATTACAGAGTACACGGAACCACATCCACCCTGCAACAGGCAGCGGGCCAGCCAAGCGGCACTTTATAAATATAAAAAACACAGCCCTTGCTTAATTCTACCATATTTGAGGGAACGTAGCAACAAGTATGATGACGGATATTACATCCTACTTTCAGTAGTCGGGTAAGGGTTACAGTTTTGAAACTTTTTAATCCGTGTAGCTCACCTTTCCAAGGAATCCTGTGCCCCCCGTCATGAAAACAGATTGCCCCTCGTAGCATTCCGCTATAGACTGGTACATCTTGCCGGCTGCTGTTGAAACCAGTGTCTGTGAAACAAGAGTTAGTTTTATTTTACTTTACTTACTGTGAAACAGGAGTTACATTTGAAATTCTAAAGTTCAATTTATAATTTGTCTTATGTCGTAATCATCATTACCAACCAATCATCGGCTCACTACTGAGCAAGGTCTCCTCTCAGAGAAGAGTTATAGGCCATAGTCCACCATGCTGGCCCAATGAGAATTGGCGGACTTCACAGTCACACACCTTCGAGAACATTATGGGGAACTCTCAGGTGTGCAGGTTTCCTCGCGATGTTTTCCTTCACCGTTGAAGCAAGTGATATTTAATTTCTTAAACGCACTTAACTTCGAAAAGTCAGAGGTGCGTACCCGGGATCGAACCTGCGACCCCCCGAATAAGACACCACAGTCGTAACCACTAGGCTATCACTGCTTGGTCCAACCAAACAAATGGTTTGTTTGTGTTTGGTGGTTTTTGTTGGTGGTTGGTGGTCCAAACCATGGTTGGTCTCACCCAATTATTTATGTATTTGCCATGTTTGTCCAATTGACAAGTGTCTAATTTGTTTTTGTCCAATATCCAGGTTTGTCTAATTGTTTGACCAATGTGACATGTAATTTCTACAATATGACTCACACTTTTATTTATTTTCTTTGACAGCTCTACTTATCAACCAACAACGGAGTAAAAATTACAATTAAGGACCACCAACGTAAAATAAGTGTTATCCGAGCGTTTTGATTTAAAGCATTTGAGCGTTTCAGAAAGCTCAATTTATTCGTCGGTTTTGCGTCACTCGATTTTTTTTTTTATTCGATGACAAGCTAGTCCTTGACTGCGATCTCACCTGATGGTAAGTGACGATGCAGTCTAAGATGGTAGCGGGCTAACTTGGAAGGAGTATGGCAGTGAACATTCAACCCATACCCCTAATTGGTTTCTACACGCCATCGTGCCGGAACGCTAAATCGCTTGGCGGCACGTCTTCAAACGGTAGGGTGGTAACTAGCCGCGGCCAAAGCCTCCCACCAGACCAGACCAGAGACAATTCAGAAATTATAAATTCCCAAATTGACCCCGCCGGGAATCGAACCCGAGACCTCTGAGTTATAAGGCAACAGCGCTCACCACTGAGCCAGGGAGGTCGTCAAAAATTGGTGAAATTGGCAATCTCATTTGATAATTAAGTAAAATGTTCCGAGCATAGTCCTTCGTCATTTATTCGGACCGGACCATCAAGGCGAGAGGAAGACAAAGGATAGACACGTTCGAGATGTGGTGCTGGAGGCGCATGTTGAGAGTTCCTTGGACAGCCAAGCGCACAAACGTGTCTATCCTGACACAGCTAGGAGTAAAAACGCGACTCTCCTCTATATGTTATAACAATAGGAGAGCAGGTGTTGCAACGCCTGCTCTCCTATTTCGGGCACATCATGCGACGTGGGTATGATAGTCTAGAAAAACTTATTGTGACGGGCAACACCGAAGGCAAAAGAGAAGAGAGGCCGCTCACCAACCAGATGGACAGACCAGCTAAGGGAGTTTTCAAGTTATATCAACGAAACTTGGTATTTTGGCTCTTGATTAAAAATAAAGAAGTACGTATTTTACAATTCTATAAAATTCTACCACCGAAGGGGTAAAACAGGGGTTGTTAGTTTGTATGAAAGTCCGTCATTTTGTAAGTTTATCTATGAAACTTTGTATTTGGGCTTTCAATTAAAAACAAAGAACTACGTCTTACCTAAACTTGGTATTTTTGCTCTTGATTAAAAATAACGAAAGACATATTTTACGTTTTTTCGAAAAGTCTACCCCCGAGGGGTAAAATTGAGGTTAATAATTTGTATGAAAGTCCGTCTTTTTCAATTTTCAATGTTTATGAAACTTGCTATTTGGATTTAAAATTAAAAACAAAAAGTATGTTTCACAGTTTTTGAAAATTCTTCCCCCAAATGGGTTAAATAGGGGTTGAATTTTTGTACGATAGTCCTTTATTTTTGAAGTTATTTTTCAAGTTATGTTTATGAAACTTGGTAATTTGGCTCTTGATTAAAAATTAAGAAGTATGTAGGTACGTATATTACATTTTCTCAAAATTCTGCCCCCGAAGGTATAAAATAGGGGTTGATATTTTGTATGAAACTCCGTCATTTTTTAAGTTCTCTCTATGAATCTTTGTATTTGGGCTATCAATTAAAAAAAAGAAGTACATCTTTCACAGTTTTTGAAAATTCTACCTCCAAAGAAGTTAAATAGGGGTTTAAATGTTTGTATGATAATCCTTCATTTTTGAAGTTATTTTTCAAGTTATTTTTACGAAACTTGGTATTTTGGCTCTTGATTAAAAATTAAGAAGTCCATATTTCACAATTTTCGAATATTCTCCCCGGCAAAGGGAAAAAATATGCGTTGATAGTTTGTATGAAAGTCCGTCATTTTTTAAGTTCTATCTATGAAACTTTGTATTTGGGCTTTCGATTAAAAAGAAAAAACTACGTCTTTCACAGTTTTTGAAAATTATTCCCCCAATTGGGTTAAATAGGGGTTGATAGTTTGTATGAAAGTCCTTCATTTTTGAAGTTATTTTTCAAGTTATGTGTATGAAACTTGGTATTTTTTGCTCTTGATTAAAAATTAAGAAGTAAGTATTTCACAGTTTTTGAAAATTTTATTGCCAAAGGGGTTAATTAGGTGGTTGAAAGTTTATAATATGAAAGTCCATAATTTTTCTAGTTAGTTACATCGAGCAACGGATCTACGTGATACTTTCATGGGTATGGTTGGTAGACCTGCAGTGTCACAGGTTACTTTTATCCCGATAAAACCAGGAGGTCCCACGCATTTTAAAAGAACCTAATTCCGCGCGGACGAAGTCGCGAGGGCAACAGCTAGTAATAAAATAAAATGTCAAATCAAGAAACCCTAGCTTTCACATATTTGGGTCACTGATTAATTTTAATGTCATTGACAGTTAAATTTTGATATAGATGATTTTATTAACGCAACAGATAATCGCAAGTATATCATTAAGGTCGTTTGCGATTATCGAAAATCTGTCTAGACAAGTTACTATAATTGCATCAATATATTTTCGCACCCCTACTAATATTATAAATGCGAAGGTGTGTTTGTTGGTTTGTTGGTTTGTCCGTCAGTCACGCAGCAATAGAGCAACGGATTGACATGATTTTTTGCATAGAGAAAGTTTATGAGCGGGAGAGTGGCATAGGCTACTTTTTATCCCGAACAACTGCAGTTACTATGGGAAGATACGCGTATGCTCACGTTAACGCATGCTTACTTGCTTGCATGCTTGCTTGAGCTTATAATTGCATCAATATATTTTACCATCCCTGCTAATATTATAAATGCGAAGGTGTGTTTGTTGGTTTGTTGGCTTGTCCTTCAATCATTTGAAGATTGACATGATTTTCAAGATTGATATGATTTTTTGCATAGAGAAAGTTTATGGGCCGGAGAGTGACATAGGCTACTTTTTAACCCTAAAAAATGCACAGTTGTTATGGTAAGATACGCTTACGCTTACGTTTGTCCTTCAATCACGCAGCAACAGAGCAACGGATCGACATAAATTTTTTGCATAGAGATTTTATCCGGAAAAAATGCACAGTTCCTATGCGAAGATACGCTTATGCTCACGTTAACGCATGCTTACTTACTTGCATGCTTGCCTGAGCATGCTTGCTTAGGATTACAAAAACTGATGCTTGAAAGCTTGAGTTTTTTGAAACCGATGCTAGCTTGCTTGCTTGGAATTTTAAAAACCAATGCTTGCTTGCTTGCTTTCTTGCTTGGGATTTTAAAAAACAATATTTTTTTTTTTTTTTTTTGGAGGATAGGCATGCGCTTGACGACAATCAATGCTGGACAGCACTGATGAGGTCTAGGTTGGAGCGCGCTTGCCTAGAAAATGCCTATTCACTCTTGCCTTGAAGGTACTGAGGTTATACGTGGCCGGAAACACAGAAGTTGGAAGTGCGTTCCACACCTTAGCGGTTCGATTCAGAAACGTTGAACAGAAGCGTTTCGTGCGAGCAGGTTGGATTTCAACCACGTAAGGATGCCAACGCTCACGATTTCTCGAAGTTCTGTGGTAAAACGGTGAAGGGGGCACAAGGTTGTGAAGTTCTTGAGCGCACTCTCCAAAGTATATCCGATAGAAGACCGATAGACAGGCAACATTGCGACGGCTTAATATGCTTGCTTGCTTGGGATTTCAAAAACCGATGCTTGCAATTTTAATAATCTGGCCTTACGTTCGATAATGTAAGCGTGTTTGTTCACCGCCAAATGGACTCCATTCCCCCTGACTCCGACTTTCCGTAATATATCGGTTACTTTCTTGCTTGCTCGCATATTTGCTCGCTTGCTTGCTTGCTTGCTGGCTTGCTTGCATACTTGCATGCATGCATGCTTGCTTGCATACTTGCTTGCAGGATTTAAAAAAACCGAAAAAAACGCAGATGAAGTCGCGGGTAACAGCAAGTTCAATATATTCGCATTATAGATCTTTATGAATTGATATTTCATTTTTCTATCATTTTCTGTGATAATATCTGGGTTATTTTTTTTGGTAAATCGTGTTTTTTG
This sequence comes from Oeneis ivallda, assembly GCA_029955525.1. NCBI lineage: Eukaryota > Metazoa > Arthropoda > Insecta > Lepidoptera > Nymphalidae > Oeneis > Oeneis ivallda. The sequence goes on along the minus strand of JARPMR010000010.1, from coordinate 2,975,548 downwards.
GAAATTATATATTAAAAATAATAATGCATCCTTCAATGATTGTAAAAATCTCAGATAAGTACTTTGGACATAATGTGGTCAATCTCTCCACGACAATTAAATTACGAATATTTTAGACATAATATTTCTGCGATCGAAAATCGCAGAATCAATAAATCACTTAATTTAGCGTTTTTATGATCAAACGCGTTTGAGTCGCAAGAAGCAATAAAAACGCCAATCCAATCGCTGCCGCTAAAAGTAGCCAGTCTGCCCTCTCCCTTAAACAGTTTTGAGCCCATCGGGGATTATTGTTAGTTCATAAATCATTGTTACGGAAATCTGTATTTAATTATACCTAATCAATCCTACCTACCTACCTACTTAGCTGTTTTATCTATGACAAAACGACAATTTATTAGACAGAAATCTATTATCAAAGATTTTAGAATTTAGACTATCACCTTAATATTGAATTTATTAATCTGTTATTAGGATTGTTGCCAAATGTAACACTGACATAATAACTATTACTTAAAGTTCATACCAATTGTGAGTCATACTCGCGCAGTGAGGGTTCCGACCTTATCTGCCCGCGAAATTCAAAATTTAATTTGGTTTTTCGCAATTTGTAAACTAATACGACAAAGTAGGCATATGGCATTCTAATTGCGACGATGGCAGTATCATCTTCACAGGTTTATATACAAATCTTTACTTAAAAGTGTCCAGTTTAAGAAATTAGTCAGAATATCGAGTTGGACGTGAGTTACTCACAAATTAGTCGATATTTAATATTTAATTATTTAATATTTCTTGTCGATCTCAAGATAAATCCTACCAATTTATTGCATTTGGCAATTATGTATTCATAATGATCCCTAAACGACATTTTATCGTCGAATATAACACCAAGATCTTTTGCTGACGTCTTTCTTGTGAGCGTACGTCCTTTTAAAGAATAGTTAAATTCAATCTTTTTAGATTTTTAAATTTTAAAATTTTTTTGAGTAAAGCTAACCACAAAACATTTATCTGTGCACCAGTTAGCCACAGCATTCAATCTGTCTGGAGACAAAAAGCATCGTTTACGCTGTCAATTGATTTGAAGATTTTGAGATCATCAGCATAAAACAGGCTCTCGCAATTCAACCTATCCACAAGGTCATTATCAATTAAGATAAAGAAGAGTGGGCCCAGGAGAGAGCCTTGTGGGACACCTGACGTGATTATGGTTGGTGACGATTATGCCCTGTAATGGCCACAAACTGTGATGAACCTTGTCTAGCAAATGACCTGCAAATAAAATTTTTATATTCTAATAAATTAGTTGTATTGAACGATTTCTGACGAAGGCATGTTGTTTAGGTGTTAAAGTAGCAGAAATATGATGGTAAATGGTAACGTATGCCACTGGTTCTAAAACCTTTGAAAAACAGGATAATATACTAATGGGACGATAGTTTTCACAGCGATAATATAAGCCCGCCCGACATATATTGAGGCCCGCCCGACTTCAACATACGTGTATAAACTGAAATTATTTTATACTTTTCAGTGGCGTTTGAAGTCGGTTTTTTTTTAAAGAATTGTATATATATTATTATTTTAAGCTTTTTAGTGTAGCTTCATACGATAAATCTTGATAAAGATTTGATGGAGATATGAATGGACATTGACAAAAAAAAAAGACAAGGAAACCTTATCCCATAGCGTAAACTTTAAGTAGGTATGCGAGGTTGGTCCGGCCAAAAAAAGTTGTTTGCGAATATTGAGTTACAGTACATGATAATTCAATGCTTGCGCAATGTTCTCCTAATGGTCCTGATGAGCTAATGGTCCGGCCGGCCCATCGTTCATTCGGACAATGGCCTCACGCCTAACCTCTTCTGATTCCATCACGCAGGGTAACTCTGTGTTTCTGCAGTAACAGCCTAGTGTTTAGGACTGCGTTTGGGGGACCTATTCGGGGGGCGCAAGTTCGATCCCGGGTCGAATCGGGTCGGTCGGTCCCAGGATCAAACCTCTCATTTTTCAAACTTTATGCGTTTAAACAATTAAATATCACATGCTTCAACGGTGAAGGAAAACATCGTCGTGAGAAAACCTGCACGCCTGAGAGTTCTGCTTAATGTCCTCAAAGGTGTGTGAACACGTCTGTCAATTCGCATTGGGCCATCGTGGTGGACTATGGACAATCTCTGAGAGGAGACCTGGCTGAGTATAAGCCCTTGATGGGTTGCTGATGTTCTTTTATTTATAAAACTAGATGATGCCCGCGAATTCGTCCGCGTGGATAAAGGTTTGTAAAAATTATGCAAAAAAAATAATTAAAAAACCAACAAACAAGAAAAGCGCACTGTCACTACTTCGCGAGTGAGATTCGAACCTGCGACATCTAAAGAAAGCGGCCGCTCGCCCACTGCGCCAAACCGAGCTAAACGTGAAACTCTAAAATGTTGAACGCTTACTGAACGACGGTGTTAGGTTTTTTTCGTTACGGAATTTCTTGATTCGGTCGCCGCGCTCAAACGGTTTGTCCTAGTTCAAAGCCCGCGATAAAAGTTCTGCAATAGCTTAAAAATTGATATTGGTTCAGATTTGACGGAGTAACATCTATCAGTAACAGTATGGAGAATTGAGAGTTTTTATGAAGTCAGGGAGATCTCATAATCATAACTCAAACGCATACCTAGGTATTATAATAAAGCTTCTTTCATTCTGGTGGAGGTGAAAAAAGCGTTTAAAACAAGTAAAATAATTATTATTAAATAAAAATAAAACCCGACTGCGTAAAAAATATCAACTAATAATTATTCTATAATTGAAAAAAAAATTGGTTTTTTCAAAAAATTTATAGCCAGTATCACTCGAAATATTGTAAGGATTTTAACGATAACCCATAGATACATATTATCTGTTCAAGCATTCAGAAGTTGTGATGGAATAAAGAAACCCCTTTTTTCAGCCGTAGTGTAATAAAAACTCGCAGCTTTTTTACACAAAATTACTGGATTTGCTTAAAATCCTACCTTAACTTGTTCAGGTGCAGACCCTTCTACGGGGAGACACGGAATGATTATAATTTTTAAGCGAAGCCAAATGGCTTTTTATTACATTTACCATATAACACACTTATGTATAAATAAAAGCCAATAGGTACAAAGTGTACCTACACTTGATAGGCACCTCTTAGGTAGTACCTAAGAGGTACGAAAACCTACACATTGTATTGTGCTTTTGGGGTTTTCCACAGGATTTTCAAAATCTGAATCCCTGCGGACGAAGTGCTAAAACGAGAAGTAATACTATATTATTTAAAAGGAGGTTTTCATCAAAAGTTTTCAAAGAAACGCAAAAAATCTGCACAGTTTTTTTCGCATAGATATGTATAAAAAACTTCCTTCGTTCCGGCGGGGGTTAAAACTGTTTAAAAAATTGAAAAAATCACTGCTTTAAAAAAAAAAATCCTTGAAAATTTGCTTAAAATCCTACCTTTGAGTGTTGTTGAGGTGTAAGCCGCCCTACAGTGGGACACGGAATGATTATAATTTTTAAGCGAAGCCATTTATTACAGAACAATTGAGCTATAAAATTAAATTATTATGATTAAGATATGATAAGATATGATAACGTTCATTCAATTTTCGTTCAATGTTCAAGTCTTTCGTGATTAGGTATACCTTTTACACTACCATACCAATGTATTGTTATATTGTTTACATAGTACTTCGTCATAGGCACGACATGCTCGACATACAAATTGGAAATTATCGACCGAGCGAAGCGAAGGTCTCTGAGTTTACTTGAGTGAATTTGCACTTGTCCGTCCGTCCGTCCGTCCGTCCGTCCGTCCTTCCGTCCGTCCGTCTGTCAGAGCCTTATAACTTTTGAATTACTGAACGTAATTACTTCAAATTTAGATATAATATGTAAACTGATGGCCTTCAGCCGAATATTGGATAAAAAATTATAAAAACCTTTATTTCAGGGGGCTCTCATAGAAGTGAATGCGAAGTAAAAAAAATTTTATCGCGTTACATAAAATTGTTACAAATCATTTTAAAAATAATTTTGAACCGAGTACAAAAATATATTTTTTTTAATTTTTCCCTTAAAATTGACGAAATGGGGGGCTTTCAAAGTGGCGATTTTATACGCTCGCTTGAAGACGCTCTCTAGGAAAATCCGCTATGTATTTTCAAGCTGATTTTATTTTTTTAGGTCACTTATATCCTGTACTTGAACAACAAATACTAAAATTAAATGAATATTATAAAGAAACGAGATTATTTAATTTTTAATGGGCATCAGTAATTCATATAGCATCAACATAGCTTCACAATAATGCTAATAGATGGCGCAGTCAGTAACTATTCCATGGAACTACGAGTTACGACTACGACCTATCCCAAAAACAGTTTTGCGTCGACCATTATTATTTAGTTACATAATATAATACAATAATTGTATTGTAATTTTTTTGCACCATATTATTCAATTAAAATTATTTTCAGTTAAATTTTAGTTAAATATTGTATATTTTCAATTCGCGTCTATAGATGACGATTTGTACAGATGCCCGTAACCCGGTTTCACTCGTTAGTACCTACATAATAATTCAATGTTTTCACTAACGTTCCCTAACCTTTACGGGCTACCTATGATAAGTTAGGTGATGTTTTCTGTCAACTTATTTATCACGATCCTGTACGGGACACCTAAAAGGACATTGGGACGGATGTTAGGACTTAGGATTGTATTTAGGAGCTACCTACGTTAAGAGACTCCTACTTAGGGGATGATTTAGGTATGTTTGGTGAAAACGGGCATAATAATAATGTCAGTTTTGGTTATCATGTATCGATTGAATGAATAATCATGGGATACCGTTACCGCGAGGTCTCAGTTCGGGGCGAACCACTAGTTTACAAATAAACACCTTGTTCTTACCGTTATCGTATTGATATTTTCTAAATCTATTCACTAAATACTTTTCTATCGGTAGTCGAACATGCCAACCACTAGACCAACGAGGCAGCTGGGTAGGTAATAACAATAGTACCTGCTCTCTTGTTTGTATTATAATATTACTAGATGATGCCCGTAACTCCGTGCGCGTGGATTTTTTTTTATTTCCCGTGGGAACTCTGTAATTTTCCGGGATAAAAAGTAGCGTATGTGTTAATCCTAGGTATGATCTATCTCCACTCCAAAGGAGGTTGGCGAATTTTGATCCAGCATTTTGAAAAACCATTCAGATTCAGAAATCATTTAATTTTAACTAATATTTTTCAGAGTATTTTTCTGTGTAAACCCGATATTTTTAGAAGATGGGGATCAAACATAATATAATTATTCACAAGTACAAATTTTATATAACCGTTACAGGGCAATACAAGTGAATATCTTTTTTCTCCCAACTTTCTTTTTTGTTAGACAGGTGTACTAGTAGAACAAGCATGAGAAGTTTGATTCATGAACGTGGGCTTGAGGCCCACGGTTCACTTCGTATGGGTCAGAAACTCTATGGAATTCGCCAATCTCCTTTCAGCCAAAATAGTTCATTAGTTATGGAGATATAGAGTAACAAACATCCATCCATCCATAAATCCATACATTCTCACAAACTTTCGCATTTATAATATTAGTAGGATAAAAAATCGGCCAAGTGCGAGTCGGGCCTCGCTCTTTTAGGGTTCCGTTAAAAAAATTAAATTAAAATATTTTCATGTAAGTACCCATGGAAATATTTTAATTTAATTTTTTTAATTTAATTTAATTTTTATTATTTGTTGTTATAGCGGCAATAGAAATACATAATATGTGAAAATTTCATCTGTCTATCTATTACGGTTTACGAGATACAGCCCGCTGACAGACGGACGGACGGACGGACGGACGGACAGCGTAGGCTTAGTAATAGGGTCCCGTTGGTACCCTTTGGGTACGGAACCCTAAAAATAGAGAATCTACCTACTTAAACTCTTGAACAATCCTACTATACTTAATATTTTAAATGCAATGGATGGATGGATTTTTGTTACTTCTTCACGCCACAACAAATGAACCGATTCGGCCGAAATTTGGAATTGAGATCCTGAGCTCATATCCAGGATTAACACATATGCAACATTAATTTATCCCGGAAAATTAAAGAGTTCCCTCGAGAATTAAAAACCTTAACGCGGATGAAGTCACGGGCTTCATCTAGTAAATAATAAAATTATTTGTCAACTGATTTCAGAGATTATAGAGATAGAAATTTTTTATTGCAGATGATAATATATAAAAATTCTTTAAAAAAAACTGACTTCAAACGGCACTGAAAAGTATAAAATAATTTCAGTTTGTGCACGTATGTTGAAGTCGGACGGGCCTCAATAGAAACGATGAAGCGAATGCGCCACGCTAGCCAAAATTTTAGTTTGTAGGTCCAGGCACAGAATATAATAGTACTTGCTATATGTTGAAGTCGGGCTAGCGTTGCAGTTTCATAGTTCTATTGAGACCTGCTCAACTTCAACATACGTGTACAAACTGAAATTATTTTATACTTTTCCGTGGCGTTTGAAGTCGGTTTTTTTTTAAAGAATTTTTATATTATATTATTATTTTAAGCTTTTCAGTGTAGCATCGGATAAATCTACACATTCTCCGATCGCGAGCGATTTGTTTCTATTCATTGAGGAGTTCCGTCCTCAATCACCGAAGATATTCATCATATTATCTTCACCGATTTTAAATGAGACCAACTTGACGGTAGGTCCTTTTTGAGAGTGTACTAGTGTGCTAGATATCCTAGCTGCTGCTTCAGCTCATCAGCTTATTGCATTCTATGTTAAATCAAATACTGATCAAAATGAATCCAAACACGCCATATATGCTATTATTTTTTCAAGACTGTACGAGTATGCTGCAGTTTCAGCTTCATCGTCAGAGCCATTCCATGGATATCAATTTAGACTACTTATCAATGAGAATGAAACGAGCCCAAACTAAATATGGTTACGTAGTTTCATTACAGAGTGCTCATAACCACCGTTCAGCTTCATCATCAGAGCCTGGATATTATCTAGGACCAGAGAACTTCTAAAGACGAATCAAACGAGCCCGACGTCCATGGTGTTACATCGGTTTACTACAGAATTCCCATAGTCATCTTCCGCCTCCATCATCAGATCAGCTGCATGTTACAATAATATTGCATTGTAATCCGATTTACATGTACATGCACATTTTCAGCTCAATCGGAAACCGGGAATGGTTCTAATACATCTTGCAAGACTTGACCTAAACATACATTGCAAGATAAATAAAAGCTTGTAAAAATAAGATGATAAATAGAAATTTAGCTTATCTATGTATGTTAAGTACTCGGCATGGTTAAAAGTCTACACATACTCTGATCGCGAGCGATTTCCTCTCATTCATCGAGGAGTTCCGTCCTGCATCTCCGAAGATATTCATCAAATCTTCACCAAATTTAAATGGGACCTACCTGCAGATACGTCCTTTCAAATAAAAAAAATAATTTTGAAAACGGTTAAGATTTGACGGAGGTATGGAGTAACATCGACAAAAAAAAATACGCGTCTAATTGAGAACCTCTTCTTTTTGTATTTTTTGAAGTCGGTTAAAAAGAGAATCTGATTGATTTATAGTATCGTATCGCGGTATAACTGCTACACAGACCTTGGCGAAATTTGATACGGAGATAGTTTACATTCCGAAACTACTTTATATCCCGGAAAATCAAGGTTTCCACGGAATTAAAAAATATGTGATCCGCGTGGACGAAGTCGGGTGTATGTAAGGTAGGATAGAGTGTTGGACTGTTGCCGTATTTATAAAAACAAATACCCACAAATACCTAAATGCTTGTCAGTTACATCCAGGCAGCTTATATAGTTAAATACCTTTGGTTACACAAAAAAATATATATATACTAATTTGACGGTCATACAGTTTGTGAACAAACTACGTAAGTCAAACAGACGATCGGAAATAATTGATGTTCAAGCTTAATCTTTTTAGGGTTCCGTACCAAAATGGTAAAATTGGAACCCGACGTTATGGTTCTATGGTGGTGTTTCCGTCCGTCCGTCTGTCACTGTCGATTATTTTAGTAGCTATTAAAACTATTGAAATGAAATTTAGAACATAATAGTGCCCAATATCATTGGAATAAGAAAAACGAAAATGATTTTTAGTTTAATTAAAAAAGGGGGAAAATCGGGGGTTTGAAATACTAATAACTATACTGAGTGGGGTATAATATGAAAGGGACTTTACTTGTGCATTCTACAACAGTTTTTTATTTATTTCTATATATAATAGTTTTTGATTAATCGGCCAAAATGTCGATAAAAATAAAAATGTCGAAAGAAAAAGATACCCCCCCCCCAATCTCCGAAAGTTTACCAATCGAAAAATCGGAAATAATTGTGGTCAATAGATGTTTATGTATACTTTACAGGAAAAATGAAACCAACGCTCTAACTAGCATAGTTTTTTGATATTAACAATAAACCTCTACAATAAACAAAGTTAAGGATTAATTAAAACAAAAAATAGTTTAATATAATACATATTATCGTTTTACTTCAATATTTCTACTTCTGAAGTACGGAACCCTCGGTGCGCGAGTCCGAGTCGCCCTTGGCCGGTTTATAGAATAGAATAGAATAGAAATGTTTTTTATTCAAATAAACTTTTACAAGTACTTTTGAATCGTCAATGAGTCTACCACTGGTTCGGAATGCCGTTGCTGCCGAGAAGAACCAGCAAGAAACTCGGCAGTTGCTCTTTTCAAAATACTTTTACAATATACTTAACAGATATTATTCTATGTATGCAGAGTTTCCACAATGAGGGAAAGTTCCACAAAAGCATACGTAATTATTTCTAATTATAATTCAACACATGTCAAGACGGGCAGACAGAAAGTAGCCCCATTGCCGCTGGTGGCACCCGTTCACGAGCATGACGCATGACCCAGCCATTGCTTCGCTCAACCATATTTTAGGGAACGCAACAACCCGCATCACACGACACCACCGCAGAAATGTTAAAGAGAGTGTGTGTGTGTGTGTGGTTTTTTTTACAAAGAAGGCTCAAGGTCACTCAGCGGGCGATGGAGAGAGCTATGGCTCGGAGTATCCCTGCGAGATCAATTATGAAATGAGGAGGTCCGTAGGAGAACCAAAGTCACCGACATAGCTCAGCGAGTTGCGAAATGAAGTGGAAATGGCAGGCACATAGGTTGAAGAGCTGATGGTCGCTGGGATCCCAAGGTGCTGGAGTGGCGACCCCACACCGGGAAGCGCAGTGATGGCAGACCTCCCCACTAGGTGGACCGACGACATCAAACGAGTCGCAGGGAGCCGCTGGATTCAGGCGGCGCAAGACCGAGGCCTATGGAAGTCCCTGCAAGAGACCTTGTCCAGCAGTGGACGTCTATCGGTTGACAAAGAAGAGAAGAATGTAATTTTTTAATTGTATTTTATATTTAAATGAAATAAATAAATCATAATATTTAACTTAATAATATTATGAAGGATCTTCTTAATCAGAAATCGTAACAGAAAATATTATGTAGGCAAATTACTTTATTAACAAAACGCCAACGCGAGTCTCGCTATCAAGATTCTTTAATTAAATTAATAGGTATACTTGCGCATAAAGAAATAGACGTTAAGTTTCTGCAAGGTGCACCAATATAAAATGAACTTAATCATTCATATTATTATTATACCTATTATAATAACAGGAAATTACTCGGTTGAAGTTGCAATTTCACCAGCAAAAGAGCGCGACTTTGTTTACATAGTTTTCAACCGACTTAAAAAAAGGAGGTTATCAATTATACTATATTTATCTATATCTTCTATATATATATATAAATAAAAATGAATGTTGGTAAGCGCATAACTCAAGAATAATTTATTTTTTTGTATGTTCCTTAAGGTCCACGGAAGATTTTAATACTTGATAAAAAAAAACAAAAAAAATTATTATAGATAAGTTGGCGGTACGAAGTTCGCCGTGTCAGCTTGTATCCAATAATATTACATACATACATGTATCTATGTATGTATGTAATATTATTGGAACTCTAAAATATTTACCAAACCGGAGGTAGATTCTTGACTTGTCATAAGAGCCACAAGTTGGCCTACATGAAATGAATTTGATTAATGTATTAGGGCTTCCAAACAAAAATATAAAATTTTATAGGTGTATGTATGTATGTACATATGTAAGTATGTGTGTTTGTATTTATGAATGTTAGAATAAATTTTATAAACACATATCAAAAATTCCGAAGCCAGCGGGATTCGAACCCACATCTTTTGGGAAACGCGCCCGAGTGTGTTAGCCACTTACACTATAGCCACGGTCGAACTACCCGTCAGCATCGAAATTAGTGATATGTATCTACTTTCTCAGTTTAAGCAACTGCTAGCGACATCTAGTAGCAACACGTTACAGTTATTGATCTACTTTCCCAGACCCCATATTACAATGGAGCTCGTTAGGAACTAGAGATGCCACATTGCTTTTTACTATTTTTATTTTTATTAAAGTGTTTACCTACACTTAAGGAAATATCAGAATAAATTTTATAAACACATATCAAAAATTCCGAAGCCAGCGGGATTCGAACCCACATCTCTTGGGAAACGTGGCTATAGTGTAAGTGGCTAACACACTCGGGCGCGTTTCCCAAGAGATGTGGGTTCGAATCCCGCTGGCTTCGGAATTTTTGATATGTGTTTATAAAATTTATTCTGATATTTCCTTAAGTGTAGGTAAACACTTTAATAAAAATAAAAATATTTATGAATGTTGTCCACGCATTTCTCTGAAACTATTAATCGAATTGTGATCATTCTATGTTAAATTTGCTTACATTTACTTCAACTTAGGGAACAGTAAAGGTCTCATCAAAATCGACTCAGTGTTTTCAAGATATGGACACTTTTTCCTTTTCAGCTATTCTTTATTTCGGTATATTGAAGTCGCTTTAATTTTTCCTAAATAATTATAGCTTGTTATAAATATATTTTGAATTTCACTTATTCCCTTACCTAATAGGGTATTTGACTATATTAAAAATATCGTTTCATCTGGTGTCATCCTAAAAGATTATTATCTAAAAACATTATTCCATACGACAAAACTAAAAAATAAAGCTTTATTTAATTAGAAAACATTAAATTAAAATTGCTATAATTCTGGCTATGTTCACGAGATCTAAAACGTTCTTGAATCTCGAATGACGTCACAGTTAACGCCACGTTTGGGCTTTGGAATTGTCATTGAACTGTGTGTGAACTGTGACGTCATGTAAACAAATGGAACGTTTCCGCGGCAATTTATTTTTTTGAATTTATTTCTCGATTTTTATGAAAAACTAGCTGATGCCCGCGACTTCGTCCGCATGGATTTAGTTTTTAAAAATCCCGCGGGAACTCTTTCATTATCCGAGATAAAAAGTAGCTCTCCCGGTCTGAGGAACCACTACTACATCCATTACTATACCCATGCAAAAAATCGCATCAATCCGCTGTTCATTTGCGACGTGATTGAAGGACAAACCAACAAACAAACACACTTTTTATAATTGTCAAATTTTTTACCAAAGACAAAATTACGTCTAGCTTTCATTTACGTTTTTTTATTCCACTGTCATTTGCGTTTTGTTATTCCATCTCAGGTGCGTTTTTGTTATACCACGTTTTATAGTGACTTGACGGAAACGCGGTCGAACGGGATAAAAAGTATCCTATGTCCGTCTCCTGGTTCTAAGCTACCTCTCCACAAATTTTCAGCCAAATCGGTTCATTCGTTCTTGAGTTATAAATAGTGTAACTAACACCACTTTCTTTTATATATATAGATACTGAAAATTATGCCGAAATATACGTTTTGTTAGCTTCAGCATAGCATTATTAACAATTTAATATGATTTTCTAAAAGTAGTCAAATACCCTATTCTCAGTACCTGGGAGTAGTGAGCCGTTGATGGGTTGCCGAAAAGTTCCGATGATGTTATATTATACATCGCCCAGGTGTCGATCACGTATCAAGTCTATGATGATCCTAATCTTTGCTTTTTCCGGTGCTAACTATTTAAGTAAGTCTGATTAAAATTATTAATGATTGCAAAAACATTACCCCATCTGTTAGTACCTACCCATGATTAATGAGTATGAATGAATGTTATCGGCTACTTATATATTCTACGTCAATGAATGTTATCTCGATTGGCTATTTCCGCTTGATTCTATGACTAATAGACAAAACACTAGAAAACTTGATATAGATGAATTCATAGATGAATAAATGAAATTTTATTCAAAAAATTCAGGTACAACATGATTGTAAACAGGAAATCGAGCCTATACATTTAACCAGTACTTGTGTGTGAATATTTATAATGTCAATTTACTCGTAAGTATAAACAAAATGTCAATATTAAAAACTAATACATAATTTTAAAAGGTATTCCATAATTTTGAATGTATGTCCATTACACTAGCGGCACGCTATGATGGCCGGTTTGACGTTTGTCCGCTCATGAAGTTCCGTATTAATTGATAACGACTTTGAAGGAAATAATTGTATTACTTTATTGACGATAGTGATGTGCAGAGATTCATAAATTTTATCGAATGTAGTTTTAGGTTTAGGACTCAAAATTTATTTATTAAATTGATTTCTAAAATGTATACAAGTGTAGAAAAATCAGTTTGCACCATTTAAGGGGTGAATGTACTTGTGAATATGAACAATTTCACTATGTGGACAAACCTCTGAAATCGCAAAAAAATATCAGCTGTTTCATACAAAAGGTAAAATTTTTATTTTTATGTGATATATACCACAACTCGGCATTTGGTTTTCTAAATTGAAAATTTTTAAAAATGGAATCTAATACGATCGTCACATAGGATCGCTGGCTAGCACAACTACTACCTCCGGCAAACTCGCGTCAATGCTCAATGCAAAACAAAGCAGTTTCGAATTGACGTTGCTTCGAAAAGTATAAACTGTCAGTGCAATGCGATTGTGATATAGTTTTGACCTGGCTTTGGATTTCAAATATTGATACTGCATTACTGTTGACCCTTGCTCGTTAATTTGGACTCTGTTCAAGCCCTTTGTTGTGGATTTCGTCGATATGACCGAACGTACGCAGAGAACTGTTCTAGTCAGACACGTGAGTTCGTAATACGCCTTCGTAACTATTTCGATCGTGAAGCTCAAAATGGAGGGCCAATTTTACCTATAACGTCAGTGGTTGAACGCGTAGCTGATGCGCTTAATATTGGACAACGAACTGTTAGACGGATAACTAAAAAAAAATATGGCGAGACTGGCACAGAAGAAAATAAACTTCACACACCAAAAAAGAGAAAACGAGCAAAACCAGTCGTAGGCATCGATAGCTTTGATGCCGATGCTATCCGAAGACATGTTTACGGCTACTATTTACAGAAGGAGTATCCAACAAGAAAAAAGTTGGTGCATTCACTGAAGGAAGCTGGATTATTCTTCGGTGGGGAAAGTTCTTTAACGAAGATTTTGAAGACCATTGGATTTCGATACAAAAAATGTAACAAACGCAAAATATTGATGGAAAGATTTGATATAGCGATGGCAAGGTATACTTTTTTACGGCAAGTGAAAGAAATCAAAAATTGGCAAAATGTTGTGTTCTTGGATGAAACATGGCTTAATGCTAACCATACTGTAGGCCGTTCTTGGAACGATGACACAGCAGCATCTACTTCCAAAGTTCCTGTAGGAAAAGGATCGCGACTTATAATTTGTCACGCCGGAACCATCAACGGGTTTGTCGAAGGTTCTCTCATGGCTTTTGCGTCAAAAACCACTGGAGACTATCATGAAGACATGAATGGAGAAAAGTTTACTGAATGGTTTACCTCAATGTTGTGTAGCCTCCCTGAACCATCTATTATAATTATGGACAACGCCCCATACCACTCGATGCAAATTGACAAGCCACCTGCCCAATCCCAAAAGAAAGCTGATATCGTCGCATGGCTTCGTAAAAATGGCGTAGATGCAAACATGAATATGTTAAAAGCGGAATTAGTACGTCTTTTAAAAGAAAACAAACCAACCAAGATCCGATACGTCATTGACGAAATAGCATTAGAACATGGGCACAGAGTTATACGGTTACCGCCTTACCATTGTGAGTATAATGCGATTGAGTTGGTGTGGGCTCAAATTAAGGGATATGCTGCAAGACACAATACAGAACCCCCATTTACCACAAAAAAAATGCTAAAATTATTAGAAGAAGCTTGTGAACATGTGACTAAAGGAGACTGGGAAAAGGTTGTGAATAGAACTGTTAAATTAATAAGGGAAGATTATGAAAGAGATGTGAAAATAGATAATATTATAGAAAACGAACATATAATTATTAATGTAGGTGATGATAGCAGTGACGACAGTGAAAATAGTAGTATGGACGAATCTGATTAATTATGGCCTTTTGTGGCACCTTTTTTGGTATCTTTTGTATTCATATGTTTCTTGTGTGCATATAAAGTATGTATATTCATTTTCATTCAAATATTCAGTTCGTTCAAATAAATTAAATAAACATATACATTTTTGTTTTATTAAACCTATTTAATCAGGTACAAAAACAAAACTTAATTGTTTTTTGTTCGAGAATAAATTGACATTCCACATCACTATTGTAATGTGTCAAACCGGCCATCATAGCGTGCCGCTAGTGTAAATTGTCAAAAATAATCAATAAAAATAATAATCTACCTATGGACACCTATGGATGGATGAATGGATTGACATATTATGTACTCCCGAATCCGGAATATCTCAAATAAGATTTGATTATATCATTTGAATATAGCTTCCATGCGAAAGAGTACCTATTTGTTTGTTCTTTTTATATTACATAATTAACAACTTAGAATTATAATATGTAGGAAATAGGAATTATAAATGTACGATGTGCGGCACGCTTCTGCGACCGCGGCCGCGCATTATTTGCAACCTTATTTAAGATGCCGGCTCCCCTCTCTATCTCAGCCCGCGCAATTCAAACTTGCGACATAGTTCTTATTTCAAATTACTTGTCTATATTTTTATCTGTCTGCGTTTGAAAGGGTAGACTTCCCAGGTGGTCCCAATTAAATTTTCAAAGTCAAAGTCAAAGTCAAAGTCAAAGTCAAAGTCATTTATTGCATAATATCATCATAATACATTGCCTTTTCGGCGTGCAATAGAGATACAAAAGAATGGTTTCTTTAAAACAATTAATTTAGGCTCAAATACACATTATTCTCACATAAGTACATAGGTAACAATAAAAGGAAGTTACATTTAAAATTTAAAAATACCTTAATTGATAAAATTCATCGATATTGTAAAATGTATTGTCTAATAAAAAGTCGCGTAGTTTATTTTTAAATTGATTTATATTATTACATTTCCTTATCTGCTCAGGTATTTCATTGTATACCTTAATCGCCATCACACAAATACTCTTGCTGAAGAATGAGGTTTTGTGAGTGGGATAACGGAATAAATCTTTACAGCGTTCTCGATTATTTCGAACAAACAAATTTTCATTCTTTCTTAGGAATAGAGCAAGTTCAAATATGTATAACGACGTAACTGTGAGAACGTGGAGTTTCTTAAAGTAAGGTCTGCAGCTATCCCTTTTTTTTATCTTACATATCGCTCTTATGCATCTTTTTTGCGCAATAAAGACGTGGTTAATTTCACTAGTATTTCCCCAGAAAATTATGCCGTAGCGAAGAATTGAAGCTACTTGTGCATGATATGCCACTAACAATGTTTTTTCATTAACTTTCTTTGACAACATGTACAATGCATAAGATAACTGATTTAGCTTTGAACAAACATAATCAGCGTGATTCTTCCAGGTAAAGTATTCATCAATTCGCAAGCCTAAAAATCTTGTTTCGTTTGTTTCTTCAACTTTTTCGCCTGAGTAGTTTATGTTTATATTGTAACTGATTTTACTTCGTATATTATGAAAGTTTATAATTTTTGTTTTATTAAAGTTAAGCGTGAGGGAATTTTCATCTAGCCATTTCATTATGTTCTTTAAACTATTATTTATTGTTATCTCATGCTGTTTCATGTCATTGCTTGTATATATTACAGTACAATCATCTGCGAAAAGCACCATAGGATAGTTTGTTGCTTGGGGCAGATCATTTATATATATGAGAAAGAGAAGTGGCCCTAGCACACTTCCTTGAGGGACTCCACAAGTCACCTTTTGAGCTTTTGAAAAGTATTTAGTTTCTGTTTGCGTTTTTCCATCAATCCTATCTATTTGTGTAACTTGAGTCCGATTTTCAAGGTAAGATTTTATTAAATTTAATGCATTTCCTCTAACTCCATAGGAATTTAGTTTTGTCAAAAGAATATCATGGTCAACATTATCAAACGCTTTTGTCAAATCCATAAATAACGCTGATACAATTTGTTTATTATCTATAATTTTCATTGTCTTATAAATAAAGTCATAAATAGCCGTGTTTATTGTTTTTGTTTTCCTGAAGCCCATTTGCTGAGCAGCAAAAATGTTATATTTTTCGAAAAATTTGTAAATGTTATTGTAAATAATTTTTTCAATAATTTTGGAAAATACAGGAATTAAAGCTATTGGTCTGTAACATGACACGTCATCTTTGTGTAGTTTTTTAAATAGCGGTTTAATAATAGATGTTTTTAATTTATCCGGAAACATTCCTTGCTCTAGGCAAAGATTAATTAAGTAACACAAAACAGGCGCGATGGTATGGGAAATATATTTTATAACTTTAGTAGAGATATTATCATAGCCGGTACTGTTGGTATTTTTTAATTTTTTAATAACTGAATTTACATCTTCAGTGGTTATAGGGAACATGAATAAAGAGTGTGATATATTAGTTTGTAAGGATTTGGCACATACTTGACTATTACCATTTTTGGAGGAATGACTTACAAAAAAATTATTAAAGGCATCTGCAACATCTGTAGGATTACTTATTACCTTATTATTGACTTTTACATGTACTATATTTTCTTTAGGATAATTATTTTGTGGTTCTTTAATTATATTCCACATCGCCTTCGACTTATTTTTAGAATTATTTATTAAGAAGGTATTTTGGCATTTTTGTGTTAAGGAAATTATTAGCTTTAAACGTTTAGAGTAGTTTACAAAATCTCGTTTGTTTCCTTCATTCGAGTTCATTCTATAATTCCAAAGTAGTTTCCTTTTCCGCTTGCAGCATAATTTTATACCTTTAGAGATCCAGCGCGGCCTTTTATGATGAGTTATCTTTACTCTTATAATGGGAAAACAAAGATCATAAAATAAAGTGAAAGTGTCATAAAATATATCAAATGCTTCATTAGCAGAACTGCAATCTTTAATATTTGAGAAGGATATGCTTGCAATACACTCTTTAAATTTATTCAAGTTCTCCTTACAATAATCCCTTTTTTCAATATACCAATGTGGGATACGGCAGGACTTTTTGACAGGGCATTTAAAGATCTGAGCAGTATGGTCAGATAATGCTAATTCTGCGACTTCCGTGTTGCCTTTAGTGATATTATGCAATATTGTCTATACACGATCCACTGCTTACTCGAGTTGGCTCATTAACTGAAAATTTTAAATTATAGGCTGTTATTAGTTGTTTAAATTTATCGGTTACATTATTTTGTTTAGTTATATCAATATTGAAGTCGCCACAAATAACGATTTTTTTATTTGTAAGACAGATGGAATCCAGAATATCAGTTAAAATATTGAAGAAAACATTATAATCATTTAATTTGTTATTTGGTACACGATAAACACAAACTATAATTAACTTATGTTCAACCAACTCAATAGCAGATATTTCAACTATATTTGATATGCTTAAGTTGTTTAGGTTTCCTATTGTTTTAAATTTATGACCATTTTTAATTAATATACATGAACCACCGTTCCTTTTACTTCTACAAAAATGTGTCGTTAGAGTAAAATTTGGGATATACAATAGCTGCAGATCTGCAAAAGTCATGTTATGTTCTGTGATACATAAAACATCGATTGGTTCATTATTGTTATTAAATTCATCTAAATGTGTTATTAATAGGTTAGCTTTACTCAAAAGACCATTTATGTTTTGATGCAAAATATTTAAATGATTATAGACGAAAAAAATCTTGTTTTCCTACTACATTCGTATCAATACCAGTATTGGGATTGCTAATATCAATTCCTGTTATCAATTTATTTGTCTTTTGAGTATTGCATACCAAGCTGTTCGTATAAGTCAGTTCGGTTTGTGTACATGCGTCGATAAGGTGATTGTGTTTATTCTGTTGTAAATTTAACTGATAATTATCCATTTTTAATTTATAGTCAATTCTTAATATTTCTCTTAATAGTGATCGACATACATTCGTTGCAAAGCAATGTCTGTTTGGTACACTTCTAGTATAGTCCATATCCATAAAAACTGCATTACTTTGCAATGTACACAAGAATTTCAACTCATAGTTCAAACACTTTTCATTCAAGTTGTAATTATAGGGAATTTCGCTTACAATTACATTTGTGTGTTTAATACTACAGAGCCATTGGCAGATAGTACATTTAAACTTAAACGGATTACAGTCATTTATTCCGCCTAGGAGTATTACATAATCATTTTTTGTCAATTGCGCAATTCCCAACTTATAAGTATTAACAATATCATACAGTTTTGCACTTGGTTTCCAAAAACATTGCACCAAAAAACTGTCCCCTACTAAGTCTTGGAGCTGCCGGCAAATGTCCCTTCCTTGTTGATCAGCAATCACTATGATTCTCCGCTTCTCTATTTTCTCTTCATTATTCGATGATCGCTTGCAGGGTTTTGTATTTTTTATGGGTTCCATCTCTTTTGGATTATCTACATTTTCATTATTTATACACGTGTTAGTGTTTGCATTTAGATCTTGGACTTTATATATCGATGATGTAGTCATTTCTGATTCGTGATCGCTGGAATTTGGCGACGAATGGACGAGTGATGTTGAATCTGCAGGGTTTCTTTTCCTCTTTTTTTTACCAGATGCATTTTTTGGGAACTCATTTGTCTTAGACTCCGTTTTCTTATACAAATCTATTACTTTATTGCAAGATTCAATGTCTTTCTTTAATCTCCTGTTTTCTAAACTTAACTTATCAATTTCCTGATGAGCGCTTTGCAACTCAATAGTCAGCTTTTGTATAGTTTCATTTAGGTTGATAATGCTTTGATCACCCATTGAGTTATAAGGTAAACTTGTCCCTGTTGTATCAAAGATTGAAGTATCCATATCTGTGATGTCACAAAGTGAAGTAGATTTGCGAATCTTCCGCAGAGTAACATTCTCAAAATCCATGTTCATATATTTTTTAAAATTTAAAAATTGAAAAACTTCTTGGGGCCAAGGATCGAACTCGCAACAGCGCTACCAATAGTCAGTCTGTGAACCACCGGACCAACATCGTCTTACAAAGTTGTGTCGAAATTTAGCATCGTTTTCACAACTATCAGAAAAATATTTTATTATCTGATTACCTACATTTATTGTAATAATTTTAAGAAACTTCCATCAATAATTTTAAGAAACTTCCATCAATTATTCCATTCACTGTGTCTATATTTTTTAATTACTTAATTTAAGTTATGTTCGTTTTTTTCCACTATTATTAAGTCCACAATATTCAATAGCGATGCAATTATTCAGCGTTATTTAGTAAAATGATGTTGTAATGTAATGTTTTTGTTATTGTTACAATGTCACTGGTTCACAACTTAAGATTTTATCGCTATTTTCAGATGCACATTTAGACAATAATTGTACAATTCCTTTTTCACTTAGTTTTCACTTACACCAATATTATAATTATTTATTCTTCGCAGTAGTCAGTTCATAGTAGGTCACTCATTTTATCGAAATCGGTCGAGAGGTTTTTCAAAAAATCGACAATAAATTATATACTTCGTAGTGGCACGGGCGTTTGAAGTCTGTTTTTAACCGACTTTAAAAAATACAAAAAAAAGAAGGGGTATTTTTTTTTGTCGATGTTACTCCATATCTCCATCAAATCATAACTGATTTCAATATTTTTTTTTTATTTGAAAGGGCGTATCTGCAGGTCCCATTTAAATTTGGTGAAGATATTTTGATGAATATCTTCGGAGATGAAGGACGGAACTCCTCAATGAATGAGAGGAAATCGCTCGCAATCAGAGTATGTGTACACTCTTAACCATGCCTAGTACATAACATACATACATATATTGGATAGAAGCAGGCGTTACTTTGCGGAAGTCCATGATTAGCAAGAAAAGGTTAGAATTATTTTGCTATAATCCGCCAACAGAAAAATCTGTATGGTCAAACATGCAGTTAAAAGCTAAGCACCACTCACCTACCCAGCCAAGCAAGAAAGCCAAGTTCCCAAGCAAGCAATGCCACCACCACTCACATGCACCACCACACAAGACTTTTACACTACTCTCGACGCACGTTTCGCCCCGACACCGGAGCATCCTCAGGAGATGTCGACTTTACAATGATGCAATGATGTATTGTCTAGTGACGCTCATGTCAATTGCGCGGTATTATATACCGTTTTCCTACCCCCACTACTGTTGCCCCGCCCACTACCCCCCGGACTCCCCCCCGAACTCCCCCCTTCAATCAATCGAAGCAGTGGTGAACTTGAGACGTTCACTTGTTCATTAAGTAATTTAAACTGAGTATTATTATTATGTTTTATTATTTGTAATTGTTCCAACATGCTCAGTCGAAGCCCTTTATCACAGGTGTGTAAGATTTTCTATGAATGATCGGATGATAATTTGTGTCCACTATCAAGGAGATGTTTAGCAAAATGAGACTTTTGGGGTTGGTTGTTCCTGTACGCGGCCATATGTTCTTTGTAGCGTGTATCAAATTTACGACCCGTTTGACCAATATAAGTGGCTTGACAGTCTGAACATTCGAGTTTATAAATGCCCGATTTTTGTTTGTTGTTTAAATATTTGCAACGGTAAAGATAAATTAATAATACTGCATTTTGTATATTTTCTATTCGCGTCGATAGATAACGATTTGAACAGATGCCCGTAACCCGTTTTCACTCGTTAGTACTTATTAATTCAATGTTTTCATTAACGTTGCCTAACCTTACGGGCTATGATAAGTTAGGTGATGATTTCTGTCAACTTCTTTATGACGATCCTGTACGGGACACCTAAAAGGACATTGGGACGGATGTTAGGACTTAGGATTGTATTTAGAAGCTACCTACGTAAAGAGAGTCCTACTTAGGGGATGATATAGGTATGTTTGGTGAAAACGGGCATAATAATAATGTCAGGTTTGGTCGTCATGTATCGATTGAATGAATAATCATGGGATACCGTTACCGCGAGATCTCAGTTCGGGGCGAACCACTAGTAATAATACTCAGTTTAAATTACTTAATGAACAAGTGAACGTCTCAAGTTCACCACTGCTTCGATTGATTGAAGGGGGGAGTCCGGGGGGTAGTGGGCGGGGCAACAGTAGTGGGGGTAGGAAAACGGTATATAATACCGCGCAATTGACATCATTGCATCATTGTAAAGTCGACATCTCCTGAGGATGCTCCGGTGTCGGGGCGAAACGTGCGTCGAGAGTAGTGTAAAAGTCTTGTGTGGTGGTGCATGTGAGTGGTGGTGGCATTGCTTGCTTGGGAACTTGGCTTTCTTGCTTGGCTGGGTAGGTGAGTGGTGCTTAGCTTTTAATTGCATGTTTGACCACACAGATTTTTTCTGTTGGCGGATTATAGCAAAATAATTCTAACCTTTTCTTGATAACATACATACATAAGCTAAATTTCTATTTACCATCTTATTTTTACAAGCTTTTATTTATCTTGCAATGTATGTTTAGATCAAGTCTTGCAAGATGTATTAGAACCATTCCCGGTTTCCGATTGAGCTGAAAATGTGCATGTACATGTAAATCGGATTACAATGCAATATACATGAAGCTGATCTGATGATGGAGGCGGAAGATGGCTATGGGAATTCTGTAATAAAACGATGTAACACCATGGAGTTTGGGCTCGTTTGATTCGTCTTAAGAAGTACTCTGATCCTAGATAATATCCAGGGTCTGATGATGAAGCTGAACGGTGGTTATGAGTACTCTAATGAAACTACGTAACCATACTTACTTTGGGCTCGTTTCATTCGTATTGATAAGTAGTCTTAAACGATATCCATATCCATGGATGGCTCTGATGATGAAGCTGAAACTGCAGCCAGGATATCCAGTACACTAGTAAACTCTTGACAAAATAATAGCAGATATGTATGTCGTGTTTGGATTCGTTTTGATCAGTATTTGATTCTACATAGAATGCAATGAGCTGATGAGCTGATGCTGCAGCCAGGATATCTAGCACACTAGTACATTCTTGAAAGAATTTGCAGCCAGTGTTTGGATTCGTTTTGAATAGTAGGTATTTAACCGACTTAAAAAAAAACAAAAAGAGGAGGTTCTCAATTAGGTAAGGTAAGTAGAGTTCATTAGTTAAGGAGTTATATCTGTTTTTTGTAAGTTAGGTATTACACGTAATGTAAGTTGCATATTTTGTAGTATTTAAACCATGGAACTCAATATGTATTCAATATTCATAAATAAAATAAAAGCACTATCCTAGGTCAGCAATAATATATGAGACTTCCAACTACGGAACCCTACACTGCGCGTGGCCCGACACGCACTTGGCCGGTTTTTTTTATTCAAAAGGAAAACCCGTCAGGGTGGTCCCATTTAAATTTGGTATAGATCTGATGAATATCTTCCGTGATAGAGGAAGGAGCTCCTCAATGAACAGAAACAAATCGCTCGCGATCAGAGAATGTGTAGATTTATCCTATGAAGTGTACTAACTATCCTACACAGGAAAGCTTTACACTAAAAAGCTTAAAATAATAATAAGGATATAAAAATTCTTTTTAAATAAACCGACTTCAAACGCCACTGAAAAGTATAAAATAATTTCAGTTTTTACATGTCGGAGCCAGGGTATCCTCGTCGGCAGCAAACATTTGCTGCGCAACGAGGGTAGGTAGCGTGGTAAGATCATTTCATTACTTGGGATGTTTATTGTTCGAACAAAATACTCTCAAAAGCCCCTCTTTTACATTTATTAGCCATGGACCAGAAGCGGGAATTATTACTCAAAACTAATCAGACTTTAAGAGAACGCGTCTCTTAAAACTCTGAAACCCTACCTGAAGCCGTCTCCACCATCCCCAATAACGGCCCCTTTCCACTCAGCTAATAACCACAGCACGACAGACAAACCACCATCTGAACGTGAGGGTAACTATCAAAAATATCTAAGTATTAATTGATCAAAACAACATCTTAACGTGAGGGTAGTTATCAAAAATATCAAAATGTATAAAATAATAAGTCCCCTACAAAAATATTAACTAATCAAACCAACATCTAAACGTGAGGGTAGTTATCAAAAATATCAAAGTATTATCATTTAAACTAATCTAAGCGTACTGGCAATATTAATCGATTAGGGAGCGATTGCTATCGCAATCCCTCAATTCAGTAGAACGACCTAGACGCGAAAGCATCTACTAGTCGGATGACTCTCTGGGCCAGAGACTGAGTTCGTATCGTCGAAACAGCTGTTTTATACTAATAATTCAAGATGGCGCGCAACATGGCGTTCCCGCGCTGTCAAAGTCAAATGTCAATTTGACTAAACTAATTTCAATAAATAAAAGGAAACGGAAATCCAAACAATACTTTTAAATAATTAATATAAAATAAAAGGATACGGAAATCAAAACAAATACTCTTAATTAATTAATATAAATTAAACGGAAATCAATTGCGCCCACATACACGTATGTTGAAGTCGGGGGAGTCTCAATAGGACTATGAAACTGCAACGCTAACCCAACTTCAAAATACCTGTACCAAGTATAATTGACCGAGCGAAGCGAGGTCTCTGAGTCTACTAGAGTGAATTTGCACTTGTCCGTCCGTCCGTCTGTCCGTCCGTCCGTCTGTCAGAGCCTTATAACTTTTGAATTACTGAACGTAATTACTTCAAATTTAGATATAATATGTAAACTTATGGCCTTAAGCCGAATATTGCATAAAAAATTATAAAAACCTTTATTTCAGGGGGGCTCTCATAGAAGTGAATGCGAAGTAAAAAAAATTTTATCGCGTTACATAAAATTTTTACATATCATTTTAAAGATAATTTCGAACCGAGAACAAAAATATATTTTTTTTAATTTTTCCCTTAAAATTGACGAAATGGGGGGCTTTCAAAGTGGCGATTTTATACGCTCGCTTGAAGACGCTCTCTAGCAAAATCCGCTATATATTTTCAAGCAGATTTTATTTTTTTATTTCACTTATATCCTGTACTTGAACAACAAATACTAAAATTATATGAATATTATAAAGAAACGAGATTATTTAATTTTTAATGGGCATCAGTAATTCATATAGCATCAACACAGCTTCACAATAATGCTAATAGATGGCGCAGTCATTAACTATTCCATGGAACTAGGAGTTACGACTACGACCTATCCCAAAAACAGTTTTGCGTAATACATAATAATTCAATGTTTTCACTAACGTTCCCTAACCTCTACGGGCTACCTATGATAAGTTAGGTAATAATTTCTGTCAACTTATTTATCACGATCCTGTACGGGACACTTAAAAGGACATTGGGACGGATGTTAGGACTTAGGATTGTATTTAGGAGCTACCTACGTAAAGAGACTCCTACTTAGGGGATGATTTAGGTATGTTTGGTGAAAACGGGTATAATAATAATGTCAGTTTTGGTTATCATGTATCTATTGAATGAATAATCATGGGATACCGTTACCGCGAGGTCTCAGTTCGGGGCGAACCACTAGTATATTATGTACAAAACCTAAACCTACTAACTAAAATTTTGGTTAGCGTGGCGCATTCGTTTCATCGTTTCTATTTAGGCCCGTCCGACTTCAACATACGTGTACAAACTGAAATTATTTCATACTTTTCAGTGGCGTTAAAGTCGGTTTTTTTATTAATTTTTAAATATTATTATATTTAAAAATATTTTTTTATATTAAATAATATAAATATGCAAGTGTGTTTGTTGGACGGTCTGTCCTTCAATCACGCTGCAATAGAGCTACGAATCGACGACATTTTTTGTATGGAGAGTTACATAGGCTACATTTTATCCAGGAAAATCAAAGAGTTCGCACGGGATTTTTTTAAAGCTAAATGGACGCGTACGAAGTTGCGGTCAACAGTTGGTTCATAATAAACTTAATATCTGATTTTAAACCAACCGGGAATACTTCGGGACGGGCAATAGATAAGCCCCCGCACACACATATCACCACTTTTGTCTAATTCAATAAGAAACCCTCCCCAAACGCTGTCAGGATTAATTAGCCTTATGCTTATGACATGAACGACTTTTATCTCTATAATAGGTACCAACTTCAAAGACGAGAGATGTTTTGGTACTAACGAGTGAAAACGGGTTAGGGGCATGTGTACAAATCGTCATCTATCGACGCGAATAGAAAATATACAAAATGATATTTAACTAAAGAATAATTTTAATTGAATAATATGTTATTATATTATGTACCTAAATAATAATGGTCGACGCAAAACTGTTTTTGGGATAAATCGTAGTCGTAACTCCTAGTTCAATGGAATAGTTAATGACTGCGCCATCTATTAGCATTATTGTGAAGCTATGTGAAATTTAATGATGCTCATTAAAAATTAAATAATCTCGTTTCTTTATAATATTCATATAATTTTAGTATTTGTTGTTCAAGTACAGGATACAAGTGAAGTAAGAAAATAAGTACAACTTGAAAATATATAGAAAATTTTCCCAGAGAGCGTCTTCAAGCGAGCGTATTAAATCGCCACTTTGGAAGCCCCCCATTTCGTCAATTTTAGGAAAAAAATTAAAAAAAAAAATACGGTTGTACTCTGTTCCAAATTGTCTTTAAAATGATATACAGAAAACCTATGAATCGCAAATAAAAAAAAATTTCTTCGCATTCGCTTCTATGAGAGCCCCCCTGAAATAATAGCTATTTATGCAACTGCATCGTAATGAGGGTCATTTTAATTCGAGTGCTGTTTTTTGATACGAGGCTTGCCGAGTATCAAAATAGGATAGTACGAGAATTAAAATGACTAATTACGTTCAGTTGCATACAAGATTTTATCTACGACAAGGAAGTAAAATCATTAATAACAAAGTACGCCGTAGGCTAAATAAAGTAACAAAAAGTAACTCCGTAAGCCGCCACCAGCCGCCTGTGGCGCCTCTGTCAACAAAAAGTAACTCCGTAAGCCGCCACCAGCCGCCTGTGGCGCTTCTGTCACATGAACGGTACAAAAGTGCCAGAACTCAGAGCCTTAGCTTTAGGTATCCTATTTTAAGAAGATAACCATTTCGATTCAGCTCCCATACAACGAGCTGCACCGAAATGAGAAGCAAAACCGAAAGAGGGTTCATTTCGATTCAGCTGTCAAACTCGAAATTGGAACTTTTCGATGCTGGAGTAGATAAAGATTTTTATAACTTTTTAAGCCATTTTCGGCTGGAGGCCATCGGTTTACATATTATATCTAAATTTGAAGTAATTACGTTCAGTAATTCAAAAGTGATAGCCTAGTGGTTAGGACTTTGGTCTCCTATACGGGGGGTCGCAGGTTCGATCCCGGACCTCTGACTTTTCGGAGTCAAGTGCGTTTAAGCAATTTTAAATATCACTTGCTTTAACGGTGAAGGAAAACATCGTGAGGAAACCTGCACACCTGAGAGTTCTTCATAATGTTCTTGAAGGTGTGTGAAGTCCGCCAATTCGCATTGGGCAAGCGTGGTGGACTATGGCCTATAACCCTTCTCTGAGAGGAGACCTGCGCTCAGTAGTGAGCCGTTGATGGGTTGTTAATGATGATGATGATGATGAATTCAAAAGTTATAAGGCTCTGACAGACGGATGGACGGACGGACGGACAAGTGCAAATCGCTCTAGTAAACTCAGAGACCTCGCTTCGCTCCTCGGTCAATAATTATTTATTATTATAATATTTAGTGTCATCTTTTCAATGCATTTGCTTTGAAAATACGATATTCGTGAAGCGGCGATCTAAGTAGGTATGTTTATATTTGTGAGTGACACCAACATACGAGTATCATTATTTAATATTTGATGAAGCACTCAGTTTCCCTGAGTGGTGTATGGAATTGTGAAATATAGTATTATCTTTATTAAATGCAT
This sequence comes from Oeneis ivallda, assembly GCA_029955525.1. Classification (NCBI taxonomy): domain Eukaryota; kingdom Metazoa; phylum Arthropoda; class Insecta; order Lepidoptera; family Nymphalidae; genus Oeneis; species Oeneis ivallda. The sequence goes on along the minus strand of JARPMR010000010.1, from coordinate 2,948,138 downwards.
TTCTGAAATAATTAATTATTAAGTATGCATAATTAAATTATTAAGAACTAGTTAATCAGAATCAGAATCAGAATCAGAATCAGAATTTATTTATTGCATTATACACTAGTAGTATACAAGAGATGGTAGGTACAATAGATTGTTGGCCGTAGTGTATTACCAATCTAATGGTGTGCAATAACAATAGAAAATTATACAATTAAATTTAAAAATTGGATAGTTCACAGTACACACTTAATTATATCGATAATAAAATAATATAATAATTAATATGTCAATTGTTTATAAAATCTAGTAATGTCAATAATTTAAAATAAATAATAACACGTTACTTCATTGAAATTATTATTATCGATAAAATTAATTACTTATTTTTAAAAAATTAAAAAAATAATAAAATAAAATAGAATATCTGAAGCACAAGGCATTTCACTGTTTCATTAAAAAATTCCTCTAATGTGTAGTAGGCCTTATTTATAAGCCAACTTTTCAAAGTTTTCTTAAACTTAGCTAAGGGAAGTTCCTTGATATCATCAGGTAAGTTATTATATACTCGAATGGCCATGATGTATGCACTTTTACGGTAAATATTACAACTTACAGGAGGCAAATGAAGTTTATCTTTTTGTCTACTAGGTCTTGTGCGCAATTCAGATTTTTTTGTGAAGAATTGATTATTGGTTTTTACGAGTAGACTTAATTCTAACAAGTATATTCCTGTAAGAGTAAGAAACTTTTTTTCTATAAATATTGGACGTACAGAATCCTCTCTTTTCTTATCATATAGTATTCTTAAGCATCGCTTTTGCAAAATAAACGTGCTTTGATGCCCGTGACTTCGTCCGCGTGGATTTAGTTTTTAAAATCCCTCGGGAACTCTTTGATTTTCCGGGAAAAAGTAGCCTATGTCACTCTCTAGGTCCTCAATGTCCTAGGTCCTAGTCCTAGGTCCCATGCAAAAAATCACTCAAGTAGACTCAGAGACCTCGCTTCGCTCGGTCAATTATAAACTACTTAAGGATGAAGAGACATACCTTCTCAAGAAAAGATTGCCGCTAGATGGCGCTGTTAGGGCGTTTGACAGATTTTTAATTTTTTCGCAAAGTTGCTATGCACAGATTTTAAAAATATTGAAATTGCGCCAGTATACCAATGCCTATTATTTTATCAAATCATTAGCTTACTTTAAAACGGAGCCATTTAGATGATTAATCAAATATAATTATCTGTCATATCGAATTACTGTAGAAACGCAATACCCACGCACACACACAACATGGTTGGTATCCATTAGGGTTGTGGTTCTAACATGAACTACGAATTGTTTACTATAAAATTGAACTAGATGGCATTAAAACAAAAGCTGCTTCGTTTTGCTTCGTATTTTTTTTATAAATAATTCAAATACAAGTTAGCCTTTTTTGAGCTTTGACATGGAAGGGGTATGGCAGTTTTTTATGAAACCCATACTGTATGTATACCCTTTGGTTTCTACATGGAATAGTACCAAAACGCTAATCGCTTGGAGGCACGGCTTTGCCGGTAGGTTTTATTCGCCACGGCCGAAGCCTCCCACCAGACCAGACTAGAGAAAATTATAAAATTTTATAAATTATAAAATTTTATAAATTATAAAATATATTATATAAAATATAAAATTCAAAATTTCCCTGCCGCGAATAGAACCCGGAACCTCCCTCTAATAAGACCACAGCGCTTACCATTGCGCCATCGCCAGGGAGGTCGCAAGACTAAAGACTTTAGGTACCTACCTACATCAGCAGGACTCACATGCACGCTTTACCGCGGACGGCAAGGGCTGCGGCTAGGGTTGCCAACTTTTTTTGGAAAACAAGCTATTTCAAACATACCTACTGAAAACGAACAATAGGGTATTTGACTACTTTTAAAAAATCATATTAAATTGTTAATAATGCTATGCTGAAGCTAACAAAACGAATATTTCGGCATAATTTTCAGTATTTTCCATAAAAATCGAGAAATAAATTCAAAAAATAAATTGCCGCGGAAACGTTCCATTTGTTTACATGACGTCACAGTTCACACACAGTTCAATGACAATTCCAAAGCCCAAAGGTGGCGTGAACTGTGACGTCATTCGAGATTCAAGAACGTTTTCGATCTCGTGAACATGGCCAGAATTAAAGCAATTTTAATTAATGTTTTCTAATTAAATATACCTTTATTTTTTAGTTTTATCGTATGGAATAATGTTTTTAGATAATAATCTTTTCGGATGACACCAGATGAAACGATATTTTTAATATAGTCAAATACCCTATTGTCCTTATCTTTAAAACTATTGAAACGATTATAACGATATCTTGCCTGAGTTGAAGTAAATGTAAGCCAGTAAAAAAAGATTGGTCGCATATTTTCGGAGAAACAGAATAGAATAAAAATGTTTTGTATTCAAATAAACTTTTTTACAAGTGCTTTTGAATCGTCCGTCCATGAGTCTACCACTGGTTCGGAATGCCGTTCCTGCCGAGAAGAACCAGCAAGAAACTCGGCAGTTGCTCTTTTCAAAACAAGTTTACAATATCTAGGTATATAAATAAAAATGAATGTTGGTAAGCGCATAACTCAAGAATGGATGGACCAATTCGGTTAATTTATTTTTTTGTATGTTCCTTAAGTTCCACAGAAGGTTTTAATACAAAAAAAAAAAAACAAAAACTAAATTCACGCGGACGAAGTCGCGGGCATCAGCTAGTAGTAGATAATTATTATGCTATGTATGCAGTGTTTCCACAATGAGGAAAAAGAGAATTTACAGGTTAATCAATACCTACTGTCTCATGAATAAATTATATTCACGTTTTTTTGTCATTTATATAGTCTTCAATTGTATAATAATATGCTTATTTCATGAGATTAGTTTAAACTGATTTCTTAAACTTGTGTAAAGGCAAGTCTAAGATCGACTGTGGAAATGCATGGACAAACATACATACATACATACATTATTATGTTTGTAAGCCCTAATAGATTGTGATATAGGTGATTTGCATTTCCAATAATATTACACACATGCATGTCGAATTGATAACCTCTTTTTGAAGTCGGTTAAAAATAGTTTTTTCTTCAAAAGTTGTGAAAATATAGTAGTTCTGTAAAATTAAATAATTTTAGGTTTTTAATGATTTCAAATATTTTAAACCTTATCAAGCCATTTGACAATTTTGAAATTCAGTCTTATGAGTAATAAAATAAGGTTAACATTCCAATCGTACAAATTAAAGCATAATGTCGCTGATCGCTAGTTTCGGCCGGCGCGGCGGCTTCTTTGATATTACTATCGAGTGTCGCGGCCGCCGGCCAGCGCGCAGCGCAGATTGTTTCTTGTGATCCTGTCTAACTTCACTTGGTAGGTAGGTACTTACCCTAATACATGACTGCTACTTTCTTCAACGGGCTTTATTTTTTTAGCTCGCCAACCGGCTGCGGGGCGACTGTTTTTTATCATAAAATGCACAAAAAGTATTAAATTTTAGAAATGGTTGTTTAGATATAATATTTTTATACCTATTTTATTTTCTTCACGACACAATAATTAGGTAAAATATAATATACCTACTGAACCTATTTGGCTGAAATTTGAAATAGAGATAGCTTTTACCCTGGATATTAGTCTATGCCCTGGATTAACATAATTATAGAAAATTTTCATCCCGACAAATTCACAGTTCCCGCGGGATTAGTACTAAAAACTTAAATCCACACAGGTAAAGCCGCGCAAAAACAGTAGGTAAATTATCAAAACATGAAGGCTACACAGTAGACATTAGACAATCATACTTCATAATATAAATGCGTAAGTGTGTTTGTTTAGTTTGTTGGTTTGTCTTTCAATCACGCCGCAACAAAGCTACCTACGGTTCGAGGTGATTTTTTGCATAGGTATAGTTGAGGACCTGGAGAGTGACATAGGCTACTTTTATCCCGGAAAATGAAAGATTCCCCAGGGATTTTAAAAACTAAATTCACGTAATAAAAGTTACCTAAATCGACTTTATATCACTTTTTGGACCATATCTTTTAAACTACTAAACCGATTTTGATAAAACTTGCAATGTTCCCTAAGTTGAAAAATTCCTAATCCAATTAAAAAAGAATTATTGCAATTTGATTAATATTTTTGGAGAAATACATAGACAAACATACATACATACACTTGTGAAATTTAAATCCGAAAATTGTGCAATTCTAATAATATAACATCCATTCGGATCGAATTGATAACCTCCTTTTTTCAAATCGGTTATAAAACAGCATTATAAAAGCAGAATTCGTCGTTTTAGCCGACGACGGTGTCCACTGAATAGATAGGCGGAGATAGTGTCGCTGTAGTTGGAAAATTAAATTACTACACTTTTTACGAAATCGACTTTATTACATTTTCAGAAAGTCCAATATTTGAAATATTACCTTTTACTAGGGGTCCAATCAATACAAACTATCGTCGCTGTGGTTGGAAAATTAAATAACTAACAAAACCAATATCGCGAGTAAAACGCGATTGTTTGTTTGTTTGTTGTTTTCATACACAATTTAACGGTCCATGTTTTTTTTGTTACTGTATCTATTTCTGAATCTACTTGACGTACATTTTGATTCATTTGTTTGTGAGAAAAAAAATAAAAAGCAATTATTTAGTTTTCCCTCACCAAAGTTTTGAATATTTGATGCACTTATTTATTTTTCCATGTCAGTTGTTTAGTTCTTCCTCGTCAATATTGCGTTGAAGTACAATAATGTGACGATATAAGTACCTTAATTTAGTTTTTCCACTTTACTGAGATGTTAAAATGACCCGTTATTTACTTATTTTACTATGACAATCCTATTTAAGGGTATTAATTTAATAAAAAAACCGGCCAAGTGCGTATCGGGCCACGCGCAGTGTAGGGTTCTGTAGTTGCAAGTCACAAATATTATTGCTGACCTAGGATAGTGCTTTTGTTTTATTTATGAATATTGAATAAATTTTGAGTTCCATGGTTTAAATACTATAATATTCTACAAAATATGCAACTTACACTACGTGTAATACCTAACTTAGAAAAAACAGATATAACTCCTTAACTAATGAACCCTACTTAGCCGTGATAGTTTTCCTTTAAAATTCATTATATACACTACTGCTGTGATTTTTTTCTTGTATCCTATATACAACCATTTAGCTGGCAGAGGGGGGGACACTTGACTAATAAAATTTAGCACTTTAAAATATCATATTATTTCACAAACGGATCCCTGAATTGAAAAATGATGTTCCCACACCCACAATATTTTTGAAAGACCTATTCAACCACATCCCACACTATGGGATACACGAGAAAAAAAATTCATCCTCCACTTTACATGTAGGGGAGGTACCCTAAGAGAAATTATTTTTCACAATTTTTTTCACGACTTTGTCGGCGTGATTGATATTTATACCGTTGTCAAATTACAGATTTCTAGTACCAATAGTCTCTGAGCTAAACCGCGGACAGACAGACAGATAGACGGACGGACATGGCAAAACTATAAGGGTTCCTTGTTTACTACGGAACCCTAAAAAAGGAGGATTTTTAAAAGAAATCCAACAAATAAACATTTCTTTTTATATATTATTGTAAAAACTAATCAATAAAACGACTGAAGCAACTAGATTCTTCTATCAGACTTACAAAATAAAACATACGATTCTACTCATAAAATCAACAAAATTTCACTTCGAATTTAACAATTATACTTATTAAAAACTAAGTATCAACTGAAATGATAACTATCAACTTTTCTTCAGTTTTACCTTTATAAATTTAAATTTAACAATTGAGCTCAGCTGGTTCAAATCAAATAGCGAATAAAGTTCAGTATAATCAAAACTATCCTTTTCAAGTTATAATTAACTAAGAATAGTTTAATCGAACTAGGGGTATGTAAGTGACGCTAGTAATTGTTATAATAACGACTCTACTCATAAAATAATAAAGATTTTAATAGTTTGTGGAACACTAGGATTGAAGACTAGCTAATGATTGATTCCCGCAGAAGTTCTCTAACTTTCTGGGATAAAATATAGTGCATGTTCTATTCTGATGTATAAGCTATGACATCGTGAAGCTTTATCAAAATCCGTCTAAATGTTTTTGCGTGAAAGTGTAACAAACATTCATCCACCCACCTTCACAAACTTTTGTATTTATAATATTAGTAGGATGCCAAAAAGAAAAAGGTACATAATTACGTCCATTTAAATTTAAACTAAGATTCTAATGAAATTATAACAGCTATCATCCTTCTTTTAGTTTCACCTTTGTATAAATGTACTTATTCAATTTTAATAGTACCTATATCTTTGCAATCATGGGATGATAAATTAAATAACTGACTTTGTTTAATTTTTCCGAACTTAATTCCCCTGTAAATTAAAAATTCGAGGGAAAACTAAATAACTAACTTTATGCATTTTATTCACTTTTGAAGTGATGCAAGAGAGAACTTATTTATTTTTTGCTAATTTATCTACTTTTTCTTCGCTACTTTTTTATCAATTTTTCAATATTTATTTTTCCAAGTATGGCGCCTTGCAAGATTCATTTTCATATAACTTTTTAATTATTGATGATAATCAAAAATTAGAATTATAGAAAGATGCGGCTTTAATTGGACTTTCTGAAAATGCAACAAAGTCGATTTCGCAAAAAGTGTAGTTATTTAATTTTCCAACTACAGCGACGATATATCGTCGCTGTAGTTGGAAAATTAAATTACTAACAAAACCAATATCGCGAGTAAAACGCGATTTAGTGTTTTTTTGCGTCAAAAATGGCGATAACTTTGTTTTCATAAACAATTTTATATATGTTAAAGTTTGTTACTGTATCTATGTCCGAATCTACTTGCCATAAACTTTGATTAATTTGTTTGTGAGAAAAAAAATAAGATGCAATTATTTAGTTTTCCCTCACCAAAGTTTTGAATATTTGATACACTTATTTATTTTTCCATGTCAGTTATTTAGTTTTTCTTCGTCAAGATTCCATTTAAGTTCGAAAAACTAACGATATAAGTGCCTTTGTTTAATTTTTCCACAGTAGTGAGACTTTATAACGACCTATTGTTTACTTATTCAACTTTGAAAATCCTATACATGTGTCTCATTAGATCAAAAATATAATGTTTTTTTAAAGTAAAACCAACAAAAAACGTTTCTTATTATTAACAGCTTAAAAATAAAATGAGAAAAACACTGAAACACCTTCATTCTTCTGTCTGACTTGATAACAACTTATCATGATCATTCGAGTGTTTAAAACCAATGGTTACGTTTGTCAAATGGCTAACTCAAACTCTTAAGGAAGTTCAAAGATGCTCATCGATTTGCAAGTATCTATGAACTTATTAAGCTTTTCAATTAGCCGATTAGCTAAAGTAACTTATGAGAATTTTCTTACACATTCACTCTATGGAAACAAAACATTCACAAAAACAAATTCGATACATTATAGGTACTCACTTGATCACTATCATCTCTGATGAAAAGTGATCTGAAGTGAAGTGATGAAACGCGTTTGCCTTGAAGATTGGCCTTTTCACTCTTGTAGTATCGGGAAAATCACGATTTCAGAAGAAATATCCGGAGCCTAGTCGTGCGAACGAGAAATGAAGACTTAAACGCTTCGTGTGCGTAGATGGGATATCAAAGATGTAGTAATGGAAAGCATCCAGTGACTTAAGTAGTCCATTCACTTATTTAACGACTTCTTACGCTCTCTACCTATAAAAAGACTTGTCATCATCACTGACTGACTGATTTATCAACGCACAACCTAAACCACTAGATTTAGAAGCTTGAAATTTTGACAGTAGGTTCCTTTTATAATGTAGGCATCTAATAAGTAGGGATTTTTGGAAATTCTATCCCCATGGAGGTTAAATAGAGGGTGAAAGTTTTTACGGTAGTCAAACATTTTTGCAAGTTAAGTACATCAATGAAACTTGCTATTTGAGCTTTCAATAAAAAATGAAGACAGGGATTTAGCTTTTCGATTATAAATAAAGAAGTACGTGTTTCACAATTTAAACCTGATTTCATGCGGATGAGATCACGGGGGCAAAATCTATTTTACTCATAATCTTGAACTTGATGGCTACAAATTCCAAGTACCCTATTCAGAACCATTTCCGGATTAAAAATCGTCAATGTTTTGCTTTGTGACGAAGGAATAGATGCATAGTGCATACCATGCCTGTAATCGAGCATGTAATCTCATTATGCGAAAATTATTATGTTTTTGTAATCGGCAAAAGGTGTTATGCCATTGTAATTAACTCATGAGCACTGTTAATTTCCCTTCCATTATCCTCCTTGTCGGTCGCCCAGTAGTACGGGACAAGCCCTTAGACATAATATATGGACCATCATTACCATATTGACAATAATGATGCCTGAATACTGGACAATGGAATCTTACTTACTTACTTTTCAATTTAAAAAGTACCCTTACATTGCAATCATGACACACGCAAAATTAAATAACTGATTTTAATTAATTTTTCTGGACTGCATGGCCCCTGTTAAGCAGAATATGTGTCGAGGGAAAACTAAATAACTAACTTTATGCATTTTATTCACTCTCGAAGTGATGCAAAGAGAGAACTTATTTATTTTTTGCTAAGTTATCTACTTTTTCCTCGCTACTTTTTGACCGAGCGAAGCGAGGTCTCTGAGTTAACTAGAGCGATTTGCACTTGTCCGTCCGTCCGTCCGTCCGTCTGTCAGAGCCTTATAACTTTTGAATTACTGAACGTAATTACTTCAAATTTAGATATAATATGTAAACCGATGGCCTCCAGCCGAAAATGGCTTAAAAAGTTATAAAAATCTTTATTTCAGGGGGGCTCTCATAGAAGCGAATGCGAAGTAAAAAAAAAAATATCGCGTTACATAAAATTGTTACATATCATTTTAAAGATAATTTTGAACTGAGTACAAAAATATTTTTTTTTTTAAATTTTTCCCTTAAAATTGACGAAATGGGGGGCTTTCAAAGTGGCGATTTTATACGCTCGCTTGAAGACGCTCTCTAGGAAAATCCGCTATGGATTTTCAAACTGATTTTATGTTTTTAGGTCACTTATATCCTGTACTTGAACAACAAATACTAAAATTATATGAATATTATAAAGAAACGAGATTATTTAATTTTTAATGTACATCAGTAATTCATATCGCATCAACATAGCTTCACAATAATGCTAATAGATGGCGCAGTCAGTAACTATTCCCATGGAACTACGAGTTACGACTAACGACCTATCCCAAAAACAGTTTTGCGTCGACCATTATTATTTAGTTACTTATTATAATACAATAATTGTATTGTAATTTTTTTTGTACCATATTATTCAATTAAAATTATTTTTTAGTTAAATTTTAGTTAAATATTGTATATTTTCTATTCGCGTCGATAGATGACGATTTGTACAGATGCCCGTAACCCGGTTTCACTCGTTAGTACCTACATAATAATTCAATGTTTTCACTAACGTTCCCTAACCTTTACGGGCTACCTATAAGTTAGGTGATTGATGTTTTCTGTCAACTTATTTATCACGATCCTGTACGGGACACCTAAAAGGATATTGGGACGGATGTTAGGACTTAGGATTGTATTTAGGAGCTACCTACGTTAAGAGACTCCTACTTAGGGGATGATTTAGGTATGTTTGGTGAAAACGGGCATAATAATAATGTCAGTTTTGGTTATCATGTATCGATTGAATGAATAATCATGGGATACCGTTACCGCGAGGTCTCAGTTCGGGGCGAACCACTAGTGTATCAATTTTTCAGTATTTATTTTTCCAAGTGTGGCGCCTTGCAAGATTCATTTTCATATATCTTTTTAATTAATAATGATAATCAAAAATTAGAATTACAGAAAGATGCGGCTTTAATTGGTCTTTCTGAAAATGCAATAAAGTCGATTTCGCAAAAAGTGTAGTTATTTAATTTTCCAACTACAGCGACGATATAAATGTGACCATTCCGTGAAAAAGGCAACTCTGTAACTACTGTGAATACCTCATGGAACTAGGAATTGCGACTAAGTGAATACCTATTATTGGGTATGACCACTGATACTGTGACGTCAATTCAGTATACTGTGAAGCCTTGCCTTTTTAATTTGCTATACCGGTAACTGTTTAAAACGGAACGCAGTCCAGTATACTGTCATCCCCATTTTTCAAATCTCTAGGCGCTGTAATTTTTTTAATCACTTGGTCAAAGTATTGAGAGCTCCTTACCTTGAAAGCGCCAGTGCTCAAAGTACAAAAATGGTAGCGATTTATGACGTCCCTTGGGTAGGTACTGCGGCAGTGTACTGGCAGTCCATAACGGAACGAATTTTTCACCAGTAAGAGCACTGAGCAGTGCTCTCAGTGTTTATCGGAACACACCCATTGTAAATTCAATTCTCGTTCTTAGATAAGAACCTTCATAAAATAGGTTGTTTATAGGTTCCTAGCTATCCCATATACAGCGAAGTACTTTTACAGATTATTGAAAGATGGCGCTGGAAATGTTTTTAAACTTTCATGATAGATGGCGCCAAAAAATTGATTAACCAAATGTAAATTGACACTCACACATTCGTAATTTGAAAGGTTTTGATGCCCCTTTTTTTATTGAAATATAATGATAAATAATAAAAATATTTGCCTGAAATTTGTATTTGCGCCTATAAAAAGGCCTAAAGAAATGATAAAACAAATTCAATAAAATAAAAAATGTATATCTTTCAAGATTAATCAAAAAGAAAAATGTATGAAAGTCGAGCTCTGCACATGCACCTTAACTAAATAATTATTAATACATTGTACAATTTATAAAATAGGTAAGCTCTAAAATTATTGGATCCACATCGCCACAAGACAGTAATGTCCCTAAAAAAAAAATCGGCCAAGTGCGAGTCGGGCCTCGCTCTTTTAAGGTTCCGTTAAAAAAAATTAAATTAAAATATTTTCATGTACCCATGGAAATATTTTAATTTTTTTTTTTTATTTAATTTAATTTTTATTATTTGTTGTTATAGCGGCAATAGAAATCCTACATCCTACATCCTACATATATTATAAAGGCGAAAGTTTGTGTGTATGTTTGTTCCTCTTTCACGCAAAAACTAATGGATGGATTTGGCTGAAATTTGAAATGGAGATAGATTATACCCTGGAATAACACATAGGCTACAAATTATCCCGGAAAGATCCAAGGTTTCCGCGGGATTTTGAAAAACCACCGATAGATGGCGCTGATTGTACTTAAATCACGCTTACATTATCCGCAGCATCGAGAATAAGTAAAAAATTCCAACTCAACAACACAGTTATTGAAGTTTTTCATTAGCAATAGAAAATTTCTTAGGGATTAGGGATGGATTACGAAATAAATAATACAAATCGTACAAGGTATCGATTTGTCCAGTCATAGTGAGTACATTACTAGATATTGTGGTGGTACGGCTGTGATCGTCTAAGATTGATGATTTGTGATTAAGTATACTTGAAGAAAAGTTCATAAAAAACAATATTTCAGGAATAAGAGACACGTTGGTAGTTGGCATGTTATCTGTAACTTCGCGGAATTCCCAAAGTGAACGGAGACGCATCGCTCACCTGGGCAATACATTTGCGGGTGGACAATTCAGGCTATCATTCCATTCTATCTGGATACGCGAGGCCCATTTGTATTGTATGGACCTACCTTAGTAGAACAGTGGAATAGCGTCACTTCGACACTCGGAAGTCCAGAAGGACTCAGTTAAAAGGTATAAGCTAACGATCAGTATAGAATGCATGATAAGCTGGTGAATGTATGAATGCCTTCTTTGGGCCATCGCAATCCGACCGATTCTCTCGAACACTGGGGAACCCTACACCCAGCACAGGGGTCTTTGAACATTGTTATTGGGGCACGGACCAGATCACCCTTTTGCGCTGCGAAGCGTGTATTGCCCTTGTCTTCGAGAGACGGGTTCTTTTGAGAGCCGTAGCTCGCCCCATTACCATGGTTTTATTGATATATTCATTTGTTATATTTGATATTTGGTTTGGCCAAACCAGATCGGGGCTGGTCCGTATTTAAGAGGGCGTGTAATTGTGGTGTAGGAGAATCGCCGCCGGTGCGCCACACTGGTAGCCATGTACTGATATTGTATCAATCTTTGACTATGAAAGTCAACAAGTTAATATTTAAAAGCCCACATCAACCTTAATGTCTCTCATTCCACAATATCGTGGTCACCCTAGCCATCTCCAGTAAAGTCTCTCCTTTTCACAATACCCTACGGTCACCCTAGTGCCTGGCAACTGCATAACAATAGGACACAAAAAAGGTTCAAATCCCCTACCTGCTTCTGAGTCGTTACCCGTAGGATGTGTACGAAGACTCGATGTAACTGCGGCTTCTTTCAATACCTAATTAAATGCCCTAATCGGTCCATCGTATTGAGCTAGATGGAGTCTAGCCTTCATAGACTGCACAGTAATTCAGAGACTATAGGCTTAATCTTTGATTCTGAAATAGTCACGTAGCTCTTCGAACTAGACCTGTTTAGTTCACTATGAAAGGGATTTGTCTGCCTAAATCAAAGTAGCTTACGGTAATTGTCTAAGTTGGAAATAATTAATTACTCACAACACAGAACTTCTCTCGTCTGGGAGTCGAACCCGTCGAGAAACGTAGAAATATCATAGCTACATTTGACCTGACTTAATTTGTAATATCGTAGTATGTAATCAGCCTGAAATAAAGTTATTGACCTTAGTTTGAACCTCCGTAATTCTGTGGGAATCGAACCCATCTCGGAAGCTTAAATATTCGTATATCTACACCTAATAGTTATCTGAGCTTAGCTCTCTGAAATGAAATCCATGATCGTACATAGGTAGCATGAGGGAATTTATAGACTATATTAATAAAAGAGGTGTTTATGGATGAAAGAATGAGATTTATTATCAGTCTCTTAAAGATTATTAGAAAAGAAACTGTTTGATCATTTAATTCATGTTTAAGGCGCTAAATTACCTTAAGCCATTAATAGAATAGAATAGAATTATTTGTTATTCAATTAAATTTTTACAAGTACTTTTGAATAATTAATGAATCTACCACTGGTTCGGAATGCCACTCCAACCGAGAAGAGCCAGTAAGAAACTCGGCGGTTGCTCTTTTCAAAACAGTTACAATACAGTAATTACTATGTTAAACATGTAGTATTTCCACTATGAGGAAAATTCAAGAATATATATATACAGACTTACTTCTATCTTAAGATAGTCAGACATACTGAGTTGGTTATAATGCAAAATGCTAGCTAAACAGTCTCGAAGAGGAAAGACACACACACACCTTAATTTTAAAGTAGGAACAAACATATATTCACATAATATTGTGCTAAGATTCACAGATAGTTAATTCAATTTAATTCAATCTTTCCTTTTAGGATAAATAATTTTACATAATTGAACAGGTGGTCTACTGGTGTGCTAGATTATCGGCGGGTTTATGTCAGACCTTCTCCCTCTATTATCCACGCCACACTAGTCTGTAAAGTAGTATTAATAGGTACAAAATATAGACCACCCCTGTGAAAAGAATTACCCAATCTACTGGGGTCCATGTCATATTCCAATCTCTCTGTATTGTTCGACTCATAAGTTCCAGCGAACTGTCTGCGTCCATTACCAATAGCCTTTGAGACCTAAGGCTCTCAATTTAAGTCTTACAATTAACTCGAGTCTCTGTGGATCTTAGCAGTCTATTAATTAATTACGAGATTGAATAGAGTACATTACCAATTTACTGCATCCGCCTCACTTATCACTGTAGCTTTTAATTTATTAATTTATATTCTCTACCCTGAGTAATTTTATTACAATTTCTTTCTTGAAAGGTTTACAAAAAATATTCTAACTTTTATTAAATTAGGGCTGCTGGCTTAGATATACGCGCACTGCCAATCAGCTTGTAAAGGACCCTCGAGTGAGCCACTGGACCGCCACCCGGAGACCTCGGAGATCCACTGTCCCCGGTCTCTCGCCAGCTATGCGCTCGCGCCTTCGCATCCCCACTCTCGACTTCAGCCTCTGTGGATTTAAAACACGCCCAAAGTCAACTGTACAAGATATAATTGGTCTAATTGTATCCGTCACCCGTTGTTCTCGACCAATCCTGTCGCGTTACTAAATGTCACCTCCCAAGTCAAACCTCATCATTGAGTGATTGGTTAAGTTTCTATTCCCTGTTTGTTCCCATACATCTGGTATTTTAATGTCCAAGCTTCGCACGGCTTGTAAAGGCCACAAAAAATTAAAGTTTACGATGCATTTCCTAGTTAAAATTTCTTATCGTGCCTTTACTCAGATTTCTCCTAATTTCTATAGTTTATTGCTTTCAAAGTGGTTTCGAAGTTTTGTGCCTTTTGTCTTATTTTGGCTTAATTGCCTTCCACATGCGCGCACACAATTTAACTTGTCTAAATTGTTAAATTTATAGGTCTAAATGTTTATTTTACGAGTCGCTTTTAATGTTAAGGTGTTGTTATGTTCGAAAAATTTATTTATGAGTCTATTCGGCGAAGAAAGAAAAAAATATACGTTGTAGGTATGGGCGGACCACCTCACACTCCCCCAAATAGATTTTTAATACACCTAGTCTTCCCTAATGCCTCAGCATTTTGGACTAGTCGTTTGGAAATCTATTTCTCCTCTGTAATCACTCACTAAGTTCCTAATAGAACCCTAATGTTTACACGTTCTTATAGTAACGGAATAGGTGAATAGCGTTATAATTTCCTTTTGTCTTATTAGTACGAGCGTCGATCAAGGTGTATACGTTATTATATGGGACTGCTCCTATTATGTAGGGCCCTTCATATAGCCGCATGAATTTCTTTGTCAACTTTTTGTCGGCATCCGACTTCGCAAAGACCTTAAGTTTTACTAAGTCTCCTATTTCGAAATGCACTAGCTTATGCGTTTTATTATAGTAAGACTCTCTACTTTCCGCCGCTTTAACTATGTTCCGTCGCACCTGCTGCCTAATTTGTTCTAGCATTTCCCGCTGTAGTTCGTTTTCCTTCACCATGCCTCTGTCAAAGTCAGTTGATAATAAAGTCCGTTTTCCCCACACTACCTCATTTGGTGTATAGCCTGTCGTAGTGTGTACCACTTGATTGTAACAATCCTCTATACTAGGTAATGCATCTACCCAAGATTGATGAGCCTTCTCACAATATGTCCTAAACAGCCTCCCTAACTCTTTGTTAACTCTCTCTGTAGAGTTCGGCCGCGGATTTCTGACAGATGTGTGCGTTAGTTCGATACCTAACTGACGAACGCCTGCCTCGAAAACTCTCGAAGTGAAATTCGCGCCTCGATCCGAACATAATGTCCTAATCTTGATTTGATTATGGAACTTTCTTACACATGTTAACGTGGCCTTTCCACTTGCCGCACGTAGTGGGTATAGCCTGATTAATTTGCTATACGCGTCCTGCATTACGAATATGTACTTGTATCCGAACCGACCCGCTGGCAAAGGGCCATAAATGTCACAAAAGACCCGTTCTCCTATTTCCTTCACTACCACAGTCTTAATCGGCCCCGTATGTGTTTCTAACGCGTGTTTTGACCTCTGACATATCTCACAAGCTCTCACAATTCGACCTATTATACGAGACATATTTGAAAAATAATAACGGTGCTTCATCAAAGCATAAACCTTATATCGTCCGAAATGACCTATCTCTTCATGTATACTAACAATCAAGTCTCTTTGTATGTCCTCGGGAATGTATAGCCGTAAAGTATTCGTCTTTCCATCGGTCCTATAAAGAACACCCTCCTTAAGCGTATAATATCTCGATTCAGACGTGCCCGTTACTTCCATACGCCTAATTATTTCGTTGACGACCTTGTCACGCTCTTGATAACTACCTATTTCCTTCCATTTCGCCTGTACTACTCGTCCTAACGACGTTTTAAATAGATACATTTCTGGTCCCGTAACCTTATTAGTTAACACGTCCGTTGTCCCCTTTATATGGCGGGATAATACATCCGCTACCGTGTTTAGGTTACCTTTCACATGCTCAACTGTATAATCGAACCGTCCTATGTAATGTACCCATCGTATCATCCGTGCGCTTAATAACTTACACGTTTGTAGGAATATCAAGCTCTTGTGATCAGTCCTAATCACTAAACGTGCTCCTCTTAAGTACGTTTCAAACTTTGATAGACTAAAGATAATTGCCCACAGTTCCTGTTCTGTGACTGTCCATTTCCTTTCCGTTTCCGTTAAAGCCTTACTACAAAATCCTATTATTCGTTCTTCACCTACATCGTCTAACTGATAAACATACCCGGAAACCCCCAAATTACTGCTATCGGTTTGCAGGTAATAGGTTTCCTTCGGATTAGGGTGTACAAGAAGCATTGTGTCTAAAAATAGTTTCTTGACCCTTTCGAAACAATCGTTTGCTACCTGTGTCCAACGCCATTTAGTATTTTGTTTCAATAAATCGCAGAGTGGCCTAACCTCCTCACTATACTTCGCGATAAACCTCCTGAAATAGTTTATTAATCCTAAAAATCCTCGTAATTGTTTTATTGTTCGAGGTATGGGGAACTCCTGTATGGCTTCTACTCGCTCAGGATCCATACGCAATCCGTCAGTATTCACTATGTGACCTAATAATTTCACCTCTACACATAAGAATCGACACTTCTCTAGCCTGCCGGTCAGTCCTGCATTCTCTAACTTATCTAGTACTCGATCTAAGTGCTCTAAATGTAACTTTATATCCCCTGCAGTAAATATGACAATGTCATCTAAATAATTCACGCAAAACTCGCGTACTTCCTTTAATATAGAATCCATTGTTCTAGAAAACCCTGCCACAGATGTCTTTAATCCTTGAGGCAAGACACAATAGGTATAAGTTCTCCCCATAAAAGAGAAACCTGTATACTTCCTAGAATCCCGGTGTAGAGGTATTTGAAAATATGCATTATTCAAATCAATCAAACTGATATAATTCACTCCATGAAAGGATTGTAAAATCTCAGATGTGAGTGGAGGTGATCCCGCATCACCTATCATTTTCTTATTAAGCTCGCGTGCATCTAATAAGAGTCTTATTGACCCATCTCGTTTTTTTGTGAATGTGAGAGGACTACAGTACGGTGTCGCCTCCTGTCTGATTACGCCTAATCTCTCCAACTTCTCTAATTCCTCCTTAACTTGTTCCCTATACGCTAAAGGTACCGGATAGCTGTGCTTCACAAAAGGGATTTCATCGGTTAACTCGATAACGTGCTCGTACCTGCTAGCCAACCCTAACTTGTCCGTAAATACCTTACAATGCTTGTCTAGTATAGGCAATAACATCTCCCTTTGTTCTGTGCTTATACCTGACTCGTCCAGATGGTATTCCCTGTTGAGTTTACCGCCCGATTCTTCAATCGATAAGCAATGTCCCACCGATCTAGGATTATGACTCAATATAGAATTAATCGTGATTGCATTCGTCTCTCCCCCTAACCTTTCGACCTTACAATCGGAGTTTAGCTTAACGCAAGACCTAACTCCCAAGTGTTCAATCGCCAACGTTCGCTCACTACCGCAGTTCACTACTCCTTTCACCCTTTCCAACCAATCATACCCTAATGTTAACGATCTAGGTAGGCGTCGCATGACTAACACAGGTGTTTCAACTAATGTGCTACCTAATTGGAACTCTATTAACACCAATCGATTCGCGCTCTCGCTTCGCGATCCAAATGCTCCCTGTATCCGAATTGCCGGAATAGCGATCTCAGGTAGAGACCCGCTTTCACTGAGAATAGAGTCGTACAATTCTCTAGTCATTCCGCTAATTTGACTTCCCGTATCGATAAGTACATTCATGCTTCTCCCGTACAATGACACGCATACTTCAGGTAACTTAGGTAAAGAATAACCAACCTCTTCGTCAATCGATTCATCGAGTTCGTGGAACATCGTATTTGAACTCACTCCTCGTTTAACACAATACTCGCACGTAACGCCCCGTTCGCTACACTCTATTACGTTGCTAAACTGGTTTTCCAATAGGATTCCTATACCTCTAATTTCCGACTGACAACTGTAATTGACGTCATTTACGCCGCCTTTTAGTGCTCGCTTCAGACCCTTTCCACCGACTCCTAAACTCTGTCCTGGTTTCCATCCGCTCCTAGTTAAAATATTATAAGCTACACCTGCCCGTTCGCTCTCCGAGATCTCTATATTCCCTGATTTACACAAATTTAATTTACCCGACCTCGCTTGTGTAGGGGAACCTAGCTTTTGACGTTCCCTCCCCCGCATTTTCCGATGAAGTAAGGCTTTCGCCCTCTTTCACAAAAGTGATAGCCTGTCTGGTTCGCTCGGTTTCAGGCAAGGCTGGCCTGTTAGAATTTCCCCTATAGCTTGACCGACCCCATCGATAACCCCGACCTCTGTTCGAGTCTCTAGTACTCCACTTCCTAGCATTCATAGTAGCAACAATGGGACGCGCCAGCGGTGGCCCGTTATACCTTTTTCCTCTAAAACTACTACCTGCTACCTCTCTCGCAATTCCTCTAGGCTTCTCAACAATATTTTGCTCTATACTTCTTAGAAACTTTGCCCCACTCATAATGCTAACTCCCTCGGTCCTAGTAAACCATAACCGTTGTATATCTATAGCATAGTGACGCATAATAGCGTTTACTAAATCACGTTCGCTAAACGCAATAGTTAACGATTGCATCGACTCAACCTGCTCGGCAAAATGTTCAGACATCGTCATTCCTGAGCTACTCGTATATACGGCATTAATCAATCGATACCTCACAGACTCCTGGATCTGTTCGGTCCAATACGTGCGTCTAAAATCAACTTCAAAATCAGCGAAAGTAGTCCAATCTTTTGAATATAATTCCATAACCTGTCGCGCGTGACCTGTAATGCACCCAAGCGCTATGTCGATCTCGCGATCAAATCCATTTACCGCCCTAATATACTTCTTTAACCGTTTTAAAAATGAAATAGGGTTCGTGAATGGTTTTCCATCGAAATTCGGTTTGCTAACCGACGGCTGTACCACATATAAGTTTCGAGTTTCAGAAGACGCTATGCTGTGACTCGCGGACTCATAACTAGACCCCTGTCTAACATCTCGATCACCCTCACTATTCGCCAACCCAACCGATGCGTGTGACGTAACACTCACGTTTTCGTTTGGTACCGGATTCACTTTCGAACTAATTTGTTGTAACTTTCCTTCGAACTCGCTGATTTTCTCCAAAATCAACTCTAAAGTCGAGCTACCTACGGTTCCCGTTTGCTCACTATCCCTTTCTGCACTGCCGCTTGGTAAGTCTATCGCTACCTGCTTCGCCTTACGTCCCTTTCTACCTGTCGACATATTTTATTTCGTCTTAAACCCCTTTTATTTTACCGCCTAACTTCGCCAAGTGCTAAAATAAGCTGTTTATTACCGTGCCGCTTTCACGAAACTTGGACAAAACCTTTTAGATAATAGAACAATTCCGATACCAGATGTTTGGAAACGCTCGGGATGTGTCTTGTTTTATGTGAAGTCTCTGGGTTCAAAATAAATTCTAGGGAATAAAACAAGGGCAGAGAAATAAATCTAAGAAATAAGCAAAAGTAATATCTCCGATACTGCAATCTCCTCCTTAGAAACCTGTAAATTGTACATTTATAAGACATACTGCTTATTTCTGCTCCCTCTATACACGGAATAAATGTACAACATAATAATAACATGCACAGTGCTATTTCTGCTCCACCTATATATGGAATAATTTTATAACATAATAATAACATGCACAGTGTGTGTCTTAACTCCGTTTTTTCTCTTTAATGACTACTCCCCTCATATACCTAGTCACGATTCCTACGTTGTGTTCTATTTTTATACTATTATAGATCTAGTCATACCGTTATTTCGAATACGTACATAGACCTCTGGTCAATCGGCAACAAATTCTGTGACCTAACAGGGTCACAGATGTGACACAGGATGATACACTCATCCTGGTCACGGCACCAAATTCTGTGGTGGTACGGCTGTGATCGTCTAAGATTGATGATTTGTGATTAAGTATACTTGAAGAAAAGTTCATAAAAAACAATATTTCAGGAATAAGAGACACGTTGGTAGTTGGCATGTTATCTGTAACTTCGCGGAATTCCCAAAGTGAACGGAGACGCATCGCTCACCTGGGCAATACATTTGCGGGTGGACAATTCAGGCTATCATTCCATTCTATCTGGATACGCGAGGCCCATTTGTATTGTATGGACCTACCTTAGTAGAACAGTGGAATAGCGTCACTTCGACACTCGGAAGTCCAGAAGGACTCAGTTAAAAGGTATAAGCTAACGATCAGTATAGAATGCATGATAAGCTGGTGAATGTATGAATGCCTTCTTTGGGCCATCGCAATCCGACCGATTCTCTCGAACACTGGGGAACCCTACACCCAGCACAGGGGTCTTTGAACATTGTTATTGGGGCACGGACCAGATCACCCTTTTGCGCTGCGAAGCGTGTATTGCCCTTGTCTTCGAGAGACGGGTTCTTTTGAGAGCCGTAGCTCGCCCCATTACCATGGTTTTATTGATATATTCATTTGTTATATTTGATATTTGGTTTGGCCAAACCAGATCGGGGCTGGTCCGTATTTAAGAGGGCGTGTAATTGTGGTGTAGGAGAATCGCCGCCGGTGCGCCACACTGGTAGCCATGTACTGATATTGTATCAATCTTTGACTATGAAAGTCAACAAGTTAATATTTAAAAGCCCACATCAACCTTAATGTCTCTCATTCCACAATATCGTGGTCACCCTAGCCATCTCCAGTAAAGTCTCTCCTTTTCACAATACCCTACGGTCACCCTAGTGCCTGGCAACTGCATAACAATAGGACACAAAAAAGGTTCAAATCCCCTACCTGCTTCTGAGTCGTTACCCGTAGGATGTGTACGAAGACTCGATGTAACTGCGGCTTCTTTCAATACCTAATTAAATGCCCTAATCGGTCCATCGTATTGAGCTAGATGGAGTCTAGCCTTCATAGACTGCACAGTAATTCAGAGACTATAGGCTTAATCTTTGATTCTGAAATAGTCACGTAGCTCTTCGAACTAGACCTGTTTAGTTCACTATGAAAGGGATTTGTCTGCCTAAATCAAAGTAGCTTACGGTAATTGTCTAAGTTGGAAATAATTAATTACTCACAACACAGAACTTCTCTCGTCTGGGAGTCGAACCCGTCGAGAAACGTAGAAATATCATAGCTACATTTGACCTGACTTAATTTGTAATATCGGAGTATGTAATCAGCCTGAAATAAAGTTATTGACCTTAGTTTGAACCTCCGTAATTCTGTGGGAATCGAACCCATCTCGGAAGCTTAAATATTCGTATATCTACACCTAATAGTTATCTGAGCTTAGCTCTCTGAAATGAAATCCATGATCGTACATAGGTAGCATGAGGGAATTTATAGACTATATTAATAAAAGAGGTGTTTATGGATGAAAGAATGAGATTTATTATCAGTCTCTTAAAGATTATTAGAAAAGAAACTGTTTGATCATTTAATTCATGTTTAAGGCGCTAAATTACCTTAAGCCATTAATAGAATAGAATAGAATTATTTGTTATTCAATTAAATTTTTACAAGTACTTTTGAATAATTAATGAATCTACCACTGGTTCGGAATGCCACTCCAACCGAGAAGAGCCAGTAAGAAACTCGGCGGTTGCTCTTTTCAAAACAGTTACAATACAGTAATTACTATGTTAAACATGTAGTATTTCCACTATGAGGAAAATTCAAGAATATATATATACAGACTTACTTCTATCTTAAGATAGTCAGACATACTGAGTTGGTTATAATGCAAAATGCTAGCTAAACAGTCTCGAAGAGGAAAGACACACACACACCTTAATTTTAAAGTAGGAACAAACATATATTCACATAATATTGTGCTAAGATTCACAGATAGTTAATTCAATTTAATTCAATCTTTCCTTTTAGGATAAATAATTTTACATAATTGAACAGGTGGTCTACTGGTGTGCTAGATTATCGGCGGGTTTATGTCAGACCTTCTCCCTCTATTATCCACGCCACACTAGTCTGTAAAGTAGTATTAATAGGTACAAAATATAGACCACCCCTGTGAAAAGAATTACCCAATCTACTGGGGTCCATGTCATATTCCAATCTCTCTGTATTGTTCGACTCATAAGTTCCAGCGAACTGTCTGCGTCCATTACCAATAGCCTTTGAGACCTAAGGCTCTCAATTTAAGTCTTACAATTAACTCGAGTCTCTGTGGATCTTAGCAGTCTATTAATTAATTACGAGATTGAATAGAGTACATTACCAATTTACTGCATCCGCCTCACTTATCACTGTAGCTTTTAATTTATTAATTTATATTCTCTACCCTGAGTAATTTTATTACAATTTCTTTCTTGAAAGGTTTACAAAAAATATTCTAACTTTTATTAAATTAGGGCTGCTGGCTTAGATATACGCGCACTGCCAATCAGCTTGTAAAGGACCCTCGAGTGAGCCACTGGACCGCCACCCGGAGACCTCGGAGATCCACTGTCCCCGGTCTCTCGCCAGCTATGCGCTCGCGCCTTCGCATCCCCACTCTCGACTTCAGCCTCTGTGGATTTAAAACACGCCCAAAGTCAACTGTACAAGATATAATTGGTCTAATTGTATCCGTCACCCGTTGTTCTCGACCAATCCTGTCGCGTTACTAAATGTCACCTCCCAAGTCAAACCTCATCATTGAGTGATTGGTTAAGTTTCTATTCCCTGTTTGTTCCCATACATCTGGTATTTTAATGTCCAAGCTTCGCACGGCTTGTAAAGGCCACAAAAAATTAAAGTTTACGATGCATTTCCTAGTTAAAATTTCTTATCGTGCCTTTACTCAGATTTCTCCTAATTTCTATAGTTTATTGCTTTCAAAGTGGTTTCGAAGTTTTGTGCCTTTTGTCTTATTTTGGCTTAATTGCCTTCCACATGCGCGCACACAATTTAACTTGTCTAAATTGTTAAATTTATAGGTCTAAATGTTTATTTTACGAGTCGCTTTTAATGTTAAGGTGTTGTTATGTTCGAAAAATTTATTTATGAGTCTATTCGGCGAAGAAAGAAAAAAATATACGTTGTAGGTATGGGCGGACCACCTCAATATTATAATGACTGGTCATGTGTAGATCCTATCCTATCCTTCCTATCCTATATCCTATCCTATTCCTATAATATTATAAATGCGAAAGTTTGTGAGGATGGATGTTTGGATGGATGGATGTTTGTTACTCTTTAACGCGACAACGAATGAACCGATTTTGCTGACATTTATCACTGACATATAATATAATCTGGAATAGCACAGAGGCTACTTTTTATCCCGGAAAAGCAAACAGTTCTTGCGAGATAGCATCGCTATTTTTTACGCATTTGTCCTTCAAAATACGCGCAATGGAGTTTTAGATTATCATAATTTTTTTGCACAGGTAAAGTTAAGAGCCTGAAAAATGACAAAGGCTACTTTTTATCTCGGGAAAACAAACGGTTCCTGCGGGATATTAGTATACTACTTTTCACACATTTATCTTTCAATTATGCACCAACGGAGTTATAGAATGACGTGGTTTTTTGGATTGGCATAGTTGATGACTTGAAAAATGACAAAGGCTACTTTTTATCCTGGGAAAGCAAACAGTTCCCGCGGGATATTAGTGTTCTACTTTTCACATATTTATCCTTAAATTCGGCGCCAACGGAGTTACAGATTGACGTGGTTTATTGGATAGGCATAGTTGAGGACTTGAAAAGTGACAATGGCTACTTTTAATCCCAGGAAAACAAACAATCCCCGCGGGGTATTCGTATGCTACTTTTCACATAATATTAATCCTTCAATTATGCGCAGGCGAAGTGACAGATTGACGTGGTTTTTTTGATAGGCATAGTTGAGGACCTGAAAAGTGAAAAGGCTACTTTTTATCACGGGAAAACAAACAGTTCCCGCGGGATATTCGTATGTTACTTTTCACATACTTATCCTTCAATTATGCGCCAACGGAGTTTTAGATTGAAGTTTTAGATTATTTTTTAGCACAGGTAAAGTTAAGGGCCTGAAAAGTGACAAAGACTACTTTTTATCCCCGGAAAACAAACGGTTCCTGCAGGATATTAGTATGCTTCTTTTCACATATCTTTTATCCTTCTATTATGCGCCAATATGCATGTATGTATGTATGTATGTATGTATGTATGTATGTATGTATGTAGGTATGTGTGTATGTATGTATGTATGTATGCATGCATGTAATGTAAGTAAGTGTAATGTAAGTTTATTATAACTGTCTATCTATTACGGTTTACGAGATACAGGCCGCTGACGGACGGACGGACGGACAGCGGAGGCTTAGTAACAGGGTCCCGCTGGCACCCTTTGGGTACGGAACCCTAAAAACCACGTTGACTATATGCACTTACACTTTATATGGTGAAATATTATAACTGCGAAAGTGCGTTGGTTTGTCCTTCAATCACGCCCCAACAGAGCTACGGATCGACGTGATTTTTTGCAGTGTACCTATAGTTGAGGACCTGGAGAGTGACAGGCTACTTTTTATCCCGCAAAGTCAGAGTTCCCAAGGCATTTTAAAGGCTAAGTTCACGCAGACGAAGTCGCGGGCATCAGCTAGTACATAATATGTGAAAATTTCATCTGTCTATCTATTACGGTTTACGAGATACAGCCCGCTGACAGACGGACGGACGGACGGACGGACGGACGGACAGCGTAGGCTTAGTAATATGGTCCCGTTGGTACCCTTTGGGTACGGAACCCTAATAATTGAGATAATGTCGCTTTAACACCTGTTAATAATACCTATGTAAGTAGATAATTTTCCATTTTTCAACACAGCTGCAAAATTATTAGCAATCACGGCAATTTATCTGGCCACTACCTAAAATGCATTAATTTATGATTAAAATACTGATAAGCAATCGAGCCCATATTTGTATCTTGTAGTTAAGTAAGTAAGTGATTATCAATTAGTTGTAGATTACGCTTTCTTTAAATAAACTAAACCTAAAGAAAGTAGAAATTTCATCACAGGTACTTTTATTGTAGATGTGTTAGGTCGTGTCGAAGTAGTTTACCTGATTCTTTACAGTAAAGTCTGGTTTGAGATATAATATAGAATCGTGAGAAATAATAAAGTTGTTGAAAAACAGGGTTTCCGGCATTCAAAGATGTTCCGTCAATTTTATAAAGTGGATTAAATTTTCAATAAATAGTTTAGTGCTAATAAATTAACAAGTTTTACGCTAACTATGCGAAAATCCGTCATTTATTAAATTTTATTACGTCATTCTGTATTATCCGGAAAGTTAATTTCCATTTACGAAAATCTTTACTTGAAAGTGTCCAGTTTAAAAAATTAGTCAGAATATCGAGTAAGACGTGAGTTACTCACAAATTAGTCGATATTCTGACTAATTTTTTAAACTGGACACTTTCAAGTAAGGATTTTATATAAACCTGTGAAGATGATACTGCCATTGGCGCAATTAGAATGCTTTAAGCCTACTTTGTCGTATTATTTTACAAATTGCGAAAAACCAAATTAAATTTGAATTTCGCGGGCAGACCCGTATAATCATCCTTAAATAATTGTTGTTGTTCGACTAGTTAGTTATTGGACTAGTTTAAGTACAAAGTATGAAAGATACGGATATCTCGTATCCGAGAGGATCCATTACAAAAAGTAAAATTGGGTCATGATTACCGCCATGTACCCATGAACATTTAATAATATGAGTCACAAATCATATTTACAACCTTAGCGTAGCGCCTAATAGAGCGCGATCCATTTTAAACCAGCGCCATCTATCGACGAATTGGGCAACAATGTGATATATCTCATCCAACAAGAACTGCATGGCTCTTGTCTCTGGGACAGGGGATAAGGCTATAATAATTCATCACCGGGGATGAAAACTTCTAGGCGCTCCACCCGGGTTAGGGGGTACGTTCTAAATCATACATCGATAAAGGTAAGCCTCGAAGTCCGTACTCCCGCTGGCTTCACAGCCAGAGGAGAAGACCAGCACAGCAACAAGAATAAGTGTCTGAAACTGATTTTAGGAGTCTCGATGTACGTCAGAATCTAACGAAAAGCCTTTACCGGTTTTACCGGGATTTAAAATATGTATCCTATGTGACTCTCCAGGTATTTTCCTAAATCCAAACAAAAATTAAGTGGATCCGTTTGTATGATGCCACTTGATTGAAGGACAAACCAACAAACATACGTTTTATAACTATGTTAATATTAAAGTATTAATATCTCTAATCTTATCAAAAGCATTAGTTACCTATATATATAATAATGCGTGGTTTACGCACGATTTTTAATAAGATTACATTAAAGAATAATCCGATCGATACAAATCACGACTGATAGAAAGTTGACCTTTGATGCATACTTTTTTATTTTATTATATAAGGTACGTTTACGTCATAATCTTTATCAGGTAGCTTTGCTATGACGATGCAAATGCATTTTTTCAATATACTTGCTCAAAAAACTTCACTTTCTACCTAATTTAAACATTTGCATGCTATTTAGCAGAATATGGAGGAAATTTTATGACATTGTTCTTCTCTATCGGTCACTCTTGTCAGAGTGGTCGTGGCTGCTGGGATGATGTGACTTTAGTTGATAGTTGTCAGTCTCCTTGATTGTTTTTGGATCACACCGCCTCCTGTGCGATGCTCCTCCACTTGCGACGGTCAGTTGTATTGCGGGAGCACTCCACCACAGTTGTCCGGGTCACCGACATGACATTGTTAATAACATCTAACTATACTGTACTCATATTCAGCAAATAAAGTTTCATTTCATTTCATTTCTTTCAAAGTAAAACGTGTTGTAAGTTCATTTTACCGCACTAGATCCTAAAGTTACAAAAAAACCGCATTACCGACAACCGATTAGGTGTGTCTTTCATTAACGTCAACATCCCAGTAATTCTTACGGAAAATGGAAACATCCTTACTAATATTATAAATGCGAAAGTGTGTTTGTTTGTTGGTAAAAAAAAAATATTTTTTCACGAAATTTGGTGAAAACTTACCTTTTTATGTCCAAAACACACTGTAATTTTTTTGATTTAAAATATTTATTCTTTCACCTTTTTTTGACTTAATATTGAAAAAGCACCTAATATTCAATCGAAAATTCTCCCGTCAAAATATCTGCTTTTTTAAAAAAGTTCGTGAGCTTTTTGTTCGTTGAAATCTCTACTTTCTGATGGTGTAAAAAAAAATATACATTACTATGGTAAATGCTCTCAGAACATGCAGAAACGAAATACGAAATAACAGGTAGTAAGGCCCAGACCCTCCTAGCCCCTTCCCCACTTCTCTATTAAATACCTTTTGATGGGCTAAAATTTTCCGTAGGTCACTCAGGTATATAAGTTATACTTAAAATAGCAATAAATAGCCATCTACGCATGTAATTTAAGAGTGGGTGTGCGTTCGTTAACAGTAAACAGATTTGATTTTTACAGTAGTAGATCAAGTTTCAAGTATCCGAAAAAAAACACGCAAGAATTACATCATACTGCCAAGGGACGTGTTTGGGCAAAAACATAAAATGATGAAATTTGTTCGATAATAAAAAATCGCGAAGTTAGGTCTAAAAGATATTTCATAGGGGCTAGGAGGGTCTGGGTCTTACTACCTGTTATTTTGTATTTCGTTTAGCTGCATTTTCTGAGAGCATTTAACATAGTAATGCATATTTTTTTTTAACACCATCAGAAAGTAGAGATTTCAACGAACAAAAAGCTCACCGACTTTTTTAAAAAAGCAGATATTTTGACGGGAGAATTTTCGATTGAAAATTAGGTGCTTTTTCAATATTAAGTCAAAAAAAGGTGAAAGAATAAATATTTTAAATCAAAAAAATTACAGTGTGTTTTGGACATAAAAAGGTAAGTTTTCACCAAATTTCGTGAAAAAATATTTTTTTTTACCAACAAACAAACACACTTTCGCATTTATAATATTAGTAAGGATGTTTCCATTTTCCGTAAGAATTACTGGGATGTTGACGTTAATGAAAGACACACCTAATCGGTTGTCGGTAATGCGGTTTTTTTGTAACTTTAGGATCTAGTGCGGTAAAATGAACTTACAACACGTTTTACTTTGAAAGAAATGAAATGAAATGAAACTTTATTTGCTGAATATGAGATAACAAGTAGCTCTCCTGGTCTGAGGAACCACTACTACATCCATTACTATACCCATGCAAAAAAATCGCATCAATCCGCTGTTCTGTTGCGACGTGATTGAAGGACAAACCAACAAACAAACACACTTTCTCATTTATAATATCAATAATGCATTATTATAACAATTTTTATAATTGTCAAATTTTTTACCATACCAACCACCAAACCAACCTTACTTGTTTTTAACCTACTTGTTTTTACCAGACAAAATTACGTTTAGCTGTCATTTACGTTTTGTTATTCCACTGTCATTTGCGTTTTGTTATTCCATGTCAGATGCGTTTTTCTTATACCACGTTTTATAGTGACATGACGGAAACGCGGTCGAACGGGATAAAAAGTATCCTATGTCCGTCTCCTGGTTCTAAGCTACCTCTCCACCAATTTTCAGCCAAATCGGTTCATCTGTTCTTGAGTTATAAATAGTGTAACTAACACCACTTTCTTTAATATATATATAGCTGCTCGTGCTGATTCACTGACTCACTGACTGATTGATCACCTCTCCTGTAAAATTTTGTATGAAAAATTTTTTTTTCACCTATGGTTTCGTATAGAGGACAAAAATTCATTCAGAGGAAAATTATGGAGAGAGCTGATGATTGAGGATTTCGGAGACGGGTGAAGAGCACGGCCGGGGTATTGAAGATAGGTGGGGTGTGCTCGAACAAATGTCACTCGAAACCTCATCCAATTCGCAGTGAGCTGAAAATAAATTCAAAATGGCGGAAAAAAGATGGCCGCCATACAAATTTCGTCGGTGTCTATCTCGGGGAGTATAAAAGATGGAAGAGTGGTTTCTTGGCAAAAGATGATCAAGACCAAAAGGTCTATTTGATGAATAGAAAAAAAATCCAAGATGGCGGAAATTTTTTTTCTTCATACAAAATATATGGCGAATATTGATGAGACTAGAAGCCGGGAGGCGGGATTCATGCAAGACTTTGATACGGTTCCTTTTCAAGATTTGTTTTTATTGAAGAATTTTCATTATGACAAATGATGACATATGATGATCGAGGGTTTGGAAGGTGGGTGAGGAGCACGGCCATGGTAATAAAGATAGGGTGCTCGAACAAGTCACTCGAAACCTCATCCAATTGGCAGTGAGCTGAAAAAAAATCCAAAATGGCGGATTCAAGATGGCGGCCATACAAACTTCAACGGTGTCTATCTCGGAGAGTATAAAAGATGGAAGAGTGGTTTTTTGATAGACAATGATCAAGACCTAAAAGTCTACTTGCCGAGTAGAAAAACCGCGGTCCGCTTGCGGGCCGCGCACCCACGCGCCCTACTAGTTTATATATATAGATTATTCGTCTATGACTTTTTACATAGAAATAGTATGTATAGCCAAAGAGATTTTATTACAAGTTTATACATACCTATGCGAAAAGACTTTTTCCCCGACCTTATATTACAGTTAATAGATGGCGTGAGTGAAGCCGCGGGTAAAAGCTAACTTACGTTACAAATTAGTTGCTAATCAGTGTTAGACAATTATTTTTGTTATCAGAAATATCAGACATCTTGACGACAAATATCCGTAGTGCTATCTATTTGCTGATGTACCTATCTATCTTTATAATTATTATTAGGTATTAGAGCTATTATTAACATTAGCCCCACTAATATTAAAAATGCAAAATGTATTTTGCTTTGTCCTTTTATCACACCGCAAAACCTAGTTTATCATTTAAAAATTTCTTTATTATTTTATTTTATACTTTATTATTTTATTTCTTTATATTTTATTTTACACTCTTATGTACTGAATTTTTATAATAAAATTTATATTTTTCATTTTTCATTAAATTTTTTTAAGAGGACTATTATATTTCGCACACTAATATTTTCAATGATTGTAAAAATATTAGATAGTTTTGACTAAATGTGGTATATTATTATCTTCGAACAACTAAATTACGAATATTTTAGATAGGTAGAATTTTTTTTCTATGATATAAGTACCTACTTAGATTTTGATAGAGAAAAATGGCAAAAACTACTATTATTAACTTTTATCGCTATTATTCTATGTCAAAAACTATTATGATAGTAAAAACCTATCTAAAATATCCGTAATTGAATTTCTGAAGATAATAAATAATAATTGACCACATTTTGCAAAAGTATCTGAGGTTTTTACAATCATTGAAAATATTAAAATGTGCGAGAGAGAGGGATGCGAAATTTAGTAGTCCTCATAAATACTAATAATAATACATAATAATAATAGTATTTTTTTATGTAATCTATGTGTAAGTTTACTTATCTGTGTGTATATATTTATGTTTATAATACTTTTTGGCCCTATATCTATTTATTTTGTATGCGGGTGTGAGAGTCATAATATATAGAGAAATAATAATAATAATTGGTTGATCCCAGTCAGCCTCGCTCACCATCTGAGGCGACTGGGGTTCCGTGGCAGTTCGCTCGCGGCCAAGATGCAGAAAGCGGTGTTGCTAGACTCGGCTAGGATAGTCCGTCGGTTTCTCAGCCTGTCGCCCTGACCCCCGGCCGTCTGGTCTCCCCTGCCGGGACGTAATCCTCCGCCCGCTACAAGTATTTATTTATGTAATCTATATGTAAGTTTATTATATGTATTTATAATTATGTTTATTATATTTCTCTTTGGCTTAAAATGTATTTATTTTGTACGCGGGTGTGAGCATGAAGGTAGGAAATACATGGAGGTGCCCTACCTACAAAAATGGGGTGCATTCCTACAGAATAATATCTCATAAAATGGCCGCCCATTAAGGAGTGTGCTTCGAAACTATCGACATCGATAAGGAGTGAAATGATAATCAAGGATTTATGTATACGTAGTATTTATAGGTAATAATAATTACGTAACGTACGTTTGTACTCTATCAGGTACCTATTATTCGCGTGGATTTGGATTTTTTAAAGATCTTGGAATATCCAAACAGTTTCGCTGCCGTTTTGTGAAATTGAACGAGATCACCAGATATAAAAAAGTACTCTATGTTAGATGCAAAACTGATTTTTCAGACCACTTTAACTCATTTATAAATTATAATAATATGTATCAATCGTTTGTTAATTAAACACCACTATTTATTTTCATGAAAAGAGCAACTTGCTGAGTTACTTGCTGGCTCATAGTAGTAGAATTTCTTTCTATACGCGGTGGTAGAGTCGAAACATGACGTGCCTAGCATGAGACAGCTATCTGCATGCCCTACATATAAATAAACAAATATAGAATATTACCGTACAGCTTCTTAGGTTAGTTACTGTACAGTTATAATTAAATCACCCCAAGGGTGGTAGTCTACTAAAGTTTTAAAAGCGTTCACCGCTTTTAAAAAGCAAGAGCAACTAGCAGAATATGTTGTCAAATAATACCTAAATGAAATAAAACACAGTTAGTGTATGATTGATAGGTATGTATTTAATTGATGAAAATAGTGTAAGTACACACACATATTTTATTAATATTACGATTTTTTTAAGTATCGAAATGGGACACTTTTTATGAAGCGAATCAAACCAATTTTCATTCGTTTCTTAATAAAATTAAGTTAGATAGAAAACTCCTTTGCAACACTACATCGTTTATTTTAGTACCATGTTATTGTTAACGGAATCTTAGGTCTAAATATGTTTAAATCACACTTTTTATAGACATCAATTAGTCATTAGTGTTGTGCTCAGGATCATTCCAAAAGTATTTTCTGTGTCGTATTTACTGAGAACCTCAATACATAAAGGTAATATAACTTTATAACCTTTATGTATTAAGGTTTCTGAGGTTGAGGTTCTGAGGTTAGGTTGGTTTAAGTATACGTAGTATACATAGTTTCAGGTTTCGTTTTACCATTTAAAATTGGTTTCATCAATTTGCTTTAATAAAACTTAATTAAAATTTTAATTTATTTTTCCATTAATTTGAAATTTCCTTGCAGTGAACCTGCGATATATTCAACGACTTTGGTTTAATTTTCCAAGTCAGAACGTATATAGTTTATGTACCTCTCATAAAGATTGCTGCGGTCCTCTTCAATCTGTACAAGGATTTTTTTTCTGTTAAATCATTGTTTGTATCAGCTGGGTTTTTCTTGAACAATTGATTATTTATTTGTTAAAAGGAACGCAATTCTCAATTCTGCCATCTTTTATATCAGCTTTTATTAATTAATAATCTCTTGTTAACCCTCTTGTTGTAATTGAATTGCACAGGGATTATTATTAAATCCACCTCTTGCTCTTACCGCAGAAAAGAAATGTATCACACGATCTTTTCATATTTTATGTAGAGGGATGTGTTTCAATATATTTATATTTTGCACGCCTATAGCATCCATCCATTTTTTCTTTAAGTTTTCATTAGCCGGAAATCTGAAGATAAGAAGTATAATATTAGTAAAATCTATACTGATATTATAAATGCGAAATGTGTCTATCTACCTGTCTGCTACGTTTAAACGGCCCATATTTTTAATTGTTTTCGATGAAATTTTGTACCTACCTATAGAGATAGAATCCTGCAAAATTGCGGAGTTTCCGTGGGAAAAAAATCTTAAACGACAGCAGAAAACATGGACATTATCATCTATTATATAGAGGTATTACATTCTAGCATATATTATTTATATGAAGCATTAAAATAACCGGACAAATGATATAAATTTCAACTATAAACACCAAACTTCTTGTATTATCTGATGTGGTGATGAGCAGTAATGCATTAGAATTTATTCAAGTCGTTTAGCGTCACCTATAATAATATCGACAAGTCGATACTCCATTGACATAAACAATGGACATCCCTAAGGCTCATGTTTACATTACATTGCAATGTGAATAATAAATATTAGTGTTAGTTACAAATTGATATGGACAGTTAAATGCCTACACTTTCACTAATATTAACATTATTGGAAAGATATCAAAGAAATTTATAACTGTTACAACAAAAATAGTTATTAACCTATGAAAGAAAAGTCAATCCAGGCCACTTTTTGTTTTTCTGAGAACCATACTGCCTGATGCTACACATAGACATATTGGAATTATGTTCCTACACACGAACTTGATGATAATTTATGCTATTATTCAGTATTTTTAAAGTTAATCAACAATAATCCAACAACACGCAACTATGTACTTGACCGCTGAAGTACAACTACCTACCATGAGTACAACCAATAAGTGAATACATAATGTGTTGTACATAACACTCATAAAATGGCGGATGGCACCCGGCTTGACTATTATTTACCTTATATACTTCATCTCCACCTATTTCCTACCTACCATGGGTGTGAGAGTCGAAATATATAAATAATAAATAATATAGTCCTCATAAATACTAATAATAATACATAATCGGCATCGTATGAAGGGCTATTATAACGCTTGACGGTAACGGATTTAATCTAAGTTCGC
Organism: Oeneis ivallda; assembly: GCA_029955525.1. NCBI lineage: Eukaryota > Metazoa > Arthropoda > Insecta > Lepidoptera > Nymphalidae > Oeneis > Oeneis ivallda. Next base: position 2,914,238 of record JARPMR010000010.1, on the reverse strand, counting down.
AACTATTACTAAGCAAGATCTAACATCTAATAACATCGAATGGAACTTAGATTCAATCTAAAGACTGTCGTCGCTCACTTTTAAAACCCGGCAACCGACAAAGTTAAATAACTTATTAGTTATTACATTGTAATAAGTTAATCACTAAGTTAACTTGGGGGCAGCTGGATGCAGTGCCGACTGCTCCCATGCTACTTTGTCATTAATTAATTGGGGATAATAGCCCAGTCGACAGGTAGGAAAAAGTGGGGTTTGGTTGAAAAAGGTCGGAAGTTACTGAAACTTTGGGATGTTGTCCAGGGATGGTTAATTAACATTTTCTCAAGTTTTGGACCTCGAGGAATTAACATACAAACATGTTTTTATAGTCAAAATTGTAGGAAATTTCTATAAAAAAGTATAGAAATGCTTTTGCCGTAGGAAGTAAGGAAAAAGTTATAGAGGAAAAACCGGAGGAAGGTCGAAAATTTTGCAGTCCTCCAGCACTCCTTCTCCTCCTTCAGCACAGGGTCTTTGAGGTGCAAAACTTGAGAAAATGTTAATTAGCCATCCCTAAATAACATCCCAAAGTTTCATTAACTTCTGACCTTTTTCCATCTTAAACTACCAGTCGACTGGACTATAAGCCTTAAACCCTTTAACATTGTACGTGATAACTCATAATACGATCAAATCATACATCACCAGGACTTTTAGGGTATTATTGAATTTTCAGTCTAAAAGCAAACAGTATTGGATAAAGTTTGTTTTCAATGTTGATGAGCTGGCAAAATATTTCATTTGTTGGAATAAACTTTAACCTTTACGATGTACGCTGACCGGAGTTGGCGAGTGGGCGGATTATACAAAACCTACTTTTGCTAGACTCTCAATTTAATTTTAAAAATTGTACAAATTAGAAAATTATTTTATTTAAGAAATTAAATATCACAAGCTTTAACGGGGAAAGAAAACATCGTGAGGAAACCTGCACACCTGAGAGTTATCCATAATGTTCTCGAGGGTGTGTGAAGTCCGCCAATTCGCATTGTGCCAGCGTGGTGGACTGTGGCCTATAACCCATCTCTGAAAGGAGACCTCGCTCAGTAGTGAGCCAATGATGGGTTGATAATGATGATGATGTACTGATCTTTAAATTTTAAACCAATGTTCTATACCTACTTAATTCTGCGGGAAAGGGTTATAATTTTAGTATGTAAGTATTTTAGTTTCAAGTAAGTCCATTGGCATTCATTTTCTTGCTCTTTTTAGGGTTCCGTACCAAAATGGTAAAAATGGAACCCTTATGGTGAGACTTTCTCCGTCCGTCCGTCCGTCTGACACAGTGGACTATTTCAGTAACTATTAAAGCTATCGACATGAAATTTGGAATAGTTGTGTATAATAATAAATAAAATAAAATAAAAATAAAAAAGCCTTTAATTTCTTACATATTTATCTAAAATTTACAGTTAGTTTTTACATTTTTTTTTTTAGTTTACATTTTTTTTTACAGCATTATTTACTTAAAATTATTGTTAGTAATGTTAGTTTCTTGTTAATCTATGCAAGAACCCCTGAATTGGTAAAGGCCTCCTCCAAAGATGTCCATTTATCCCTATCCTTTGCTATCCTGTTCGCTGTTTTTATGTGACTTTTCCTACTCCATATTTGCCTGGTGTATGACCCACGTTACATAATATAAAGTTTTCGTATTCTTCAATTTTTGTACCAAGGCTTCTCGTTTCCGAAATTCCTATAATGTCGTATTTAATCGTTTTAATTGAATCTTCCAGTTCTAATAAGCGCTCATATGACGATAGAGTCCTGACATTGTATGTTGCAATATTTAATTGATGGTTTTCTAACTTGTCTTTGTTCCCTGCTATTGTATAATAGTAGCCCATTATTGGAATAAAAAAAAATAGAAAATTATTTTTAGTTTTATTAAAGGGGGAAAATCGGGGGTTTGAAATTTCAAAGTAAAATAACTATACCGAGTGGGGTATCATATGAAAGGCTTTTACTTGTGCATTCTAGAACAGTTTTTTATTTATTTCTATATATATAACAGTTTTTGATTAATCGGCCAAAATGTCGAAAAAAATACCGATCCCCCCTCCTTATCTCCGAAGTTTACCAATCGAAAAACAGAAATAATTATGGTTAATAGAGGTTTATGTATATTTTACAGGAAAAATAAAATCAGAGCGAATAAAAACCGCTCGACCGATTTCGATAAAATTTCACTGGAACCACCTGGGAAGTATCTTTGAAACAAGAAAGAATTTTCCACAGGCGTCTTCGAGTAATCGGTGAACGCACACACAAAAAAAAAAAAGATTCCAACGATTTGAAAACCTCCTTTTTTGAAGATTTTTGAAGTCGGTTAAAAAGACCTACATCTTTTAAAATATTTAAAGTATGTTTCTTAAAACGTTTTTCCGTGAGATATTTGTTATTTAACTCTATAAGGCTTCATTGAAGTTCTTTGATCTATCTGAGAACCTTTCCGTGAGTATAACTTTGTTATATCACGGCACTAAAGATCACTAAAACCTGTCGAATGTCGATAGCATTTCTAATCAGAAATAATATTTCCCTATCTTAAGGCTATATTTCCCTATCTTAAGGCTATATTTCCCTATCTTAAGGCTATATTTCCCTATCTTTAGGTTATATTTCCCTATCTTAAGGCTATATTTCCCTATCTTAAGGCTATATTTCCCTATCTTAAGGCTATATTTCCCTATCTTAAGGCTATATTTCCCTATCTTAAGGCTGTCTGGAGGAGTAATAGCAATAAGGCCGCTTTTGTGCGACTTTCTACATTTAACTATAAAAACTTAATCTACTTATAATTATTTCTATCTGTCTAAAACTTTTTATTGCTTGACACTGTAATAAAATTAAACTTTTGAATTACATTTAAGTATTTTTAAGTACCTTTACCAAATAATCCATACCTACTTAATAATTATTATATTACACTTTTAATCCTATGTACACTATTATAAATTCAAGAGGATTTCTGCCTGTTACCTCTTAACGCCTCAACTAAGTATATCGGATTAACTCTAGTTTACCACAAAGATGCTTTTATGAAGCAACTTCTCAAAATCTTCCACAGGCTTTTCGGCTATATTGTATTGTACCTATAGCTAGTAATGAAATGACGCCCTGTAATCACAATGGTTAAGTTAATCACTGAAGTATACTGAGGACTAATTGGGATTAACACCATTCAGACTACAGCAGGGCTGCGGGCGGTTTCTCGACAATTCTGTTACACTGTGCACTTGTTCAGTGTACAGTCAACTTCGAATAAATGTAAAAACTTTGTAAACTTCTAAACGAAATGAAATAATCTCTGTATGTTATCATCATCATCATCATCATTATCAACCCATCATTAGCTCACTACTGAGCGAGGTCTCCTCTCAGGGAAGGGTTATAGGCCATAGTCCACCACGCTGGCCCAATGCGAATTGGTAGACTTCACACACCTCCGAGAAAATGTTCTCAGAACACTCAGGTGTGCAGGTTTACTCACGATGTTTTCCTTCACCGTTAAAGCATGTGATTTTTAATTTCTTAAACGCACTTAACTTCAAAAAGTCAGAGGTGGTACCCGGGACCTGTGACCCCCCGAAAAGGAGACCACAGTAGTAACTACTAGACTAACACTGCTATCGGCTTTGAAATTATTTTCCACCGAGTTTTGGTTATGGTGGTTAATCTCAATACAGATTTTCTGACCGTGTGATCGCTCTCTGTTCCCTCACTCGCATAGTCCCTTGGAAGAACCGAAAGAAGATCATGGCACAGTACGTACTCTCCAAGGCACGGTGTGATACACCACGAATTTCTCAACTCTGGCTTGCTCTGAGGGCGAGATCTATCGATAGACTCTCACTCAGCTCAGACTCAAGACTAAAAACGAGACAGATTTATGTCAGGACATATTTGTGTCTCATTTTAAATCCATCTTAAGTTTTGAGCAGAGCCTTACTTACCTTTTAGTACCTACAGCTACACCTATTTTTTATTATCAAGTAAATAAATGGAAAAATAATATTGTCCTTCCGAGACCCCCACTTTAGCATCATGTTTATTCATGTATGTCCTTATTGTATATGTATACATTATATAATTTATTAACGTATTAATAATTTATTATGTATAATCGGTTTAGTATATTTAGATATAAGCATTAAATTTATCTTATTATAATTGCAACACCTCCTACGTCTATCAATTCAATTCCAATTCTTATCCATAAGGTTGTCTGGAAGAGATCGCTTTTTATCGACTTGTGGTACGTAAAATATTCTTGCTTTTGTTATTAATCACTGTCTTATGTGCAACTAAGTATATATAAATATAAATATACCACGGTCACATACATACATACATACATACATAGACGGCTAAAACAGCAACCCTGCCTTTTGGCTTTGCCGTCTGTTAAAAATAACTACTGCTCCAAAAAAGTCAAACACTTCTTCTTGGAACAAGGTGGCATTATTTTTACTCCTGTAAAATTGGTTTAGTTATGTGCACGACGGAATTGACTCCATCATGACGTAGATTCAGAGCAATACAGCCTCAGTCTTCTCGTAGCATCCGTAGATAAGGCTACGCTCGCTGCTACGCGCTACGCGGTAATCTACGAACTTTCGTTTTACCGATACCTTTTTTTCTAGTCATTAGAAAAGTATTACAGTTTAGGTCATTTTATTTAACATTTACAAGTTACAAAATATGTAAGGGTGGAGTAAACTTTAATTTTAAGCTGTCCGAAGGAATATTGTGTAAACAGTTCTATCCATTTTTTGAACTTCAGGTATAATAAGTTGTTTGATTTTGTTTTGTAACATTATAAAATGTGCTTTTACAAACTTGGTGTACGAATAAAATTCAAAATGTAATTGATTATGATGCTGTATGAAGGAAATATGGTAAGTACATAATAATAAAATAATTTTTATTGTACTACGGAATGGAAAAATATACGGAGCAATAATTATTTAAGAGATAGATTAGAGCTAGATAGATTCTTTTATTGCTCGTATAAGTCACATTACTTGCGAAAATAGAATAGATTTTACCTTTGCCGATTTAATTATTTCTAAACTACCTATATTAAATATTATGAATGTAAAAGTATGTTTTTATAAGACCACATTTAAAAACTAATGCACCAGGTATTTCACTAAACTATTAACTAAATTATTGACTACCAGCGAGTTTTCTAAATAAACTCTCCAAAAAAACTTAAGTCGAACTTTTCTTCCTTCAGTTCGAGGTGTTTTTTGTTCTATGAAAACAACTTAGCCTTGTCTGAACCATGTCTGAACATACTTTATCGAACAGCTTGTACTAGACACTTAAAACAATAGTGCAGTGGATAGTTTGAATCCGCGATTTTCAGATGTCAATCTCTTCCACTACCATCTATACTAATATTAAAAAGAGGAAAGATTTTTTTGTTTGTTTGTACTCAATAGGCTCTGTAACTACTCGACCGATTTTAACCATTTTTTCACCAATAGAAAGCTAAGTTATCAGTTATAAGTAACATAAGCTTTAATTTATTTTCAAAAAATTAGAGATCCTTAAGATGCAACTCAAGGTAGCAAAATTTTGCCTATAAAATACATTATTTGGCGTGTGCTGAGAATAGTAGTTTATGCAACTGTCATATAATGAAGGGTATTAAAACACGAGTGTGAGTTTATGAAACGAGCGCAGCGAGTTTCATAATAGTAACGAGTGTTTTAATACCCGTGTTATATGCAGTTGCATACACTACTTTATCTTCACTAATGCAATTTATCAAACAACAAGAGTAAAAATCGGTCCAATAACAAAGAATTTCAATAAGGCGGTGAATTTTTATAATATTGCCAATCATTTCCTCTTATTTGACCCCAGGGAAGCCCAAATATCGATTTTGAACGAAATCGGTCCAATAACAAAGAATTTCAATATGGCGGTCACTTTTTATAATTTTGCCAATCATTTCCTCTTATTTGACCCCAGGGAAGCCCAAATATCGATTTTGAACGAAATCGGTCCAATAACAAAGAATTTCAATATGGCGGTCACTTTTTATAATTTTGCCAATCATTTCCTCTTATTTGACCCCAGGGAAGCCCAAATATCGATTTTGAACGAAATCGGTCCAATAACAAAGAATTTCAATATGGCGGTCACTTTTTATAATTTTGCCAATCATTTCCTCTTATTTGACCCCAGGGAAGCACAAATATCGATTTTGAACGAAATCGGTCCAATAACAAAGAATTTCAATATGGCGGTGACTTTTTATAATATTGCCAAAAGATCTTACCAAAGAGTTTTGTGTATGTAAGTTTAGTAGTTTCGACGAAGTTTTCACGTATAACCCAACTGTTTTCAAAAGCCAGCATAATATCAAAATTTCATACAACTTGTATGAGGATTTTGACATAAGGCTCGCCAGGTTAATTGGTCGCGTTTTATTGATGTTATAATGAGATTTTACGATATCGATGTGGATATTATACCATCATGTGAAATTGCTTAAATTGAGTGTTTTGTTATCTGCGCTATAACAGTAGTAATTATAAGTCAAGTATTGGAAACATAAGTAGAATGTTATAACATTAGTGTAGATAAAACTATTAACGATACATAAAAATTATGTACTACATGATTAAAGTACTTATTATTTTCTCTAAAAATTGCCCAAGGGAATATATCTAACTATCATATATAAGTCACAATAGTAGCTTTGGTGTTCTAAAATTTAATTAGATGGCCTTTACTATCGTAGTACCTATTAATTTTTCCAATCCTGACTAATACATATTACAAATAGTGTGTTTGTTTGTTGGTTTATCCATCAATCACGCTGCAACAAAGCTACGGATTGACGTGATTTTTTGGATAGGTATAGTTGAGAACCTGGTGGGTGACATAGGCATCCCGGAAAATCAATGAGTTCTCGCGGGCTTTTAAAAACCAAATCCACGCGGACGAAGTCGCGGGCATCAGCTAGTTGATCTATAATATTGAGCCCTAGGGTGCTTTTCCACTAGCATCCGTACGCCATGACACGGCACGATAAATTGCGGTGACGATTCCGAGCGCCACCGTACACTTCTTTTTCTGTGCGGTGTCGTTTATTTATTTATTATTCACGGGACATCAAACGGTCTAGCACTTAAACATTCTAGTTTACAGTAAAACTTATGAAATATTATCTAGCGCTAAACCCACACCGGTGTCCACGAATTAACAAAACGTATTATACAGTATGATGAGGGCAATGCAGAAGTAAATATAACAATAATAATGCAAAATTTAAAAATACAAGTGCCAATTTAGAAAGAAAAAAATTTAAAACAAAAAAATATTAAACTAATAAAAATAATAATAATAGTAATAATAGTAATAAAGTAAATATGCTTGTAACTAAATCTTAATAAGTTTTTTTTAATTTAAGGTTGCCTATGACCAACCTCTTGAAACCTCCTACACGAGTAGCAAAAATATCAATATTGCCAAAGCGCTCATTGTATGTCTGTGTCATTCTGAGCAGAGGTGAGCGCTTTCCTGCATTCGTGCGGCATTTGGTGGTAGCGAACAGTTGGTGTGTTCGGCAACTACGCATGGGAGTTTTAGACGGCACACGGTAGCAGAGCTTGCGCGTTAAGGCAATGCAGTCGTACTTATTGTGACACAGATCAAACAAGAAAATGGCTTCTAGATGTTTACGCCTGGACTTTAAGTCGAGCAGGTTATATTTTTCAAGAAGTTGGTCATAAGGCAGTCGACTTCGTGTACATTTATAATGCATACAACGCAAGAACTTTTTTTGGACATTTTCGAGGCTTTTTACATATTTGTCATAGTATGGATTCCAGACACAAACAGCATATTCAAGTTGTGGATGTACTATCGACTTATATAAGTGAATGTATGTAGAGGCTCTCTTGAAATTATCACTCGCTCTTACTACAAAACCATACATTTTAAAAGCTTTATTAATGATATTTTTTACATGTAAATCTAAATGAAGTTTACAATCTTATGTTACCCCTAGATCTTTAATATTATCAACTCTCTCCAGACTAATATTGTTAAGTGAGTAAGTAAAATTGCTAATAGTGGTTTTCTTAGTAAATGTGATATATTTACATTTATTTAAACTTAGACTAAGCTTATTTATCCTACAATATTCAAAAAATCTATTTAAATCGGCTTGAAGTCGGACATGATGACGTCAGGTGTTTCAATAGTTTTGTATACTATAAGATCATCTGCATAAAGAAGGAAATTACTATGTTTAAAACATTTACAAATGTCGTTTATAAATAAAATGAATAAAAGTGGCCCAAGAATTGACCCTTGCGGAACACCAGACGTTATCGTGACTACTTCTGAGTCATGTCCATTAATAACCACTTTTTGAGTGCGGTTTGTTATGTACGATTTGAACCATCTCAACAGATTCCCACGTATACCGTTGTAAGCTAGTTTTTCAAATAGCAGTTTATGATCAACCCTATCGAAAGCTTTTTGGAAGTCGGTGTAAATGCTATCAGTTTGTTTATAATTATCTAAATTTGCAAATAAGTGTGAAGTGAATACAAGAAGATTAGTAACCGTTGAACGTCTCTGCACAAATCCGTGCTGTTGCGCAAGGATGTTCTGATGTAGAAGAGGATAAATAGAGTCGTGCACCAAACTTTCAAAAAGTTTAGAGAGCACGGGTAGGATAGAGATTGGTCGGTAGTTTTCCACGTCTCTCTTTGAACCTCCTTTGTGCACTGGGACTATACGTGCCATTTTCCACTTACTTGGAAATGTCCCTTGCTGAAGGCACAGACTGTATAGGAGTGTAAGTGGCTTACATATAGTAGCAGCAGTGGATTTAAAAAATATAGGTGGGATATCATCCAGTCCTGAGCCTTTGGCAACGTCTAACTTCTGTAAGGCTTTTTTCACATTTTCGACAGTAATAACAACATGACTAATAACGTCACATACCGTATTTTCATCATGCACACAGTCATCTATGTTAAAACTATCCGTGAGATCTGATGGCATAAATACAGAATGAAAGAAATTTGAAAATAAGTTACATACCTCGGAGGAACTGCTAGCCGTATTATTTTTATAAAACACGTTTCCTGGTATGTACTGGCCTTTTTTCCTATTTGAAATATAGAGCCAAAATTTTTGAATTTGAATGAATGAGTAAACGGTCCATCTTGGGTCCATCATACTTATTTGTGCGAAAGTGTGTTTGTTTGTTGGTTTGTCCTTCAATCACACTGCAACAGAGCTACGGATCAACGTGATTTTTTTGCATGGGTATAGTTGAGGGCCTGGAGAGTGCCAGAGGCAACTCAAAGCTTCAACTCAGTGGCCTCGGGAACTCTGACCTTTCCAAAATCAAAGAGATCCTGACGGATTTTAAAACTAAATCCACGCGGATGAAGTCGCGGGCATCAGCTACTAGAAATATAACGTGTTCGGAGTCGTCACCGCAATTTATCGGGCCGTGCGGTGGCTCGTGGACAAACACCCTTAAATTGCCTAAAACGTGCCAAACTGTATCAGAGAATTAAATGAGAGTTACACAAAGGTCTATCCATAACAAAAGAAGTCTTATGGTTTCTTATTATCGTTACGGTCCCGAAAGTCCAATTCCCTGAATGTCCAGATTGTATTTAACGTACAATCACCGGAATGTCTAATAACCCATGTAGCAACTACTATATGAAATAAAAGACCATTGAATTCCTCCCAAGTATAACGTAGTTGTAATAAATCCTCTACATTTATGAGAGCCATAAAAACTTGTTCAACAGGGCGTACAAAATCGTGACTATGTTGCACAAGATAAAGTTTTGATAATCATTTTTTTTAATCTATAAACTAGCGCTTGACTGCAATCACCTGACGGTAAGTGAAGATGCAGGCTGCAGCCTAAGATGGAGCGCGTTTGCCTAGAAAATGCCTATTCACTCTTTTAGAGGTACCCAAGTAATAGTTTTGATTGAATGATTATTTTGAAAAGAACAACTGCTGAGTTTCTTGTCGGCTCTTCTCAGCATTTTCCGCTTTCCGAACCGGTGGTTGAATCATGACGTGACGTGACGTGGTTGAATCAGGAGCCACAGGTTGGCCTTCATGACATAAATAATTTTGAATTTGAATTTGAATTAGTTGGAAAAACGGAAGCCGGACTGGGCATTTCAAATTTTAGCGGCCTACTCGGTTGTAGAGCGATAAGCATCGTTGGTCTGTTAAACATATTCCGTTTCAGTGGAGAAGCACCCTTAAATGTCTAACGCAAACATGACCATGATTAAGTAGAAAAAATAACGTTTTTAAGCCCTCGTCTATGCCGTTAAGGTTAGTATTGCCAACAGCAATCCACATTTTGTAAAAAAGGCCTGGATTGGCTAATTTATCAACGTCGAGAGATCGTCTGAAACTATTTTGCAAAATTCATCTCCTAAATGTGTAAAAAAAGGAAAAATTTCTCGGGTCTGGACAGGCCTCATTAACTTAGGAAATGGACGATGATTGCTTTTTTTTCAGCTCTGTTTCGAGCAGGCAAGGTTTTATGAAATTGATTCTTATTGCGTCTTGTTTCATGAGTTTTTTAACTGACTTCAAAAAAGGAGGAGGTTATCAATTCGTCGCAATATTTTTTATTTTTATGTATGTCCACCGATTACTCGAAGACGCCTGAACCGATTTGCGAAATTCTTTTTGTTTGAAAGGGTAATATAAATTTTATCGAGATCGGTGGAGCGGTTTTTAAAATATCAACAATAAATTAAATGCTTTGTATAGTGTGTGTGTAATGTAGTAAAGCGGGAGTTTGAAGTCGGTTGTTTAAAAGTATTTTTTTATATCAAAATTATGTCCCTCAAAGGATCATAAAAATATTGATGCTAAGACCACAAAATGCATACTAAGAATAGATACGTTAGTGACTTAGGTTAAGAATTTTTATAGCGACAATAACTTAGAAATTAAAGCCACTCTTTAAGACCAAATTCTAAGCCTAACGAGGCTCATACGAGCCGTTAAACAAATCACCATTTCTTAACCGGCACAATCGATTTGTGGACGCGGTAAAGGATTTTTCTCTGAAATAACAGAACCGATTAATACCAACGTCCAAACTTCCAAAGTCAGTCACCCATCCAGTTACCAACTTGAATTAAAGTTGCTTAATCGACATAATCTACTTAAGTATGGGTTCTGTTGCCTCAACCAGACCAAACTACGAACCAAACTACGAAACTGACGCAATACTATAAGTAATTTTAATATTTTGACGACCTCCCTGGCGCAGTGGTGAACGCTGTGGTCTTATAATTGGGAGGTCTCGGGTTCGATTCCCGGCGGGTTCAGTTTGGGAATTTATAATTTCTGAATTGTCTCTGGTCTGGTCTGGTGGGAGGCTTTCGTTGGCCGTGGCTAGTTACCACCCTACCGTCAAAGACGTGCCGCCAAGCGATTTAGCGTTCCGGCACGATGGCGTGTAGAAACCGATTAGGGGTATGGGTTGAATTTTCACTGCCGTACCCCTTCCAAGTTAGTCCGCTACCATCGTAGACTGCATCGTCACACAAAAAAAAAAATTCATAGTTACGAGGAAGTCAGAGAAAAAATACAAATAGACGATGTCGTTTTTCGTAGATCCACAGCTGGAGAAAAGTTTCTATGCACTTGAGGTCTTATGCTGCTTGTATCCAGCGGGTCCCTTCGACTCTTCTGATGTCATCCATACTGTATGGACCATTCACCTAATCGGGGGTCTTAGGTCTTCCAACACTGAGCAGTCCCGCCGCAAGACTCCAATGTCTATTGGTTATACGAATTATGTTGCACTACGGATCCTTTAAAACATATATGGATATCGATAGATACACAAATTACCATAATCCAGTGAAATCACACATCAGCGTTGATTTTAATCAACAAAATCAAAGCCGCCATACCGACAGGGAATCGCTTATTTATCACCGAGGGAGGTATTCAAATAACGAATTCAACGTCTAAAACCAAAATTACTTTTCGCTTCACATTTAACATTCACAGAGTCTAGAGTGACGCGCTCCTGAAATTGCGTATTAAGGTGACAGGATATTTAAAGTTAAGACCAGTTACACATATGAAGATGACTAATAAAATTTTTGGTCTTTGTTTTTTCAGGCGTATATCTTTAGATAAATTACTTAATAGGTACACATTTACAAAACGACACACATGTCGAATACGCCTCAAGAAAGTCTGAAAGTCGATTTTGGGGATGGGCGTGACGTTCTATAGTAAAAATTTACAGTCGATTTTACACTTTACACAACTTTAAGAAGTCTATTAAGGGTACTCCAGTGAAAAAAGTTTATTATACAATTGAAGAATGGGTAAATGATATGTATATGTAAGAAATAATACTTAATAATCATCATCATCATCATTAGCAACCCATCAACGACTCACTACTGAGCGCAGGTCTCCTCTCAGAGAAGAGTTATAGGCCATAGTCCACCACGCTGGCCCAATGCGAATTGGCGGACTTTACACACCTTCGAGAACATTATAGATAACTGTCAGATGTGCAGGTTTCCTCACGATGTTTTCCTTCACCGTTGAAGCAAGTTATATTTAATTGCTTAAACGCACTTAACTCCGAAAAGTCAGAGGTGCGTACCCGGGATTGAACCTGCGACCCCCCGAATAGGAGACCACAGTCCTAAATTTTATAGTAGCTTTATAGTAGCCTAGTGAAAGCAGTGGCTTTCACTAGGCTACTATATACATACTTAATACTACTACTAATAATACTACTTATGCTACTATATTTTATATAAATAATAATAATAAAATAAAAATATAATATTGCCGGCACTATCGTCGGCTCTATTTGCGAGGCCCATACTAGTAACTATGGCGGTGACTATACTTATAATAGTATGGGGTGTTGTAATGGCAGACGTCAGTTATTTCGAACTTAGCCTAGATATCATTCGTCCACAGCAGCCCACTCCAATAGCCCAATTTTGTAGTTTAGTGTCCATTCCTTAAAATAGTCCCGTACCCACCGGGGATTGCAATTGAATTAACCTTCAGTGGATTTTAACCTTCAATACATCAATAAGTTGATTGATGTATTGAAGGATAAAATCCGGTTGATGTATTCAACGCCCAATTTAGATCAACTCGCCCATGAAGCCATGGGCCGATTTTACCAACGTAAAATAAGTTTTTAACCGACTTCCAAAAAGGAGGAGGTTCTCAATTCGGCCGGTATCTTTTTTTTTTTTTTCTATGTATGTCCACCGATTTCTCCGGGATTACTGGACCGATTCGCGTGATTTTTTTTTTAATCGACAGAGGATGTTTGCGAAATGGTCCCATAAAAATGTTAACCTTCAACTCCTCAAGCCTGATGCTGCAGGGATATTGCTCACCTAAAATAAAGAGATTTAGGAAACGTCGATTACGAATTATCATTGTAGGTAACAAGTATGGGCTACATCATGGAGCTCCAGGTCCTAGCTCCTCAATTATAGGATACTACACTTAAAAGCTTAAAATAAAAATTCTTTTCAAAAAACCGACTTCTAACGCCACTACAAAGTATAAAAATAATTTTAGTTTGTCCACGTTTGTTGAAGTCGGGCGGGCCTAAAATACAAACTATGAACCGACTCGCGATGCTCTCTCGACTTCTACAAACGAGTCTCTCATATTGTGTAGCGTCGCGCTTGAGGAGTTGAAGGTTAAAATTTTTATGGGACCATTTCGCAAACATCCTCTACGTTAGAAGTCGGTTTTTTGAAAAGAATTTTTTATCCAAGCGTAAAGGAGGTTGGCGAATTTTGACCCAACTTCTAAAAGATTTTTAAAAACCGTCCAGATTCAGAAAACATTTAATTTTAATTAATATTTTTTGAAAGTATTTTTCTGTGTAAACCCTATATTTTTAGAAGATTGGGATCAAAAATATAATTATTCACAAGTACACATTATAAATAACCGTTACATACATGGCAATACAAGTGAATATCTTTTTTCTCCCAACTTTATTTGATAGACTATGATTATTTTTTTGTTAGTCTGGTTTACTAGAACAAGTACGAGAAGTTTGATTCGTGAACGTAGCCGTTCAGTGTTCAGTTCAGTTCGTCTGAGTCAGAAACTCTATGGAATTCGCCAATCTCCTTTGAAATTTTGACAGTATTTTCAATACAAAAACTGTCAGAACGCCCAATTTATTCCTCGGATAAACAAGCAAGCTTACCCGTGAGAGTACACGTTCATATAAATATTAGGTATTAGAATAGCTATTTATGCAACTGCATCGTAATGAGGGTCATTTTAATTCGAGTGCTGTTTTTTGATACGAGGCTTGCCGAGTATCAAAATAGGATAGTACGAGAATTAAAATGACTAATTACGTTCAGTTGCATACAAGATTTTATCTACGACAAGGAAAATAAAATCATTAACAAAATACGCCGTAGGCTCAATAAAGTAACAAAAAGTAACTCCGTAATCCTCCACCAGCCGCCTGTGGCGCCTCTGTCGTATGAACGGTACAAAAGTGCCAGAACTCAGAGCCTTAGCTTTAGGTATCCTATTTTAAGAAGATAACCATTTCGATTCAGCTCCCATACAACGAGCTGCATCGAAATGAGAAGCAAAACCGAAAGAGGGTTCATTACGATTCAGCTGTCAAATTCGAAATTGGAACTTTTCGATGCTGGAGTAGATAAAAAATATTTTAGTAAAACAAAGATCTTTCTTTGTCTTATGCTTTTAAACCGATGAATTATATTCTTGTCTTGCGTCTGCAATACTCATGCAACTAGAATTTACCTGGGGACTTTGCATAACTTTTCCGCGCCGTGATGGGGTTAATGGGTGAAGTATACAAACAAAACAAGAACTTTCCAAATCGGTTCAGGCGTCTTCGAGTAATCGGTGGAAATACATTAAAAAAAATTAAGTGGCACTCGGGGACTGCCGCGGTAAAGCTATTGCATAGCATTTTATATCAACTTATGCAATTATAATATTTATGCAATATTTTTTTTTGCATAATAAAAATGATCCAAAAAATAAGTAAAAAACAAACAAACAAGAAAAGCGCATGGTCACTATCTCGCGAGTGAGATACGAACCTGCGACATCATACACCATACGGTAAAGAAAGCGGCCGCTCGCCCACTGCGCCAAACAGAGCTACATGTGAACCTCTAAAATGTTGAACGCTTAGTGAACGACGGTGTTAGGTTTATTTTCGTTACGGAATTTCTTGATTTGGTCGCCGCGCTCAAACTGTTTGGCCTAGTTCAAAGCCCGCGATAAAAGCTATGCAATAGCTTAAAAAGATTCCGACGAATTGATAACCTTTTTTAAAGTCGGTTAAAAAAATTTAAAACGTAAATTAACGTGTAAAAAGTCGCGGGCATCATTTTAAAGTAGCATTATTATCGTATGGGTGTATCATTGAGCGTATGGTACGGCCGCTGGGGTGTTATATAAAACAACACTGAAGTAGTAAAGCCGACTTGCTCGACTATGATGCATCCATAAGTAGGGCAGTGTATGCACGTCGCATCGTCAACTTACGAGTAGATAGCAGAGTGACATTTTCTGTTCCACTTTTGCCTGTTCGACGAAACAAGAATTTTCCAAATAAAATAAAAGCCACACTGAACTGGAAATGTCGGCTCAGCTATACATATATAAAAATGAATTGCTTTTCAGTAGTCTGGCAAAAACTAAAAAACGGCTAGACCGATTTGAATAATTCTTTTTTTATATCCACAATACAATTGTTTGCCACAATACAGGCACAGAGTAACGAAGGTAAGGATACAGGGGTGTTACAAAAACAAACAAAAAAAGAAAACCCAAAAGAACAGCTGAAAAATTAAACAAATCTAAATGGGTAATTTTGTATAGGAATCACCACCTCGGAATAAATTATTTCAATTATTTATATATTTTATTAATTAATTATTTATATATTAATAAGGTGGTGATTCGGATAATTTTTTTAAAAGATGACGGGAGCGAAACCGCGAGTAAAATTTCTGTATGTCTAGAGTAAGTTTTCTTCTTTTCTTGGTTAACTGCTTTCAAGTATACGGACATTTTTGATGAAAAAGAAAGAGACTACAATTAGTATGAACGGAAAAGGGATGGGAAGCTAATTACTTGTAGAATCAAGTTATAAAAGCGTATACTCGAATACACAAAGGACTTTTACACAAATCGAGACGTCTTTGTTGGTAACTGACCAATATCTAGCCACGAACAACAGCTTCCACGACCAGACAAAATAAAAACTGTTTTAAATTTAACTCGGGTCCTTGGATTTATTATATTTATAGATGTTAATGCAAATATCATTTTTTTGTGCATGTCTAATTACATGTCAATAACCCTCTTAGAAACCATTAAAAGTAGGCTATTTCAAGAAACTAGGTTACATAGAGTTAACTTGATAAGCACTACAATATTTTTATGTAGCTATTTCAAAGTAGCAAGTTAATATTACATCCTGTGGGCAGCTGAAAAAAATAAAACACCTGAGATAGTCTTAAGCAAAGTGCAGTAAGTAAATAGTATATTAAGTATAGAGTTTATTGCCGATTACACTTTTGCATAATTATAATAATAACCCTCTGGGAGGAGAACTGCGCTCAGTAGTGAGTGAGTGGGTTGCTGATGATGATGATGATGATGATGATGATGATGATGATGATTAATATTATTAATAGGCCAGGTTTGTAATGATAGTAAACGGCGATGATACAAGGGAAAGCAATACAAATATTTTAGAATTCATCATACATTAGCAACTCATATTCGTAAATTCAGCCTAAATTATGCTTGTACTACCAAATATTTAGGTTCATTTTGGTCCAGACCCTTTTAAAATAAAAAAATGCGCTTGCTAAGTGATTCCAATTAAATATTTGAATTTGAATTTGGCCTAAAGCACTAATGTGCCACCCGTGTCCCAATTACGGGATCGGAATGGGTTTGACTTACTTCGCTGCTGTGGGGTGTACACACTTTTGGGCCAAAATTGGGACATTCGCTTTCAACTAAAACAAAATATGATACTGAACCAAATCAAATAATATGAATGGCGTTATTCTTGGAAACTTCTCAGCGAATAAAGTGTAACTAGCTGTTAGTCACTGACCATACCTAAGCTAGGAAGCAGACAGCCGTTGCAGTCATCTCCGGTGCGTAATTAGTGAATCTTGTCTTAGTATATATTATTTATAACTTAAGCTTACACTATAAACATTGTACTTAATAAATTAAGTTGTAAAAATTGTCTACATTTAAATGAAATAAATTATAATTGTTCACCTACCCTACAAAAGTATTTTTTTAAGTCGGGACGTCTCAGATATGCAATCGTCATGGTTGTCCTACACTACAGTAGTAGTAGTAACCTGGTTGTAAGATAGAATTCTATTTAAAGCACTAAAGGCCTTCGCCATTTATCTGTAACAGTGTTTAGGAAAATTTATTAGGCGTGATTTCACAGCTTTTAGGTGCCCTATGTTAACCATTTTATAAGCCGAAGTGATTTATGCTCTACTTTGTTTTGTTTTTATTTATTTATTTATTTATTTATTTATTTCAGTTGCAGATTTTTTACAAATACCCCGTTAGGGTGTAGCAACTTGGTCTGGAATCGACCGTAGTAGAGAGACCGATTTTATTTTTATTTTTATTTGCATCGTCAAAAAAATCACTTAAACTGTACTGTAACATTTTTCTAAAAAAAAGTTTTTTAATCTATATATACTAGTGGTTCGCCCCGAACTGAGACCTCGCGGTAACGGTATCCCATGATTATTCATTCAATCGATACATGATAACCAAAACTGACATTATTATTATGCCCGTTTTCACCAAACATACCTAAATCATCCCCTAAGTAGGAGTCTCTTAACGTAGGTAGCTCCTAAATACAATCCTAAGTCCTAACATCCGTCCCAATATCCTTTTAGGTGTCCCGTACAGGATCGTGATAAATAAGTTGACAGAAAACATCAATCACCTAACTTATAGGTAGCCCGTAAAGGTTAGGGAACGTTAGTGAAAACATTGAATTATTATGTAGGTACTAACGAGTGAAACCGGGTTACGGGCATCTGTACAAATCGTCATCTATCGACGCGAATAGAAAATATACAATATTTAACTAAAATTTAACTAAAAAATAATTTTAATTGAATAATATGGTACAAAAAAAATTACAATACAATTATTGTATTATAATAAGTAACTAAATAATAATGGTCGACGCAAAACTGTTTTTGGGATAGGTCGTTAGTCGTAACTCGTAGTTCCATGGGAATAGTTACTGACTGCGCCATCTATTAGCATTATTGTGAAGCTATGTTGATGCGATATGAATTACTGATGTACATTAAAAATTAAATAATCTCGTTTCTTTATAATATTCATATAATTTTAGTATTTGTTGTTCAAGTACAGGATATAAGTGACCTAAAAACATAAAATCAGTTTGAAAATCCATAGCGGATTTTCCTAGAGAGCGTCTTCAAGCGAGCGTATAAAATCGCCACTTTGAAAGCCCCCCATTTCGTCAATTTTAAGGGAAAAATTAAAAAAAAAATATTTTTGTACTCAGTTCAAAATTATCTTTAAAATGATACGTAACAATTTTATGTAACGCGATATTTTTTTTTTTACTTCGCATTCGCTTCTATGAGAGCCCCCCTGAAATAAAGATTTTTATAACTTTTTAAGCCATTTTCGGCTGGAGGCCATCGGTTTACATATTATATCTAAATTTGAAGTAATTACGTTCAGTAATTCAAAAGTTATAAGGCTCTGACAGACGGACGGACGGACGGACGGACAAGTGCAAATCGCTCTAGTTAACTCAGAGACCTCGCTTCGCTCGGTCAATAAAAGAAAGTGGTGTTAGTTACACTATTTATAACTCAAGAACGGATGAACCGATTTGGCTGAAAATTGGTGGAAAGGTAGCTTAGAACCAGGAGACGGACATAGGATACTTTTTATTTCGTTCGACCGCGTGTCCGTCAACTCACTATAAAACGTGGTATAACAAAAACGCATCTGACATGGAATAACAAAACGCAAATGACAGAGGAATAACAAAACGTAAATGACAGCTAAACGTAATTTGGTCTTCTTCTTCGTCCGTTTAGTGGACGTAATTTTGTCTTTGGTTAAGTATGGTAAAAAATTTGACAATTATAAAAAGTGTTATAATAAAGCATTACTGATATTATAAATGCGAAAGTGTGTTTGTTTGTTGGTTTGTCCTTCAATCACGTCGCAACAGAACAGCGGATTGATGCGATTTTTTGCATGGGTATAGTAATGGATGTAGTAGTGGTTCCTCAGACCGGGAGAGCTACTTTTTATCTCGGATAATGAAAGAGTTCCCGTGGGATTTTTAAAAGTTAAATCCATGCGGACGAAGTCGCGGGCATCAGCTAGTATTTTATAAAATTTGTTTTCTTTTTCAACGTTTCGAATGCAGTCTGGCAAATTATTATATACTTTTATGGACATTACGAAGGGACTGGAGGTGTAAAGTTTTAGTTTTGATGGTGGTAGGGTTAGTTTATTTCTATGTCTTTCGGGAAATCGACGAGGTTTCTCTTCTTTTTTTTTTATAAAAGTGTAGGTTTTTCCGAACAAATTTACATATCTCAAAGATATAGATGGAAGGTAGGGTTAAGATTTTTAATTCTTTAAAATGAGGTAGACATGAGTCTGTAGATTTTATATTTGCTAATGTCATGATTTTATAAAAATGACGGTGTTAAATGAATTTTTCAAGTGGCAATTCTTTCAGTGTGGCAACACTTGTTTTATGTCGGTAATTTGTTAGTTGTTGGCAAACATGGTTGCGTTGGCCAATCAGGAATAAGCACGCGTAGCCCCTACAACATTACGTAAAGAGTGGGAAAAATGGGGGGGAGAAAGCGAGGGCCGGATGGTCGACAGCGGAGGACAGGCAGTTAGTGATTTATCTTTGAATAGCTCGGTTAAAAATGAGCAAAGTATCAATATTTGTGACAACTTCAGAAGTGGGATGAACCCAATGGTATGTAAGAAATGATTACTTTGTATGAAATGTTATACCTTCAAAATAGTTGTGAATAATTATTTTTCGAATAGCTAAGATTATAGTATTTTATATGGAATTAATGGTGTTAATTTAGTAATAAGTTGTTGAAAGGCTTTGTCCTTTACAATAATTTTAAGACTACAGTGATTCTATCATATCACTTGGAACATTTGGCCAAGGCTACTCTTTGGTACTGTTTTCCTGTGATATTGTTAGCATTGCGACACCCATCATTAATTTCGGGTAGGTCAATTTTCATATAGGATTATATCCCGTATGATCATGACGAAAAGCTATGTTGACATATCAGTTTGGATCATTTGGTCAAAGCGACTCTTTGATAATGTATCCTTGCTATATTCAACATTTTTGGAGAAATAGTCTTTCTTATGTTATGAGAACTCGATACATTTAGAAGATGTTAAAAAGTTGAAGGTATGACATCAATTATGAATCATTTATATAGTACCCACATTATATAATTTTATTAATACAGTTGCGAACTCGATGAACAGTTTATGGACAGTGTGGGGTTGATAAGGATGGCGGGTGAATGTAAATCTGTGAGATTTAACAAAGTTTATTCTATATTGGACTAAGTGTGAATGAATGAATGAACGAAATTTTATTCACAAAAATGCAGGTACAACATGATTGTAAGTGTGTTCATATGTATCCAGGTTGCTATAATAGTGAGGTTATGTGGGTCCTTAATTTATTTATTTATTTTAAGTTTTAACCATGTGTGTTAATGCCATTAGTTTCAACTGACTAAAAATTTAATGTGCAATCAAATTCAAGATTTGTAATTTTCGTCATGTTTTATTTGGAGGGTAAAATGAAATAATGAGTTGAGTGAAAATGATGGCAGCCAAAGTTTGATAGACATGTTTGATTCTAAGCCTTCTTACTTGAAAGGCATAGTTAGACTATGAGTTGAGTCAAAATGATAGTTTTAGTTTTAGACGGTAACTATGATGTTACCTACTGTATTAGACCATGTGTGTCTGTAGATGGTAACTATGTATGTTACCTACTGTATTGGACCAGTGCGTCTATAGGCGGTAAATAAGTATTTTACCTACTGTATTGGACCATGTGTGTCTGTTAATGGTAACTATGTATGTTACCTACTGTATTGGACCAGTGCGTCTATAGGCGGTAAATAAGTATTTTACCTACTGTATTGGACCATGTGTGTCTGTTGATGGTAACTATGTATGTTACCTACTGTATTGGAACAGTGGCCAAGTGTGCCGTGGATTTCAAAGAAGTGATAAATTTTATTTGGCGGACTACGGGTGTCCTAAAGATAAGTGAGTGTCAAGTTATACATGAAATGAAATGAAATCGTTTATTTGCTAAATGTGAATAATAAAGCGATAGTAATATATTGTAATAATATTTTCTTTCATATTTTGCCATATCATGCATGGCGTGCAAATTCTCAGCTAGGTATCTGCATTCAATTGAAAAACAATAAAATATATGTCATACATAATATTTTGATAGTTAAACTTTATGATTCATGAGTTTTATATCCACTTTTTCTCGGTTCACGATACTAGTGCGCATCCCAGGAAGATAAGTTCTATTTATGTTCTCTATTTGAGAAATTTAATTCTAAAAAGTTATTTGGTCCACTTTATTGACAGAATAAATTTATCTTGGCACATTGTAGGTATTAACAATATTTCTGTAAAAAAAAGGAGACCTACTACTACTATAATAGTTTTTATATTATAGACCTTTACTTCAATATTTTTATATTTTTATAATATTTAAGGAAATATTGGTAAAGGAGTTGTCCAAAATTGGTTTTTTAAATTTGAATTTAATTAACAAGGATGATTTTAATGTAGTTGGATGAAGATCCCAAAAGGCTTCTATCAAAATAATGTACAGATTTTTTAAAGCCTCCGATAATAAAAATTTTTTTTTTGTTTTGACTCATTTTTTTTGCTTGTGATTTGTCGTAATTCCTTGTTCCATGTGGTTTATACACCGGTAAAAAACTGAAAATATTATTCTATGTAAGTTGTCAATGTCAGATGATTGTCAGGAACAAATAATTTCATTTTCGAATAGGCAGTTCAAAAGTACCTAGTCGTAATTCCTAGTTCCTGGTTTGTGATTCCTAGTTCCATGGTTCAAAATGACATGTATTTGGTTCAAAATGACATTTACGTGACATTAACCGGTGCCAGATTTGATAGTCTATAGATTATAAAAGTTTTTAGTGTTACCATCCATTGAAAAATATTTTCTACAAACTGTATTTTTCATAATTAATTTAAAAAAACCGAGGACTCTAAAATTATTATTTTTATGGCGTTTAATTTAATTTTTTTTTCTCTTTCACGTAATGACAGTTTGGTTCTGGTTAATGGACACTCAGAATAAAAAACCACCCTCCATACTAAACTGGGACATGTCTTTTAAGTATCGTGTACGTGATGCAAACTATGCCACACGTTTTCCGCCATGATTTCATTAGGTATCTTCCTAAGATTCAATTCTTAATTTGGATCTACCCGCCTAGTAGAATAAAATCAGAACCAAGCCGAAATCGAGAATGATTATTATCATTATTGGGCATGAGTGAATCTCTTTTGAAGGGTTCTGCTGTTTTTTTTAACCAACTTCTTTTAGTATATATTTTTTCCACACTTTAAAATTGCCTTAATTTTCCTAAATACCATAATTAGCCTGAAAAAAAATTGAATAAACCTAATTGGGATAAATAATAGTGGTTTAGAGGTGGGCCAAGTGTAACAGTGAATTTTATTAGCAACCATTTAAATGATACGAAGGTAAGAAAGCCTGTGACACGATTTAGGGCAAAATGCCAAATGATACGAATTAGAGTAGACTACTCAGATTAGCAAGATTGTCCTTTGATGATAAACAGCTTAAGATCACATGTATGATTGTAAATATTTGTCAATATAATAATTGTTCTTAATTGGCTGCGAGGGCAAGAAGGGCTTAAACTTTAATCATAATATGAAAAGGCAAGACTGTCAAAAATCAGAAGAAATTAAGAATACTTTCATTATTAGGTGGTCGTGTAGCTTTGTGGTCAGCATTTACGGGTAGGATACGCGATTGGTTGACCGCGTGCATTTTATGTTGCGTTGTTTTGTAGGACTTACCAATATTTTTAAAATAAATATATTAATATGAAGTTATTATTGAACGAAATAAATATACCTTCGGGTCGTTTAAGTTGGTAAATATATATATAAAAAAAAAAAGTTTGAAGAATCACGTCTATGTGTATGTCATATACATTGCTTTATAATAATGCGTTTGTATGGATAGTCGCGTAAGTAGGGTTCAAAAAAAGAAAACAGACAAAAAGAGGGTTATTATTAAATTCTTTGCAATCGGGAATTTGACAGTTTATAATAGGTATGTACAAGATAAGTCATCTAAGTAAGATAAGTATGTTGAAGATAATTTTTTGATGAATCTTTATTTACTTACTCACATTTTAGAAAATTTTATTGCGTACCTACCTGATTACAGAGTATGGTAGGTACATGCAATATTTTATTCATAAGAACTTGACTTGATAAACTGAGGAACGGGAAATCGCAATTAATACGTGTTTGCGAGTGTTTTAAATAATAATACATATTATTATTATTTTGTATATAGCTTCAGTAGCAATATAAATTTTATTAGTAACATATAGTGCTTATGAGAATTACCTAGTATTATCATTATGAATATTTGAAGTTGTTGAAAATGAACTTTTCTTTGATAAAGAATATTATAATAAATATATTCTAATGAACTGTTACTTTGTGAGTTGATGAAACATTTGTGTTTTGAGGTTATTCATTACGCGTACGACAGGCGGGGTATATTGACGAGGTTTTGATCATGAATTATTGATTATTTATAATTCTTGTAAATCAAATTGGTGATCGATTTACCAATTTATTGCGATGAAAATTACGATTATTATTAGGGAAAATAAATAAACAGTTGTATACTTACGTATAATGACAGATAGAAACTGAAGAAACATACGACTTACGAGTAGGTTAAAATACACTTACGAAGGTAAACTGGAGCAAAATATTGTGCAATACTTGAAATTATATCTAATGTTGTTTTGTCTTATTCTTAAAATTATCTAGTTTTGATTTAGATCTACTCGTATTTAACTGTGCTAATGGCATAAAAAAAAATACTTTATTAATGGCATTCTTAAACCTTTCTTAGAGAAAGTTAATGTGTGTGTTTATGAACTATTTAATGTAAGTGCCCACAAGTTGACGCATATATAAACATTTTCCAGCATTGGTTCTACAAAGTTAGGCAGCAAGCGGATTGAACGTCAACTTGCGCCTGTAGTAGAAATTTAAACGATAACATTTTAAAAATAAACTTCATGGAAGTTTTGAACGATGATAATCATTAATTTTGTAAGTAATTTGAATTTGAATTGAATTTAAATTGGATTTGGATTGAATTCGAAATGGATTTGAATTGAATTTGAATATGTTTGTTATTTTCATCAAAAAAATCTCTTAAAATCTATTATCAGATGAATTGGACAAAGGTGAAGCTTGTCTCTATGTGAATATTTCTTTCAGCATGCTCAAAAGTGAGAAGTGAAATTAAAAAGTGGTGCATGGGTATAAAATGTACATCCATATATAATTATATACTATAATAATATACTAAGTAGAAAAAGCTGAGCTTTGTGAGGGCTCGCGTAGTTTTTCTAACGAGTTAAGTCCCGTTGTAGCGATGTTGACTCTTTGGTTTTTATGGATTGATTTTGATTTTTGGATTGATTCTTTTGGATGAAGTTAATTTTTTTTTAACCATAAATACGCAAAAATACATAAATATTTTTATAAACATTTTTATTAAAATATATAAAAATTATAATTCTATACAGAACAGTAAGAAAGATGGTGCTGCTTCACTCTAGGTTTGAAAGTGTGTATTGAGTGTCTTTAATGTGCTTGGGTAGTGAGTTTCATAGGCAATAAATAATGCGGTGAACGAAAGATTTTTCTGAACATTTCCAATCTGATTTATTAGTTGGTATGGTAAAAAGAGTTTCGTTGACAACAAGCATAAAATTATAGAAATGAAGGAATGGTGATTTTGAGAGGTCGTCGTACATTACAATTCGATAGGGACGGATATAGTTAGATTTTCTAGGTATTTTTAAAGGATCTAGCAATCAAGTTCATTGTTGACTAGTAGCTAGAGATTTTGAGATCAGCTGCGAATGAAAAAAATATATATATTGCGACTGCTTGAAACAGAGATGAACGTTATTAGTAATGTTAGGGATGGATTATCAGAATTCGAACCGTTTACCATTAATGAACAAATTAATTGTTTTGATTGACGATTATTTAGTTATTTTAATACAAATTAGTGATTGTTCATTTTAGATTTATATAGTATTTATTCTTGTTGACTATATTTTTTGGATGAATAATAAATTTTATATTATTGAAATTACTATTTAGATGACTGAATGTTTTTTTTTTACAAAATATATGATAATGAATGTTTTATAAATAAACGATTTTAAGATAAAAACATTGCTTATAGAAATGAATAATATAATTAATTATTATTTGATACAAGTTCTGGGTTATAGCCAGTAGATCTGTCGGATAAAACATTTTTTGAAAAGACAAATTATAGCGTGATATTTTTTATAAATTCGTAGTCTGCAATACTAGATAATACAGAACTGATGGCACTGCATTCACGAATGTGGTGGTGGGATAAACTACTTGTTTAGGATAAATAAGAGATAATTTGATATTATTGGAATTTGCTTAAAGTAGACCAAACCAAGGTGAAGTAAGTTTGCTTTCGAAGTGAGTTAGTCACTTAATTGATTTCCGATTTCAAGATGGTATTTAAGTGAATAGTCAATATACAATATTCAGTAACATGATTTAAAAGAAATAGCGTAAAAGTAATAAAAAAAAATGACAATTAGTAAATATTTGTTGCGGTATTTTTACTGGTTCTTCCCGCTAGGTTGCGGTATAGAACTTTGAATTTAAAGCTTAAAAATTTAAGTACTTAATATTATTGTCTAATTGACTAGACAGAGATTATGAATGCAGAGTTTAGTTTGTAATTGACAGTTAAAAGAAATTGTTAATTTTAACTAAAAATTATGTTGAGGTTAATAGAACGAATGAAGATTTGAATGAAATGAAAAGGTTTAGGGTTGAATTTGTGAATAAATTAAAATTGAATTTTTATTTTTGAGATATTTAGTCTAAAGATTGGATTTTGAGTGAGATAATGACATTTTTATAATAAAATGATAAGGATTGAATGAGTTGGGTTAACCTCGCTCCTAAAATATCTTAGAGACTGTGCTATAGTGCTGTGTGATAGTTCCTAGATAGGTCTAATCCTCTCGTTAGAGAGTATTATGTTCTATGGGTCTAAAGTTTCTATAACTATAAGTGTAGTGTGTAATATGAAATTAGAGTAGACTAGAGTAATTCGTCATATTAAAATAATGATCAAGCTTAGTAAAGATAATGAGTTTCGAATCTGATTCACAATAAAATAAGTCCAGTGAGAATTACGACCGAATGTCATGATCAAAAATTAGGTTAAGTTGATACATATACAAAAGGATAATCAATTTAGTTGAAATGTAGTGTGGGTATATTAACAAAAAAAATTATGGATATTATTTTATGTTGTTATTCTAATGCATGTTGATAATACAGTGTTGAAGTGCAAGATTCCAGCAAAACGGTTTATATTGTGTGTATGATATAGATATATAGATATATCTATATCTATGTATGTAAGGTATGCGGTTACCAGATTTTTAGTAGGGTACGTGCGCCGGAGGCTGCACGATATCGGATGGCCGAATGTCATGATTTTATAAAAATGACGGTGTTAAATGAATTTTTCAAGTGGCAATTCTTTCAGTGTGGCAACACTTGTTTTATGTCGGTAATTTGTTAGTTGTTGGCAAACATGGTTGCGTTGGCCAATCAGGAATAAGCACGCGTAGCCCCTACAACATTACGTAAAGAGTGGGAAAAATGGGGGGGAGAAAGCGAGGGCCGGATGGTCGACAGCGGAGGACAGGCAGTTAGTGATTTATCTTTGAATAGCTCGGTTAAAAATGAGCAAAGTATCAATATTTGTGACACTAATATGCGGATGCACTTTTTTTGTAGTATGAAAAGGTCCGGGGCATCGGTGCTATTTCCCCAGAGAATAACACCATATCTCAAAAATGCGTACCCATAAGCATAATACGCAGCTAGTGCGGTTTTTAAGTTGGTGGTTCTTTTTAATTCTCTGAGGCCATAAATAAATTTACTTAGTTTAGTTTTTGTCTTTTCGATATGGTCCTTCCAATTTAAATTTGTGTCGATTTCAATGCCTAGAAACGTTAAGCTGTCGGCGCATTCAATGTCTGTTTTATTATAATTAAATTTAATATGTAATTGTTTTTTTTTGGTATGGTCGAAATTGAATTATTTTGGTTTTGTTGTAATTTATTTCTAATTTATGGTCAGTCATCCAGTCGGTAATGTTGTTTAACAGTCGAGTCATTGTATCATGGAGGTTATCATTATTTGATAGAGGAAATAATAAAGAGATGTCATCCGCGAATAATATACAATATTTGTCAAAAATTTTTGGTAAGTCATTTATATAAATTAAAAACAAAATACACCCAAGGACACTTCCTTGGGGTGTTGAGTTAGTCATTATTGTTACGTCCGATCTGATCAAGCTTACTAGTCCTGTTTCTTGGTCACAATTTTCAATTTCAACATATTGTTCGCGGTTTCCTAAATACGATTTAAACCATTCGTGTGGTGTACCTCGTATGCCTATGCCGTATAATTTATTTAGTAGAATGTCATATTGGACTTTGTCATACGCCTTCGACATGTCCAACATGATCCCAACTGCATATTGTTTGTCATTTAGAATGTTGTATACCTCCTGAATGTATTTATATACTGCCAATGTTGTACTGCGATTTTTTCGAAACCCGTGTTGGCTTTCATCAAAGATTTTAAACTTTTCACAAAACGAATTTAATTGTCGACACATAGCTGTTTCAAAGATTTTTGACGCTGCAGGGAGTAAGGCTATTGGACGATAATTGCTTGGATCACTTTTTTCACCCTTTTTTTTGTATATCGGCCTTATAATGGATTTTTTAAGGAGGTCTGGAAATACGCCATCAGTAAAAGATTGGTTAACAAGTAGGTATAATGGTAGTGTCAGCTCTTTCGCACATTTTCTTAGCAGAGAGGGTGGTACTTCGTCAATTCCGCAGCTGTTTTTGTTTTTTAGCGAGTGTATAATATCGTACATTTCACGCGGCTCCACTGGGCGCAAGAACATACTATTTTCGATTGGATTCTATATTGGGCGACCGGTCGAGTGATTGATCGAGCGACTGGTGCATGTGCCTCCTCCAACGGAAGCAAAATAGGTATTACTGCTT
Organism: Oeneis ivallda; assembly: GCA_029955525.1. Classification (NCBI taxonomy): domain Eukaryota; kingdom Metazoa; phylum Arthropoda; class Insecta; order Lepidoptera; family Nymphalidae; genus Oeneis; species Oeneis ivallda. The sequence goes on along the minus strand of JARPMR010000010.1, from coordinate 2,885,562 downwards.
TGGTTTCGACGTAAGTTTATTGTGGATCTTTAATTTAATGTTAGACCGGGGCCTTATTGTATTTTTATTTGTACTGTTTCTTACTATTTGCCACATAGTCTTTGAGATGTTGTTTGTCCGCTCCATTTGCCTAATATTATCGATCTTTTTTGATTGTATTACTGTTTGTTTCAGTAGCTTAGTGTATTTCTTATAGTCGTCTTTGAGAATTTTATTTTTAGAGTTTACTACGAGAATATTTAGTAGTCTTTTATTTTTACACGAAATTTTTATACCTTTTGTTAAGTAGGTTTTCTTTTTCGTATTTATTCTAATTTTTTTTATAGGTATACACTGATTTAAGAGATCTGTAATTATTGAATGAAATAAGTTGTAGTTATCATTTAGTGTTTTATTAATTGTTATTATTTTATTTCAATCAATTTTAACTAACTCTGATTTAAAATAATTTATGTTTCTTTCGCTGTAGATTCTTTTCCTTATACTTAATTTATTTGTTGCTTTATTTTTTAAACCTTTTTTCTTATATATTGTTCCCTTGTGGTCTGAAAATCCGTAGTCGTGTACATAGATACTTTGGTTATCGTCTTTGAAGTTTGTAAATATGAGGTCTAAGCAGGTTGAAGTAGTTTTAGTAACACGGGTCGGTTCGTTAATGTGTTGGGCGAAGTTATATTCCAACATGAGGTTGATTAAAGTATTTGATTTATTTGAATTTTCCATGACATTTATGTTAAAATCGCCGCCGAGTATAATTTGTTTTTTAGCATATTTTATAGTAATTAATTCTAGTATTTTTTTTTAATTGGGCTAACATAATATAGGTCTCTCTACCATTACAATTCACACATATTATAAGAGTATTTAAAATTAGTTCTACTGCGCAAACTTCAATGATATATTCAATTGTAAAGTCTATGATGTCCTTTCGTTCAGTAAATTCTATGTTGTTTTGCAGTAGTATTAGAACCCCGCCTCCTTCGTAATTCTTACGACAGTATGATGTCGCAATTGAATAGTCACGGAACTGAATTTGGTCGATTTTTACATTTGATAGCCATGTTTCTGATACGCAGATGCATTGATATAGGTTTTCCTGTAAAAAATCTTCAAGGACGTGTAATTTGCTATTAATGCTTTGCATATTTTGGTAAAGTATGCTCAGTTCGGTCGCGAAATGTATTATCTAAGGTTTTTGAATTATTTTGCTCCGGCTTAGTACTGAGGCTATCTGTAGTTATCGTTGTTTCGGATTGGTTCATGCTCCATAGTGTGTTATTTATGCCTACGTTTGATATTCTTCCGTCTACAATAAGCTTGTTTCCGCGTATAATTGCGTGTTTTCCATTTTTCCTAGCGATTTCTAAGCTTTCTCTCATTATATTTTTTTGTTTTACAAGCATGAAGCAATGCCTAATTCGTATTTTTCATTTCTGCTAGTCATGACCTTTCCATTTAATACAGAATATTATTAAAAGGGATTTTCTTACGATAGCAATGAGTATGGATCCCAAATCCTGCATACAACTTGACTAAGAATACAACTTCAACTTTCATGGTCAAGTAGGTAGATAATGGAGGCCTGAAAGAGCTCTTTTCAAAACAAGTTTACAATACGATAGAGTCATGACGTGTTAAAAGAGCCACAGGTTGGCCTACGTGAAATAAATAATTTTGAATTTTGATTTTGAATAGATACTATGCTATGTATATGCAGTGTTTCCACAATGAGGGGAAGTTCAAAAAATGCATACCTACTAACAATGTAATATATCTTAAGATGAGCAGACATAAAGTGACCCCATTCCCGCCGGTGGTACCCGTTCACGAGCATGACGCATGACCCAGCCGTTGCTTCGCTCAACCTTATTTGAGTAGACAATCTACAGTCCATTTTGCCTCACGTAGCTAATTAATGTGAGGGTCACTGTATGCCTCCAAATGAGGAGCAGAGGTCACCTACGAAGATAAGCAAGGACTTTACTAAGTCCTTTGAATAAGGTATTATGTAAGATTGGACTTCTAATGAAATAAAGAAGGTTAAACATTCTTCGTTTACTTCGTTAACTTACATTAACAAACAAGATTAGTCCTAAAGAAATTTCTTAAAATCTCTTTAGGACTAATCGTCTTAAAATTTCGCACTACCAGATAGTTACTTGTCTACTGTAGGTAGGTACATATATTATGTTGTAGTACTACTGCAGTAGTCCTCTCATAAGCGAAAGAAATATAAAGCTGTACTACTCATTAAATAGCATGAAAAGTTTTTAGAAGATGTAAACTGACATAATTATTTTGTGTAATATGATCAGTAAATAATAATTTATTCTTCTTCTATTTCTATTTTATCGGTTGTGGCGCACGGTCTTATTCAGTAATCGAGTAATAATTATTATTATTATTCGACTAGTTGATGCCCGCGACTTTGTCCGCGTGGATTTAGTTTTTAAAATCCCTTGGGAACTCTTTGATTTTCCGGGATAAAAAGTAGCCTATGACACTCTGCAGGTCCTCAACTATACCCATGCAAAAAATCACGTCGATCCGTAGCCCTGTTGCGGCGTGATTGAAGGACAAACTAACAATCCAACAAAGAAACACACTTTCGCATTTACAATATTAATTATTATTCGATTGCAGCGTGTGTAAAATTGTTGTTTTTATTTTCCGATAACGTGACACATAATTTTTTTTTTCAGTGTACATTATATACCTACCTATTTTTTTTAATATAAGCCAATCTGAACTTGACGAATGTTCTCATCTCCACTGCAAATAAGCGGAAACGTTGTTTTAGGATTGGGAGTTAAAGTGTTACGAAAATAGTGCAACGGATGGGAATCGAAACGTTGACCTTACTGTGGCTCTAATAATTAATTACGCACGTATCTGGGCCTTTGAGTATATAATTGGTTATATACTCAAAGAACCAGAACCAGAAGAACCAGAGTCACCGACATAGCTCAGCGAGTCGCGATACTGAAGTGGAAATGGGCGGGGCACATAGTTCGAAGAGCTGATGGTCGTTGGGGTCCCAAGGTGCTGGAGTGGCGACCCCGCACCGGGAAGCGCAGTGTTGGCAGACCCCCCACCAGGTGGACCGACGACATCAAGCGAGTCGCAGGGAGACGCTGGATTCAGGCGGCGCAAGACCGAGGCCTGTGGAAGTCCATGCAAGAGACCTTTGTCCAGCAGTGGACGTCTATCGGTTGATAAAGAAGAAAGAAGAAGAAGATACTCAAAGATCTGGGCACTAATGAATTTTCTATTCATCCGTACCGTTAGAGAAAGATATAATAGTTATTTGTGTTATATGGGGCCAAAGAAATTTTTTGTTCCCCGAGCGAAGTGATGGATTCTAAAGTAGAATCCTGAGCGTAGTGAGGAATTCAATATACGCCGCCCGAGAACAAAATGTTTTGGCCCCGAATGACATACTATTTAGTAGTCTATTTGGGTTAAGACTATCTCGCAATCAAGGAACACTCTCTACTACTCTCGCTCGCAATCTAACATCGTTCGAGATTTAGGTTGCCTAGCAACATAATAATAATCGTTAAATAACTCGTAATAACATCGTTCGAGACCTAAATCTAGAACTGTATAAATGACCGTCGTGTGATAATCATATTTAAATTTGCAATAACAAATATTGATGTCAATAATTAAGATAAAAACTATCCTATCTTTTAAGTTGGACCAAATTATAGATAGTTACGAAGTTTGATCAAAATCGGTTCAGTAGTTTTCGAGTTTATCCCGAACATAATTATATTGTGACACGAGATTTTTATATATAGTTATGCAATTCATAAATTACCTTAAAACAACCTCGTTGCTTGGGCACTTCGTACGGGTCGGAGCCGTCTCTGTCTAGCGGGATCCGCGTGACACCGTGACATACGACTTGCACTTTGAGTGGTCCATCAGATCCGCTGTCACGCGGTACGGCGCGCCGATCACTACTTCGTGAATATACTAGACTATATGCAATTCAAAAATTACCTTAAAACAACCTCGTTGCTTGGGCACTTCGTACGGGTCGGAGCCGTCTCTGTCTAGCGGGATCCGCGTGTCACCGTGACATACGACTTGCACTTTGAAGTGGTCCATCAGATCCGCTGTCACGCTGGCGCGCCGATCACTACTTCGTGGACGTACTTAAAATAAGAAAAAAAGTATTATCAATATTAATTATTGAAAAATGTAAGTCAATAATTGCATTGTTACTTGTAGTGATAATAGTATAATCTATTTTTCTCAATACTAATATTATAAATGCGAAAGTGTGTTTGTTTGTTGGCTTGTCCTTCAATCACGCCACAACAGAGCTATGGATCGACGTGATTTTTTGCGTAGGCGTTGAGGACCTGGAGAATGACAAAGGCTACTTTTTATCCAGGAAAATCAGTGTTTGGGACGACGGATTTTAAAAACTAAATCCTCGCGGACGAAATCGCGGGCATCAGTTAGTAATAATAATAATTTACCTGATGCCCGCACCTTCGTCCGCGTGGATTTAGTTTATAGAATCCCTGGGGCACTCTTCGATTTTCCGGGATAAAAAGAAGCCTGATGTCACTCTCCAGGTCCTCAACTATACCCATGCAAAAAATAACGTCGATCCGTAGCCCTGTTGCGGCGTGAGTGAAGGACAAACCAAGAAACCAACAAACACACTTTCGCATTTATAATATTAGTAAGGATATATTTTAAAAATATCGTTTTTTAATATTATTACAATAAAAATAATACAATAATATTATAATAAATAATATTACAACACTATGCCATTTTTCTGTTTTAAATATATTAACTAGTCTTGGAAATATAGAGCTTTAAAGTTTACTGTTAGAACTTAGACAAAGAGAGCGCAACATCACAAGACAATAAATTGACAGAAAATTTCGTTTTAGAAAGTGACAGATACAGTCACAGTAAAACAGCTTGTAACCTGTTTTTTGACCGATTTATTTACTGTTTTTACAAACGTTTTTCTTACTTGTTATTTTTCGATTAGAATTAAGAGGACTATTACATTTCATCCCTCTCTCTCACACATTCTAATATTTTCAATGGTTGTAAAAATCTCGGATACTTTGACAAAAGTGGTTTATTATTATCTTCGACAATTAAATTACGGATATTTTAGACAAATTTTTACTATCATATACCTACCTACATATCTAGTTTTTGATAAAGAATAAGAGCGATAAAAGTATTTTTTCATCATTACCTATGAGAAAAAGCTAGAAGTATCAACCTCCTATGTATAGACCTAAGGTATAGACATTACCTATACGTAAACGAAATAATACGAATAATACGAAAGTTTAAATAAAACACAAATAAATTATTATGAAATACTTAAACATTAATATTTATGTTGTATACAATATGGGTGTATATATCCGATCGACAAATTGATCACGTGACTTATCGAAGACAACAGCTTCTCAAACATTTTTGAATTTCGAACGGAATGAGCGATCGACAGGTTTCTGCAACGAACGCGGAAGTAATAAACACATACTAAAGCACGAACGTGGACCAATCAGAAGAGAGAAATGAAAAGTCGCATGGGGTTAAAATTGAATTTTGCTCCCCCTATCCTCTGAAGCCAATATTCGTTTTTCGAATAGGTATGATGAAAAAAATTTTATCTTGCCCACCAGGGGGGATTCCTCGGTAGGAGCTAGTGGAAAGATTGCGACCTGAAAATTGGGCAGAAAATATTGCTAGCTGACTACTAAAGGCAACATTATAAATCGTCTTGCTCTTTGAGAAACAGTGTCGTTAACACATTGTCACAGAATAATAACTAGTAACTAGCGTACAGAAGGTTTACTTCGCAATGGTTTTCAAAGAAATATGTACTCAATCTGATAAACAATATGATTTAATTTAGCTCGCGTTCCAGTCGAGCACGTGTTCATTTACATACCTACCAAATTTTTTTTGAGGGAATATGGGCCTTAACTCACTGGACTACGGTTCTTAATAAGTTATACGTGGTTATACGTATTGAAAGAGACGCGGACTAGGGTTGCCTACTTCGAGAAACTACTTACGCCATCTAGCGCACAGCACGAGCGTTTACTCCTACTTGTGGCGGGCAACGCGCAGCAGGCAGCGCCGAGTAAATACTTTTAGGGTATTGGAATAGTACTTTGTTCAACAAGGGGAGAAAGGGTTTGTAGTTTGAATTAATTTCATTTCAAATAGGAACATAATGTAATCCAATCAAAGTAGATTTTACCTGTCAGCGTCTTTAGGCAACCAAAAAAAGTTAAATTTCGATCACCATCCGTATTTAAACAATTAAATACTGCACAGTATCTTTTTGCTTTTTTTCGTTTTGTGTCCATCTTGCAATTATTGAGAAAGTTGAACGTGGTCGAACAAATAGCGCGCGCGCGTGTGTCTTTTTTCGTTTGCGGCAGCCTATTAAATTGGCCCTTGCGCAAGGGCCGCCGCCTGTAGGTATGTTTTTAATACCTACACGCGGAGTGACACAGGCCTGACATTGTTCAATATGGGATTTAACTATCGAGCACCTACCTTGTAACGCCGTGCGAGATGCAAACCGGGCCCGGTACTCCGTCGATGTTATCCCGATATTTCCCACAGTTGGAAGGTCACTGGTTCAGTTCATAAAGTCACCATCACATTTGCACCAGGGGGAACATGAATCCACCAATTAATGGTTAGAAAAACAGGGAATTAATAAGAAATACACTGGAGCGCGTGTAAGTATGTTAATCGACTTTTTTATGTGTCATCGATCACGAAGTAGGTAGAAAGAAAAATAATCTCGCCGCTTCTAGTGCAGTGCGAGTCGGCCGTAAGAGGGCACTCGAAGATCAATCCCATATTAAGTAGTAAAGAATAACAATATATTAATATGCTAAGGACAAAATCTCCAGATTGTGTAGTTCCTTGCTTACTCTGTTCCGGTACGGAACATGCCGCTCGCCTTAAAAGAACGTAGGGCTTTTAATGATAGTTTATACAAAAAAAAAATGATTGAACGATTATTTCACACGAGTACCTACAGACATGAATACTAGTACATAATTAACTAAAGCTTAACTTAAGACTAATGCTATTGCTAAAAACTAGAATGCAATAATTATTGATTTGGTAAAGGGCAAATCTTAATGACAGGACGTTTCAAATAGCCGTTGCCGAGCTTTAATGTTACAACCCGTGCTACACCGTCCGAGCCGCCCACCCGCAAGCATTTATTTTCATCCAAAAAAGGATTTAAACGCTTCAATGCATTAGAAGGCTGATGGCCCTTTGAAATTTTTGAAATATCATCACCAAAGGTGCTTGTTTGAACCACCTTAATTAAACGATTGCGGGCAAAATTAAACTCTGGAACAGTTACGTGATTAGAATGTGAAACTTTCATTTTTTTACATTTATGGTAAAACCGAAACACAAGTGCTACCACACGCACTAATTTCCCTAAAGACGAAAATTTTGAAAACAAATTAAAATCATCAGTCGGCGTGATCGTAGAGATCGTACTCGAAACGACCGGTAAGTTACGTTTTTCTTCACTCGTACTTGTACTTTTATTTACAGGCCAAAATGACTCGTCCATCGAGAGCCATGTTGGTCCCTGAAACCATAGCTTGTGTTCAATAAAGGTCTCCGGCAACATGGCATGACGCGCAGTCCGCAGGGTTGTCAGCTGACGGAACGTGACGCCAACAGCTTGCTGGAACACGACTTAGTATTTCACTTGTGCGATTTGAAACAAACGTTTTCCATTCGTGGGGTGATGCACGTAACCATGCCAGCACAATGGAAGAATCAGACCATGCATAAATATTTTGAAAAATAACACATGTTTGGAATAACTGAACGATTTTATCGATAAGCTTTGAGAGAAGGAAGGCTGCCATTAGTTCGAGACGCGGGATTGTCAATCGTGGTTTTAATGAAGCTACTCGCTTTTACCTAGTAATAAAAAAGTGTGAACTTTACCGCGTCTATCGACTTGCCGCAAATAAACACATGCTGAATATGCCTTCTCAGATGCATCTGAGAAACCATGTAAATGTATAGTATTATTTAGGTCAGTAATAACGTGACGTGGGATCGAGACGTTGGATAGGGTTGGCAGCTGATCGAGAAAGTTTTACCATGAATTGGCAGTATCAACGGGTACACTATCGTCCCACCCTACGCCCGATAGCCAAAGTAGTTGAATTAAATGTTTTGCATAAAGCGTTATTGGAGATAACCACCCCATAGGATCATAAATTTTTGCTATTTGAGAGAGTATGTTTCTTTTAGTGCATTGCCGGGGCGAATCCTTTACGCTGAAGGTGAAAATGTCTGCATCGGAATCCCACTCAAGTCCCAACACTTTAGTGGTAGTATCGTTTTCCATGCCTGCAATAGAGACGATTTCAGGCCGCTCGCCATGAGTGTCTGAGGGCTGAACAGCAGCGACTATAGCTGGTGCATTACTGTGCCATTTGCGTAATTCAAAACCGGCTGATTTACAAAGTTGGATCAACTCGGTTTGTAGTATAAGTGCCCTTTCAACGGTGTGTTCCCCTGACACAACATCATCCACAAACACATCTTGATCTAAAACTTTAGACCCAATAGGAAAGCGGCTTGCTTCGTCACTTGCGAGTTGCTTTATAGTACGTAAAGCAAGATATGGCGATGAATTGACACCAAACGTGACCGTACGCAGGCGATAATCGCGTACAAGTTCTTCGGGACTGAATCGCCACAGAATCCGTTGGAAGTCGCGATCTGATTCACGGACTAAGATATAGCGATACATTTGTTTGATATCCGCTGTAAATGCGATTTTATGAAGTCGAAATTTTAGAAGTACATCTATGATATCTGGGTGAAGCTTGGGACCTGTTAACAAAACGTCATTAAGTGCCAAACCATTGCTAGACTTGCTTCCAGCATCGAACACTATCCTAGTACGTGTCGTAGACCTGGATTCTTTGAAAACACAATGATGTGGAATATAATAGGTTCCACCTGACGTAGGCGCATCATTCACTAACTCCATATGATTGGAATCCAAATATTCCTGAAGACACGCGTGGTATGAAAGTTTTAAATGTGGATTGCGCTCTAAACGATATTCTAATTTACGAAGTCTGACAAGAGCGATATCACGCGATTCACCGAGTCGTGGTGCATCTGGTTTAAACGGTAGGGCCACTACATACTGTCCTGTCTCGTCACGAGTGAAATTATTTTTGTAGGAATTTTCACATATACTTTCCTCATGTGTCATAGACCGTTGCTCAGGGAAGGACTCAAGCTCCCAAAACCGTTGTAAATAATTGTCATTCTCAAAGGAGCTTAAGCATGCATGAATCCTATCCGAGATTGAGGTAACACACGCGCGGGGAGGTTAGAGTCGAAGGAAAGCTTACCTAACAATAAGTATCCGAATATGCTATTCACTGCAATCGGTGTGCCAGGTGGTCCCGAAATAGTGTTGTTTAGTAAAATCTCGGCCAATACATCGGCACCTAAGATTACCTCCACTGGTTGGGGGGTGTGAAAGTTAGGATCTGCTAAGCTTAGATTTTTTATATGGGCCCATTCAGTACAAGGTAATGGTACACTAGGCATCTGTGAAATCAATTTCGGCAATATCATCGCATCAACTGGTACTACAGGTTGGTTTTGAAGTCTAGGGGTGATATTAAAAGAGGCTATCCCTCGAGGGTAGACGGGTTGGTCGTCTCCAATACCAAATACCGGTACGTTTATCGTTCGTCGTGATAGACCCAACCGCTGCACGCCGGCCTCAGTGATAAATGTCCCTTGACTGCCCGTGTCGATCATACAGCGAACGGTCCCACGATCAACACCGTCGACTCGCACGTTGACCAGCGCAGTTGATAGTAATACGGTATGAGTGCGATTATTAGAAGCCGTTGAGTATGCATTTATATCGCCGGTATTATCGTCGGAATATTCGGCTTCGCGATTAGCGACCGGGAGTGAAGAGCTGGTACTACATTCCTCCGTATGAGCGCTGCCATCGTCTGGGGCAATACCAACAGCTGTCGAAACAGAAGGTTTTTTAGGAGACACGCAAATCGAGCTGTTATGCCTTTTGAAACAGTACCTACAAACGAAACTACTCTTGCAGGATTCAAGGTCGTGACCTTGAGAAATACAATTGATACAAACAGTTTTATTTCCTTGCACAAAAGCAAATCGATCTCGTGAAGTAAGATTCATAAATTTTGTACATTTGGATAAGTGATGAAAATCACCACAGCAAATACATACCTTATTACCGTTGACATAAGGTCGTGATTCGTTTGCGGATTCCTTGACTTTAGCAGTGAATGAACCGCGTGCGCCGCGAGTGGCTTGAGTCGTAACAGGCGCGGGCCGGCCGCTGGCGGCGGCATTGTTACCGCGAGCCGAACCACCCGCGCTTTCGGAATATTTCGATTGACCGGTGATTTCGCATGCAGCTAATTCGCGTTCAAGAAAATCAATAAGAATAGAAACGTTTGGGATTTCTGATGGGTTTGCTAATGAAAGTTCGAAACGTTTCCGTACAGAATGTGGAATTTTTCGTAATAATATATTAAGGAGTATAAAACTCCAGTGCCGTACTGGGAATTGCATCGTCTCTAATGCTTTAATATTTTCTTGATAAATATTTAATAATTCACGAAGGCAAGATATTTTTTCTGAGCATGGTTTTAAATCTAGAATTTTATCTAAGTGTTTTGATGCAATAACTCGTTTGTTGTCATAACGAGACACCAAAGTGTCAACGGCCGTCGTATAATTATCCTCTGTAATAGGTATCGATTTGATAAGATTATATGGTTCGCCCTTTAGCATAAGTAGTAAATAACGAAACTTCTCCACATCCGTGTAGGCAAGATTGTTATGAATTAATGAACAAAATAAGTCATAATAAGATTGCCAATCGGTGGATTCACCTGAAAATGATGGCAAAGGAAGTTTAGGTAATTTATCGAAACGCAAACTATTATTCATAAAAAACGATTGACGCTGTGACATGCTCGGACGTCTACGCTCTTCATCCGCTTTCTTTAATCGATTCGAATGTTTTAAAACTTCGAAGTAACAATCGTTAAACTCGTTACGAATCGATAACTGTTCTTCTTTATCGAAGCATTTTGCCTTTATTAAGGATTTTTCTATTTTAGTCTGAATTTTAGTAAATTTTCTATGTTGAGCCGTTAGATCTTGTAATCTCGCCCGAAATTGCTCTTCATCAGAGACTATATCTAGTGTCCTCCGTAATTCAGAAATAATTATTTCCCTTTCGTAAATATCAAACGCCGCGGCGTCGGCCATATTGCGTACTGCGTACCTACTATGAATAGTAGCAAAATGTACCGAAAACGAACGCGTGGAAATTGAAAATTTACAAAAAATACTAACTATTTCAAGGAAACACAACCTGGAGGTTTTATAATTCGGTTCGAGGCACCAAAAAATATGTTCAATATGGGATTTAACTATCGAGCACCTACCTTGTAACGCCGTGCGAGATGCAAACCGGGCCCGGTACTCCGTCGATGTTATCCCGATATTTCCCACAGTTGGAAGGTCACTGGTTCAGTTCATAAAGTCACCATCACATTTGCACCAGGGGGAACATGAATCCACCAATTAATGGTTAGAAAAACAGGGAATTAATAAGAAATACACTGGAGCGCGTGTAACTATGTTAATCGACTTTTTTATGTGTCATAGATCACGAAGTAGGTAGAAAGAAAAATAATCTCGCCGCTTCTAGTGCAGTGCGAGTCGGCCGTAAGAGGGCACTCGAAGATCAATCCCATATTAAGTAGTAAAGAATAACAATATATTAATATGCTAAGGACAAAATCTCCAGATTGTGTAGTTCCTTGCTTACTCTGTTCCGGTACGGAACACACATAATACCTACAGCTCTTTGAGAAACAGTGTCGTTAACACATAAGACCTACATCGAAAGTTTAAGCACCATAAATAATTCAATTGTACGAGAATTTCAATAAAATATAAGAAAATGTAAGCAGTAGCTATTCACAGCAGACCCATCTTATAAACGGAATATTTGCCAAATTTCCATACATTGGAAGGCTTTTCCGTTTAATAATCTTTTTGTTCGACTGAACGTGTGAACGACTGAATGGAGACCCGGTGGAGCGATATTTGTTGTCACGGCTTTGAATAAAAGAGTTGTCAGTTTTCACAGAAAAACTTAGAGCATTCAACCCGTAGTCGTAATTCCTAGTTCCATGATTCAAAGAAAAACGATTGTCAGCTATTCATTTATTTATTTTTACATTCAATTAGAACGGAAAATGTATGTCCAATAACAATTACAAAAATGAAAGAAGTATATTTACATACTGAGATACAATAAAAAATTGGTTGTCTGTAAAGTCGGTTTACGGACGATAGTTTTACGTGATAACGTCATAAACATCGGCGGGCGCTCTTTATAAACGCTTGGGCCGATCATGCCTCTCTACCGCTTCTTTCGCGCTCTCACTTGCACGCGAAGGCTCAGGCGGAACGTGACACTTTTTCGTGCGTGCAGCCGGTGTTCATCGATTTATAAGTTGTTGATCACGAAACCCTTTTGCTTAAACTGAGCCACTATGGTATTAAAGATGTTGCACTTAGCCTCATTGCGTCTTATCTTAGTGATCGTGTACAAAGAGTATGTGTCAATGATGTTAAATCATCCGGATCAGCCTCAGTAATAGATGTGCCCCAGGGTTCTATTCTGGGTCCATTCATGTTTTTGATTTACATAAATGATTTACCACATTTTGTCCAAAATACTTGCGATATTGTACTATTTGCTGATGATACGTCTTTGATTTTTAAAGTCGATAGGACGAAAGACAATTTTGACGATGTAAATGGTGCATTATCTCAAGTTTCTGAATGGTTTACGGCAAATAATCTACTTTTAAATGCTAAAAAAACCAAGTGTGTTGAGTTTTTATTGCCTAACACCAGAACTGTCAGTAAAAGTTTAAAGATATGCAATGAACCCTTGAAAATTGAGGACTCCACGGTGTTCTTGGGATTAACCCTGGACTCAAAGCTGCAATGGGGTACCCATATAGCAACACTTGCTGGCAAGCTTAGCTCTGCTGCTTACGCTGTTAGGAAGATTCGACAGTTAACTGACATAGAAACTGCAAAAATTGTTTATTTTGCATATGTCCATAGTGTTATGTCATACGAAATCTTATTATGGGGTAAAGCAGCCGATATTGGAAAAATTTTTGTATTGCAGAATAGGGTAATTCGCGCAATCTATAATTTAAAACCGCGGGATTCCCTTCGAGAAAAATTTAAAGAAATAGGAATTCTTACAGTAGCTTCACAATATATTTATAACAACATAGTATTTGTCAGACAAAACATTGTGAATTATAAAAAAAGGGTGATTTACACGATAGGCAGGTTAGAGATCCAAACAGACTCGTGATTCCTCGATTGCGCCTCAAGAGGGTCCGAAAGACATTTGTGGGAATGGGCGTGACGTTCTATAATAAAATTCCACAGTCGATCTTAGACTTGCCTTTACACAAGTTTAAGAAATCAGTTATAACTAATCTCATGAAAAAAGCATATTATACAATTGAAGACTATATAAATGATAAAAAAGCGTGGATATAATTCGTTCCAGCGATTCATGAGACAGTAGGTAATGATTAACCTGTAAATTCTCTTTTTCCTCATTGTGGAAACACTGTATGTATGCATAGCAATTATCTACTATATTGTAAACTTGTTTGAAAAGAGCAACTGCCGAGTTTCTTGCTGGTTCTTCTCGGCAGGAACGGCATTCCGAACCAGTGGTAGACTCATCGACGATTCAAAAGCACTTGTAAAAAAGTTTATTTGAATAAAAAACATTTCTATTCTATTATATTCTATTCTAAGACGTTATCACGTAAAAAATATAGGTAGTATAGTAGTCAGTGGTGTAACTATACCGTTCGAGGCCCGTGGCAAATGAAACGGATGGGGCCCTCTCCCACCCATATAAAGAAGCTCAAACATCGTTAATTTATTTTAATTTTACAATGTGCTAACAGACCTCTTGGACCGAGGCCCCTTCCAGCTGGGGCCCGTAGCATTTTGCCTAAATGTCACTCTGTAGTTACGCCACTGATAGTAGTGCTTTCGCAAAACTGCAAAAATTGACTCACGACTGTATTTTGAAATACAGACTGTACTCGTATTACTAAACGTGAATTACACCATCGCCGGGAACCGTTTAATCGAGCGATTAAGATTTGACAGATATTTAGTGCCAAAATTGTAAGAACGTTAATTATATTCTTCAGTTTAACTTTATTCTTGGCGATGGTGAAATCGGCACTTAATAATGTTATTTAAGAGGAAAATCCATTCGTGAGCTCTTCGTTTCGGCGATCTAATGATAAAAACCTGTCACACTGTAGACAGATGTGAGCCCTTATTCAAATATCTTTTCATTTATTCAAATGAATTGCTTTGAGTCTCTCGTGAGAAATTGAATGGCCAGAGCGAGTGTTCCATTTCGATCAAAAATAATGTCTAAAATATATTGAAAGATAAGATTTCTGTGTATATTGTTAATTGGATTTTCCAACTGAATTTTTGTATTATTTGTTCGAAACTAGCGGATGTGTGCTAACGGTAGATACCTATACAATACAATTTTTCATGTTTGAAATGAAAACTTTATGGTACGAGCTCGTACCCGACTACAGACAGAATTCTTCCAGTCGCAGATTTATTATATTTATTTCGGTATTAAATAACGACGAATCTCATTAAGATCTTCAGAGTAGAATTTAAAAAAAAAGCAATAAAGAATTCGCATATCAGTTAAATAGAATTATTCAGTCAAGCTTCAAAGTTTAAATATTCATTACATCCCGAGTTAGTAGCGTCACTGGGATGGGAATATTTTCGAAACATTTTCACTTAAGCCGCCGCCCCCGAACCGAAAAAGGCACCTCAATATAAAATGAAATAAAAATATTACACGGGGAAATTATTTCACCTCTGAAGTGTCATTCATTATACAGAAATGAAACTTATTTTTTGTGGTTCATCTTTGCTGAAACAAAATTTTTCAACTGAAAGTTACAGTTTTGTCACTATTTTCATTAGTACCCAATGTCGGAGACGTAAATACGAATTTAGCAGTACATGTTTGTAATAACGTCATAACTCCCAATTTAACAGAAAACAATATTCTTATAAAAAATTGGTTGTCTGTAAAGTCGGTTTACGGAGGATAGTTATACGTGATAACGTCATAAAGATGAACAGCGTGCTGCTAGAACTAGCTCGCGACACATCCGCTAACCACAGCCATAGATATTATACCTGATTAGTGACCACAGCGCGGATGACTGGCGGGCGCTGGGCGGCGGCGGTCACAATCCAACGCTTGGGCCGATCGTGCCTCTCTATCGCTTGTTCCGCGCTCTCGCTTGCACGCTCAGGCTTAGGCGGAACGTGACACTTTTTCGTGCGTGCAGCTGGTGTTCATCGATTTATGAGACGTTATCACGTCAAAAATTATAAAACTGCTAGCCCAATGCGAATTGGTAGACTTCACACACCTTTGAGATCATTATGGTGAACTCTCAGGTGTGCAGGCATGAGAGTTCACCATAATGTTCTCAAAGGTGTGTGAAGTCTACCAATTCGCATTGGGCCAGCGTGGTGGACTATGGCCTATAATTTCCTTCACCGCTGAAGCAATGTGATATTTAATTGCTGAAATGCACATAACTCCGAAAAGTCAGAAGTGCGTGCGTTCGAACCTTTGAGCATATAACCAACAACGAACCTGCGATCCCCCGAATAGGAGACCGCAGTTCTAACCACTGAGCTATCACTGCTTATAACTCCGGGCTAGTACCTAACCCTAAACCCATTTCATTTTTTGGGCCAACCCAGACATCGAACCCGGGATCTCATCGTCTGTAGACGAAATTCTAACCACTAGACCAACGAAGCAGTTAATGAACAGTAAATAGTTCGATGTTGGCAAAAGAACAAAGGCAAGGGGGTCCATACTTCAGTTTACCTGAAATCGATTCGAAGCGTTTATACATGAAAAATTGTTAAAACCGTAGAGGTTCCATTACTAAAACATAATCACTGAGATTTTTCGTTTGAGGAACTCACAAAAAAAAGATATTAACAACTTTATATGTATTTTGAGGTTATAAAAATATGTAGATAAAATAGATATAAAGATGTAGTCGTAATTCCTACTTCCATGTTATTTTAAGTTCTAATTTGACATTGCGATGTATTACTTACTCGTATAGTCTACAGAACTCTCTACATAGACAAACTCTTGAATTTCCGGGCGAGCAATGTCATCGAGAAACGATCCAAACCAATCCAAACTCAAAGCGTGATATGAATTAGTCAGATGATGGTTCATTATTTAATCATTATTTAACCAAGGCAAAAGACGTAAAACTAATTTCATATAAAAAACGAACTATTTTAAATACTTTGTTTTGTATAAATCATATTCGTAGACGCCTCCTAAAACATTCAGGTACAATTCTGCCATTATTCTTTGGCAAGAAGATAGCTTGTATTGCGGAGATGGGCATAGACTACTTTTAATTCCCGGACATCCAGGATTTCCCTCGGGAAATTTAAAACCAAACACGCACAGCTGAAGTCGCGGACACTTTCTAGCTTATTTCATCTGTCGTCTTCTACGTCAGCGATTTTCAAAAAAAAAAATTAAGAAATGCAAATGAAAATATAGACGATCTTCTTTACTTATAAGGCAAAGGTATTAAATATACATAAAACCTACGTTCGAACATAACTTTAAAGTAAATAGACTCGTTGTTCAGTCTCATAGTAAACATGAGTAAACCCAGTTTAAAGTTTCTTGTTTAACATCAACTTACCAACCCTTTAGCTGTCTTGAAGTCTTTTCTACATTGTCAGCCAGAACGATTTTCGTTTTCTTCCACCTATCAACCATGGAATAAACGAGGGATAAACTCATCAAAAGTGACAGCATTACAAAGTTTAAAGGTTGGTTAAATACTCAAAGTTTAATGAAACGAGACTTAATAGCAGTTTTGTGCGAGCGATCCTAAGGGCGTATTTGATTATCGCCAACTAAACTTTAACCGACGAATTTTAAAGATTTGACAGTTTTTGTATAGGAAATCTGTCAGAACGGTTGTTTAAAGTTTATTAAGTATTTTTCTATTATTTTAGGCGTTTTCTTACGCACGTAAGTGAATAGACATAGAAAGGTCTTACAATAGTGCAGTTTACGGCATATTGCCTTATGTCCATAGACATAAGAACTTATCTGCTGTGGGATTTTCTAAAAATATTTGCTACAAAATCATCAACTACGTGAAATAATAATTAATTAAAATGAAATTTAAAAATGATTATTAGTATTCATTACAGCTAAAATCTATCTATCTATCTATCTATCTATCTATCTATAATACCTTTAAACGAGCAATTCTTGTATATAAATATATATATAATCTGAATCTCGGAAACGGCTCCAACGATTTTCATGAAATTTAGTATGCAGGGGGTTTCGGGGGCAATAAATTGATCTAGCTAGGTTTCATTTTTAGAAAAGGTCGTTTTTGCCGTGTTTTCAGGCAATGAAAAACCCCTTACAATATCATTAGAATACGAAGGCAAATTTCACCATCATCTATAAAGTTCCTATAGATCGGGAAATCGAGCGGTCCCGAAACCAGAGACCCCGATTCGAGTCCAGACGATTATATTTTCTCCTATGGATTTATTATTATTTTTATTTTTTTTATTTATTAATATATAATTTCCAAAAAACACGATTTACCAAAAAAAACCGAGCAAAGCTCGGTCACCCAGATATTAAAAAAATTACCTAGCACCTCAGTGAAAAATAATTAATTCAATTTAATTTTCTAGGTACTCGTATCGAAGATTGTCGCGGATTACCCAAGTTCAAAACAGAAAGTTGTGTGATTGTACCTATTAGTAGGCTGTAGAATTCTGCAAAGTAACGCTGTCGCTTATCAAGAAAGTATCACAGCCTCGCGGCGCTTAAGGTGGAAGACAAGGGTCTGCCCGTGAAATTCATTTGGTTTTTCGCATTTGTAAACTAATACGACAAAGTAGGCTTATGGCATTCTAATTGCGACAATGGCAGTATTATCTTCGCAGGTTTACATAAAAATCTTTACTTGAAAGTGACCAGTTTAAGAAATTAATCAAAATACTGCGTTGGACGTGAGTTACTCACAAATTAGTCGATATTTTGATTAATTTCTTAAACTGGACACTTTCAAGTAAAGATTTTTATAGATACCTGTGAAGATGATACTGCCATTGTCGCAATTAGAATGCCATAAGCCTACTTTGTCGCATTAGTTTACAAATTGCGAAAAACCAAATTAAATTTGAATTTCGCGGGCAGAACTGTGTCTTCAACCTTAACCCCTTGAGCTATAAATATAATATTCAGATAATAGCATTAGCCTTTATCTTTCGCTCAGAGACGTGCTTAAGAGGGTTTTTGGAAAATCATTTTCTGAGACGATACGGTTGTGACAGCGCAGTGGTTAAGAATAGGGTATTTGACTACTTTTAGAAAATCATATTAAATTGTTAATAATGCTATGCTGAAGCTAACAAAACGTATATTTCGGCATAATTTTCAGTATTTTTCATAAAAATCGAGAAATGAATTCAAAAAATAAATTGCCGCGGAAACGTTCCATTTGTTTACATGACGTCACAGTTCACTCACAGTTCAATGACAATTCCAAAGCCCAAAGGTGGCGTGAACTGTGACGTCATTCGAGATTCAAGAACGTTTTCGATCTCGTGAACATGGCCAGAATTAGCAATAGCAATTTTAATTACGACTGTATTTTAAATACAATGAAATGAAATGAAATGTATTTATTTGCAAGAAATCTCGTGAACATGGCCAGAATTAGCAATAGCAATTTTAATTAATGTTTTCTAATTAAATAAAGCTTTATCTTTTAGTTTTGTCGTATGGAATACTGTTTTTAGATAATAATCTTTTAGGATGACACCAGATGAAACGATATTTTTAATATAGTCAAATACCCTATTCTGCTTCTTTTTCGGGAGATCTAGGTTGTATTCCTAACTTTTCTGAATTATGTGCGTTTGACCCATAGACGAATGATATTTACTACCGTAATCATTTGTCAAAGGTTTGACCGTTTTCAACAACGTTCCTTGACTTTTACGGGCCATCTAAGCTTAGTTAGATGACCTTTTTACGGGCCATCTAAGCTAAGTTAGATGACGCTTTTACGGGCCATCTAAGCTAAGTTAGATGACTCTTTTACGGGCCATCTAAGCTAAGTTAGATGACCTTTTTACGGGCCATCTAAGCTAAGTTAGATGACCTTTTTACGGGTCATCTAAGCTAAGTTTGATGACTCTTTTACGGGCCATCTAAACTAAGTTAGATGACCCTTTCTGTTAATTCCGTTTTCAAGAACCTATAGGAAACACATAAAGGTGGAAATGACATTGGGTATTTTGGGACAAGGGATTGTATATAGGGGCTACCTAAAAAGTAACGGTAGAGCAAAAAACGCCGGTAAAATCACGTTTTTTGTGTGGTGGTGCTATTTATTATTTTATTTTTAATATTTGTTGTTATAGCGGCAATAGAAATAAACATTCTGTAAAAAAATATCTAGGTACCTATTACGGTTCATGTAACAGGACAAACGGACGGACAGACGGACGGCGGAAGCTGAATCCCGTTGGTATCCTGAAATAAGTCGTGAAGCTTCCAAATAGGTGCGCTGAATACATTTTAAAACTAGATGATGCCCGCGACTTCGTCCGCGTGGAGTAAGGTTTTTGATTCCCGCGGGAATCCTTTAATTTTCCGGGATAAAATCTAGCCTTTATGTTAATCTAGGGTATAATCTATCTCCATTCCAAATTTCAGCCAAATCCGTCCAGTAGCTTTTGCGTGAAGGAGTAACAAAGTCATAGTCATAGTGATAGTCAATTTATTGGTAAAAAAAATTTACAAGTCATGAAAAAATTTGTATATAACAATTATATACATACCTATTATAAAAAAGTATGTACTATATACATTAAATTTTTAAATATTTTACAAACTAAGAATTAACATACATACACATTACACACATACACATACAAACTTTCGTCTTTATAATATTAGTGTGATACCACCTTAAAAGGAAAATGTTTTCGTATCGGATTTGGTACCTAACAGGTTATATTGTTGGTTTGTTTGTTCTGCCGTAACTCCATAACTTTGTCGGTTGTTTGTTACGGGCATTGTGCGGTTGAAAGTAAACTCCGACGTTGTAGTTGTGCCCGCTTCATATAAATAAGTATTTATAACATTGGTGCTACCTACGACTTTGTGTATTAAATTATTAAATTATAATTAAACTAGATGAACCGCGACTATTTCCGCGCTGATTAAGGCTTTTTGATTCCCGCGGAAATTCTTTTTATCCGAGATAAAATGTACCCTATGTGCTATTCTGATGTACAAGCTATTACATTGTGAGGTTTCATGGAAATCCGTACAGTAGTTTTTGCGTAAAAGTGTTACTTGAAACATCCATCCATCCTCACAAAGTTTCACATTTATATTATTAGTAGGATAGTAGGAAGTAGGAAGGATATTGTTCTTTATGTTAATCCTTACTTAGCTTACTTAAAATTTAAATGCGAAATAATGTTTGTTTATTGATTTGTCCTTGAATCACATTACAACGGGACAACGGATCGACGTGGTTTTTTGTATGGGCAGTGTGAGAACTTGGAGAGTGACATAAAATAGGCTCTTAGTTTTAGATAAATTATTAAGAAAAATAAATTGTTTTTTTTCTTTTAGAACAACCGCCGAGTTTCTCGCTGGTTTTTCTAGGTTGGAATTGCATTCCGAACGAGTGATAGATTCACTTGATTTACGATGATCTATGATTGACGCGGCTGGGTCATGCGTCATGCTCGTGAACGGCCGCCGCCGGCGGGAATGGGGCTACTTACTGTCTTCACATCTTAACATGTATTGTATAATTGTAAGTAGTATGCATTTTTGGAACTTCCCCTCATTGTGGAAATACTGCATACATAGCATAGTATACATACATAGTACATAGTATTGTAAACTTGTTTTAAAAAGAGCAACCGCCGAGTTTCTTGCTGGTTCTTCTCGGCAGGAAGGGCATTCCGAACCAGTGGTAGACGATGATCATCGACGATTCAAAAGCACTTGTAAAAAAGTTTATTTGATTAAAAAATATTTCTATTCTATTCTATTCTAAAACCCCACATTACAATGGAGCTGTTTAGAAACGAATTTTCTATTCTATTCTACCCACACTAAGGCACGCTTGCAGAAACGCCGGGTTATCCTTTTAACCCAGAGTTAGCAGCTACTGGGTGTAAACGACAGATTTGACAGATTTCGTATAAAGCTTCTGTCAAAATTATAAATTTATTCCTGGGTTAACTAACTCGGCGTCACTGCAAGTGGGCCTAAGTATAGTTTTTGCAATTCACGAAGGCGAGTGAGCTTTACTTGTGGTTACTTCGTGTACATGCACATTGCATAAGTGTGCGTGCCTGTCAAAGCCTAGGTGGGAGCGGGCAGGCGCGAGCATTGCGCTTGCTCACACTTATACAGATACGACACACACACACAACCATAAGTCAGTCGCCCTCGTGAATTGCAAGAACTTTTAGTTTACCTATCTAACGTCTGTGAGAGTATGGGGTGCGCTTTTGTGTACTCGTAGAACCAGTATCCGTAATAAAATTGGATGTTGGGTATTTCGTGATACGAAACACCTAACAACCAATTTGGAACTTTGTTGGAAACAAAGCCGGGTAAATGTCAAAGGGTACATTACGAAGTTCTGTAAAGGGTGGATACATACAGTGCGTGACCGAGAAAACGTCACAGTGAACGCACGCTGTGTTCGATTTTAAGGCCGCGGCCGCACTGGTAAGGCGACTGCGACGCGACGGCGATTTCGTTGAAGCAAACTCCTATGAACAAATGGGCGCAAATCAATGAATGTGTCCGCACTGAGTACGGCCAGTCATTACGCGATGTAAGCGCATTTTGCTAGCTTATCGCCGCTGCAATGCGGACACACGGCCAGCCACCAGCGAAACAATCTGTGCCCAGTTAGCATGCCTTAAAGCGCCTATTTGGGAATCGAATTGAAGCACGCCACGATCCCGAACTCAACTCCCTAGTATGGGCTCCTTGTTCCAAGTTCGATTACCGAGTCGGGCCAAAAAAATTGTGTTCTTCAAAAAATTCTCAATAGAAGCCTATGCACACGCGAGGCGTTGCGTCGCGTCGCGCGGTAAACTCAAACATATGGCCAAGTATGAGAGCGTTCATGCAGAAGCGTTTGCGTTGAACGCGGCGGGCGCCGCACATCGCGCCGCGTGTGCATAAATGTACCCTTAATCTCTCTCCGATCTTAGCATACCTACTGCCATACGATCAAACTATGTGTGGGAATGGAAAGTGCACCTGTGTTTGCGGACATGCTTGCGCACTATAATATGTAAGGTGTAGTTGAATGGACCCTTACAGCCCGGAAGTTCCAATTCCCGGAATGTTCAACTTCGTTTTAATTGGCCACCGTAGTAAATATGGTTAGGAGAACAATTTTTTGTATAGGGTGGGCCGACGACATCAAACGAGTCACAGGGAGCCACCGGATGCAGGCGGCGCAAGACCGAAGCCTGTGGAAGTCCATGCAAGAGAACTTTGTCCAGCAGTGGACGTCCATCGATTGATAAGGAAGAAGAATTTTTTTGTATAACAACGTCTAGAAGCCACATAAGACACGCTGCCTTTACGAGCTTTGTGTGTTCAAACCTGCAGCCCCGCAGATTCTTACAAAGACCATCACAAAAAGAAAAGTACCTATCATTAATCAAGCCATTCATCCATCCATCCATCCATCAGCCTGTATTTATCCACTGCTGGACATTGGCCTTTCCGAGAGCGCGCCACCAAACACGGTCCTCCGCTTTCCTCATCCAACCGCTTCCCGCCACCTTCTTAAGGTCATCGGTCCAGCGAGCTGGAGGGCGTCCTACACTGCGCTTGCCGGTACGCGGACTCCACTCCAGAACACGTCTGCCCCATCGGCCATCGGTTCTGCGACAGATATGACCTGCCCTTAATCAAGCCATTATAAGATTTTTATCAAGTAGCTATAAATTGTATTTTAATCAAAAATCTACAAAGGAGCCAATACTGTTGTTGATATTAATCTCAGATGATGGGGGTTTTATAGTCTCTTAAACCACCCTCTCCGCCCCACTTCCATCGTTTCATTAAGACCGCCACCTGCTTTATTAACCCTGATAATAAAAAGCCCTCCGTTTACAGGAAAATTGTATGTCCGAAAACAATTCTATTAATTCTTCTATCCTAAGCATGTCACGCTCTCTTTAAACATTTCTGTGGTGGTGTCGTGTGATGCGGGTTGTTACGTTCCCTCATCATGCGTCATGCTTGTGAACGGGTTCCACCAGCGGGAATGGGGCCGCTTTCTGTTTGCCCGTATTAACATGTTGAGTTAGAATTAAGTATGCTTTTGTGCAACTCATTGTGGAAACACTGCATACATAGCATAGTATCTATTGAATTGTAGACTTGTTTCGAAAAGAGCAACCGTCGAGTTTCTTGCTGGTTCTTCTCGGCAGGAAGGGCATTGCACAGTGGTAGACTCATCGACGATTCAAAAGCACTTGTAAAAAAGTTTATTTGAATAAAAAACATTTCTATTCTATTCTATTCTATTCATATAATATGAATCATAAAGTCTGTTTCGAGACCTCCCTGGCGCAGTGATGAGTGCTGTGGACTTATAAGGGAGGTCTCGGGTTCAATTCCCGGCGGGGTCGATTTCTTTTTCTTCTAGTGCCGACCCCTATCGGAGACTTCTCATTCGAGAAGAGGAACACAGCAACGGGCTGTCGATGGGCTGATGATGTAATACTTTGTAGTGGATTTTAAGTTAATTTGTATTTAACTTTTCCCAGTAAACGGTGAGTAAATAACAATATCTGGGTGACCGAGCTTATCTCGTTTTTTTTTTGTTAATCGTGTTTTTTGGAAATTATAATATATGTATATTCAAAAAAAATAATAATATAGGACAGGGAGGTCGCTTGTGTGGGACTCTAGCTGCTTCCCACATCCATGCGACCTCCTCTGTGGCGGGTGCAGCGGCTACTAGCGCCGAACAGGCTAAGAGGCGCAAATATGAGAAACTTGACAGTGGTTTCATATTTGCGCCTTTTGGTGTAGAGACCCTGGGGCCGTGGAGCCCGGAGGCTCGCGCACTTTTTTTAGAGATATCAAAAAGAGTGATCGAGTCTACCGGGGATCCAAGAGCTGGCAGCTACCTTGGCCAAAGGATTAGCTTGGCCATCCAAAGAGGTAATGCTGCAAGCATCTTGGGTACTATGCCACACTGCGGTGGCTTGGATGGGGTTTTAGATTTTAATTAGTTTTTATCTTAGTTTTAATTTTAGAATTAAATTTAGGTTTAAAATAATAATAATAATAATAACATCTTTAGCGCTACCGAGCTCGAACGGTTACGACGTGAGGCTGTTCCCGAGGTGACAACCCCAACCACAGAGAAAATTGTCTCTCTGGCGGAACCTGTCCGCGAAGAGACCGACGCTAACGCGCAAGATTTGCCTGTGGTTGAGGAGGACACGGAGGAAACAGTTTCCCTTGACATAGAGCGGATGGGAAACATTTTAGAAGAGGCGATTTCTGAGATCCGCAGTGCTCCTCTAGAGAACCGTCCGCGGCTCTCCCGACTCACATTAAATGTAGCGACGCGGGATGTCATTGAGGCCATAAACCAAATGCTG
Source organism: Oeneis ivallda (assembly GCA_029955525.1). Taxonomy (NCBI): domain Eukaryota; kingdom Metazoa; phylum Arthropoda; class Insecta; order Lepidoptera; family Nymphalidae; genus Oeneis; species Oeneis ivallda. The sequence goes on along the minus strand of JARPMR010000010.1, from coordinate 2,860,581 downwards.
CCTCAATACCTTGAGCGCAGCACTGGCCTGGATGATACGGCTTCTATTCTCTTTGGTGCGGCCTTAGCTGTTCACCGTTTCATGGGTGTCAAGACCCAGGAACGTGGACGCGCTACTCTAAGGCGCAGCACGGAACCAGCCTGGAAAAGGAGAATAGAACACCGTATCACCCTGGCCAGAGCTCTCATTGGCAGACTGCAGAGTTTCAGATCGGGCAACACTAGGCCAAGGATTGTGCGCTCCGTTAGAATAGCCTTTAATGGGCTCGGGGTGCGGCTAGATCAGCCCGATATAGCCCAAAAACTAACGGAGCGCATCGACGATCTGAAGCAGAAAATCGCTGCATGGGGGAACCGCATTCGACGATACTCGGAAAGAGTCGAGCGCTTTCAGCAAAATCGCCTCTTCTCGAGTGATCAGAAAAGGTTCTATAAAAAACTGGAGTGCCCAGCAGTCTGTTCTACCTCTCAGCGGCCGAGCCCGGCTGACCTCGTCGCTTTTTGACGAAATGTATGGTCAAGAGAGGTGGAGCATGAGGAGGGCCCTTGGATTGCGGCGGTTGAGGAAGCATGTGCCTCAATAGAGCCGATGAACCCCGTTGCCATCTCTTCGGAGGATGTAGCTGGTGCGGTGCGCCGGGCCCCGAACTGGAAAAGTCCGGGACCCGATGGGCTGCATCACTACTGGTTGAAGGGTTTTTCGCTCTGCCATGCTACTTTGGCTCGACAATTCCAAGATGCTCTCGAGCAAAGGGCACTCCCGAGCCTTTTCACCACCGGGATCACTCATTTAGCTCCTAAGTCAACCGATACTGCTGACCCAGCTAAGTACCGCCCCATCACATGTCTTACTACCATCTATAAGACATTGACATCCGTTCTGAGCCTTAAGATTTCCCGTCACGTAGACGAGAACAACATCATGTCTGGGGCTCAGAACGGATGTCGGGGCGGTGGTCGTGGTACTAAGGAGCTCCTTCTCATCGACTCCGTCGCGGGCCAACTGGTCAAACGCAATCGCCGGAATTTCTCTGCCGCCTGGATTGACTATAAAAAGGCATTCGACTCGGTGCCCCATTCATGGCTCTTGAGGGTCCTTGAGCTGTACAAAGTCGATAGTACAGTTCGAGACTTCCTCGGAGAGTGTATGGGGCAATGGAGTACGATCCTTTGTCTCCATGGCGAGCGGTTGGCGGCTGCGGGTGACCGGATCAAGATACGGCGGGGTGCCTTCTGTCTGAGTCCATTATGGTTTTGTCTGTCGCTGAACCCTCTCAGCTCTTTGCTGGAGAGTTCAGGGACAGGCTTTCAGTATCGGAGAGGAGGAACATAAGTGCCTCACCTTCTCTACATGGATGACCTCAAGCTGCTAGCACCCAATGCCACCCGCCTGAGGGAGTTGCTGAATATCACCACTGAGTTTAGCAACTCCATCAGGATGGAGCTTGGACTAGACAAGTGTGCGGTCTTACATGTGGAGAGGGGACAGGTTACTCATTCGGCCGAGATCAATCTCGAGCCATCCAACATCAGGACCCTCTCTGAAACTGAGTCATACCGGTATCTGGGTATGTCACAATCCGTGGGGGTGAAGGAGGCGGACGTGAAACAGTCAGTTTGCGAGGTCTTTTTTGGCCGCCTGACAAAAGTTTGTAAAAGCTATTTGTCGGGCGTCAATAAGGTCCGAGCATATAACGGCTGGGTCATGCCCGTTCTCATGTACACCTTTGGCGTACTCAGATAGACTCAGACCGAACTAGACGCACTGGATAGAAAAGTCCGCACGACTATGACTCTCTACCGCATGCACCACCCCAAATCGTCTGTTATGAGGTTGTATATACCCCGAAAATGTGGTAGTCGAGGCGTATTAAGCGTCAAGACCATGCATAATCGGGAGATATCCAGCCTCAGAACCTACTTTGAGACGAAGAGGGAGTGTCCAATGCATAGAGATGTCATAGAATGTGATAAAGGACTCACTCCCCTATCTTTGGCCAAACTCGAGTGGCAGAAACCGGTGGTACTAAGCACCTCTGACCAGGAGACCGTATGGAAGGAGAGGGAGTTGCATGGACGCTTTTTTAAAGCTCTTAATGAGCCTCACGTAGATAAAAAAGCGTCCGTGCAATGGCTGCGCTTCGGTGACCTCTTTGGGGAAAGCGAAGGTTTTGTGTGTGCAATACAAGATCAGGTGGTTAAGACGCGGAACTACTGAAAGTACATCCTGAAGGATGGCACTCACGACATCTGTCGAGCGTGTCGCCATCCCGGTGAGTCACTCAGGCATTTGCTCTCGGGATGTTCCGCTCTTGTTAACACTGAGTATCTGCACAGACACAACCAAGCGGCCAAAATCCTTCACCAAGAGCTTGCTCTGAAGTACGGTCTCCTGGATGAGAGAGTGCCGTACTATAGGTACACACCGGTGCCGGTACTTGAGCGTGACGAAGTCCGGCTCTATTGGGATCGGTCCATCATCACGGACAGGACGATTCTGGCGAATAAGCCTGACATCTTGCTGATGGACCGGGCACAGTCGAGGGTGTTTTTAGTGGACATCGCCATCCCACATGACGAGAACCTCGTGAGGGCGGAGACAGAGAAAAAACGAAAGTATCTAGATCTGGCTCACGAGGTTACTGGCATGTGGCATGTGGAGTCCACTGAAACCATCCCAATCGTCATTTCTGCGAATGGGTTGATCCCAGTCAGCCTCGCTCACCATCTGAGGCGACTGGGGTTCCGTGGCAGTTCGCTCGCGGCCAAGATGCAGAAAGCGGTGTTGCTAGACTCGGCTAGGATAGTCCGTCGGTTTCTCAGCCTGTCGCCCTGACCCCAGGCCGTCTGGTCTCCCCTGCCGGGGCGTAATCCTCCGCCCGCTACAAGTATTTATTTATGTAATCTATATGTAAGTTTATTATATGTATATATTATATTTATGTTTATTATATTTCTACTTTGGCTTAATATATATTTATTTTGTACGCGGGTGTGAGAGTCGAAATATATAGCAAAATAATAATAAAATTCATAGGGAAAAATATAATTCGTCTTGGACTCAAACCGGGGTCTCCTGGTTTCGGGACCGCCCGACTTACCGAGCTATCGGAAATTCATAGATGATGGCGAAATTTACCTTCGTATTCTAACGATATTGTAAGGGGTTTTTCATTGCCTGAAAACACGGTTAAAACGAGCTTTCCTAAAAATGAAACCTAGCTAGATCGATTTATATAAACACAAGAATATACACAAGAATATTATATACAAAAGAATATACACAAGAATTGTTCGCTTAAAGATATTAGATAAATAAGACTGGTATGACATTCGGCATAGTAACTCCGTTTTCCTTTCAGTTTCAATATCAAACGAGCGGGATTATAGCGTGGGTGGCCGGAGCCTACTGAAGCCTTCGACGTGAAAAGCTTTGCATGACAAATGGAATTTTAATACCACTCAAATTCAACTATTTGGTTGAAATATCTCCTCAACAATATAGTAACTGTACTAACTCGTTAGTTAGTGATTAGCATATTCGAGTGCTGATAATGATACTACGAAATTATAACGATAAAATTAAATCCGTCCTGGATTATTAAGTATTATTAATAATTATAAAAAGTATTATTTCTTTGCTATATTCCGCCAAAGCTTGTTGCCAAAGCCAAAGGTTTGGTGGATTACAGCAGGGAAATATTAATTTTTATTTTTCCTTGTTAAGCTTCGTATGTACCTATAGTGTGTGTAGAGACAGTCCTCTTAAATGTCGTGAGTAGGCGGTAATACGGGCTTCGTTACTTCATTAAAATCAATTTACTGCGCCTACTGTTGACAAAGGGGCGAATTCTGTTTCCATCAAATCAGGGCACAATTGCTTGATGAATGACTGGAAATATTATACAAAGAGCGAAAGAGGTGGGAGAGACCTTTAGGGGGACTGGAATATATTATATTAAATCGATAAATGACAAAAATTATAGTACTGTTGAATTTTTATTTTTATCAGTTCATTTACACACTCCGTTAAATCATTCGCTAAGTAGGAGTTTCTTTACGTAGTTAACTCCTGAATACAACCCCTCACCTAATATCATTTTCAACTTTAGGTGTTCCCTAAAGGTTCGTGGAAACGAAATTGACAGAAAGCGTCACCTACCTTACCTTAGGTAGCCCGTAAAACAGACTTCAAACGCCCGCGCCACTACAAAGTATTATAATTTATTGTTGATTATTGTAGATATTATAAAAACCGCTTGACCGATTTCTCCTTTGAAACAAGGCGTCTTCGAGTAATCGGTGAACGTACATAAAAAAATAAATACATACAAAAATATTAAAAAAAAAGTGTGTGTGTCAGCTCCGACGCACGACTGGAGTTTACTCCGTAAAACGTCGTAATGCATTCGCGGCGCTCGCTGCGTCTCGGGCGGCGCCGCTTGGACCCGATCGGTACGCGCTCGGCTTCCCGAAGCGAAAGCTCTTTCGCATTCGACAACTCAAGCGAAAACCAACCTTATTTACTCAACGTTAGGGTAGAAATTTGCATCGTTGTGAAAAACGTAACGCGGGCATTCGACAACTCAAGCGAAAACCAACCTTATTTACTCAACGTTAAGGTAGAAATTTGCATCGTTGTGAAAAACGTAACGAGGTCATTCATAAGTAGATTTTACTCCTCGAATTTTACCTACCGGGCGCCTAAAGTCGATTCTTAAGGAGTAAACGCCAAAAAAAAACTTCTTTTTTGAAGTCGGTTAAAAAGTCGGGGAACTATTGGTAAAAACGGGCTAAGGTCTACTTGTTTAGGATGCGTGATGTCTTATAATTCAGCCAAGGTACTGGTCGGTACTATACATATATTATGTTACGACAAGAAGATATGAGACGAACAGAAAAAAATAACAAGATAAAATCGTTACACCAATCGATTACGATCTACTGAAAAACTGCTGACACCGTTTTCGCTACACCTTTAAAATGGACTTTATACCTAAGTAATATATTCCAGAATACTTTAAAACACTAGTGCGATAAAATAGGCCAGGGTTATCCAGAAGAGTGCTCGTGTGGTGAGTGGTTATTCAAGGGTCAAATCTTTGTTGGAAGCACAGGTTTTTCGTTTATCGCATCTCACGATAAAAGGTGCTTAAGATCGGCCTCTAGAGGTATTTTTTATTGGGAAATACTTCTGTTGTTATCGGAGTTTATTTTCCAGCTATTTTTAGTTCTAGCTCTTTTTGTATACTACTACTATAAGCAGCAGCATCGATAGTTTGGTGGTCAAAACTTCACCCTCCTTTTTAGGAGTCCGGGGTTAGACTTAGAACCCTTGGCCGAAGATTCAGGCCTGGGACCATTTGGAAGTACGGTGGGAGACTTTTACTGTGGCTATTTACCGCCTTACCGTCAAAAACGTAAAGTTTCTCCAAGAGATTCAGCGTTCCAGCATCAACCGTGTAGCAGTGTAGAAACCGATTAGGGGTATGGGCTTACTTAATTTACGCTGTCTTACCCTTTCCAAGTTAGCCCGCTACCATCTTAAACTGCGTCGTTACTTATCGTTAGGTCGCAGTCGAGGGCATTTATCGTCATCGAATAAAAAAACTTCTAACTACATAATTATTTTATGAAGTGCTTTTCCTCCTGCTTTAAGTTCAGTTTAAGTAAGGAAACAGTTCTCCAAAGTATTCTCAAAGATGTGTGATGTCTACCCGTCCGAAATAAACTTTGAAAACTTTACAGAATGAGAATTTCTATTGCCGCTACAATAAATAATTTCAAAAAATTAAAAAATTTAAGAGGCTCTCTATCAGGTATAAAATTTTGTAAGATGGTACGGAACCCTTCGTGTTCGGGTCAGACTCGCACTTGACCGTTTTTTTTTATTTAATTTGGAATAATACACTTTGGCCTCTAAACTTAGTAAAATCTTCTTCAGAAAAGTTTAAATACGAGCAAAGTGAAATTCTTCGAAGTGATGGAATCAGAGTCTTTCATCTTCGCTTTCTGAGAAGCAAATTGATTCCCTCTGAGCTCTGACGCACTTTATCTTGGTGACGTGCGTGAATCGCTATCATTTGCATATTTTACGCGACTGTAGAACTGACTTTGAGATAAGATTTATTGAAGTGAAAACTTCTTTAGGCACGTTGAGCACTTTTTTGGGGTGAGCAAAAAATATTGATTTCGCGAAATCGTCACCGTCACCATCGTCACCTGGAGATTTCAGTAAGCGTTCAAAATTTTAGAGGTTCTCAAGCAAACTTGTACAGCGCAGTCGGCAAGTAGCCGCTTTCATTACCGTTTAATGTATGATGTCGCAGGTTCGAATCTCACTCACGAAACGTGACAGTGCGCTTTTTTGAATTATTTTTAATTATTTTTATATATATATATTTTTTTAATTTTATATTTGTTTTTAATTATTAGCAAATCTAGTTTTTCACAAAGATTTTCACTGCTCGGCTTTTTAATAGATAGATTTTGCTGCTACACTGCTTTTACAATTAAATCTAGGTAACATTGCAAACAATCAAATCTTGTCGAATACCCACCGGTTTATATATTCCACAATTCAATCGACCATGTTTGTCAATCAATTGGGCGATGTATTACAAACATCGATTCCGTGAACCGAATGTTGCGATAACTTAGGTCAGATAAAGTTTAGCATCCGACGCAATCTTGGTTGAAATGCGATCAACTCTCACCTAACTAAACATTGCATAACCTAATTGTAAGGCTCCTTCGCAGACCTATTATCTCTTGGAGCATGCACTTATTGGTAATTCATCATCTTCATCAGCAACCCATCCATGGCTCACTAGGTACTGAGCGCACATCTCTTCTCAGAGAAAGGGTTATAATATATGGTTATTATAAGCCCAAAAATAAATACTGTTTAGTTACTTCATATTTATGTACCAAATAATTAAATGAAAACTTGCTGTCTGTAAAGTCGGTTTACGGACGATAGTTTTAAGTGTTAACGTTATAAAGAAACATTGACGATGACTGTCGGGCGGCGCGGCGGCGGGCGCTCTCTAGTCACAAGCCAACGCTTGGGCAGACCGCAGATCGTTTCTCTCTATCGCTTGTTCCGCGCTCTCGCTTGCACGCGCAGGCTCAGGCGGTACGTGACACTTTTTTCGTGCGTGCAGCCTGTGTTCATCGATTTATAAGACTATCACGTCAAAAACGGTACTATTAAATTCAGGTAACATTGCAAACAATTAAATCTCGACGAATACCCACCGGTTTATATTCCACAACTCAATAGAATATAATAGAAATGTTATTTATTCAAATAAACTTTTACAAGTACTTTTGAATCGTCAATGAGTCTACCACTACTGCAGTTACCACTGGAACTGAGCGCAGGTGCTCTTCTCAAAAAAAGGGTTATAGGCCCTAATGCACCACGAACACGTTAGTTAAAAAAAACGAGTGCGCTTTAGACCATACGACTGAAGCACAGAATATAATCATAATAGTTGACTGAAGTAAAACTTACGAAACGCAACTGGCTATGAGAGAAAGAGAGAAAGAAAATGTGTGCTCGCACCTCTCTCTCTTGCCCCTACAGTAATATACGACAAGTAACTCTCTCTCTTTCTATTTTCACTAACTTATATCTCCCTCTCAACTTCCGTTCGCCTCGCCCGATCACTCATTTCGTAACGCATTCACCAGCTTACTACCCAAGTCAAGCGTGCGTAAAGAAGTTTTACTTCAAAAATATTCTAAGTGCAACTCATCTGGTCTCAAGATTAATTGATTGCAGATTCAAGGAAAGCAGAAAAAAAATCTGATCGAACATTTTCTAATGGAATAAAATTCATTATAAATAATACTAAACCACAATTTCCCAAGCAAAATTTAATAAGGCCAATAAATAGAAGCTCGTTATCCGCAATCGATGGCTATCTGATTGAATTGCTGACACAATTTTTCTTAACTAGCCTTGCGAATTCTCAAGCTCAATTTAGAATGAACTTTAAACTGTAAGTTTTAAAATTCAAAATTGTTTGCGATATTGTGTACTGATAAAATAGGCCGTGGTTATACAAAAGCGCTCTTGAGTGTGTCCAAGTGTTGAATCGAGGCTCAAATCTGATGAAGTACTTTTCGTTTATCGTACGGTCTATCTCATCTTACGTGTACTTGAACATCTCTACTATTAATAGGTCTGAATAACTTTTGCCCTAAAGTGGATAGTTTCCGAGATATCGGTCAAAAAATTTTCCTTAAGGTTGCGATCGAAGCTCCACCTGGATCTGTCAGCATTTTGTGTTTTTATGGTCAGTAAGTAACCCTTAACCTAAAAAAAAATTAAAATTGGATCGGAAATTTAGTGCGAGGTTGACCAAAAAAAACGGCTTTATTTACTGGCCTATAATAGAGATTTATATTATTGAAGTGAAAACTTCTTTAGGCACGTTGAGCACTTTTTTGGGTGAGCAAAAAACATTGATTTCGCAAAATCGTCACCGTCACCATTGTCACCATGAGATTTCAGTAAGCGTTCAACATTTTAGAAATTCTCAAGCAACCTTGTACGGCTCGGTCGGCCAGAAGCCGCCTTCCTTACCGTTTAATGTATGATGTCGCAGGTTCGAATCGCACTTAGGAAACGTGACAGTGCGCTTTCTTTTTAGTCATTTTTATTTATTTTTATATTTAAGTACTTATTTTTTTTTTTTAATTCATAACAAATCTAGTTTTCACTTCTATCGGCAGTCCCTATGACTGCCATTTTTTTTTTTATTAATTATTTCCACCGCCAGCCTTCTACAATTGAACCGCAAGGCATTGCAAGGATTTACACCACTAGGTAGTTTAAATCTTACGATCACTTACCATAGGGTGTGAACACAAGTAGTCTTAATATTTAAAAAAACACCAAAAACATATTCTTGTAAAATGCGGCCAAGACGAGACCATATGGCTCGCACTGTCAAAAAGGTATCAGTTCTCATGTAGAGCCAAGCTTCTAACTCTACACGCCGTAACTCTACACAAACTCTACACCTTATTCAAAAAAAAATTTTCTCCATAATACGTACACCTGACAATACTAAATGACTTTGACTGATGATTTTAATCACAGGTAGCGATTTAAATCCCTGATTTGTTTATGCTTGGAATAATCGCTAATTCTTATTCGAGAATTCAAGTAGGTAAGATTTATTATTTACTAGCTGATGCTCGCAACTTCGTCCGCGTGTATGCAGTTTTTAAACTCCCGCGGGAATTCTTTGATTTTCCGGAATAAAAAGTAATCTATGTCACGCGCCGGGTCTTCAAAAATACCCACGCAAAAAATCACGTCGATTCGTAGCTCTGCTGCAGCGTGATTGAAGGACAAACCAACAAACAAACTCACTTTCGTATTTATGCGTAAGCAGAGTACTTATTAATGTAGAAATTATTAAATCCCCCAATGGACTGTGCCGGGAATCGAACCCGTGCTCTCGCTTAGGAGACCACAGCGCTCACCACTGCACCACGGGCGGCGGTGATCGTCAAACAATACAGTTAGATACCTACATTACAACCATAAATAAACATAACAGCTAGAGGTGGTCGTTGTGCAACGCAAATAGCTATCAAATCGGCTTTCGGCACAGTAGCGGGTAGCGGGCTTTTCCAGTACGGCGCACGTCACGCCGTCTCGCGTCACGGTGTCACATCACGTACGGGCGTCACGTCCTGTAAACGCAACGCCGTGGCAACGCGAACAACCTCAACAAGAAGTCTACATTTGACCAGTTTTCGTTATTCATTGGCTAACGTTGCGACTCGTCACTATTGCCTAATCCGCGATTGAAAAACGGCTACGACTGAGGTCTGCCCCTGTAGCCAAGTAACACTTCGTTGTGTCTATTCTCTTTCTACGATAGTTGTCATTTGAAGTTTAAGCTAGAGCTAGACTAGATGGCGCTGCAGCTGATCAAAGACAGAAGTGTTTTGATAATATTTCGTGGCATTTTGTAGTGTTTTTTTAGCATTTAAAACATTTATAATATAAAATGCTGCGAAATATTATCAATACACTTCTGTATTTGATCAGCTGCAGCGCCATCTAGTCTAGTTCTAGCCAAAACTTCAAGTGACAACTATCGTAGAAAGAGAATAGACACAACGAAGTGTTACTTGGCTACAGGGGCAGGGTTGCGTTTGAAATGGTTTGACCTACGACTTACGAGTAAACCGCTAACACGCTACTAAAATAAATTAGTTTTGAAAACCTCTAATGTCGTTGGATAGATAGTTGCGTTTCGCTGCTCATGAAACCCGCTAATAACAATTAACATTCCCGACAAATGAGTTACAGGCACACTCGCCATATGTGACTGACACTAGCAATGCATTCGGCACAGTCTGCTGATGATCGCTGGAGTTATTGCCAAACACACTCGAGTTCAATGATGTCCCATTAACAATAGTGTCCCTGATAGTTTAACACTCAAAGGTCCTGCACTTATGTGTAGTAATTACCAGTGTAAATAGAGAGCATAAACATGAAAAAGGCATAATTAAATATAAAAAATTGTTTTTATAAAACCGACATCAAACTCCCAGTAGAAAGTATATAATTTATTGTTGATATTTCAAAAACCACTCGGCGATTTCGATAAAATTTAAATGGGACCACCTGGGAAGTTTCCTTTGAAACAAAAAAAGAATTTTCCTAATCGATTCAGGCCTTTGAGTATTCAGGCATCTTCGAGTAATCGGTGAACATACCTACATAAAAAAGATTAGAAACAACGAACATACCTACATAAAAAGATAGAAAAAAAGATTCCGACAAATTGAGAATCTCCTCCTTTTTTTAAGTCGGTTAAAAAAGCTATTCAAAGTACCGACCTAGAATAGTCTCCGATCGTTATGTCAGAAAGTGTCAGAGGAAAATAGAAAACATATACCTATATTAAAAAAATTATGTACACTAGCGGCACGCTATGATGGCCGGTTTGACACATTACAATAGTGATGTGGAATGTCAATTTATTCTCGAACAAAAAACAATTAAGTTTTGTTTTTGTACCTGATTAAATAGGTTTAATAAAACAAAAATGTATATGTTTATTTAATTTATTTGAACGAACTGAATATTTGAATGAAAATGAATATACATACTTTATATGCACACAAGAAACATATGAATACAAAAGATACCAAAAAAGGTGCCACAAAAGGCCATAATTAATCAGATTCGTCCATACTACTATTTTCACTGTCGTCACTGCTATCATCACCTACATTAATAATTATATGTTCGTTTTCTATAATATTATCTATTTTCACATCTCTTTCATAATCTTCCCTTATTAATTTAACAGTTCTATTCACAACCTTTTCCCAGTCTCCTTTAGTCACATGTTCACAAGCTTCTTCTAATAATTTTAGCATTTTTTTTGTGGTAAATGGGGGTTCTGTATTGTGTCTTGCAGCATATCCCTTAATTTGAGCCCACACCAACTCAATCGCATTATACTCACAATGGTAAGGCGGTAACCGTATAACTCTGTGCCCATGTTCTAATGCTATTTCGTCAATGACGTATCGGATCTTGGTTGATTTGTTTTCTTTTAAAAGACGTACTAATTCCGCTTTTAACATATTCATGTTTGCATCTACGCCATTTTTACGAAGCCATGCGACGATATCAGCTTTCTTTTGGGATTGGGCAGGTGTAATTTCTTTTGTATGAAACAGCTGATATTTTTTTGCGATTTCAGAGGTTTGTCCACATAGTGAAAATTGTTCATATTCACAAGTACATTCACCCCTTAAATGGTGCAAACTGATTTTTCTACACTTGTATACATTTTAGAAATCAATTTAATAAATAAATTTTGAGTCCTAAACCTAAAACTACATTCGATAAAATTTATGAATCTCTGCACATCACTATCGTCAATAAAGTAATACAATTATTTCCTTCAAAGTCGTTATCAATTAATACGGAACTTCATGAGCGGACAAACGTCAAACCGGCCATCATAGCGTGCCGCTAGTATAAGTACCATTTATACAACTATAATGCGTAGTACATACGTAAGTACCTAACCCCAGAGATTATTTATGTACCTACAATACAATATATTACAGGAGGAGAAACTAATAATAATATGTAGGTACGCCAAGTGTCAAAAAAGTGCCCTTTACATAAAATTATAAATGGACACAAAGTTACTCATTAAGGCAAGAGTGAATAGTCATCTTCTAGGCAAGCGTGTTCCAACCTACACTTCATCGTGCTTTCCATTGATTTTCGTCTAGCGCAAGCTTATCTTGCAATAAAAAAAGTGAACTCTTATCGAATTTTCCAATCCATCAACGGCTCACTACTGAGCGCAGGTCTCCTCTCAGAGAAGGGTTATAGGCTGCCACCACGCTGCGCGCTGGCCCAATGCGAATTGACGAACTTCATATACCTTCGAGAACATTATGGAGAACTCTCAGGCTAGGAGGTTTCCTCACGATGTTTTCCTTTACCGTTGAAGCATTTAATTGCTTAAACGCACATAACTCATAAAAGTTAGAGGTGCGTGCCCGGGATTAAACCTGCGAACCCCCGAACAGGAGACCGCAGGCCTAACCACTAGGCTATCACTGCCTGATATCGTATGATAAGATGTGAGTAAAGAAACATACTAAAGAAACACTCCCCAGATGCATCGTGCTCGGTTATATTTCTGTGCGCATCGATGAGTTTCCGGAGTCCTGCCATCATCAGGTGTTTGACGCTTTCGGGCGGCTGCACCCATTTAGAAGCCGTGTCTAAGACGGTCAGGGCGCAGAGAGCTGGTCCGGGCGTCGAGACTTGCAGGGTGTCCAGACTGCTTCCACCTTTAAAATGAAATGGAATGAAAATACACTTTATTGTACACCAATCAACACAAAACAATAGAACATAAAACATACATATAAGCGTCGTCTAAAAGTGTTAAGCTGCTAACTCCATTTTTATCACTTTTGAGTTTTTGGTATCGTTAGAAAGAGAAAAAAGAGTCCTATAACTGTAGAAAATGCTAAATCCATCAGACTAGTACAAAACAACAAAAAGCAAGCCCAATCATATCTGATAACTCCACCATATCAACTTTTCGCGCGTAAAAGTTGACAACTCCACCATTTTGTTCGAAAGCACTTGCTAGGACAAGTTGTCCGCAATATTTTATTGGAAAAGAAATACAAAACGAGGTTAATACGTCTGTCTTCGTACTATTTATGAAAGGTAAGTACCATAAAAAGTGTTAAAAAGTGTTTTTTATACATCAATCATTTATACCTACAATACGATTTATGATAAATAATATCTTTAATAACCTATTTGTAAATTGGTCCATTTATGACAGTGCATAGTTGGAAGAATAACATGAAAACTGACAGGAAACCCCAACAACAACGTGTCGCATTGCAGAACGTTAATCCTCATGATGAGAAGCAGAAAAACATAATAGCATTCTTTGATGCTCTTCCAGTTATGGAATCACACTATTGCCGTTCGTCAACGTCGAGAGTTTATCTATTACCTGAATGGCAGACCAAAAAGTCTCTTTATGATTTTTATGAATCTGACTGGTGTCGTAAGCGTAACTCAGAACCATTATCAAGCACAGCGTTCTATAAAATTATAGAAGACAGAAAAATTTCTCTATTTCAGAAATTGCTTCCATTTGGGTGGATTTTTTAGAAAAAAAAAGTTATACCAAATTTGCCAGCTGGATGTGATAGCTGGATGTGGATGAATTATATTTTATTCTGATGGCTGTGGGTACCAGAACCGAAATGCAGTGATGTCAAACGCGTTGCTTAATACAGCCGCAAAACATAATCTATGGATAGAACAAAAATATTTAGAAGTGGGTCACACCCAGATGGAAGTGGATTCTATGCTTTCTGCCATCGAAAGACGTCTGAAAAACAAGGTGATTAACGTCCCTGCAGATTACATTGACGTCATCAAAACTGCTCGGAAGGAGCCATACTATGTCCAGTATTGGAGTCACAACTTTTTCAAAAAGTTTGATAGTGTCGAATCCTACAAAATTATAAGACCAGGAAGGTCAGTTGGAGAGGCAAAAGTAAATGATATTCGTGCACTCCAGTACAGTCCTACTGGCATTGTTTTTTACAAATTGAGATTTGCTGAACCGTGGTCAGAGCTGCCACAAAGAAAAACCACTGTCAATCCTAAGTACTACCATGAATTGGAAAATCTACACGAAAATCGATTGCCCATAAAAGATCGCAAATTCCAGGACTTACAGCAGATCAAATTAGTTCTTCCAAAAGATTACCATGAATTTTATGATAATCTGCCACATTAGGCTTTGGTTATATTATCTTCTTAGAGTGTCGGTGGTAAGCGATAATGGTCGTCCTAAATGGATTTAGCCCAGAATTTTGCAACATTGACTGCGTTATCACCCGCACTCATAAGCTTCCCCTGATTGGAGGCGTTAGGGCACGCAGGACATAGGTGAGAGGTGGATCATCGTTTGAGGGGTACCACACGAACAGTTTAAATTGTCGCCATCTGTGAACCCCCACTTGAGCATAATATTCTTGTTCTGACCGACTCCAGTCCGCAACCAGTTGAGGGACTTTCAGGTGCCCCTTGGCAGTTTGTGTCCAGGTGGGAGGCTCTCAGAAGGGTGCACAAACGGAGTATATTATATTAAGTTGATTAGAAAGAAAAAAAACTTTTCCTGTAATTTTATTTCGTAAAATAAGTTATAAAAATATTGTTTTTAAGTAAAATTTGTCATACCAAAGTAATTTAATTAGACTGTTGTAAAAAGTAAAAAATGATAACTCCGTATCTCGGTTGCTGTCTATGGTCATATTATAAAAAGAAATTGTTATAACTCCTTTTTTTATCGATAACTTTTTTAAAATACAAGTCAGAATGTTGTAGGTAATTAAAATAGTTAATAAATATCATTCCTTACCAACGGTATTTTCAGTTTTTCATTTTACTGGCTACTATTAAAATAGGATTGTTTTATTTGTCTCCTGAAAATTTATACTTTTGGAGTTAGCAGGTTAACACTTTTAGACGACGTAAGGGTAGAAGCTGTACAATAGGCGGCCTTATCGCTAAGAAGCGATCTCTAATCACCTTTATCGAAACAAGGAAGATTTATCTTATCTTATAAAATATATAAAAGGAAAAGTACTGACTGACTGATCTATCAACGCACAGCTCCAACCACTGGACGGATCGAGCTGAAATTTGGCATACCGATAGCTGTTATGACGTAGGCATCCGCTAAGAAAGGATTTTTAAAAATTCCACCCCCAAGAGGGTTAAATGGGAGTGAAAGTTTGTTTGAAAGTTTCCATTTTTTCACGTTATTTTGTATAGGAATTGACGTGATCTTTTGGCATGGGTATAGTTGAGGACCTCGAGAGTGAGATCAACTACTTTTTTTCCGGAAAATCAAAGAGCTCCCGCGGGATTTCCACGTGAATGAAGTCGCGGGCACCAGCTAGTCATTAATATTATGTGTGATCATTATAATGTTCTTTTGACTATCTTTCTTAATATATATATATATTTCTTGTGTGCGTGTGTATGTCACTGAACTCCTCCTAGACGGTTGAACCGATTTTGATGAAATTTTTTGTGTGAGTTCAAGGGGATTCACACTTTAGTTAGTTTAGATTCACAATTTGGTCCACTGGAAAATGTTTATTTAACTAATTTTTCATTTATAAGTAGTGGCGGTACAAAGTTCGCTGGGTCAGCTAGTAATTGTATAAGTGTAGGTATTTAGTGTAGGACTTTTGCAAGTATAGTTACAAAATACAAACTTGTGCCGCTTGTCTTCAGCGACTGCCAGCGAATAGCTTGAGAACACCGTCCATCTGATGTGGGGTCATCCAATGGCAGAGATGTACAAAATAGTGTATTTAAATACAAAATGCATACTTCTTGATTTACTATTTCAAATGAAAAACACCAAATAGTTTGTGTTTTGTATTTAAAATACTAAATGTAGGTAAAATAGATATTTTCAAAATACATACTTCCTATCCTTCCTTCCTACCTACCTTTTGTTCAATTCTAGATGGCTCTGCTCTGATTGCAATTAATTTTAGTCAAAGTTGAAAAACCAGCAATCATTAAACAAACAATTCGATTAGAAATAGCAATAATGGACTTTTTCTTAATCGCAAAGAATTTTACATTTTTAAAATGGAAAATATGTCTCGGAAAGTATTTAAAAAAAAAAGTATTTTGCATTTGTAATTTGCATTTTATATACAAGTATTTCAAATAAGTCGCATCTCTGAAATGAGTAAAATTGAGGTTGCTACTCAAGTATCTTAGGACCTTCCCAATAAGTTTGGCGAAAAAAACAACAACAAGTAAAATGATAAAAGTTTATTATACTAAGGATCGACTTCACCAACGCGAAATAAGTCTTATCCGAGAGTAAATTTGATATTTTAACAGTATTTTCAATACAAAAACTGTCAAAACACCCAATTTATTCTTCGGATAAACGTCACTCGAAGTATGGTAATAAAATCGCCACTAAGTAAATAAGCTGTCTTCACACCAAAAATATTTATTGAATACTTAGAGAACTTGAAAACAAAAATAATTACAAACAGAACAAAATATGATCCCAAAACCTAAAACAAATGATGAATCACATTTTATACGTAAAAATTCTTGAATTAATTGCGTTGTACCAACATGCCGTTATCGCTTAAGAAGTTGGATCCCGTAATGCCTTTCGCTTTATCACTGGTCACGAACAGGATCAAGTCAGCGATTTCCTCTGGCTCTGAAACTCTTTTGAGGACATTATTCAACTTGATAGTGTCATAATCAGCTTTATAATTGGCGTTGCTTAAGAAATCAGTTTTGACTGGCCCAGGGCTGATGGTGTTAACTCTGATGCCATGAGGAGCCAACTCAGCGGCAGCGCATTCGCTGAAATGGTTGACAGCGGCTTTTGAAATGTAGTAGTTGATAGCTCCTTTAAAAGTTGAAGTGATCAGTGCAGCAACGCTGGATATGTTCACGATATTCCCTTTAGTTTTGGCCAAATGTGGGGCAGCGAGACTGGTCATGTGGACGAGTCCTCGAACGTTTGTATTCATGACGATATCGTATGATTTCATCATTTCTTCTGCGTCCATGATGTCTCCGGTGGAGGACAGACCGGCATTGTTTATCAAGATGTCCAGTTGCCCAAACTTTTTGATGGTTTCGTCCATGATTCGTTTGACATCATCATCGTTTCGCATGTCAGCAATGACTATGAGGGGGTTATTGCATTGCGCGGCGACTTTCTTCAGCTTTGTTTCATTTCGTCCCACCATAACCACTTTAGCGCCAGCTAGACTGAATGCTATGGCCGCTGAAGCTCCAATACCAGAGCTTGCTCCCGTAACCAGAACAACTTTATTTTTGAAACCCATTTTGTTTGTCCTAACGATGTATTTGTGACTTTACGCTTTGTAGTACTAGATGATAATGGAGCATAGAAGACTCTAATCCTACGATATATTGGCAAATCGTTTCCTATAAAATTGTAACGTAATTAAAATCTTATACAAAATGAAACAAAGTTCAACTTTGTTCAGCTAACTAATTCTAGCCCCTCTAGAGTAGATAATCATAGAAATCAAGTGCGCTGTTTATCTATGTAAACACTTGTGGTTGATATCAAAACTATCAAGAAGTAGTTTTGTACGGAAATAATGTGTTCGACTCTTCCTATTACTTATCGGTGACAAAAAATTGCAATTTTAGAAAGAACTACTGTTTTAAGCTATTGCATAGCTTTTATCGCGGGCTTTGAACGCGGCGACCGAATCAAATAAATGCCGCAACGAAAATAAAAACCCAACACCCTAACGTCGTTTTGCCTTTGATGATTTCACACAAATCGTCATCGCTTTGTTGGAATGGTCGCGAAGCTTTTTATTACTCAAAGTCGCGAAGCGACTGAGTTGAAACTACCGATTCAGGGTTCGAATCCTAACTTCAGCTTATGTTTTTGTTTGTTTTTTTTTATTTTTGTAAGAATAAAAGATATCAAAGAAAAAACTTGAATTAATATCAAAGAAAAAAAATAATATTATAACTGCATAAATTATAATAGTTAATCAAATATTATAAAAAAAAACAAACAAAAACATAAGCAAGTTAGGATTCGAACCCTAAACCAGTAGTTTCACTCAGTCCCTTCGCGACCATTCCAACAAAGCGATGACGATTTGTGTGAAATAATCAAAGGCAAAACGACGTTAGGGTGTTAGGTTTTTATTTTCGTTTCAAGTTGATAAAAAAATGCTATGCAATAGCTTTACCGCGGCAGTCCCCGAGTGCCACACGTATTTTTTTTTTGTGGGAGTTTGCGTTATCTAAAGGCATTTAGCCACTCATTTTAAAGACACTGCTGACCACCCACATTATTAGTTGAAGTAAATTCAAACAGAAAAAATCGCAACAAAATCGGTCGAGCCGTTGGGGAGTTACGAGGGAACAGACAAACACAAGATACACTCTTACACAGATGCATAGACACACAGATACCCACGTCAAACTCTCTTTTTAGGGTTCCGTACCCAAAGGGTACCAACGGGACCCTATTACTAAGCCTACGCTGTCCGTCCGTCCGTCCGTCCGTCCGTCCGTCCGTCTGTCAGCGGGCTGTATCTCGTAAACCGTAATAGATAGACAGATGAAATTTTCACATATTATGTATTTCTATTGCCGCTATAACAACAAATAATAAAAATTAAATTAAATTAAAAAAATTAAATTAAAATATTTCCATGGGTACATGGAAATATTTTTATTTAATTTTTTTTTAACGGAACCCTAAAAGAGCGAGGCCCGACTCGCACTTGGCCGATTTTTTTTTGTTGGAAGTTAATAATATCTCGCTTACCTTATTTGCAAAGCATTACGAGCAGACAGAAAAACAAAATCACATCATTTGTAATATAGGTAATCTATATATTTAAAAGAAAGTGGCGTTAGTTACACTATTTATAACTCAAGAACGGATGAACCGATTTGGCTCAAAATTGGTGGAGAGGTAGCTTAGAACCAGGAGACGGACATAGGATACTTTTTATCCCGTTCGACCGCGTTTCCGTCAAGTCAATATAAAACCTGTTATAACAAAAATGCATCTGACATGGAATAAAAAAACGAAAATGACAGTGGAAGAACAAAACGTAAATGACAGCTAAACGTAATTTTGTATTTGGTTAATTATGGTAAAAAATTACGGTAAAAACAATTAAAAAATTATAAAAATTATAGTTTAACGTAAGTAATTGATAATATCATCAGTAATATGTTTTCTCTTTGAATCATCATTAACAATGCCGCGAGCAAGACGATCAAATGTTTCCTGCTACAAAGCTACGGATTGACGTGATTTATTGGATAGGTATAGTTGAGAGCCTGGAGGGTGACAAAGATTTCCCGCGGGATGTTATGAACTAAATCCACGCAGACGAAGTCGCGGGCATCAGCTAGTATAATATATTGCAAAGTATTACATAAACATATAATGATTTTCAAAGAGATAAGAAATGCAAGGTCATGCATCAACTAAGTTATAAATGAATATTACCTATTTTATAAAACACCGACGTAGCATCTAACAGATTCTAATATATTAACGTCAACTGCACCATTAAACCTGATCACCGCTCGGATAGTGGGATAAGCCGATAGTTATGCCTTATCAACGCATTCCGTGCACCATCGGGGCCCAACCAGCCGTAAAACTTGACCCATTACTGATAACATAATTATTAGTGATCAGCACTTTCGCTTAGGTCTTCGCCAGACTAGCGACAAAACATTGCGCTGTCCCTTTGTAAAATTTTACCTATCTATGTATCGACTATCGCGCTAAGCACAGTGCATAAGGACGTTCTTATCGCATAATGACAATGAACCTTTGTTTATTAAGAGGACTATTACATTTCGCTTCCCTCTCTCTTACACATAGGTACTAATATTTTCAATGATTGTAAAAATCTCAGATACTTTTGACAAAATATATAAAAGGACATAGGTATAACTAAAGTGTAAGTCGGCCCTAGTTTTTGGTAGAGAACACCGATATCAATGTAATATCACCGATATAAATGTAGTACCTACCTACGTAGAGAAAAAGAGCGATAAAAGTTATAATACATAGTAGCTTTCCCCATTTTTCTCTATCAATATCTTAAAATATCTTAAAATATCCGTAATATTGTCCGTCCGTTATATTGTCGAAGATAATAATAGACCACATTTAAGTTATAAGTATCTGAGATTTTTAGAGAGATAAGGAGCAGTGATAGCCTAGTGGTTAGGACTGTGGTCTCCTATTCGGGGGTCGCAGGTTCGATCTCAGGTACTCACCTCTGACTTTTCGGTGTCATATGCGTTTAAGCAACTTAAAACCACTTGCTTCAACTGTGAAGGAAAACATCGTGAGGAAACCTGCACATCTGAGAGTTCTCTATAATCTTTTCGAAGGTGTGTGGAGTCCGCCAATTCGCATTGGGCCAGCGTGGTGGACTACGGCCTCATATCCTTTCTCTGAGAGGAGGTCTGCGCTCAGTAGTGAGCCGTTGATGGGTCTCTAATGATGATGATGATCTGAGATTTTTACAATCATTGAAAACATTGGAATGTGCGAGACAGAGGGGTGCGAAATGTGATAGTCCTTTTAAGAAAGGTTTGAGGAAAATACAGTCATGCCCTGTCCGGTTCCGCTCCCGAACACACTTTCAACGACACGAAAGTGTTAAACTTGAAATAGATATATAGACTTAGCAAAAGGCGAAACAGGTAAGTCTCCAGAGAATATGAGACATCCATATGGGCTCATGATTCCTCAACTACGCCTCAAGAAAGTCTCTGAGAAAGTCCCAAATTCTATAGTTAATTTTAGACTTGCTTTTATTCCTCATTTCTGATTTCATCTCGCAAGGATATTCTGAGTAAGCTATTTCCATCGTCCGCAACACTATCATCATCATCATTAGCAACCAATCTACAGCTCACTACTGAGCGTAGGTCTCCTCTCAGAGAAGGGTTATAATATAAGGCAATAGTCCACCACGCTGGCCCAATGCGAATTGGCGGACTTCGCACACCTTGAAGAACATTATGAAGAACTCTCAGGTGTGCAGATTTCCTCACGATGTTTTCCTTCACCGTTGAAGCAAGTGATATTTAATTGCTTAAATGCACTTGTCTCCGAAAAGTCAGAGGTGCGTACTCGGGATCGAACTTGCGACCCCCCGAATAGGAGACCACAGTCCTAACCACTAGGCTATCACTAATTCTATACTAACATACTACTAACATTATATTATTTAACTTTGTACTTAAAATTCCGTTGTTTTTACCGACAGCTCTTTGGCGCGAACATTTCAGGTCGACGTGACGTTTGATTTTTCACATAAAGCTTTCACAATTTTCAGCTTGTCCTGCCCAGCCGGTAGCTTGTTTCCTTCCTCCTCCTTTCGTCGTATTCCCCATTACTGAGGGTCGTGACCCCTTCCACCAATGATCTTTTTATGGACGATGTCGCGCCATGTCGTCCGGTTCTCTGCGACATGGAGAGCTTCGTGGATCTTGGTGTCGAGAGCGGTGCGGATTTGATCCGACCAACGCATCGGGCTTCGTCCCCGAGGTCTCCTTCCATCCACTTTGCCAGTAACGACAATCTTTTCAAGGTTGTGTCCCTCTCTTCTGGCAATGTGGCCGAAATAATCAAGGATCCTCTGGAGACAGGTGGTAGATAGCCGTTTCGTGATCTTTAATTGTTTAAGGATCGATGCGTTGGTTCTGTGCGCTGTCCAAGGGATTCGGAGCATTCTCCTCCAGCACCACATCTCGAAAGCGTCAATGCGGTGTCGGTCAGCAGCTTTTATTGTCCACGTCTCAGCTGCATACATGAATATCGGGAATATGAGCGTGCGGACTAGACGCATTTTGGTACCAGTCGATATCTGCTTGTCCCTCCAAGTCTTATACAACTGTGACATGGCACTTTTGGCCATTCCAATCCGTCTTCTAATTTCCACCTCACATGACCCGGTATTAGTTATGTTGGAACCCAGGTAAATAAAGTTCTCCACAATCTCGAGGTTCAATGAGCCAGTGAGTTCCAACTGTCCGGCACGGTCTACCACCATTACCTTCGTTTTGGATCTGTTTATGGAGAGACCCATTTCCTCACTTATTTGCTCCATCCTGTTCAATAGAGACGACATTTCAGTCTCAGATGCTGCTAGGAGTGTTGTGTCATCAGCGTACCGCAAGTTAGTAAGCTTTACTCCACCGATGCTGACGCCACCTTTCCAATCTTCGAGAGTACGCCGCATGATGTATTCACCATAGATATTGAACAAGATGGGAGAAAGCACACAGCCCTGTCTTACACCCTTACGAAATCTAAAGGGCGCAGAGACGGTCTCGTCTATCCTTACAACTGCTTCGCTGCTACTGTAGAGATTCTTTAGCAGTATGACCAGATGCTGTGGCACTCCTAATTCGGCAAGGACACTCCATAAACGGCTCCAATTGACGCAGTCAAAGGCCTTACTGTAATCGACAAAGCACATGATAATCGGCGTATTGAATTCATAGGCCTTCTCAATTAATTGCCGTACATTTAAAATTTGTTCACGGGTGCCTTTACCTTTAACGAAACCCGCCTGCTCTTGCGGGATCTGCCAGTCCAGGTAGTGTCTGATTCGATGATTGATAATGTAGAGCAGTATTTTACTGGCATGTGAGATAAGTGCTAAGGTGCGATAATGATCGCACTTTCTCGTTGATCCTTTTTTGTGTAAAGGCACCACGACAGACAAAGCCCAGTCTCTTGGCCATTCACAGTTGCGCCAGATTAAGTTGCAAATCGTGTGCAACATGTCGATGCCAGTATCCCCCAGAGCTGTCAGCGCTTCTGCTGTTATTTGATCTGGTCCCGGAGCTTTCCTAGTTTTAAGCGACTTCAGGGCAGCGAGAATTTCTGATCTAAGTATGTTTGGCTCCAGTTCCACTCCAGTACAGACGGTATGCAAGAGTCCTAGATCATCGGGATCCTTGTACAGCTCTTCACAATATCTGCGCCACCTTTCAGCTATTGCGTCAAGTTCATTAATGAGCTGGCCTTCGGAATCTTCTATCACCCACGTTTTTGGCTTAAATTGCCTGGACAAGAGACGGACCTTCTTGAACAGGTCAGAAGTTTCAAATTTTTGGGAGTGGTGTTCAATTTCCCTGCATAAGTCTTCTATGAATTTGTTCTTGTCTTCTCGACAGCTTCTCAGGATGTCATTACATATGCTAGAGTAATCTTCCATCACTCGCGGGTTCTGAAGTCCTTTCATTTTGATTGTCTTCCTCTTGTCCATCAATTTCCAAGTCTTTTCTGTTAACCAAGTTTGTTTTATAGGGCTGGCTTTCCTCGTCTTTGAGATTTCATGAAGAGTTTCTGTCATATGAGTTTTTAAAAGTTCCCAAAGTGAGTTAGCATCAGCCTGTGGGTTGTTCTGAAATGAAAGATTCTTCAGCTTATTTTCCAAAGAAGTTTGAAAAACTGATCGCTCGCTGAAGTTGTTTTGGTGGGAGAGTACGTTTTCTGGGGGCTTTCAGACGGAGTGCGAAGTCAGCTACGTTAAGGTTATGATCGGAGCCACATTCGGCCCCAGGAAAGGTCTTTGTATTAGAGACAGAAGACCGCCACCTAGAGTCAATAAGTATATAGTCGATTTGATTCCTGACTCTGTCTCCTGGTGATTTCCACGTATATAGTCGGCGTGGGTGATGTTGAAAGCATGTGTTAAGTATAGTGAGGCTTTTGTCTATACAGAATTCGATGAGTCTAGCACCTCTTTCATTTCTGACACCGAGTCCATATTCGCCCACTGTCTTCCTGATATGGTCATCTGCAGCTGTATTGCCAATCTTGGCGTTCCAATCACCAATGATGATTTTTATTTCGCGGCTTGGTATTTTGTTCAGGGTTGTCTCAAGTGTTTTGTAGAATTCGTCTATATTGTCCTCTGAAGCCTGTGACGTAGGAGCATAGACCTGGATGATATTAAGAGAGCATGGTCTGGTATTGAGCTTCAATGTAATTATCCTGTCAGAAACGGGCTTGTCGAGCTTGTTTCCTTAATATAACCTTATTTCTGTTGCGCCTCTATTTTCCACCTTTATACGCTTGAAATGAATCTTTTTTTTTCATTATTCGATAACAATGAGACGATGGAGAGCCCATCACCCTTTGAGTAACCCGGAGCCTTACCAGGCCAGGCTCAGGGTCACCAGATTATGCAGTTAGTGACTATATTGCTTGAATAATAGTGCCATAATTTCATTCAGCCACGCAGCAATATGGAGTGTCGACGGATCGATATATTTTTGCATAACGCGTAGGTCCTTGAAACAGTGATAGTCTAGGGGTTAGTACTGCTGCGGTCTCCTATTCGGGGAGTCGCAGGTTTGATCCCGGGCACGCACCACTGGCTTTTTCAAATTAAGTGCGTTTAAGAAATTAAATATCACAAGCTTCAAAGATGAAACCTGCACATCTGATAGTTCTTCATAATGTTTTCAAAGGTGTGTGAAGTCTGCCAATTTACATTGGGCCAGCATGGTGGAATATGGCCTGTAACTCTTCTCTGATGGGAGACCTGCGCTTATTAGTGAGCCATTGATGGGTTGCTGATGATCATGATGATAGGTCCTTAAGGACCTGGAGAATTACG
Organism: Oeneis ivallda; assembly: GCA_029955525.1. Classification (NCBI taxonomy): domain Eukaryota; kingdom Metazoa; phylum Arthropoda; class Insecta; order Lepidoptera; family Nymphalidae; genus Oeneis; species Oeneis ivallda. Next base: position 2,835,790 of record JARPMR010000010.1, on the reverse strand, counting down.
TAAACCAATATTGTACCGCGAAAATACCGAACACAATGCCAAGTTAATTAATCGAAAGGAAATTCGTTCCATCCGGGTGTCCCTTGACACCTCTCAAGTTTTTTTTTTATAAACCTAACTCCACGCGGACAAAGACACGGGCAAAAGCCTGTCTATAATAAATGATACAAGAAGGCCGCGTTCTGCTGTGATTTATTTATATCCCCATAATATTTTCCCGCCATTATATTACTCGTGGGAAGGACGCGGCCGTGAATTAGAGAACAGCGTTGATTACATGACACCGAATACCGCAGAAATATGGCCGATATTTCTGATTTGTTATGGTGCGGCTACATTATAAATCATTAACTACATTATAATCAGCTTTCATCAACTAACTGTTTAAGCAGTGATAGCCTAGTGATTACGACTGCGATCTCCTATTCGGGGGGTCGCAGGTTCGATCCCGGGTACGCACCTCTGACTTTTCGAAGTTAAGTGCGTTTTAAGAAATTAAATATCACATGCTTTAACGGTGAAGGAAAACACCGTGAGGAAACCTGCACACCTGAGAGTTCTCCATAATGTTCTCGAAGATGTGTGAAGTCCGCCAATTCACATTGGGCCAGCGTGGTGGACTATGGCCTAAAACCCTTCTCTGAAAGGAGATCTCGCTCAGTAGTGAGCCGATGATGGGTTGATAATGATGATGATGATGAACTGTTTAAGAACAAACAAAATACCTTTAAACTGACAAAAACTTAAACACTAAATAATAGTATTGTCCCTAAAAGTTAAAGCTGAAAAGGCTACTGTAGCCTCAGCATAATGCTGCAACATTAAAATGCTCAGCGCTGATTTTCAGACATAGCCTTAAATGACTTGACCGATTAAGTAGGTTAAACTGGTTTATTTGTGTTTGTATTTTTTATTTATTTTCTGATGTAAGTAATTTAAAAGTAAGCATGCTTATTAATTGCTCATTTAATTGTTCATTATGTAAGGTAAAATTAAGGAAATAGTATAGGATATAGTTATAAGTGTATACCCTAAGTACCTACCGTACCCTAAGTATACCCTATTACTAAGCCTCCGCTGTCCGTCCGTCCGTCTGTCAGCGGGCTGTATCTCGTAAACCGTAATAGATAGACAGTTGAAATTTTCACATATTGTGTATTTCTATTGCCGCTATAACAACAAATAATAAAAATTAAATTAAATTAAAAATAAAGGGGGCTCCCATACATGCAAAGGGAGTCGAAATAAAATTTTATTTTTCCACCCTGGCATGTGGGGTGTGATTCTCTAGAGCTCTTTAAGTGAAGTTCAAATATATATTTTTTTATTTTTTAGCTACAAAAATGAAGAAAGGGGGGGCCGTCAAAGTTTTCGGTTTTAGACCAATTTTGTTAGGGGGTCTATCTCAAAAACTAAACTAGTTAGGAATTTGAAATTTTGGTATATTATGTACTATATTGTGTATTTAAACAAAAAATACTAAAAACACCGATTTATAATGCGGTTTGTAAGTTGTGACCAAAACAAACGAGCATTTTTTCCCCATATGCTAATTTAGTACTTTATAAGAACTAAGATATCTAAATATGTATAAAGTATTAAAAAATTATTTGGTTATATGTACGGAACCGTAAAAGAGCGAGGCCCGACTCGCACTTGGCCGATTTTTAATTTTGGTTTGGTTTAATGCGGTTTTTGTTTGAAAGCTAACATAATCGAGAAATGAAATGAAATGAAATGAAATGAAATGAAATGAAATGAAATGTATTTATTTGCAAGAAACATTGTACGTAATAGATGTTAACATAATATTCAATGTCCAGTATGTTTCGTCAATTGACATGCAAAATATAATTATTTTTGATACTTTAGTTTTATACAGTTTTATACAGTTCTGGCAATTTTTATTAGACTCAAGTACACATAATAGTCATACATAGAAAATAAAATTAGATTTCTTATTACCTACCATTAGCTTATTTTATAGTACCCAAAATCAAATTCAAAGCAATTACAATATAAAATGAACAATAAATATAAAAAGTATGTAATTTAATTATCTGTATGATGTCAATAAATTAATAAGTTCAATGTCAAAAAAAAAAAACTAATTTGTAACACATTTTGTATTGAAAAATTCTTTTAAACTATAAAAGCATTTATTCATTAACCATTGATGCAGTCTCCTTTTAAATACTTTTAATGGTAAATCTTTCAATTCATTAGGCAATTTGTTATATATTTTAACAGACATGCTATAACAACTTTTGCTAAAAGATGCAGTTCTAGAGGAGGGAAATATGAGTCTGTTAGGATACCTTGTATTGAAATTTACCTGTTGGCTTTTTTTTGGGTAGAAATCAGACATATGTTTTTGAACAAATAGGCTTATCTCAAAAATGTACAGGCATGGCAGCGAGAGAATTTTTAATTTTTTGAATAAAGGGCGACAAGAATCAAGGGGGCCGGCTCCACAGATTGCCCTGATACACTTCTTCTGTCCAATAAATAAACGACCTATGCTAACAGAGTTGCCCCATACGACTAGTCCATATCGTAAGGCTGAAACCACAAATGCGTGATATGCCATCAGCGCCGTTTTCTCTCCTACTGTTTTTGATAGGCGCCTGAGGAGATATACATGTTGGTTAATTTTTTTGCCAATTTTTTCAACATGCGACTTAAAGGACAAGTTGTTATCTAAAGTGATTCCTAGAAAATTGACAAATTGTGCTTCTTTAATATTCTCATTATGATAATGAACCTTAATATCTTTCCCTTTCCCATTTTTGTTATAATACTGCATATACATTGTTTTATTAATATTTACAGCCAAGTTATTTTCGGTAAGCCATTCAATTGTGTCATTTATTGTTTTATTAATTTCTAAATTGTATGTCAAATCATTGTTACATTTAATTACAATAGATATGTCATCAGCAAAGAGTGTACAGTTGTATGTAGTAATGCTCGGTAAGTCGTTTATGTAAATAATGAATAGAAGTGGACCTAGTACACTTCCTTGTGGTACACCTTTGATATTAGGTCTAAGTTCTGATCGATAAGATATTACTTCTTGTTTATTATTTAAATTAGTAATTTCAACATATTGCGTGCGGCTGGATAGGTAACTTTTAAGCCACTCATTTGCTTGACCTCGAATACCATATTGATCGCATTTGTCTAAGAGCTTTTCGTGACAAACATGGTCGAAAGCTTTGCTCATATCAAAAAACACAGATGTTACAGGAATTTTTTTGTTCATGCATTCTGATATTTCTTTGATTAGCGAAAAACATGCTAATGTTGTTGATTTTCCTTTTTGGAAACCATTTTGTTCCTTTAAAATGATATTATGTTTAGATAAAAAAGATATTAATCGTTTGTGCATTATCTTTTCAAAAATTTTTGATATAATAGGAATCAGTGTAATTGGCCGATAGTTGTTAACGTCACTTTTATCTCCTGCTTTGAATAAAGGTGTAACTATTGACTTTTTTAAGTTTGATGGGAACTTACCTTCTTCAAAAGATAAATTTACTAAGTAGGCTAAGACTGGAGCTAGCTCCTTTGCACATTCCTTTATTACCTTTGTTGCTATTTCATCATAACCTGTGGAATTCGAATTGTTAAGTGATTTAATAACGGTTATTATCTCTGTTTCATCAGTCGGCATCAAAAAAATACTAGAATTGTTATGCTTCAGTTTATGTAAAGGTTTTTTATTTGTAAGTTTTTGAGTTTTTATGGTAGTATTTATAAAATGATCATTGAAAATAGTGGCAATCTGAGTTGGGTTTTTTATAATTTTATTTTGATAATTAATTTGATCTATACTTTTCAAATTAGAATTATTTTTGTTTTTAATCACATTCCATGACGCTTTGCATTTATTTTTCGAGTTTACTATATATTTGTTGTTACTACTTCTCTGAGCTAGGTCAATACAATTGTTAAGAATCTTTGAATAACTATTAAATTTGTTTTTGTTTGCGGGTATTCTGTTTTTATAATATTGATACCTCAATTTTCTTTTTGTCACACATGATTTTTTAATTCCTCTAGTCAACCATTTAATTTTTGAATTAGAAATATTAATCTTATATTTAAGAAGTGGAAAACACAATTTATAGAATACTAGCTGTTGCCCTCGCGACTTCGTCCGCGTGGAATTAGGTTTTTTGAAAATCCCGTGGGAACTCCTGGTTTTATCGAGATAAAAGTAAGCTGTAACACTGCACTCTGGAGCCAAAATATCAAGTTTCGTGGATATAACTTAAAAATTACGGACTTTTACACAAATTTCCATCCCCTATTCCAACCCCTTTGGGGGTAGAATTTAAACACGTAGGTAATTCTTTACATTTGCTCAAGAGCCGAAATACCAAGTTTCTCATACATAATTTGAAAAATAACTATAAGAATAAAGGACTGTTATAAAAATTTTCATCCCCTATTTTATGCATTTGAGGATAGAATTTTCAGAAATTCTGAAATACGTGCTTCTTTATTTTTAATCAAGAGCCAAAATACCTAGTTTCGTATACATAACTTGAGAAATGGCGGACCTTCATACAAACTATCAACAGTTATTTTACCCCTTCGGGGGTAGATTTTTCGAAAAAGGTAAAATAAGTACTTTTTTATTTTTTAATCAAGAGCCAAAGTACCAAGTTTCATAAACATAACTTGAAAAATGACGGACGTTCATACAAACTATCAACCCCTATTTTACCCCTTAGAGGGTGGAATTTTCAAAAAATATAAAATACGTACTTCTTTATATTTAATCAAGAGCAAAAATACCAAGTTTCATAAACATAACTTGAAAAATGAAGGACTATCATACAAATATTCAACCCCTATTTAGCCTGTTTAGGGGTAGAATTTTCAAAAACTGTGAAATACATAATTCTTTATTTTTAATATAAGGCCCAAATACCTAGTTTCATGGGTATAACTTGAAAAATGACGGACTTTCATACAAACTAACAACCCCTATTTTACCCCTTCGGGGGTATAATTTTCAAAAAATGTAAAATACGTACTTCTTTATTTTTAATAAAGAGCCAAAATACCAAGTTTCGTGGACACAACTTGAAAAATAACTTGATAAATGAAAAACCATCACATAAACATTCAACCCCTATTTAACCCCTTTGGGGGTAGAATTTTCAAAAACTGTGAAACACGTAATTTTTTATTTTTTATTTAAAGCCCAAATACCTAGTTTCATGGGTACAACTTGAAAAATGACGGACTTTCATACAAACTTTAACCCCCCATTTAACCCCCTTGGGGGTGGAATTTCAAAAAATCCTTTCTTAGTGCCCGCCTACGTCATAAAAGGAACCCACTGTCAAAATTTCAAGTTTCTAGCTTCAGTGGTTTAGGCTGTGCGTTGATAGATCAGTCAGTCAGTCAGTCAGTCAGGACAAGTCTTTTTATAAGTATAGATGACTAATGTATCGTAGAATTCATTAAAAGCTTCGTTCAGTTTTTGAGCAGCATACACTTCTGTCCATTTAAGACTTTTCATACATTCCTTAAATTTATTCACGTTTTGATTACACAAATCTCTTCTGAAAATAAACTTATATGATGGTGATAAATTATTTTCTTTTATTGGTACTACTAAAAACTGTGCTGTGTCGTGATCAGACAGTCCTAACTGACGAACCTCCCCTATAGCATTGTCTATATTACTAAAAAAGAGGTCAATACAGGATTTTTGACGAGTGGGTTCATTAATATGATTACAAAAGTTATAATTTCGCAGTAAATCCGTCAACTCCAGGTTTGATTTAGTATTTTTTAATGTGTCGATATTAAAATCACCAACAATCACAATATTACTGGTTTCCCACGATCTTAATTTGTGTAATAGCAAGTCAAGCTTATTTAAAAATTCAACAACATTCGAATTCGGCGTCCTATACAGACAGATCACAATTAATTTGTACTTTGGTATTCTTAAACCACAACATTCAAATAAAAATTCTGCACACAGTTCTTCCATGACATCAAATTTAACGGCCTCAATATAATCTCTGACTAAGATGCAGACACCGCCACGTTTTTGTTTAAGTCTACAAAAAGCAGATACCATTGTATAACCATTCAACTTAATGTTAGATATGTTATCTGCAGTGATGAATGTTTCTGATAGGCATAGAACATCTACTGGTTTTCCATTTTCAACGAATTCAGTTAGAGATATATTTAGTAAGTCAGTTTTATTTAAAACGCCTGCTATGTTCTGGTGCATTATATTAAGATCAAAATTAGACTCGAAAAAAAGAATCGCTTTTAAACTCTTCTTTTTGTCCTTCATTTTTATTTGTTATATTAGAAACGTTCAGATTATCTGACTTTTTCGGACTTTTACTAATTTGTTTACAACTTATAGTTGGCATACATTTATCATCTATTTTAGGTTTTGGTTTAAAATAATATGGTATGGTACCTTTTATTGTTTTACTATTGGTATTAACAGACCGCGATTGCGATATTTGAGCTTGATGTTGACGGTCCTCGGCACCACGTGACATTAAAATTTTACTCCCGGGTACTAAATATTTTTGCCTATAATACATTGAATCGATAAGCATATTTATTCGGTAACAAAAATCATGAATGAAGTGCTTCTTGTCAGGGTACGATTTTGCTAAAGACAAGAATATACAATTTTCATAATTTCTACAAGTCAGTTCCAATAAATTATTCAGTTTTTGTTCATTTAAGTGTTCACTATGCAATACACTGGTTACAATAACGGTTGCTTTACTGTGATGCTTTAAGAAAAAACCAAGTTCCATTATAATTTTGTAAGGATTACTATCCTGCTCGCCTAAGCACAAAATTATTCTGTCGTTATGGGTCAACTCTATATTATTGAAAGTTGTAACAAGTTCGTCACACCTTGCATATGGTTTAACGAAGGAGAATATTTGATAGTTTTCATATTTAGTATTTTGACGTGACTGGATAAGTGAAGTTGCTAAATTTACACATTGTTGACCACCAAGTATCATAATTCGCCTTTTGTCTGAATGTACATCTATATTATCTGTTGACCTTTCATGTTTCGAGTCCGTGTCACTAACGGATATACGTTTAATTTCTTCTCCACTCCGGTTTTTTAAGGTTTCTCCGAGTGTACTTTTAATTGGCGCGATATCGCATTCCTCATTAATTGATGATACTACTTTTTTCGCACAAGTTTGTTCCAAACAAATGCTAGAAGCCTCCTCTGTCACTTGAATAGGCTCACTATTACTTAAAGTTTCCGATTCCTGATTTGTATCAGTATAACTCAAATCAAATTGTAAGGATTGAGTAAATTCCAATAATTTAGGTTGATTACTCCTTTTTTTTAAAGTAGTGCTGTTAGGGCTATTGTTACTCGGACTTAAGCATACTTTTTTGAGCACTTCTATTTGATTTTTCTGTTCCGTTAATAGTTTCTTCAATTCATTTATTTCCCCTGATAATGTAAAAATTTCTGAGTGGGCACTATTTAGTTGCATGTTAAGTCTTGTGATTTCTTCTTTTAATTCAATAATTTCTTCCTGTGTAATTATTGTGGACAAGTCTGGTAGGCTTCTTGCTTTTGTGTCCGAACATAATGAGTCCATTGATTCGTCTTGTTCTAGGCAAAATGAAGTGTGAATTTTGGATAGTTTTCTTCTTAAAGTAATAATATTATTATTATTAGTTTCCATGGTCCGTAATATTATTATGTATAATCAAACAACAAAAAAAAAAAAAAAAAAAACAAAAAAGTTCAACTACATCAATTATCCGACCTGGTTTTGAACTCGTTTAATTATTTACAGCCGGAAACTTCACACAAACACTGTCACGCAATTATTGCACATTAAGTTACATAATTCATCACTCTGTGCTTTAAAATATTTACTTTAAATATTTTTTATAATTAAAAATACGGGACTAGGTCTTCACTAGGCGACTCGAGCGCCATCCTCGAGGTGAATGTTAGCTATAATTTACGAATACCTGCTCAGGCGTTTGAAGATCATCAGCTCATTTCCTACTTGATTAAAGGGTCTTACAAACTTTCACTGGTGCGATTGATTTTTTGTTACTTCCGATTATTGGTAGACTACTGTTACTTCGGATTATTATGGGTTTGCCTTTAATAAAAACTATTATTATTATTTCCCGGGCACCGTAACCTTGAGCTGATGCTGCAGCATTAAGAAGTCCGCGGAGTACCCAACTCCTCAGCAACTTACAGCAGAGTGTGTTTGGGCTCATTAGAATGTTCTCAATGAGTAGGTGTTAGATGATCGAGGATTGAGGAGGATGGATCTAAGGATGGAATAGCAACCTGGGAAACAGGAATAGAATAGAATAGAAATGCTTTTATTCAAATAAACTTTTTTACAAGTGCTGTTGAATCGTCGATGAGTCTACCACTGGTTCGGAATGCCCTTCCTGCCGAGAAGAACCAGCAAGAAACTCGGCGATTGCTCTTTTCAAAACAAGTTTATAATACAATAGATACTTTGCTATGTACGCAGTGTTTCCACAATGATGGGAAGTTCCAAAAATTCTTACCTACTTACAATTCAATACATGTTAAGACGGGCAGACAGAAAGTAACCCCGTTCCCGCTGGTGGCTACCGCTCACGAGAATGACGCATGACCCAGCCGTTGCTTCGCTCAACCATATTTGAGGGAACATAACATTATACATAGTCCGGCGATAGATTCAAATGTCGGGAATTATTTTAAATTTTAAATTTAGTTGCTATAGCATTCTTCATCGACCGTTGAGTCATAGTCATCGTCATCATGAGGCCCACAGGCTAGCAATCGTTTTTCAGATCCAAACCAATCCTAAATTTCCAAAAACTTCTCAGGAAATTCATTTACTCAGGTTCTCCTACAGATCTCTTTTACTCTATACCCCACCGAATGATCCTGGGTTTTGGGTGCCCAAGGTCCAACAAGGTCCAAGAGTAAACATCTGGAAAATGCAATGTTGAAAGACCTTCCAATAGGTGGACAACCGATTTCAAGCCAGTACCTACACACGATAAACTTATAACCTCTATAGGCGCTCCAACCTAGACCTCATCAGTGCTTTCCAGTATTGATTGTCGTCAAGCGCAAGCCTATCCTGAAATTAAAAAAAAAAATGGCAGTCATAGGGACTGCCGATAGAAGTGAAAACCAGATTTGCTAATAATTAAAAACAAATAAGTAAAGCGCACTGCCACGATTTCGTGAGTGAGATTCGAACCAGCGACATCATACATTATACGGTAAAGAAAGCGGCTGCTTGCCCGCTGCGCTGTACAAGGTTGCTTGGGAACTTCTAAAATGTTGAACGCTTACTGAAATCTCATATCAACAGTATATTTTTTTTTATTCGATGACAATTGACAAGCTAATCCTTGACTGCAATCTCACCTGATGGTAAGTGACAACCCATACCCCTAATTGGTGGATGACGTGAAATCAATGTTTTTTGCTCACCCAGAAAAGTGCTCAATGCGCCTAAAGAAGTTTTCACTTCAAAAACACGAGGGTTGTACTTACATAAGTCAAAAAAATTCACGTCAAAAACATAAACGGTCTTCTTTTGCCTTTCTGACGTCGCAAGGTGCTCGATTGGCGACCCCGCACCGAGTTAGCTTTATGGAAAATGTCAGGCGAGTCGCTGGCAGCCACTGGATACATTCGGCGCGAGATCGTTTTCTGTGGCGATCCATGCAAGAGATATTTGTCCAGCTAAGGGCATTTATCGAATAAAACAACGACTTCAAACAATAAATTGAAGTTCCTATTTTCAAAAGCTCATCTAATTGAAGCACGTTAACGGAAGAATAGAACCTTAATCAAACAACAATTAAAACTTTGTTAAATTGTGCAATTTAGTTCTCAAGTGACAAGTTGAAAGCTTTGCGGGAAATTGCAGCTTGAAGCCAATTTGAGGCGAGCTCAATCGATATTTGCTAAGGCTTTACGACTAGAAGCTTTAATTTGCTGTTAGTAAGGTTAACCGCGCATTGCCGCAATAAACTTTTGTCACACGTTGCCTCTCAAATGAGAACACTGGTTTTAACTTTCGTGTCTGTCACATTATAGTCACAGATAGTAGTCACAGACATACAAATAGACTGCTAAAATTATAACCCTTCCTTTTGCTCAACGTAAAAACGTAGCTCAAAAGTAAAAAAACGTGATTTAACCTTGACCTCTGACATCACTGCTTATCAGGTGTGATAATTGGCAAATAGAATATGTTATACAGGTACTACATTTATATCAGTGGCTATATTATGCAAATAAACACAGTTAAATGTGAACGAAGTCACAGGTAAAGTCTTGTTATTTTTGTTATAATTTAAGTTATAAGTTTCCATAACTAAATTGGAATTAAGTCCAAACATAGATACTCAAAGTAAATGCTAATTAATTTAACATTTCTACGGCTTCCCTAGCTTTCATATTCACTAATTAATTGGAAACGAGTGAATGAATGGTTAAACTATAATATTATTTATCTACTCCAGCATCGAAAAGTTCCAATTTCGAGTTTGACAGCTGAATCGAAATGAAGCCTCTTTCGGTTTTGCTTCTCATTTCGATGCAGCTCGTTGTATGGGAGCTGAATCGAAATGGTTATCTTCTTAAAATAGGATACCTAAAGCTAAGGCTCTGAGTTCTGGCACTTTTGTACCGTTCATATGACAGAGGCGCCACAGGCGGCTGGTGGCGGCTTACGGAGTTACTTTTTGTTGACAGAGGCGCCACAGGCGGCTGGTGGCGGCTTACGGAGTTACTTTTTGTTACTTAATTGAGCCTACGGCGTATTTTGTTAATGATTTTACTTCCTTGTCGTAGATAAAATCTTGTATGCAACTGAACGTAATTAGTCATTTTAATTCTCGTACTATCCTATTTTGATACTCGGCAAGCCTCGTATCAAAAAACAGCACTCGTATTAAAATGACCCTCATTACGATGCAGTTGCATAAATAGCTATTATGGTATACCTACAAGCATGTCTGGATGAGAGAATGGTAAAATTAGGATACTAAGTAATTTTTGGGAAATCTTTAGTTTATTTAACTTATCAAAATATCTATTGAATAAAATTCTCATGTCACGGTGTTTGTTACCAAACTCCTCCAAAACGGCTGGACCGATTTTTATGGAATTTTGTGTGCATATCGAGTAGGTCTGAGAATCGGCCAACATCTATTTTTCATACCCCTAAATGATAAGGGTGACCCACCCCTAAATATTTTATTGGCGGTACGAAGTTCGCTGGGTCAGCTAGTACCTAATATGATTCAATTCTGACGTGATGTAGGTACATAATGTAATATCAGAGAGTTTTTCTATTTTCATCCATGCCCTTTTTACAAGAAATGAATTGAAAAATAGTAATTCCTATTCAAGCTTCGCTCAGAAAGGCTGTTTCCTCGTTTCCTCAATTACAAAGACATTTGCCTTTCTCGCCTTTGTGGAAACATGAAGGCGAAAGGGCTAGGGCTGAAGTGTTTTTTTACTGTCGAATACCATTTTAGATTAGATGCCGCACCCGATTACGACGAAGTAAAAAGTGAGGAAACATTTTTTAGTTTGGAGTAAAGAGAAACATTTTAGTCAATTTGAAGATAAAATATTCGATTGGTTTTCCAATATTTTATTAAATTATACGCAAAATTAATTATATTTTACATAAGAATATGGGGCTCTTCAGCCGCCCCATATTGTTGTTGCTGGATAGATTAATAATAGACTGGACTCTTGCAAATGATATGTATTATACATTAAAATGACTTCAAAAATAAACATTGACAAGAATTTGGATGGAGGCCGGCCGAATGGTGATAAAGAATAATTATTTTTCGTGCGGACAGCTTGCGCATCTATTTATACGTTTTCGATGTTCGGAACTCAAAACGTTCTCGCTGACAGATGGCTGCAGGCTAGTTCGAACCTTATTGAAAGAGGTTGTACGCCACAAGAACAAGCTATAATTTCGAAAAAATTAAACTGACTTCAACATCCGAAATAAAGAATAACTGAAAAGGGAAAAGTGTCCATATCTTGAAAACTACTGAAACGATTTTGATGAAACATTTACTGTTCCCTAAGTAATCTATATTTCGATACATTGATTTCGGTTTAATTTTTCCTAAATTATAACTTGTTATTTCTCTACTTCTATTCGAATAGTAGTAGTAGAGAAGTTTAAAGACTATGAACATATTACTGCAAAAACGTAGCACTGCACCGTAACAAAAGGACAACAAAAACCGAGTCTGTCAAAAATCGATAGACTTTCAAATTCAAATTCAAATTCAAATGTTTTATTTGCAAGATTGAGTACATAATATGATCTTATACAATTATCTAAGCGCTTCAATCTGCCACATAGTAGCATGCAAAAGAATAGTCATACAAAATTTAATATTTAAATCTATAATTTTTAAATTCAAACAATGTCATACTCATTCTAACTGTTAATGATAAAAATAATGTCAGTTCTATTAATTTCAAAAAAAATTAAACAATGTCATTAATATTTTTGTCCTGAATAAATTCATCAACAGTATAGTAGCATTTGTTTAAAAGTATTTTGTATAGTTTTGATTTAAATCGATTAGCATTTAGGTTTTTTATACTGTCCGGTAACTTATTATAGAGGCGTACGGCCATGCAGTAAATATTTTTTTTAAATAAATTTATTCTTTGTCTTGGAATTATAAGTTTATTTTCATATCTGTTGGATCTTGTAATTGTGTCAGCTATGCGTGGAAAATAGTCCCTATGCTTATGAACAAAAACTGAGACTTCATATATGTAGAGACTTGGAAGAGGCAGTGTCTTGGTACTTTTAAAGAGTGGCCTACAAGATTCCAAAGGTGCGGCTCCGCAAACGGCTCGAATACATTTTTTTTGAATACGAAACACTTTTATCACATCAACAGAGTTGCCCCATAGGATTAATCCGTAACGTAAAAGAGAGGAAACATACCCGTGGTATGCGCAAAGAGCCGTCTCTTTTGATGTTACACTTTTAAGTTTGTATAGAGCGTACACAAATCGATCTAGTTTTTTACATAGAGAATCTATATGAATTTTCCAATTTAAAAACTTATCCATTGCTACACCAAGAAACACAGTATGGTCAACCTGTTCAATAGGTAAATTATTGCATGTAACTTTAATATTTATTGGAAAACTATTGTATGTTTGAAACTGTATATATTTAGTCTTACCAACATTTATACATAAATTGTTTTGGCTCATCCATTGAACAACTTTATTTAGGTTTTCATTGACTTCCTGTTCAAAAGTTTCCCTGTTTTTACATTGTATTATGAGAGTCGTGTCATCAGCAAATTGGATACAGTTACATTCGACTGAGTCAGGTAGGTCATTCGCATACAATAGAAATAACAGTGGTCCCAAGATACTTCCTTGTGGCACACCATACTTGTTTGTCCTAAAGTTTGATGTAAATGATCCCCTTGTATTGCCGCAGATTTTATTAATTTGAACACTCTGTTGTCTATTATTTAGGTAGCTATGAATCCATTGGTGAGCATTCCCTCTTATTCCATAATTCTGTAGTTTATTTAAAAGTATCCTGTGACAAACAAGATCGAATGCTTTAGACATGTCCAGGAAAATACAAGCTACTGGAGTTTTTCTATTTAGACTCTCTGTTATTTGCTTAGTAAGCGCAAAACAAGCTAATGACGTAGAACTATTTTTTAAAAATCCAAATTGTTGAGGTTTTAACAAGCTATATTTTGATACAAATTGATATATTCTTTTGTACATAACTTTTTCGAATATTTTTGATAGGATAGGTATGAGTGTAATTGGCCTATAGTTATTGAGTTCTTTTTTCGATCCTTTTTTGTGTACGGGTTTAACTACAGAGTATTTTAATCGGGACGGGAATTCACCTTGTGATATGGAGAGATTTATAATGTGACTCAGAGGACGTGATATATGTTTGGCGCAAAGTTTTACAGCTCTTGTATTTATTTCGTCATAACCTGTAGAGTTAGTGTTTTTTAATTCCATGATAATTTTATATATTTCACTGTCGTCATTAGGGTAAACGTAAATGCTGTCTCTAATATTATCATTTTTACTGCTTAAGAGGGGTGAATTGCTCGTATTATTGGTAGTATTAGATAAATTTATAAAATACTCATTAAATTTTTCTGCTATATCATTTGCGTCATTATATTCAATACTGTTGATTTCAATACTATTAATTTCCTGGATTTTATCATTTTTTGCGGGTAGAGAATACTTTTTTATTACAGTCCAGGCTGCTCTACACTTATTTTTTGAACGTATGACGTATTTGGCATTAGCCAAGCTTTGTGCTTGGATAATGCATTTCTTAAATAATCTATTATAATTTATGTATTTATCCTTGTTTATTTTTTTATTACTAGAGTTTAGACGATATGATAGGTATAAAACTCTCTTTCTAATGCTGCACTTCTTTATACCTCTTGTGATCCAGGAGTTTATTTTATTATTTTCAAACACTTTAACTTTAATTAAAGGAAAACATAGTTTATAAAACAAAGTAAGTGTATCATGAAAAGAATCGAATGCACTATTTGTACCCGTCTCTTCAAATATATCGTTAAAAGTTAATGATTCAATGTACTCACAAAATTTTCTAATGTTATCTTTGCTGAAGTCACGTTTAAATTCAAACCAGTAAGGGAGGTTACTTTTATTTGAAATACTAATAGGAGTTTCGAAAGCTATCGATTGACAGGTTTCATGATCAGATAATCCCATATAATGAAGCTCAGCTGTTACATCTGGGATATTACTAGCAATTATATCTATACAGGATTTTTTCCTAGTGGGTCTTAAAATATGTTGATTCAAATTACAATTATTTAGTATCGATTGCAGTTCCTGTGACACTGAATTATTAGTGAGTAAATCAATATTCCAGTCGCCACAAAGGATAATGCGTTTTTTCTTTTTTCTAATTAAAATATTTGTCAAATTACTAAGATTTTGTAGAAATGCATTAACATTCGAGTTAGGTATTCTATATATACAAACAATGATAGCACTGATAGAGGTTATTTCGGTAGCACAGTATTCAAATACATATGGAATTGGTTTAACAGTCAAAGCTACGGGTTTATATTCAAAATTATTTTTTATAAGAATACAGCTCCCACCTCTTCGTTCCGAAAGCCTGGAGTAGGAGGCCACTAATTTATAATTCTTTAACTGAAGGTTTGATTCAGTGCCTTGTTTCATAAAAGTCTCTGTTAAGCAAATAATATCAATGTTACCTACTTTAGGTTTGAGATCTTCTATTGCAAGGTGAAACAGTTCTTGCTTATTCAAAATGCCTGCTATATTTTGATGTAATAAGGTAATGTTAGAAGAAGTTAGAGTATTATGCACGAAAAAATTGTTCTCTATTATTTTCAGTAGTATATAATAAAGCTGGTCCAGCTTTATTTTTATTAATTTTATTGAAAAAATTTGGTATTGTCTTTTGGATAAGCTTCACCTTAGAGTTTAAGGAATTCGATATTTTAGGTTTTTTTTCAAAATAATAAGGTATAGTGCCTTTTTTGACTCGGGTATAATATTTATTTGGCTCATAATTTGCATTATTCATAGTTTTTAATACGTTATTGATTATTAGGGGTGTCTTTTTGTTGTATTTTACTATGTAGAGTTTATAATATTCCAAATAATCAATCTCAATATTTATTTTAGAGGATAGCTGTTGGAAATTCTGTTGTAGAGTTTTAGGAGTGTTTGCATTATATTTATAGTTGTTTATCGTATTTATAAATTTGCAATTCATAAAATTTTGTGTCACTAGCTTAATGCTATTATTCAATAATTTCACATTTAAATAGGGGTTTTCTAAAACATTTAGCACAAAAACTTGACATTGTTTGAGTTTGTACAGGGCATTACTTAATTCTGATAGCATAGAATACGGATTTTTTTCGTTAGATCCTATTCCCAAAATAACAATATCATTATTATTCAGATTCTTAAGTAAGCCATCGCAGCTGCTGAGTACTTGTGCTGCAGTTGCCTGTGGTTTCACAAATGAGGAAACAGTGTATACATCATTCCATCGACTTTGGCGCTTTCTCGTGATTTCTCTTGATAATCCTCGTGCTATTTGATCGCCAAGTATTATTATCTTTGAAGGCTTAAGATTATTTTCAGTTGATGTTTGATTTATTAGTGTTTCTTGGGTGGGTTGATTTCCTTGTATATCTTGATTTTTCTTATTAGCAGGTTTTACCAATTTTGGTGATTTAATAGATACTAGTTTATTAGATATGACTTCCTTTCTTAGTATTATAGACTCTTTCGGTGTGGAGAAATTGGCTCTATCGACATTATCAGCGATTGGCGTAGAAAAAGTATTCAGGCTAGATTCAGGAACTCTCGCTGCTGGTGTTCTTGCAGGTGTAGTTTGTTTAGATTGTCTTTCCATTGACCTCAAAGGCGTAGAAGTTACAGAGGTCACGCCATCAGTTAGTAGTGCCTTAAACATTTTAATTTGTTTTACATTGTCTTCTAACATTTTTTGAAGATTTGAATTTTCTAGGTTGAGTCTCGCTATTTCATCATGAGCACTTTCTAATTGAGAAGACACTGCCTTTATTTCTTGTTTTAAGTCGTTAATGCGCGAATTATCTGCCGTGGATAGGTCCGGTAAACTACATGCGCTGATATCTTTTAAAGTTGAATGGTCTCCCAAAGAGCTATATGTTTCATTTCCTAGAGATCGGTTGTGTAAAATGGGTTTTAATATCTTGGGTAAGTTATCCATTTCCGGTTGGGTATGTTTTTTTAATGTTGTTTCCTGTGAATTTGACTTTAGGTTCTTGCATTCATTGCATTTCCATTTTGCCTTTGTATCTATTGACATTGTATTAAATCGTTTTTGAGTAACGCTGGCACATCTTAAGTCCAATAGGTTACTGCAATTAACACATTGTAAGTAATCTTTATTTTTTATCGTCAGAGTACATCCAGCACAGACAATTGTTCTTTTTGGCCTCGTAGACATTTTTAACTTTAATTTCAATGTCAAATAAGAAATAAAATTTGAAAAGCGATAGTTCGTGTCGGTCTCGATCTCTCTCTTTTGGAGACCTAAGAATGAATTAATGAATGAAATGAACGAAATGAATGTAATGATCGAAATTAACGGTATGAACAGAATGAACAGAATGAACGGAATGAGTGAAATGAATGGATGCCTATATCATGTCTATATCAGTGTTTTTCTTTAGGAATGTGAAGAGAAAATAGTATTTCCTATTGAAGCATCAGAAAGTCTCTTTCCTCAATCACAGACATCGCTCCTCGCCTTTGTATATCACGAAAGGACTCAAAGTGCTAAAGGGCTAAGGGCGTATTGTTTGGAATTACCGTTTCTTTGTCGCCATACCATTTAAGATTATCTTTATTCGGGGTTTCGTACGTTATAATGAAAAATGGGACGCTTAAAGGATCATTTTGTACGAGTATTTATCTGGTTTACTATTACTACAATACTAAGCCTCAATAGCCCAACGGTTAAAGGTGCGGACTGAAAACTGAAAGGTCGCAGGTTCGAATCCCACCCGTTGCACTATTGTCGTAGCCACTCCTCACACAAGCTTTCCGCTTATTTGGAGGGGAGAGGAGAATATTAGTCAAGTTCAACTTGATTGATATTCTTTAAAAAAAAAATACAATATAATAAGGGTCCTCGCGCACTACGCGGCCCCGACCTCTACTAGTTGTGCTCGGGGTAGCAGCGTCGGTCGCAGAAGCTTATATACGATCAAAAGGACGCTCATAACAAATTTTCCAAAGCTTGGCAGCAACGAATAAGGGAGAGGGTAGACTGGCTACTTTTAGCGGCATCAATCGGCGTTTTTGCGACTCAAAACCGCGGAACTTTGATACTAAATATCGCGAAACTCCGATGCTAAAATACGCAAGTAGATCTCTGAGACTGGCGATTGTTGTGTGCACACTGAAGAGTTCGGACGCGGAATCGAACTTTCGAACAGCGAATGAAATATCGCAAAAACGACGGTCTCTGCCGCTAAAAGTAAGCAGTGTGGTCTCTCTCTAATCGCTACATGACGGACGGCGATTTAGGCATTACAGCCAATTACTACTCATTTAATATTACCTACCTACGACGATACTTTACCTGGATGCGGACATTAGCCATGGTCCTACCTGCGTAGTGCGCGTAGTCCCTTCTCCCAAGGATTTGCAACATGTTAATATTATGAAAAATTATAATTAAGAAGATAAAGTGATTCTTTACATCATAGATATACATTTAAGATACTTCAAGGTAACTTTCTTGCTATACTGAGTAAATAAACACACGTGGAAATAAAACACATAATAAGCATTTGGAAGCCGCCCTATCAATTCTATACTTCCGGCAATAGATAAACTGGTCAATAAAAAGGTACATAAAAAGAAGTGTGCATAAAATAAAACTAAATAAAGGCCGTGAAAAATGTACCGCCTGACGGCTCCTTCCGTACAAAAGGGTTTTAAATAATGTTAATAAAAATACAAACGAAATGGTACTGTAAGCCTTCCGAAGAACGATCAAATTGCACCAATACGAGCGCAGGAAACTGTAATATTTCATTTATTGACTGTTCAATTCCCGATCCGTATAGAATAGAATATAAATAGAATAGAAATGTTTTTTATTCAAATAAACTTTTACAAGTAGTACTTTTGAATCGTCAATGAGTCTACCACTGGTTCGGAATGCCGTTCCTGCCGAGAAGAACCAGCAAGAAACTCGGCAGTTGCTCTTTTCAAAATACTTTTACAATATACTTAATAGATATTATTCTATGTATGCAAAGTTTCCACAATGAGGGGAAGTTCCACAAAAGCATACATAATTATTTCTAATTATAATTCAACACATGTTAAGACGGGCAGACAGAAAGTATTGTACCCATAGTACAATAGTACTATGTGTACAATACTTTCATGGGTACTGGTAGTACTTACACCCAGTACCCATTGCCGCTGGTGGCACCCGTTCACGATATAATATCTTCAAATTTTCTAAGGCTCTCCAATATTTTCGAACTGAATTATTTCTCCGTTCGTGGACGCTCATAACTTTAAAGCGCCAAAATAGCGTCAATCAAGTAGGTCCAAAAAAGATGACAGCAACCTGTGCAGTCTTAATCGTAAATTAATTATACAATCAGAGAGCGGCAGAGCATTTTCATTACCATCAAAAAGTTCGAGAACCCTTTGAACTCCGAACTAGCAATATTCCAAATTCAATTTGCCAGTAACAAGTTAGGTACGGTACTCGTAGGAAAAACTAAGACCCCTTTTGCAAAGAACCTTTCCAAATAAGATGCAAATAAGTATCCCGTCCATTTCCATCATACATGATACATATTATGATACAGAGCATAATTGCCATATGATGGAAAGTTGGGTTGAATGGTCTACGATAGAAAGGGGCGAATTCCTTTCATTTAGCAATCTGCTCTATTATTGTCTTTGCCTTATTCCTACTTGCATGGTTTATAGTTATAGTTGTATAGTTATATATAGGAGTATAGTTGGTTGCCAAAACTGCGCTTATATATACAGAACCAGACTACGAAGGCCAATCCACTTGCAGCGTGGAGTGAGCTTCGGGGAGACATATATCTCCCCCGAAGCTTCTGGATTGGAACGGAATTGGCATCAACAAAAACAGCGAGTACATCACTCACCTGCGACTTGCCGATGACATAGTCGTTATAGCAGGGACTCTGAGAGACCTCAATACAATGTTCAACGATCTCAGCAGGATTTCAAATTCAAATTCAAATAATTTATTTGCCAGATTGAGTACATCTAAGATCTTAAACCATTATAATACACGCGCTTCAATCTGCCATAGAGTAGCATGCAAATAATTAGTTACATAGTTAATAATTGTCCTTATAACTAAGTAATATTATTAATTTCAATTACTGAAAAGGTTGCAAGAAATCGTTTATTGTATACAAATTGTTTTCTTGCAACCATTTCTTAAGTTTATACCTAATTAATTTTTTTTTCTGGGAGCATCCTAATTTCTGCGGGTATTTTATTAAAATTTTCAACAGGTGTGCCTGAAAATGAACATGAGCAAGACGAAAATTATGTCTAATACTCATGCTCCGCTCTACCCAGAAATGGATCAGAACTCTGTACCCGAAGTGAAACATATCCATACATAATATGGATACTAAAAACAAACAAATGAAATGAAAACAAAAAAAACAGTAATAATAAACCTAAGAGCATCATTTTTAAATCATAGTGCCACATAAGATACCTAAA
Source organism: Oeneis ivallda (assembly GCA_029955525.1). Classification (NCBI taxonomy): domain Eukaryota; kingdom Metazoa; phylum Arthropoda; class Insecta; order Lepidoptera; family Nymphalidae; genus Oeneis; species Oeneis ivallda. Next base: position 2,815,392 of record JARPMR010000010.1, on the reverse strand, counting down.
GAATTTACTTCGGTACTACTTTACTCAAATATCAGCAGGCATCTAAAACCAATCATGCCCATCTTCAGAAGCTTATTGGACTGTCCGTATCCCTCGAGACTTCTGTCAAGTTTGACCAGCCATCCAGAAAGTAATCGATAATACATGTTCTACGCAGTAATAAGTCTATGGGACTACCAGATATAACTCGTAAGTTGATAATTATTATCTTATATAAAACTTACTTACCTACAATAAAACTGTAACTCGACGAATTCTGTGCAGCCCTATGTTAATTAATATAAAGAAGGAAAGTGTGTTTGTTGATTTGTCCTTCAAACACGCCGCAAAAGAGCTATGGACCAATATGAGTTTTGCATGGGTAGATATTGTTGAAGAATTAGAGTGACATAGGCTACTTTTATTCCGGAAAATCAATGAATTCCCACGGGATCATACTAAATTCAGGCGGACGAGATCGCGGGCATCAGATAGTATGAAGTCGGGATTAATACATGTTGTATTTTAGTTAATGTAGGCTATCATTCATCATTAACAACCCATCAACGGCTCACTGCTGAGCGCAGGTCTCCTCTCAGAGAAGGGTTATAGGTCATAGTCCACCACGCTGGCCCAATGCGAATTAGCGGACTTCACCCACCTTCAAGAACATTATGAAGAACTCTCAGATGTGCAGATTTCCTCACGATGTTTTCCTTCACCGTTGAAGCAAGTGATATTTAATTGCTTAAACGCACTTGACTCCGAAAAGTCAGAGGTGCGTACCCGGGATCGAACCTGCGACCCCCCGAATAGTAGACCACAGTCTTAACCACTAGGCTATCACTGCTTACCTATAATGTAGGTTATAACTAATACCTATATAACTTTTGAAGTCGAATAAAAAAGAGGTTAAATTCCTTTAATGTTTGAACCGATTTTCATCAAAAATAGCTGAGAACCATCCCGCTTTCCAAATAGGACACCACATCCAAATCGGTCCATCCTTTTGAATGCTAGGTATAATGACACAGACAGACATACAGACCAATAGTCTCTAGAGTGCGGCAGTAAATCCTAATCCCGGATTTGGTCCCGGGTGGCCCGCGGGCTTGTTATCATTGGAATTAGATCGCGATCAACCGGAAGCCATTATCCCAAAAAGTTTTATACAACATATGGATATATATAGGTAAGTACCTACATAGATCTTTCTTGTTCCATGTCTGTTTACACATAAGTATATTTTTATTTTCCCATGAAACATTTAAAATAAATATGCTTACAAAGTAAAGTAAGTAAATCTAAAATTGAAAATATAAGTAGCCGTGGAAAACTAAGGCGGGGCCACTCAGCATATAATAATAAATATATTATGTATATAACTAATTTTTATTTAAAACACATCAAAAAAATTAAGTGGCACTCGGGGACTGCCGCGGTAAAGCTATTGCATAGCATTTTTTATCAACTTATGCAATTATAATATTTATGCAATATTTTGCATGATAAAAATTATGCAAAAAAATAATTAAAAAACAAACAAACAAGAAAAGCGCACTTTCACTACTTCGCGGGTGAGATTTGAACCTGCGACATCATACACCATACGGTAAAGAAAGCGGCCGCTCACCCACTGCGCCAAACAGAGCTACTTGTGAACCTCTAAACTGTTGAACGCTTACTGAACGACGGTGTTAGGTTTATTTTCGTTACGGAATTTCTTGATTCGGTCGCCGCGCTCAAACTGTTTGTCCTCGTTCAAAGCCCGCGATAAAAGCTATGCAATAGCTTAAAACTCTACAATACCTCACAACGTTCCAAATTAAAGTAAAAAAATATATGGCACAGCATCCGAGCCAGTTGAACATGAACACTTTAACTTTATTCGATGCTCTGAACTCCTACGCTGTCTGAAATATCACAAACTCTTCTCATCATTAACAATACATAGATTGAAGGGTCTTTACACACGTATCGGATAATATTCGTGATTACCAATTGAACTAAGAGTAAAAAACACAGGTAAAAAGGTCACACATTGTTTTAAAGTATGAAACAAAAAGATCAATTCGAAGCGTAGAAATTAGTATAGTTCTTGCAATTCACGAGGGCGACTGACTTATGGTTGTGTGTGTCGTATCTGTATAAGTATGAGCGAGCGCAATGCTCGCGCCTGCCCGCTCCCACCTAGGCTTTGACAGGCACGCACACTTATGCAATGTGCATGTACACGAAGTAACCATGAGTAAAGCTCACTCGCCTTCGTGAATTGCAAAAACTGTACCTCGTTATTAACTAATTGTAAACAAATACGCAATATAACCCAACACAAATATTAAAGTAAGTACTTACAAGTATAAAAATTTAAAAACTGTAACCCCACTTCCTAAAATTGGATATTAATAATCGGCCAAGTGCGAGTCGGGCCTCGCTCTTTTAGGGTTCCGTTAAAAAAAATTAAATTAAAATATTTCCATGTACCCATGGAAATATTTTAATTTAATTTTTTAATTTAATTTAATTTTTATTATTTATTGTTATAGCGGCAATAGAAATACAAAATATGTGAAAATTTCAACTGTCTATCTATTACGGTTCACAAGATACAGGCCGCTGACAGACGGACGGACGGACAGCGGAGGCTTAGTAATAGGGTCCCGTTGGCACCCTTTGGGTACGGAACCCTAAAAACATGTCCGGTAAGGAAAGATGCCGATAAATAGCCTAAGTAGTATTCATAAACCCTGACTATTATAGTAAAATAGTTTTTCTGTTACATAGTATATTTTGATATTGTACTATTTATGAACTCAGACTTTTCCTTTTTTATTGGACATCCTACTCGATACGATAACAAATAAACGGACTTTTAGTAGAGCAAAGTTACTTTAACATATAAAAATATACTACAATAGTGGTTCGCCCCGAACTGAGACCTCGCGGTATCCCATAATTCCCATAAGGTAGTTTTAACTATATTATATTGTAATTAAAACGCGCCGAATCTGATGACGTCAATCGTCATCTGCTTTCGTGGATGGGATGCATATTTACAATATTAAAGACAGCGCCATCTAGTAACAGTATAGTGAAGTTTTGTTAAAAACATTGATGCCCATTAAAACTCAAATAATTTCGTTTCTTTATAATATTTATCTAATCTTAGTATTTGTTGTTCAAGTACAGAATATAACTCAAATTATGTGTAAGTTTCAAGTTTTAAAACAAAGTGGTTTTAGAAATCTAGCCTCGAATACAATCTCCACTTTGAAAGCCCCCCATTTCGTATGGGAGCCCCCCTGAAATAAAGATTTTTATAACTTTTTAAGCCATTTTCGGCTGGAGGCCATCGGTTTACATATCATATCTAAAATTGAAGTAATTACGTTCAGTAATTCAGAAGTTATAAGGCTGTGACAGACGGACGGACGGACAAGTGCAAATCGCTCTAGTAAACTCAGAGACCTTCGCTTCGCTCGGTCGATTATTCAGCCACTCGGGAAAAGCGTTCGTATACTAAACAATAATTGCTTTTCTAATTTTGTATATTGACAAGATTTATTATTAGAGGATCGCCGAAAAAATTTGAATCGTCCCTAATACAACGGATTTGGGTAGATACTGAAAATTGAAATATTTGACTGCCAGATAACCGAATTTCACTGCTAAATAAACAATTAAAACAGTTTACTGAACCAGATCGAATTGATGATTCCGGATACTAATATACAAGTTCAATGAAATGTTAAGTCATCCGGATAATTCAATATCCTCTTGCAAATTGTTCGTGGTTAGGCTTTTTGGTTTGATTCCTTGGGAAAATAAATTGAAAACAGCCTTTTAATTTGATTGAATTGAAGCCTCTGTTATCGATGCGGACTAAAAACTGAAAGATCGACGTTTTCAACGTCATCAAAGATAAATGCAGACAAAATGACGAGGCAGTAGGTATTTAAATTTTGTAAAGTTCTTCCAAGACAAAAAAAGTTGAACATGCTCTAATTACCCAAAATATTTCGATTACTATAAAAATTATATAACACACAAGATCACAACGAGGGCTATCTCAGAGCAGAAGTTATTACCAGTAGGGCTAATAATTTTTATGGTGAAAGAACAACAGACTATTTATTACCAAGATTAATTAAATCAAAGGGTTTGTTTCATCTTGGGCCAGGTAATTGTATGCTATACCAAAAAATAGTAGGTATTAAATCATAGAAATTGAAATAAAATATGCTTTTTTGTAGTATTACATTGAATAAGAGGTACTAGCGAACGAACGCCTGTCGCCATGGGACCACGTGTTCAACCCTGACGAAACACAAACCCCAATTTTTTTTACAACCTATTGTTAATCTCAGTTTTTACCTTTATAACGGCCGTGATAGACAACGAATATCCTAAAGTGGTGCAAAGACTTTTCTTCAAGCAAAGAAGTATTATAATCTACGAAGTACAACTTGTCTATTACACTAGGTAATTAGTAAAGTTTCCTTTTCGATCCTAGACACACATCTCTGACTTTACGGAGTTAGGTTTATCCCGGAAAGTTAAAGAGTTCCCGCGAGAATTAAAAAACCTCAATCAGCAATGAATAAATGTAACATTATTATTACTTGCTCTTAAAAGTAAACCCGTATGTCGACAAAAATGAGTACGAATGGCGCAGTCATAAAAATTCCATTTACAATGCTTTTAAAGTCTTAAAATGTTTTAAAACAGTAGTAGGTAGGTATCCCTAATATAAACACGGCGTGTGGCCACTTAAGTTTTACTTTGTTGTTTATATATGAATGCAGTTGTTATAATACAAGTACACAATAGTATAAAGTAGGTCAGATAATGAAAAAGCATAATTTTCTAAGCATTTAGGAAACACCCACGTTTTCTCAGCGTGAAAATCTATAACTCTGATTATGCAAACATATCCCTCCCTACAAGGCTCAGCACACACGAGCCACGCGTGGCACGCGACTGGCACGGGCATGGCTCTCACTTAAACTTACCGCTTAGGCAGAAATCCAGCAAAATTCTGATGGGCCTAGGACACTACTTAAATCTAGAGAGCTTTTTGCGGGCGACAGTATTTTTTTCTTATTATAAGCATCGCACACAACTTATGCACGTTGATAGGCAGTGATATCTTTACGTTTATTTGGAAAGGAAATGAATAAATAATTATAATTTAATTACTAGAATGTTTGTACAGTATCAAACATGGTTAACACGGTTAGACGATAGGTTATCCGACAGTCATCAAACTAATAACTTGAAAACTATATTTTAATAGACCTCATACATAAATCATGAAAAGTTCAGTTCGCAGCATGTGGCTGGCTATGTGTAGTGTAGCTGTGGCGAGTGGCTCGTTTGTGTGGACCCTTATAGTTAAGATAAATTAGTTTGACGTGTATTTAGATAGTCAAATTAAAATAGTTTACCCATCAAATAATTTTAATAGCAAAACGACCTCCCCGTTTTAATGCTAGTTATCTTTGAGCTAGTTATATACCCTGATGATGAATTCATTCATCCATGAATACCATGGCATTCATTAATTACAACATACAACTAGTGTGAGGTCACCCAGATATTGCATTCTTATATTCTTATACGTTTAGGTATGTACAATACGCTCCATAACGCTCCATGTTAAAATCGGTTATACTTAATTTGTAACTAAATCAATACAGTCAAGGAATATTTTACTTTGACGCTAATGCCATTAAATGAATACAATTTTGATCGGCAACTTTTAGACAATCGGGTGGCTAATTATGAGGGCTAACTATCAAAACACAACTAGGTACTAAAACACATTCTCCTACAGATTTTGCAATTCACGAAGGCGAGTGAGCTTTACTTGTGGTTACTTCGTGTACATGCACATTGCATAAGTGTGCGTGCCTGTCAAAGCCTAGGTGGGAGCGGGCTGGCGCGAGCATTGCACTCGCTCACACTTATACAGATACGACACACACACAACCATAAGTCAGCCGCCCTCGTGAATTGTAAGAACTATACGAAAATAAGCGTTAAGTAGACAAAAATTTTCGTCACGTACGATGATATAATATGATACAAAGACGATGTAATCGCACGTTGGCATGAACTAATGACAGACAGAAATATTTTCAGACATAAAACACGTCAGATAAAATGCGGCTTACGTGTCACGTACTCTAGAATAATCTATATTATATATAAAATATTCGTGTCACGACGAATGTTCGAAAAATCTGGTGTCACGATGTATGGTCGGAATAAACTCGAAAACTACTGTACGGATTTTGATCAAACTGCGTGACTATCTGTAATTTGGTCCAACTTAAAAAATAGGATAGTTTTTATCTTCATTATTGACATCAATATTTGTTATTGCAAATTAAAATACACACATCAAAAGTGTCTAGGGATCAACATATATTTTTGCAATAACTTTTCTCCTGATTGATATTAATTAAAATTTTCTTTAAGGATTCATCAAATAAAGTGTTTTCGTTTGTCACAGTAACGATAAACCAAGTCACCTTTGCATTAATAAAGAAATTTGCCATTTTCCTAATAAAGGGATTTTTGACATTTGAACCACTAACATTAAAGTTCGAAAAAAAGACTGAAATAACAGTTTTCTTTAAAATTTTATTGGGTAACTTAAACAATTAATAATCCGTGTTTCTACCGCGAACACTAACAACACAAGAACATCGGTTTGGCATACTCAAAATGAGTTCATCCAAATCACGCTGTGGAATGGCCGCCCATGTTCGTTGCAACAACAAAAAAAGGTCTTCTTGCCACTGGATACCCTCCATATTCGGCAGAGCTCTTCTCTGTAGCATATCCCATGCATGCTCAATCGGGTTCAAGTCTGGCGACTGAGCAGGCCAGGGCAGGACATTGATGTTAGCTGCAGCGAGAGTCTGTCTTACAACTCTTGCGGTGTGCGGTCGTGCATTATCATGCATTAACTGAAATAAGGGACCGATTTGCACTTGTAGAGGAACGATGACGTCTGATACAATCGTCTCAGCATAAATTTGAGCGTTGAGGTTGCCTCTGATCCAAATCAACTCAGTTCTTCCGCCGATCCAAATACCCGCCCATACCATCATGGTTCCACCACTATAAGGATGGACTTCCCGGCAGGATTTTAATCGCTGATTATGAAATTATGAAATGCACCAAAAAGGATCCATATAAATTTATAAAATCATAAATTTATTACAAAGCCACATCTCAATCTCAAGAAATCCGCATAAAAATGCTTGATCCCTAGACACTTTTGATGTGTGTATGTTTTAAATAAGTTCCTCCGTTTTATAAAAAAAAAACTGGACAATGGCTCGAACGCTCGACGCGCAGAGCCACTGAACAGACGAAGAAGAAGAATTACACGACAGTCATAATATATGCAGTTCAAGATTTGGGTTGCTAGGCAACCTAGCAACCTAAATCTCGAACGATGTTCTACGAGTATTATTATGTTGCTAGGCAACCTAAATCTCCAACGATGTTAGATTACGAAATAGTCTTAACCCAAATATACTAAATAACTTACTAATCCTTACTAAATTACTAATACCGTAAATGCGAAAGTGTGTTTGTTTGTTGGTTTGTCCTACAATCACGACGGAACAGAGCAACGGATTGACTTCATTTTTCATGGGTATATTTGAGGACCTGGAGAGTGACATAGGCACAGGAGGGACAACACTTTGATCCCGGAAAATCAAAGATTTCCCGAGGGAATTTAAAAACTAAATCCACGCAGACGAAGTCGTGGGCATCAGTTAGTTTAATTTAATTTTTTTTAAATCGACTTTAAACGCCTGCGTCACTACAAAGTACATAATCAATTGTTAATATTTTAGAAATCGCTCGACCGATTCCGATAAAATTTCAATGGGACCACCTGGGAAGTTTGACACCCTTTGAAACAAAAAAGAATTTTCCAAATCAGTTCAGGCGTCTTCGAGTAATCGGTGAACATACATAAAAAAAACCGGCCAAGTGCATGTCGGGCCACGCGCAGTGTAGGGTTCCGTAGTTGAAAGTCTCAAATATTATTGCTGACCTAGAATAGTGCTTTTGTTTTATTTATGAATATTGAATAAATTTTGAGTTCCATGGTTTAAATACTATAATATTCTACAAAATATGCAACTTACACTACGTGTTATACCTAACTTAGAAAAAACAGATATAACTCCTTAACTAATGAACCCTACTTAGCCGTGCTAGTTTTCCTTTAAAATTCATTATATAGACTACTGCTGTAAATTTTTTCTTGTATCCTATATACAACCATTTAGCTGGCAGAGGGGGGGGACACTTGACTCTAATAAAATTTAGCACTTTAAAATATCATATTTCACAGACGGATCCCTGAATTGAAAAATGATGTTCCCACACCCACAATATTTTTGAAAGACCTATTCAACGATACCCCACACTATGGGATAGACGAGAAAAAAATAATTCATCCCCACTTTACATGTAGGGGAGGTACCCTAAAAAAAATTATTTTTCACAATTTTATTTCACGACTTTGTCGGCGTGATTGATATTTATACCCATGTCAAATTACAGATTTCTAGTACAAATAGTCTCTGAGCTAAACCGCGGACAGACAGACAGACAGACAGATAGACAGACGGACGGACATGGCGAAACTATAAGGGTTCCTTGTTTACTACGGAACCCTAAAAAGATACCGATGAATTGAGAACTTCCTCCTTTTTTGAAGTCGGTTAATAAAGGGACCATAATCAAGCTTTTGCTTGAGTAAGCGTCGAGTACGAGTTACTTATTCTGGTAAAACAATCGGGAAAGCCGAAAGGAGGGGTTGTGGTTTCAGCAGTCTATGCATGTATGTACGTTTGTATGTATTTCTGTTTATGTATGTGACTATTTACGTATGTTCCACCGTAGCACCTAAACTATTTAGGCTGCATTTTATATGAACCAAATCAATATGACGGATAATAAACGATACGGGTGCCACCGGCGGGAATGGGGCTGCTTTCTGTCTGCCCGTCTTAACATATTGTGTTGAATTATAATTAGGGATGCTTTTGTGTCCAAACGAGTCGCAGGGAGCCGCTGGATTCAGGCGGCGTAAGACTGAGGCCTGTGGAAGTCCATGCAAGAGAACTTTGTCCAGCAGTGGAAGACTATCGGTTGACAAAGAAGAAGCTAAGAGAAATCGATGGTATTGTAATTGATTGTGCTACTCAAATCTTTATACAGCTGATATTTTGTAGAAAAAAAAACATTCTTTCACGAAAATAACCAAATCGCTTTCCGCAGAGCGCTGTATAACCCTATAATGAGGACATTAAAAAGTAATTTGTAAAGTACAAACTCGATCTGACTCGCCGACATTCGCTACATAAATGCAAATCTGAATTTCGGGAATAAATCCCTACTAATATTATCCCTGCTAATATTTTATATGCGAAATGGTGCTTGTTCGTTGGTCAATCGCACCGCAACAGAGCTACGGATCGATGTGAATTTGTTTATGGATATAGTTGAGGATCTGGAGAGTGAGGTAAGCTACTTTTTAACCCGGGAAAACAAACAGTTCCTGCTGGACATGACGTTATATTTATTTAGCGCATTTGTTCGCGCTTCAATCAAGCGACGACGCGATCTAACTAACTACAGATTGATGTAATATAGTTAAGGATCTCGATAGTGACATAGGCTTCTTTTATCCCGGGAAACAAAAAGTTCCTGCGGGATTTTTGAAACTTGTGTTTAAAACTTTTTTTTAATTTATATTTTCTTTTTACTTTTCATTTATTTATTACTAACTGATGTCCGCGACTTCATCCGCGTGGATTTAGTTTTTAAAATCCCTCGGGAACACTTAGATTTTCCGGGATAAAAGTAGCCTATGTCACTCTCCAGGTCCTCAACTATACTCATGTAAAAAATCACGTCGATCCGTGGCCCTGTTGCGGCGTGATTGAAGGACAAACCAACAAATAAACAAACAAACACACTTTCGCATTTATAATATTAATAAGGATGTTTTGTACTTTATAATGCAATAACAATGTTTAACATGGGTGCTTGCCACCCATATAAATGAATTTGAATTTGAAACCTAACACCACGCAGACGAAATCGCAAGCAAAATCTAGTATTGAAAATAAACCTCCACAAAGTGTGTCCCTTTCAGAAAATTTACATGAATACATAATTGATTATTTGCTTTTGTTACAGCGGAGTCGGCACTGACCGCCGGCCTGGCATGAGGCGACCACGACGGGCGACCCAGTTTTTCTCTCCCCCTCGAGAGTCCACCTTCAATATACCCCGCATAATCCTGACCTTACCCCTTTTCCTTTTGATCTTTCCCTTCAGCCATACACAAATGACCAACATTCCAATACAGAAAGATAATCCGTCTGACACAGCAAGTGAAGAGGAACACAAGTTTTTAACAAATGATTCTAAAACAAATACTAACAAAGAACTAGAACTTAAAACACATTTAGTTCCCAATCACAATTTAAGTTTTAATACGTACCTTGCACTGCTTAACAGATTTAGAAGAAAAGTTACCGATGTTGATAAGCAAAATTATTTAGAAAGTACAACGCCTAAAAAACTTTATAATTCTACTTTTGATAATAATTCAATTAATACAGCATATGTACCTAAAAAATCTATTTTAGTAAACAATATTAAAAATGATACGTTAAGTAGCACAGAAAGTAATGAAACACTCAACAGTCATGTCAATATATCAATAAATAATACTTCAACAACAGTGAATCATTATACAAACTCAGATCAAGTTAACGAAGGAACAAAGGGAAAGATAAAAACTGAGGATGAAACTATGATAAAACTATTTTTTGAATTCTCTAAAAATTATCTTACTACAGAAAGCAGTGTTATACCTGATAGCATTAATAATAAAACAAAATATGATTTATTTATATTAAGAAAACAAGATGATATGAAATCAGACAAAATGAAAATAAAACAAATGGATGAGCTAAAAATTGATGATGAAACGAGATCAGATCTATTTTTTGTTAACGTTAAAGACAATAATACTTCAACAAGCATCGTAAATGCTACCATACATATCAATGATACAAATAATAATTTAACAAAAATGAGAAAACAACATCCTAAGTCTGATAAACAAACAATAATACAAAATTCAAGGTCAGATAAAGAAGAAACGATGGGAAAATTAAAAATTGATGACGAAACGAGAACTAAACTATTTTTTGACTACTCGTCAACTTTTAACAGGAGCAATTCAATACAAGAGGTAAATAATTCGCTCAACATTAACAAAGAAAATGCAATATCTATAGGAAACATATCTGGAGTAGGAAATATAAATTTGCCAAAAGAACAAGAAATCGTTACTCAAAAATTCTCGAATAACTCATTAAAGCATCAGGAAAACCTTTCCTACCCTTCAATTAAAACCATTTTAAAATCAACGAAACCCAGCTTTGTGGATGGTGAGTACATGAGATTTTAATTAACGTTTATTTTTTAATTGGAAGTTATTTACTTTGTTGTATTTCTGAACCCAAGGGTATTTTTGTTTTCCGAATTGAACAGATACTCTCGTGGTTAAGACTTGGGCCTCCTTTTTTGGGGGTCAGAAGTTCAAATCCAGCTACGTTCCTATAACTTTCAAAAGTAAACGTTTTGATCAATTAATTAATATCACTTGCTATAACGGTAGGAAAACTTTAAGAGAAAATTGCGTGCCTGAAACCTCTCCATGTTTTCAAAGGTGAGTGAAAGCGAATCTGCATGTGGTTAGCGAGAAGTGCGCTAACGATGGGTTGAGACGTCAGAATCCAAAATTCAAAATTCAAAATTATTTATTTATCGCCAACCTGTGGCTCTCATGACACGTCATGACTCTACCACCGGTTCGGTAATGCTGAGAAGAGCCGGCAAGAAACTCAGCAGTTGCTCTTTTCAAAATAATCATTTTATAATATGTATTATTATGAAGCTATTACATTGTAATAAGTTTTTTATACTATTTTGTGGGCAGCTGGATGCCAAGCCGATTTAACCCATGCAACTTTGTTAGAATAAAATATAATATTGCCAATGAGGGGAAGTTCCAAAAAAACGTACTACAATTCAATTCATGTTAAGACGGGCAGACAGAAAGAAGCCCCATTCCCGCCATCGGCACCCGTTCACGAGCATGACGCATGATCCAGCCGTAGCTTCGCTCGACCATATTTGCATAGTACAAACAGAATAGTAGGCTAACTTCATACAAAGTGGCCGCTACCGGTTTGAATGTATGCGTGAGGAGCGGGCGCCGTGTACGCACGGAAGTTTCACGCACACATTCGCAAAATCTCAACCGGCTCAATCGGCCGGCAGTACGGGCCGCGCGGCGCGCCACAGAGTGCTTTTGTATATATCGCGCCGCTGTGCTAATCGCGCGCAATTGCGTATTACGTCGCACGCTCGCTCTTTTTTGTTTGTTTAATTTTTCAATAAAAGTAGTAACCTACCTATTAATAATCGCGGGCATCAGCTAGTCAAAAATAAAAGTGACAACCCTAGGCGTCAACGCAAGAGTAGGTAATTAACTCGCCGATCGGCCTTAGTTAGCCTACTATTCTGTTTGTACTATGATATTTGTCGAGCCACGTAAAGTAGTGGATTCACCGACAAAGAACAAAGGCAAGGGTCCATACTTCAGTTTACCTGAAATTGATTCGAAGCGTCTATACATGCAAAATTGTTAAAACCGTAGAGGTTCCATTCTTCTTCTTCTTCTCTTCTTTATCAACCTATAGACGTCCACTGCTGGACAAAGGTCTCCTGCATGGACTTCCACAGGCTTCGGTCTTGCGCCGCTTGGATCCAGCGGCTCCCTGCGACTCGTTTGATGTCGTCGGTCCACCTGGTGGGGGGCCTGCCAACACTGCGTTTCCCGGTGCGGGGTCGCCACTCCAACACCTTGGGACCCCAACGACCATCAGCTCTTCGAACTATGTGCCCCGCCCATTTCCACTTCAGTTTCGCGACACGCTGGTTCCATTACTAAAACATAATCACTGAGATTTTTCGTTTGAGGAACTCACAAAAAAAAGATATTAACAACTTTATATGTATTTTAAAAATATGTAGGAGGATAAAGACGTAATCGTAATTCCTACTTTCATGTTATTTTAAGTTCTTATTTGACATTGGGATGTGTTACTTAATAGTCTACATAGACAAACATAGACCTCTCTACATAGACAAACTCTTGAATTTCAGGGCGAACAATGTCATCGAGAAACGATCCAAACCAATCCAAACCAATCCAAACTCAAAGCGCGTTAAGAATTAGTCAGATGATGGTTTATTATTTAATAATTATTTAACCAAGTCAAAAGATGTAAAACTAATTTCATATAAAAAATGAACTAATTTAAATACTTTGTTTTGTATAAATCATATTCGTAGACGCCTCCTAAAACATTCAGGTAGGTACAATTCTGCCATTAGAATAATGTCATTATTTTCATTCTATACATTTTTTCACACGACTGCCCGAAAAAATTACTGTAGGTAATGTTTTCAGGCTTCATGTATGCTGTTTCTTTACTTCTCTATTACACTATAACTTTTAATTTATGCCTGAACAACCCCCCGATTGTCTAAAAGTTGCCGATCAAAATATTATTCATTTCACGGCATTAGCGTCAAAGTAAAATAAACCATTAAATTAGAGCTCAATTTCGTGTATGCATTCTCATACGTTTAGGTATGTGCGATACGCTCCATAACGCTCCATGTTAGAATCAGTTGTACTAAATTTGTGACTTTAAATCAATATAGTCAAGGAATATTTTACTTTGACGCTAATGCCATGAAATGAATAAGATTTTGATCGGCAATTTTTAGACAATCGCACCTATCTGGATGTTTAAGGTATCGTAAGAATCCTTACATCTTTCTGAGTGACACTGACTATTTTTCAGTTGATATATTTCCTTGTTTAGGAACTTCTGTAGTCTTCAACGGTGAAGAAAAACATCATGAGGCAACTTGCACGCCTGAGAGTTCTCCATAATTTTCTCAAAGGTGTGTGAAGTCTGCCAATTTGCATTGGGTCACCGTATCAGACTTTGGTATAATAGTCCTTCTCTGAGAGGAGACCTGCGCTCAGTAGTGAGGCGTTAATTAATTTTAATTTAGATTAGACTTATATATTTAATTGACAATAATAAATAATCACTCATACTCTACTTGTATGTAAAAAGTACAAAGTATCTTTAATATTAGATATAAAAAAATTAATTCATTCACATAGATCCAGCAACAAACTGCTAGACAAACAAACAAATACAAGGCGCCTTAAAAGATGGCATATAGTGGAGCTGGATGGGAGGTGAACTGTCCAACTAACAACATGAAAAGGGAGGACATTTGTTGAAATACCCCCTATGATCAACTAAGATCTAACCAATACTATCTAACCGATGTAATAATTAAAAAAACAAAAAATCACATAGATACCTAGATAGATAGCTTAAAACGTTGATGCAATTACTCTCTGTGATTGTTTTGAACTTCCAGGATAATTTAAAAGGGAAATAACCGTATCTACTGCCTGTTATTTCAATCTCATCTCCTTACTAATAACAGAAAATTAAGCCGTTAATTGTTCCTCTTAATTTATTCACAGTAAGTAATAATTACATTCATAATCCACCAACATTTAAAAGTTCGAGTATCGTTTGATTGAGTTATAAATATTAATTAAATCTTGGTGAACTGATTTAATCAACGTGATATTTGAGAACCTAACTCGGTCTCATCGTTATGCCCTTTACACACTTGTACCGAGTCGTGTTATAAAGAGTGTATCACAATGAATGTGACTGCCCGCGTTTCGCGGTCGCAGGTGGTAAAATATGAAGATTTACCTCCGATATGGTATATTACTTTAAAGGATATTTTATTTATTTATTTCGAATACTTAATACAGAATGCTACATTAAACCTAAATTTAATCTAAAATTAAAACTAAAATAAAAACTAAATAAAATCTAAAACCCCATCCAAGTCACCGCAGTGTGGCATAGTACCCAAGATGCTGGCAGCATTACCCCTTTGGATGGCCAAGCTAATCCTTTGGCCAAGGTAGCTGCCAGCTCTTGGATCCCCGGTAGACTCGATCACCCTTTTCGATATCTCTAAAAAAAGTGCGCGAGCCTCCGGGGCCCACTGCCCCAGGGTCTTTGAAGGATTATATTATTGCATACATTAAAAAAAAATTAAGAAATTAAATATCACATGCTTTAGCGGTGAAGGAAAACATCGTGAGGAAACCTGCACACCTGAGAGTTCTCCATAATGCTCTCGAAGGTGTGTCAAGTCCGCCAATTCGCATTGGGCCAGCGTGATGGACTATGGCCTATAACCCTTCTCTGAGAGGAGACCTCGCTCAGTAGTGAGCCGATGATGGGTTGATAATGATGATGATGATGATGATGATGATGATGATGATACATTAAAAATATCAATACGTATAAAATATAGTTTAATTTATTTTTCCAAGGAAAAACAAAACACTTAAGTTTTCTTCCACTGACCTATTCGCGGCTTTTGTTTTGTTTTTCCTTTTCTTTTAATTCAACGTTATTTTCTAGTATTACTTTTCTACGACATAGGTACCTATAATTAATATGTGTGTGGTGCGTAAATAAACTGTATGACGGCGCGTCTATAACCAGAGGGCATTGGCAGGCCCTCTAGCGGAGCGTTGCGTAGATGGTAGCGAGGCAGCCATTAGAAAACGACGGCGACGAACCGCGGGTTTATATATATCCTGATCTAAGAAATTACTGCTCAAAGTGGATTATTTAACTGTTGGAAGAATTATCATATTGTGATTGACTGATTTGTTTAATTGGGGATTATAATTTTGTGTTCAAAGGAGAATTCAGTTGTCAAGTTTCAATATACGCCCACATATCATCGCTCAGTCATAATAATTAATACCCCATGATATCTAAGGCCATCCTGGCGCCTACATGTATATAAAGTGTCATGATTTGTGTTCGTTCCCCTGACTACTTCCACCAAAGAGATCTGGAAAGTATCATCCATCAACTTTACCCTTACTTTACCAAATAGGTATTCAATAGTTATTTGTGTTATATGGGGCCAAAGGAATTTTTTGTTCCCCGAGGGCGTTATTTTGAATTCAGAGCGAAGTGAAGGATTCTATAGTAGACTCCCGAGCGCAGCGAGGGATTCTAAAGTAGAATCCTGAGCGTAGCGAGGAATTCAATATACGCCGCCCGAGAACAAAAATTTTGGCCCCGAATGACACACACTATTTTTCATCATTACCTATGAGAAAAAGATAGGAGTATCAACCTACTATGTATAGAGTATAGACATTACCAATACGTATATTGAAAGTTTAAATAAAAAACAAATAAATTTTTATGAAATAATTAAACATTAATATTTATGTTGATGGATGATGTATGAATATGTAATAATATGGGCGTATATATCTAATCGACAAATTTGATCACGTGACTTATCGTAGACAACAGCTTCTCAAACATTTTTGAATTTCGACACATTTTTGAATTCTCTCTTCTGATTGGTCCGCGTTAGTGCTTTAGTATGCTAAAGCACTATAACGCGGACCAATCAGAAGAGAGAAACGAAAAGTCCCATGGGGTTAAAATGAAATTTTGCTCCCTCTGTCCTCTGAAGCCAATATTCGTTTTTCGAATAGGTATGATGAAAAAGTTTTTACCGTTGTTCACATACGGTGAACAACGGTGAATGTGAAAGCACCCTGTGTATAATGTTGTAGACGGACCGTGGTGTGACGAACGGATATTGGGTGTAATCCGGTCGGTTGTCTATTCCAGCTGAGCTCACAAAACTGCCGCTCAGGATCGGGTTTTAGAAGTAAATCGGTTTTTCTTACGAGCCGGCTATTAAGCTATTGCATAGCTTTTATCGCGGGCTTTGAACTAGGACAAACAGTTTGAGCGCGGCGACCGAATCAAGAAATTCCGTAACTAAAATAAACCTAACACCGTCGTTCAGTAAGCATTCAACTTTTTAGAGGTTCACAAGTAGCTCTGATTGGCGCAGTGGGCGAGCGGCCTCTTTCTTTATTTTGCTACTGAGAGCGTCAGGCTCGCCACGACTGCATTAAACTGCAAGAGTGGGTGTGCGCTCGTTAACAGTAAACAGATTTGATTTTTACAGTAGTAGATCAAGTTTCAAGTATCCGAAAAAAAACTCGCAAGAATTACATCATACTGCCAAGGGACGTGTTTGGGCAAAAACATAAAATGATGAAATTTGTTTAAAAAATCGCGAAGTTAGGTCTAATTTTTAACCAATATTCATTTATTTTCAATGTGTTGCATATTACAGAGCCAAAATTTTTACATTAAATTCCGATTGATATTATCAAGAGAGTATGTAGCCTAGTGAATTGAAAAGAAAATGAATATTTTACGAGTTACAAAGTATTTGGCGCTTACTACACTCCTATTCCGCGCAAAACGCTTTCTTTTGTCGCGCAAGACATGAGGTTGTGGCTATGTTTTATCTCATCGCGAAATCTGATTTTTTTTGGGGTTACACGCGCTCCTATCTATCAGCATAATATTCTAAAGAACTGTTCATAGAATAGAATAGAATAGAAATATTTTTTATTCAAATAAACTTTTTACAAGTGCTTTTGAATCGTCGATGAGTCTACCACTGCTTCGGAATGCCCTTCCTGCCGAGAAGAACCAGCAAGAAACTCGGCGGTTGCTCTTTTCAAAACAAGTTTACAATACAATAGATACTATGCTATGTATACAGTGTTTCCACAATGAGGGGAAGTTCCACAAAAGCATACCTAGTTATAATTCAATACATCTGAAGACGGGCAGACAGAAAGCAGCCTCATTCCCGCCGGTGGCACCCGTTCACGAGCATGACGCATGACCCAGCCGTTGCTTCGCTTAATCATATTTGATGGAACATAACAACCCGCATCACACGACACAAATATACGACACATATACAAAAGTATTAAGGAGTGCGCAATGCTTTTACTAAAGTCTACGAAAGATTTACGAAACAACTAGGTACGTTTCAGGCAATCGACCATAACTTATTGCATTTTAAACAACACACAACACAACGGGGAAAACAGGATCCAAGCCCAACTCTCCGACTACCTCGAATTCCCCAGCAAAGGCTGCCCCCTGTGGCCCTTATAGAGCAGTCGGCCAAGATATCACCTCGCGGCTTACCTCGAAAACTCTGGAAGCTAAGTCCTGCCTGATGAAGGCGAAACTACAAATAAATAGCTCCAGAAACATGAAAGGTGAAATAAAAACCGAGGTGATACAAATCATAGAGAGACTGTATCAATTAGTCAAAGAGGCCGAGATGCCAAATGTTAAAACTAAAAAGATTGCCAAGCAAGTGGTAGAATTAGGAAAGAAAGAATGCGGAACTAATGAAGGTGAAACAAATAAGATAGATAAGGAATTAATGGATAGGATAAAGGAGCATAGTTTACTCATGAGGCAAAATACAGAAGAGATGAAGAAGCTTCAAGAATGCATTTCAAAGCATCAGGAACTCCAGGAGAGATCCCCTACCTATGCCAATGTTGCAGTTGGCATGACAAGGAGGCGGAGCCCAGACACCACCGCTCTGCACTCTATAGTTGTTTCGTCCAAGAATGAAGCTGAGACAGGCGAGGAAGTGCTGACCCAAATTAGGGAAGCGATTAACGCAAAAGATGGGTGGGTCAAAGTCGACAGAGTGCGGAAGGCGAAAGACAGAAAAGTCATAGTGGGGTGTAGCTCTGAGGAGGAGAGAAAAAAGGTCAAAGAAAGACTCAAAAGTGTGGGTGATCGCCTAAACGTCGAGGAAATTACAAACAAGGACCCCCTTCTCGTGCTCAAAGACGTTCTTCAATACAACACCGATGAGGACATAAAGAACGCTTTGAGAAACCAGAACCGGGGCCTGTTTGAAGGCATCGATAAAGATGACCGCCTTGAAATTAGGTTTAGAAGAAAGGCCAGGAACCCCCATACAAGCCATGTGATCCTGAGGCTATGTCCCAAGCTGTGGCGGCGAATGGTTGAGGCGGAGTCAGTGCACATTGATATGCAGAAGATCAAAGTGGCGGACTACTCGCCGCTCGTGCAATGCTCACTCTGCCTCGGCTATGGACATGGAAGACGTTTCTGTAAAGAAACCGTCACCAAATGTAGCCACTGTGGAGGGCCGCATATGAAAGCTGAGTGCACTGACTGGCTTGCGAATGTCACTCCTACATGTTGCAACTGCACTCGCGCCAAACTGGACCAGACCGACCACAATGCATTTAGTCAGGAGTGTCCAGTGAGGCGCAAATGGGATGCATTGGCTCGAGGCAGTATAGCGTACTGCTAAGGGCTCCTCAAGTAATTCAACAGAAGCGTTTAAAATTGCACAGGCAAACCTCCAACGCAAACAGCTTGCCACAGACGAACTCATGATGGAGGCAAATAAGCGTAAAATCGCAATCGCCCTTTTACAGGAGCCATACGTGGGTGGAGTCGGGCGAATGAAAAATTACAGGGGGGTGAGGGTATTTCAAAATAGTAACCAAGGGGATGGGACAGTTAAGGCTGCCATCGTAGTATTTGACCCGAATACAGATGTTATTTTGTGTCCAAAACTTACAACTAATAATATAGTAGTAGTAAGGATCAAAACTAGAGCTTGGGAAATCACCATGGTTTCGTATTATTTCGAGCCAGATATGCCCATAGGACCATACCTGCAGCATTTGGACACCGTAGTCAAAGAACTGGGACCCAGAGCAGTTATATTGGGTGGCGATTCAAATGCGAAAAGTACCTGGTGGGGAAGTAAGAAAGACGACCGCAGAGGAGACGAAATGGTGAGCGCCTTTGATCAGATGGGCCTCCATGTACTGAACGCGGGAACAACTCCGACCTTTGATACGGTAAGGGGCAATAAACGATTTACCAGTTACGTTGACGTGACGGCATGCTCGGACGACCTCTTAGATAAGGTCGAAGAATGGGAAGTTGACGAAGGCGTAACGAGTTCTAACCACAACACGATAAAATTCAAAATTATGCTTACAAAATCAAAATCACTTACAATAAGCAGAACAACTAGAATATTTAATACAAAGAAAGCAAATTGGAACGAATTTCATGAGAAACTAGTACAATTGTTGGCGGAAAATTACATTAATAAAACAGAAATTGAAAAAGTTAAAGTGCAAACAGAACTAGATCAAATTATAGAAAAATATACTAATATAATTATAGCAGTGGCCAAAGAAACTATACCCATTAAGAAAAGTAATGAAAAATTAAACTTACCGTGGTGGAATGAAGAGCTCGCCACGCTGAAACGGGAGGTAGTCACGAAGAAGCGTCGCATCCGATGCGCTGCGCCGGTCCGAAGAGCGTTGGTAGTCCAGGAATACCTGCAAGCAAAAACTAATTATGAATTGTTAGTTAAGAAGGCGCAAATATCGAGTTGGAAGGCATTCTGTGACAGACAGGATAAGGAAGGACTCTGGGACGGAATCTATAGGGTTTTGAAAAGAACCGCCACAAGACAGGAAGACCTGCCTCTCACACAAAATGGTACAACATATGACCCCAAGGAGTCGGCGAAAATGCTGGCGGACACGTTCTACCCGGAAGATCACGGGAAAGATGATAACGCAAAACATCGGCGAATGAGGGAAGCAGCTGAGCAAGTAAATGAATGGACAAAAAATGAAAATTTGGACCCACCATTTACCACTGCAGAATTACACAGCGCAGTCTCCAGTTTTAACCCTAAGAAAGCCCCGGGATCAGACGGACTTGCACCAGATATCTGCCAGCAAGTAATTAACCGAGAGCCCGACGCGTACCTCGCCTTAGCAAATAAATGCCTAGAACTGAGCCACTTCCCAACAATTTGGAAGGAGGCAACTGTTGTAGTCCTACGCAAACCGGCAAGGGAAGACTACACAAACCCCAAAGCCTACCGACCGATTGGACTGCTGCCGGTTCTGGGAAAGATCCTGGAGAAAATGCTAGTAAATCGAATAAAATTCCACATCTTACCCGGACTCAGTACTCGCCAGTACGGCTTTATGCCTCAAAGAAGCACCGAAGACGCCCTCTATGTCATGATGCATCATATTAAAGGAAAACTGAAAAATAAGAAAATTGTCACAATGATATCTCTGGACATAGAGGGAGCTTTTGATAGTGCATGGTGGCCAATTATTAAACTTCGACTGGCTGAGGAAAGGTGTCCAGCGAACACAAGAAGAATGATCGATAGCTACCTCCAGGACCGCAAAGTCAGGGTGAGGTACGCAGGTGTAGAACACACCAAAAACACAACAAAAGGGTGTGTACAAGGTTCGATCGGAGGACCAATTCTATGGAACCTTCTTCTGGATCCACTGTTGAAAGGTCTTGAGAAGCGAGGCGACTATTGTCAGGCTTTTGCCGATGATGTCGTCCTTGTTTGTGATGGAGACACGGGACTAGAAGTCTCCAGAATGGCCAATGCGGCTCTCGCCTATGTGCAGGAGTGGGGAGTCAAGAACAAGCTTAGATTTGCAGCCCATAAGAGAAAAGCTATGGTGATAACCAAAAAATTGAAGTACGACTCCCCACTCCTGACTATGGGCGGGACCCCCATTGAGCTCACGGGAGAGATCAAAATCCTGGGGCTCACAATTGATAAAGGCCTAACTTTCAACACGCACGCAATTAATACCTGTAAGAAGGTACAGGCCATCTACAAACAGCTGTGCAGGGCCGCAAAAGTGAGCTGGGGTCTCCATCCCCAAGTCGTTAAGACCATCTATACGGCGGTTGTGGAACCGATTGTCCTTTATGCTGCTAGCGCATGGGCACCAGCAACAAAGAAACTGGGTGTTAGAAAGCAGCTGAACGCCATCCAGCGCGGCTTTGCCCAAAAAATAACTAGGGCCTATCGAACTGTCTCATTAAATTCAGCAGCGATACTGGCCGGAATACTACCCCTTGATCTTAGGATCCAAGAGGCAGCCGCTCTTTACGAGGCAAAAAGGGGAGTATTCCGCGAGCTACCGGAAGACAGAGAGATAGAGACCAGACTGGACTACACCTCGCAGAAGATTGAGCATCCCGCGCATAGCACTAGGATCGGATACACCCTCCTCGACAACACCCTTACTGAAACCACTAATGTAGCGGGACCCGCGCACATATACACAGATGGGAGTAAGATAGAGGGTAAGGTGGGTGCGGCCGTATCCGTGTGGAAAAATGGCGTGGAGATTAAAGCTGTAAAGTTGAAGCTGGACTCGTACTGCACTGTGTTCCAGGCGGAGTTGTACGCAATGGACAGAGCTATACAATGGGCACTCAAAAGCAATGAAAGTGAATGCTGGATCCTAAGCGACTCCAGATCCACTTTGGATCTCATAAAAAGTGGAAGAGTCTCTCATCCATTGGCGTACAACATCCGCAAAAACGTAAGAGCAGTTCGAGACCAGGGGCGCTCCATTCAGCTATACTGGATTAAAGCACACGTAGGTCATGTTGGCAATGAGCGCGCCGATAGCCTTGCTAAGAAAGCAGCGCTGCACAGTAGAAGAGCCGCAGACTACTGTGCTTGTCCAATTGCAAGCATTAAAAGGATGATTAGAGCTGACACGCAGCGATTATGGCAAGAAAGGTATGATACAGAATCGACTGCAAGCACAACCAAAGTTTTCTTCCCAAACGTTCGCCTTGCCCACAAAATAATATCAAAAATCGAAATAAATCCTATCCTGACCCAGATTTTTAGCGGACACGGGGGATTTTTGGGATATCTCCACAGATTTAAAATCAAAGAAACCTCAGCATGTAAATGCGACCAAGATAATGACGAGGAGCCCATCCATTTGCTGACGGAGTGTCCGAGATTCGGCCGAAGTAGATATAACCTAGAAATGCTAATAAACACAAAAATAAGTAAGGAAACAATATTTGAAATAATTGGAAGCAATCTTTTGAGACCAAATTTTTTAGACTATGCAACAAAAATTGTAAAAATTATAATAAATGAAAACAAATAAATATGTACTAAAGATCTATAGTTACCTTATATTATTCGAATATAAGCAATAACATAGATAAGATACATAAGACATAAACAGTAAACACAGTCTCCGACCGCAACATCGGGGGTTCATCTTAAAATATTAAAAAAAAAAAAAAAAAAAAACACAACACACTTTTAAACTCAGATAAATCGCTTGTCATGGTAATGTGGTAGGGAAGAATAGAATATAATTTAATATAAAAATTTATTTTTAAAAAACCGTTTTTAAACTCCCGCGCCACTATACAAAATATATAATTTATTGTTGATATTTTAAAACCGCTCGACCGATTTCGATAAAATTTATATGGGACCACCTGGGGAGTATACCCTTTCAAACAAAAAAATAATTTTCCAAATCGGTTCAGGCGTCTTCGAGTAAACGGTGAACATACATAAAAAAAAAGATTCCGACGATTCGGTACAATCAAACAAACAAACATAAAATCTTTCCTCTTTAAAATATTAAGTATAGCTTAAACAGTACACAAAGGTTTTTAAAAATTAAATTTATAAAACTGAGTGTTAACGGGATGGAATTGCAGATAGTAAAGCGGGGGTTTGAGAGGCCATCACAACTACATTATTATGCAAGGACGTCGTCGGTGGGAGTTTTGTGAAATGAAATGTTTTTATTTGTTAAAAGTGAAATATACATTTTTATAAACTAGTTGATGCCCGCGACTTCGTCCGCGTGGATTTAGTTTTTAAAATCCCTCCGGTGCTCTTCGATTTTCCGAGATATGTCACTCTTCAGGTCCTCAACTATCTTCTTCTTCTTCTTTACCAACCTATAGACGTCCACTGCTGGACAAAGGTCTCCTGCATGGACTTCCACAGGCTTAGGTCTTTCGCCGCTTGACTCAAGCGGCTCTGACTACATAATCTAATTAAAAAAAACCAGCCAAGTGCGTGTCGGGCCACGCGCAGTGTAGGGTTCCGTAGTTGAAAGTCTCAAACATTATTGCTGACCTAGGATAGTGCTTTTATTTTATTTATGAATATTGAATAAATTTTGAGTTCCATGGTTTAAATACTATAATATACTACAAAATATGCAACTTACACTACGTGTAATACCTAACTTAGAAAAAACAGATATAACTCCTTAACTAATGAACCCTACTTAGCCGTGATAGTTTTCCTTTAAAATTCATTCTATATACTACTGCTGTAAATTTTTTCTTGTATCCTATATACAACCATTTAGCTGGCAGAGGGGGGGGGGGGGGGACAATTGACTCTAATAAAATTTAGCACTTTAAAATATCATATTTCACAAACGGATCCCTGAATTGAAACACACACACCCACACCCACAATATTTTTGAAAGACCTATTCAACGACACCCCACACTATGGGATAGACGAGAAAAAAAAAATTCATCCCCACTTTACATGTAGGGGAGGTACCCTAAAAAAAATTATTTTTCACAATTTTATTTCACCACTTTGTCGGCGTGATTGATATTTATACCCTGGTTAAATTACAGATTTCTAGTACCAACAGTCTCTGAGCTAAACCGCGGACAGACAGACAGACAGACGGACGGACATGGCGAAACTATAAGGGTTCCTTGTTTACTACGGAACCCTAAAAACCGGGTTTGGCTATATTCCCCGTGGATGCAAGGAGGAAAGATATAGGGCTTCTTAAATCGACCACCCATCCGATGACGGACTTAGGTAACCGTTAGTTAACCAGCACATCGATTTCATTACCAACTAGGCCACACAACCCTCGAAACACAGAACTCTCCACCAAAACAAACACTTGACGCCTAATCCCGTTTCATTAAGAGCAATAATTCAATGAAGTGGAAAGCACTTACGTCCATCCACAGTTCCACACCAATACATCTCCCAATTAAGTAAGAACAAGTACTTAACTTGAAGCAGTGATAGCCTAGTGGTTTGGACTGTGGTCTCCTATTCGGGGGTCGCAGGTTCGATCCCGGGTTTCGACCTCTGACTTTTCGGAGTCAAGTGCGTTTAAGCAATTAAATATCACTTGCTTCAACGGTGAAGGAAAACATCGTGAGGAAACCTGCACACCTGAGAGTTCTTAATTTTCTTGAAGGTTTGTGAAGTCCGCCAATTTGCATTAGGCCAGCGTGGTTGGCTATGTCCTATATAACCCCTCTCTGAGAGGAGACCTGCGCTCAGTAGTGAGCCGTTGATGGGTTGCTAATGATGACGTACTTAACGATTCTATTTACGAACTAACCTGAAATCTATATTTTATCAGTCAGGTACCTAAAACAGGGATTTTTCGATCGCCAAATTTTCTTTTACTGAGGAAAAATTCTGCGAACAGTGCATGTTGCCATTCACTTATGGATCTGAAACAAAATGTCTAACAATAGAAATAAGAAGAGCTATCAAAGCTAGAGTCGCGAAACTGAAGACCTTTAAGTGACGATGGACAGGGCATTAAAGTAGAAGAACTGATCGCACTGAAAAACGTAGTGTATAGCAAGAGCTCGATCTGTGGTGATTACCAGCAGTGGAAGGGATGATGACGAAAGGATTATAGACTTAATAAAGACGTTTTGATAGTTTTGTATGAGATATAACTAAAAAAAAAAAATTTGAAAATAGAAAAATTTTATTTATACTAAACTAATAGAATGCAATTAAAATAAGCCAACAAAACTAACATAACTTCTGAATAATTTCAGAATCCAATTAGGTAGCTCAATCCTCTATTGAAGCCAGTTTTGCTTTTGTTCACATAATTTGCATTCAGTCTATGCCTTAGCCTGGTCTCTTGTGCGAAGACTTTAATTATTTCCATGAGTTTAAACAGATCCCGACCTTAAGGTGAAGAGGTTCTGGTTAGTTAAGATACCCAACGATTTTAAGGCCAGGGACAAATATAACGGAATAACGCACGCGAAAATTTTCTTCGACGTAATGCTCGCGCGGATTCGGCGCACCCCGTTAGCAATTTACAGACTTCGCTTTCAATTGTATACGTGTTGTAGCTGTGAACTTGGTTGCGGCCCACAGGTTGTTTGTGTCTGACCCTTTAAAAATTTGTGAATTGCCAAAGAGTTTTTGTTGTGGAACCAACCATTCGTGAGAATGGTGTCTAAAGTCAGATTTAGTGGGGAAATTTTTATTTATTTACGTACCTGCTTATGTCTTCATCTTCTTCATCAACCGATAGACGATAAACTCAGGCTTGCGCCGACTGCATCTTTCAGCTCCCTGTGACACTTCTCAGCGCTGGTCAACCTATTGGGGGTCTGCCAACGCTGCAGTCTCCGGGGTGGGTTCGCCACTCCAGCACCTTGGGACCCCAACAACCATCATCGAACTATATACCCCGACCAATTCCACTTCAGCCTCGCGACTCGCTGAGCTATGTCAGTAACATTGGTTCTCCTAATGATCTCCTCATTTCTGACTAAATCTCGCAGGGCTACTAGAATAGCTCTCTATCGCCCGCTGAAGGCTCAAGGTCAGTTAGCTATTACCTAGTCTAATCTCTATAGATCCGATCTGGTAATCTGCTAATGCAATATATTATAATAATTAATTCATGGTTGCATTAACTAATTTTGTAACCCACACGGCAATCCCGTGACAAAAGCAATGTGACAAGGTGGGATTATATGTTGGTTTAATACTCAAAGGATTATATTGTCGTTTTGAGGGTTGTCAACACAGAAATTGAAGCATTAATAGCATAACGGCTAAAGGTGCGGACTGAAAACTGAAACGTCAACTTGAAATTTAATTCTTAAAATAAATTGGTTGTCTGTAAAGCCTGTTTAGGGACGATAGTTTTACGTGATAACTGATAACGTTATAAAGAAACATTTGTTTGATGAAAAATTGCTTACTTTTATGAATTGAATTGAATTATTATCACTGAATTATCATTATTTTGAATAATACAAAGAAAGAGTTAATTGAAAATTACAATTTTTTTTAGTCACAAGCCAACCTTTGCGCCGATCGTGCCTCTCTTTCGCTTGTTCCGCGCTATCGCTTGCACGCGCAGGCTCAGGCGGAATGTGTCACTTTTTCGTGCGTGCAGCCGGTGTTCATCGATTTATAAGACGTTATCACGTCAAAATTATGTAGATAGACCGGAAACTGGGCAATGTTTATGTTCTACGCAGACAATATTTTGCAATAACATGGACGGCGTAGTTTTGTCCAGAATCCCTAATAAATAATAATAATGATGATGATGATGATGATGATGATGATGAATAACCGTTATATTATCTCAATATAATTATTGTGGTTACAAAATTATTGTTTTTTATAAGGTGTTGCCAATAACGCCATGTTGAATAAATATTTCCGTAAACGTGAACAATTCATTCAACTTGCAAAAACCGTTTTTCTTCAATGTTTCTGATACGAACCGCTTAGTGTGGAACGCCCTTCTGGCGTCCGTAATTCTCGTCACGTTTAAATTGAACCCCTTCGAGGCAAGCTTGAATGATTTTCCTTAAATAAATAATAATTTTATTATTCTTATTTATATCTTTTTTCCAATTAGACTATTCTACTTTTAATGAATGCAAAAGTTGTCCTTCAATCACGCTACGAGTTGACGTGATTTTGCATCGGTATATCTAATTTGGTAACTCACGGGGAACTAGATAAGAGAATGTTAATATGTTGTTTTCTTTCTTTTTATAACATTCTTTAATTCCCCAACTAAGACTACTTTCAAACTTTCTTTCTTCAGACTACTTTCAAAGAACCTCTTGACATTCTCTAGTTCCTCAATGTTAAAATAATCATCATCATCATTATCAACCCATCATCGGCTCACTACTGAGCGAGGTCTCCTCTCAGAGAAGGGTTATAGTCCACCACGCTGGCCCAATGCGAATTGGCGTAATTCACACACCTTCGAGAACATTATGGAGAACTCTCAGGTATGCAGGTTTCCTCACGATGTTTTCCTTCACCGTTAATAATACCGTTAAAATAATATTCTTAGTAAAAAAAGATGCTTCTTTTGTGTTTAACGAAAAATGAAATACGAATTTATCCTTGCAGGTGTCGGCTAATATAGGTTTAAAATATTAATTTTGAAGAACCAATCGATTTGAGTTATTCCCTTTTTTACTTGAGGGAATGGGTTTGATTAAAAACGGCAAGTCGAATGTGATTTTCGTTCGCCTCAACGTTGATCGAATATCAAGTTCACCGGTCCGATGAGTAAAGTCACCCTCGTGAATAATTCATTTACCACTATCCGAGATCATCCCGTGAAACGAGCCTTAATCTAATACAAAAAACCGTCTAATCTGATAAACTGTACAGTGTACACACGTTCTTTTTGTATAAGAAGTCACAAATCGACCTTGTACCCTTACTTTTTCAGGCAAAAACCCACGCGACCTTTTTCCTCCAGGGGTCGTACTAATATCAACTTTTTAGGGTTTCGTACCCCAGGGTGTCAATGGGAGCCTAATACTAAGCCTCCGCTGTCCGTCCGTCCATCCGTCAGCTAGATCTCAGGAACCGTATTAGTTAGACACTTGAAATTTTCACAGAATTTGTATTTCTATTGCCGCTGAAACAAAAAAAGTGTGTGTCAGCTCCGGCCTCCGACGCACGACTGGAGTTTACGCGCGACGCTATATCCTTCTCTATGCGCGCGACTCGGGTCCGAGCGCGCCCCGACCGACTTTCGCTTCGGGGACCCGATCGCTACGCGCTCGGCTACCCGAAGCGAAAGCTCTTTCGCACGAAAACCAACCATATTTACTCAACGTTAGGGTATAAATTTCAACGTTGTGAAAAACGTAACGAGGTCATTGATAAATTTATTTTACTGCCCGGATTTTTCTCATACCGGGCTGCTAAAATCGATTCTTAAGGAGTAAACTCCAAAAATAATAAAAAATACGTGTGGCACTCGGGAACTGCCGCGGTAAAGCTATTGCATAGCATTTTCTAGTCGCACGCACACAAACACCGTGCCGAAGTCTGCCGAACTGAAACGACGGCTTTAGGTTTATTTTCGTTACGAAATTTCTTGATTCGGTCGCCGCACTCAAAGCCCGCGATAAAAGCTATGCAATAGCTTAAAAGTTAAAAAATTAAAGAGGGTCTGGTCTCCATACAATAAACTTGTTCTAAATAATAGCTGGTGTTAAATCTTATACGATGGTACGAAACCCTTCGCATTACTTACCGGCGGCGTTAGGGGAAAGCAAAATGAATACAAATGCAGCATGGGGGTAATATATAAAATTTAATTTTAACCCCATGGGAGCAAAATTTAATTTAATACCATGGGACTTTTCATTTCTCTCTTCTGATTGGTCCGCGTTCATGCTTTAGTATATGTATTGGTACTGCGTTCGTTGCAGAAACCTGTTGATCGCTCATTCCGTTCGAAATTTAAAAAATGTTTGAGAAGCTGTTGTCTTCGATAAGTCACGTGATCAATTTGTCGATCGGATATATACGCCCATAAATATTAATTAATGTTTAATTATTTCATAATTATTTATTTGTGTTTTATTTAAACTTTCAATTTACGCAAAGGTAATGTCTATACATAGTAGGTTGATAGCTCCTAGCTTTTTCTCATAGGTAATGATGAAAAATAGTGTGTGTCATTCGGGGCCAAAATATTTTGTTCTCGAGCGGCGTATATTGAATTCCTCGCTACGCTCAGGATTCTACTTTAGAACCCCTCGCTGCGCTCAGGATTCTACTGTAGAATCCTTCACTTCACTCTGAATTCAAAAAAAACGGTCAAGTGCGAGTCGGGCCTCGCTCTTTTAGGGTTCCGTTAAAAAAATTAAATAAAAATATTTCCATGTACCCACGGAAATTTTTAATTTAATTTAATTTTTATTATTTGTTAGCGGCAATAGAAATACATAATATGTGAAAATTTCATTTGTCTATCTATTATGGTTTACGAGATACAGCCCTCTGACAGACGGACGGACGGACGGACGGACGGACGGACGGACGGACGGACGGACGGACGGACAGCGTAGGCTTAGTAATAGGGTCCCGTTGGTACCCTTTGGGTACGGAACCCTAAAAACGCCCTCGGGGAACAAAAAATTTCTTTGGCCCCATATAACACAAATAACTATTAAAAATCACTCCGTTAACCACAGTATCCTGAAGTAAGTTAAGGAAAACCTGTAACGCAGTAAAACATTTTCTAGTAGAAACTCCAACCAGAATTACTTAAGGACGTTTTTCATCAGAATGATTATGAAAATAATCCTGAAAATGTATTTGTAGTAAAGAAAACATTACTTTAGGCTTTCAGCGGAGATTATATAGACCAAAGAATATTCATGAGCCTAAGCGATTCTCTAGATCTCGAGGTCCCAGGCCGAAAAGACAAAAGAAATTAATCTAATAATACAAAGACTTCAGTCTTCAATAAGCTCTGGGAGATATAAATTATTATCCCTTTTATTTAGCTTCTCATCTAGATTCTTATTACCGACATCCAAGTCAAAGATCAAGTCGATAGGATGGCAATTTTAGCCCGACAAGTCGGCGAAGTATGTTTTACCAAGTTTATTCAAATTCAAATTCAAAATTATTTATTTCACGTAGGCCAACCTGTGGCTCTTATGACACGGCATGACTCTACCACCGGTTCGGAAAGCGGATTCTGCTGAGAAATGCCGGCAAGAAACTCAGCAGTTGCTCTTTTCAAAATAATCTTTTTACAACATTATTATGTAGCTATTACATTGTAATAAGTTTTTTATACTATCTTGTGGGCAGCTGGATGCCAAGCCGATTTAAACCATGCAACTTTGTTAGAATATAATATATTAATATAATATTTCCACAATGATGGGAAGTTCAAAAAAAAATACGTACTACAATTCAATACATGTTAAGACGGGCAGACAGAAAGTAGCCCCATTCCCGTCGGCGGAACCTGTTCACGAGCATGACGCATGATCCAACCGTTGCTTCGCTCGACCATTAGTTTAGTTTTTCTTGCTACTCCAATATATTCAATCATCCAGCTCTGTCAGCATACTTGGAAGGGGAATGGCGGTTTATATTAAACCCCAATCGACTTCTGCACATCACCCGAGCGCAAAATTCCTTGACGGCACTCCATTGTAGATAGGGTGGTAACTAGCCTTCGACTAGACCAAACACATTTCAGAAATTATGAATTCCAAAATTTCCCACGCAGGGAATCGAACCCGAGACGAGCTCTGCCAACCTAAGGTCAAGAAAAAAAATTAAGTGACACTCGGGGACTGCCGCGGTAAATCTATTGCATAGCATTTTTTATCAACTTATGCAATTATAATATTTATGCAATATTTTTTTTGCATAATAAAAATTATGCAAAAAAATAATTAAAAAACAAACCAACAAGAAAAGCGCACTGTCACTACTTCGCGAGTGAGATTCGAACCTGCGACATCATACACCATACGGTAAAGAAAGCGGCCGCTCGCCCACTGCGCCAAACAGAGCTACTTGCGAACCTCTAAAATGTTGAACGCTTACTGAACGACGGTGTTAGGTTTATTTTCGTTACGGAATTTCTTGATTCGGTCGCCGCGCTCAAACTGTTTGTCCTAGTTCAAAGCCCGCGATAAAAGCTATGCAATAGCTTAAAAGTCGTCAAGTACCTAGTTGAATCTGTTAGCAAATGTTCAGTACCTAACCTAGTTTAATTTCATTAACCCGGTTGAGAGCTGACCTTTGGCTTGACATTTAAGAGCTTAACGTGACAGCATGTTCGATTTGGTGATTTGACGTAATGGTCCAAGATCCCAGTGCCGCCAGACCTAAGTTATTTTCTCAGCAATTATTTGTGTACGATAGAGTACTATTCGAATGTCCTTTCAGTATATGCGTACTAGCTAGATTGTGCCGACGGCCAATTTCCAGATACCAGGTGCTAAAGGTAGGTAAAAACTAGAATAACTTATCTTAAATTCTCAGGGCTGATTTTCATATATGTTTTAAAGAATATTGTAAAAATTAATAAATTAATACTGCCAGACGCTTACCGCCGGCGGTTACTTTAGCCAGACGCTTTGAAGCTCCCAAAAATATATATAATTTAAGTTAACTTATATTCTCAGTTCTGATTTTTATACATGATACTCAGGGAACTATTGCGATATTATCTGTAAGCTGCCAGACCTATTGGAAGGGTCAAACATCCCCCCAGACACACATTATGCGTCCCCATATGTATGAGCGCTAGAACATGATTCACTTGTTTAAGTGTGTGAGAGATAATATCATCATACTATAATATTATAAATGCGAAAGTGTGTTTGTTGGTTTGTCCTTCAATCACTCTGCAACAGAGCTATGGATCGACGTGATTTTTTGCCTGGGTATAGCTTAGGATCTAGAGAGAGAGAACTATTGCAATATCCTCTGCAAGCTATACCCAGGCAAAAAATCACGTCGATCCATAGCTCTGTTGCAGAGTGATTGAAGGACAAACCAACAAACACACTTTCGCATTTATAATATTATAGTATGATGATATTATCTCTCACACACTTAAACAAGTGAATCATGCGCTCATACATATGGGGACGCATAATGTGTGTCTGGGGGGATGTTTGACCCTTCCAATAGGTCTGGCAGCTTACAGATAATATCGCAATAGTTCCCTGAGTATCATGTATAAAAATCAGAACTGAGAATATAAGTTAACTTAAATTATATATATTTTTGGGAGCTTCAAAGCGTCTGGCTAAAGTAACCGCCGGCGGTAAGCGTCTGGCAGTATTAATTTATTAATTTTTACAATATTCTTTAAAACATATATGAAAATCAGCCCTGAGAATTTAAGATAAGTTATTCTAGTTTTTACCTACCTTTAGCACCTGGTATCTGGAAATTGGCCGTCGGCACAATCTAGCTAGTACGCATATACTGAAAGGACATTCGAACAGTACTCTATCGTACACAAACAATTACTGAGAAAATAACTTAGGTCTGGCGGCACTGGGATCTTGCTCTATAAATCCATTTGTCAGTGCATTGCATTCCACTTACAAGTGTGTACAATACTTCTAATAAATGATTAACTGCCGCACTCAGAGTCGCTAATCGTTACTTAACGACGAGATCTTGGATTTAAAAAGTTTCACTCTCAGAAATTGACGCTTCAAATCAAATCAAAATCAGTAAGTAACAGATTTAATGATTATTAATTAATGACTCGTTAAATATAATTTAATACATGCGGCTGAGTGCGGCAGTTAATCACAAGTCAATGATTTATTAATTAAAATTTAATGAATGTCTCTGAGTGCGGCAGTTAGAGATATAACCCTAATGGTGGATTATATGAGTCTGCCCGCGAAATTCAAATTTAATTTGTTTTTCCCATTTTGTAAACTAATACGACAAAGTAGGCTTATGGCATTCTAATTGCGCCAGTAGAATTATCATCTTCACAGGCTTACATAATAATCTTTACTTGGGTTTAAGAAATTAATCAAAATACCGAGTTGGACGTGAGTTACTCACAAATTAGTATTTTGATTGATTTCTTAAACTGGTCGCTTTCAAGTAAAGATTTTTATGTAAACCTGTGAAGATGATAATTCTACTGGCGCAATTAGAATGCCATTAGCCTAGTTTGTCGTATTAGTTCACAAATTGCGAAAAACCAAATTAAATTTGAATTTCGCGGGCAGACCCGTATAATCATCCTAAAGTGCTCAGAAATGCGCCTCATACAAAAGCAGTTTAATTTTTATTTTAGGGAAAGGGCAGACTGGTCACTTTTGGCGGCAGCGATTCCGCGTCCGAACGCTAACATGGGCACACAACAAATGCCAGTCGCAGCGATCGAGTTGCGTTTTTCAGCATCGGCGTTTTGCGATTTTTATACGCTGACCTTCGCTACTTTCAGCATCGTATCGTACGCGTTTGAGTCGCGAAACGCCGATCGCCTGTTAAAAGTCCAATTTTCTACTTTGCCCACTTGCACCATAGCTTCTTTATTGACCGATATACATCCAGTGCTGGACATCTAGGTCTCTTGCATGGATTTCCACATGCCTCGGTCCTGCACCGCCTGTGTCCAGCGGCTCCCTACGACTCGTCTGATATCGTCGATCCACCTAGTGGAGCGGGGGGGGGGGGGGGTTACCTTAGCTAAGTTAGGTGACGCTTTCTGTCAATGTCGTTTTAACGAACCTTTAGGGAACTAGGTGTTCCTAAAAGTTTCGTTAAAATTCGTTCGGAAAAGGAAATTACATAGGGTAAGGTAAGGGATTGTATTTAGGGGATACCTACGTAAAGAGACCCCTACTTGGGTGATGATTAAGGTAGGTATAGTAAATGAAAACGAGGATCACCTCACTTCACGGGGTCTAAGACTGAGATCTATAGATGGCACTCTCACTCAGCTCAGACTCAAGTCTGAGTTAAAACGAGACAGATTTATGAGAGGACATATTTGTATCTCGCTTTAACTCTATTTTGAGTCTTGAGCAGAGCCAGAGTGCGATCTATAGATCTGAGAGTCAGAGATCAGTCTGAGAGCTTTGGGACCGCCTGCAAGCTCCTCAATTTCAAAATTTAATGAACATACCCTACATATTGTTTGAACGCTCTGCACAAAGCTCTGCACCCACGCTGGGTTCACGCCTCGATGCACCCAAGTGGACGCAGTCACGTGTGAACCCACGCCGCTCGCTGCATACTACTATAATAATTTAATATGCAAACTGTATGCATGTACCATAAACAAGTATTACTTCATACCAGAGCTACCGTAAGACTATGTTGTATAATGTATTAGAACGAAAGAATTAATTTGGCTTTCTCTTCAAATTGATTTATCTGTAAATGAATAAAGTAATTGAATAAACTCTGGAGCGTTGGAGCAGTTTTAATTAACTATAAACACGAAAGTAATTATAAGTTATTAACAGACTATTATCTTATGCGGTGCCGATGCGTTATAATATTGTAGACCGTAGATCTCATCTTTATACAATTTATTTTTTAGCCCCCGACAAAAAAAGAGGTGTAAGTTTGACGTTTGTATTTGTGTATCTATGTATCCCGTCTGTTCTCTCGTAGCTCTCCAACGAATGGACCGATCTTGATGCGGTTTTTTCTATTTGAAAGCTGATGTGATCGAGATGGATCTTAGCTATAGTTTATGAAGATAATATGTTCAGACGTTTACTCATCAGCTCATTTCTTACTTGATTTTTGAAGTCTTTGACTTTCACACGGGCGATTTATTTAAAATTTGGTGTTACGTCGGATTATTCCTAAGACATGGTAACCTTTAGTTGATGCTGCAGCATCAATTAGTCTGCTGTATCCCAAGTCCTTAGCAACTTACAGCAGATACAGTTTGTTTGGGCTCATTATTATGGTCTCAATGAGTAGGTATTAGATAGATGATGATCGAGGAGGAGGATCTGATAATGGAGCAAAATATTGTGTAACAGGATGTCTCAGGCCTATATCGTACATAGATTTTATATCGGCCTAATTTTTAATTTTTACAGATTAATTTTTAATTTTTAATTTACATTTGTTAGAACTATCAATTTAGTTAAAAGTTTAAAGATTTACTTCGATCACGAGTACTAACACCATTTCCAGTTCTCCTTTATTGTACAAAAAGCCTTTTATATCAAAGCATATTTCTCTATTATACCCGTAGGCATGCAGTCTTTTCTTTTCCTTTGTCGAAAAATTTTCCCTGTAATTTAGATTTTAACCCAGATTTTGTGAGTGTGTGAACGATCGACTTATACATAATAGAAAGGAACAGATATTTCATACACGAATCCATGCCGGAAATATAAACATAACGATATAAGTAAAAGTCGTCATAAAATACACTAGATGATCCGCCCCGGCTTCGCTCGAGTGGTGATTTTAAGGGGAAGCTGTACACTCGACCGAAGTTGCCGGCGCACGTGGGTAACCGGCTTGCTATTTCACCTAACATTGTGTGAGAAAGCGATTGTGTCAGTGTAGCGAGTGCATGCGCGCATACTTCCGTGCTACCGTCCCGCTCCCGCTCCGTGCCGGGTGAGAGGCGCGATAATTTACACCGAAATCAAGCGCGCGAAAAGGGTTGAACATCGTTTGGGAAAAGTGTTTTTGAGAAAAAACTACTTAATGTATGTTTACAAAGTAAAGTTATTTGAACTGATGAATAAATAAACTATGTCTAATGATAATTTTTTTTAGCATTTTCATACTCCTAATGTTATTTATTTGCGCCCAAAGTTGACATAAATTTAGTGTGAAAATGACGATCTTTCGAGGCTCGTAACTTTATAACGAATATTTTTTTCAATATTTTATATATCAATAAACCTAGATAATGACGACGCAAATCGACATAATACTTAGTTTTGAGCGTACAATATCAAATAATGTAGTAATCACTCATCTACGTTTGTATGAAGAAGGTACTGGCTTGAGCCCCCTTAAAATAAATCAGTAAATGGGTGGAATTTTCAACAATTTTTTCTTTAGGAATTTCAAAAAATGCTTAC
Organism: Oeneis ivallda; assembly: GCA_029955525.1. Classification (NCBI taxonomy): domain Eukaryota; kingdom Metazoa; phylum Arthropoda; class Insecta; order Lepidoptera; family Nymphalidae; genus Oeneis; species Oeneis ivallda. The sequence continues at coordinate 2,778,730 of JARPMR010000010.1, read as the reverse complement.
GTCATAAAAGGAACCTACTAACAAAATTTCAAGCTTCTAACTTCAGTGGATTAGGCTGTGCGTTGATTGATCAGTCAGCTTATCAGGGCAAGTCTTTTTATATGTATTGATGTAGTACAAATCTCTTATAAATTGTGTCCTACAAATCTATATATATAAAAGAAAGTGGTGTTAGTTACACTATTTATAACTCAAGAACGGATGAACCGATTTGGCTGAAAATTGGTGGAGAGGTAGCTTAAAACCAGGAGACGGACATAGGATACTTTTTATCCCGTTCAACCGCGTTTCCGTCATGTCACTATGAAACGTGGTATAGCAAAAACGCATCTGACATGGAATAACAAAACGCAAATGACAGTGGAATAACAAAACGTAAATGACAGCTAAACGTAATTTTGTCTTTGGTTAAGTATGGTAAAAAATTTGACTGAATGTGAAATGTGAAGTGTGTGTGAAATGAAAATGAACAAAGTGTTATAATGGTTATAATAAAGCATTACTGAAATTATAAATGCGAAAGTGTTTGTTGGTTTGTCCTTCAATCACGTCGCAACAGAACAGCGGATTGATGCGATTTTTTGCATGGGTATAGTAATGGATGTATTAGTGGTTCCTGAGACCGGGAGAGCTACTTTTTATCTCGGATAATGAAAGAGTTCCCGCGGGATTTTTAAAAACTAAATCCATGCGGACGAAGTCGCGGGCATCAGCTAGTCTTTTATAAATTGTGTTCTAAACGATGCGATGGTGAAAACTGCATTGATATTTACCTACTCAAAAGTTTTGAATAAATAGTAATAGCTTCTCGAATCGCAAAGCCGAAGTAGCAAATGGGCGGGGCATATGGCTTGAAGACTGGTGGACGGTGGGGTCCCAAGGTGCTGTAAAGGCGACCCTGCATCAGAAAACGCGGTGGACCCTCTACTTACTAAGTGGACGGACGATCCCAGCCGCTGAATGCAATCGACATAGAATCGTGTTTTGTAGCGATATTTTCAAGAGACCTTTGTCCAGCAGTGGACGTCTATCGCTTGAGATAATGATGGTAAAACGAAAACACAGACTAACGCTGACCCCGGCTAAGATTTCGTACTAAAAATCTGATTATCTCTTTAACAACACTAGAGGGTGCTCTTAAAAAGTTAATTTCCTTAATGAAGATCCCCGGTAGGTCTACGCTCTATTACGCTCTTTTTTTTCTTTTAAGCTATTGCATAGCTTTTATCGCGGGCTTTGAGCGCGGCGACCGAATCAAGAAATTCCGTAACGAAAATAAACCCAACACCGTTGTTTCGGTTCAGCAGACTTCGGCACGGTGTTTTTGTGCGTGCGACTAGAAAATGCTATGCAATAGCTTTACCGCGGCAGTCCCCGAGTGCCACACGTATTTTTTATTTTTGTGTTGCGGCCGTGGAGTCCTGCCATGCGACTTTCTTTTTATTTGAGGACAACAAAGCTTTTGACTGTTATCTCACCTGCTGGTAATTTACGTTGCTGCTTATTGTAGCGGGTTAACTTGGAAAGGGTAAATTAAACCTGTACCTATACCCCTAACTGGTTTCCATACGCTATTTCCTCTCAAATGAAAATCAAACCCCAGACACCTTGAAAAATTTTAATCACTTGTTCCATCCTTACTGACATTATAAACTCTGAATGGGTACCTACCTATTTATTTGTTACTTTGACCTTCAATCGCATAGCAACGGCCGGAGCATCGAATTGACGTGCTTTTTAACCGACTTCAAAAAAGGAGGAGGTTATCAATTCGTTGGAATCTTTTTTAGGGTTCCGTACCAAAATGGTAAAAATGGAACCCTTATGGTGAGACTTTCTCCGTCCGTCTGTCACAGTCGATTATTTCAGTAACTATTAAAGCTATCGACATGAAATTTGGCATAGATGTGTAAAATAGTGGCCCAACATCATTGGAATAAAGAAAAATCGAAAACTATTTTTACTTTTATTAAAAAAGGGGGAAAATCGGGGGTTTGAAATTTCAAAGTAAAACAACTATACCGAGTGGGATATCATATGAAAGGCCTTTACTTGTGCATTCTAAAACAGTTTTTCATTTATTTCTATATATAATAGTTTTTGAGTAATCAGCCAAAATGTCGAAAAAAATACCGTCCCCCCCCCCCCCCCCCTTATCTCCGAAGTTTACCAATCGAAAAATCTGAAATAATTATGGGCAATAGAGGCTTATGTATATTTTACAGGAAAAATAGAATCAACGCGAAAATTATTTTAGTTTAATTAAAAAAGGGGGAAATTCAGGGGTTTGAAATTTCAAAGTAAGTTAATTATACCGAGTGGGGTATCATATGAAAGGCCTTTCTTGTGCATTCACTTGTGCACTCTAAAACAGTTTTTTATTTATTTCTATATATAATAGTTTTTGAGTAATCGGCCAAAATGTCGAAAAAATACCGTTCCCCCCCCTTATCTTCGAAGTTTACCAATCGAAAAATCTGAAATAATTATAGTCAATAGAGGTTTATGTATATTTTACAGGAAAAATAAAACCAACGCTCTAACTAGCATAGTTTTTTTTTATATCAACAATAAACCTCTACGAGCAAAGTTAACGATAAATAAGCAAATTAATAAATAATATTATCGTTTTACTTTTGGAGTACGGAACCCTCGGTGCGCGAGTCCGACTCGCACTTGCCCGGCTTTTTTTTTAAGTATGTTCACCGATTACTCGAAGACGTCTGAACCGATTTGGAAAATTCTTTTTGTTTGAAACGGTATACTTACCAGGTAGTCCCTTAAAATTAAATCGAAATCGGTCAAGGGGTTTTAAAAAAATCAACAATAAATTATATTATAGTACGGCCACCGAGAGAATACGTTTTTGACACCTGTCAGTTTGCCATACAAAACAAAAATATCCGGTTGACATAACCTTGTAATAGCGCAGTTTAGATTTAGAAAAAATATATTGTTTACCAAGTTATTTGACACTCAGTTTGGCACAAAATTATAACATTAATTGATTATTGATATAATAATGTTGTTTTAATGCTCATCAATTGTTAAAACGGTAAACAACCAGCAATAATAATTTTATCGTAACTGCAACGCCATTACAAAGTTACGTCAGTAACTTTGTAATACTAAGTACTGTATATCTACGTAAGTGTCAGGAACGCATTCTCTGAACGGCCGTAGTTTATACTTTGTAGTGGCGCGGGTGTTTGAAGTCGGTTTTTTACTGTTTTTAAAAAAGTAGTTTTTATATTAAATTATTGCATGAGTATAGTTGAGGATTTGGAGGGTGACATGGACTGCCTTTTGTCCCAGAAAACAGAAGGCTTTAGAAACCTAACTCCTCGCGGACCACGTTATAACAGCTACTTAATTTTTATGTGAAAAGGCGTTCACTAATATCATTTTCATTTCTAGGTTTCCGTATAAACACGACGAGTCGAATAGTTTCGATACTCGGCCTCTTCGAGTTGTCTGTTGGGAATCTTCCGAGAGCTGACGGGCTGTCCGAGCTGGCAGCCGCCAGGTTGGCAGTGCATCACGTCAACCAGCAGACCCTACTGCCGGGGTACCAGCTGCATCTCATCACGAATGACACCAAGGTAGATTCAGACTGAGTTTCCACGGCGCGGTTCGCAGACCGCGCCCGCAGCGGTTGCGGGTCCGCGGCCTCCACATAATGCAGATTTGTATGGAAAATGAAGTAGCAATTTCCACGGCGCGGTTTGCGCCCGCGGCGGGAGCGGTAACAGCGGTACCGCAACCGCTGCGGGCGCGGTTCGCAGACCGCGCCCGCAGCGGTTGCGGGTCCGCGGCCTCCACATAATGCAGATTTGTATGGAAAATGAAGTAGCAATTTCCACGGCGCGGTTTGCGCCCGCGGCTGGCGCGGTAACAGCGGTACCGCGCCCGCATTTTTACTGGTTTTTTAGCATTTAAAACATCTATAATACAAAATACCGCGAATCGCTATCAATCACTATATCAATACACTTCCGTCTTTGATCAGCTGCAGCGCCATCTAGTGTAGCTCTAGCCAAAACTTCAAGTGACAACTATCGTAGAAAGAGAATAGATACAACGAAGTGTAACTTGGCTAGAGGGGTTGTTCTATTATATTCGGGTAAAAAAGAACTCTCGCAATGTTGTCCCCAGCTCTGGTATCGTTAGCAACCCATCAACGGCTCACTACTGAGCGCAGGTCTCCTCTCAGAGAAGGGTTATAGGCCATAGTCCACCACGCTGGCCCAATGCGAATTGGCGGACTTCACACGTCTTCGAGAACATAAGAAGAACTCAGATGTGCAGGTTTCCTCACGATGTTTTCCTTCACCGTTGAAGCAAGTGATATTTAATTGCTTAAACGCACTTGACTCCGAAAAGTGAGAGGTGCCCGGGATCGAACCTGCTACCCCCCGAATAGGAGACCTTCACAGTCCTTAACCACTAGGCTATCACTGCGCTATATAGCTAACTGCCTCGTTGGTCTAGTGGTGAGCACGTTCGACTACGGATGACGAGGTCCCGGGTTAGATTCCCGGGTCGGGCCAAAAAAAAAGTATTGGGTTTTTCTGTCAAGAAATTCTCATTACTAGCCCGGAGTTAGGAAAGTTGGCGGTGAATCACCCCCGTGCCTCGGAGAGCACGTAAAGCCGTCGGTCCTGCGCCTGATCTCTCTCCGGTCGTGTTGGATTTTCCGTCCCATCGGACTATGAGAGTGAGGGAATAGAGACATCACCTGTGTCTGCGCACACACTTATGCACTATAATATCTCCCGCGCAGATGGCTAATCTCTGAGCAGGTTGGCCACCGTGATCGGATTCGGTCGGGAGGACATTATTATTTTATATAGCTACTAGCTGATGCCCGCGACTTCGTCCGCATGGATTTAGTTTTTAAAACTCCCGCGGGAACTCTTTCACTATCCGAGATAAAAAGTAGCTCTCCCGGTCTGAGGAACCACTACTACATCCATTACTATACCCATGCAAAAAATCGCATCAATCCGCTGTTCTGTTTTTTTTTTTAAAGTATCCTATGTCCGTCTCCTGGTTCTAAGCTACCTCTCCACCAATTTTCAGCCAAATCGGTTCATCCGTTCTTGAGTTATAAATAGTGTAACTAACACCAATTTCTTTTATATATAAGAAGAAGAAGATATATATCTTATATATAGCTCTGGTATATAGTTTATATCTATGGTCCCCAGTGCGACCCCGGAGTAGGGGTGGACCGGTTCTTCCACGCTCTGTACACGGAGCGCTCGTCGAGACTAGTGATGCTGCTCGGCACCGCCTGCTCCGAGGTCACTGAGAGCATCGCCAAGATCGTGCCATACTGGAACATTGTACAGGTAGGTGTGAACCCTGATTTTTTTTTTATTCGATGACAAGCTAGTCCTTGACTGCGATCTCACCTGATGGTAAGTGACGATGCAGTCTAAGATGGTAGCGGGCTAACTTGGAAGGGGTATGGCGGTGAACATTCAACCTATACCCCTAATTGGTTTCTACACGTCATCGTGCCGGAACGCTAAATCGCTTGGCGGCACGTCTTTGACGGTAGGGTGGTATCTAGCCGCGGCCAAAGCCTCCCACTAGACCAGACCAGAGACAATTCAGAAATTATAAATTCCCAAATTGACCCCGCCGGGAATCGAACCCGAGACCTCCCAGTTATAAGGTAACAGTGCTCACCACTGAGCCAGGGAGGTCGTCAAATTCAAAGGTGATTCATTTCGTTTAGGTTTTTGAGGCGCGTTGAGCACTTTTTTGAGTGAACCAAAACATGGATTTCGTGTCATTGTCACCTTCACAATCGTCACTTGGAGATTTCAGTAAGCGTTCAACATTTTAGAAGTTCCCAAGCAACTTTTTACAGCGCAGCGGGCAAGCAGCCGCCTTCCTTACCGTTTAACGTATGATGTCGCGGGTTCGAATCTCACTCACGAAATCGTGACAGTGCGTTTTTCTTATTTGTTTTTAATTATTAGCAAATCTAGTTTCACTTCTATCGGCAGTCCCTATTGGCAGACTGCCAATATTTATATCGTGACTTTTTTCATAATAGTTTGTGAAAGTTTGAACATAGTAGATGTGACGTATCACTCTGATTGGTGTTCAATCCAATATGGTGGATTAACTGTATTTCATAGTTTTATTTTATCAAAATAAATATCAATCTCGCTCAAAATAGAAAAATAAACACCTTTTTATTATCCATAAATGCTATTTTATAATTTCATTGATACTTTTTGTAATGTCTATGTAGGTAATTTATTCTATGGATAGATGCGTTTATTTTATTTACGTTCGGAAACACTCAAAAAAAGAAAGTTTTGTTCAGTGTTTGGTCGAAGTAAAATTGACTGGACGGTTGCAGGGAACTTTGAAAACTATAAAGTAAAAAGATGTTCCGAATGTACAAGTTTTCCTCGGGAAATGCTTTCGTAAATGTGTAGTAAATATTTATAAGCTCTATTTAGGAATGAAGTTCGTTCAAATTGCTGCTACTGTGGGGCTCTTTTGTGCGGTCTGAAATTGTTAGTGACCTTTCGCTCCGTATAGCGTTTCCGGTGAAAAAGCGCTCTTTCATACAGTCATTCATTCTTGCGATAGAAATGAAAATAAGAAAATTTTTCTATCCGATGTTACTCAGTAGAATGCCCTTCTTATACCTAGCAGTTTATATTGGCAAGATGTTTTTAAGCTACCTATTGCATAGCTTTTATCGCGGGCTTTGAACTAGGACAAACAGTTTGAGCGCGGCGAACGAATCAAGAAATTCCGTAACGAAAATAAACCTAACACCGTCGTTCAGTAACCGTTCAACATTTTAGAGGTTCGCAAGTAGCTCTGTTTGGCGCAGTGGGCGAGCGGCCGCTTTCTTTACCGTATGGTGTATGATGTCGCAGGTTCGAATCTCACTCGCGAGGCAGTGACAGTGCGCTTTTCTTGTTTGTTTGTTTTTTAATTATTTTTATTATGCAAAAAAAATATTGCATAAATATTATAATTGCATAAGTTGATAAAAAATGCTAATGCTATGCAATAGCTTTACCGCGGCAGTCCCTGAGTGCCACTTAATTTTTCTTTGGTTTCGCGGTATTGTAGCTATACAATTTTTTATCATTTGACGTTTTTTATTAGGTATTTGGTTTGATTCCCGGTAGGAGCAATAATTTGAGAGAATATAGAGTTTTAATTGTCACTGCGTCGGGGGGGAAGCGAACCCACATCTCTCGAGAGACGCACCATGACTGTGTTTTGGCTTTACACTACTACAGCCACGTTTACCCGACAGCGCTGCGCCACTACAAAATATAATAAAAAATTACTGTATAATAAGGTCTAACCCTAGTTATATTAGTGGTTTTTATACTCTTAAGTACATTCTGATTACTGGAATAGAAAATGATTACAGTGTAATTGTGCCCAAATAAAAGCCCTCTTGCCCAACTGTCAAAGGTGTGGACTGGAAACTGAAAGGTCCACGGAACTAAAAGAATAATTGCTTCCATACTTGGTTCACGTGTAAAACTAATTGTTTGATACTCGTTAAAAGTTAGGCAAGGTTTCGCGACGTATCCGTATTCGATAACAAGAGCTAACAAAGCTTTTTCTCAAATACAAGAAGAAAAATTCAACGAAAGTTATCCTGCAGCGATATTCAGTAAAATACAAACTCACTTCGAAAGCAAACTCTAACTCACTTCACCAATCAAGGCATATGTAAAGAAGACTAGAACGCTTTTTCTCTGTTCGAAAGCACTTTGTAAAAGTTTATTTGAATAAAAAATTATTCTTTTTATTATTTATTTTTATTAAAGTGTTAACCTACACTTAAGGATACATATCACTAATTTCGATGCTGATGTGTAATTCGTTCGTGGCTGTGGTGTAAAGCCAACACACTCGGGCGCGATACCCAATAAAATATTCTCTTTAATTATATTCTGTTCTATTCAATTCTATTCTATTCTATCATCTTACTCTGTATTTTTAGTACTGTACAGTGTACAGTCCTACATCTGGCCCGGCGGTCAAAAGTGGAACTAATGAATTTGTGAATGAAATAAAATGTAGGATCACTCCTATTCTGGACGTGAGAGAAACACCAACTTCACATTCTCATACTTTATTTAATTGCAATATTGCCCATCTGGCTTAAGTACTTTCACCGCGCCTAGCGTCCACTCAACTCACAGAAAGACTGCCCGTCTCGACGAGGTACACTGGTATTTATAATACGTTGACAGGTCACGTGGTTAAGGTATATTGACACTGTATATTGACTATCATGACAGTAGTATAATGACATACTCATATTAGCAACTATTTATCGAATGTTGACGGAAATGGACGACTAAAATGCAGTATTGTTTTTATAAAATACACTTAAAATCACATTTTACCCCCACAAATACAACGTAACCTTACATTCGACCATCCTGACATCGTGTATGCCCCCATACACGAATCAAGTGATAACCTTACATTAGGCCTTAGGTGGATGTGTAAAACGAAATGTACAAAACCCCATCAAATGAGTTAATTTAAAAACTTAATCTTTCTAAAGTACGGATTTTGATTTCAACTCTAGTTTACAACCGAACTATATTGTTGCGTTAGTACGGTTTATCAAAATCTATTTTACTTTAATGAAACAAAATAATAATCTCAAAAAAAAAATTTTTTTGTGTGTGTTGAATGTACGCTTGCTTTTTCGTTTGACTCTACCACTGGTTCGGAATGCCTTTCCTACCGAGAAGAACCAGCAAGAAACTCGGCGGTTGCTCTTTTCAAAACATCAATACAAGTTTACATGACAATAAAATATAAATACTATGCTATGCATGCAGTGCTTCCACAATGAGGGGAAGTTCTAAAGATGAATATCTACTAACAATGCAATAAATCTTAAGATGAGCAGACATAAACCTAATTCAGCTAATCAATTCTCAGATCAATTCTCATAGACTTTTCTATGCTACAACTAAATCAATCAATTTACTAGTTACAATTCCTAGTTACACTAAAATAACGTCTCTTAATTACAACTTAATCGATCAATTCTTATTTATAGTCCCTAATAGTCATTAACTACACTGCTTGAACCCTAAAGTAAAGTCCCTAATACTGATGAATAAGTAAATAAAGCTATATCATCTACGCCATGGCAGCACGCTCACTCCAATGGTCGCAAACTAATAGCTTCATAAACTCTTTATCTGTATCATTTACGCCATGGTAGCACGCTCACTCCAATGGTCGCAAACTAACAGCCTCATCAACTCTATAGCTATGTCATCTACGCCATGGCAGCACGCTCACTCCAATGGTCGCAAACTAATAGCCTCCTAAACTCTTTATCTGTATCATCTACGCCATGGCAGCACGCTCACTCCAATGGTCGCAAACTAACAGCCTCATCAACTCTATAGCTATATCATCTACGCCATGGCAGCACGCTCACTCCAATGGTCGCAAACTAATAGCCTCATAAACTCTTTATCTGTATCATCTACGCCATGGCAGCACGCTCACTCCAATGGTCGCAAACTAACAGCCTCATCAACTCTATAGCTATATCGTCTACGCCATGGCAGCACGCTCACTCCAATGGTCGCAAACTAATAGCCTCATAAACTCTTTATCTGTATCATCTACGCCATGGCAGCACGCTCACTCCAATGGTCGCAAACTAACAGCCTCATCAACTCTATAGCTATATCGTCTACGCCATGGCAGCACGCTCACTCCAATGGTCGCAAACTAATAGCCTCATAAACTCTTTATCTGTATCATCTACGCCATGGCAGCACGCTCACTCCAATGGTCGCAAACTAACAGCCTCATCAACTCTATAGCTATATCGTCTACGCCATGGCAGCACGCTCACTCCAATGGTCGCAAACTAATAGCCTCATAAACTACACTCCTTGAACCAATCCATTCTCAAGTCTTAACTACAACTAAACCAATCAATTCTTAGTTGTAGTCCCTAATACTAAAAATAACTTCTCTCAACTACAACTAAACCGATCAATTCTTAGTTGTAGTCCCTAATTATGCTTTATATAAGCCTGTTTGTTTATGTTGTTGTGCCTGTGCTTTATGTTGCCTTGAAACAATCAATTCTCAAGGACTTCCACGTGACAATTCTTCGGTCAATTTGCGAACCAATCAATTCTCGCTCCTGACCTGCAAAGATAAAATCACACTGTAGCTTGGATAGTTCGATCAAATTATTCTTATCTTAAATTATAGAGTTAGGTACATCTTTAATATCAATTCCGTTATAAATAAATACTTAAATTGTTGTTTATTGATACAGTCTTTAAAAGATCCATGGGAGACAAAAAGGGTATCTTTTCAGCTAATTAATTTTGACAATTTACTATCATTACTCTCAGTAAAAATATCAGTATAAAAAATGTGATTGTGCGAGTCTTGAAGTGAGATGTCAATATGGATTTCGATAAAAGTTACGTCAAAGTGAGTTTTCATTTTTCATGAACCAAAGCAAAAAGTGACATTGGCAATCCGCTAATTAGCTGTTCACTATTTAATTAATTAACTATCTATTTAAGGTAATATATTATAGGGATTTTTTTTGTACTTGAATGCTGAAATAGTCCGTATGCTAGGACAGCTAGCTTAGAAAAGGAACAGAGAGTTTTACTTGCAAGTAGTGATACTTTATTCTCTGTCAGTATTATCTACTTGGTTGCTATGAAACCAGCAAAACTCATGTTTTAACTATGAGGCTAAAACAATACCCCCTTTTTTTTTAAAGTCTCATAACAGGATTTCTAGATGGTTTTCTTGTTAATTTATCTTCTGCTTAAAATGATAAACATTTTTTTTTCTTTTATCCTCGATTGCATAAAAGAAATAAATATACATGCCCACCTTAAACAGTGTTTTTGTTCTAACTGTCCAAAAACCAATAGGGCCACTTTGTCGTCCGCCTGTCTGTCCGTGTGTCTAGGCCCTTTCTCTCAGAGACGGCTTGAAGTATTAAGTTGAAGTTTATAGCAAATACTAGGGTCAATGGTCTCCTAATGCTGTGAAATTTTCAAGCTTCTACTTTAACTCAATGAAAAGTTACAGCCTACTCCCATAGAAAAGTCAGTCGGATTTTACAGACAGGGTCGATTCACCAAAAGTCGATAGTAACTTGTTTGAGTAAACACAAAATATTGGGAAAGCCTACATACGTGCTACCCTTTTCATAATAAAATACTGTTTTTCTCTAGTCCTTGCCTATTCCTTTCCTAACTTCGTTATGCATTGCAATTAAATCAGGAGCTTCGTTAGGTATATTATCGTTAATTATTCAATCCCCATTGGCGTATAGCCTACGTATATCTTTTACCGTAGTATTGAAAAATATTCATCATGTTTAAAAGTTTAGTTTAGATTACATACAAAAATAATAGTTTAAACTGCAATTCGATTTTGAACATTAATGGATGTTGATGATGGATATAACTTTGGGCGGATAAAAAAATTACAGAAAATATATAAATGAGTCTACGCAAAAGCCAAATTAAACCACACACATATCTCCAATTGTCAACATCATGGAGCATCTTCTAGTCAAATAAGCACAATAATTAACATATATAAAAATCCCAAATTATATTACAGATGAAAATAATATTAAAACCTTTAAGCAAAAACTAAAAGATTGGCTAATAAAAAATATCTTCTACAAGATAGACGAACTATAGCAGTAAATTTAAGACCTCAATTGCGCATCAGGCTATGTTCCAAAATGAATTAGACATTATCATAATGTTATGACGAACTATTTTGACATATGAATGACTTCCAATCTGTTAATGAATAATATTAATGTCTGTACATCTTTGAGATATGCGTGTTCGTTAAAGGTCACCAAAACCTATTCACAAAAGTATCCGAAGTGTATCCGAGAAGGTGCAGAAATCTAGACCGCCTAGTTACAAAACACCCCCCAAAGAGCAGCCACTACAAAAAAAGTTGTAATGCAATGTGTGTCAAAATCTATACTACCAGTTTTAAAAGATATTAGGTCACTAATACCATTTAAAACCCGTTTGTATACGTGGCTCCTGGATAAATGTTTTTATTCCGTAAACGATTATTTGAATTTATAAAAATGATTTGAGTTGGACATGCCTTATTTATAAGAATGCTTTAATGTTAAATTTCAAGGTAATTCGATTAATCTTATTGAAATTATTATTTATATCATAATTTAATTCATTGACATGTTATTAATTAATGACATTAGGTACAAATCATTTGCATGCCATTGGATGGCTGATTGTAGCTTGGCATCTGTTAATTATGAAACACCTATTATGTATACATGCAATCTGGCAAATAAAGGAATTATTATTATTAATTCGACTTTTAACTAATTTATAATAACCTACTTATGTAACTTTGCAACGCCCTAACGGGGCCTCATGTAATCTAACAATATATGTAATTAAGTGGATATACATGAATGCAAATAATAATAATAAATAAATAAATAAATTAGTCACGAAAGAAACTGTGATTGAATGCGTTACGTTAAATTAGCGATATTTAAATAGTAAGTAATAATTCAAGATGGCGTTCCCATGTTGTCAACAAGGTCAAATGTAAAATGATGATATCTTTATCATTTCTAAAAATCGTTATCAATTTTAAACACAAATCTGAAAGTTCGGCCATTCTGCAATTAAACATGTCCGTGTTTCCGACCTATCTCAGTAAAGCCATTATTCGTCACGATCAATCTTGCCCATGGTCAAGTCGCAGGCGTTTATGCCCCCATTCAGATCTCAGACGATTTGCCATGATCACAGTAATGGGCAATCTTGCCTTCAGTCAAGTTAATGACGGTCATCTACCAACAAAACTTATTTTCTGGATTCTAAATTATTTAATCCAACACTTTTGTGTAGACAGCTCGAGAAAATCGCGACGCGAATCTATTCAAACTAGAAAATATTATGATTATCGGGACGGAATAAATTAATTATTCTAGCCAGTTCATGAAATATCTACAAAGAATTCGCTAAAGTATAGGACACTGTTCAACTAATATTAATACCTATTTATATATTTTTTTGATATACGCAGTAATTTAGATTTAATTAATAGAGGGTAATATTAATTATAATTTAGAAAAATATTATGCCCCGTTTGGTTGAATGTTTGGTTCAGTAATATTTGAGAAAAACGTTTTTCAAAGTTTAATTTTACAAAAACGTTTCAAAAACTGTTCCAGTGGCGAACGTATTCTGCAGGCATCATTTCAAAACCGTTTATGTTCCGATAAATAAAGCTCCGATTCAATGCATTTTATCAACCACTTTTAAAGACTGCATTTTTAACAACAAAATTGAAAGAAAAAGGAAAGACTACATGACCTGATGTGAGATGAGCGACGACCGCGGTCCATTTTTCCTCGTCGCACTCCGTTACTCCGGCGCAGCGCCTCCGACCCAGCGTTAGGTATCCGGCTGATGACAGCCGGATATATGGGTATCTGCACGCCGCGCGCCGCCTCTCAGTTGATGTCCGCCGTGAGCTTTTCTCGTGTTGCCGAAGAATTTCCGTTTTTGTTGTAGCTCTCGTTCCAACCTTTTTCATCATTTCTTCCTTGAAAATATTGAGGACGTGGTATCTTCACTTCTGAGATGTAGGATCACTCCTATTCTGGACGTGAGAGAAACACCAACTTCACATTCTCATACTTTATTTAATTGCAATATTGCCCATCTGGCTTAAGTACTTTCACCGCGCCTAGCGTCCACTCAACTCACAGAAAGACTGCCCGTCTCGACGAGGTACACTGGTATTTATAATACGTTGACAGGTCACGTGGTTAAGGTATATTGACACTGTATATTGACTATCATGACAGTAGTATAATGACATACTCATATTAGCAACTATTTATCGAATGTTGACGGAAATGGACGACTAAAATGCAGTATTGTTTTTATAAAATACACTTAAAATCACATTTTACCCCCACAAATACAACGTAACCTTACAAAAATTTATTATTTATTGACAGCACAAATACCTCGATAGTAGCGACCGCTGTCACCGGGCCAGATAACTTTGTGGGACAGTATCTCTTATGTGACATAATTGACAAGTGAGTTCGCTTTCGAAGTGAGTTTTATTTGAATAATAGGTACCGGGGCTGTTGGTGCATTGAAAGAAATAAAAATCTAACATAATTGAAATGTCTGCGTCAAATAAAATAATAAATATTTTGTGATTGCTAACGAATAAAATGGGCGCATCTATCAAATCAAAACGTTTGAGGCTTCATTAGATATTCAATTTAGGAAGCAAAACGTAATTTTGTTTCCTTTTTACCTTGTAAGGAAATTACTTCCGTTTTTACACTAAAATTTCAATTTTTTACGAATTAATATAAATAATCATTTAAAGTTAAAATAAAATAATGCGGATGTGCTATTTATCGTAGTAAGTAAAGTTAACAACATAGCTCAGAATAACCAAAATAAAACCACAGAGGCTGTAGACAATGGTGCTCACTATATTTGATTAACCTACTTCCAAAAATCAGCCAAGTGCGAGTCGGGCCTCGCTCTTTTAGGGTTCCGTTAAAAAAAATTAAATTAAAAGATTTCCATCTACCCACCTACCCATTTTAATTTAATTTTTTTAATTTAATTTAATTTTTATTATTTGTTGTTATAGCGGCAATAGAAATACATATTATGTGAAAATTTCATCTGTCTATCTATTACGGTTTACGAGATACAGCCCGCTGACAGACGGACGGACGGACGGACGGACGGACAGCGTAGGCTTAGTAATAGGGTCCCGTTGCGCGTTGGTACCCTTTGGGTACGGAACCCTAAAAAGGAGGAGGTTCTCAGCTGCAGGGCTACTGCTTACCTAAACTGCGGGGATTTAGGAATTGTGGATTCTTAATAAGTAGTGTAGGTAACGGTATAGACTACGAAGATTAATAGCGTAGCGTTAGAGGGAGGAAAGAAAGGGAGCAGGGACAAGCAAGATGCACTAAAAAGCTTATTCCACGCGGACGAAGTCGCGCCATCATCTAGTAATTAATATTATAGATCAATTTTAATTGATAATTAATAAAAATTCTTTTCAATAAACCGACTTCAAATGCCACTAAAAAGTATAAAAAAAATTTAGTTTACAGTATATGTTTATTGAAGTCGATGTCTTAAATAGAAACGATGAAACCGATGTGAGAACCTCGCGCGATTTCAAGAAACGTGGCTCTCATAACGTGTCATCAGAAGGCGAGCGTCGCGCATCAGTTTCATCGTTTCTATTTAGGCCCGCCAGACTTCAGCAAACGTGTACAAACTAAAATTATTTTTATACTTTATAGTGGCATTTGAAGTCGGTTTTTGAAAAGAGTTTTTTATTAATTATCAATTAAAATTGATCTATAATATTAATTACTAGATGATGCCGCGACTTCGTCCGCGTGGAATAAAGTTTTTAATTCCCGCGGGAACTTTTTAATTTTCCGGAATAAAATGTAGCCTACGTGCATTGATATAGTAAAATCGATGCTGCCATGAAACGTCTGTTTCCCACTGATTAGTTTAAAATCAGTTTTGTCGTCATCAGGTATCCTTCGGGTCCACGTCGCCAGCGCTCAGCGACCGCTCGGAGTTCCCGCTCTTCTGCAGGACTGTCGCCCCCGACTCCTCGCACAACCCAGCTCGGATCGCTTTCATAAGGTAGGTTTTATTACAGAGTTCTGATAGCCGTCTTCCAGCTCCATCATCAGATCAGCTCCACGTTACAATAATATTGCATTGTGATCCGATTTACATATTATTATACTTACATGGATTTCAACTCAATCGGAAACCGGGAAGTGGCTCTAATTCATCTTGCAAGATTGATTTAAACATATATATGCATACATTGCAAGTTAAATAAAAGCTTGTATTAAAACGCCTTATTTTCGTGGCATTTACCTATCTAATATTATAAACTAGTTTTTTCCCGCGACTTATTCCGCGTGGAGATAATTTTTTTTAAATCCCTCGGGAACCCTTTGTTTTTCCGGGATAAAAAGTAGCGTATCCCGCTACTTTTCTTTGCCTTTTATCTTTTCTGACCTTTAAATGTCTCTTCTTAAACCCCTCAACTATACCCATGCAAGAATAACGTCTATCCGTTGCTACTTGCTACGTTGCTGCATGATTAAAAGAAAAACCAAAAAATTAAAAACCAACAGCAGTGAACGGACTTGCAAACTTTCACAATACATTAACTAACAAAAATTCAACTCTAACATCCTGAAAATAGTAGACTCGCGATGACAAATCGTTAAAATTTCACAATCTGCACCCCTCGTGCCGGGGGGTGGTGAAATATTGCCATCCGGTGCCACAGCGCAGTCTGAATGTACGAAACATGAGCCAAGGCAACCTTTTATGTTTGTTAATAGATAATGCTCGCGACTTCGTCCGCGTGGATTTAGTTTTTAGGGTTCCGTACCTCAAAAGGTAAAAAAGGAACCCTTATAGGATCACTCTCTTGTCCGTCTGTCCGTCTGTCTGTCCGTGTGTCACTACCGATTTTCTCAATAACGGGTAGACCTAGCAAGTTGAAATTTATGCCAGATACTAAGGTCTATAGTCCCTATTAGGTGTATAAAAATCAAGGTCCTGAGTCAACACGATAACAAGATATGGGCTTTAGTACACACTTGTAAGTACCAAAATTTACCTTAATTTTCAACTTTTTTATTTTTCGGAATTTTCCCTTTACTTGTGCTGTAAGACCTTGCTTTTAACCAAAATTGACAATTCTAGGTCAACCGGAAGTACCCTATAGGTTTCGGGTCGAAAATCTATATGGTAGTTCCCGTTGACCTAGAATCACGAAATTTGGCAAAAAGCAAGGTCTTACAGCACAAATAAAGGAAAAATTCCAAAAAATAAAAAAAGGTTGAAAATTTTATATATTAATAATAATAATATAATGGCGGTATAATGGGTAGGTACGGAACCCTCGGCGCACGAGTTCGACTCGCACTCGACCAGTTTTTTAAATCTCGCGGGAACCCTTTGATTTTGCGGGATAAAAATAAGCGTATGTCACTCTTTAGGTCCTCAACTACGCTTACTTCAATTAAACTTACTTCTTTACTTCTTACTAATATTATAAAAGCGAATGTGTGTTTGTTCACCCGCAGCACAGCTACGGATCTACCGGCGTGATTTTTTGCATGGCTACTTTTTATCCCGGAATATCAAAAAGTTTCCGTGGGGTTTTTAAAACTAAATCCACGCGGATTAATTAGTTGGCTATAATTTTAATTTTTTTTTAATGTTTTTTACAAGAATATTACCCATGCTGAACATCAATAATATCTCCTAAGCTCTCTTAATCTAATCTCGTAAAATAAAAAATCGGCCAAGTGCGAGTCGGGCCTCGCTCTTGTAGGGTTCCGTTAAAAAAATTAAATAAAAATATTTCCATGTACCCATGGTAATATTTTAATTTAATTTTTTTAATTTAATTAAATTTTTATTATTTGTTGTTATAGCGGCAATAGAAATACATATTATGTGAAAATTTCATCTGTCTATGTATTACGGTTTACGAGATACAGCCCGCTGACAGACGGACGGACGGACGGACGGACGGACGGACAGCGTAGGCTCAGTAATAGGGTCCCGTTGGTACCCTTTGGGTACGGAACCCTAAAAAGTAAAATCGTAATTCTTATCATAGGATTAGTTACGACAATAGTGCAACGGTGGGGTTTGAACCAGTGACGTTTTGATTTCAGTCCGCGGCTTGAACCGTGCGTTGTGGCTCCAGCCAAGTCAACCCATTGAGGCTCATGCACTGAGTTATATAATAATTATTATTATTAAGTTCATAATCTATGATTAAACACGGAGAAGCTGCCGTCATTTTTTGGACCTACTTGTTTGACGCCATTTTGGCGCTGTAAGAATAGATACGAGTGTCACTGGAATTAATAATTCCTATTGTAAATGGCGCACCGATCTGTATAATTTTTCTATGATTTCATATAATTAATATTGTATAATTTCATTTTATCATAGAGGTCGGTGCGCCATTTGCAGTATTATTAGTTCCAGAGACACTCGTATGTCAAATGTGGCGCTTCAAATTGATCCATAATAGAGCTGTCATAAGCAAGGGAGGGTTAGTTTTTTTTTTCATGAAAATAGCGAGCAAACGAGCAGGCGGATCACCTGGTGTTAAGCAATTACCGCCGCCCATGAACATTTGTAGCACCGGAGGCAATACCAATGCGTTACCGGCTTTTCAGGAATGTTGGTCCGCCCCTTGAATAAACAAACCCCAAGTTGTAATTAAGCGGGAACACAGTCGATGGGAGTAAGTTCCACAGTTTGAAAGTGCGTGGAAAAAAAGATCTATAGATCTTGATCTAGATCTTGACTCTCTACAAGTTCTTTTTCTCTGATCCTTGCCCCTATGCATCTTTCTCCCCTTTCTGGGGCAGACGATTACAAAAACATGCATGGACCCCCGCGTTCCTGGCGGTCCGAGTCCGAACACCACTTTCCGGTCCACGATCACGCAGCCTAGCTGTTCCGCCTCTTGTGCCACTAGTGTGCAAACTCCCGTAGCTTGCCGAAACTTTCCTCCGAGGAGACGAGGTCCTAGTAGAAGACTGGACCCTCTTCCCGACGAACGACCCCATCCAGCAGGTTGAGCCGGAGATCCCCAAATAGCTCGCACTCTTAAAGGACATGGTGGAGGTCTTCCTCCGCCTTCCCACACGGACACGCGCTATACTCACCACAGGACACATCTCAGAGTTAGTTACAGAGATAAGTGGACTCACGAGCTCATGTTTGCAGGCAGTTCGGCTGGGACACGGTGACGGCGTTCTCGCAGAACGAGGAGGTGTACTCGCTGGCGGTCAACGAGCTGGTCACGCAGCTGGAGGCCGCCAACATCACGTGCGCGGCGTCCATCACCTTCGCCGAGACCGACTTCAGGGAGCAGCTGCAGCAGCTGAAGGTTTTATATTTACCTCTCATCTCTCTCACCCTCCGTCAATAGGACGGAGAGTGAGGGACTAGAGAGTGCAGCTGTGTTAGCGCACACACTTGTGCACTATAAAATCTTCCGCGCAGATGGCTAATCTTCGTTGAGATTGGCCACCGTGACCCAATTCAATATTACTTATCGTTTCAAACCTGACTTAATTCCTGACTTATTCAACTTTTCCTTAAAACTTAACCGAACGACAGTGCGCTATTAAGCTATGTAAATTCAAAATAAAACTGGATGAATATTTTTTACAGAGCAATATTCAGTTACAGATTCTTTCTGGCTCTATTATTATAGAGCCAGAAAGAATCTGTAACTGAATATATCTCCAATGCGTCAATGCCTCTTTACATTTCTAATAAAGGAGCGTTTTCGTGAGACGACGGAAGTAAGAAATGGCAAGGAGCGCAAGCTAATGGATTCTGTCGATCAAGCGGAGTATGCCGTCGTCGCGTCTGTTACTTTATCTCTGCAACTGCGGGTACAATTCCATCAATCTATAATGGAGTGCGGTCGATTTTCATACGCAACATTTATCTTATCTTTGGCATAATATCCTCACTTCCAAACTAATATTATAAATGCGAAAAGTAGGTAACTCTGTATGTCTGTTACGCTTTCACGCCTAAACCACCGAACCAATTTAGATGAATTTTGGTATAGAGATAGATTTGACCTTGAAGAACTTAAAGTTGAAGGGGGTGAAATAGGGGATAATAGTTATTACTCCATAACTTCGTCAAATCTGAACCAATTATAATAGTTCTTTCTTTATTGGAAAGTGCGTATTATCCTGTAAGTTTCGTCTAATTTTGGTAAAAATCTAATAAATATTGCTGGAGGTAGAGGACACAACTCCTCACGGATAGCAGCAAGTCACTCGCATAAAATACTTATACGAATTTTTACCTAAAATCTAAATAAACGTGGACGAACACACGAGCATCAACTAGTAATATTATAATTGATAAAGTGTGTTTGTTAGTCCTTCAATCACGCAGGAATGGAGCAACGATCCGTTGCTCCATTCTTGACTTGATTGATTTTTTGCGTATATCTAGTTGAGAAATTGGAGTCTTGACAAATGGCGATCTTTTTCCCGAAAAAACAGAGGTTTTCCACGTTTTCACGCTAAAAGTCACGCATCACGCATAAATCACGCATAAAAAGTTTAGAGCAGAAGCTTATATACTTACTAATTATGTTTACAAATTATTCCATACTTAATTCAAAATTCATTGACGCAGGATTTTTCCGAATTCAAATTAAAAAATTAAAATCCTGTTTGAGTTTCTTGAAAGGCTGAAAGCCTTTAAAAATCCACTTAAAACAGCGGATTATAAAAATGTAAAATACGGGTACAAAACTTAATATTTTAGTCTATTAACTTGGAGACCAGCATTATGAAAACTCTAAAATACCCCTAGGTATTTTAGGATTGTCTTAAATTCATCCCCCGAGCTACGTAAGGGGGTAAAAGGGGTGTTAATGTAAAGAGTAAAAATGAAATCAAGCAGGGCGGGTGATGCAACCCCATTTCGCATTACCTAGTCGTAGACATCTAGATGAGAGCTAGTTTTGATGAATTTCTAAATAGCACGTTGCATGGAAGCAATCTGCTCTGCATTCAGCTGATAACAAGACAGAATAATGGAAGTAATTTATTGCTTAAATTGCTATAGTACTTAATATTGATTTTTGAAAGGAGTAACCGCTGACTTTTTTGCAGGCTTCTCAATGAAACTGTAGCTTTCCAAACCAATATTATCTTCGTAGAAAGTATTTTCATATGAGAGAGTACCTAGGTACCTAGGTAGGTAGGTAGGTACCTAGATCATAAGTATTAGAATTTTATGATAATTGATATTAATGTAGGTTTTATAGCGAGAGTCTCTGACTAAATACGTGAGTTTCAATAGTGCATATTGGAATGCCTGGGTGCTACGTCGATATGTACCTACCTATTTTTTTACGACTGCCCAAAAAAAGAGTGTACCTAATGTTCGCAGGGTTCATGTACGTGAGTATCTTTATTCCACCACTAGCTGATGCCCGCGACTTCGTCCGCGTGGATTTAGTTTTTAAAATCCCGCGGGAACTTTGATTTTCCGGGTTGCCTTTGTCACCCTCCAGGTTCTCAACTATACCTATCCAAAAAATCACGTCACTCCGTAGCTTTGCTGCAGCGTGATTGACGGACAAACCAACAAACAAACACACTTTGGAATTTATAATATGTTTAGTAAGGAAGAATTAATACTACGATAATAAAGACGATCTAATTAAATAGAACACAATAGCTTCTATAGTGACATAAATATGATAGTTAGATATATTCCCTCCAGAACTTTTCTGTAGAGAATAATGAGTACTTTATGATTAAAGTATGGTAATGATGTACCACATGATTGTGGTACATCATTTTTATGTATCATCAATAGTTTTCTCACCACACGCCAAATAATGCATTTTATAGGCAAAATTTTGCTACTTTGGGTTACATTATTGCAATTTTCTTAAAGATCTCTAATTTTTTTGAAAATAAATTATATCCTGTGTTACTTCCTGATAAATTAGCTTTCTATTTGTGAAAAAATCGGCCAAGTGCGAGTCGGGCCTCGCTCTTTTAGGGTTCCGTTAAAAAAAATTAAATAAAAATATTTCCATGTACCCATGAATATATTTTAATTGAATTTTTTTAATTTAATTTAATTTTTATTATTTGTTGTTATAGCGGCAATAGAAATACATAATATGTGAAAATTTCATGTGTCTATCTATTACGGTTTACGAGATACAGCCCGCTGACAGACGGACGGACGGACAGCGTAGGCTTAGTAATAGGGTCCCGTTGGTACCCTTTGGGTACGGAACCCTAAAAATGGTTAAAATCGGTCCAGTAGTTACAGAGCCTATTCGGTACAAACAAACAAACAAACAAAAAAATCTTTTCTCTTTATAATATTAGCATAGAAGTATCATAGACGAATTGTTCGCGCCATAATTCCTAGTTCCATGGTCGTGACGCTAGCAATCTCTTTGGCTCGCAATGAATTTGACAGATGACACTTGAAAGGTAAAACTTGCCGCGATTTTGGGTGTGGTTTGCAAGTTCCCTTTTCCTTTTGAGTGCTAACACGTATTCACGAAAAATCCGGTCGTCTCGCGCACGTTTTTGCTGTTTTGGGTGTCTAGAGTTAGTTTATTTTACGGTTTTGTTGCGCCGTTGAGCGATCTATGTGTCGACCTAGCTATAAGCATCATTGTTAACGTGCTGTCCGTAACAAAAGAACATTTTTTGCAACCCGCCGATTTTGCTCGCCAACGCGCTCGGCGAAGTGTGTGTGTGATCAGGGTTTTGGACCTTAACTAGTGACAAGCCGAGTGTACAGTGCCACGCCAGCCCAGCGTCTTCAGCGGGCCATAGCTGGCTGCCTGCCTGCTGCGCCTAGCGGCCTGAGAAGTTCACCTTACACTCTCTCACAACACACCCCACATACACCACTCTCATACAATCTCAGGCCGTACAAGGATTGAATGCTGCAAGGAAGGTCAGTGCAACCCTACCACATTAAGTCCACACTAAGACGAGAACAAATCTGACCGCGGTTAAAGGCCGCTTTGGGCAGCGACCCTGGACTCAGGTTATAGCTGATGGGCCCCTATACTTCGTGTTCCAGGCCTTGACTCGTTGGCCAAGCCGTTGGCCTCAACATTTGGTAGTCAGAGCGCGGTTAAATTGATTCCGCGGACAGATTTGGCATTACTGTGGCTTAACTTGGCCGTTCTAGGGTTAACTCATTTATTGTAAATTAATGGACCTTATAACTTATTAATACACAGGCTTGTTGAGTTGCTGGTACATGGCCTGCCTTGTCGCATGTAGGCCTGTATAATGATTGCAATTATTGAGATTTTGTTTTGTTAATTTTTGTTGATTAATAATTAATAGTATCTAATTGTTGTTTGTGGCCCGTAACTGGCCAGCGGTTAGATGTGGATTGTAATAAATAAACTTAATATTAATATAATTTGATAATTGTAGGTTCCTTACCAAGCCAATTTGTAATTTGCAGTGCCTAGTATGAGTCTAGCGGCTTAGTACGGGTAATTAAAAACTTAATTTTTCTTTTATCTTAATTTATGTTATTGATTGACTTAACATAAATTATTGATAGCTTAATTTGTATCTTTTGGAACTTTTAACCAACAAATACTTTGTTTGTTTACTATAACCCCTCGTGGTTAGGTAACAGAGTAGTTTGTTTGATGTATTTAAAATAAATGATTCTTGTTTTAAAGTAAATAATTCTAATTAATAAATGGTATTTAAGTGGTAATTTGTTTGTGTTTGGAGTGGGTAATTCTTGTTTGATTATTAATTTGTTTGGTTGAAGTTGAAACATAACTTGTAACAAATAACTTTGTTTTGATTTTGTTATCTATTTGTTGTAACTACCTTTATTTAAGTTGTTTTGTACCTACCTAAGATGGCAGCCCACAAAAAATTGAGCGTGCAAATTCAATCAGAGCTGCGTTGGGCTGCTACAGCCAACGCCTTGGTAGGCCGGGTGGACCGGGCATCCGCACTGCTCCAGCGGTGCGAGCAGGTGCGGACCAGGCAGGCGGTCGTCGAAGAGGCCTTCCGAGACCTCATGGCATTGGAGCTACCTCCAGAATCGCTGGAGTCCTCAGTGCGGGACTACGAACAGTTCTTTGAGCTGACAGACGGTCTGGTGGAGGAGGCCGCGAGGCTCAAGAAGGAGGCGAGAATGAGCTCTATTCTTGAGTCTCCCACCAGACCCACCACGCAGCCTGCGTTACAGGGCAGGTTGCCAACAATAAACTTGCCCCACTTTTCTGGCAACCTGAGCGAGTGGCTAGGCTTTCTCAGCCTCTTTGATAGCCTGGTGGACGCGAGAAGGGACCTGTCTCCCTGCCAGAAACTGGCCTATCTACTCTCTTCCCTGCAGGGAGAGGCTCTGGGTTTAGTTAGCCACCTAGACCTCTCCGAGGAGAGTTATACCACCGCGCGGGAACTACTGACTCGGCGGTATGCCAATGTGCGCCGGTTAGCAGACACACACGTGGCACAAATTCTAGCGCTGCCACGTGTCTATGGGGTGTCCCATTTAAGAGAATCACTCTTAAATCCACTGATTGTAGCCTGCAACGCTCTTAAGCGTTTAGAGCTTCCCGTGGACCAGTGGTCCTTCCTTTTATTACACATTGTGTTGTCCCGCCTACCTCCCGAGTTAAAACTGCGTTTTGAGCAAAGGTATGGTGGGGACGGGGCCAGCTACCTGCCCCCCTTTTCGGACCTTTTAAAGTTCCTTGAGGAAGAGTGCCGGCAGGCTGATAACTCTGGTATGGCTGGTCCTTCAAGGACCCCAGAGCGGCCTGCCCAGCTGAGGAAGGAAAAGGGTCACACTGGCGTCCCTGGTAAAAGGGCCTCCGACCGGAGACCAATGCCCGTTTACACTGGACTTGCTGCCACTGAACCCGCCCCCTGTAACTATTGCAGGCGTCCAGGCCACCGGGTGCTTTCTTGCCCCCAGTTTCTCTCTAAGCGGATCAAGGATCGGAGGGGCATTGCAAGAGACCGCCACTGGTGCTATAGTTGTCTGGGAGCTCACATGCAACGGGACTGCCAACAGCAACGGCCATGCCCAATTTGTAGGGGTAACCACCTGGAGATTTTGTGCGCCAACAAGAATGGTGTTGGCCGCCAGGTGGAGAGTGAGGGCGCGCCCCGCACGGGCGGTGGCGCTCTTACCGATCGCTCCCCGGATTATTTGCGTCGGTCCCCTGATCAGGGCCATGAATCCCGACGCGTCCGGATTTCGACCCCGCCTATGGGGGCTTCACCCCCCCGTGAGGGGGGCGCCAACCCCCCTCGACGGTCTGATGGGAGATTTGTGGCGGCCCCGTCTACGGTTCGACCTGCCCGCTATTCACCTCCGCTTCATGAGTGGCCACGCCTCGAACGCCGCCCACCTCGAGCGGGTCGACAGCAGTACTACGACCTACCGACCTCAGCCCGTATGACTAGGCCCGTGCTGCCGCCACGAGATGACGCATGGGTTTACCCAAATGGAGGTCCGTCCCACTCACCTTTGGAGGTCCCCCCTGAGTCTCAACATGAGATTCCCCGGTTAGAGGACCGGTTTGATGAGGACGACCACCAATAGGTAGTTGCCGCCCTGGCCCCCACCACAGCAACTTCTCCTGAGACCTTGAATCTCCGGCAGTCCGTCTGTCAGACCATTCTTTTGCCGACTGTCTCAGTGAAGGTATTCAACCCGAAGGGTGAATTTTTAATCGTTCGCGCCCTTTTGGATTCGGGTTCACAGCGCTGTATTGCTTCTTCTCGTTTGGTGGGTGAGCTAGGGCTCCCTTGGAGTCCTCGAACAGGACGGGTGATAGGTATCGGGGGTATAGAGCCCTCGACTCCTACCGGGGAAGCGGAATTAATGTTTGGCCCCGTTACGGGCAATCTTAGGGTCTTGGTCAAGGTGTCAGTCCTTGACAATATCTTAGGTCCCCTACCGCAGGTCCGAATAGCTGACGCTGCGGTGTCCTGTGCATCAGGCCTACACCCAGCTGACCCCCACTGGACTGAACCCGGTCCTACGGACCTTTTGTTGGGTTCCGACGTGTTGGGCCTGGTCTTGTCAGGGGAAATTAGGGTTTTGCAGAAGGACGGCCTATGTGCCATGTCCACTATATTCGGTTCTAGCTTTTTTGGACCCGTGCTATGGTCTTCGGACCTACCGGTGCTGGACAAATTGCAAGCAGCCGGCTTGACGCTGTCGGACGTGGTCCAGCGCTTTTGGGAAGTTGAGGAGCCGCCGCATGCCGCACGAGTTAACCCTCTTGACCTTGAATGTGAGTTGTTTTATCAAAACAACACAGGCCGCCGTGTTGATGGGCGATTTGTAACTCGCTTGCCCTTTCTCGCTTCTCGCCCCCCGCTTGGTCAATCGCGGGCCTTGGCGGAAAAGAGGCTCTTGTCTATGGAACGGCGCATGCGGCGCGACTCCACCTTCCGCTCCAAGTACGTTGAATTTATGCGCGAGTACAAGGGCCTGGGGCATATGTCACCATCCAATTTTGATTGGCGCGCACACGAGCACTACTTCTTACCCCACCATGCCGTCTTGAAGACCCCTGGGGGGAAGATTCGAGTGGTTTTTGACGGCTCCGCGGCCACATCCAACGGGGTGACATTGAACCAATGCTTGCACTCCGGTCCTAAGCTGATCAAGGATATCTCCGATATCCTCACGCATTTCCGCCGGCATCAAATTGTTTTCGTAGCTGACATCAAGATGATGTTTAGACAGTCGGTGGTACATCGCGATGATCGGAGATACCAAATGATTCTGTGGCGCGAAAATCCTAATGAGCCAATGCGTGTCTTTGAATTGAACACCACGACCTATGGACTCAAGTCAAGCCCCTATATTGCTATCAGGACCTTGTTAGAACTAGCTAACCGGGAGCGACTGAATTACCCTCGCGCATCAGCCACCTTGGAATCGTCAGTCTATATGGACGATATTTGCACGGGAGCCTCGAGCGTTGAGGAAGCTCTGACTCTTCGCGATGAATTGATTGCAATACTGAAGTCCGGAGGTTATGAGTTGGGCAAGTGGCTGTCCAACTCCCCTCACGTCTTGAAGGATCTTCCGGGAAAGGATCAGCAGGATCCTCATATTTTTGAAAATCCCGAAAATCCCAATTTGCTGACGGTCCTTGGAATACAGTACCAGCCCGTCCAAGACGTTTTCACCTACCGGGTCAAATTAGACCCACCTCCTAAGGTCTGGACTAAGCGTTCCGTATTGTCTACGGTTGCTCGCACCTTCGATCCCAATGGATGGATCACTCCCGTAATATTTTTGGCTAAATGTTTCCTCCAGAAGCTTTGGATTGCTGAACTCGGTTGGGACGAATCACTCCCTGGGAAGTTATTGAAGGAGTGGAACTCCCTTGTGTCTTCACTTCCTGAAGTTAACCGAATTTCCATGCCTCGACGCTTCCTACCAACAGGAAGGTGTCATGCCAGTCTCCACGGGTTTTGCGACACCTCCGAACGAGGATACGCCGCCGTGGTATATTTGAGGACTGTCGATGTCGCCGGTGAGGTCGCGACGCATCTCGTCTTGGCAAAAAGCAAGGTGGCCCCTATTCGGTCACGGTTAACTATCCCGAAATTAGAATTGTCTGGCGCCGCCCTTCAGGTACGCCTCTTGAACCACGTCCGCTCCTCTTTGGCATCTGCGGTCGATCTGACCGACGTTTATGCTTGGACGGACAGTGAGATTGTCCTTTGCTGGCTACGAGCCGCGCCTCACAACTTAGAGGTCTTTGTTGCGAATCGGGTCTCCCAAATTCAGAGCTCTGCAGTACCGGTGATTTGGAGACACGTACCCGGAGAACTGAACCCGGCCGATTGCGCCTCCCGCGGCTGTGAGGCCTCTTCACTGGTCCACCATCACCTTTGGTGGGATCCAAGTTGGCTATCCCTATCCGAGACGACTTGGCCTCAAAATAGGTTTTCCGCTCCCGAAGTATTGCCGGGCTTAAGAGTCGGAGTGGTTGAGGATAAACAGATCCCCGACTTGAACTTTCTTTTGAACCGTTACAGTTCCCTTGATAAACTCATTGGTGTTACCGGTTGGATTCGACGTTTTATCCATAATGGGCGGAATTCAGAAAATAAAAATTTGAGTCCTGTGCTTTCCCCTCTTGAACGCCAAGACGCCCGGAACTACTGGGTGCGTGTGGTTCAGGTGGAGCATTTTTCATCCGTGATTGACACCCTAAAGAGAGGTTTAGTTTTGAAGGGCCCCCTTGCTCGCCTAAGCCCTTTTTTGGACAATAACGGAATGCTACGCGTTGGAGGACGCCTCAAGAATTCCAATCTGCCCTATGGTGCTCGCCACCCCCTTTTGCTACCTAAGGACGGCACCTTTGTCAAATTGCTAGTGACACACTACCATCTTAAAAATGCCCACGCTGGTTGTAATGCACTCTCGGCTATTTTACAGCGCGAGTTTTGGATTCTGGCAGGGAGACGCACCATCCGGAACGTCACTTTCAAATGTATTCCGTGTTACCGCTTGAAGGCTAATACTTCACAGCCGATGATGGGTGATCTGCCCTCCGACCGCGTTCTAGCCACTCGACCCTTTGCTGGGGTTGGCACTGATTTTGCTGGCCCGTTTGCCATCAAGAGCTCTAACCTCCGCAACGCCAGATCGCTCAAGGCCTACCTCTGCGTTTTTGTATGTCTCGCTACCAAGGCGGTACATTTAGAACTTGTGAGTGCCTTAAGCACTGAAGCTTTTGTAGCCACGCTAGGTAGATTTGTCTCTCGTCGAGGATTGCCTGACCTGATTCGCACGGATTGCGGCACAAATTATAAGGGCACTGATAGATATTTAAAAGAGATTGTCGAATTCCTGTCTAGCAATAAGATTAGATTAAGTACAGCATTGTCCAAGATGGGGGTAACCTGGAAGTTTGACCCCCCAGCTTGCCCTCATTGGGGTGGAATATTCGAAGCTGTGGTTAAGGTGGCCAAGACTCATCTCCGGCGCGTTATAGGCGAAACTGTTTTAACCTTTGAAGAACTCGCCACCGTGTTTTGCAAAATTGAGGCTGTACTCAATTCTTGGCCACTCTGTCCCCTCTCATCTGACCCAAATGACCTGGAGGTCTTAACTCCCGGTCATTTTCTGATTGGTCAGCCCCTTAACGCTCTACCCGAATACCCCTTCAGGGACGTGAAGGTCTCACGTTTGTCCCGATTTGAGCTGCTGCAACAGATGACTCAGAGTTTTTGGCACCGTTGGTCACTAGAGTATTTGCACCTTTTGCAGCAGCGGGTTAAGTGGGCTGACAAATCTGATCCACCCAAAGTTGGTGACCTAGTGTTGATTAAGGAACCTAATTTGTTGCCTTTATACTGGCGCCGTGGGCGCATTCTTAAGCTGATCTACGGGTCTGATGGGGTTCCCAGGGTTGCCGAGGTAATGGTCGGAGACTCTGTCTTGCAGCGAGCCGTTTGCTCCTTATCACGTTTACCTATTTACTAGTAAGTGGACGTAAATCCTTACGACCACGGGCGGGGGGATTGTTCGCGCCATAATTCCTAGTTCCATGGTCGTGACGCTAGCAATCTCTTTGGCTCGCAATGAATTTAACAGATGACACTTGAAAGGTAAAACTTGCCGTGATTTTGGGTGTGGTTTGCAAGTTCCCTTTTCCTTTTGAGTGCTAACACGTATTCACGAAAAATCCGGTCGTCTCGCGCACGTTTTTGCTGTTTTGGGTGTCTAGAGTTAGTTTATTTTACGGTTTTGTTGCGCCGTTGAGCGATCTATGTGTCGACCTAGCTATAAGCATCATTGTTAACGTGCTGTCCGTAACAAAAGAACATTTTTTGCAACCCGCCGATTTTGCTCGCCAACGCGCTCGGCGAAGTGTGTGTGTGATCAGGGTTTTGGACCTTAACTAGTGACAAGCCGAGTGTACAGTGCCACGCCAGCCCAGCGTCTTCAGCGGGCCATAGCTGGCTGCCTGCCTGCTGCGCCTAGCGGCCTGAGAAGTTCACCTTACACTCTCTCACAACACACCCCACATACACCACTCTCATACAATCTCAGGCCGTACAAGGATTGAATGCTGCAAGGAAGGTCAGTGCAACCCTACCACATTAAGTCCACACTAAGACGAGAACAAATCTGACCGCGGTTAAAGGCCGCTTTGGGCAGCGACCCTGGACTCAGGTTATAGCTGATGGGCCCCTATACTTCGTGTTCCAGGCCTTGACTCGTTGGCCAAGCCGTTGGCCTCAACACGAATGATATTTACTACCGTAGAAGTAAAGATAAATTCTAATATACTTGCCTGAACAGATTTGGATACATGGGGTATAGAACCCTTACATCATCCCGAGTGACACTGGCTATAAATTGAAAAAATTCAATATGTCGGCTGTATGACGCAATTTTCAATTGCCAGGGCAGTCGTGTTTTAACTTTATATCTACACAACTGATTATTATACAGTTTGAGTGTAGTTTTAATCTCATTTTAACAAAACATACATTATAATAAATACACTTTACAACAGGAACAAAATCAATATGTCGTGATGCAGTTAGGTATCAATATTACTATTGATTTCTGAAAGGAATAACCGCTGACTTTTTTGCAGGCTTCTCAATGAAAGTGTAGCTTTCCAAACCAATATTATCTTCGTAGAAAGTATTTTCTTAAGAGAGAGTACTAGGTACCTAGGTAGGAGAGTACCTAACTACTTGTAAAGTAAGCCTAGATCATTAAGTATTAGAATTTTATTATAATTATTGATATTAATATAGGTTTAATAGCTAGAGTCTCACGTGAGTTTCAATAGTGCATATTGGAATGCCTGTTTTACGACTGCCCAAAAAAATAGTGTAATGTTCGTACGGTTCAAAATTCAAAATTATTTATTTCACGTAGGCCAACCTGTAGCTCTTATGACACGTCATGAATCTACCACCGGTTCAGAAAGCGGATTCTGCTGAGAAGAGCCGGCAAGAAACTCAGCAGTTGCTCTTTTCAAAATAATCATTTTACAATATTATACAGCTATTACATTGTAATAAGTTTTTTATACTATCTTGTGGGCAGCCGGATGCCATGCCGATTTAACCCATGCAACTTGGTTAGAATAGAATAGAATATAATATTTCCACAATGAGGTGAAGTTCCAAAAAAAGCGTAGGTACTACAATTCATTAGGGTTCATGTACGTAAGTGTCTTTATTCCACCATAACTTCTAATATACTTGCCTGAACAGATTTGGATACATGAGTTGTCGTTAGAACCCTTACATCATCCCGAGTGACACTGGCTATAAATTGAAAAAATTCGATATGGCGGCTGTATAACGCAATTTTCAATTGCCAGGGCAGTCGTGTTTTAACTCTACATCTACAAAACTGAATATTATACAGTTTGACTGTAGTTTTAATCTCATTTTACAAAACATACATTATAATACACTTTACAACACGATCAAAACCAATATGTCGTGATCACTGATATAAATGTAGTGTTATACCTAAATGACTTTCTTGTAATTTTTTGAGAAAAACTGATTGTTACAGAAACTGGACACCAGGATAATAATCGGCAGTTTTTCGCAAGAGATGTTACCGAAGATATTCTGTGAGGTGAGTTACCTTTCAACATCATCATGAGCAACCCATTAATGGCTTACTACTGAGCGCAGTTCTCCGCTCAAAGAAAGGTTTTAGGTCATAGTCCAGGCGTGTAGGTTTCCACGCGATGTTACGTACTACTTATACTATTACGTTTTTGGAACGTAAGTTCCTTATCGCGCGGTGCGGAAGGGGGCTTGACGGAAAAAATTAAGGAACCGACACTCGACACATTTTTGAAACCGACACTTTTTTGTTGAATGTGAATTTTGCATTGTGTTCGGTATTTTCGCGATACAACATTAATTTAATAAAAGGAAAAGGTTCCACATGTAGAAATTGTTTAAAATAAAGTTGAAAATGGAAAATTCGGTCTGTCGAGCTGGGATTCGAACCATCGACTTTGAACTGTTAAGCGACTGCCGGAGCCACTAGGCTATGGAGACCCAATGTTATACCGCGAAAATACCGAACACAATGTAATCGAAAGGAACTACGTTCCATCCGGGTGTCCCTTGACACCTCTTAAGTTTTTTATCTTTTCTAGTCATTTAATCTAGGTATTTCTATTACGTAAATAAATAAAATTGAAGTGAAGCTTAACGAGGGCGCTAAACTCTGGCGTTAATTATGGGGACTAACTGAATTCACGAGAAATGTTTTACTATTTTATAGGTCGTGTGACCTAAATCGGCTATGTTCTTTTAATTTATTTAAAATATTATTTATCTAGTTTTCAAAAATGCACATCCACAAGGTCGCTTGGTTAATCACATCACATCACATCACATCACACTATCACACTATCACATCACACTTCACACTATCACATCACATCACACTAATATTATAAAGGCGAAAGTTTGTGTGTCTGTCTGTATGTTTGTTACTCTTTCACGCAAAAACTACTGAACGGATTTGGCTTTTTGGAATGCAGAAAGGTCATACCCAGGATTAACACATAGGCTACAATTTATACCGGAAAAGTAAAGAGTTCCCGCGGGAATCAAAACACCTTAATCCACGCTGACGAAGTCGGGGGCATCGTCTAGTATGAGTAGATATGTGTAGGTGGATCAATTCACAAGTCACGGGCGTTACGTAGGTAATAAAGGGTTTAGGTCACCCGTCACATCACAGTGCTATAAACTCATTACCGCTTCGAATCGTGAAGCTGTGAAGTGGCAATGAGCGGTCACTCCGAATTCACAGTCAAAGAAACGATTTATTCGTTCCATGATATATTCATCATCATCATCATCATCATCAACCCATCAACGGGTCACTACTGAACGCAGGTCTCCTTTCAGAGAAGGGTTATGACGTAAGATATATTTATTATGTATGAAAAGGTCGTTGGCGTGCAAAGGTGCAACCTTCACCGTTTTACCACAGAACTTCGAAAAATCGTGAGCGTTGGCACCCTTACGTGGTTGAAATCAAATCTACTCGCACAAAACGCTTCAGTTCAACGTTTCTGAAACGAACCGCTAAGGTGTGGAACGCACTTCCAACATCTGTGTTTCCGGCCTCGTATAACCTCAGTACCTTCAAGGCAAGAGTGAATAGGCATTTTCTAGGCAAGCGCGCTCCAACCTAGACCTCATCAGTGCTGTCCAGCATACAAGTGCAGTGCCCGACGTCATAAAAGAAGCCGTAAGGAATCCACTGCATACAGGTGGCACAAGACCGAGACGTGTGGAAGTCCCTATAAGGGACCTAATTCCGGCAGTGGACGTCTATCGGTTGACGAAGAAGTATTTTCAACAAAACTTATCATAGATGCTTTTTCCAAGCGCAGGCCTACCAGCTGGGGATGTTCGGGGCGGAGTACGCGTGGCTGGTGGCGGGCGCTCCGCCGCGCATCCGGGGCGTGTCCCCCTGCGCGCGAGCCCAGCTGGCCAGGGCTCTGGAGGGCCTGGTGTCCGTGACTGCACACCGGGGGATCATGGGTGACGTCGTGTCATATTCCGGTCTGGTGAGTGATGACTGAGGATGCTCGGGGCAGAGTACGCGTGGCTGGTGGCGGGCGCTCCGCCGCGCATCCGGGGCGTGTCCCCCTGCGCCCGAGCCCAGCTGGCCAGGGCTCTGGAGGGCCTGGTGTCCGTGACTGCACACCGGGGGATCGTGGGTGACGTCGTGTCATATTCCGGTCTGGTGAGTGATGACTGGTGATGTTCGGAGCAGAGTACGCGTGGCTGGTGGCGGGCGCTCCGCCGCGCATCCGGGGCGTGTCCCCCTGCGCCCGAGCCCAGCTGGCCAGGGCTCTGGAGGGCCTGGTGTCCGTGACTGCACACCGGGGGATCGTGGGCGACGTCGTATCATATTCCGGTCTGGTGAGTGATGACTGGGGATGTTCGGGGTGGTATAAGCTTGGCTGGTGGTGGGCGCTCCGCCGCGCATCCGGGGCGTGTCCCCCTGCGCCCGAGCGCAGCTGGCCAGGGCACTGGAGGGCCTGGTGTCCGTGACTGCACACCGGGGGATCGTGGGCGACGTCGTGTCATATTCCGGTCTGGTGAGTGATAACTGGTGATGTTCGGAGCAGAGTACGCGTGGCTGGTGGCGGGCGCTCCGCCGCGCATCCGGGGCGTGTCCCCCTGCGCCCGAGCCCAGCTGGCCAGGGCTCTGGAGGGCCTGGTGTCCGTGACTGCACACCGGGGGATCGTGGGTGACGTCGTGTCATATTCCGGTCTGGTGAGTGATGACTGGTGATGTTCGGAGCAGAGTACGCGTGGCTGGTGGCGGGCGCTCCGCCGCGCATCCGGGGCGTGTCCCCCTGCGCCCGAGCCCAGCTGGCCAGGGCTCTGGAGGGCCTGGTGTCCGTGACTGCACACCGGGGGATCGTGGGCGACGTCGTGTCATATTCCGGTCTGGTGAGTGATGACTGGGGATCTTCGGGGTGGTATAAGCTTGGCTGGTGGTGGGCGCTCCGCCGCGCATCCGGGGCGTGTCCCCCTGCGCCCGAGCGCAGCTGGCCAGGGCGCTGGAGGGCCTGGTGTCCGTGACTGCACACCGGGGGATCGTGGGTGACGTCGTGTCATATTCCGGTCTGGTGAGTGATGACTGGTGATGTTCGGAGCAGAGTACGCGTGGCTGGTGGCGGGCGCTCCGCCGCGCATCCGGGGCGTGTCCCCCTGCGCCCGAGCCCAGCTGGCCAGGGCTCTGGAGGGCCTGGTGTCCGTGACTGCACACCAGGGGATCGTGGGCGACGTCGTGTCATATTCCGGTCTGGTGAGTGATGACTGGTGATGTTCGGAGCAGAGTACGCGTGGCTGGTGGCGGGCGCTCCGCCGCGCATCCGGGGCGTGTCCCCCTGCGCCCGAGCCCAGCTGGCCAGGGCTCTGGAGGGCCTGGTGTCCGTGACTGCACACCGGGGGATCGTGGGTGACGTCGTGTCATATTCCGGTCTGGTGAGTGATGACTGGTGATGTTCGGAGCAGAGTACGCGTGGCTGGTGGCGGGCGCTCCGCCGCGCATCCGGGGCGTGTCCCCCTGCGCCCGAGCCCAGCTGGCCAGGGCTCTGGAGGGCCTGGTGTCCGTGACTGCACACCGGGGGATCGTGGGCGACGTCGTGTCATATTCCGGTCTGGTGAGTGATGACTGGGGATCTTCGGGGTGGTATAAGCTTGGCTGGTGGTGGGCGCTCCGCCGCGCATCCGGGGCGTGTCCCCCTGCGCCCGAGCGCAGCTGGCCAGGGCTCTGGAGGGCCTGGTGTCCGTGACTGCACACCGGGGGATCGTGGGTGACGTCGTGTCATATTCCGGTCTGGTGAGTGATGACTGGTGATGTTCGGAGCAGAGTACGCGTGGCTGGTGGCGGGCGCTCCGCCGCGCATCCGGGGCGTGTCCCCCTGCGCCCGAGCCCAGCTGGCCAGGGCTCTGGAGGGCCTGGTGTCCGTGACTGCACACCGGGGGATCGTGGGTGACGTCGTGTCATATTCCGGTCTGGTGAGTGATGACTGGTGATGTTCGGAGCAGAGTACGCGTGGCTGGTGGCGGGCGCTCCGCCGCGCATCCGGGGCGTGTCCCCCTGCGCCCGAGCCCAGCTGGCCAGGGCTCTGGAGGGCCTGGTGTCCGTGACTGCACACCGGGGGATCGTGGGCGACGTCGTGTCATATTCCGGTCTGGTGAGTGATGACTGGTGATGTTCGGAGCAGAGTACGCGTGGCTGGTGGCGGGCGCTCCGCCGCGCATCCGGGGCGTGTCCCCCTGCGCCCGAGCCCAGCTGGCCAGGGCTCTGGAGGGCCTGGTGTCCGTGACTGCACACCGGGGGATCGTGGGCGACGTCGTGTCATATTCCGGTCTGGTGAGTGATGACTGGGGATCTTCGGGGTGGTATAAGCTTGGCTGGTGGTGGGCGCTCCGCCGCGCATCCGGGGCGTGTCCCCCTGCGCCCGAGCGCAGCTGGCCAGGGCGCTGGAGGGCCTGGTGTCCGTGACTGCACACCGGGGGATCGTGGGTGACGTCGTGTCATATTCCGGTCTGGTGAGTGATGACTGGTGATGTTCGGAGCAGAGTACGCGTGGCTGGTGGCGGGCGCTCCGCCGCGCATCCGGGGCGTGTCCCCCTGCGCCCGAGCCCAGCTGGCCAGGGCTCTGGAGGGCCTGGTGTCCGTGACTGCACACCGGGGGATCGTGGGTGACGTCGTGTCATATTCCGGTCTGGTGAGTGATGACTGGTGATGTTCGGAGCAGAGTACGCGTGGCTGGTGGCGGGCGCTCCGCCGCGCATCCGGGGCGTGTCCCCCTGCGCCCGAGCCCAGCTGGCCAGGGCTCTGGAGGGCCTGGTGTCCGTGACTGCACACCGGGGGATCGTGGGTGACGTCGTGTCATATTCCGGTCTGGTGAGTGATGACTGGTGATGTTCGGAGCAGAGTACGCGTGGCTGGTGGCGGGCGCTCCGCCGCGCATCCGGGGCGTGTCCCCCTGCGCCCGAGCCCAGCTGGCCAGGGCTCTGGAGGGCCTGGTGTCCGTGACTGCACACCGGGGGATCGTGGGTGACGTCGTGTCATATTCCGGTCTGGTGAGTGATGACTGGTGATGTTTGGGGCAGAGTACGCGTGGCTGGTGGCGGGTGCTCCGCCGCGCATCCGGGGCGTGTCCCCCTGCGCCCGAGCCCAGCTGGCCAGGGCTCTGGAGGGCCTGGTGTCCATGACTACACATCAAGGGATTGTGGGGGACGTTCTGTGACGGGACGACGTGTCTTATTCAGGTCTGGTGAGCACATTACACAGACCTTTAGATGGTCCACTGGTTGAGCTAGCGGCAACTGTTTTTGTCTATTGCATGGGACGAGCTACTAGTGGACACTGGCACAGGAATTGCATACTTGTAGAAGGTACCTACTTAATGTACCTATCCTAACACTGTTGCATTTAAAAGCTTTATCTTTTAAAAAAATATATTAGCCAAGCTGACTAATATAGTCTCTCTCCCCTCCAAATAAGCGGAAAGCTGGTGTTAGGAGTGGGTACCACAATAGTGCAACGGGGATAGACCCTGCGACCATTCAGATTTATATTGAGGCAAAATCTATCTCTGAACGGCTATTTACTCGTGTGCTTGCACATCGAGTGAACATTACGGGCGATAGGTAGCTACCTAGGTACGGACGGACGATTCGAGGAAGCAAAGCAAACAAGGGCCCCTTCGTTAGCGTTCGTTAGTTCTACTGGTATATATGCATATCGTTCAAATTATATTTGCAGGATCCGTTTCGAGGCGCTAATCTAATATTACCGATCTCCTTATCTACAACCTTCTGAAGATTTCAATCCAAATATTGGCATCTACTGTTGTTCTCTCGTATCTAAATTGACAGAATTATTAGGTAGTCCCTGACCAACTGCTTACTGGCGCGATTTTGCGTCTCCTACTTATTAACTTCACTAAATATCATTGTGTTTACAATTACAAGTTTTGGTGGTGAAGTTTGTATTCGAGGTGCTTAGGGCTCGTGCCTGTTAGCATATTGTGATAAGTGTTGCATTCATGCTTCATGGCATTATTACAGCAATCTTCGACAGTAATTTTTTTATCGAACTCGTGTGGTAAAGGTCTAGCTAGTGTATCGAATTAATTTTTGTAATCCCACGATATTTTTATTTGGCTAACTGTGCGGTATTATATTTTATCGCACACAAGCTTTTGCTTGGGACTTCTACCGCGTGAAGTTAAGTTTTTAAAATTCCGCGAGCACCCTACGGATATAAAATGTACTTTGTCACTCAACTATACCCATACAAAACATTACGTCGATCCGTTGCTCCGTTGCCGCGTGATTGAAGGAAAAACCAACAAACAAATAGATACACTTTCGCATTTATAATATTAGTAAGTATATTATTATGTATACGGTAATAGTCTACAGCGTTAACATTGCTGTATCTAATAAGAGCGATGTGCGATTCGAGTTATTTGACTCGAGTAACTCGAATCAAATCTTAAACGAGTCAACTTTAAATCTTCAGCATACATGATCGTGTCGCGTCGCAACTCGAATTGACTCGGTTGCTGTGTCTTGCCTTGCTCGGTTGCATTGGTACGCCGCGCTATGCTATTAGGCACCGACTCGAGTCAACTCGGGTTGCGACTCGAGTCAGTAGCCATACCAACTCGAGTAAAAAAAACCAACTCGCCATATCGCTAAGGCCCGATTGCAGAGACGCCGAGTAAGTTAACCTAAGAAGAAATTTGTAATTTAGACAGAAGCCCTTTTAAAATCCAAAATTATTTATTATTTATTTCACGCCAACCTGTGGCTCTTATGACAAGTCATGATTCTACCACCGGTTCGGAAAGCGGATTCTGCTGAGAAGAGCCGGCAAGAAACTCAGCAGTTAACCCAGAGCTAGCTCCTAACTCTGGGTTAAAAGGATAACTCGACGTTTCTGCAAACGCGCCTGAGTCACTTTACGAGAAAATGTATTGGAGGATCTTTTCAGACGAACGAAATGTTTTACCGGGAGATGCAAGGGGTGGGAGTGCCGATCTCGCCCTTCGCGCCCCACACGTATGACGCGGTGTGGTCCATAGCCTTGGCGCTGAGCAAAGCGGAACTACTGTGGAGGAGCTTGGAGACCGGAAACAGCACCAGACTGGGCTTGGGCCAGTTCGACTACAACAGGAAGGACATGGCCGACGAGTTTCTGAACCAACTCGGGAATCTGAGCTTTCTGGGTGTCTCGGTAAGGATTTTCTTCCTATCCCCTCCAAGTAAGCGTAAAGCTTGTGCTAGGAGTGGGTACGACAATAGTGCAACGGGTGGGATTCGAACCTGCGACCTTTCAGTTTTCAGTCCGCACCTTTAACCGTTGGGCTATTGAGGATTAGAATCTTCGACCCTTTGTTTTCTTCTTCTTCTTTATAAACCGACTAGCTGATGCCTGTGACTCCGTCCGCGTGGATTTAGTTTTTTAAAATCCCTCGGGAACTCTTTGATTTTCCGGGATAAAAAGTAGCCTGTGTCACTCTCCAGGTCCTCAAATATACCCATGAAAAAAAACCACGTCGATCCGTAGGTCTGCTGCGGCGTGATTGAAGGAGAAACCAACAAACAAACACACTTTCGCATTTATAATATTACGTATAAGTTTGATGATAGACGTCCACTACTGGTCAAAGGTCTCTAGCATGGACTTTCGCAGGCCTAGGTCTTGCGCCGCTTTAATCCAGCGACTCCCTGCGACTCGTTTGATGTCGTCGGTCTACCTAGTGGGGGTATGTCAACACTGCGCTTCCCGGTGCAGGGTCGCTACTCCAGCACCTTGGGACTCCAACGACCATCAGCTCTTCGAACTATGTGTCCGCCCATTTCCACTTCACTTTCGCGACTCACTGAGCTATGTCGGTGACTTTGGTTCTCGTACGGATCTCCTAGTTTCTGATTTGATCTCGCAGGGATACCTGCTCCGAGCATAGCTCTCTCTCTATCGCCCGCTGAGTGACCCTGAATCTAGGATTATTTTATACTTACAGTAAAAATTTACATTGAACTAAGTAGGTAAATTGAAATTAAACTAATTAATTGAAACTTAATTCCTGGTTTTACCCTGTCATCGGAGTATGAGATTCACGAAATAGAGAGTGCATCTGTGATTTGAGTAGGTGCAAGTGTGCAGTAAAATATCTCGTTAATTAATTAATTATACATATTCGTCAAACGAAGTCGTTCGTTTTTATGCGACGAATTTTGAACTTTTGAGAGATTTTCGCAACTTACTAAAACTGTTACAACCAACGAACTCATCAGTGGTCACATCACATTAAAACTCCTCAAACAAACTTTTACTAGAAGAATCACTTAGAATCGCTTAGTAGAACTTTTGCTAATAGAATCACTCGAAAATTCAAAAGCACTATAATGCTTTTGAATTTTCGAGTGATTATATTTTTTATTCTATTACAAGTGAACTCTAGACTGAGGTTTTACTAAGTGGTGTCTGACGATGCAGTTTAAGATGGAAGCGGGCTAATTTGAAAGACGTAATTGCCATCGTGTTGGTTTCTACGCGGCAGAATACTGTACCGAAATTCTGGCAGGAAAACATTATTTTTGTAATAATATTATGTAGGTAGGTAGTTATTTCAAAAGATATTTTTAATAATATTTTGTTTCATATATTGCATAGGGGCCGGTGTCTTTCAACGGAGCAGATAGAATAGGGTTGTCGGCGTTTTACCAAATACAAGGTACGTGGTAATAGATGTAGTTACAATTACTCTAACAGTCATATTTATTGCGTCGAAGAAATATTCAACTTCTAAAGGTGGACAATTACTTATTGGATGAATCCTGATTATAAAAATAGTTTTAAAACAAAGTTCCTTTTCGGACGATTTGGCGGACGGGGGCTAGACAAAAAAAATGTGTAATAATTTTCCGCCACTTACCTAAGAATTTTTCGTCACGACCCTTGTACATGAGTCCAAGCAAGAGACCTTTGTCCAGCAGTGGACGTCTATCGGTTGATAAAGAAGAAGAAGAAGACCCTTGTACCCTTCGTTTATTATACACTTTCCATTAATACTTTGATGGCGCAGCGATAAAAGAAACTATCGGTTCGGTGGTTCGAATCCTGACTTCAGATCATATTGTCTTTGTTCTTTTTTTTTTTAATTTTTGGAACGAAGTTTTATAGAAGAGAAATTCCGAACAAAATATTTGCGCCACTTAGGTACTTACGCCATCTATTGTGGGTAGCGTAAACTTGCTTGAACTTGCTTTAATGTCTGTTTTCTTTACGAGATAGTTCTAACATGAGGCGAGAGATGGCGTTGATTCTGAACCTCGTTCCAGCCGAGTGTTCCACGACACTCACGAATGTTTCATATTGAATTAATTAAAAAATAATTGTAAAATGATTTTATTTTGAAAAGAGCAACTGCTGAGTTTCTTGCCGGCACTTCTCAGCAGAATCCACTTATCCGAACCGGTGGTAGAGTTATGACGTGTCATAAGAGCCACAGGTTGGCCTACGTGAAAAAAACTTGTGAGGTGTCAAGGGACACCCGGATGGAACGTAGTTCCTTTCGATTAATTAATTTGGTATTGTGTTCGGTATTTTCGCGGTACAATAATGGGTCTCCGTAGCCTTGTGGCTTCTGCAGTCGCCTAACAGCCAAAGGTCGATGGTTCGAATCCCAGCTCGACAGACCGAATTTCTACATGTGACCCAAAATTGTACCGCGAAAATACCGAACACAATGCCTTCAAAAAAGTGTCGGTTTCAAAAAAAAAAAGTGTGTGTGTCAGCTCCGACGTACGACTGGAGTTTACTCCTTACAACGTCGTAATGCATTCGCGGCGCTCGCTCCGTCTAGGCGCCGCTCAGACCCGATCGGTACGCGCTCGGCTTCCCGAAGCGAAAGCTCTTTCGCACGAAAACCAACCTTATTTACTCAACGTTAGGGTAGAAATTTGCATCGTTGTGAAAAACGTAACGAGGTCACGGCTTCCCTCGGAAAGCTCTTTCGCACGAAAACCAACCTTATTTACTCAAAGTTAGGGTAGAAATTTGCATCGTTGTGAAAAACGTAACGAGGTCATGGATAAGTAGATTTTACTCCTCGAATTTTTCTCATACCGGGCGCCTAAAATAGATTCTTAAGGAGTAAACTCCAAAAAGTGTCGATCCGTCTAGCCCCCTTCCGAGTTCCACACCGCGCGATAAGGAAGTAATAAAAAATAAAAATAAAAAAATAAATAAAAAAAAATAGCCTTTATTGCAACATTTCATTTCAATAAAATAAATATTAAATATTAAAAGTTTTGACTTCTGCGTGTCCCTCGACATAGGCCTCCTCTAAATTTTTCCATGTTGTTCTATCTCTGGCTAGACGAGTCCACATACTTCCGACTAAGTTTCGGATGTCATCCTCCCATCTTTTTGATTGTCTGCCTCTTTTTCTTTTTCCGTTTCGGGGGTACCACTCCGTTACTTTTTTCGTCCATTTTTCACAATTGTCTCTGATCATATGGCCTGCCCATCGCCATTTTTGCTGTTTAATAATTTTTCCTACATTTTTAAATTTAGTCTTTTCCTTTATGTCCTCTAGCTTCATTCTGTCTCTCAATCTAACACCTATGACGCTTCTTTCTATAGAATTTTGGCAAGTTCTTAATGTTGTGAGATTTTTCTCAGTTAGGGCCCATGTTTGTGATCCATAAGTTAAGCATGGTAGTATGCAAGTATTGAAAACCTTTCTTTTGTCCTTAATGGGAATATGCTTGTTTTTCATCACTTCGCTGAGCGACCAATAACTTTTCCAGGAGTTCGTAAGTCTTCTGTCGATTTCTTTTGTCATACAGTCTTTGATTGATAATAAATGCCCTAGGTAAAAAAGATAAGGAACTACGTTCCAATAAATAATATTGAATTTTGAATTGTTTTTGAATGAGGCGGTCGCCCCAAAGCGGTGGGTCTGTACACGCACGGGCGCGAGCTGGCGTGCGCGGAGTGCGCGCGGCCGCAGTGGGCGGGCGGCGTGCCGGCCGCGCGCCGCGTGCTGGTGCTGCGCGTGGACCCGGTGTGGGCGCCCGCGCGGCTCGCCGTGGCCGTGCTGTCCGCCGCCGGCGTCGCGCTGGCGCTCGCCTTCCTCGCCTTCAACCTGCACTACAGCAAGAGAAGGTGAAGCGATCGCCGGACTTAGGATAGGTTCAGGTTCATTCAGTAACCAAGAATCAATGAAATTATGAATTCATCCAATGAAATAGGATTTAAGGATGCGCCAAGGTTACTTGAGAATTTGGAGGGTTAAACCATTACTGTTTAAACCGGCTGTAATCTTTTTACTGAGTTAAACAAAACGCGGGAAAGCGCGGTAGCGCGCTGCGCGACGCGTCACCCGCGATGGGGCTATGTACATAAGTAGGGTATAGTGGGTGGGAAATTAAAGTCCGTGCTAGAAGTTAAATTTCGTGTAATTACGTGAAACACATACAGCACT
Organism: Oeneis ivallda; assembly: GCA_029955525.1. NCBI lineage: Eukaryota > Metazoa > Arthropoda > Insecta > Lepidoptera > Nymphalidae > Oeneis > Oeneis ivallda. Next base: position 2,735,971 of record JARPMR010000010.1, on the reverse strand, counting down.
ATTTATACCGATCGGCGCGGCCGCAGGACGCGCGCGCAACCTTTGGGAACTTGGTAGCGACTCTCGCAGGAGTCGGCTTGCCTGCCCTGCGTTCGCCCGCCCGCCCCTCAGCCCAGCGGGGTTAAACTTCATACCTACGCGGCCGGTTCTTGAGCCGCTGAGAGGCGCGCGGGGTTGGAACAAGATCAGTGTGGCTAGTACAAGATTTACTATGGCAGCTACGACTATAGTATCGTTCTCTCACGAACTATTCATAGTAAATAACATTTTTGTCAAATTGGTACCACGAGTCGGTCACGTATCCGTAAACGAGCTAACTATAGTGAGTTCTATGACCACTACGAAGGTTAATACAATGAGAATGAGTCTGTGGCAAGTCTGTGGTAAAATTGAGTGATTCTATACTCTGTGGTCATCCGTAAAAGTCAAACTGTCATAACAAACAAACAAATTATCAAATCAAATTATTTATAATAGATCTTAATTTACGATTCAGACTTCTCAAAAAAGAAAAATGTGAAATAGTAGATATAAAACATAAAACAAACAAACTATAGGATATGAAACGTAAAACAAACTGTACCTAGTTAGTACCTACTTACGAGTATAACCTTTAATTCAAGATTCAGAATCCTGTACGGAGGTATATTATTTTCATTGGGGTCCCAAGGTGCTGGAGTGGCGACCCCGGACCTAGATGTGCAGTGTTATGTTGGCTTGATAAGGATGATGAAGAAGAATTCTGTATATTACACCAACCAGCTCATTATCCTAATCTAAAACTGCCTGGATTTTCACTAACTGGCCAACTGAATTGGATACATAGAATAGTGAGGAAAGGTACCTAAAACATGAATTCTTTATATTCAAAGTAGGTAGGTATATAAGTATATTATTATGCCAGGTTTGATTTATCATGATGATTTGAGAAATAAATCCTTACTAAAATAAATGCGAATGTGTGTTTGTTTGTTGGGTTGTCCTTCAATCACGATGCAATAGAGCATCGGATTGACGTGATTTTTGCATGGATATTGTTAAGGACCTGGAGAGTGACAGCTAGGCTACTTTTATCCCAGAAAATCAAAGAGCTCCTGCTGGATTTCAAAAACTAAATCCACACGGACGAAGTCGGGGGCATTAGCTAGTACATAATATATTATTGTTGAAATGATATATGAAATTGCAAATGAAAACCAGTGCTGCAGCAAGAGACTTACTTATATTAATTAATCATAATAAAATTGTTTTTAGTTTAGGCCCCGTAGATTAAGTTTTGTTTTCTTTGTAATAGATTTTAAAAAAGGAGGTTATCAAATTCGACCTGTATGTATGTAATATTATTGGAACTGCAAAATATTTTCATATGATATTATATTAGGGTTTCCAAACAAATTTTATAGGTGTATGTATGTATGTTTGTCCATACATTTCTCTGAAACTATTCATCAGATTATGACCTTTCATTTTTTATTTGCTTACATTTACTTCAACAGGAACAGTAAACCTTTCATCAAAATCGGTTCAGTAGTTTTCAAGATATGAACACTTTTCCCTTTTCAGTTATTCTTTATTTTGGTACTTTATTGAAGTTGGTTTAATTTTTTTCTAAATTAGGTATACTTTGCTTGTTATGTAATAGTGTTGATGCAAAAGAAGTTTCTTTTTTATTTTTCTTTCAAAATGTCTAAACTATTGAATTTGTTATAGAAAACTATTATTACATATTAAGATTTCTGTCACCAAGCATATTATAATGTATTAATTATGTTGACATTTTATTAATTGTAATACCATCCTCTGTAAGTATAGCTATATAATAAGCTTATGGGAAATGTGTTTTTTTCTTTTTTTTTTCAGTGAAACCTACATAATTAGAGGCTAGTACTTACAAATTTACACCAGAAGAATGGGTGCACATTTGCATCTCTGTATTCAGCCTTTAGTCACCAGGCCCTCTGCACTTACACCGCTCATATTATAATCATTGCATTTTCCAGTGCAAGCATCCAGGGTCATAACGGGATGGAATTAAATTGTACTTTGAGAAATCATGTTTGAGAAACATTGTAATTTGATAATATTGTTGCTGAATAAATAAAATAAAATTGTGTATATTCCATAAGTCTACATAAATAAATAAATAAATAAATATTTTTACTTTATCTTTCATCAGCATTTCTTTATTTACTTACCTATTTTTATTTACCTACACACCATTATTTTTAGTCTTGTCAAAATAATATTTTCCTTTTATTGGTATAGAATACAATAGAATAGAATAGAATAGAAATGTTTTTTATTCAAATAAACTTTTACAAGTACTTTTGAATCGTCAATGAGTCTACCACTGGTTCGGAATGCTGTTTCTGCCGAGAAGAACCAGCAAGAAACTCGGCAGTTGCTCTTTTCAAAATGTATACCTATATATTATGTTTAGTATAAGTAGTAAATTGATGCAGAACAAAGGTATTTTCAAATGGCATTATATGTCTATAATGTTTAAACTGTCTTTTTTAAATTTGTTTGTCTGTTTGTCCCAGTCAATAAAAGTTAAAAGGCTGAACCGATTTTGATGAACTTTTATCTTCTGTTTAGTAGATGCACTGCAAGCTGACTGCAATATTGCAGTGTGGATGTTATATTTCTATTGCAAATGCTGACCATTTATCCAGATACAAAGACTATGCAATGAGTTATCTAGGTTACTTTTTATTCCTGAAAAGTTACCTTAATAACTATAGAAATATTACAACACGGCAACTTAATACAAGTATATATGTATAGGACAAAGTAAATCCTTATTATAAATGCGAAAGTGTGTTTGTTTGTTGGTTTGTCCTTCAATCACGCTGCAACAAGGCTATGGATCGACGTGATTTTTTTGCATGGGTAGGTATAGTTGAGGACCTGGAGAGTGACATAGGCTACTTTTTATCCCGGAAAATCAAAGAATTCCCGAGGGATTTTAAAATCTAAATCCACACGGACGAAGTCACGGGCATCAGCTAGTACAATATGAATTTAATGTGTAATGTTAATTATTTATTACTGAGAACAATTCAAAATACCTATCTTTCTTTTTAATAGATACATACTAAAGTTTTCTTTTGAAAAGATTAATAAACTTTGCAATAATATGAATTAGGATGGAATAAGGTAAGTAAAATAAGAAAACTAAAACAATTAAGGATTCAATTTGTTTATTTATAAAAACTAATTGCATTTTATACAATTGGTTTGGGTATTTATTCTTTTATGTAGGTACCTATATTAAAATCTAATTAAGTATATTATTCAAGTATGATCACTATGATGTGACAGCCACTTGCAGATGTTAAGCAACACCTGCATACTTGGTAGGTAGGTACATATTGTTTAGGTGACAGCTTTTATTATGCTCTGAGGTGATCTGCAACCTGTAAAAATATGATACTTATATTAAATAGAAACTTATTCATTAGAGTTAGGTTTGTGGTTTGATTGTTTTTAATATCATAGGTGTAATTTACCTACTAATAAATTACCTATTCTATTTGCACATATTTTATGAATGGGAGTAGTTACTTTTTGCAATTGTTTTACCTACACATATGCATATTGTTGATGCATATTTTTGAAGTTAAATGTGGATGTTGTTAGTTTTTGTACATAGGTAATATGTAGGTTAAGTAAGCATAAATTTTATTGATAAAATGTGCAAAATGACAATAAGTATAACCAACATACGCAGTGATAGCCTAGTGGTTTGGACTGTGGTCTCCTATTCGGGGGGTCGCAGGTTTGATCCCGGGTACGCACCTCTGACTTTTCGGAGTCATGTGTGTTTAATTAAATACCACCTGCTTCAATGGTATAGGAAAACATCGTGAGGAAACCGGCACACCTAAGAATTCTTTAATAATGTTCTCGAAGGTATGTGAAGTCTGCCAATTTGCATTGGGCCAGCATGGTGGACTATGGCCTATAACCCCTCTCTGAGAAGGAGACCTGCGCTCAGTATTGAGCCTTTGATGGGTTGCTAATTATGATGATGATGATAACCACCATTAACAGCACTGATTGACTGACTGAGCTATAACACACAGCCTTACCAAACCATAGGAGTTAGAAACTTGAAATTTTGACAGTGGGTTCCTTTTATGAAGTAGGCACCCATCAAGAAAGGATTTTTTGAAATTTCACCCCCAATGGTGTCAAATAGGGGCTGAAAGTTTGTATGACAGTCTGTTATCTTTTAAGTTATATCCATGAAACTTGGTATTTGGCCTTTCAATAATTGAAATTGAAGAAATAAGTGTTTAAAGATTGTTCCCCCAAAGAAGATAAATAGGGGATGAAAATGCTTATGACAATGTTTCATTTTTCAAGTTATGTATATGAAACTTAGTATTTTGTCTCTTGAATAAATAAATACTTAAGTAGGGTGTTACACCTTCCTTGAACATTTTACCCCAAAAGGCTAAATAAGCAAGAATATTGCAAGAGTGACTTTTCCTTATCTCTACTGGATATGTAGTTAGGGATAAAATGCCCTTACTTTCAAGGACATGTAACTAGCAAAATTTCATCAAATCATCATAGAAATTGTAACAAAACATAGCTGTTTACCTACCTACCTAGGCCCGTAGTCCTTGAGGCCAAAATAATACAATATAGAATAGGTACCGACCTAGGTATCTGACGTTTTTGTGTACCAACACTTATGCCAAATGTAACCTACGGGTTACCTACCTTCGTCTCCGGTCTTTGAATAAACCAACCTTCGAACACTCAGTCTCCAACTCTCCAGTGAATAATGATAGGTACTTTTTGTGAACATAATATGAGGTTGCTTATTAGAGTATACTTACTCTTTCTTAACAGTGGACGATTACTTGACTATCACTTTGTAAAGGTTTATTTGAAGCACAATTTCAAGCACTCAGAGACCGGTTAGGAGTTCCTGGACAAATTAATATTTCATCCGAGATGCACAACACAAATATCGCCTCTGAGACAGTTGTTACTCCTCCTCGTCTCGGAGGCTATCTTGCAGAGCCTCCGTGATCATTCTACACGCTTCCGTGGGTCAGGGAACTCCTCAAATAATTATTTTTCAACATTTCGATTGTATATCACCAAGCTCTCACGGAATATTTTCGGTGAATTGAAACTCACCTATCGTATCACGTTTACAATCGTAAATGACGTCATTTACGGGTTGTGAGTTGTCAAACATATTACTCATACTGCCAAATAGCGATACTATCCGTATTTTTGTACGAAGACGTTTTTAATTCACGATAGTGACGTCATGCGTTTTAACTATACACGCTCATACTGGGAACTACTCGGACACTTTTAGTTCCCAATGTTTCCGCTTGGGGCGTTGGCTGTAGATGTATGAAGAAGCTCGCAAACAGTGTGGCTAGTACAAGATTTACTATGGCAGCTACGACTATAGTATCGTTCTCTCACGAACTATTCATAGTAAATAACATTTTTGTCAAATTGGTACCACGAGTCGGTCACGTATCCGTAAACGAGCTAACTATAGTGAGTTCTATGACCACTACGAAGGTTAATACAATGAGAATGAGTCTGTGGCAAGTCTGTGGTAAAATTGAGTGATTCTATACTCTGTGGTCATCCGTAAAAGTCAAACTGTCATAACAAACAAACAAATTATCAAATCAAATTATTTATAATAGATCTTAATTTACGATTCAGACTTCTCAAAAAAGAAAAATGTGAAATAGTAGATATAAAACATAAAACAAACAAACTATAGGATATGAAACGTAAAACAAACTGTACCTAGTTAGTACCTACTTACGAGTATAACCTTTAATTCAAGATTCAGAATCCTGTACGGAGGTATATTATTTTCATTGGGGTCCCAAGGTGCTGGAGTGGCGACCCCGGACCTAGATGTGCAGTGTTATGTTGGCTTGATAAGGATGATGAAGAAGAATTCTGTATATTACACCAACCAGCTCATTATCCTAATCTAAAACTGCCTGGATTTTCACTAACTGGCCAACTGAATTGGATACATAGAATAGTGAGGAAAGGTACCTAAAACATGAATTCTTTATATTCAAAGTAGGTAGGTATATAAGTATATTATTATGCCAGGTTTGATTTATCATGATGATTTGAGAAATAAATCCTTACTAAAATAAATGCGAATGTGTGTTTGTTTGTTGGGTTGTCCTTCAATCACGATGCAATAGAGCATCGGATTGACGTGATTTTTGCATGGATATTGTTAAGGACCTGGAGAGTGACAGCTAGGCTACTTTTATCCCAGAAAATCAAAGAGCTCCTGCTGGATTTCAAAAACTAAATCCACACGGACGAAGTCGGGGGCATTAGCTAGTACATAATATATTATTGTTGAAATGATATATGAAATTGCAAATGAAAACCAGTGCTGCAGCAAGAGACTTACTTATATTAATTAATCATAATAAAATTGTTTTTAGTTTAGGCCCCGTAGATTAAGTTTTGTTTTCTTTGTAATAGATTTTAAAAAAGGAGGTTATCAAATTCGACCTGTATGTATGTAATATTATTGGAACTGCAAAATATTTTCATATGATATTATATTAGGGTTTCCAAACAAATTTTATAGGTGTATGTATGTATGTTTGTCCATACATTTCTCTGAAACTATTCATCAGATTATGACCTTTCATTTTTTATTTGCTTACATTTACTTCAACAGGAACAGTAAACCTTTCATCAAAATCGGTTCAGTAGTTTTCAAGATATGAACACTTTTCCCTTTTCAGTTATTCTTTATTTTGGTACTTTATTGAAGTTGGTTTAATTTTTTTCTAAATTAGGTATACTTTGCTTGTTATGTAATAGTGTTGATGCAAAAGAAGTTTCTTTTTTATTTTTCTTTCAAAATGTCTAAACTATTGAATTTGTTATAGAAAACTATTATTACATATTAAGATTTCTGTCACCAAGCATATTATAATGTATTAATTATGTTGACATTTTATTAATTGTAATACCATCCTCTGTAAGTATAGCTATATAATAAGCTTATGGGAAATGTGTTTTTTTCTTTTTTTTTTCAGTGAAACCTACATAATTAGAGGCTAGTACTTACAAATTTACACCAGAAGAATGGGTGCACATTTGCATCTCTGTATTCAGCCTTTAGTCACCAGGCCCTCTGCACTTACACCGCTCATATTATAATCATTGCATTTTCCAGTGCAAGCATCCAGGGTCATAACGGGATGGAATTAAATTGTACTTTGAGAAATCATGTTTGAGAAACATTGTAATTTGATAATATTGTTGCTGAATAAATAAAATAAAATTGTGTATATTCCATAAGTCTACATAAATAAATAAATAAATAAATATTTTTACTTTATCTTTCATCAGCATTTCTTTATTTACTTACCTATTTTTATTTACCTACACACCATTATTTTTAGTCTTGTCAAAATAATATTTTCCTTTTATTGGTATAGAATACAATAGAATAGAATAGAATAGAAATGTTTTTTATTCAAATAAACTTTTACAAGTACTTTTGAATCGTCAATGAGTCTACCACTGGTTCGGAATGCTGTTTCTGCCGAGAAGAACCAGCAAGAAACTCGGCAGTTGCTCTTTTCAAAATGTATACCTATATATTATGTTTAGTATAAGTAGTAAATTGATGCAGAACAAAGGTATTTTCAAATGGCATTATATGTCTATAATGTTTAAACTGTCTTTTTTAAATTTGTTTGTCTGTTTGTCCCAGTCAATAAAAGTTAAAAGGCTGAACCGATTTTGATGAACTTTTATCTTCTGTTTAGTAGATGCACTGCAAGCTGACTGCAATATTGCAGTGTGGATGTTATATTTCTATTGCAAATGCTGACCATTTATCCAGATACAAAGACTATGCAATGAGTTATCTAGGTTACTTTTTATTCCTGAAAAGTTACCTTAATAACTATAGAAATATTACAACACGGCAACTTAATACAAGTATATATGTATAGGACAAAGTAAATCCTTATTATAAATGCGAAAGTGTGTTTGTTTGTTGGTTTGTCCTTCAATCACGCTGCAACAAGGCTATGGATCGACGTGATTTTTTTGCATGGGTAGGTATAGTTGAGGACCTGGAGAGTGACATAGGCTACTTTTTATCCCGGAAAATCAAAGAATTCCCGAGGGATTTTAAAATCTAAATCCACACGGACGAAGTCACGGGCATCAGCTAGCACAATATGAATTTAATGTGTAATGTTAATTATTTATTACTGAGAACAATTCAAAATACCTATCTTTCTTTTTAATAGATACATACTAAAGTTTTCTTTTGAAAAGATTAATAAACTTTGCAATAATATGAATTAGGATGGAATAAGGTAAGTAAAATAAGAAAACTAAAACAATTAAGGATTCAATTTGTTTATTTATAAAAACTAATTGCATTTTATACAATTGGTTTGGGTATTTATTCTTTTATGTAGGTACCTATATTAAAATCTAATTAAGTATATTATTCAAGTATGATCACTATGATGTGACAGCCACTTGCAGATGTTAAGCAACACCTGCATACTTGGTAGGTAGGTACATATTGTTTAGGTGACAGCTTTTATTATGCTCTGAGGTGATCTGCAACCTGTAAAAATATGATACTTATATTAAATAGAAACTTATTCATTAGAGTTAGGTTTGTGGTTTGATTGTTTTTAATATCATAGGTGTAATTTACCTACTAATAAATTACCTATTCTATTTGCACATATTTTATGAATGGGAGTAGTTACTTTTTGCAATTGTTTTACCTACACATATGCATATTGTTGATGCATATTTTTGAAGTTAAATGTGGATGTTGTTAGTTTTTGTACATAGGTAATATGTAGGTTAAGTAAGCATAAATTTTATTGATAAAATGTGCAAAATGACAATAAGTATAACCAACATACGCAGTGATAGCCTAGTGGTTTGGACTGTGGTCTCCTATTCGGGGGGTCGCAGGTTTGATCCCGGGTACGCACCTCTGACTTTTCGGAGTCATGTGTGTTTAATTAAATACCACCTGCTTCAATGGTATAGGAAAACATCGTGAGGAAACCGGCACACCTAAGAATTCTTTAATAATGTTCTCGAAGGTATGTGAAGTCTGCCAATTTGCATTGGGCCAGCGTGGTGGACTATGGCCTATAACCCCTCTCTGAGAAGGAGACCTGCGCTCAGTATTGAGCCTTTGATGGGTTGCTAATTATGATGATGATGATAACCACCATTAACAGCACTGATTGACTGACTGAGCTATAACACACAGCCTTACCAAACCATAGGAGTTAGAAACTTGAAAATTTGACAGTGGGTTCCTTTTATGAAGTAGGCACCCATCAAGAAAGGATTTTTTGAAATTTCACCCCCAATGGTGTCAAATAGGGGCTGAAAGTTTGTATGACAGTCTGTTATCTTTTAAGTTATATCCATGAAACTTGGTATTTGGCCTTTCAATAATTGAAATTGAAGAAATAAGTGTTTAAAGATTGTTCCCCCAAAGAAGATAAATAGGGGATGAAAATGCTTATGACAATGTTTCATTTTTCAAGTTATGTATATGAAACTTAGTATTTTGTCTCTTGAATAAATAAATACTTAAGTAGGGTGTTACACCTTCCTTGAACATTTTACCCCAAAAGGCTAAATAAGCAAGAATATTGCAAGAGTGACTTTTCCTTATCTCTACTGGATATGTAGTTAGGGATAAAATGCCCTTACTTTCAAGGACATGTAACTAGCAAAATTTCATCAAATCATCATAGAAATTGTAACAAAACATAGCTGTTTACCTACCTACCTAGGCCCGTAGTCCTTGAGGCCAAAATAATACAATATAGAATAGGTACCGACCTAGGTATCTGACGTTTTTGTGTACCAACACTTATGCCAAATGTAACCTACGGGTTACCTACCTTCGTCTCCGGTCTTTGAATAAACCAACCTTCGAACACTCAGTCTCCAACTCTCCAGTGAATAATGATAGGTACTTTTTGTGAACATAATATGAGGTTGCTTATTAGAGTATACTTACTCTTTCTTAACAGTGGACGATTACTTGACTATCACTTTGTAAAGGTTTATTTGAAGCACAATTTCAAGCACTCAGAGACCGGTTAGGAGTTCCTGGACAAATTAATATTTCATCCGAGATGCACAACACAAATATCGCCTCTGAGACAGTTGTTACTCCTCCTCGTCTCGGAGGCTATCTTGCAGAGCCTCCGTGATCATTCTACACGCTTCCGTGGGTCAGGGAACTCCTCAAATAATTATTTTTCAACATTTCGATTGTATATCACCAAGCTCTCACGGAATATTTTCGGTGAATTGAAACTCACCTATCGTATCACGTTTACAATCGTAAATGACGTCATTTACGGGTTGTGAGTTGTCAAACATATTACTCATACTGCCAAATAGCGATACTATCCGTATTTTTGTACGAAGACGTTTTTAATTCACGATAGTGACGTCATGCGTTTTAACTATACACGCTCATACTGGGAACTACTCGGACACTTTTAGTTCCCAATGTTTCCGCTTGGGGCGTTGGCTGTAGATGTATGAAGAAGCTCGCAAACAGAGGTCCGTTATAGTTAACTATCCAATCTTGTACTAAGGCTACTGGCGCTATAAGGGCTATGATTCGAACTGACTAGCCGGCGTGAGCGACGGTTAGGAATTCCCGCAAACCAATCACCTCAGCCAGCGGCAACCGCACCTCCTTAACAGTCACATGCGAAAGATAGGATAGAGCATACGCTATAAATAAATAAAAATAAAATAAAAATAGCTTTATTTTCCTCTTACAATAATTATTGTTCTTAATACTAGTTTTCCTACTTACTGAGTTTTAAGGTTGTAATATAAATACCTACATTTTTTTATTTATTTTTTTGTAGTGTAGTAGTGAGGTAGATATGTATTTTATATTGTGTATTGCGGTATGTGTAAATATTGTGGTACGTATAAATGTAATGTGTAGATAGTTTTATTTCTCATGTAATAGGACCGCCTTCCGCGCGGTGAAAGCCTCCTCCATCTCGTTTGCCAAAGATATTACGTTGAAAGTTGCGATGTGTATATTTCGTTCGAACGTTTTGGAGGGTTATTGTCTACTGCCCCCGTGGTGACCAGCCATATTGGGGGCGGAGCATACGCTATAAAGGTTTTTAATTCCCGCGGGAGCTCTGTAATTTTCCGGGATAAAAGTAGCCTATAAATATCCAAATAAACATCCATCCTACCCTACATCCATCCATCCTCACATTACACTTCTAGCAGCGTATAAGGACGGACAATTTATTTCGTATACTACACGTTATACCATACAAATTTATCGAAATTAGCGGATTCTAGCCAAAAAAGTTTGTTCTTGTTGTTTGTTCCTCCTTGTGTATCGATGTTTTTATTTCCAGATTTATAAAGCTGTCCTCGCCGCGTCTCAACAACATGACCCTGATCGGCTGCGTGCTGGTGTACACCGCCGTGGCGCTTCTGGGCGTCGACAACGCTATCCTGCCGTCCTACATACCCTTCTCTGCTATGTGCACTGTGAGTACAGTACCCGTCATAAAGCTGTCCTCGCCGCGTCTCAACAACATGACCCTGATCGGCTGCGTGCTGGTGTACACCGCCGTGGCGCTTCTGGGCGTCGACAACGCTATCCTGCCGTCCTACATACCCTTCTCTGCTATGTGCACTGTGAGTACAGTACCCGTCATAAAGCTGTCCTCGCCGCGTCTCAACAACATGACCCTGATCGGCTGCGTGCTGGTGTACACCGCCGTGGCGCTTCTGGGCGTCGACAACGCTATCCTGCCGTCCTACATACCCTTCTCTGCTATGTGCACTGTGAGTACAGTACCCGTCATAAAGCTGTCCTCGCCGCGTCTCAACAACATGACCCTGATCGGCTGCGTGCTGGTGTACACCGCCGTGGCGCTTCTGGGCGTTGACAACGCTATCCTGCCGTCTTACATACCCTTCTCTGCTATGTGCACTGTGAGTACAGTACCCGTCATAAAGCTGTCCTCGCCGCGTCTCAACATGACCCTGTCACTGATGTCAAAACAGGAGACCGCCGACTAACTTCATTATCCCAGCAGCCGCGACCTAGCTGTCAAAAGTGAACGACCGAACGTTTGTTTGTTGGTTCTTCCTTCAGTCACGCCGCTAGAGGTACGGATCGACGCGATTTATCGACCGAGCGAAGCGAAGGTCTTTGAGTCTACTTGAGTGATTTTGCACTTGTCCGTCCGTCCGTCCGTCCGTCTGTCAGAGCCTTATAACTTCTGAATTACTGAACGTAATTACTTCAATTTTAGATATAATATGTAAACCGATGGCCTCCAGCCGAAAATGGCTTAAAAAGTTATAAAAATATTTATTTCAGGGGGGCTCTCATAGAAGCGAATGCGAAGAAAAAAAATTTTTTTTGCGTTTCATAGGGTTACAGTACCTACCAGAGTAAAAAAAAAATACTTTTGTACTCTGTTCCAAATTATCTTTAAAATGTAAAGATAATTTGGAACAGAGTACAAAAGTATTTTTTTTTATAATTTTTTTCCTAAAATTGACGAAATGGGGGGCTTTCAAAGTGGAGATTATATTTGACCTCACAACGGAATAACCATTGAAAGCTGGGGCTTGAAAGTTTTATAATTTTAGCGTAATATCATGTACTTGAACAACAAATACTAAAATTAGATAAATTTAATAAGGAAACTAAATTATTTAACTTTTAATGAGCAGCAACAACAGAACTTCACAATGAAGTCAATAGATGGCGCTCTCATCTCATATAGCAAATGCAATGTAACATATTATTCAATTAAAATTATTATTTTAGTCATTTAGCAAACATCAATAAAACTTCACGTTGCAGTTTGTTTTTACATGTTTTCTGATCGTGTCGATAGTTGACGCTGTGTACAAGTAATTTAATTTGAATGTTCCAAAAACTATACCTAAGTTTGATTGAGGCCTTGAGGATTTCACTATAACAGTTCCCTAACCTTTAAGGGCTACCTATGTTAAGTTAGTTGACACTTTCTGTCAACTTTGTTATTACGAACCTCTACGGGACAACTAAAGATGAAATGACATTGGGATGTTAGGATTGTACCTATTTAGGGGCTACCTACGTAAAGAGACTTCTACAAAGGGGATGATTTAGGTATGGTTGGTGAAAACGGGCATAATAATAATGTCAATTTTGATCGTCATGTATCTATTGAATGAATAAGTAATTATGGGAAACCGTTACCGCGAGGTCTCAGTTCGGGGCGAACCACTAGTGTATGGGGGTATAGTTGAGAACCTGGAGGGTAACATAGACGTTTATCACGGAAAATCAGAGTCCCCGCGGAATTTTTACAAGTCAATCCACGTGGACAAAGTCGGGCATCAGCTAGTTGTAATACGGATAAACAATATTATGAAACTTGTTTCCACTTGTTTCAGGGCAGAGTGTACATACTATCCGCCGGTTTCTCCCTCGCGTTCGGATCGATGTTCGCCAAGACATACCGAGTGCATCGAATATTCATAAGGTGAGAATTAACTTGGGGATTTGTAAACTTAGTTCAGGAGACTTCAACCAGACTCGCTTATTCTGTTGTAAAATTTATAACCGGTAATTTAGGTATAGTTTATATCTATCTAGAGCTGCAATTTTTTCATAGACGTATTCTTTCGGCTATGATATCTGAGTGGATAAGTATTTTTTTATACCTATACTTACTTATACGCGTATACCTATACTATTACGCATATATATAAACTTATTATAAATATGCGAAAGTGTTTGTTTGTAGGTTTGTCCTTCAATCACGTAGCAAAGGAGCAACGGATCGACATGATTTTTTGAATGGATTATAGTTGATGAATTGTAGAATGACATAGTGACATACTTACCTTTTATCCCGGAAAAACAGAAAGTTCCCGCGGGATTTTAACACGCTTAATTAAAACCTAGATCCACGCGGATAAAGCCACGCACAAATGCTAGTATAGGTACCTACTTTGATTATATAAACTCTAGATAGAGTCACGGCGGCGCAAAAGCGTCGATAAAAATATCAGTGAACTGTTCTCCTCTAAAGCGTTCACCGCACCTCAGTGTCAATTGTAACGTCGAGTGATACGCACGTACGGCTTATTTTTTGCGATCGATTATTTTGCTGAAAATGGCAAGTTGCGCAATCAAAATTTGCAGAAATTACAAAGGACGGTTAAAATCAACTAACAAAATCTCCTACCATCGGTAAGTAACTCAAAACTAATAGTAATATACGAAAGCAAAACTAATAATTTGATACCTTTATTCACAAAACCATCGCGTCATTTTGTGGTGTTGCCAGTCTTGGATTGGGAATTTCCTGGTATAGTTGTCTTTAAACCTGTTGTACATGTTCATTTTTCCCGACTGACCAACAGAGTGTTGCGTTTTTTAGCATCGGCGTTCCGCGATTTTAAGCATCGGGGTTTTGCGATTTGTGAAGCTCTGTACAGGGATTGAATGCTACACTCCAATCACATTCAAATGCCGCAAAGTTAATGATAATAATGTCCTCCCAACCAATTTCGGCAACGGCAACCAATCTATTATAGTGTTCAAGTATATTGTGTGCAAACACAAAAGTGCAATATTCCGCCATATTGAAATTCTTTGTTATTGGACCGATTTCATTCAAAATCGATATTTAGGCTTCTTTGCGGTCAAGAAAGAGGAAATGGTTGCCAAAATTATAAAAAGTCACCGCCATATTGGAATTCTTTGTTATTGGACCGATTTCGTTCAAAATCGATATTTAGGCTTCTCTGGGGCCAAGAAAGAGGAAATGGTTGGCAAAATTATAAAAAGTCACCGCCATATTGGAATTCTTTGTTATTGGACCGATTTCGTTCAAAATCGATATTTAGGCTTCTCTGCGGTCAAGAAAGAGGAAATGGTTGGCAAAATTATAAAAAGTCACCGCCATATTGGAATTCTTTGTTATTGGACCGATTTCGTTCAAAATCGATATTTAGGCTTCTCTGCGGTCAAGAAAGAGGAAATGGTTGCCAAAATTATAAAAAGTCACCGCCATATTGGAATTCTTTGTTATTGGACCGATTTCGTTCAAAATCGATATTTAGGCTTCTCTGGGGTCAAGAAAGAGGAAATAGTTGGCAAAATTATAAAAAGTCACCGCCATATTGGAATTCTTTGTTATTGGACCGATTTCGTTCAAAATCGATATTTAGGCTTCGCTGGGGTCAAGAAAGAGAAAATGGTTGGCAAAATTTAAAAAAGTCACCGCCATATTGGAATTCGTTGTTATTGAACCGATTTCGTTAAAAATCGAAATTTAGGCTTCTCTGCGGTCAAGAAAGAGGAAATGGTTGCCAAAATTATAAAAAGTCACCGCCATATTGGAATTCTTTGTTATTGGACCGATTTCGTTCAAAATCGATATTTAGGCTTCTCTGGGGTCAAGAAAGAGGAAATAGTTGGCAAAATTACAAAAAGTCACCGCCATATTGGAATTCTTTGTTATTGGACCGATTTCGTTAAAAATCGATATTTAGGCTTGTCTGGGGTCAAGAAAGAGGAAATAGTTGCCAAAATTATAAAAAGTCACCGCCATATTGAAATTAACGCACAATTTGAAATACATCGATCAAATTTAAAAAAAAAACTTTAAAATTTTGCGGTTTCAGGATACCTATTGATCCCATATTTAGAAGTCGATGGGTGGAAATAATAAGAAAAAGCCGTGGAGAAGAGTATTGGAAACCATCCAAATCCACGGTGATATGTTCCGAACATTTCCGTGAAAAAGACTTGTATTTTGCAAGTAATCAAGGACGTCAAAGATTAAAAAAGGATGCGATACCGAAAAAAGTATGTTTTATTACGTGCAGGCTCATGTATTTAAATTTTATAATATAATAAATTAATAAATAATAAATTTTTATTCAGAACTTCAGAACTTTACAAAGAGCTTTTTAACAATACAATATACAATTAAAAATATCTTAATGTTCACATAATATAGCTACAGTAAAATGGCAGGGGTGGCACTGCATTAGTAAAAACTGTGTTGCAGATGCCACCGCTACCTCCGAGACTATAATTCACAAGTTATCACAATTATTATCACATTTAGTGTGTGTGTGTGTGTGTGTGTGTGTGTGTGTGTGTGTGTGTGTGTGTGTGTGTGTGTGTGTGTGTGTGTGTGTGTGTGTGTGTGTGTGTCTGTGCGTGTGTGTGTGTGTTGCCGGCGTATGAATGCGTGTTACTTCTTTATTATGTATGCAGAGTGTGAATGTAAATGATACTTAAAAACATTTGCTTAGCGAATTAAGGAAGTAGTATCGTTTCAGTTTGCTCGTAATTCATTTGCATTAGCCACAAATACATTGCTGATTTAGCTGAATATTTCGTCATTGGGTAGATATTAAGTTGCTTGTTGATCTTATTGTATAAAAAGGTAGACAAATATGAATGTTGGTGTTTGAAGAAAGAAGTTCGATGTTTATGAGATGACGGAAGAACGACATATTTTCTGCGTTTACTCGACTGCAATGACTCCAATTCTGGATCAAAAACCAGAGATGAATGTGTCTTGATAGTAATGGATAAAAGGAACAATTGACGAACTGTAAGAACTTTACTCATGGCATACAATAATTGGGTGGGAAAACGATAGTGTTTATGATGCATTACTTTGAGAACTGATCTCTGAGCCCGTTCAAGATGAATTAAATGAGTTTTGCCAATACCTCCCCACACAGAGATGCAGTAAGAAAGTATTGACTGACACAAAGCATAATAGATTGTCCTAAGAAGATTAGGTTCGATTACATTTCTCAATTTCTTGAACACCCATGCAAGCTTTCTAACACGTCCTGTTAATTGGTTAATTTGAGGGGTCCAGGACAAGTGTTCATCAAGGATTATACCCAGGTATTTAATGCACTGCACACGTTCAATCTGAGGACAGTTGCATGTTATGGAATGGATATCATTACAGGTATGTACTTTTAAAGTATGACTTATATTACTTGGCAAACTAGTTCTGGCTGAAATTGAGAATGTGAGGTGTTTGGTCTTTCCTGCATTAAGCGTTAGAAGATTGAGTTTCAACCATTGTGTAACAGTTTGCAGATCTATTTGTGCCTGTGTGTAAACCTCATCCCAACTTTCTCCCTGAAATACAATAGCCGTGTCATCCGCGAACGCAAATATTTTCCCATTATTCAGCTTGATTTGACATAGGTCATTTATGTAGATCAAGAAGAGAGTCGGTCCGAGGATACTTCCCTGCGGTACTCCGTAGTCTACTGGAAAGTCATCACTAAGATTGTCCTCAATTTTAACCTTCTGGACTCTATCTGTCAGATAGCTCTCAAAAAGTTTTAATGGTGTACCACGAATGCCAATCGAATTTAATTTGTTTAAGAGAGAAGGAACAGAAACGGTATCGAAGGCTTTTGCTAGGTCTAGAAATACAGCTAGGCACTTCTTTTTACTATCAAGGTTCAGCGAAATAAGATCTACGAGCTTCGTCACCGCATCCTCTGTTGACCTACCAGTTCTAAAACCAAACTGGTTATCAGAAATTAGTTCAAATTTTTTTAAAAATGTATTGAGTCTATTGTAGATTAACCTTTCAAAAATTTTAGATAAGGCTGGTAGGACAGAAATTGGACGGTAATTACTAATAATGTTTTTGTCTCCACCTTTGAATATGGGGTGAATAATAGCTCTTTTTAATGCTTTAGGGAAGTTACCCTTATCTAGGCATAAATTAAAAATATATGTGAGTAAGGGGATGATTTTATGCCTTATCTTTTTTAGTAACGCAGATGATATATTGTCCCACCCCATGGCACAATCGTTCTTGAGGTTAAGTATTAAGGTTTCAATTTCGGATTCGTCTGTGGGTAACAAAACCAAAGAATTGACGCAATATGTGGAGTTGTTAGTGGCGGACGGTAAATTACTATGAGTCACAGGTGACTTTAATCTAATATTATCGGCTAGATTTTTACCAACATTCGCAAAGTAAGAGTTCACTGCATTTACAGATTTAATGGGCGTGTTTTCTACTGTTAATAGTTCGCTTGGGGAATGTTTATTGCCAGAGATATCCGCTATTTTTTTAATTGTCTGCCAGGTCTTGGCTGAGTTATTACCGCCTTTTTGAATTTCAGATTGTTCATATTGTCGTTTTAGCTTTTTAAGTAAATTGTTGCAAAAATTCCTATATCTCTTATATGTTGTTTGAATGATTTCGTTGTTAGGGGATCTAAGAGCTTTGTTATGGAGCCTATCACGATTACGTATGCATTTTACTAAACCTGGGGTTATCCATGGTCTAAGTGGTCGATATTTACCTTTTATAACAACTTGTATAGTATGTTTTTTAATTATTTGTGATATTGTAGAGATAAGGGACTCAATTAAATGGTCTGGGTCTTGTGACATGTATACCCCCGAAAAATCAGTATTTTCTAATTCATGTGTTATCATGACCCAGTTGATTTTGTTTTGTATGCATGTATTTTTTGGTTCATAACGACCTGTGTTCATACACAGTAATATAGGTAGATGATCAGTAATGTGTGTATCAAGGATGAAAATAGAGGGGTGGGTTGCCGATTTTAATAAGACGTGGTCAAGACAATTTAATTCACGTGTAGGATGAGTATGTCCAGGTAAAAGACCGAGTTCCGAAATCAAGTTTAGATAGCGAGACGCGTTATTACTAAGACTATTAGTAGTTTTAATATCAATATTAATGTCGCCTAAGATTACAATATTTTTAATATATTTAAGTGACATGCATGTTTGCTCTAATGAATTCAAGAAACTATCAATATTCTGAAATGATGGGGATCTATAAAGTGCAATGATAGCTAATTCGGATTTTTGTTTAATTAGCAAACAATTTGCTCCCTCAAATTTTGGCTCTTCGACTTGATAATTTAAATTATTACGCACGTAAACAACGACACCATCGTTTTGGTTGCGGTTGATCGAAGTGTAGTGAATCATGTAGTTGGGGAGTTGTGGAGGTGATTTGTCAGGATTGAGCCAGCATTCAGAAAAGATTATGATGTCGCAATTGAATTTCAGCCTCCGGTGTAGGATTTCAAAATTAGGTAAGTTTTTGTAAATACTCCTTATATTAAGACTAAGGATTTTTAGGTTATACTTTTTGTGTTTTATGATAGAAAGACATTTTTCGGGTTCATATTTAAAAAAAGATGTTGCAATGTTAAACGTTCCAATATCTGACATTAAGTCCTTAGTATTTGCGCCTGTTGTAATAGCGTATGGGTGCAACTAACGAACTGAATGGGTTTAAAATATAGAGGCATGTAACAAAAATTTCTATCTGGATATGTAATAAGAGGCGAATAATTGAAGTGTCAGGACTTGGAAACATACAAACCCGAAAAATCTGTTTTTGAGTACAAACGTTGAATAATGATAGTTCCGTAAATAAGTTGATAACTATAAAATGGTTTACAGACAGAGTACAAAATGGGTATAACATCATTTTACGTATTTTAACACAATTTACTAAAAGTACATAACATAATAAATAATTATTAGATTGCAATCGGCAGAGGCTTAAAATTAGTACACTTACAAAGTTAAGTAGCTGATAAACTAACAAAAAACACTTACATAGATCAGTTATAAAACGCGACCTAGAGTAATATAATAAACTGTAAAATTCAGAACAATTAGATGGACAGCAGTATTGGTGCAGAGAACGCCTAGACCTTTGACTCACTAACGTCAACGTTGCCAAAAACACGTATACGGTCTTCTTCAGTGCGAATCCAATAAGCGCGTTTGCCATCCCCCTGCCTTGCGTATATTCGGCCGCGCCTGGTCCACGTGTACTTCCACTGTAGATGCCGTGCACTTTCTCTTACCAAGTAAAATAGTCTTCTATTTGTCGCAGTGAGTCTTTCGTTGATATATAACCGTTTAGCAGGTGATTCTGTTCCAAGATCAGAAGAAGTAACATTACGACGGACTCGGGCGGATCGAAGAAGCTCGTCTCGCAAGTCACGCCGGGATAAGCGAACCACAAGCCGCCTATATTTCTTTTCCGAGTGGCCATCGCTATTCTCACTTGCCTTACCAACCCTCTCTGCAAAAACAATGTCCTCCTGTTTAAGAGTAAGGCCGAGCTTCGCTGCCAAGACTGTCACGGTGTGTGTAGCATTCTCGCCTTTATTCTCATGCAGATTCGAAATTTCTATATCGGCTTGCAGAAGATCCTGGTCGCGGTCATTTAACTCATGTTTGAGTTGACTTATAGTCTGCTCAAGCGAGCTCACTTTGGTTATATTGTCTTTCTCTAATCTGGCCTCCAGTGCTGACAGCCTATTTTCAAACTGGTCTATACGACTGTTACAGTTAGATATCATAGTACGCAGACCTGAAATCTCCTGACGGAACTCCCTCACTTCTTCTCTAACTTTGCGCATTTCGTCACGGAACAAGCGTAACTCGAGACCCAGATCTACGTTACTTAACTGGGAGGAATTATGAGCTGCATCCGATGGATTGGACTCCGTGAGCAAGTTTTGCGCACCAGGGTTTGAAATAACCGCGATTTCTCCAATGGGAGAAATACAGCAGCTGGTCGTGCCATCCTCTATGTTTGACACTGAGAGGGAGTCATTGCTACTGTGTAAGCTCTTAACCGGAGTCGCTGAATTGTTACCCTTTGGTAGTTTATTCTTGCATTCCGGACAGACCCAGCCTGGATTTAATTGACTTTCTTCAGGCAACGCAATACATGCCTTATGGTAGATTGCGCTACAGCGCCCGCACGCCGCCGCTAGCGAGGTGGATAAAAACTTCCCACAGGCTCTACACTTAGCCATGTTGGTGTTTGCAGACTACGTTCCTTGTGAATAATTAATAATTAATAATTAATAATTATGTTTATTTATATAAGAGAAAGATCTATACGCACAGGTAATGTTTGTGCAAGTACCACCAGATGTAGATGTAGTTCACGGCGCCGCCAGTAGACTGCGTTGTGGTGTCGTGATTTGAGCCGGCCCTGTGACTCAAGCGTGTGAGACTGCGCGATTTGCGCAAGTACCACTAGATGGCGCGCACGCTTCCTTACGAAGTATCCGTTAGCTCGATATGGCTTTCAGCGAGATCCAATCAATGCAGTTCACGGCGCCGCCAGTAGACTGCGCTGTCGGCTCGTATTAATAGCACAGCGGGCTGTGGGTATACTCAGCAATGATATTATTGAAGAGTGATAAATACCCTCGCTTACCATCAGCTCGCCAAGATTAAATTGCCGATTTTTGCACCCTTATAGGCAGAATCCGTACACAAAAACACTGTCAGTATTTTGTTGCACTACCTAATTCACTCCAATAACCACTATATGGCGTAATACAAGATATTAAAATTTAAATTGGACAAAATACTCAAGAGAACTTGCTGTCGCAACCACGCACACGACGTCCAAGACGTTCCAAATATAGTTACCTTCGTTAGTGTATAAGGTACACTAGCGATTGTAATTCAGTGGTAAGAGCGGCGAACTTTCAACTTGAAGTACCGCGGTTCGTTTCTGTTGGCATTACCGATAAAATTCATATTTCTCACTTTATATGAGGACTTTATGATTATTTACATGTTCAACATTCTTTTTTAATTGTAGGCATTGTTTTTATCATCAGTGAAATCTGACGAAAGTGATATCACTGATGAAGACGTTGGAGTAAAGTTGGAATATAATATTGAAAAACAGAAGTCTCAGAAGTTCGTAAGTTTTTGTTATGATACCTATAGCAAATAATAAGTGAGTGTATATATACTTGTCGGATTCATGTATGTTAGGAGTAACGTTAATTTAAAATTAGTCCTTAACAGAACCTATTCCTAGAAAATATTATCCCATTAACAATTATGTTGTCTGTACTTATTTATACGCTTTAAGATCTGGAGAATTACTGCTTGATTATTCTGAGTAGAATTTTATGAGGTTTCACTTTTACTATCATCTGTTATTATCGCTTCTTTAAGATCAGAATCTTACCCATATTATATTATGTTACTTTTGATTTCAGAATAATCCCGCATCAAATGAAGAGCCTGAAAGTTCTGATACATTAAGTATTGTTCAACCTTCTACCTCCTCTGGAATATGTACCAATGCAGTATGCACAGATACTATGTCTCCTTCTACCAGCTACGAAGCTCATACAGTTTTGGCTAATAAAACAGCAAAACCTGACAATGAATTTGAAATAAATGAAGAGTTTTCAGATATAGATTCTATTTTTGACACTCCAAGAAAAGCAAAGCTGAGAATAGAATTACGCAGGAAAACTCGTATCCAAAAGAAACATGCTCTAAAAATTCAATCGCTTAGAAGAAAAAATCTACGACTTAAGAAGAAAATTGCAACTTTCAAAGATATTCTTGTAAAATTAAAAAAAGAGAGATACATAGACAATGATACGCATAACATTTTGAATAGTAACGTATTTGCTGCCGATTTATATGCTGCTATGAATAAAAAGTTACAGAAAAAATCTAAGAGATTTGTATCTAAATATGCACCAGAGTTTAGGAAATTTTGTTTAACTTTGCATTTTCTATCACCAAATGCTTATAGATTCGTCAGGAGTAAATTCGAAACATGCCTTCCTCACCCGAAAACCATATCGAAATGGTACGCAAATATCGATGGTTCTCCAGGGTTTACAGAAGATTCGTTCAAAATTTTAGATGCTAAAAGAAAACAGTCTAATAAAAACATGATTTGCGCATTAATAGCGGATGAAATGGCAATCAGACAGCAGAAGTGTTTTAATGAAAAAACTCAACAAGATGATGGTCTTGTTGATATAGGCACTGGTCCTAACGAAAGTATGAGTATCAAAGCATCAGAGGCCTATGTTTTTTTGTTAGTGTCATTAAATGAGCCTTGGAAATTACCAATCGCATATTTTTTAGTTCATGGAATGACGGGAGACCAAAAAGCAAATATTATAAAATCTATACTTACCAAATGTCACGAAGTAGGTGTTAATGTTGTATCATTGACTTTTGATGGTCACCCCTCAAACACCTCGGCCATGAAGATCCTGGGTTGCAATTTGGATGACCCTAGACGACTAAAAACTACATTTCAACACCCTTGCGCTGACTATAATGTAGCAGTGTTCTTGGATTTCTGCCACATGCTGAAGCTAATTCGAAATCATTTTCAATTGAATTGTTTTCATGCTTTATTTACCACTACTGAAGTGACGTTATGGGCTTTGATTATATAAACTCGGTACCTACTACCTACATATAACCTAATATTTCTTAGCTATCTTAGAAGGTAAACAAATTGCAGAAAACTTTTGGGAGGGCGCTTACGACGTTTAGTTCTTTGTAAAACTTGGAACTTTTACCCCCCCAGCTCCTTAAACTATGAAAGCTTGGCTTGGCCATTTCGTTGCTACAAGAACTATTGTATAACAGTAATGAACAGTAAATAAATTTTTCACCTTACGCCCATGTGTATGTAACGAAAAGGCCAAGCCACATATTTTGACTAAGATTAAGTTAAGGGTTAAGAGTTTGTGAAGTTAGGGCGAGTTAGAAGCTTGGCTCTAGATGAGATCTGATAACTTTTTGACAGTGCGTTGAACAAATCACTTTTTTAAAACTAGATACATATTTAGATATCTTAGTTCTTATAGATTGTATTAAATTAGGTAGCATATGGGGAAAAACTGCTCGTTTGTTTTGGTCACAACTCACAACTTTGAAGGCCCCCTATTTCTTCATTTTTGAAGCTAAAAAATAATAAAAAAATATATTTGAACTCCACTTAATGAACTCTAGACAATGACACCCCACATATTGTCAGGGTAAAAAAAAAAAATTATTAAGACTTCTTTTTTCATGCATGGGAGAGTCCCCTTAATTTTTTGATTAGTTAATTTAATTTTTATTATTTGTTATTATAGCGGCAATAGAAATACACACTGTGAAAATTTCAACTGTCAACCTATTACGGTTTACGAGATACAGCCTGCTGACAGACGGACGGACAGATGGACAGCGGAGGCTTAGTAATAGGGTCCCGTTGGCACCCTTTAGGTACGGAACTCTAAAAATTATTCCATTCTATTCTAATAAATGTTTGTTTTAGTAACCGCAGCGGTGTCTGCAAAACGAAGCTCCTTCAGGACACGCCGCTCATATCACTGGTGTGCGCTCTGTTGGTCATCGACGGGCTGATAGTCATGCTGTGGGCATCCCTGGACCCCATGGAGAGGCACCTGAAGAACTTAACCATCGAGATCAGCTCAACTGACCGCAGTGTGGTTTACCAACCTCAGGTTTGTGTTGTAGAAATCATCATCATCATCATCATTAACAACCCATCAACGGCTTACTACTGAGCGCAGGTCTCCTTTTAGAAAAGGGCTATAGGCCATAGTCCACCACGCTGGCCCAATGCGAATTGGCGGACTTCACACATCTTCGAGAACATTATAAAGAACTCTCAGATGTGCAGGTTTCCTCACGATGTTTTCCTTCACCGTTGAAGCAAGTGATATTTAAATGCTTAAACGCACTTGACTCCGAAAAGTCAGAGGTGCGTACCCGGGATCGAACCTGCGACCCTCCGAATAGGAGACCACAGTCCTAACCACTAGGCTATCACTGCTTGTAGAAATGCTTATCCCAAAACAGTTTTTAGCGGATGTCTACGTCACAATAGCTATATGTGCAGCCATAATATAGCCTGTTTCAGCCCGATCCGTCCAGTGGTTTGAGCTGTGCGTTGATAGATGAGTCAGTCACTCAGTCAATCAATCAGTTAGTCAGTCACCTTTTATATAAGTACTTAGATCATAAATGCCAAATGCCTCTGTCTGTATTTTTCTTGCCTTTTCACACCTAAACCACTGAACCGATACCGGACAACGATACCTATTGTGTTTTTGGAGCTTTTATCCTAAAGAAGGACATAGGATAGGTATTTTTTATCCAGGAATATTAGGGCGTTCCCAAGTGATGGAAACCGATATTGGTATGGGTTAGTTAAAAAACTGCAAGAACCCTTCTATTTTTTTTAAAGAATATTAGTCAAGTTGAAGTTGACTAATATCCTCCTCTCCCCTCCAAATAAGCGGAAAGCTTGTGTTAGGAGTGGGTACGACAATAGTACAACTCGTGGGATTCGACCCTGCGACCTTTCAGTTTTCAGTCCGCACCTTTAACCACGGTTAACGTTGGGCTATTGAGGCTTACTGTGATTCTCTTCCAGATAGAAGTTTGCAAATCCCAGAATACAACGGGATGGCTCTGTGCACTCTACGCCTACAAAGGCCTTCTTCTAATCGTCGGCGTGTATATGGCGTGGGAGACGAGAAATGTCGAGATATCTGCTCTCAACGACTCCAAATACATCGGAATCAGCGTGTACTCAGTGGTCATCACGAGTGCCAGTGTGGTGGTCATTGGCACTATTATATCCGAACGGGCCACTCTGGCGTACATCACTATTACGAGCTTGATTCTAATTGCCACTACTTCGACGCTGTGTTTGCTGTTTCTGCCGAAAATCATTGCTATCAAAACCAAAGGTAACATACCACCAACCAAAGTAAAATCCCCACTAACAAACATACTAATATTATAAACGCAAGTGTGTTTGTTTGTTGATTTGTCTTTCAAACACTCCGCAACGGAGCTACGAATGGACGTGGATATAGTTGAGGACCTGGAGTGACATTTGCTACTTTTTATCCCGGAAAATCAGAGTTCCTGAGGGATTTTGTTGTGTGCCAACGTTAGCGTTCGGACGCAGAATCAAGCTTCCGAACAGCGACTAAAAGCCATAAAAAATCGGCCAAGTGCGAGTCGGGCCTCGCTCTTTAAGGGTTCCGTTAAAAAAAATATTTCCATGTACCCATGGAAATATTTTAATTTCATTTTTTTAATTTAATTTAATTTTTATTATTTGTTGTTATAGCGGCAATAGAAATACATAATATTATGTGAAAACATCTATCTATTACGGTTTACGAGATACAGCCCGCTGACAGACGGACGGACGGACGGACAGCGTAGGCTTAGTAATAGGGTCCCGTTGGTACCCTTTGGGTATGGAACCCTAAAAAGCGCCGATCACTGCCGCTAAAAGTAGCCAGTCTGCCCTCTCACTAATGTTTTTTTAATTTTTTTTTAACTGTAGATATTTTATTTTAGCTCAAGACGACCCCGTAATACAAAGCATGGGGCTAAGACTCGAGTGTAAGACCCGAAGATTCGTGACAGACGAAACCCAGGAATTGCACTTTAGGATAGAAATCCAGAATAAGGTGTACAGAAGAGAAGTCGCAGCTTTGGACCGCGAGATCGGGAGGCTGGAGAAACTGCTAGCGGAGCCTTTAGATCTGGGGACTGGGTCGGATTCATCTATTGTTTTACATAAACGAGTGAGTTATTCAAACTTTCATGACTTTTATTTTGGATTTTAGTGTGAAATTTAGCTTTGGAAGTGACGAAATTCCCGAATACATACCAAAACGACACCGTCAACAGCAGCAAGAGTAGCTACCGGTCCCATTGAAATAGGTTAGCACATAACATGGCATATCCAGTGGTCCACACGATAAAGTGAGGATATGCTCAGCAGTCCAAATAGATCATTGATAAATGAAGTGATTAATATTATCACCCACTTCATCTTTCAATAATGTAATACAATGAAGGGACTTAAAAGGGTGCCTCCTTTTACTCCATAAAAACAATTCAAGGAGCTCTAAGTCAGAACATTTTAAATAAATCAAATCATAGGGACTTCCCAACAACTGAAAAACTGTACAGTTTCTCTACCAATTCCAATTCTTCAGTTATTACTAACCGAATCTAACATGTAGATTATCCTACTTCCTACTATCCTACTAATATTATAAATGCGAAAGTTTGTGAGGATGTATGGATGTTTGGATGGATGGATGGATGTTTGTTACTCTTTAACGCGACAACGAATGAACCGATTTTGCTGAAATTTGGCACAGACATAGATTATAGTCTGGAATAGCACATAGGTTACTTTTTATCCCGGAAAAGCAAACAGTTCCTGCGGGATAGCATCGCTAATTTTTACGCATTTGTCATTCAAAATACGCGCAATGGAGTTTTAGATTTAGGTACGTGATTTTTTGCACAGGTGAAGTTAAGGGCCTGAAAAATGACAAAGGCTACTTTTTATCCCGGGAAAACAAACGGTTCCTGTGGGATATTAGTATGCTACTTTTCACATATTTATCTTTTAATTACGCGGCATTTATGTATGTATGTATGTATGTATGTATGTATGTATGTATGTATGTATGTATGTATGTATGTATGTATGTCTGTATGTATGTATGTAATTATGTATGAATGTATGTATGTATGTATGTATGTATGTATGTATGTATGTATGTATGTATATTCCTACGACCTATCTGACTACCCTACTTTCTCCTACTTATATATTACTACTATTATAAATGGGAAAGTGAGTTTGTTTGTATGTTTGTTCCGCTTTCACGCCGTAACTACTGAACCGATTTTGCTGAAATTTGGCACAGACATAGATTATAGTCAGGAATAGCACATAGGCTACTTTTTATCCCGGAAAAGCAAACAGTTCCTGCGGGATAGCATCGCTATTTTTTACGCATTTGTCCTTCAAAATACGCCCAATGGAGTTTTAGATTGACGTGATTTTTTTGCACAGGTAAAGTTAAGGGCCTGAAAAATGACAAAAGCTACTTTTTATCCCGGGAAAACAAACGGTTCCTGCGGGATATTAGTATACTACTTTTCACATATTTATCCTTCAATTATACACCAACGGAGTTACAGATTGACGTGGGTTTTTGGATATGCATATTTGATGACTTGAAAAGTGACAAAGGCTACTTTTTATCCCGGGAAAACAAACAGTTCCCGCGGGATATTTGTGTTCTACTTTTCACTTATTTATCCTTCAATTATGCGCCAACGGAGTTATAGATTGAAGGGGGTTTTTTGGATAGGCATAGTTGAGGACCGGAAAAGTAATAAAGGCTACTTTTTATCCCGGGAAAACAGACAGTTCCCGCGGGATATTAGTGTGCTACTTTTCACATATTTATCCTTTAATTATGCGCCAACGGAGTTACAGATTGACGTGGTTTATTGGATAGGCATAGTTGAGGACTTTAAAAGTGACAAAGGCTACTTTTAATCCCGGGAAACAAACAATTCCCGCGGGATATTTGTATGCTACTTTTCATATATTTATCATTCAATTATGTGCCAAGGGAGTTACAGATTGACGTGATTTTTTGGATAGGCATAGTTGAGGGCCGGAAAAGTAACAACAGCTACTTTTTATCCCGGGAAAACAAACAGTTCCCGCGGGATATTCGAAATGCTACTTTTCACGTATTTATTCTTAAATTATGCGCCAATATGCATGCATGCATACATGTATGTATGTATGTATGTATGTATGTATGTATGTATGTATGTATGTATGTATGTATGTATGTATGTATGTACGTATGCATGTTTGTATGTATGTATGCATGCATGTATGTATGTATGTGTGTATGTATGTTTGTATCCTCCTGTTACTAACTTTAACTACATTAACTATATCCTATGCTACTTATCCCACTAATATTATTAATGTGAAAGTTTGTGAGGATGGATTGGATTGGATGGATAGATGTACTTAGCATACGGATGGATGGACGGGATGTATGGATGCATGGGATGGGATAGGGATTTAAAAAACTAAATCCTCGCGGACGAAGTCGCGGGTATCAGCTAGTATATTATAAATGCGAAAGTTTGTGAGAATGGATATATGGATGGATGGATGGATGTTTGTTACTCTTTAACGCGACAACGAATGAACCGATTTTGCTGAAATTTGGCACAGACATAGATTATAGTCTGGAATAGCACATAGGTTACTTTTTATCCCGGAAAAGCAAACAGTTCCTGCGGGATAGCATCGCTAATTTTTACGCATTTGTCATTCAAAATACGCGCAATGGAGTTTTAGATTTAGGTACGTGATTTTTTGCACAGGTGAAGTTAAGGGCCTGAAAAATGACAAAGGCTACTTTTTATCCCGGGAAAACAAACGGTTCCTGTGGGATATTAGTATGCTACTTTTCACATATTTATCTTTTAATTACGCGGCATTTATGTATGTATGTATGTATGTATGTATGTATGTATGTATGTATGTATGTATGTCTGTATGTATGTATGTAATTATGTATGAATGTATGTATGTATGTATGTATGTATGTATGTATGTATGTATGTATGTATGTATGTATGTATGTATGTATGTATATTCCTACGACCTATCTGACTACCCTACTTTCTCCTACTTATATATTACTACTATTATAAATGGGAAAGTGAGTTTGTTTGTATGTTTGTTCCGCTTTCACGCCGTAACTACTGAACCGATTTTGCTGAAATTTGGCACAGACATAGATTATAGTCAGGAATAGCACATAGGCTACTTTTTATCCCGGAAAAGCAAACAGTTCCTGCGGGATAGCATCGCTATTTTTTACGCATTTGTCCTTCAAAATACGCCCAATGGAGTTTTAGATTGACGTGATTTTTTTGCACAGGTAAAGTTAAGGGCCTGAAAAATGACAAAAGCTACTTTTTATCCCGGGAAAACAAACGGTTCCTGCGGGATATTAGTATACTACTTTTCACATATTTATCCTTCAATTATACACCAACGGAGTTACAGATTGACGTGGGTTTTTGGATATGCATATTTGATGACTTGAAAAGTGACAAAGGCTACTTTTTATCCCGGGAAAACAAACAGTTCCCGCGGGATATTTGTGTTCTACTTTTCACTTATTTATCCTTCAATTATGCGCCAACGGAGTTATAGATTGAAGGGGGTTTTTTGGATAGGCATAGTTGAGGACCGGAAAAGTAATAAAGGCTACTTTTTATCCCGGGAAAACAAACAGTTCCCGCGGGATATTAGTGTGCTACTTTTCACATATTTATCCTTTAATTATGCGCCAACGGAGTTACAGATTGACGTGGTTTATTGGATAGGCATGGTTGAGGACTTTAAAAGTGACAAAGGCTACTTTTAATCCCGGGAAACAAACAATTCCCGCGGGATATTTGTATGCTACTTTTCATATATTTATCATTCAATTATGTGCCAAGGGAGTTACAGATTGACGTGATTTTTTGGATAGGCATAGTTGAGGGCCGGAAAAGTAACAACAGCTACTTTTTATCCCGGGAAAACAAACAGTTCCCGCGGGATATTCGAAATGCTACTTTTCACGTATTTATTCTTAAATTATGCGCCAATATGCATGCATGCATACATGTATGTATGTATGTATGTATGTATGTATGTATGTATGTATGTATGTATGTATGTACGTATGCATGTTTGTATGTATGTATGCATGCATGTATGTATGTATGTGTGTATGTATGTTTGTATCCTCCTGTTACTAACTTTAACTACATTAACTATATCCTATGCTACTTATCCCACTAATATTATTAATGTGAAAGTTTGTGAGGATGGATTGGATTGGATGGATAGATGTACTTAGCATACGGATGGATGGACGGGATGTATGGATGCATGGGATGGGATAGGGATTTAAAAAACTAAATCCACGCGGACGAAGTCGCGGGTATCAGCTAGTATATTATAAATGCGAAAGTTTGTGAGAATGGATATATGGATGGATGGATGGATGTTTGTTACTCTTTAACGCGACAACGAATGAACCGATTTTGCTGAAATTTGGCACAGACATAGATTATAGTCTGGAATAGCACATAGGTTACTTTTTATCCCGGAAAAGCAAACAGTTCCTGCGGGATAGCATCGCTAATTTTTACGCATTTGTCATTCAAAATACGCGCAATGGAGTTTTAGATTTAGGTACGTGATTTTTTGCACAGGTGAAGTTAAGGGCCTGAAAAATGACAAAGGCTACTATTTATCCCGGAAAAGCAAACAGTTCCTGCGGGATAGCATCGCTATTTTTTACGCATTTGTCCTTCAAAATACGCCCAATGGAGTTTTAGATTGACGTGATTTTTTTGCACAGGTAAAGTTAAGGGCCTGAAAAATGACAAAAGCTACTTTTTATCCCGGGAAAACAAACGGTTCCTGCGGGATATTAGTATACTACTTTTCACATATTTATCCTTCAATTATACACCAACGGAGTTACAGATTGACGTGGGTTTTTGGATATGCATATTTGATGACTTGAAAAGTGACAAAGGCTACTTTTTATCCCGGGAAAACAAACAGTTCCCGCGGGATATTAGTGTGCTACTTTTCACATATTTATCCTTTAATTATGCGCCAACGGAGTTACAGATTGACGTGGTTTATTGGATAGGCATAGTTGAGGACTTTAAAAGTGACAAAGGCTACTTTTAATCCCGGGAAACAAACAATTCCCGCGGGATATTTGTATGCTACTTTTCATATATTTATCATTCAATTATGTGCCAAGGGAGTTACAGATTGACGTGATTTTTTGGATAGGCATAGTTGAGGGCCGGAAAAGTAACAACAGCTACTTTTTATCCCGGGAAAACAAACAGTTCCCGCGGGATATTCGAAATGCTACTTTTCACGTATTTATTCTTAAATTATGCGCCAATATGCATGCATGCATACATGTATGTATGTATGTATATATGTATGTATGTATGTATGTATGTATGTATGTATGTATGTACGTATGCATGTTTGTATGTATGTATGCATGCATGTATGTATGTATGTGTGTATGTATGTTTGTATCCTCCTGTTACTAACTTTAACTACATTAACTATATCCTATGCTACTTATCCCACTAATATTATTAATGTGAAAGTTTGTGAGGATGGATTGGATTGGATGGATAGATGTACTTAGCATACGGATGGATGGACGGGATGTATGGATGCATGGGATGGGATAGGGATTTAAAAAACTAAATCCACGCGGACGAAGTCGCGGGTATCAGCTAGTATATTATAAATGCGAAAGTTTGTGAGAATGGATATATGGATGGATGGATGGATGTTTGTTACTCTTTAACGCGACAACGAATGAACCGATTTTGCTGAAATTTGGCACAGACATAGATTATAGTCTGGAATAGCACATAGGTTACTTTTTATCCCGGAAAAGCAAACAGTTCCTGCGGGAT
The DNA here is from genome assembly GCA_029955525.1 of Oeneis ivallda. NCBI lineage: Eukaryota > Metazoa > Arthropoda > Insecta > Lepidoptera > Nymphalidae > Oeneis > Oeneis ivallda. Next base: position 2,703,651 of record JARPMR010000010.1, on the reverse strand, counting down.
AGCATCGCTATTTTTTACGCATTTGTCTTTCAAAATACGCGCAATGAAGTTTTAAATTGACGTGATTTTTTTGCACAGGTAAAGTTAAGGGCCTGAAAAATGACACAGGCTTCTTTTTATCCCGGGAAAACAAACGGTTCCTGCAGGATATTAGTATACTACTTTTCACATATTAATCCTTCAATTATGCGCCAACGAAGTTACAGATTGACGTGGTTTTTTTGATAGGCATAGTTGAGGACCTGAAAAGTGAAAAGGCTACTTTTTATCCCGGGAAAATGAACAGTTCCCGCGGGATATTCGTATGTTACTTTTCACATACTTATCCTTCAATTATATGCGCCAGCCGCTAACGGAGGTTTAGATTGAAGATTTAGATTGTTTTTTAGCACAGGTAAAGTTAAGGGACTGAAAAGTGACAAAGGCTCCTTTTTATTCCGGGAAAACAAACAGTTCCCGCGGGATATTCGTATGCTACTTTTCACATATTTATCCTTAAATTATGCGCCAATATGCATGCATGCATGTATGTATGTATGTACTTAAGTATGTATGTATGTATGTGTGTATGCATGTATTTATGTATGTTTGTTACCTCCTCCTACCTACTAACTATAAATACATTAACTATATCCTATCCTACTTATTATTTCTCACTAGCTGATGCCCGCGACTTCGTCTGCGTGAACTTAGCCTTTAAAATGCCTCGGGAACTCTTTGACTTTGCGGGATAAAATGTAGCCTGTCCTCAACTATAGGTACCCCTGCAAAAAATCACGTCGATCCGTAGCTCTGTTGGGGCGTGATTGAAGGACAAACCAACGCACTTCCGCAGTAATAATATTTCACCATATAAAGTGCAAGTGCATATAGTCGACGTGGTTTTTTACACAGGTAAAGTTGAGGGCCTGGAAAATAACACAGGCTACTTTTTTTCCCGGGAGCATACATTTAAACCCCCGCGCCACTAAAAAGTATATTTATTGTAGATTTTTTGTATAACGCTCGACTGCTTTCGATAAAATTTAAATGGGACCACCTAGGAAGTATACCCTTTGAAACAAAAAAAGAATTTTCCAAATCGGTTCTTTTCGGTCTTCGAGTAATCGGTGAACATACATAAAAAAAGATCCGTTGAATTGAGATCCTCCTCCTGAAAAGTGACAAAGGCTACTTTTTATCCTGGGAAAGCAAACAATTCCCGCGGGATATTCGTATGCTACTTTTCACATATTAATCCTTCAATTATGCGCCAACGAAGTTACAGATTGACGTGGTTTTTAGGGTTCCGTACCCAAAGGGTACCAACGGGACCCTATTACTAAGCCTACGCTGTCCGTCCGTCCGTCCGTCCGTCTGTCAGCGGGCTATATCTCGTCAACCGTAATAGATAGACAGATGAAATTTTCACATATTATGTATTTCTATTGCCGCTATAACAATAATAAAAATTAAATTAAATCAAAAAAATTAAATTAAAATGGGTAGGTGGGTAGATGGAAATTTTTTAATTTAATTTTTTTAACGGAACCCTAAAAGAGCGAGGCCCGACTCGCACTTGGCCGATTTTTTTTTGATAGGCATAGTTGAGGACCTGAAAAGTGACAACAGCTACTTTTTATTCTGGGAAAAAAACAGTTCCCGCGGGATATTCGTATACTACTTTTCACATATTTATCCTTAAATCATGCGCCAATATGCATGCATGCATACATGTATGTATGTATGTATGTATGTATGTATGTATGTATGTATGTATGTATGCATGTATGCATGTATGTATGCATGTATGCATGTATGTATGTATGTATGTATGTATGTATGTATGTATGTATGTATGTATGTATGTATGTATATATGTATGTATGTATGTATGTATGTATGTATGTGTGTATGTATACATATATGCATGTATTAATGTATGTTGATTATTAATGTGAACTAATAATATTATGTATTAATTAATTATACAATAATATTATTAATGTGAAAGTTTGTGAGGATGGATGTATTACGGATGTATGTTTGTATAGATGTAGTATACGGATGGATGGATGTATGTTCTCCGAGATAGGGGTTGAACTATTTTGACTGTTTTACTCCTTATCTTCGTTACATTTAAACTAATTTTTATTATTATTTTAACCGACTTCAAAAAAGTAGGAGGATCTCAATTCAAAGGAATCTTTTTCTATTCATGTTCACCGATTACTCGAATACGCCTAAACCGATCTGTTTTTTAAAAAAATCTACAATAAATTATATACTTCGTAGGGGCGCGGGCGTTTAAATGTATGCTCCTGGGACAAAAAGTAGCCTGTGTTAATTTCCAGGTCTAAAACTTTACCTGTGTAAAAAACCACGTCGGCTATATGCACTTGCACTTTAAATAGTGAAATATTATAACTGCGAAAGTGCGTTGCTTTGTCCTTCAATCACGCCCCAACAGAGCTACGGATCGACGTGATTTTTTGCAGGGGTACCTATAGTTGAGGACTTGGAGAGTGACAGGCTACATTTTATCCCGCAAAGTCAAAGAGTTCCCGAGGCATTTTAAAGGCTAAGTTCACGCAGACGAAGTCGCGGGCATCAGCTAGTAATCCATAAATAAAATTTTTCGAATATACCTACCTAATTAATATTTTGTCTAGCAACTTCCAAAGATTGTAAGTGCCATAAAGAGACCTGATTTCCATTTCAGACCGAGCTTAACACAGTGGAAGAAGAAGACAGACCTAATGCAGACACAGACAGACGAACACCTAGTATAAGCGGAGGTCTGCCAATGCTCCTACTTTCCGTCCTGCCGCCCGTCATCCCGCGAGCCAGCTGGCCTTCGGCTGAAGCATGCAGAGGGAGAAACTCCGTCAGCTTCAGCTCTCAACCGAAGCTCAACAGAAAATCCCAACCCAGCATAGACTTATACAACCTATGCCTAAACAAACGCGAAGAAAACCACGGATTCCTCAGAAGACTTCGAAGTTTCTTCGGAAGCAGGACATCCAGTAGAAAAGCTTCGGCGATCTCCATAGCGGATCCAACCGGACAAAGCATTGCTTCAGCTTTAAAAATGCACGTGGGAATGATTGCGGGACTCGTGCCGGGCAGAAAACATTCCATGATGCTGTCTTGCAACACCTTACACGTTCCACATCCAGAGATGAAGTTACGAAGAGAATCCTTCGCGAGAAGCGGTCCTATCATACGAGTGACTGATGACGAGCCTACATGCTCGAGATATGAACCTACTTGCTCTAAATATGAACTCAATAGCTCTAAGGATGTATCAGATAAAAGTATATCCTCGGGAACGCAAAAATACGTCGCTGAACCAGAAACTAAGGTCAATTTCGTTTTACCAACAACGCAAAGACGACCAATGTCACACCAAAGTTCTTGCGAGAAATTTAAAGGATCCCCAAGGTTCCCTCACAGGATAGCACCGACTACTACTAGTTTGACTGCTTTAAATAAGCGGAAGACAAGTGCGGATAGCGTTTTCCACTTATCTGACACTGTGTTCGATGAGCATAGACGGTACAGTCATCAGAGCGTTTGTAGGGCAGATAAAGGGAAGGATGTATTGGAAAGTAGGTGGAGATCTACGGAGGACGCGAGACCTGGGTCTTCATCGGGAAATTAGGAACTTCTATCCCAGTTAGGAGTTAGTGTGTGCCAAATATTATAACAAAGTATTTTAAATTCTATGTGACTTCTATAGAGATCTTGTATCTTAAGAAAACTAATGTGTACCCTTAAAGCAGTACCTGATAGACAACGTATAACAGTGGTTTGAAGTTTGGAGGAAATATTCCTTGAGTATTATTCAGGAGTATTATGCACTCAGGAGCTCACCTCACCTCTAAGATGCACTCAGGAGAAAATTTTGATTAACTGAACTAAAAGTTTAATAAATAAAACAACAAACAAACAACTTTCAAAAAATAGACGCACGTCGAGTGATTACAGATACGAGTAGCAAGAAAACAACCGATTAAAAAAACTGGAACCGATATTTTTCTTTGTGATGTTTGATGTACTTTCATAGGTAAAATATAAATGATGTACAAAAAAATATCGATAAGATAAAACTTGATAAAATAATGATATCAAAAACCCCCTAAATTGTATCACGACTATCGTGAAAAAATATATCTGTGAGACATAACACCAAAATGTAGATTATAATATTTTCTAGAAGTAGTAAATAATAAAATAGATACCTACCTACCGTTGGGTAAACAACACTGATTTGGTTGTTTTTATAAAAAAAATCTATTATTTTAGTCACATTTACTCACAAGTCACAACTATTTCTTTATTGTAATTCTGTATTTTAGTCCATCTAATTAATTTTGTAAATATGTCTTAGTATAAATATTTACAGTACAGAGTAGATACAGGTCATAATTTTTTTTATACTTATTTACGTACCATAATTCTTTTAGTATAAAATTTAAAATAGAATTAAGTAGAAAATTGTAATAACTTGAAAGCAATATTATATTTACTAGCTAAGTATTAAAGACCTATTTTTCAAAACAATGTAATATTATTTAAGAATTTTAACTTGATATTTATATACTTATAGACAAGTGTGTTCAAATTTTATAAGAGAAATATACTGAATACATAGTATTTAGCCTTAAAATAACTCTTTAAGAATGTACCTATCTCATGTGTGAAAATAATTATAGATATTGAAGTGTGCATTTGTTCTTTTCTTTTGAAAAACTCTTTACCCCCAGCCCTAAATTTTTTTAGTCAAAAATGGTGCTACTATTCTAAAAATTACATTTTTGAAATTTTTTGATCCTTGATTTTCGGCAATTTATTTGTGTTACTCTATTTACTAATTTGGTGAGTAGGTACAGTGAAATAAAACTGTTTTTTATATACCTACTTGCCAGTTTTATTTACATTAAAATAATTAAATGCATTATAGTCAGTCATATACATAACTTATAATATCTGATTTGGAATCTAAATTCCAGAACTTTTCCGAAAACCAATAGTTATGTTTCGCACTCACGATCAGCTATGCTCCTTAGGCACTGCATTGCTGCAGACTATAGTGTCAATGACACACTATCTTACATCAGTCTCAACATAGAAAGATGCACCTAAATTCACCTGGAATTTTCACACTTTTTGATTTATGCCACTTTTACGTTCATGGAAGTATGTGGTTGGGCTTATATAGGCAGATGCACCTAGATTTACAAGAAATCTTCTATAGAGACACTTTTTGATTTATATTCACGCTCACGAAATTCTATCACTTTGTGGTTAGGCCCATTTAAGTAGATGCACCTGGATTCGCCTGGACTCTTCTATGGTGACACTTATTGACTTATGCCACTTTTACATTCCAGGAATTTTGACTGTCATCTTGCGATTGGGCCCTACGTAGGCAGATGCACTCAGATTCACCTGTATATTTTCGCTTCTCTATTATGTAACTTTGGATTAAGCCACTTTTGTACTTATGGAATTACCTAATCAAACCAGCTGCAGAAGTTTTCGCTATCCTATCTTCAATTTGTCGTTTTATATTAGCGTTCACATTAGGTAGGGGGTCGTTTTTTCCTGACGGCGGCCTCTATTTTCTGCACGAGTTGTATCTCTCGGGGCCAAGCCACGAAGTTGGTGACGTGGCAATCGGTCGCTGACCCCAGCCGGCCGGTGCGTCCCGTTCTGTGAAGGTACTCGGCCGTATATAGAGGGAAGTCGTAATTAATAATATGTCGGGTCTGAAAAAGAAAAATAAGGTTACAAATGAAGTAACTGGGAAGCTGGTGAAAGAAAATCAAACTCTTCCCAAAATACACTTTATTGTATATTGTTGTGTTCCCTCAAATATGGTTGAGCGAAGCAACGGCTGGGTCATGCGTCATGCTCGTGAACGGGTGCCGCCGGCGGGATTGGGGCTACTTCATGTCTGCTCAATTTAATATGTATTGAATAATTGTACGTGGTATGCATTTTTGGAACTTCCCCTCATTGTGGCAACAGTGCATACATAGCATAGTATCTATTGTACTGTAAACTTGTTTTAAAAAGAGCAACCGCCGAGTTTCTTGCTGGTTCTTCTCGGCAGGAAGGGCATTCCGAACCAGTGGTAGCTCTCATCGACGATTCAAAAGCACTTGTAAAAAAGTTTATTTGAATAAAAAATATTTCTATTCTATACTTATTAAAACCAAACCTTATAAATAAAAAACGCGGCCTTATTCCAGTGATGGTAAGGTTCACATTACGAAAAAGAATACTCTAAATAGATTTTAACGGATTTGACCCTTATGACTGCTAAAACATGGTACAAAATTACTTACGCTCTATTGACCTGTCACCCGCACCATGCTACAACGAAAAAAACTGTAATCTGATTTATTTTAAAAGGCAATTTTCGTAGAAAACATAACTCACCCTAAGCGTGTCCAATCCTCTAGAAGCAATATCGGTACAGGAAAGTACGTTAACCTTCCCGCTTTTAAACATTTCAAACTTGCCCAGTTTCAACGGCACAGCCATCTGTCCGTTGATATTAATACATTCTATGTTGTTCTCGTTGAGGAACATGGCCACGAAGTCGCAGGTCGCAGTCTTGTTGGAGAATATCATGACAGGCTTCTGTAGATTCATGTCCGCTTGCACTAGTTTCAACAGTTCTGCCGGTTTCTGGGCTTTACCTATACGGAGGAATCTGACAAAGAAATCATTAAATCAAGCAATTGTATGTAGAACAATCAATACTTATTGTGGCTAATTCTGTTGAATACAATCTCTAAACTAAACTGACAGGACTAAATCTTGTGTTATCCCTTTTATAATGTTCCCTAATCTCTTTGGAAAAGGGCAGGTTTTACATCTGTCAATTTAGTTTAGAATTTGTATTCGGTACAATTATTGCAGCGTGATTGAAGGACAAACCAACACACTCATGGTTATTATTTCCAATAGCAAAATAAAATACAAATAGCTGTGCGCGATAGGTTGAGAGTGAAAACTTAACGCGGTGCGGTGACGCCACAGCCGATGCACTAAAGTTTTTGGTTGTAGCATGGTGCAGTGAAAGGTCAATAGAATGATACTTATTTTATACCACATTTCTGCAATTATGTATAAGGTCAAATTACGAAAACAGATTCTCTGGAAAAAAAATAGTCCCAATAGATTTTAATGGTGTGAATTTGAACTTTACAACTGCAATAATATGTTACAAAGTTACCTTCTATTAACCTGTCACCCACACCATGCTACTGGCTACAATGATAAAACTGTAGTACAGTGCAAAATAAAAATATACAACATGTCAAACCCCACAGTGCCTCCTAATAAAAGGATTATGCTTAATTTGAAGGGAAAATGCAAATATTATGTTTAACTTGACATAAAATCGTTATTTTTTTTTTAAATTTATCTACCTCTTGATACTTACTTATGTGGCACATGTGGCAGTATTCTGTGTATTTTGTTTGTTGTGACTGTTCTCAAGGACTGGGGATCCATGAAAGAGTTCACAGCTTCTGGTAACTCATGAGGAAGCGTTGCACTGACCAGCGTAACTTGACACCCTTCTGGAGGTGATTTGATGTTTACTTTGAATTGTATCTAAAAATAAATAGAGTACATTATTTTCGCAATACATAGATTATTAAATATTAATTTAATTTTTATTACATAGACAAACACACAAGACACACATGCAAAACACACACATACACATGTGTTGTAAATATGTTTTAACCTTTATTTTCACTTCTCTGTAAAACTTCTTTTTCTATTTTTAAATTATGTAATCTTTTTTGCCTTATTTATTAACTAAAAATAACTATGTAAATATTATTATGTATAAACATTGTTGATTATTATTTATAAATAAATAAATATGTTTTATTTGTAATTTAATTATTTTTGAATGAAAAGGCTGAAAATAATAATAAAATGATAAATATAAAAAATAAATCTCACAAACCATAAACAGGACTTTGACTGGTTAATATTTAAATAAGAATCAAACTTTATTTCTAAGAATAAGAAGCTTGAGATTTTTTTAATGATTATGAAATATAAAAACTCATCCTATCACAGAGTATGATGAGCAGAATAGATTGGTGAAAGTTAAAATCTTGCAGTAACTCATGAAACTGCATAGCACAAGAAAGAATAAAGAAACGGAACAGTATAGCTCACAGCAAACTTCCTCATCAAATTTGACAGCTTGTCAATAAAACTGTCATCCAACAGAGAGTCCGCTTCGTCCAGCACTATGTGGTGAACATTGTGAATTTTGAAAATGCCTGTCGTAACCAACTTGCTGTATGCACCGAGCGTGGTTATGAGCAGGTCACAATACTCTATGGGTGGGTTTAGCATTTTCTGTTTTGTTTTGCCTCCCACGAGTGTTGAAATATTTATGTTCAAATTCTGTGAGACACTTTGAGCAACCTCTCCGATTTGTATTGCTGTAACAAATGCATATTATTTAATTTTAGGTATTCACAGATAAATATACATACATATAACCTAACCCAATATTTTTAATTTTTTATAGCATATATTAAGTTTCTCTAGGCTGTTGTGCCACTTTAAAATTTTAATGACATTTTTAATAGAATAACGCAGACTCCAGCAATGGACCTATTTTATTATTTTCTTGAGAAATATTTTAATCCTGCTTTAAAAATACATAAAAAATATCACCTAGTAAAGTCACTAACAGCAGATTAAAGAAGTCACTTATTGCTTACAAAATGTCATTTAGATTCTTATTTTATCATTTTCAATACAGCAAATCTTAAAAAATTGATGACGAATGATAGATAATGATATTGTTGTCGGCCCATCTATTGAGAGATCGCCACTCCAGCACCTTGAGACTTCAACAACTAACAGTTCCCTGAGCTATTTGTCTGCTTGCTTTGTCTGAAACTCTAGGTACCAATTGTCTAAAAGTTATTCCATTGATATTAGCATCAAAGTAAAATAATCCTTGATTGTATTGATGTCAAGTCACAAATTCAGTACAACCAATTATAATATAAGAGCATTATGGAGTGTATCATACATACGTAAGAGTATAAGAGTGCATACACGAAATTAAGCTATAATTCAATCATATTATGGTTTATTTTATTTTGACTCTGATGTCATTGAATATGATTACGATTGATGGAATAACTTTAGACAATCTCACCTCTGATTCTACTAAGGAATGGAGTTACTGACTCGGGTTGCCATCAATCCGGGTTTCCCCGGATTGGTCCTAGTTTAGAGGGCATCCGGGGAGCGTCCGGGCGGTGCTTCATTTGTAGTCCGGGTATAAAAAGTATTGGGTCTTGAAAAAAATTAATTGAATTTTGTTACTGATAATTAAAACAATTATTTATAACAAACTGTAATAAGATTTTGTTTTTGTTAGGTAAGTACATTTAAAATGATGATAAAAGATGCCAAAATTTTTTATTAGACTAAGTTTTTTATTGCACTCTTAATTTTAAGTTTAAAAAAAACCTGTTGACATATCCGGGTTCTGGGCTCTAAAATCCGGGGTTTTCACGCGTCTTGTCCTGGTTGCCAAATTTTAGAGATGGCAACCCTAACTTGGGTCAGTATTATGTAGCCAAAATTCACTGGTAGGTACTCTATAACTTACCTAATTCCCTGCTCGGCGTTATCACCACAGCCAGGGGACTGTTAAAATCTTCTTGTACATAAGGTTTCCACTCAAGTATGTGCTGCAATATCGGCAGCAGATACGCCAAAGTCTTCCCACAACCAGTCTCAGCGGTCACCGCAGTGTTATGCCCTTGTATTATAGGCGAGAACGACTTCGCCTGTATCGCAGTGGGAATCGAATAGCCTAATTGTGACATAACCTCTCTAAGTTCACTGCATAGCCCGATTTCCGCAAAAGTTTTCCTGTAAACCTCTTTCTCCTCCTTTTGATTCGCATTGCCGTAGATAATGAAGTAATCGTTCTTAGATTTAGGGTGCAACCAGCCCTGGGATGCGAGTTTTATGCCCTCAAACTTACTGTAAGTTTGGCCCTCATAATGGTTTAGTTCAGGACGTTTACATGCGATAATTGGTAGCTTCTTCTTAGCTTGTTGGACACTGTAGTACCGGCAATAGGAAAACTTCAATGTTTGCTTTAATTTGGACATTTCAAATTTAACTAATAATAACAAAATACTATTGCAATGCAAATTGCAATTAAAATTCTTCAAATTCTAACCTAAAAAATTGACACTTGACAGTTGACAGACAACCATAGAGATTACACCCATGCTATTTTAAATCTCTACCAGATAAAGAAATAGGAAGACTATAGTCGTAATTCCTAGTTCCATGCTACCAGACCAGACCACAGACAATTCAGAAATAAATTTCCAAATCGTTTCCGCCGGGAATCGCAGCCAAAGCCGCCCCCTAGAGATCACACAGTGCTCACCACTGCGCCAGAGAGGTCTATCTTGACCGAGCTAATCTCTAGAACGGCTGAGCCGATTTTGACAGCATTTTCTCAGGCAGCTATTTAACTGGTTGTGAAAGAAATAAAATAATAATGTTGATATTACCTAACTACCCACGGACAGGTAGCCGTACCGTACCGTGTTAGCATACACACCTTTGTACTTTATATAAATAGGTAAGTAAATAATATTTCCTACCTCATTGGAACTGTAAATGTATGGAATCTACTGGTTTGATTCTTCGTGTTCGTCAACCGATAGACGTCTACTGCTGGATAAATGTCTCTTGTAGGGACTCCCTCACGTCTCAGTCTTGTGCCGTCTGAATCCATAGTTTCCCTGCAACTCTCATTCATATCGTCGGTCTGCCTAATGGTGATTTGAAATCACCATGATTTGCCAACACTGCGCTTTCCGGTACTTCCACTTCGCGACTCGAAAAGCTATGTTGATGACTCTGGTTCTCCTACGAATCTAATTTTGATCCTGCAAGCTCTCTCTCCTCTCTCTCTCTCTCTCTCTACATCGGCCGTTCAGTGGCCCTACCTCTAACTGTGTGGGTAAGGAAATAGGTATATATACCTATTATACCTATAGTAGGTATACCTACAAGGAGCCGGTAACACTTAAATTCCCGTCATGCGGAATCGAAAACTTTAAATATGGTAAGTTTCGTAATGTGTTAATTTAAATAGACGAAAAAATATTTAAAAACATTTTTTTTTCAATGCAAAAATGAATAACCGTCATCGCGGATATTAATTTATTGAATTGTATTCGATAGAAAATTTCTCACTCTTTCAGGAGAACATTGCTCAAACAACTTTTTTTGACCGGACCGATCTCGCATACCTACTTCTATCACAGAGTAAGGATAGTTTCTCCTCCTTATACTGTGCTTAATTTATACTGTACTCGATAATTATGGAATAAAGTTTCTCTGAAAAAGCATCTCTGGTATTTCTCTGAAGAAGTATCTCTAATATTTCTACAGAATACAATGCAATCAATCAATATCCGCGATGACGATTTAGATATGTATGTATGATACATTTCTGCATTTAATTTTTTTTTTTATTTTTTCGGCTTTTTAAATTAGCGCATACCTAACAAGCTTAATTTAATCGTATAATTGTTAACTACTAATTCCCACAAATTGAAAGCAGTGATAGCCTAGTGGTTAGGACTGTGGTCTCCTATTCTAGGTGTTGCAGGTTCGATCCCGGGTACGCACCTCTGACTTTTCGGAGTTAAGTGCGTTTAAGCAATTAATTATCACTTGTTTCAACGGTGAAGGAAAACATCGTGAGGAAACCTGCACACCTGAGAGTTCTTCATAATGTTCTTGAAGGTGTGTGAAGTCCGCCAATTCGCACTGGGCCAGCGTGGTGGACTATGGCCTATAACTCTTCTCTGAGAGGAAGACCTACGCTCAGTAGTGAGCCGTTGATGGGTTGCTAATGATGAATTCTCACAAAGAGTTTTCGATTCCGCATGACGGGAATTTTAGTGTCACCGGCTCCCAGACCAGTAACGGGAATGGGAAAGGGGCTACTTTCTAACTGCCCGTCTTAACATGAATTGAATTGTAGTAGGTACCTACGCTTTTTTGGAACTTACCCTTATTGTGGAATTAATATATTCTATTCTATTCTAACAAAGTTGCATGGGTTAAATCGGCGTGCCATCCGGCTGCTCACAAGATAGTATAAAAAACTTATTACAATGTAATAGCAACATTATAATAGTTATTGTATAATGATTATTTTGAAAAGAGGAACTGCTGAGTTTCTTGCCGGCTCTTCTCAGCAGATTCCGCTTTCCAAACCGGTGGTAGAGTCATGACTCATGAGTACATAACGTATCATAAGAGCCACAGGTTGCCCTAAGTGAAATAAATAATTTTGAATTTTTTGAAATTTTGTAGGTAGATAGTGTTAATTTACCGAACCGTACATTTTTGACGCTTAGGTAATCAACAGCCATACAATCTGTTCAAATATTTTCACAAGTTGTTTAATACTAACAAAGCTATAAAATTTATTTAACAACTGATAAGCTCATCACACACAATACCTACTTAGATAGTATAGAATAGAATAGAAATATTTTTATTCAAATAAACTTTTACAAGTGCTTTTGAATAGTCGATGAATCTACCACTGGTTCGGAATGCCTTACCTGCCGAGAAGAACCAGCAAGAAACTCGGCGGTTGCTTTTTTCAAAACAAATTTACAATACAGTAAATACTATGCTATATATATGCAGTGTTTCCACAATGAGGGAAGTTTCAAAAATGCATACCGACTAACTTCTATCTTAAGATGGGCAGACATAAGGTAGCCCCATTCCCGCCGGTGGCACCCGTTCACGAGCATGACGCATGACCCAGCCATTGCTTCGCTTAACCATATTTGAGGGAACGTAACAACCCGCATCACACGACACCACCACAGAAATGTTTAAAGAGTGCGTGACATAGGTACTTATGCTCAGTATCTACCTACATACAATGCTTAAAAACGGGAGACGAGAAATGTCGAGATATCTGCTCTTAACGACTCCAAATACATCGGAATCAGCGTGTACTCAGTGGTCATCACGAGTGCTAGTGTGGTGGTCATTGGCACTATTATATCTGAACGGGCCACTCTGGCGTACATCACTATTACGAGCTTGATTCTAATTGCCACTACTTCGACGCTGTGTTTGCTGTTTCTGCCGAAAATCATTGCTATCAAAACCAAAGGTAAAATCCCTACTAACAGGTTTATTATTATGGGTAGGTACATACTAATATTATAAACGCAAGTGTGTTTGTTTGTTGGTTTGTCTTTCCAACACTCCGCAACAGAGCTACGGATGGACGTGGGTATAGTTGAGGACCTGGAGTGACATAAGCTACTTTTTATCCCGGAAGATCAGAGTTCCCGAGGGATTTTAATAACTAAATCCACGCGGACATGGACGAAGTCGTGGAAGTTTGAAATCTCGGGGTAATAGCATTATGCATCAATAGGTATCTTGAGATATTTTCCTTTCCACGTCGCTTTAAATATTTTTTTATATTACATACTAGCTATTGCTTGCGAAAGAGTTCGCGTAGATTTAGGTTTTATAATACCCGCGGGATCTCCTCTTATATTCCGGGATAAAAAGTATTCATTATCACTTTTTATGTCCACAACTTATACCTGTGCTATAAATTTCGACTTTTGTCAATCTGTTACTCCGATGCAGCATAACTATTGAATTGCACTTGTCATTGTGTGCAAAATGGCATGATATTCCGCAGGAATTATTTATTTTTCCTGGATAAAATGTAGCGTAATATTTTAGGTCCTCAACCACTTGTGTAAATATAACGTCCTTTGCAGGCTCCTCGACTCCTTTGCTTGTAATTGAAAGACAAATGCTCGAAAATACTGTGCATGTTTTCCTGAAGGATTTTTTTGTTTTTCTCGAATAAAAAGTAGCCTTTGTCACTTTTCAGATATTCGGTATTGTTTGCGAAATTTTGTCCGATTAATCAAACACAGGTAAAGCCCTTTCGTATGATACCCTACTCGGTATAATTATCTTACTTTGAAATTTCAAACTCCCGATTTTCCCCCTTTTTTAATTTTAACTAAAAACTAGTGGTTCGCCCCGAATTGAGACCTCGCGGTATCCCATAATTCCCATAAGGTAGTTTTAACTATATTATATTGTAATTAAAACGCGCCGAATCTAATGACTTCAATCGTCATATGCTTTCGTGGATGGGATGCGTATGCCTACAGTATTTTACTAAAATTCAGCTGGTTCGATGAACGGGTGTTACGTAGTATACGATTTCATAATAAAAAAAATTATTAACTGCCATGACTGCGCGCTTGCGGCTTCTGCGGCGAGCATGTCTAGATGCGCGCTCATCTTTACATTCATAGACACAGTACCATTATACGGTAGTAAATAGGTGCTAATGTCTAATTATTGTAAATAGAAACGGATTTACTTTTGCAAAAACAACGTGATACTTTTATCTAAATATATAAAAGGCAAAGGTGACTGACTGACTGACTGACTGACTGGTCTATCAACGCACAGCTCTAACCGCTGGACGGATCGGGCTGAAATTTTGCACACAGATAGTTATTATGACGTAGGTAGACGTCCGCTAAGAAAGGATTTTTGAAAAATCCAACCCCAAGAGGGTTAAATGGGGGTTGAAAGTTGGTATAAAAGTCCGTCATTTATCAAATTATTTTTCATGTAATATCCATGAAACTTTAATTTTTGGGCTTTCGGTAAAAAATAAGAAACACGTGTTTCGCAAATTTTGAAAATTCCACCCCCAGACTTCAAATAGGGGATGAAAATTTGTATAAAAGTCCAGATTTTTAAGCTAATTTTCAAGTAATATCCATCAAACTTGGTATTTTGCCTTTCAATTGAAAATAAAGAAGTACGCGTTTGACAGTTTTTAAATGTTCAACATATAGTTAAATAGAGGTGAATAATTGTTATTAGGTCTGTTGTTTTTCAACTTAGGTATAACTATGAAACTTGGTATGTTGGCTTTTTACGGAGATACGAATCGCGTTAAGTTGGATTTTAATTACCAATAAAAATCTTAACTCTAACTTAACGTGAGCTAACCAACCACTAAGAAACCGTTTTGAAAATTCAACCTCTAAGGGGGTAAAATAGGGGTTTGAAAAATCGAAGCGAGCGAAGCCGCGGGCAAAAGCTAGTTGATAATAATTTGCTAATTGAATAACTCTACGAGGTAGATGACGGATCCGTCATCCACCTCGTAGACTCTACTGGTGGACCTCGGCCAACATAAAAATGTTGTATGCGTGCTTGTGCGCGTGCGTGCGTTTTTTTATTTGTTTGTATGTGCCCATCACCTGTGTGTGTGAGTGTCGTACTTTGAACCTAAAACTTGCATTACCTACTTTTTTGGTGTAACAATAATACTATTTTGTTAGTAGCATCCCGCCCCATACCCCAGGGTTTCAACACCAAAAGGCTGATGTTATATGTGTTGGTTTAATTAGTCTGTAACTTCTGTAAGCCTTAGAACAAATAAGTAATTAATCACTAAGTAGTATTTAGGTAGTCTGTAGGTACTAGGTTCTCCGATTCTGTCTCGATACAATACTTATTATGTTACTAGCTGATGCCCGCGACTTCGTCCGCGTGGATTTAGTTTAAGTATAAAATCCCTCGGGAACTCTTTGATTTTCCGGCATAAAAGTAACCTGTCACTCTACAGGTATATCTATTCATGCAAAAAATCACGTCGATCCGTACCTTTGTAAGGCGTGATTGAAGGACAAACCAACAAACACACTCGAATTTAAAATATTAGCATGATTACTATATTGTAATATGTCAAAATATTGTTATACTAGGTAAAGGTAGCAAATAAAAATTACAAAACAGTGGGGTACTTATATATATTAGTGTGTAAAGAGCTTTAGACAATCATTTATTATTTTATTACTCTTTTGCTGCAGAAAGAAGATCGTATTTACTTAGAATTGACGCACTTATACATATAATATTATTTTCCAAAATATTTTATATAATAATTATTACTTACTGACTTAGGGTTCCGTAGAGCACTTTCTGAAAAAAATTGTGTTACTTATTATGCATTTTAAAAATACCTTTATTAATAAATATGAAAGTCTAAAGTAGGTTTTTGCTAATTACCTACTGAAACTTTTTTTTATATAAAATATTGGTTGAACTTGAACTTGACTTATATTCTGCTCTCCCCTCCAAATAAGCGGAAAGCTTAGTGTTAGGAGTGGGTGGTAGATACGACAATATGCGACAAGTGGAAATCGAACCTGCGATCTTTCGGTTTTAATCATTATAGACCTATTTGAAATGCCGATGACACGGCAGAGTTGCTGAGAGACCTCAAAACAATGCTCTACGGGCCTGAAAATGAACATGAGCAAGACGAAAATCATGTCCAACGCTTATGCTCCGCTCCACGCAGTGATCATTGAGAACTCTGCACTCGAAGTTGTGGACCAATATATAAAAATCTCGTGTCACGATATGTGTGATGTATGTTCGGGATAAACTCGAAAAATTACTGAACCGATTTTGATCAAACTTCGTAACTATCTGAAATTTGGTCCAACTTAAAAGATAGGATAGTTTTTATCTTAATTATTGACATCAATATTTGTTATTGCACATTAAAATATGTTAATTACACGACAGTCATATACACAATTCGAGATTTAGGTTTAGGTAACCTAGCAACCTAAATCTCGAACGATGTTTGATTGCGAGATAGTCTTAACCCAAATAGACTAGGTACTTATATGTTACCATTCCTTGCTAATATTTATATAATAGTAGGCTACTTTTTATCCCGGAAAATCAGAGTTCCCGAGGGAATATAAAAACTAAATCCACACGGGCGAAGTCGTGGACATCAGCTAGTATGTATTACTATACAGGGTGGGCCAGACCAGGTGGATATAAATTTTTTTTAGATTGTTCACTTAGGAGCCTACCAGGACCCGCAAGGAAAAAAATCGGTTTCCACTCGATTACGAGAAAAAATTTTTTATTTAAAATTTTGGAATATCATTGCCTTGACGAACATTATTTTTTTTTTAATTTTTCCAGTGATAATTTCAACAATTTTTTTTGGAATATCTTTACCTATTAAGTGTACTCTCTTAGAAAAAAAATTCAGTCTGATTGGCTGGTCTTAAGAGCATTAGCAAATTTGGTCGGGAGGACATTAATCCTTTAATGATGACTGACGGTATCTACATTTTTAAGAGAAAGAAAAATAAAACAATGTTTTATTTTTCCGAATTTCGGCCACGGCGGCGGCCTATCTTCAGAGAGATTAGCGATCTGTGCGAGAGATATTAAAGTGCACAAGTGTGTGCGCAAACACAGGTGCACTCTCTGTTTCTTTACTCTCATAGCCCGATAGGAAGGAAAATTCGACACGATCGGAGAGAGATTAGGCGCAAGCGGAGAGAGTTTAGGCGCAGGAGCAACGGCTTTACGTGCTCTCCAAGGCACGGGGGTGAAACAACGCCAACTTCCTAACTCCGGGATAGTACTGAGAATTTCTTACGGAAAACCCCAATACTTGATATGGTCCGACCCGGGACTCGAACCAGGGACCTCGTCGGCCACAGTCAAACACGAGACCAATGAGGCAGTTAAAATTAAAGGTCATACTGCAGTCTCCACAAACAATTAACATTTTTTTCAATAATGTCGTTATTTACAAGAATGAGGAACGAAGACTTTTGAAAAACCATAACTTTTTATCCGGCACATTGACATGCAATTTTTCTTTTAGCAATCAAAAGAACATAAGTTGTTACAGTTTTTAAAAAATCACCAGTGCAATGAACCTCTTCTTTTATTTTTAATGGAATTTCAAAGTTTTCTGTAGATTTTGGATGAACTTAATTTTCTTGAAATAATTTAAAATTTAATGCTCTTAGGACCAGCCAATCAGACTGAATTTTTTTTTCTAAGAGAGTACACTTAATAGGTAAAGATATTCCATAAAAAAATTGTTGAAATTATAACTGGAAAAATTAAAAACAAATTAAATGTTCGTCAAGGCAATGATATTCCAATATTTTAAATAAAAAAAAATTTCTCGTAATCGAGTGGGAACCGATTTTTTTCCTTGCGGGTCCTGGTGGATCCCTAAGTGAACAATCTAAAAAAAATTTTATATCCACCTGGTCTGGCCCACCCTGTATATATAGCTGCTGGGGCTGATTGACTGATTCACTGATTCACTGACTGACTCATTGATCACCTCTCCTGTAAAATTTTGTATGAAAAATTTTTTTTTCACTGATGGTTTCGTATAGTGGAAAAAAAATATGGAGAGAGCTGATGATTGAGGATTTCGGAGACGGGTGAAGAGCACGGCCAGGGTATCGAAGATAGGTGGGGGGTGCTCGAACAAATGTCACTCGAAACCTCATCCAATTCGCAGTGAGCTGAAAAAAAATTCAAATTTCCAGAAAAAAGATGGCCGCCATACAAATTTCATCGGTGTCTATCTCGGGGAGTATAAAAGATGGAAGAGTGGTTTCTTAGCAAAAGATGATCAGGACCCGAAGGTCTATTTGATGAATGGAAAAAAATCAAGATGGCGGAATTTTATTTCCATACAAACTACGCAAGAGGAAGGTTGCTTTTCAAAAGTTTTTATAGAAGAATTCTCATCCTGACTAATGATTCGGAGAAAAAATATGGAAAGTAATGCTGATCGAGGATTTGGAAGATGGGTGAGGAGCATGGCCAGGGTATTCAAGATAGGTGGGGATTGCTCAAACAAAAAATACTCGAAACCTCATCCCATTGGCAGTGAAATGAAAAAAATTCAAAATGGCGGATTCAAGATGGCGGCTATACAAATTTCAAAGGTGTCTTTCTCAGAGAATATAAAAGATAGAAGAGTGGGTTTTTGATAGAAATGATCAGGACCTGAAAGTCTACTTGATAAGTAGAAAATACGCGGTCCGCTTGCGGGCCGCGCACCCACGCGCCCTACTAGTTATAATATATACCTGGGACACACAGTCCAGCTAGGTAGATCCAATTTCGAGAAAAAGATCAACCTCCGAATCCAACTCAGCTGGGCAGCGTTCGGCAAGCTTCGAGATGTCTTCTCGTCCAAAATTCCTCTGTACCTGAAGACGAAGTCTTCGAACACTGCGTGTTGCCAGTGATGACTTATTGATCCGAAACATAGTCGCAAACTATGGGCCTCATAAGAAGACTCAGGGTCACTCAGCGAGCAGTGAAAAGAAATATGCTCGGAGTTTCCCTGAGAGAGCAAATCAGAAATAAGAAGAGCCTTGGGAGAACCAAAGTCACTGACATAGCTCAGCGAGTCACAAAACTGAAGTGGAAATGGCATAATGGCACATAGTTC
The DNA here is from genome assembly GCA_029955525.1 of Oeneis ivallda. Classification (NCBI taxonomy): domain Eukaryota; kingdom Metazoa; phylum Arthropoda; class Insecta; order Lepidoptera; family Nymphalidae; genus Oeneis; species Oeneis ivallda. The sequence goes on along the minus strand of JARPMR010000010.1, from coordinate 2,684,228 downwards.
GGAGAGCTACTGATGGTCGTTGGGGTCCCAAGGTGCTGGAGTGGCGACCTCGTACCGGGAAGCGCAGTGTTGGCAGACTGACGACATCAAACGAGTCTCAGGGAGAAGACCGAGGTCTCTGGAAGTCTACGCAAGAGACCTTTAACCAGCCGTGGACGTCTATCGGTTGATAAAGAAGAGAAGAAGAAATATTCGGATATGAATTTCAAAAATTCCCTTAAAAAAATGGCACCGTCACTCAGATAGACAGCAAGGGTTTTGTATTCCATTTGATTTATGGAACCCCAAAGAAAAAGTTAAGAGAATATTGTTTATTTTTGTATTTTAATATAATAAGGTGGCAAGTACTATTACGGTTTATTACTCAGACTATTGCTCATTATATTATATTCTGTTCTTTTTTAAAAAGTTATTTTTGACCACTTCAGCGTATAGGAAAATTATGAAAGGCAATTAAAAATAGATAATATACTACATTACGTAAGTGTACAAATTATTTTTATTTTCAACTAGCTGATGCCCGCGACTTCGTCCGCATGGATTTAGTTTTTAAAAATCGCGCGGGGAACTCTTTCATTATCCGAGATAAAAAGTAGCTCTCCCGGTCTGAGGAACCACTACTACATCCATTACTATACCCATGCAAAAAATCGCATCAATCCGCTGTTCTGTTGCGAAGTGATTGAAGGACAAACCAACAAACAAACACACTTTCGCATTTATAATATCAGTAATGCTTTATTATAATACTTTTTATAATTGTCAATTTTTTTACCATACTGAACCAAAGACAAAATTACGTTTAGCTGCCATTTACGTTTTGTTATTCCACTGTTATTTGCGTTTTGTTATTCCATGTCAGATGCGTTTTTGTTATACCACGTTTTATAGTGACTTGACGGAAACGCGGTCGAACGGGATAAAAAGTATCCTATGTCCGTCTCCTGGTTCTAAGCTACCTCTCCACCAATTTTCAGCCAAATCGGTTCATCCGTTCTTGAGTTATAAATAGTGTAACTAACACCACTTTCTTTTATATATATAGATTTAAAATTTCCTTAGTTGTAGGCACCAATTAAAGACTACATAGTTAAATTCTAGGACCCAACTCCTCAATCCTGATACTCTCATTTATCATTTCATTTATTCAATGAAATTAATAAATGAACCATGATAGCATGGTTGGTGCTATCCCAACCATGCTGCAGGGGTACTGCCCCTAAACTGTTGTGATTAATAGTGTTGGTAGACACATAAAACGAGTTGCAGGGAGCGCTAGAATCAGGTGTCGCAAGAGCGAGGCCTGTGGAAGTCCAGGCAATAGACCTTTGTCCAGCAGTGGACGTCTATCGGTTGATAAAGAAGAAGATATAAAACATAGACGAAGTTGCGGACATTATCTACTATAAAATAATAATTATATATCAATCAAACTCTTTGTCGATGAGGTTTTTTGTCGCCATTCCCCACTGAGATATTGTTTAGCACGTCAGAGTATATAAAGTTTTTGTCTCAATCTTAAGCATAATAACATTAATTAGCAGACTTGGAGAAATCAGATTTGATTACAATACAATAATTAAGATATAAGTAATTTTAGTTACCACGTTCATGCGAACATATTATCAATAAAACCGGTCAAGTGCGTGTCGGGCCATGCGCAGTGTAGGGTTCCGTAGTTGCAAGTCACAAATATTATTGCTGACCTAGGATAGTGCTTTTATTTTATTTACGAATATTGAATACATCTTGAGTTCCATGGTTTAAATACTATAATATACTACAAAATATGCAACTTACACTACTTGTAATACCTGACTTAGAAAAAACAGATATAGCTTCTTGACTAATGAACCCTACATAGCCGTGATAGTTTTCCTTTAAAATTCATTATATATATACTACTGTTGTCAATTTTGTTATGTGTCCTTTATACAACCATTTAGCTGGCAGAGAGGGGGGGGGGGCACCTATAAGGGTTCCTTGTTTACTACGGAACCCTAAAAATGTAGCTCGTGCGATTTCGAACATCTTTTTTTTCATACAAACGGTAGTGAAGTTTTGCTAATAGCTAATAAAATTGTTAGATACAATAGCTAATAAAGTTATTGTATTATTGCACTGACCTTACAAAGTGACGCATAGTGACGTCGCAAACAGTACTAGAAAGGAGAGCCATCAAAGATGCCAAAAAAAATCGGTGCGATGTAGCATAGAACTTTGAGAGTTCGCTATGTCGTGGCACAGCAATCCTGCTCTTAACTATTAGTATGGCCAGACGCCGCACCAAATCGTTGTGCTCAATAATCCAAGTTTTCGCTGGACTTATTAATACGTTGTTGTTTTGACGACCTCCCTGGCTCAGTGCTGAGCGCTGTTGCCTTATAACTGGGAGGTCTCGGGTTCGATTCCCGGCGGGGTCAATTTCGAAATTTATAATTTCTGAATTGTCTCTGGTCTGGTCTGGTGGGAGGCTTTGGCCGTGGCTAGTTACCACCCTACCGTCAAAGACGTGCCGCCAAGCGATTTAGCGTTCCGGCACGATGGCGTGTAGAAACCAATTAGGGATATGGGTTGAATGTTCACTACCATACCCCTTCCAAGTTAGCCCGCTACCATCTTAGACTGCATCGTCACTTACCATCAGGTGAGATCGCAGTCAAGGACTAGCTTGTCTTGTTATCGAATAAAACGTTGTGCCTCAGCAACCCTGCTAACATTTACGTATATATACGGCTTGCATGAACGTGTTAATTACCTCTTTTTTTTATCATAGACCTTAAATATATTTTTCAATCTCAAATAAATTTCGATCGAAATAATTTCAAAAATCCTATTCAATGAGGTCTCGATCGTAATACTAACACAACTGAATCAATATCTTCTCCACCTAAGAGAAATCTATTTCTTAACAGCATGTGGGCTCTGTGGGCAAGCATTCAAGTGAAGCTAATAGCGCCGTTAGTTAAAGCCGTCCAAGTAGCAATAGTGGTTGTATCAGCGCTGATCTTCCTCAACCATCGCTATCCTAACCAAGCTACAGTGTACGGTATGTTATAACGACGGTGCTATCCCAACCAAGCTACAGTGTACGGTATGTTATAACGACGGTGCCATCCCAACCAAGCTACAGTGTACGGTATGTTATAACGACGGAGCCATCCCAACCAAGCTACAGTGTACGGTATGTTATAACGACGGTGCCATCCCAACCAAGCTACAGTGTACGGTATGTTATAACGACGGTGCCATCCCAACCAAGCTACAGTGTACGGTATGTTATAACGACGGTGCCATCCCAACCAAGCTACAGTGTACGGTATGTTATAACGACGGTGCCATCCCAACCAAGCTACAGTGTACGGTATGTTATAACGACGGTGCCATCCCAACCAAGCTACAGTGTACGGTATGTTATAACGACGGTGCCATCCCAACCAAGCTACAGTGTACGGTATGTTATAACGACGGTGCCATCCCAACCAAGCTACAGTGTACGGTATGTTATAACGACGGTGCCATCCCAACCAAGCTACAGTGTACGGTATGTTATAACGACGGTGCTATCCCAACCAAGCTACAGTGTACGGTATGTTATAACGACGGTGCTATCCCAACCAAGCTACAGTGTACGGTATGTTATAACGACGGTGCTATCCCAACCAAGCTACAGTGTACGGTATGTTATAACGACGGTGCCATCCCAACCAAGCTACAGTGTACGGTATGTTATAACGACGGTGCCATCCCAACCAAGCTACAGTGTACGGTATGTTATAACGACGGTGCCATCCCAACCAAGCTACAGTGTACGGTATGTTATAACGACGGTGCCATCCCAACCAAGCTACAGTGTACGGTATGTTATAACGACGGTGCCATCCCAACCAAGCTACAGTGTACGGTATGTTATAACGACGGTGCTATCCCAACCAAGCTACAGTGTACGGTATGTTATAACGACGGTGCTATCCCAACCAAGCTACAGTGTACGGTATGTTATAACGACGGTGCTATCCCAACCAAGCTACAGTGTACGGTATGTTATAACGACGGTGCTATCCCAACCAAGCTACAGTGAACGGTATGTTATAACGACGGTGCTATCCCAACCAAGCTACAGTGTACGGTATGTTATAACGACGGTGCTATCCCAACCAAGCTACAGTGTACGGTATGTTATAACGACGGTGCTATCCCAACCAAGCTACAGTGTACGGTATGTTATAACGACGGTGCTATCCCAACCAAGCTACAGTGTACGGTATGTTATAACGACGGTGCTATCCCAACCAGCTACAGTGTACGGTATGTTATAACGACGGTGCTATCCCAACCAGCTACAGTGTACGGTATGTTATAACGACGGTGCTATCCCAACCAAGCTACAGTGTACGGTATGTTATAACGACGGTGCTATCCCAACCAAGCTACAGTGTACGGTATGTTATAACGACGGTGCTATCCCAACTAAGCTACAGTGTACGGTATGTTATAACGACGGTGCTATCCCAACTAAGCTACAGTGTACGGTATGTTATAACGACGGTGCTATCCCAACCAAGCTACAGTGTACGGTATGTTATAACGACGGTGCTATCCCAACCAAGCTACAGTGTACGGTATGTTATAACGAAGGTGGAATCCCAACCAAGCTACAGTGGACGGTGTTATAATGACGGTGCTATCCCAACCAAGCTACAGTGTACGGTATGTTATAACGACGGTGCTATCCCAACCAAGCTACAGTGTACGGTATGTTATAACGACGGTGCTATCCCAACCAAGCTACAGTGTACGGTATGTTATAACGACAGTGCTATCCCAACCAAGCTACAGTGTACGGTATGTTATAACGACGGTGCTATCCCAACCAAGCTACAGTGTACGGTATGTTATAACGACGGTGCTATCCCAACCAAGCTACAGTGTACGGTATGTTATAACGACGGTGCTATCCCAACCAAGCTACAGTGTACGGTATGTTATAACGACGGTGCTATCCCAACCAAGCTACAGTGTACGGTATGTTATAACGACGGTGCTATCCCAACCAAGCTACAGTGTACGGTATGTTATAACGACGGTGCTATCCCAACCAAGCTACAGTGTACGGTATGTTATAACGACGGTGCTATCCCAACCAAGCTACAGTGTACGGTATGTTATAACGACGGTGCTATCCCAACCAAGCTACAGTGTACGGTATTTTATAACGACGGTGCTATCCCAACCAAGCTACAGTGTACGGTATGTTATAACGACGGTGCTATCCCAACCAAGCTACAGTGTACGGTATGTTATAACGACGGTGCTATCCCAACCAAGCTACAGTGTACGGTATGTTATAACGACGGTGCTATCCCAACCAAGCTACAGTGTACGGTATGTTATAACGACGGTGCTATCCCAACCAAGCTACAGTGTACGGTATGTTATAACGACGGTGCTATCCCAACCAAGCTACAGTGTACGGTATGTTATAACGACGGTGCTATCCCAACCAAGCTACAGTGTACGGTATGTTATAACGACGGTGCTATCCCAACCAAGCTACAGTGTACGGTATGTTATAACGACGGTGCTATCCCAACCAAGCTACAGTGTACGGTATGTTATAACGACGGTGCTATCCCAACTAAGCTACAGTGTACGGTATGTTATAACGACGGTGCTATCCCAACTAAGCTACAGTGTACGGTATGTTATAACGACGGTGCTATCCCAACCAAGCTACAGTGTACGGTATGTTATAACGACGGTGCTATCCCAACCAAGCTACAGTGTACGGTATGTTATAACGAAGGTGGAATCCCAACCAAGCTACAGTGGACGGTGTTATAATGACGGTGCTATCCCAACCAAGCTACAGTGTACGGTATGTTATAACGACGGTGCTATCCCAACCAAGCTACAGTGTACGGTATGTTATAACGACGGTGCTATCCCAACCAAGCTACAGTGTACGGTATGTTATAACGACGGTGCTATCCCAACCAAGCTACAGTGTACGGTATGTTATAACGACGGTGCTATCCCAACCAAGCTACAGTGTACGGTATGTTATAACGACGGTGCTATCCCAACCAAGCTACAGTGTACGGTATGTTATAACGACGGTGCTATCCCAACCAAGCTACAGTGTACGGTATGTTATAACGACGGTGCTATCCCAACCAAGCTACAGTGTACGGTATGTTATAACGACGGTGCTATCCCAACCAAGCTACAGTGTACGGTATGTTATAACGACGGTGCTATCCCAACCAGCTACAGTGTACGGTATGTTATAACGACGGTGCTATCCCAACCAAGCTACAGTGTACGGTATGTTATAACGACGGTGCTATCCCAACCAAGCTACAGTGTACGGTATGTTATAACGACGGTGCTATCCCAACTAAGCTACAGTGTACGGTATGTTATAACGACGGTGCTATCCCAACTAAGCTACAGTATACGGTATGTTATAACGACGGTGCTATCCCAACCAAGCTACAGTGTACGGTATGTTATAACGACGGTGCTATCCCAACCAAGCTACAGTGTACGGTATGTTATAACGAAGGTGGAATCCCAACCAAGCTACAGTGGACGGTGTTATAATGACGGTGCTATCCCAACCAAGCTACAGTGTACGGTATGTTATAACGACGGTGCTATCCCAACCAAGCTACAGTGTACGGTATTTTATAACGACGACGGTTCTATCCCAATCAAGCTAGAGAGTACGGTATGTTATAACGACGGTGCTATCCCAACTAAGCTACAGTATACGGTATGTTATAACGACGGTGCTATCCCAACTAAGCTACAGTGTACGGTATGTTATAACGACGGTGCTATCCCAACCAAGCTACAGTATACGGTATGTTATAACGAAGGTGGAATCCCAACCAAGCTACAGTGAACGGTATGTTATAACGACGTTGCTATCCCAACCAAGCTACAGTGTACGGTATGTTATAACGACGGAGCTATCCCAACCAAGCTACAGTGTACGGTATGTTATAACGACAGTGCTATCCCAACCAAGCTACAGTGTACGGTATGTTATAACGACGGAGCTATCCCAACCAAGCTACAGTGTACGGTATGTTATAACGACGGTGCTATCCCAACCAAGCTACAGTGTACGGTATGTTATAACGAAGGTGGAATCCCAACCAAGCTACAGTGAACGGTTTGTTATAATGACGGTGCTATCCCAACCAAGCTACAGTGTACGGTATGTTATAACGACGGAGCTATCCCAACCAAGCTACAGTGTACGGTATGTTATAACGACGGTGCTATCCCAACCAAGCTACAGTGTACGGTATGTTATAACGAAGGTGGAATCCCAACCAAGCTACAGTGAACGGTATGTTATAATGACGGTGCTATCCCAACCAAGCTACAGTGTACGGTATGTTATAACGACGGTGCTATCCCAACCAAGCTACAGTGTACGGTATGTTATAACGACGGTGCTATCCCAACCAAGCTACAGTGTACGGTATGTTATAACGACGGAGCTATCCCAACCAAGCTACAGTGTACGGTATGTTATAACGAAGGTGGAATCCCAACCAAGCTACAGTGAACGGTATGTTATAATGACGGTGCTATCCCAACCAAGCTACAGTGTACGGTATGTTATAACGACGGAGCTATCCCAACCAAGCTACAGTGTACGGTATGTTATAACGACGGTGCTATCCCAACCAAGCTACAGTGTACGGTATGTTATAACGAAGGTGGAATCCCAACCAAGCTACAGTGAACGGTATGTTATAATGACGGTGCTATCCCAACCAAGCTACAGTGTACGGTATGTTATAACGACGGTGCTATCCCAACCAAGCTACAGTATACGGTATGTTATAACGAAGGTGGAATCCCAACCAAGCTACAGTGAACGGTATGTTATAACGACGGTGCTATCCCAACCAAGCTACAGTGAACGGTATGTTATAATGACGGTGCTATCCCAACCAAGCTACAGTGAACGGTATGTTATAACGACGGTGCTATCCCAACCAAGCTACAGTGTACGGTATGTTATAACGACGACGGTTCTATCCCAATCAAGCTACAGTGAACGGTATGTTATAACGACGGTGCTATCCCAACCAAGCTACAGTATACGGTATTTTATAACGAAGGTGGGATCCCAACCAAGCTACAGTGTACGGTATGTTATAACGACGGAGCTATCCCAACCAAGCTACAGTATAAGGGTATGTTATAACGAAGGTGGAATCCCAACCAAGCTACAGTGAACGGTATGTTATAATGACGGTGCAATCCCAACCAAGCTACAGTGTACGGTATGTTATAACGACGGTGCCATCCCAACCAAGCTACAGTGTACAGTGTTTTATAATGACGGTGCAATCCCAACCAAGCTACAGTGTACGGTATGTTATAACGACGGTGCTATCCCAACCAAGCTACAGTGTACGGTATGTTATAACGAAGGTGGAATCCCAACCAAGCTACAGTGTACGGTATGTTATAACGACGGTGCCATCCCAACCAAGCTACAGTATACGGTATTTTATAACGAAGGTGGGATCCCAACCAAGCTACAGTGTACGGTATGTTATAACGACGGAGCTATCCCAACCAAGCTACAGTGTACGGTATGTTATAACGACGGTGCTATCCCAACCAAGCTACAGTGTACGGTATGTTATAACGACGGTGCCATCCCAACCAAGCTACAGTGTACGGTATGTTATAACGACGGTGCTAGCCCAACCAAGCTACAGTGAACGGTATGTTATAATGACGGTGCTATCCCAACCAAGCTACAGTGTACGGTATGTTATAACGACGGTGCTATCCCAACCAAGCTACAGTATACGGTATGTTATAACGAAGGTGGAATCCCAACCAAGCTACAGTGAACGGTATGTTATAACGACGGTGCTATCCCAACCAAGCTACAGTGAACGGTATGTTATAATGACGGTGCTATCCCAACCAAGCTACAGTGAACGGTATGTTATAACGACGGTGCTATCCCAACCAAGCTACAGTGTACGGTATGTTATAACGACGACGGTTCTATCCCAATCAAGCTACAGTGAACGGTATGTTATAACGACGGTGCTATCCCAACCAAGCTACAGTATACGGTATTTTATAACGAAGGTGGGATCCCAACCAAGCTACAGTGTACGGTATGTTATAACGACGGAGCTATCCCAACCAAGCTACAGTATACGGTATGTTATAACGAAGGTGGAATCCCAACCAAGCTACAGTGAACGGTATGTTATAATGACGGTGCAATCCCAACCAAGCTACAGTGTACGGTATGTTATAACGACGGTGCCATCCCAACCAAGCTACAGTGTACGGTATGTTATAACGACGGTGCTATCCCAACCAAGCTACAGTGTACGGTATGTTATAACGAAGGTGGAATCCCAACCAAGCTACAGTGTACGGTATGTTATAACGACGGTGCCATCCCAACCAAGCTACAGTATACGGTATTTTATAACGAAGGTGGGATCCCAACCAAGCTACAGTGTACGGTATGTTATAACGACGGAGCTATCCCAACCAAGCTACAGTGTACGGTATGTTATAACGACGGTGCCATCCCAACCAAGCTACAGTGTACGGTATGTTATAACGACGGTGCCATCCCAACCAAGCTACAGTGTACGGTATGTTATAACGACGGTGCTATCCCAACCAAGCTACAGTGTACGGTATGTTATAACGAAGGTGGAATCCCAACCAAGCTACAGTGAACGGTATGTTATAACGACGGTGCTATCCCAACCAAGCTACAGTGTACGGTATGTTATAACGACGGAGCTATCCCAACCAAGCTACAGTGTACGGTATGTTATAACGACGGAGCTATCCCAACCAAGCTACAGTGTACGGAATGTTATAACGACGGTGCCATCCCAACCAAGCTACAGTGTACGGAATGTTATAACGACGGTGCCATCCCAACCAAGCTACAGTGTACGGTATGTTATAACGACGGTGCCATCCCAACCAAGCCACAGTGTACGGTATGTTATAACGACGGTGCTATCCCAACCAAGCTACAGTGTACGGTATGTTATAACGACGGTGCCATCCCAACCAAGCTACAGTGTACGGTATGTTATAACGACGGTGCCATCCCAACCAAGCTACAGTGTACGGTATGTTATAACGACGGTGCTATCCCAACCAAGCTACAGTGTACGGAATGTTATAACGACGGTGCTATCCCAACCAAGCTACAGTGTACGGTATGTTATAACGACGGTGCTATCCCAACCAAGCTACAGTGTACGGTATGTTATAACGACGGTGCTATCCCAACCAAGCTACAGTGTACGGAATGTTATAACGACGGTGCCATCCCAACCAAGCTACAGTGTACGGTATGTTATAACGACGGTGCCATCCCAACCAAGCTACAGTGTACGGTATGTTATAACGACGGTGCTATCCCAACCAAGCTACAGTGTACGGAATGTTATAACGACGGTGCTATCCCAACCAAGCTACAGTGTACGGTATGTTATAACGACGGTGCTATCCCAACCAAGCTACAGTGTACGGTATGTTATAACGACGGTGCTATCCCAACCAAGCTACAGTGTACGGAATGTTATAACGACGGTGCCATCCCAACCAAGCTACAGTGTACGGTATGTTATAACGACGGTGCCATCCCAACCAAGCTACAGTGTACGGTATGTTATAACGACGGTGCCATCCCAACCAAGCTACAGTGTACGGTATGTTATAACGACGGTGCTATCCCAACCAAGCTACAGTGTACGGAATGTTATAACGACGGAGCTATCCCAACCAAGCTACAGTGTACGGTATGTTATAACGACGGTGCTATCCCAACCAAGCTACAGTGTACGGTATGTTATAACGACGGTGCTATCCCAACCAAGCTACAGTGTACGGAATGTTATAACGACGGTGCCATCCCAACCAAGCTACAGTGTACGGTATGTTATAACGACGGTGCCATCCCAACCAAGCTACAGTGTACGGTATGTTATAACGACGGTGCTATCCCAACCAAGCTACAGTGTACGGAATGTTATAACGACGGTGCTATCCCAACCAAGCTACAGTGTACGGTATGTTATAACGACGGTGCTATCCCAACCAAGCTACAGTGTACGGTATGTTATAACGAAGGTGGAATCCCAACCAAGCTACAGTGTACGGTATGTTATAACGACGGTGCCATCCCAACCAAGCTACAGTATACGGTATTTTATAACGAAGGTGGGATCCCAACCAAGCTACAGTGTACGGTATGTTATAACGACGGAGCTATCCCAACCAAGCTACAGTATACGGTATGTTATAACGAAGGTGGAATCCCAACCAAGCTACAGTGTACGGTATGTTATAACGACGGTGCCATCCCAACCAAGCTACAGTGTACGGTATGTTATAACGACGGTGCTATCCCAACCAAGCTACAGTGTACGGTATGTTATAACGAAGGTGGAATCCCAACCAAGCTACAGTGAACGGTATGTTATAACGACGGTGCTATCCCAACCAAGCTACAGTGTACGGTATGTTATAACGACGGAGCTATCCCAACCAAGCTACAGTGTACGGTATGTTATAACGACGGAGCTATCCCAACCAAGCTACAGTGTACGGTATGTTATAACGACGGTGCTATCCCAACCAAGCTACAGTGTACGGTATGTTATAACGAAGGTGGAATCCCAACCAAGCTACAGTGAACGGTATGTTATAATGACGGTGCTATCCCAACCAAGCTACAGTGTACGGTATGTTATAACGACGGAGCTATCCCAACCAAGCTACAGTGTACGGTATGTTATAACGACGGTGCTATCCCAACCAAGCTACAGTGTACGGTATTTTATAACGACGGTGCTATCCCAACCAAGCTACAGTGTACGGTATGTTATAACGAAGGTGGAATCCCAACCAAGCTACAGTGAACGGTATGTTATAACGACGGTGCTATCCCAACCAAGCTACAGTGTACGGTATGTTATAACGACGGAGCTATCCCAACCAAGCTACAGTGTACGGTATGTTATAACGACGGTGCTATCCCAACCAAGCTACAGTGTACGGTATGTTATAACGACGGTGCTATCCCAACCAAGCTACAGTGTACGGAATGTTATAACGACGGTGCTATCCCAACCAAGCTACAGTGTACGGTATGTTATAACGACGGTGCTATCCCAACCAAGCTACAGTGTACGGTATGTTATAACGACGGTGCTATCCCAACCAAGCTACAGTGTACGGTATGTTATAACGAAGGTGGAATCCCAACCAAGCTACAGTGTACGGTATGTTATAACGACGGTGCTATCCCAACCAAGCTACAGTGTACGGAATGTTATAACGACGGTGCCATCCCAACCAAGCTACAGTGTACGGTATGTTATAACGACGGTGCCATCCCAACCAAGCTACAGTGTACGGTATGTTATAACGACGGTGCTATCCCAACCAAGCTACAGTGTACGGTATGTTATAACGACGGTGCCATCCCAACCAAGCTACAGTGTACGGTATGTTATAACGACGGTGCTATCCCAACCAAGCTACAGTGTACGGAATGTTATAACGACGGTGCTATCCCAACCAAGCTACAGTGTACGGTATGTTATAACGACGGTGCTATCCCAACCAAGCTACAGTGTACGGTATATTATAACGACGGTGCTATCCCAACCAAGCTACAGTGTACGGAATGTTATAACGACGGTGCCATCCCAACCAAGCTACAGTGTACGGTATGTTATAACGACGGTGCCATCCCAACCAAGCTACAGTGTACGGTATGTTATAACGACGGTGCTATCCCAACCAAGCTACAGTGTACGGTATGTTATAACGACGGTGCTATCCCAACCAAGCTACAGTGTACGGTATGTTATAACGACGGTGCCATCCCAACCAAGCTACAGTGTACGGTATGTTATAACGACGGTGCTATCCCAACCAAGCTACAGTGTACGGAATGTTATAACGACGGTGCTATCCCAACCAAGCTACAGTGTACGGTATGTTATAACGACGGTGCTATCCCAACCAAGCTACAGTGTACGGTATGTTATAACGACGGAGCTATCCCAACCAAGCTACAGTGTACGGTATGTTATAACGACGGTGCCATCCCAACCAAGCTACAGTGTACGGTATGTTATAACGACGGTGCTATCCCAACCAAGCTACAGTGTACGGTATGTTATAACGACGGTGCCATCCCAACCAAGCTACAGTGTACGGTATGTTATAACGACGGTGCCATCCCAACCAAGCTACAGTGTACGGTATGTTATAACGACGGTGCTATCCCAACCAAGCTACAGTGTACGGAATGTTATAACGACGGAGCTATCCCAACCAAGCTACAGTGTACGGTATGTTATAACGACGGTGCTATCCCAACCAAGCTACAGTGTACGGTATGTTATAACGACGGTGCTATCCCAACCAAGCTACAGTGTACGGAATGTTATAACGACGGTGCCATCCCAACCAAGCTACAGTGTACGGTATGTTATAACGACGGTGCCATCCCAACCAAGCTACAGTGTACGGTATGTTATAACGACGGTGCTATCCCAACCAAGCTACAGTGTACGGAATGTTATAACGACGGTGCTATCCCAACCAAGCTACAGTGTACGGTATGTTATAACGACGGTGCTATCCCAACCAAGCTACAGTGTACGGTATGTTATAACGAAGGTGGAATCCCAACCAAGCTACAGTGTACGGTATGTTATAACGACGGTGCCATCCCAACCAAGCTACAGTATACGGTATTTTATAACGAAGGTGGGATCCCAACCAAGCTACAGTGTACGGTATGTTATAACGACGGAGCTATCCCAACCAAGCTACAGTATACGGTATGTTATAACGAAGGTGGAATCCCAACCAAGCTACAGTGTACGGTATGTTATAACGACGGTGCCATCCCAACCAAGCTACAGTGTACGGTATGTTATAACGACGGTGCTATCCCAACCAAGCTACAGTGTACGGTATGTTATAACGAAGGTGGAATCCCAACCAAGCTACAGTGAACGGTATGTTATAACGACGGTGCTATCCCAACCAAGCTACAGTGTACGGTATGTTATAACGACGGAGCTATCCCAACCAAGCTACAGTGTACGGTATGTTATAACGACGGAGCTATCCCAACCAAGCTACAGTGTACGGTATGTTATAACGACGGTGCTATCCCAACCAAGCTACAGTGTACGGTATGTTATAACGAAGGTGGAATCCCAACCAAGCTACAGTGAACGGTATGTTATAATGACGGTGCTATCCCAACCAAGCTACAGTGTACGGTATGTTATAACGACGGAGCTATCCCAACCAAGCTACAGTGTACGGTATGTTATAACGACGGTGCTATCCCAACCAAGCTACAGTGTACGGTATTTTATAACGACGGTGCTATCCCAACCAAGCTACAGTGTACGGTATGTTATAACGAAGGTGGAATCCCAACCAAGCTACAGTGAACGGTATGTTATAACGACGGTGCTATCCCAACCAAGCTACAGTGTACGGTATGTTATAACGACGGAGCTATCCCAACCAAGCTACAGTGTACGGTATGTTATAACGACGGTGCTATCCCAACCAAGCTACAGTGTACGGTATGTTATAACGACGGTGCTATCCCAACCAAGCTACAGTGTACGGAATGTTATAACGACGGTGCTATCCCAACCAAGCTACAGTGTACGGTATGTTATAACGACGGTGCTATCCCAACCAAGCTACAGTGTACGGTATGTTATAACGACGGTGCTATCCCAACCAAGCTACAGTGTACGGTATGTTATAACGAAGGTGGAATCCCAACCAAGCTACAGTGTACGGTATGTTATAACGACGGTGCTATCCCAACCAAGCTACAGTGTACGGAATGTTATAACGACGGTGCCATCCCAACCAAGCTACAGTGTACGGTATGTTATAACGACGGTGCCATCCCAACCAAGCTACAGTGTACGGTATGTTATAACGACGGTGCTATCCCAACCAAGCTACAGTGTACGGTATGTTATAACGACGGTGCCATCCCAACCAAGCTACAGTGTACGGTATGTTATAACGACGGTGCTATCCCAACCAAGCTACAGTGTACGGAATGTTATAACGACGGTGCTATCCCAACCAAGCTACAGTGTACGGTATGTTATAACGACGGTGCTATCCCAACCAAGCTACAGTGTACGGTATATTATAACGACGGTGCTATCCCAACCAAGCTACAGTGTACGGAATGTTATAACGACGGTGCCATCCCAACCAAGCTACAGTGTACGGTATGTTATAACGACGGTGCCATCCCAACCAAGCTACAGTGTACGGTATGTTATAACGACGGTGCTATCCCAACCAAGCTACAGTGTACGGTATGTTATAACGACGGTGCTATCCCAACCAAGCTACAGTGTACGGTATGTTATAACGACGGTGCCATCCCAACCAAGCTACAGTGTACGGTATGTTATAACGACGGTGCTATCCCAACCAAGCTACAGTGTACGGAATGTTATAACGACGGTGCTATCCCAACCAAGCTACAGTGTACGGTATGTTATAACGACGGTGCTATCCCAACCAAGCTACAGTGTACGGTATGTTATAACGACGGAGCTATCCCAACCAAGCTACAGTGTACGGTATGTTATAACGACGGTGCCATCCCAACCAAGCTACAGTGTACGGTATGTTATAACGACGGTGCTATCCCAACCAAGCTACAGTGTACGGTATGTTATAACGACGGTGCCATCCCAACCAAGCTACAGTGTACGGTATGTTATAACGACGGTGCTATCCCAACCAAGCTACAGTGTACGGTATGTTATAACGACGGTGCTATCCCAACCAAGCTACAGTGTACGGTATGTTATAACGACGGTGCTATCCCAACCAAGCTACAGTGTACGGTATGTTATAACGACGGTGCTATCCCAACCAAGCTACAGTGTACGGTATGTTATAACGACGGTGCTATCCCAACCAAGCTACAGTGTACGGTATGTTATAACGACGGTGCTATCCCAACCAAGCTACAGTGTACGGTATGTTATAACGACGGTGCTATCCCAACCAAGCTACAGTGTACGGTATGTTATAACGACGGTGCTATCCCAACCAAGCTACAGTGTACGGTATGTTATAACGACGGTGCTATCCCAACCAAGCTACAGTATACGGTATGTTATAACGACGGTGCTATCCCAACCAAGCTACAGTGTACGGTATGTTATAACGACGGTGCTATCCCAACCAAGCTACAGTGTACGGTATGTTATAACGACGGTGCTATCCCAACCAAGCTACAGTGTACGGTATGTTATAACGACGGTGCTATCCCAACCAAGCTACAGTGTACGGTATGTTATAACGACGGTGCTATCCCAACCAAGCTACAGTGTACGGTATGTTATAACGACGGTGCTATCCCAACCAAGCTACAGTGTACGGTATGTTATAACGACGGTGCTATCCCAACCAAGCTACAGTGTACGGTATGTTATAACGACGGTGCTATCCCAACCAAGCTACAGTGTACGGTATGTTATAACGACGGTGCTATCCCAACCAAGCTACAGTATACGGTATTTTATAACGACGGTGCTATCCCAACCAAGCTACAGTGTACGGTATGTTATAACGACGGTGCTATCCCAACCAAGCTACAGTGTACGGTATGTTATAACGACGGTGCTATCCCAACCAAGCTACAGTATACGGTATGTTATAACCAAGGTGCTATCCCAACCAAGCTACAGTGTATGGTATGTTATATCGACGGTGCTATCCTAATTCCCAACCAAGCAACAGTGTACGGTATATTATAAGTTATAACAACGGAGATTTTGTGATGATGATTGATGATTTTTTTTAAATATAAAAAAGAAAAAGGTGACTGACTAATTTATCAACGATCAATGCACAGCTCAAACCTCTGGATTGATAGAGCTAAAATTTGCTGAACTATTATTGCTGCCTACTACTAGGCATCCGCTAAGAAAGTATTTTTGAAAATTCAACCCAAAAGGGGGTAATATAGGGGTTTGAAAAAAGCTAGTAAAGAATATAACTCCCAAACTGAACTTGACTACTATCACAGAGTAAGGATCGGTTCTATTATTCTTCCTCTCCCCTCCAAATGAGCGGAAAGGAGTCGGTACGACAATAGTGCAACAGGTCGGGATCGAACCTGCGACCTTTCAGTTATCAGTCCACACCTTTAATACTTGAGTTATTGAGACTTTTTTAAACTGGTAGGTACACTCGTGCAAATGCAAAAAACGCAATCGTTGATGCTCGCCTAGTCGGATTCATGATCGTTTAATTTAACGAATAATGGTTTTAAATACCTACGTTTCTAGCCGCATTTCTGTAATACATGGTTTTGGTCGTTCAACAACTCTCCAAGAGCGATTTCGTACAAGCGTATTTTTTTGCGCGTATAAGCTCGTATCGGCTAACCCACTTACGAGCGCGCCACATTTCGCGCTTCAAAAAACCGAGCGCGTGTGCGCTTATTCCAGCGTGTTCGCTCAAAAATGTGGGCGCTCGAGGAGCCATCTCTCGCGGCTCGCTTATAAGCGCGTCAACACTCGTTTAGGGCTCGTTTCTCTTCGCGCAACGCATCGCGTGTTCAGAAACGAGGCTATGAGTTGTGCATGTGGCAAAGGCCGCGCCTATACGCGCCTACACGCGCTTCCGAAAACGAGCTTATAATATATAGGCGCCAAAAAACGCTCCTCCCTAAGCAAACGGGATGTTCTTAAAACACTTTTTAGATGGTGACAGTTTCGACTTCGTCATCGTCGGAGGCGGGTCGGCGGGCTGCGTCCTCGCCAACCGCCTCACTGAGGTCGGCAGCTGGAGGGTGCTGCTCGTGGAGGCCGGAGACTACCCTCCTTACGTCGCTGAAGTAAGCGCTGTCTATTATAAGTAGGTACTATAGGTAGGTATAGGTAGGTAGTGAGTCAATTCCTTCTTACACAGTGTCGCACAGAACCCATTATCTTCACGTGCACGTTCGATTCCACTGCTGATGGTATTCAATAAATTAGATTAAAGAACTCCTCGATAAATAGCTCAACTTAGCTAACTAAAACCCGCTCAGTATAGCTCACTGTTTCTCGCTGTGGGATTGTCAACATCTACTGCATCAATGTGACGATCGGGTTAACCTCTATACCCTTGTGGGATTGTCAACAACTATTGCGTCAGACGATCGGGTTGACATCTGATTAGCCGGTACGCTCACGCTATTAGCTGGATTGCACTGATACAGAAAGAACGCCATAAATGCAACTAATCAAAGGTGATCACAGTGATGATAATCATTTTTGGACATCCCACAGCCGGTTCTTTTTTTTTTTTTTAATAAGGTTTTAGGTTCTGGAAGACAATTGATTCTTTTCTGGTTCTAGTTTTCTGATAATCCTATATCACCTTTTCTGGCTTCCATGATTTTCTTTATTAGCTTTACTGAAAACTCTTCAGTTTAGCTCACTGTTTCCCGATTCGGACGACAGTTGACTCTGTTCTGGTTGTAGTTTTCTGTCAATACCATCCCATCGTCTATAAGTGCTTCCATGCTAATATGCTTTATTAGTTATGAGTATCTTCCATTCTCCTATTTCACACTTACTGGAGCCCCATGTCGCGAAAATGGTGGATATAGCCTACTTGCGCAAAGAATCCCAGGATAAAGGAGAAGTATGACTTAGGGGGCCACTGACAATCAATTCGTGCAACACTGCAACCATGGTAAGCGCCATCATGCTCATTCAGCATCATCCATCAGCCTGTATTCATCCACCCGCTTCCCACCACCTTCTTAAGGTCGTCGGTCCAGCGAACTGGAAGTTGTCCTACACCGCGCTTGCCGGTACGCGGTTTCCACTCCAGAACACATCTATCCCATCGGCCATCGGTTCTGAGACAGATATGACCTGCTCATTCAGCATGTTCCTATTTTATTTGGGCCTTATGGTCTAACTAAATGATATCAGCCTAAAACCACAGTTTATGGAGATATCCTTACTCTGTGCTAAAACCAAGAAACTTAAATACCTAGTGGTTGTAGGTATTTAAGCTTCTTGGCTAAAACATAGAAATTACTTTTATATTTATTTAACACTTTAAAAAGTTTAAAACAAATTTCAGATTCCCGGCATATCAGTATTGCTGAGCGCATCATTTCCAGAGTGGAACTACTACACGGTGAACGACGGCGTAACATCTCAAGGGCTCGATAAAGGAATGATCCACCAAATAACGGGAAAGTTGCTCGGTGGATCAAGCAGCGTCAACCTCATGTACTACTCGAGAGGAAACAAAGCAGATTACCAGGAGTGGGCCGCCTTGGGAAACGACGGTTGGGATTGGAATTCTGTCCTCCCATACTTTAAAAAGAGCGAACGCTTAAATAGTGATATTATTTCAAACGGTGAATCTTCCTCGTTACATGGAACAAGCGGTTACGTCGGGGTAACAAGACCAGAATGGAATAATGAAACCAAAATATATGTCGAGGCGTTTAACGAACTAGGTCATAATATTTTAGAAGACTTAAACGGTTTCGAACAGCTCGGATATTCGATTCCCAGTTTCACGATCGACAATAGTTTGCGACAGAGTTCTGCGGTGGCATTCATTGCACCGATAAAAGATCGATCCAATTTATTTATAGTCAAGAGTACATTAGCGAGGAAAATAGTTTTTAACGGTACAAGAGCTGTGGGAGTCCAAATTCAAGAATCTGGCGGTAGTGTAAAAACTATTAGAGCAACAAAAGAAATCATTCTGTCGGCGGGAGCGGTGAACAGCCCTCAATTGCTGATGCTGTCCGGCGTCGGACCGAAAGATCATTTGGAAGAAATGGGCATTGAAACGTTGGTGAATTCACCAAACGTGGGTGCTAACTTACAGGACCACATGATTGTACCGATAATGTTGACGGGGAAGAATTCCTCAACGCCGCCCATAATAAGTGACCTGAAACTCTTCACAAACTTGGACAAGTTCCCCATATCAACGTTTATGGGGTTCGCTGCATTGGAAAATAATCAAACCTATCCGGATTACCAAGTCACCGCGTTTCCCCGCGACAGGGCCTCACTGATGCCAACACTCTTGTGCAAGACCTCATTTAAATGGAACGACGAAATTTGTACGGCACTAGCGGACTCAACAAACCGAGAAACATTATTTGCATTAATTGCATTCCTACACCCCAAATCACGGGGTCAGATCCGCTTGAAAAGCCAAAATGTAGATGACAACCCTTCCATATACGCCAATCACCTATCGAATAAAGAGGATTTAAAGAAATTCGCTCGATGCCTTTTAGATTACACAAGTGTAGTAAATACGACATATTTTCAGAGTGTTAATTCGAAAATAGTTGATTTAAATGTTGAACAGTGCAAGGGGATACAGTTTGCAAGCGAAGAGTATTGGGAATGTTATATTACAAATTTGATAGCTTCGCAATGTCACTTGTCAGGAACATGCGCGATGGGCGGATCCGGAGTTGTGGATGAGAGGCTGCGGGTGCGAGGGGTAGAAGGACTGAGAGTAGTCGATGCGAGCGTCATGCCGACAATTACTAGTGGAAACTCATACGCTCCTGTCCTAATGATAGCGGAAAAAGCATCAGATATGATAAAAATGGATAACGACGCGAGCGTGTAATGCCTTGATTAGGCATCCTTTAGAAGAATGTTTAATAAATAAATATTTACGAACTGGATGACTGAAATTATTTAGAATAAATTTATAAACACACTAGCTGATGCCCGCGACTTCGTCTGCGTGGATTTAGTTCATAACATCCCGCGGGAAATCTTTGTCACCCTCCAGGTTCTCAACTATACCTATCCAATAAATCACGTCAATCCGTAGCTTTGTAGCAGGAAACATTTGATCGTCTTGCTCGCGGCATTGTTAATGATGATTCAAAGAGAAAACATATTACTGATGATATTATCAATTACGTTTAGCTATCATTTTTATAATTGTCAAATTTTTTACCATACTTAACCAAAGACAAAATTACGTTTAGCTGTCATTTACGTTTTGTTATTCCACTGTCATTTGCGTTTTGTTATTCCATGTCAGATGCGTTTTTGTCATATGTACCACGTTTTATAGTGACTTGACGGAAACGCGGTCGAACGGGATAAAAAGTATCCTATGTCCGTCTCCTGGTTCTAAGCAACCTCTCCACCAATTTTCAGCCAAATCGGTTCATCCGTTCTTGAGTTATAAATAGTGTAACTAACACCACTTTCTTTTTTATATATAGATTTCAAAAATTCCCATATATCAACAACTGTAACGTGTAGCTACTAGATGTCGCTAACAGTTGCTTAAACTGAAAAAAGTAGATACATATCACTAATTTCGATGCTGACGTGTAGTTCGACTGCGGATATGGTGTAAAGCTAACACACTCGGGCGCGATTCCCAAGAGATGTACGTTCGAATCCCGCTGGCCTCGGAATTTTTGATATGTGTTATATTTATGTGTTATGTTGTTTATAAATTTGACGGCACCCCTCTCGCCGAGCGGCTAATAAAAGTAATCAATCACGAACTATTTCAGAACAGAACATCATTCTCAGCAATCACCTTCTTTTAATAATAATAACTACCCACAAGAAGGAGGGTACATTTTAATGGTTATGTGACAAGCATGATGAGAATGAGGAGATTCGTAGGAGAACCAAAGTCACCGACATAGCTCAGCGTGTCGCGAAACTGAAGTGGAAATGGGCGGGGCACATAGTTCGAAGAGCTGATGGTCGTTGGGGTCCCAAGGTGTTGGAGTGGCGACCCCGCACCGGGAAACGCAGTGTTGGCAGGCCCCCCACCAGGTGGACCGACGACATCAAACGAGTCGCAGGGAGCCGCTGGATTCAAGCGGCGCAAGACCGAAGCCTGTGGAAGTCCATGCAGGAGACCTTTGTCCAGCAGTGGACGTCTATAGGTTGATAAAGAAGAAGAAGAAGAAGTGACAAGTATGGAACCCAATATTTCCATGTCTAACTATACAAACCCGGCTAACTATGCTAGCCTAGGTGCAGCCTCCACCCAACCCCTGCCAGCTGGCCGTCTCCGAAATTTCAAAATTCGCTAAAAAATGCGACAAAAAACGCAGAATTCCACCTTATTTCTTCTGTTATTCCCGAATTATGATGAAATGTTGTTGTAATTATGGTACCTGGTTACAATCACAAACTTTGTACACCCCATTCCCCCGCTCATCCCACTCAACCCCAATTCACAAAAGCGAATTTTGACAAAATATAGAAATACTTTGGCCGTAGGACGTAAGGGAAACAGTTTCAATGAGGAAAAACCGGAGGAAGGTCGAAAATTTTGCAGTCCCCCCCCCCCCCTTCTGCACAGGTTCCTCGAGGTCCAAAACTTGAGAAAATGTTAATTAACCATCCCTAAACAACATCCCAAAGTTTCATTAACTTCTGACCTTTTTCCATCTGAAACTACCTGTCGACTGGGCTAATTAGGGAATGTGACACGATACGACCGTCCACAGACCAATCGATAACAGATGGCGCTTCACAATTATCCTACTTTATTCTGATATTTCCTTAAGTGTAGGTTAACACTTTAATAAAAAAAAATTAAGTTATTCAGTATTCGAAATATATATGTACCTACATAATATAGTAGGTATACATTGCCAGATTTTATATAAAAAATCCGGCCAAGTGCGAGTTGGACTCGCGCACCGAGGCTTCCGTACTCTAGAAGTAAAAGTATTCAAGTAAAACGATGATATTATATTTATCTACTCCAGCATCGAAAAGTTCCAATTTCGAATTTGACAGCTGAATCGAAATGAACCCTCTTTCGGTTTTGCTTCTCATTTCGATGCAGCTCGTTGTATGGGAGCTGAAT
Source organism: Oeneis ivallda (assembly GCA_029955525.1). Lineage (NCBI taxonomy): Eukaryota > Metazoa > Arthropoda > Insecta > Lepidoptera > Nymphalidae > Oeneis > Oeneis ivallda. The sequence goes on along the minus strand of JARPMR010000010.1, from coordinate 2,661,254 downwards.
CGAAATGGTTATCTTCTTAAAATAGGATACTTAAAGCTAAGGCTCTGAGTTCTGGCACTTTTGTACCCTTCATATGACAGAGGCGCCACAGGCGGCTGATGGCGGCTTACGGAGTTACTTTTTGTTGACAGAGGCGCCACAGGCAGCTGGTGGCGGCTTACGGAGTTACTTTTTGTTACTTTATTGAGCATATGGCGTATTTTGTTAATGATTTTATTTTCCTTGTCGTAGATAAAATCTTGTATGCAACTGAACGTAATTAGTCATTTTAATTCTCGTACTATCCTATTTTGATACTCGGCAAGCCTCGTATCAAAAAACAGCGCTCGAATTAAAATGACCCTCATTACGATGCAGTTGCATAAATAGCTATAATTTGCTTATTGATATATTTTTTGTTTAATTAAAAAAGGGGGAAAATCGGGAGTTTGAAATTTCAAAGTAAGATAACTATACCGAGTGGGGTATCATCATCGGTATGAAAGGCCTTTACCTGTACATTCTAAAACACATTTTTATTTATTTTTATATTTAATAGTTTTTGATTAATCGGACAATAGTTTTTTTTAATTATCAATAAACCTCTACAAACAAAGTTAACGATTAATAAGCAAATTAGTATAATATTATCTTTTTACTTTTACTTCTAGAGTACGGAACCCTCGGTGCGCGAGTCCAACTTGCACTTGGCCGGGTTTTTTTAATTAAACTAACAATAATTTTCGATTTTTTTATTCCAATGATGTTGGACTAGTATTATATACAGCTATTCCAATTTTCATGACAATAGCTTTAATAGTTACTAAAATAATCTACTGTGACGGACGGACGGACGGACGGACGGAGAAAGTAGCACCATAAGGGTTCCATTTTTACCATTTTGGTACGGAACCATAAAAACGAACGTGATCACTACTTCGTAATCCTGCCCGATTGATCCATCAATACACAGCCTAAACCGCTGGAGTTAGAACTTAGAAGCTTGAAGTTTCTGCAGTAGCCTACCTAATTAAATTCCACTTGGGATTTTTGCAACTTTGCCACTACAATTTTTTTAATTTATACCAAAAGAGCTACACTACTGTTAAACATGATGTAGCTTTGTTCAAGAGAAAACTGACTTTCAATTTTAATTGACGACGACGAATGATTAAGGTCAGTTTCCACCAACGGAAAAATCCTCGCGCACTATTTTGATAAGTATCTACATATCTATAAAATTCGTCGCACATCAAATTGCATTGCAACATTTTACATTGCATGTGCTCGGGGATGTGTCAACGCCTACTTGCAGAAATCAGCAAACCCGCCGAGCAACCTCGACTATGCTGGAGCCTGAGTCCGCGCCTGAGCAAGTCGAACCTGCTCGAGCATGTCCGAGAGCCAGGTACAAATTCGGTCAATTATTTCCTCTCGAGCGAAACTTCGTGAAATGCATTAGAGATTTATATTATGAATATTCGCGACCGTCAGCTGCGACTCCGTGGGTGGGGCGGGCAGTGGCAGCCTCCCAGGCATGGAGAAAAATAAAGTTTTTTTAGTCATTTCCTCCCATTTGCAAAAGTCAGATTATAGTTTACCTAATATTTTGAAGGAAAAATAAAGTCAGCTGACCATAACATGGTGGATTATACGTCAGCTAGCTGCTCGAACATGAAAAAAAATTTATATTTACAATGATTTCCTATTCCTCTCAACTAAAAATTTAGCTGGAGATCGTTTATATGCTCCTTACATTAAATTTAGACAAAACCCAGTTTATGACTTACAGTATTAAAAATAAAACACAACCTCTTAAGAACTTAATTTGTATTAAAGTCCATACATGCTCTGAACTTACTAACTGTTCATGTTATAGTATTAAACATACAAGCGTTATTAAATATCTTGGTGTATTAATTGATCAGAATCTCAATTGGAAACAGCACATAGAAAAGTTAAGCAGCAGGATAAGGAAACTTATTTATATTTTTAAATTACTCAGGAACGTTTGTTCAGCCACATTACTCTTAAACACCTACTATGCTCTATGTCAGTCTATTTATGGGATAAAAGCGTTGGGAGGTACTCCCAAAACCACCTTGTTAAGAGTGGGTGTGCGCTCGTTAACAGTAAACAGATTTGATTTTTACAGTAGTAGATCAAGTTTCAAGTATCCGAAAAAAAACACGCAAGAATTACATCATACTGCCAAGGGACGTGTTTGGGCAAAAACATAAAATGATGAAATTTGTTCGATAATAAAAAATCGCGAAGTTAGGTCTAATTTTTAACCAATATTCATTTATTTTCAATGTGTTGCATATTACAGAGCCAAAATTTTTACATTAAATTCCGACTGATATTATCAAGAGAGTAGCCTAGTGAATTGAAAAGAAAATGAATATTTTACGAGTTACAAAGTATTTGGCGCTTACTACACTCCTATTCCGCGCAAAACGCTTTCTTTTGTCGCGCCTCACATGAGGTTGTGGCTATGTTTTATCTCATCGCGAAATCTGATTTTTTTTGGGGTTACACGCGCTCTTAACAGTAGAAAGAGCGCAGGGGTGCTGTACTAAAAGTAATGGCTTACAAAAAAAAATTACTTACCCTACACACCTTTTATATTCTGAACTGGGGGTACTAACAGTACGTCAACTATTTATAAAACATGCGATTATTACGCAACATACAAATCAACCGGATTTTACAAGGCGTAGAATAGATAAAGGTGTATATTATCCCACAACAAAAAACAGTTTTTGCTCAGAAATTCATAAATTAACTCGGTCCTAAACTATACAATGCAATAAGCAGGAAGATAATGCTAAAAGATCTTACAAGTTATAAATTGAGAAGAGAACACAATTAAAAAAAAGCCGGCCAAGTGCGAGTCGGACTCGCACACCGAGGGTTCCGTACTCCAAAAGTAAAAGTAAAACGATATTATATTAATTTGCTTATTTATCGTCAACTTTGTTTGTAGAGGTTTATTGTTAATATAAAAAAAACTATACTAGTTAGAGCCTATGAATACTTATATGTCTAGAAGGAGCATCGCGCTACTAAAGAACGAAAAAAAACAGGCCAATGAAAATATGCTAGTGTGCGTGACGTGAGTGCCGCGCATGCGCGGCGTGGATTACTGAGCGTGCGTAATGATACCAGGTACGCAGGTGATTCCAATAAAATGGGGAGAATTATGTCATTAAAATTTTTAAACTTTAAAAATAAAATTAATATCTACTTTTTTTTAATTTTTATCATAAAACAATAATTTTATTAATACCTTTAACTATAGTGAGTTATTGTATTTATCATTTTGTATTAGATAAATGGTTTCCAAAATTTTAAAAAGTCAGCTCCATACTGAAATTCTTTGTTATTGCACCGATATCGTTCAAAATCGATATTTAGGGTCCCCTAGCGTCAAATGAGAGGAAATGGTTGCCAGTATTTTTTTTAAAGTCAGCGCCATATTGAAATTCTTTGTTATTGCACCGATGTCGTTCAAAATCAATATTTAGGGTTCCCTGGGGTCAAGAAAGACGAATTGGTCGCCAAAATTTTAAAAAGTCAGCGCCATATTGAAATTCTTTGTTATTGCACCGATGTCGTTCAAAATCGATATTTAGGGTTCCCTGGGGTCAAAAAAGACGAATTGGTTGCCAAAATTTTAAAAAGTCAGCGCAATACTGATAATCTATATTTAGGGTCCCCAAGCGTCAATAACAAAAAATTTCAACATGGCGCTGACTTTTAAACATTTTGGCAACTATTCCCTCTCTTTTGACGCTAGGGGACCCTAAATATCGATTTTGAACTAAATCGGTGCAATAACAAAGAATTTCAATATGGCGCTGACTTTTTAAAATTTTGGCAACGAATTCGTCTTTCTTGACCCCAGTGAACCCTAAATATCGATTTTGAACGACATCGGTAAAATAACAAAGAATTTCAATATGGCGCTGACTTTTTAAAATTTTAGCAACCAATTCGTCTCTTTAGACGCTAGTGAACCCTAAATATCGATTTTGAACGACATCGGTGCAGTAACAAAGAATTTCAATATGACGCTGACTTTTAAAAATTTTGGCAACCATTTCCTATTTTTGATCCAAGGTAACCCTAAACCCTATTTCCAACTCGATCGGTGAATCGCTAAATCGCTAAAGTCATAAAAACTCTCTCCCGGTAAAACATTCGTTAAAAAAAATAAAAAAAAATTTAAGATCAATATAAATAAAAGAAAATCAGAAACGAAAAAGTTAAAAAAAAATAAGAGGGGAATTCTTGAGTTCGATTATCGATGGAGACAATTTCGAAATTTATAATTTCTGAAATATCTCAGATCTGGTCTGGTGGGAGGCTAGTTACCATTCTACCATCAAAGACGTATCGCTAAGCTATTTAGCGTTCCGGCTCGATAGCGTGTAAAAATTTAATAAATCCTAGCTTATCCCCTTCCAAGTTAGCCCGTTACCATCTAAACTGCATCGTCACTTACCATCAGGTGAGATCGTAGAACAAGGACTGTCTTGGAAAGAAAATTAAAAAATGACATTATCTGCAATCGCTTTTCGAATATTATCGGTATCTACATTCTAAGGTTTCATTATTTATTAGGGAAATTTTGGGTTCGTAAACTGGCAACACACATTAAATGGCGAACTCTAATTTAATTATTTTCTACAAATTTCAATTTCTTATTTTGCAGGAACTGATGTGCTTGAATGTTATTTACTGATGGTAGGTGATGTTATTGGTTATTTTAGATCGTCCTGTTAAGTTTTTTTCACATTTTATTTACCAAAAACCGCCATTTAAAAAAACAAAATGTTGGCTCGCGAGCTCCATGTCTGGTGATAACCTAATTCAAACTGAGCGCGGGAAAAGGGCGTGAACCACATGTGGCAGCACAAATTTTCGACGCGTTCACAGCCTTTAGACTCCATCTTGTATATCTTTGGTTAGAGCGTTGGTTTTATTTTTCCTGTAAGATACACATAAACCTCTTCAAACCCCTGATTTTCCCCCTTTTTAATTAAACTAAAATAATTTCCGCGTTGATTGGAGATTGGGGGGGGGGGGGGGTATTTTTTTCGACATTTTGGCCGATTACTCAAAAACTATTGTATATAGAAATAAATAAAAAACTGTTTTAGAATGCACAAGTAAAGGCCTTTCATATGATACCCCACTCGGTATAGTTATTTTACTTTGAAATTTCAAACCCCCGATTTTCCCCCTTTTTTAAGAAAACTAAAAATAATTTTCGATTTTTCTTTAATCCAATGATGTTGGGCCACTATTATACACAACTATGCCAAATTTCATGTCGATAGCTTTAATAGTTACTGAAATAATCGACTGTGACAGACGGACGGACGGACGGAGAAAGTCTCACCATAAGGGTTCCATTTTTACCATTTTGGTACGGAACCCTAAAAAAATCTTAATGCTCTAAGTTACAATTAAACTGAGGATCTGTTAAAAATAATGTTACGTGTAAGGGGTTCAATTGAAATGCCAGTTCCGAAACAAGAAGGTTTATTCACGTACTGTACAACAGTCCACTAGCTCTTACACTATATCGCACACTGATCACAAATAAAGCATTCTTTCCAAACACTCGACTTCGCACTGGTTACTTCGCACTTGATCTCACTTGTGTAGTTTGTGTAGTTTCGGATTGTGTATGCTGCTGGCCCTACTGGCCGTTACAGCGTCACCGGGGGGGTTGGCAAGCGCGAAGCTCTGCCTGGGATTTTGAAGAGAGCTCTAGGGCTCGAAGACATCGGGGGGCAACGTTTTCCTAAGGGCGCCTCCTGTGAGGCTCGGACCACGACTTAGGATGACGTTGGGACGAATGGGAGGAGTGGCTGGACTAAGTTAGTCCGTAAGATCTCACTTGATCGCCTGTTCAAAATAAACTGACCGCCGGCGAGCAACGCCGCGGTATTTATACTCGAATCAAAACAATAGAACATTCGAGAATCCGATTAGATGTAAACAAGTTGTTGACATAACAAGTCTTTCCCGAAAGTTCGAGATACAAAAGAATAGGTAAACAAAAGGGTAGGTACCTACAGTTTTTGTAAACAACCCAAGGACATGGTAGGTACTTATTACGTACCTACCTATGCGGCGTATTTACCTACTCTAGTGTAGCGAGACTTCGGTAGGTACTCGTAACACCAATATGATCTAAATACACAACTAAACACAAAACTCATCATATATTATAGGTAAGTATTAATTATTAATAAGACTGAACGTCCGACCACGCAGTATTACTTACCTACTGAGTACTTGGGAATGGGGAAGGCCAACCCACTGTGATACAGTTTTGACTAGTTCAGGGGTTGACCTGCCTTTTTCTTATACCAAACAATAAATAATATGTAACTACTGTGATTGTAAGGCATCAAATAAATAAAGTTATTATTATTAATGCTATGTATGTATGCACTATGCAGTGTTTCTACAATGTGTGGAAGCTCCACAAAAGCATACCTACCTATTTATAATTCAACACATGTTAAGACGGGCAGACAGAAAGTAGCCCCATTCCCGCCGGTGGCACCCGTTGTTGTTGGGGAGTAACCGGAAGAACTGTTGTATTGGTTTATTGCAAAGCTTTTTTGGGGAGCGAACGGTTTTCAGTCCCCACCAACTATATCCGTTGGTTTATTGATTACACCTATTAGTTCAGTCGACAGCTGGTAGTTTCAGATCATAGACGAATGATATTTACTAAAGTTTCAGATAGAAAAAAATTAAATGGCACTCGGGGACTGCTGCGGTAAAGCTATTGCATAGCATTTTTTATCAACTTATGCAATTATAATATTTATGCAATTTAAAAAAAAAATTAAAAACAAACAAACAAGAAAAGCGAACTGTCACTACTTCGCGAGTGAGATTCGAACTTGCGACATGATACACCATTCGGTAAAGAAAGCGGCCGCTCGCCCACTGCGCCAAATAGAGTATTGAGAACCTCTAAAATGTTGAACGCTTACTGAACGACGGTGTTGGGTTTTTTTCGTTACGGAATTTCTTGATTCGGTCGCCGCGCTCATACTGTTTGTCCTAGTTCAAAGCCCGCGATAAAAGCTATGCAATCGCTTAAAAGGTCGGAAGTTAATGAAACTTTGGGATGTTATTCAGGGATGGTTAATTATTAACATTTTCTCAAGTTTTGGACCTCGAGGACTTCCTCCGGTTTTCCTCAATAATTTTTTTCCCTTACGTCCTAAAGTATTTCTATACTTTTTATAATTATATATAATTTTGACTATACAAACATGTTTATACTATGTTTTGTATGTATGTATGTATTCGTTACCGAAATATGGCGCTTCGAAAAAATAGTCCAGTCGACAGACAGGAAAAAGTGGGGTAGGGTGGAAAAAGGTCGGAAATTAATAAAACTTTGGGATGTTGTTCAGGGGTTAATTAACATTATCTCAAGTTTTGGACCTCAAGGACCCTCGGCTAAAAGAGGAGGATGGGGGGAAAGCTGCAAAATTTTCCGACCTTCCTCCGGTTTTCCTCAATAACTTTTTTCCCTTACGTACTAAGGCAAAAGCATTTCTTTACTATTTTGTAGAGCGTTAAACCTACAATAATTTTGATTACCTACATAAATGTATGTCAAATCGTTACCGAGATATGGCGCATCAAAAAGAAGGTAATTTTTCAAAATACCTTAAGTAAAAACTATTGATTTAAAGTGTACTTTTGTCATTAATATTCTACATTATCAGTATTCTTTACTTTGCGGAATTCTATGATAATCTACATCCACAAGTCCACAACAAAATGCATTTCTTATATTAAGTATACTACTGGAGACGCGGTTGTGTACGGCAAGATACATAACATCTTGAGAGTTTGCATGGTGTTTGCTATTAATTTATAACGACGCGCATTGTAATATTATTAAAAATAAAAGCCGGCCAAGTGCGAGTCGGACTCGTGCACCGAGGGTTCCATACTCCAAAAGTAAAAGTAAAACGATAATATTATATTAATTTGCATAATTATCGTTAACTTTGTTTGGAGAGGTTTATTGTTAATATAAAAAAACTATGCTAGTTAGAGCGTTGGTTTTATTTTTCTAAACCTCTATTGAACATAATTATTTCAGATTTTTCGATTGGTAAACTTCGGAGATAAGGGGGGGGGGGCGGTATTTTTTTTCGACATTTTGGCCGATTACTCAAAAGCTATTATAAATAGAAAATAAAAAACTGTTTTAGAATTCACAAGTAAAGGCCTTTCATATGATACCCCACTCGGTATAATTATCTTACTTTGAAATTTCAAACCCCTGAGTTTCCCCCTTTTTTAATTAAACTAAAATAATTTTCGCGTTGATTTTATTTTTCATGTAAAATATACATAAACTTCTATTGACCATAATTATTTCAGATTTTTCGATTGGTAAACTTCGGAGATAAGAGGGGGGCAACGGTATTTTTTTCGACATTTTGGCCGATTAATCAAAAACTATTATATCTAGAAATAAATAAAAAACTGTTTTAGAATTCACAAATAAAGGCCTTTCATATGATACCCCACTCGGTATATTTATCTAACTTTGAAATTTCAAACCCCCGATTTTCCCCCTTTTTTAATCAAACTAAAATAATTTTCGCGTTGCTTTTATTTTTCCTGTAAAATATACATAAACCTCTATTGACCAAAATCATTTCAGATTTTTCGATTGGTAAACTTCGGAGATAAGGGGGGGGGGAACGGTATTTTTTTCGACATTTTGGCCGATTATTCAAAAACTATTATATATAGAAGTAAACAAAAAACTGTTTTAGAATGCACAAGTAAAGGCCTTTCATATGATACCCTACTCGATATAGTTATTTTACTTTGAAATTTGAAACCCCCGATTTTCCCCCTTTTTTAAATAAAACTAAAAATAATTTTCGACTTTTCTTTATTTCAATGCTTTTGGGCCACTATTATACACAACTATGCCAAATTTCATGTCGATAGCTTTAATAGTTACTGAAATAATCGACTGTGACAGACGGACGGACAGACGGACGGAGAAAGTCTCACCATAAGGGTTCCATTTTTACCATTTTGGTATGGAACCCTAAAAACCGACGGCCGGTTTTTTTAATAACATGGTGGTCTCGTATGTTTCGCTGTCGCTAAATTGAAAAAAAACCGGCCAAGTGCGAGTCCGACTCGCTTCTAGAGTACGGAACACTCGGTTCCGTACTCTAGAAGTAAAAGAAAAACGATAATATTATATTAATTTGCTTATTAATCGTTAATTTTGTTTGTAGAGGTTTATTGTTAATATAAAAAAAACTATGCTAGTTAGAGCGCTGGTTTTATTTTTATGTAAAATATACATAAACTTCTATTGACCATAATTATTTCTGATTTTTAGATTGGTAACTTCGGAGATAAGGGGGGCGTGGACAGTATTTTTTCCACATTTTTCCTGATTAATCAAAAACGATTAAATATTTAAAAATAAATAAAAATCTGGTTTAGAATTTACAGGTAAATCCCTTTCATATGATACCCCACTCAGTATAGTTATCTTACTTTGAAATTTCAAACTCTCGATTTTCCCCCTTTTTTAATTAAACTAAAATAATTTTCGCGTTGGTTTTATTTTTCCTGTAAAATATACGTAAACTTCTGTTGACCATAATTATTTCTGATTTTTAGATTGGTAAACTTCGGAGATTTTATAACGAGGCGCATTATTACTTTTATTTTAATGTAAAAAAAATACGATGAAAATTACATTACCTACTGTTGTAACTAAGCTTCTAAGTATGCATAATTTTGTGACGGGCAAATACGGAACCATACGCTGCGCGTGACTTGACTGATATTTTTTTATTTATTTAAAATAACGTTTTTAATTATTATAACACAATGGCATTTTTTTTAAATATCTCAACTAGTTATTCCTCCTTTTAAATATCTCAACTAGCTCTTCCTCCCCATCCTATGATTTATTCACCACTGCAACTGATATTCATAGTATCCAGGTGAGTGAAGAGCTAGTACATAAATTGCTAAAGTCACTGGATCTAAATAAGTCTGCGGGTCCTGACTCTTTGCCACCAATCTTCCTCGTCAATTGCGCAAAAGCCCTAACTTACCCCGTAACCTCATTATATAAAAAATCACTAAAGGATGGCATTGTACCTAAAATCTGGAAATCGGCATTTATAACACCTATCCATAAGAAGGGTCCTAAGCATCTAATTAACAATTATCGGCCAATCTCCAAACTCTGCGTATTGGCAAAAATACTGGAACGTGTAGTTTACGACCAACTGTACTCGGTTTTAAAGTGTCACTTTAGTCCCTTTCAACATGGTTTTGTCAAAGGAAGATCCACAGTATCAAATCTAGCTCTTTTTACTGATTTTGTATCTGATAAAATGGATAATCGGGACCAGGTAGATGCAGTGTACACTGACTACAGCAAGGCCTTTGATCGAATTGACCATAATATATTATTACTCAAATTAGCCAAGGCAGGCATAAGAGGAGATCTGTTTCGCTGGTTCTCGTCTTATGTGAAAAATAGATCGCAAGCTGTTGTGCTCAATGGCTTTACCTCATCCTGGCGTACTATTCCTTCGGGAGTGCCGCAGGGCTCCCTACTAGGACCTCTGCTCTTTATTATTTTTATTCAAGATATTGACACTTGTTTCCATAATTCTAACATTTTGCTTTTTGCTGACGATATGAAAATTTTTAGAGTAGTAAATAACTACACGGGCCAGAGCCTTCTTCAGGAAGATCTACTAAGGCTTGATCAATATTGTAAAGTGAATAGATTGGACCTTAACGTTTCTAAATGTTTTGTCATATCCTTCACACGCAAGCACAATTTACATAGATCCTCATACAAATTAAAGGGTCAAGAGCTGGATCGTGTATCCACTATACGGGATCTAGGTGTCACAGTTGACACTAAACTCCTATATGATAAACATGTGGACCAAATTGTAAGCAAGGCTTCAAAAATGTTGGGATTCCTAATCCGTTCGTCCAAGGACTTCTCCAAACTTAAAACAATTAAAGTTCTTTACTGTGCCCTAGTGAGAAGCAACCTTGAATATGCATCTCAAATTTGGAACCCCCAATATGAGGTGTATATTCAACGTATTGAAAGAATCCAGAAAAAATTCATTCGATTCCTCAAATACAAATTTAAACTTAAGTCTAATATGACCTATGAAGTTACTTGTGCTCAGTTACACCTCCTGCCACTAGCCATTCGAAGAAATATAAGTGATATTGCCTATCTCATTAGTATCACAAATAACACAGTTGACTGTGCGCCGCTTCTTGGGAAGTTATCATTTAAAATCCCCATTAATACTCATCCCCGAATCTTCTCAATCTTTCAAACGCCACACACGCATACCAAGTTCCGCAAAAACTCGTTTATGCTTAAATCTGCTTTATCTTTTAATAACATTTGTAAAAATAATAAAAATTTGGATCTTTTTTGCATCACCGCCACCACTATTCGTAGAACGCTGGCCAACGAGTTCTTCAACTCACACTTTGGTTGAATAATTCGTTGACTAGATTACTTTTTTCAGTTATTTTTTTTTAGATTACTTTTTTTAACTCTTCTTGTTTTTCACCGCATATTGTTATTGTCTTTTTTCTCCCCCCCATTCTTTTTTCTTCCCAGTTGAGTTTTTTGTTTTCCTTAATTATGTAAATTATTCTATCTGTGAAAACTTATAATTAGCTATAATTTTCTTCTGTTCTTATCTATTTACTTTTTTATATTAGCTGTAAGTTTTCATGTAAAATAAAATAAATAAAAATAAAAATAGTCTCGGAGGGGGGGAGGGAACGGGATTTTTTTCGACATTTTGCCCGATTAATCAAAAACTACTAAACTATTTAAAAATAAATAAAAATCTGATTTAGAATGTACAGGTACTTTCATATGATACCCAACTCAGTAGATATAGTTATCTTACTTTGAAATTTCAAACTCCCGATTTTCCCCCTTTTTTGATTAAACTAAAAATATTTTTTGATTTTTTTATTCCAATGATGTTGGGCCACTAATATACACAACTATTCCAAATTTCATTTCGATAGCTTTAATAGTTACTAAAATAATCGACTGTGACAGACGGACGGAGAAAGTCTCACCATAAGGGTTCCATTTTTACCATTTTGGTACGGAACCCTAAAAATATTCTAAGTACCTACGCATAATATTGTGACAGGCAGACAACTACGAAAACCTCCACTCCGCGTGGCCCGACACGCATTTGGCCGTTTATTTTTATTGAGGAAAAGATGAGAACTCTACGTTAGAAAAACGTTAAGAAAAACAAGTTAGGAGTGGGGGGGAACTACAATACAATTCAAATGTTTTTTCTTAAGTGTTCAGTTCTAGGCAGGATATTATTACCTACCAAAGGTTCAGACGAGTTTTTATTTTGTGAAGAGATTAAAATTTAATATTAAGTACATACATACATTAGTATTATTATACTTTTCAATAAATAAAATTATTCTTTTTCTTTAGTGGAAAGTTTCAAGTAAAAAAAATTTTTAAACGTTTTTATAGTGAAGATATTATTATTATATCTACCTATATTAATAATTGAGTTCCTAAATGCAATTAAGTAACTTAATTTAATTAAAGCTCGAAAAGTGAAGTTTATTAAAAAGTTAAGCACCTACATAAGCCTAGGTCTACTGAAAAAGGATATAAAACTAATTTCTTTACGAAGCACTGAAAAGTACTTATAAGGTACGTAGTTAGTAATTATTCTGTTTTAATTAGGTTTCTTATGGATTCTTATTTAAAAAATAAGATCAACTTCTTGACTAGCACAATTATATAATTTAACTAATGATTAAACATGTCTCATCGCCGAGTAAAGGGCTAAATTAGATGCCGGACCCGGTAGCTTAAAACTAAGGTCTTAATTGTTCCTAAGCATCGGAATAGATAAATAGACAATCATCTTACCTACCATTTTTTTTAAAGTAATTAAGTAGGTATGTAGGTAACCAGGTACCTGCCTCATATAGGTAACCCTTAGGTATTACAAGTTTCATTAAGTGCCAAGTTTCATTTAAGTCCGTCCAGTAGTTTCGGCGTGATGCGCGGCCAAGATACAGACAGACAGACAGACAGACAGACAGATAAAAAATTAAAAAAAAAATTGTTTTGTCTTCAGTATCGATTATAGAGTGCCCTCAAACAAAAATTTTCAAAATATCTTCAATGTACAGAATTGGTCCTGTTACAGTTTTATTATATTATAGATAAGAAAAAGAGGAAGACCAATGTGTACATGGAGAGACGATATTGTAGAGTTTGCAGGCCCTCTTTGGCATAGAAACACCTCTAACACTAAAGTATGAAAGAGACTAGGGGAGGCCTTTGCCCGGAATTGGGATGAGTTATAGTGATATTTCACTATAAGTAGGCTATTAATAATATAATAATAATAATAATAAAAATCATGTTACAAGTCACATGATTTAGTTATTAACTACAGTCTGAAGAATTTGATTTCTAGGTAGCGAATTAAGTAAGTTACCTAGTAGGTGGTAGTATAAAAATGCATAATCAGTCAGAAAAGTTTCATAATAACTAAATTCAAAATTATTTACTTCGTAATAAACAGTTATAACCTGGTGGTGACTGCTGCGGTCTCCTATTCGGGGGGTCACAGGTTCAATCCAGGGTACCTACGCACCTCTGAGTTTTCGGAGGTATGTGCTTTTAAGCAATTAAATATCACATGCTTCAATGGTGAAGGAAAACATCGTCAGGAAACCTGCACGTCTGTGATTTCTCCATAATATTCTCAAAGGAGTGTGGAGTCTACCAATTTGCATTGGGTCAAATTCAAATTCAAATGATTTATTTCAGCGTATTGGACTATGGTCCATAATTACCCTTCTCTGAGAGGAGAGATGCGATCAGTTGTGACTTGTGAAACGTTAATGGGTTGGTCATGATGATGATGTAGGCCAACTTGTCACTCTTAAGTGAGTACAAGTCAAGCCTCTACCACCGGTTCGGAAAGAAGACATACCTACTTAGTAATATGTACCTATTTTGCAGAATTTTTCAAAATATCATGTCCTGAGGTTATTGGCCTGCAAAACAACTATGTTAAAAACAATAAATAGACATTTTCAGCTATCTATCAAGATACAAAAATTTATAAGTATAATTATGTACTACATAACATAGCTACCTAGATTAAGTTGAAAATTTTTCGAACAAACGCAATGAAAAGGGTAGTAAAAAGCCTATTTATCAAAAACATAATATTATTTATCTACTCCAGCATCGAAAAGTTCCAGTTTCGAATTTGACAGCTGAATCGAAATGAACCCTCTTTCGGTTTTGCTTCTCATTTCGATGCAACTCGTTGTATGGGAGCTGAATCGAAATGGTTATCATCTTAAAATAGGATACCTAAAGCTAAGGCTCTGCGTTCTGGCACTTTTGTACCGTTCATACGACAGAGGCGCCACAGGCGGCTGGTGGCGGCTTTCGAAGTTACTTTTTGTTACTTTATTGAGCCTACGGCGTATTTTGTTAATGAATTTATTTTCCTTGTCGTAGATAAAATCTTGTATGCAACTGAACGTAATTAGTCATTTTAATTCTCGTACTATCCTATTTTGATACTCGGCAAGCCTCGTATCAAAAAACAGCACTCGAATTAAAATGACCCTCATTACGATGCAGTTGCATAAATAGCTATTTTAGTACAATTCGTTCATTTTACCTATTACAGCATGTGGTTTCTATGGGCGTACATTCAAGTGAAGACACTCGCACCGTTACTCAAAGCCATCCAAGTTCTAGTAGTTGTTCTGTCATCTCTTGTCTTCCGCAATCATAACTATCCAAGTCAAGCTGACGTAAACGGTATGTTTCTCTATTCTACCCGCATATTTTGCTTTCAGCTTCGTCCGCGTGCAATTTGACTCTGAGCCTATATGACCTTATTAGGCGATCGTTGGAAATAGAAAGAATCCCTGCTAGATCAAATCAGAACCTAGGTAATCCGTAGGAGAACTAGAGTCAACTTTCGACATAGCTCATCGAATCCTGAAGCTAGTGTCAATGGGTGTAGCCTATAGTTCGAAGAACCGATTGTCGTTGAGGTCCCAAGAAGATCGAGTGGCAACCTCACACCGCGGAAGCGCGTGTGTTGGCGGACTCCCCACAAGGTGGACGGAGCCGGTAGATATAACCGGCGCAATGAGTCCTGTGGAAGTCCATTGCAACAGACCTTTGTCTAGCAGTAGAGGTCCATCGGTTCATAAAGGAGAAAGAATAGAGAAATAGAAGAGAAGTGAGAACAGAAGATGAAGAAAGACTTTATTTTTAACATAGACATAACATCCCATAATAGGCAATAGACATGATGACAGTATTTTGAAAAGAGCAACTGCTGAGTTTCTTGCCGGCTCTTCTCAGCAGAATCCGCTCTCCGAACCGGTGGTAGAGTCATGACTTGTCATAAGAGCCACAGGTGTAAATTATTTATTTCACACTACGTGAAATAAATAATTTTGAATTTTGAATTAATCAAGAATCAATGAAATTGTAAGTTACTACATGATGACCGCGACTTAGTCCGCGTGGACCAAGGTTTTTTAATTCCCGCGGGAACTCTGTCATTTTCCGGGATAAAATGTAGCCTAGGTACGTGTTAATCCTGGGTATGAGCTATCTCCATTCCAAATTTCGGCCAAATCGGTTCATACATTGTGGCGTGAAAGAGTAACAAACATCCATTCAAACATCCATCATCATCATGCCTATTGTGGACCTTCAAAAATTGTGCCTACCGTGTAACTGTTAGCTCTAATTTTGAAAATAAATTACCTACTTTTTACTTCACTTTTTCGACAAGATGGTGACAGTTTCGACTTCGTCATCGTCGGAGGCGGGTCGGCGGGCTGCGTCCTCGCCAACCGCCTCACTGAGGTCGGCAGCTGGAGGGTGCTGCTCGTGGAGGCCGGAGACTACCCTCCTTACGTCGCTGAAGTAAGCGCTGTCAGTTATAGTGAAAAGTAAGTGACCGACAAGCAGTGATAGCCTAGCCTTCGATCCCGGGTACGCACCACTGACTTTTCGGAGTCAAGTGCGTTTAAGCAATTAAACCAATATCACTTGCTTCAACGGTAGGAAAACATTGTGAGGAAACCTGCACACCTGAGAGTTCTTCATAATGTTCTTGAAGGTGTGTGAAGTCCGCCAATTCGCATTGGCCTTTAACCCTTCTCTGAAAGGAGACCTGGCTCAGTAGTGAGCCGTTGATGGGTTGTTAATGATGATGCTGATGAAGTCACCGAATAGGTACCTACTGGATGGTATTGCTTGTTACCCAAGGGCCATAAAAAGGCCATCCAAACTGCAAACTACTGAGAAGGCACAGGGTCACTCAGCGGCGATAGAGAGCGCTATGCTCGGAGTATCCCTGCGAGATCAAATGAGAAATGAGGAGATCTGCAGGAGAACCACAGCCACCGACATAGCTCAGCGAGTCGCGAAATTGAAGTGGAAATGTGCGGGGCACGTAGTTCGAAGAGCATGATGGATCGTTGGGATCCCAAGGTACTAGATTGGCGACCCTGCACTGGGAAGCGCATTGTTGGCAGACTCCCCCCACTAAGTGGACCGACGACATCAAACGAGTCGCAGAGAGCCGCTGGATTCAGGCGGCGCAAGCCCAGCTTGTGGAAGTCCATGCAAGAGATCTTTGTCCAGCAGTGGACGTCTATCGGTTGACAAAGAAGAAGAAACTGCAACGAGTCACAAAACATAAATATTCATACTTAAAGGCCACGCAACAGCACTACAGTTTCTTCTTTCTTCTTTTGATTAACGACTTTCTAAAAAGTGCCAAGCAGGACCAATGCACTTCGCCTGTGCAACTACTATTAATACGATTTGCAGCGAATTCACTATGTGCATTGAATAGCAGGCATGACCACTGACCAGCGCATGGGGCTCTCTAATAACTAAGGTTTGTTCAAGTATTCGACCGTTTAATCATATATTTTAGGATTTGTGCCACGTGGCAAGTATTGTAGTGGTGCATCTGTGGCTACTTCAGAAACAATCAGACCAGCTGGGTTCCCGTGCAAAGCATCAGTTCGGAGGAAGATATTCCTATTGCTACGGTCGAACTCATATACTCTTACTCCCATAAACTCTATCGTTTGAGCATCTAAATTTAAATTCTTCACTAGTACAACCGTAAACATAAAATCCTGTGTACCGCCTTGAGGGCGGACTCTACTCTTATCAGCCGAACTATCGGACGTCTATACTTCAACTCATCCCACCCCACTTACCATGACACATGATAAAACTTTCAGATTCCTGCCATATCCATGTTGCTGGGTGCATCATATCCAGACTGGAACTACTCCACGATGAACGACGGATTCACATCTCGAGGGCACGACAAAGGAATCATATACCAGACAATGGGAAAGATGCTCGGTGGATCGAGCAGCGTCAACTATATGTTCTACTCAAGAGGAAACAAAGCAGATTACCAGGAGTGGGCCGCCTTGGGAAACAAAGGATGGGACTGGGATTCTGTCCTCCCATACTTTAAAAAAAGCGAACGCTTACACGGTGGTATAATTTCAAAGAGTGAATCCTTCTCGTTACACGGAACAAGCGGTTACGTCGGGATAACAAGACCAGAGTGGGACCATCAAACCAAAATATACGTAGAAGCATTTAGCGAACGAGGGCATAATATTTTGGAAGACTTAAACGGTTTCGAGCAGCTCGGGTATTCGATTCCCAGTTTCACGATCGACAAACTGCGACAGAGTTCTGCGGTGGCATTCATTGCACCGATAAAAGATCGATCCAATTTATTTATACTCAAGAGTACATTAGCGAGGAAAATCATTTTTGATGGTACAAGAGCTGTGGGAATCCAAATTCAAGAATCTGACGGTAGTGTGAAAACCATCAGAGCAACAAAAGAAATCATTCTGTCAGCGGGAGCGGTCAACAGCCCTCAATTGCTGATGCTGTCCGGCGTCGGACCGAAAGATCATTTGGAAGATATAGGCATTGAAACGTTGGTGAATTCACCAAACGTGGGTGCTAACTTACAGGACCACATGATTGTACCGATAATGTTGACGGGGAAGAATTCCTCAACGCTGCCCGTCATAAGTGACCTGAAACTTTTAAAGAACGTAGACAGGTTTCCCACGACAACGATTATGGGGTACGCTGCATTGGAAAAGAATCAAACCTTTCCCGATTACCAAGTCACCGCGTTTCCCTTCGACAGAGGCACAATAATGCCAACACTCATGTGCTCCAACATATTCAAATGGAATGACGAAATATGCATCGCATTGGCTAATTCAACAAACCGAGCCACATTATTTGCTTTAATTACATTCCTACACCCCAAATCACGGGGTAAAATCCGTTTAAAAAGTAAAAATCCAGAAGAACATCCTTCCATATACGCCGATCACCTTTATGATAAAAAAGACTTAAAGAAATACGCTCGATGCCTTTTGGATTACACGAGTGTGATAAAAACGACATATTTTAAAAGTGTTAAGTCGGAAATAGTCGATGTGAAAGTTAAACAATGTAAGGGGATAAAGTTTGCGAGTGAAAAATATTGGGAATGTTATGTTAAGACTTTGATAGCTTCGCAATATCACTTGTCAGGAACATGCGCGATGGGCAGATCCGGAGTTGTAGATGAGAGGCTGCGGGTGCGAGGGGTAGAAGGTCTGAGAGTAGTCGATGCGAGCGTCATGCCGATAATTACTAGTGGAAACACATACGCTCCTGTCCTGATGATAGCGGAAAAAGCATCAGATATGATAAAAATGGATAACGGGATGAGCGCGTGATTCCGGTTTTTAGTTCTTCTATCTATTAGGTACATCGTTCGAAGAACTGATGTTCCTAGGGGTTCCAAGGTTCTGGAGACCTTCCACAAGAAAGCGCAGTGTTAGCCCCCATTAGGTGAACCAAAGTCACTGACATATCTCAGCGAGTCGCGACACTGAAGTGGAAATGGGCGGGGCACATAGTACGAAGAGCTGATGGTCGTTGGGATCCCAAGGCACTAGAATGGCGCCTCACACTGGCAGACCCCCCACTAGTTGGCCCGACGTCATGAAACGAGTCGCAGCGAGCCGCTGGATTCAGGCGGCGCAAGTCCGAGACCTTTGGAAGTCCATGCAACCGGCAGTTGTCCAGGAGTGGACGTCCATCGGTTAATAAGAAGATGCCTTTCAGACATCTATTGTTTTAGACATAAAGATAATTCTGACCTTTAAATCTCTTGAGTTATTGAGATCATGCGAATTTTAAACGAGATTCTAAAACTAGGTACCTACTAAGTCTCTACGAAGATATCTATCAATTATCAATAGCAACTTGTTTGACAAAAATAAGTTTACATCTTACGATACCAATGTCAAATGTCTCGATCTTGTCTTGATGATTAGTTATTTTATTATTTGATAAAATCTAAGGCCCGTTTGCGTGAGGCGCCGTTATGTTACGTTATAGTTATTTTAAGTTATCGTTAAAGCTCACACGTGTTTCGGCTGTCACATTTAGCTTTAACTATAACTTAACTAATAACGTAACTCGGCGCCCCTCGCAACCGGGCCCTAGTAGTACAGTCATTTGGTGATCAAAAAGGGGGTTTCCTGGAAAATTTTCCGGGAGTTTTGAAAATTTATAGATTTTATAGATTTCGACGTGGGATATAAACCGGCCAAGTGCGAGTCGGACTCGCGCACTGAGGGTTCCGTACTCCAAAAGTAAAAGTAAAACGATAATATTATATGAATTTGCTTATTTATCATTAACTTTATTTGTAGAGGTTTATTGTTAATATAAAAAACACTATGCTAGTAAGAGCGTTGGTTTCATTTTTCCTGTAAAATATACATAAACTTCTATTGCCCATAATTATTTCTGATTTTTCGATTGGTAAACTTCGGAGATAAGGGGGGGGAGGGGGAGACCCTAATTATAGATAAAAATAAATAAAATCTGTTTTAGAATGTACAGGTAAAGGCCTTTCATAATATGATACCCACTCGGTATAGTCATTTTTTAAATTTCCCCCGATTTCCCCCGATTTTCCCCCCTTTTTAATAAAACTAAAAATTTTAAATTTTTTTTATTCTAATGATGTTCGGCCACTATTATACACAATTAGGCCAAATTTCATGTCGATAGCTTTAATAGTTACTGAAATAATCGACTGTGACAGACGGACGGATGGACGGACGGACGGACGGAGAAAGTCTCGCCATAAGGGTTCCATTTTTACCATTTTGGTACGGAACACTAAAAAATGAAAATTCAAAAAGAGCACGTCAAAATCTATAAAACCACCAATTTTCAAAACTCCCAGAAAACTTTCCAGGTAAAACTACCAAATGACTGGACTAAAGGCAAAATAATAAATTACTGTTTCCATGCAAAATAATGTCGCAAACATTTTTTCTGTGATCGAAGGTCGCAAACAACCAAAGCTAATAACATAATATTATTAAGTATCAATCTTTTATCTTTATGTATACCTACCTATAGTTCGGCCGTTCAGAGAATGCGTTCCTGACACCTATCAGTAAAATATTGTTTACCAAATTATTTGACACTCAGTTTGGCACAAAATTATAACATTAATTGATTATTGATATAATAATGTTGTTTTAATGCTCATCAATTGTTAAAACGGTAAACAACCAGCAATAACATTTTTATCGTAACTGCAACGCCATTACAAAGTTACGTCGTCAGTTCAATCGCGACCATCGCGACAAGATCGCGACGTATCAGGAACGCATTCTCTGAACGGCCGTAGTTTAAAAACTGTTTTGTTTATAAAGCCTACACAACATTGTAATGTTACAAAAAAGTGAATTTTTTCTAAATCTATAATAAAACTGTATATTTTGAAAAATTTAATTGGAGGACGCTTTATTATCGATACTGAGCCCAAAACAATTTTTTAAGCTATTGCATAGCTTTTATCGCGGGCTTGAACTAGGACAAACAGTTTGAGCGCGGCGAATCAACAAATTCCGTAACGAAAATAAACCTAACACCGTCGTTCAGTAAGCGTTCAACATTTTAGAGTAGCTCTGTTTGGCGCAGTGGGCGAGCGACCGCTTTCTTTACCGTATGGTGTATGATGTCGCAGGTTCGAATCTCACTCGCGAAGTAGTGACAGAATATCGGCTTATTTGTGGGTAACTCACGCCCAACTCGATATTTTGATTAATTTCTTAAACTGGTCACTTAAAGTAGTAGAATTTAGTTTATAAATTTGAATTTCGAGGGCAGACCCGTATAATCAACCATAACTAAGTGGAATCCGTACATCAGAAGTCTTTGCAGACGGACGGTTTTGGCGAAACTATAATATGGGCTGCTTGTACTTTTTCTACGGAACCCTAGAAACCTGTCACCATTCAAATTATTACAATGTCTATTTTTGGCATTCTTTTAAGAAAAAAATTATTGTGTAATGAATGAATATCTTGATGACCGTGAATTCCCAACCACATAGTTATAAATAAAATAGGCCCGGCAAATAATTATTTTTATGTAAGTTTTATTATAGAACCGTTTTTCCCCCGAAGGGTAAAAAACGTATATTTAGGTTTCAGCCGAAAGGCTTGACCCACTGTGAGATAACCCTTTAGAACATCAGCGCCATCTAGTAGGTTGTTCCGAAACCATTCGAGCTTTGATCGGGATTGGTTCGGTGATTAGTAGTGGGGAGTCAGCGCACAGGCAGGCGGCGTCGGCCATTTTGTTTTCAGTACCTGTTCAGGAATTGAAGCGAGTCGAAAGCCGGTAAGGTATTCAATGGTGGGTCAAGCCTTTCGGCTGAAACCTAAATATACGTTTTTTACCCTTCGGGGGAAAAACGGTTCTATTTAGGTGTTCGAGCCTTTAGGCTTGACCCACTGTGAGATGTTTAATATCTGCCGGCGCTGACTTTGCGTACTGTGACTATGTGTGAAATAAGATTCACTTACTATACTATTATAGTAATACTCTATTTAGGGATTTGAGAAATAAAGTATTGTATAATTTCCTTGTAAACAAAAATCACAGTCACGACTTATAAGCATAATTTTAAAGTCTAAATAGTAACAAAAATATCAGACTTTGTATGATTTGTAATAGACTTTCTTGTGTTGGCATCTACTTCCCTGAAGTAGTGTTTCAAGAAGGTTGAGCAGCTACGCCAATTACCTTTGCGTAGTACTTCATCTATATTGAGATTTTTGTTGACCCAGTTGTCTGTTGCAACGGCTGATCTGAAGCTGCCAGGAGAGCCATTCATTTTAGCATCTTTCAGAACTATCTTTAACCATCCTTCTATTACGGATCTAGATGCTGCTTTGACTCTGTAGTTAAGGTTGGGACTGCTTTTCTTCGTTGTTCTGATTTATTTATCAGTTTTGGTATCCAATAGCAAAGATCAAAGATATTTGATTCGCTTTTTGACAGGCACCAACCCGACTGTCGATAATTTGTATTATCCGTTTTTGATCCGAAAAAGGGCCAGAATACTATTTGATCACTTGTAATTTGACAGTGCTCTGCGTCGATTTGGAGCAAAGTTAAAACATGGACGCGGCGGCCCGTAGCCAGAAGTAACAAAGTTGCTACATGTTGCGAAATTTGAAATAAACTGGAATCGTCGATATTTCTTTGAGTGACCCAATCTACGAGCTCCGCTACGTTCCAAATGTTAGAGCAGCGTTTAGGAGGATTCTTCAATACAAATGCTTTAATGGTTTTCTTCACCAACGGATGATCACTAAGTGAAGATGTGTTACAGGGTTTTGTAAAGGTAGCAATTACTGATTTATGGACATGGATAGTTTTTAGAGCTAGCTTCTTAACGTTGTGCAAGTGAATTAAGTACCTAGCTAAGTCGCTAGGATTTGGTGTTTGTGAAGATACTTTATTGTCACAATATGTCCATTGTAACCATGTTCTCCAAGCGGGCCGGTATGTTTTGAGTGTAGATTGTCTCCAGGCGGATTGTAATAGGGTGCGTTCTGACTCATTCCAATTTAGTATCTCATTGGACCAGCCCGTACCTTCCATACCTCCAAAGACAAGTTCTGAATGTTCCGAGGCGGTAGGTTGGTTTGCAAGTCCCGAAGGTGGTCTTTTAGATTTAGGATCCTGTAGGGAGGGCATATTGCTCTCTTCTTCACTTCGGCTCTCCAAAATGCTTTCTCCCATTTCGGTATCACTAGGAGGTAGAGTCCTTGGGAACCATTCAGATGTTGCAGTACTTGTGGGATTAGTGCTGGCGGTGGAAAGATCCAGGCTACTTTGTAATTCCATGGCCTGCTGAAAGCATCCGTGTATTCGCTTCTCATGTCCCTGTGATCTTCGCTCACATATCTCGGGACTACTGCGGAATGTCTGCTTGCAAAGAGGTCAATTTCTGGAGTGCCCATCTTTTGAAAAATTTCCTTTTGTGTCGTAAGATCCAGGTGCCATTCTTGACAAGCTTTCAGCCGCGAAAGACTGACTGAAGATATTTCGGAGTTATGGTGATCTTGTGTTGTTGTGCTAAATTCAGGATTTTTGAGGCGATGTTTAGGAGTTTTCGTAATTTTAGAAAATAAAATTGTTCTTTTTTAGAAAATCTCTAAATTCATTCGGAGTACTTCGAATAAGATTCATAATTCCTTTTGATTGCAATGCCAATGATTTTGCGAGATACTCCAGTGACCTGACAGTTTTTTGTTGTTTATCATAGCACCCCACCCGATGTCTGAGGCATCGGTGGCTATGAAGATGGATGCTGGGGCTACGCGAATATCCGATGTCCCCGTAAGATTTTCGAGCCACTAGTTTAGTTCTTCTTTTACTTAATCTGGTAACTGAAACATCTTGTATCTTCGTATGTCTGGGAGTGATTTTGCTGCGATCTGAATGCGTCTGCAATAGAGGAAGCCTAATGGGATTACATTGGCTGCAAAGTTTAATTTGCCTAGTAACTGCTTTGCGTCCATCCAACATCATTCACCTTTAGAGAGAGTATTAAGTATAGAGTCTTGGATGTTGGAAATCTTTGAAGTGGGTAAGACTAAGATTTTTCTTATTAATTTTTGTGTCCCAGATTAGACCCAAATATTCTATGCGTGTTTTGGGTTCCAGATCTGATTTGTCTGTGTTAATGTGCCAACTTAATTTTTTGAGGAAATTTACTGTCCAGACTACCTGTTCAGCTAAATTATCAGAATTCTGATTCATGAGCAAGAAATCATCGAGATAAATGAAAACTCTGATTCCATTTTCACGTAATAATGATGCAACCCAGTTAGTAGTCTTACTAAAGATAGATGGGGCACTTGATAATCCAAAAGGCAAGCAATTCATGTTGTAGATGTTACCATTGAACGCAAAAGAAAGATATCTCTTGTGAGACTCCTGGATGGTTATATGATGCATATCGATCTTTACTAAATAATCTCTCTGTTGCATAGTTTGCGAAACTTTGGATAGACTTATGAGTCTGAATTTTTGCGGTTGAACATAAAGGTTTATACGGCGTAAGTTAAAAATTAGTCTATGAGAACCATTAGGCTTTTTCCTTAGGAAAATTGGCGATAAAAAACCTGATTTGAAGGTGTTTAGAGAATTTGCACCAATATCTTGTAGGTTATTGATTTGTTTAGCCATTTCCTGTGAATATTTGGGCTCATATAGTTTGCTATTGCAATCAGAAAAAATTGTCAGAGGCGGTTTTTTAATAAAAGGAATACGGTAACCGCTTATAACGTTTAAGATTGTGTCTGAGGCTCCTAACGATTTCCATAGATCAAAACTTTAAAATTTAGTTGGCCAGCTAGAAATACTTGCGAATTAGGATTTCTTGGTAGTGTTTTGAGTTGTCCTGGCTTTGTTATTACCGGGCGTATAGCTGTCCCGTTTTGATCGAAAGTCACGAAAATTGCGTGGTGGCTGTCTTTTGGTTTATCACCCATATTCTCTATAATTCTTAATAGGTAATTTTGAGGCTGAACTTTTCTTTCCAGTTTTATTGACATGGCTGGTTTTCCTTGGAAAGATCTTGTGTGCCCCCCCCCCCCCCCTGATCTTTAATTACTTCAGCTAGATTCTCCTCAGAGAAAAGGTGAGTATCCGAAGGTGGTATATCATGAAGGATGCTGCCCAGGACTTTATTTGCTGGCTTATAAGTTTCTCTCCGGGCCTGAATGATTTCGGCTCTTCTGCCACAAGAGTATTGTAATAACCCGTCAGATATATATTTTTTTTTAAATGGGCTATCTGCGCCGAGCATATGGTTCTGTATTTCCGTGCGGGTGTTAGGATCCATTTTCTGGCAAGCTTCTTGCAAAGCTTTTCTTTGTAGTAGCAAACCATATGTTATGGCACCCAAGGTCATGTCTGTCTTTTCTAATTGCGATGTTGAGTTCCAGTTAGGTGTTATCGTTGCCAAGTGATTATTGACTTTAAGGGCGGAAAAAATTGGAGTAACAAAAATGGAACATTTTTTGAACATCGGCGTAGCGTATGTTCTTCCAGCCATCTTCGTTCAGACGTTGACACTTTCGACCTTGATCGACAAGGTCTGGGTCTGCTTTGGCAAGTTTGGGTTCAGCTTCGGTAGTGTGGGGTGAAAAATCGCATTTAGGAATATTGTCCGCTGTTCTGAGGGAGGTCAGTTTCCTCTAGGCATCGGCAATTTGTGTCATTAATGCAGCTTCTTCGGATTGGGTATTCAGCAGGACATTTAAAGGTAAAGTGTTGTCCTGAGGGGATACATTTAGCGAGGGGGCTCCAAACTCATCATAGGCTTCGGTACTGTACGGTATAGATACGAAGGACTCGTCTAAATCGGATGTGCCTTGGTCACTTCTATTCGTAAAGGTTGAAACCCGATTTGCAACGCTTTCAATTGCCTCGGTTTGTTTTGTGAGTAGATCCATCATCTTTTCCATAAAAGAATGTGTTACGGAAGCCTCGTTGGGCGGTTCGTGGCGTGGTGTTTTGATGCTGCGCGAGCTGACAGGGGAAGTTGAGCTCCTTTTTTGAGGTGTGCTGCAGCTGGTTGAAGCTGAATCCCTGGACGTCAGCCGCGGTTTTAGCAATTTCACTGTATTGACGAACTCGTCATATGATTTGTGATGGATTTTTTCCATAAGGTTATGTGGAGAATATAACAATGCCCTTCCGAAGGGCCATTCCAGTAGTATCCGCTTAATAAGGCAATATTCTTTCTCGGAAAGCGACGCATCGCTCGGAAAATATGCTGTAGCCATCTCCGATGTTAGTATTGCAAATCGAAGTTTCGCTTCTGTGCGGGACTATATTTTTTCTCCGAACAGTTCTGGGGTACGATAGGTCTTAGACCTCCCACAACTTCATTCCATCGGGATAATTGTCCTCGACAATTTGTATTATTCTTGAGAAAAAAAAAATTCCGTTCTGGTGAAACTGGTCTACGACACAGTTCTCCCATAGTTGTAGACGCCATGATCGATATGGAAACCAGAAAAAGATACGTCATAATTATGCTAGTGGTCCCTTGTAAGGCCGGCAACACGTCAACACGCGACTAGATGTATCAAGTGATACGACCGGCAGTCTCAACTGAGGCGACTGGGCGCGGGCATCGTTTCATTTGAAAAGTATATCGATGCGACTGGGCGTCCCAATCGATGCAACCGGGCGTCTCAATCGGTACGACTGGGCGTCGTAATCGATGCGACAGGGCGTCTCAATCGATACGACTGGACGCCTCAATCGATGCGACCGGCCTTCCTGGTCGATGCGACCGGCCTTCCCGGTCGATGCGACCGGCCTTCCCGGTCGATGCGACCGGCCTTCCCGGTCGATGCGACCGGGCGCTTCAGTCCATACGACTGACAACGGAAGTCGTTTATAGTTGTTTAGGTGCTATTCTGTCGTAGCCTAAAATAGGTTTCCCGACAGCTTGTCGTTCATTGCGAGACGACAAGAACTTCATAATATTATGAAGTAGTTCGTAGCATAGCCACGAACTTTATATGCGCAGGAGCGACATATATTGCACCATTTTACATAAGTGATTTCCGTAACTAACTACGGACACCTATGTAAGATCATTAATATATTAAAAATTTATGAAAATATGTACTTAAGTTTTAATAACTCCGTCTCTGCGGAGTATTGAGTGTACTGACGACGCTGAAATTCAAAAGCGTACTGAAAACAAAATGGCCGACGCCGCCTGCCTGTGCGCTGACTCCCCACTACTAATCACCGAACCAATCCCGATCAAAGCTCGAATGGTTTCGGAACAACCTACTAGATGGCGCTGATGTTCTAAAGGGTTATCTCACAGTGGGTCAAGCCTAAAGGCTCGAACACCTAAATATTAGGTATACCGGTTAGGCCCCGCCAAATAATTATTCATAATATGTAAGTTTTATAAGCAGTGATAGCCTAGTGGTTACGACTGTGGTCTCCTATACGGGGGGTCGCAGGTTCGATCCCGACCTCTGCCTTTTCGAAGTTAAGTGCGTTTAAGAAATTAAATTTCAAATGCTTTTTAACGGTGAAGGAAAACATCGTGAGGAAACCTGCACACCTGAGAGTTCTCCATAATGTTCTCGAAGGTGTGTGAAATCCGCCAATGCGCATTGGGCCAGCGTGGTGGACTATGGTCTATAACCCTTCTCTGAGTGGAGACCTCGCTCAGTAGTGAGCCGATGATGGGTTGATGATGAAGTTTTATTATATTAGGTATACCGGTATACGTATTGGGTTCCTACTGACTTTTCCTGCGTCCACATGAAGCTACCTACCTACATAGGTTTTTGAAAATTTCGCAGGAACCTTCGTGTTTTTCGAAATAAAAGGTTATGCTTATTGCTTATGCTTCTCTCCAATCCATGCACAAAAATCACGTCGATCCGTCGCAATGTGGATAGGTCTAACGATCTCTCTGGCGCAGTGGTGAGCGCTGTGGTCTTATAACTGGGAGGTCTCGGTTTCGATTCCCGGCGGGGTCAATTTGCTGGTCTGGTGGGAGGTTTTGGCCGTGGTTAATTATAGTTCTTGCAATTCACGAGGGCGACTGGCTTATGGTTGTGTGTGTGTCGTATCTGTATAAGTGTGAGCGAAAGCAATGCTCGCGCCTACTCGCTCCCACCTAGGCTTTGACAGGCACGCACACTTATGCAATGTGCGTGTACACGAAGTACCCACGAGTAAAGCTCACTCGCCTTCGTGAATTGCAAAAACTGTACCACTTACCACCATACGTTTTAGCGTTACGGTACGATGGCGTGTAGAAACCGATTAGGGGTATGGGTTGAAAGCTCACTGCCATACCCCTGCCAAGTTAACCAGCTACCATCCTAGCATCGTCACTTACCATCAGGTGAGATCGCAGTCAAGGACTATTTAGGATATTTTGTCATCGAATAAAAAAAGTAGTTACCTAACTTTAAACAAAAGTAGGATTATTTGCCACAGAATAGGGTAGGATTCTTTTAAACATTGTGCTGCCGCGGCGGTCGCGAGTGACATACCTACCTAACTAGCTATTGTGGAAATATTTGGCATAATATGATTAGATCATCGACGAAAATACAGGCACGTAATATTGTAACTTGTATGTAGGTAAAAAATCGGCCAAGTGCGAGTCGGGCCTCGCTCTTTTAGGGTTCCGTACATATGATCAAATCACTTTTTTTTAAATTAGATACATACCTATTTAGATATCTTAGTTCGTAGATAGTACTAAATTAGCATATTATGGGGGAAAAATGCTCGTTTGTTTTGGTCACAACTTACAAACCGCATTATAAATCGGTGTTTTCAGTATATGTTGTTTAAATACACTATATAGTACATAATATACTAAAATTTCGAATTCCTAACTAGTTTAGTTTTTGAGATAGACCCCAACAAAATTGGTCTAAAGCGGAAAACTTTGACAGCCCCCCATTTCTTCATTTTTGTAGCTAAAAAATAAAAAATATATATATTCGAAATCCACTTAATGAGCTCTAGACAATGACACCCCACATGCCGGGGTAAAAAAATAAAATTTTATTACGACTCCTCTTCCATGTATGGGAGCCCCTTTATTTTTTAATTTAATTTAATTTTTATTATTTTTTGTTATAGCGGCAATAGAAATACATATTATGTGAAAATTTCAACTGTCTATCTATTACGGTTTACGAGATACAGCCCGCTGACAGACGGACGGACGGACGGACAGCGGAGGCTTAGTAATACCCATTGGCACCCTTTGGGTACGGAACTCTAATAAGGTGGCAAAATAAAGGCTTTTGAAGGTCATAAAATGAAACTACTAGTTAGACGTCGTTGACAGTTACAAAATGATGTCATACGCCATAGCCGTCTCTATCTTCTACAGGAGATAGAGACGGCTATGCATACGCAAAACTGCCATCAAAAGTGCGAGTCGGATTCGCGCACCGAGGGTTCCGTACTCCAAAAGTAAAAGTTAAACGATAATATTTGCTTATTCATCGTTAACTTTGTTTGTAGAGGTTTATTGTTAATATAAAAAAACTATGCTAGTTAGAGCGTTGGTTTTATTTTTCCTGTAAAATATACATAAACCTCTATTGACCATAATTATTTCACATTTTACGATTGGTAAACTTCGGAGATAGGGGGGGGGGGGGGGGGGGGGTATTTTTTCGACATTTTGGCCGATTACTCAAAAACTATTATATATAGAAATAAATAAAAAACTGTTTTAGAATGCACAAGTAAAGGCCTTTCATATGATACCCCACTCGGTATAGCTATTTTACTTTGAAATTTCAAACCCTCGATTTTCCCCCTTTTTAGGGTTCCATACCAAACTGGTAAAAATGGAACCCTTATGGTGAGACTTTCTCCGTCCGTCTGTCACAGTCGATTATTTCAGTAACTATTAAAGCTATCGACATGAAATTTGGCACAGTTGTGTATAATAGTGGCCCAAAAGCATTGAAATAAAGAAAAATCGAAAATTATTTTTAGTTTTATTAAAAAAGGGGGAAAATCGGGGGTTTGAAATTTCAAAGTAAAATAACTACATCGAGTGGGGTATCATATGAAAGGCCTTTACTTGTGCATTCTAAAACAGTTTTTTATTTATTTCTATATATAATAGTTTTTGAATAATCGGCCAAAATGTCGAAAAAAATACCGTTCCCCCCCCGTATCTCCGAAGTTTACCAATCGAAAAATCTGAAATAATTATGGTCAATAGAGGTTTATGTATATTTTACAGGAAAAATAAAAGCAACGCGAAAATTATTTTAGTTTGATTAAAAAAGGGGGAAAATCGGGGGTTTGAAATTTCAAAGTAAGATAACTATATCGAGTGGGGTATCATATGAAAGGCCTTTACTTGTGCATTGTAAAACAGTTTTTTATTTATTTCTATATATAATAGTTTTTGATTAATCGGCCAAAATGTCGAAAAAAAATACCGTTCCCCCCCCCTTATCTCCGAAGTTTACCAACCGAAAAATCTAAAATAATTATGGTCAATAGAGGTTTATGTATATTTTACAGGAAAAATAAAACCAACGCTCTAACTAGCATAGTTTTTTTATATTAACAATAAACCTCTACAAACAAAGTTAACGATGAATAACGAGGTTTATGTATATTTTACATGAAAAATAAAATCAACGCGAAAATTATTTTCGTTTAATTAAAAAAGGGGGAAAATCAGGGGTTTGAAATTTCAAAGTAAGATAATTATACCGAGTGGGGTATCATATGAAAGGCCTTTACTTGTGCATTCTAAAACAGTTTTTTATTTATTTCTATATATAATAGTTTTTGAGTAATCGGCCAAAATGTCGAAAAAAATACCGTTCCCCCCCCCCCCCCCCCTTATCTCCGAAGTTTACCAATCGAAAAATCTGAAATAATTATGTTCAATAGAGGTTTATGTATATTTTACAGGAAAAATAAAACCAACGCTCTAACTAGCATAGTTTTTTTTATATTAACAATAAACCTCTACAAACAAAGTTAACGATAATTATGCAAATTAATATAATATTATCGTTTTACTTTTACTTTTGGAGTATGGAACCCTCGGTGCGCGAGTCCGACTCGCACTTGGCCGGCTTTTTTTTTTTAATAAAACTAAATTTCTGATTTTTCGATTGGTAAACTTCGAAGATAAGGGGGGGAATAGAATAGAAATGTTTTTTATTCAAATAAACTTATACAAGTATTTTCGAATCTTCAATGAGTCTACCGCTGGTTCGGAATGCCGTTCCTGCCGAGAAGAACCAGCAAGAAACTCGGCAGTTGCCAGTTGGCCAGCGCAGACTTTTGTAGGTTTTCTTATAAGCAACAAAATATTATCTTGACGCAGTTCGAAAGCTGCTTTTACAAATTAGCCGCTCCTAAAAAGCCAATCGCACTGAGCCATAATTGTATACTGGAACAAGAGCGTCGCGAGCTGATGGCCAAGGGGGGGTAAACAAAAGCCCCTGGGTTAACCAGCTTAACAAAAGCTGGTTAAGTATAAGTTTTTCAGCTTCACAGTTGAAGATTTGGCAGCGGTATCTGGATTTCAATGATGAAGTATCTACTAGTACTATATTTTTCAAATGTCTAGGGGGGGAAGCTGCCCCTACCTACCCCCCCTGGCGACGCCCATGTACTGGAAGTTGGAACCTTATCGCAGTTTACTGTTAAACTAAATAATAATAATAATGATTAAAGTTGACCAAAGGAATGACATAGGTACTCGTAAATAATATGGGATTCAGTCAGACAAGTTAAAAACAATGCGTTTTAAAGATTTTATTTCATATAATCAACCACAGATGTATTAAATTCTTATTTCTATAATATACAATCACCATTCATAATATTATGTATATTAAATTTATAAATGTACAAGAGCATTTCCACATAATAATATAATTATTATGCAATAAGTTACTATGAATTTTAGATTAACAAGATAGCTTATAATTTATAAACAGGTTATTCGATTGACGTAAGCAAAGTTTTATTTTAGTAGAAAAGGGTCGACGGTCGATCCTTTTCTACTAAATTAAAACGATCATCGACCTTTGATCCAGGCAGGGGTGCGAATAACGATTCAAAACACCGATGTATATGTATAGTACTTTAAAATCATTGTTATTGCGTTAGTAGATTTAGGTCAAATTCCCCATTGTCGAGTACTTAACGTTTTAAGGAAGCAGTGGTAGCCTAGGGGTTATAATGGTCTCCTATTCGGAGGGTTGCAGGTTCAAACCTGTGACTTTTCGGAGTTAGGTATGTGCGTTTAAGGAATCAATTAAAACATTCTTCAAAGGTGAAGGAAAATATCGTAAGGAAACCGGAGGGTTCTAAATAATGTTTTCAATGGTGTGTCAAGTCTGGCAAATTGCATTGTCTATGGCCTAAAACACTTCTCTGAGATGATGATGAATCATAACTAATATTATAAATGCGGTGTTTGTTTGTTGGTTTGTCCTTCTAAGTTCTATCACGCCGCAACAGATCAACGGATTGACTTGATTTTTTTGCATGGGCATAGTTGAGGACCTGGAGAGTGACAGGCGACATCCGGGATAAAATGTCGCTTATGTGCTAATCCTGGGTATGGGCTATCTTCATTCGAAATTTCAGCCAAATCGGTTCGTTCGTTGTGGCGTTAAAAAGTAAACATCCATCCATCCATCCATCCTCGCAAACTTTCGCATTTATAGTGTGTTAGTAGGATGTGTATAAAAAAATTTAGTCAAATACCCTGATGATTGATGCAGCTATTTCTGCCCCCTGATTGTCTAAAAGTTGCCGATCACAATCTTACTCATTTCATGGCATTAGCGTCAAAGTAAAATAAACCATAACAGCATTAAATTAGAGCTCAATTTCGTGTATGCATTCTCATACGATTAGGTATGTACGATACGCCACACGAGTAATAAAGTAACAGAGTGGAAGCTACATACAAAAGGCTCGCGGCGGGCTCACCCATACATAGCGCAACGCTGAGTGCGTGAGCTCTCACCGACACATTCACCGACACGCCGATCAGAGTAGAACCGGCTCCACTCAGAGTATGAACGTAAGGGCTGACGGTCGTGCGTATATTGAAAATAAATAGACGAACAGTGAGTGATTTAGATTTATTTGTGTACTTAAATAGTGTAAAAATGCCAAGCAGTTGCACAGTTTGTTTAAAACAACCCAAACACAATAAGGACAATTCCTTTTTTTATATCCCAGAGATAAAGAGAAGTAAGTACTTTTTTATACGTACCTATCGTACCTGTACAATAAAACTATGTATGTTTCCATGTATGTAAGTATGTTTAATACATATATACATGTATACATCATACATTGCAAGTTAAATAAAAGCTTGTAATAATAATAGTCGATAGTAAATGACGGTGCCATCTATTAACATTAATTGTGAAGTTATGTTAAAAATACTGATGTTCATTAAAAAAAACGTTTCTTTATATTTTTGTTAATTTAAGTATTTGTTGTTCAAGTTCAGGATATAACTGAAATTATACATAAATATACAAACTTTCAAATATATTTTTTTTCCTTAAATTGTTGACATGCATCAGGTGACAACCCTAGCAGAATAGGTATACTTCTTCGACCTTGTTAAGAAGCTTCTTCTCTGTTCGAAATGTTTACTCGTGTGGATACGCTCCATAACGCTCTATGTTAGAATCGGTTGTACTGAATTTATGACTTTAAATCAATACAGTCAAGGAATATTTTACTTTGACGCTATGCCATCAAATGAATAAGATTTTGATCGGCAACATTTAGATAATCGCACCTCAGAATCGGTCTGCTGAGGTTTTTGCGATCGTCACAAAAATGCAATTATTTTTAGACACTCCTAAAGCAGCTTGAAGGAATGATAAAGATCTTACCCAAAAAATCGGCCAAGTGCGAGTCGGGCCTCGCTCTTTTAGGGTTCCGTTAAAAAAATTAAATAAAAATATTTCCATGTACCCTTGGAAAATTTTTATTTAATTTTTTTTATTTAATTTAATTTTTATTATTTGTTGTTATAGCGGCAATAGAAATACATAATATGTGAAAATTTCATCTCTCTATTACGGTTTACGAGATACAGCCCGCTGACGGACGGACGGACGGACGGACGGACGGACGGACGGACAGCGTAGGCTTAGTAATAGGGTCCCGTTAGTACCCTTTGGGTACGGAACCCTAAAAACGAAGTCTGCATTAATTATTTATGAGAAATAACTTTACCTATTTATTTATTCATTTGTCTAATTATTATTATGTACCTACTCAATTCTATTGTTCTATGTTGTTCCGTTGTTGTTATTATTTCTTAATATGAGGATTCGACGGCGTTCCTTTTAAATACTGTCTTCTCATTTATGTTAAGCCTCAATTAACGGTTAAAGGTGCGGACTGAAAACTGAAAGGTCGCAGGTTCGAATCCCAACCGTTGCACAAAATGTCGTACCCACTCCTAACACAAGCTTTCTTATTTGGAGGGGAGAGGAGGATATTAGTCAACTTCAACTTGGCTGATATTCTTTAAAAAAAATGTATATTTTTTAAAATTATTTTATATAACTGTTCATGGCGGTGTTCTCTAGGAAGTGCTTCTT
Organism: Oeneis ivallda; assembly: GCA_029955525.1. Taxonomy (NCBI): domain Eukaryota; kingdom Metazoa; phylum Arthropoda; class Insecta; order Lepidoptera; family Nymphalidae; genus Oeneis; species Oeneis ivallda. The sequence goes on along the minus strand of JARPMR010000010.1, from coordinate 2,626,535 downwards.
ACGCGTGGGTTAGATATTAGTCCAGTCATTATAGTAAGTTCACCTCGGAATTCGAGATACCCAGCTGTAATTCTGTAAATACTTGTATATTGACACCCTAAAAGTTGTCTCAAAACCTACATATGGTAGGGTGTGCGCAACTATTAAATTTCAAGGTCAAAGGTCACAAAAATCGGTCTTTTGCGCTTTTTTTGTAAATATCTCATTTCCTATGGGTTTTTTGCTATTTGTATTTATTATCAATATTGTAGAATACAAAATTCTCTACAAATTTTGTTAAAAAAAAATTTTTATACGGTGAACCGTTTTCGAGATAGAGGGCGGAGAGCGCGAGGTCACAGCATCACTTCAGGTCAACCGGTGCCTCCGGTCGAAAACGCGCCATATATAGTTGATGAACTATCGATAAATCAACGATTATAAATATTTGTCAATGTTTATTAACTATTATATTTTATCATTTTTTTCCTAACCTATCCACTTTTTATTCAGTATTAATTTATTTAACAACACTTACCTGCCCATGTAATTGCAGAATTGTTAATGAAAATATAGGAATTATATTTGAATTATAACCTAATTAATATTAATAACTTCTTACATGAATAAATTATGAATTAATCTTTTTATTAAAAAATATCATTCAATACATTTATTTTTATTAAAAGTAAAAAAATGGAATAAAGGGTACAAAAACTACAATACAAACACTACAAAATATAATTTTAATCATCTTCTTCCTCTTCATCGTCGTCTTCCGGCTGCTGGTAAATTTCAACCTGTCTTCATTATCGTCTTCAACGACATTTGTCTCAAGTTCTTCCATGATTTTTTGGTCAAAGGTTCCATCTTCGTTAATGTCGCTCTGATATGGTAGAGCATTGAGACAAGCTTGCCCATTACATTGGCCACAAGCTAAAGAGCATTGCAAGCCCGCTTTCCTGCATCCGCATCGCGAACCACAACCACTCTTGCAGTTGCAGAAAATTGTATTTATCAAATCTTCTGGAGCAGGTGGTAAAATTGTCATGATAGGCTCCAGAAAATCGTTTCGCACTGCCCAACCCCATACCTGGGGTTCCAAATCATGCCCTAACCAGGTTTGAACTTGATAATATACACGTTTGAAATGTTGATGAGCAGCTGCACTTGTTGGTGGAATATTTGAAAGCTGCACAGGTTCATTAAGTTTTGTAGACTTGACGTAATGCATATAACGAAGCATTATAGACATTATATACAGTATATAGAAGTAGTACAATATATATATATATATATATATATATATATATATATATATATATATATATATATACAGTATATAGTAGTAGTACATACAGTACCCGGCGATATATATTGCACATCAATGCAATATATATCGCCGGGTACTGTAACTATACCATACAATTGAACATCTGTCCCTACTGGCTATAAATAGAAAGGTCCGTAGTGTATAATAGGGGCCCGTATAATTCCCAGGTATAATTTTTGGCGTAGTGGAAGGATTTTAAAATTTACAGATTTTAAAGAAGATGCACTTAATTATTTTCTATTTAAAACGTCATTAGTGTAAATGGGAATATAATTATATTTCGATTTAAGTTTTTCCCTTAATTATTTTTTAATTTTAGGAAACGGTTATCAGTATTATTGAATATATATAGATTTAATGCATGAAGAAAATGATAAAATATAATATAATAGTTAATAAAAATTGACAAATATTTATAATCATTGATTTATCGATAGTTCATCAACTATATATGGCGCGTTTTCGACCGGAGGCACCGGTTGACCTGAAGTGATGCTGTGACCTCGCGCTCTCCGCCCTCTATCTCGAAAACGGTTCACCGTATAAAAAAATTTTTAACAAAATTTGTAGAGAATTTTGTATTCTACAATATTGATAATAAATACAAATAGCAAAAAACCCATAGGAAATGAGATATTTACAAAAAAAGCGCAAAAAACTGATTTTTGTGACCTTTGACCTTGAAATTTAATAGTTGCGCACACCCTACCATATGTAGGTTTTGAGACAACTTTTAGGGTGTCAATATACAAGTATTTACAAAATTACAGCTGGGTATCTCGAATTCCGAGATTCTTACCTAATTTAAGCTTATTTGACTGGACTATATAATTATTTTAAGAATAAGCGTACTCGACATCCTCAAAACACATAAACACTCAAGTTTCATGAGGATGGCTAAATTGTTTGTACTTAATTAGTTTTAAATTTTTATTATTCAATAAAAAAAAAAGGTAAGTACTTATATAATACAAATAATAGAACAACCTGTCTAAAAAAACTAAGGAAATACTGAGTGAAAATATAATAACAAAAAATATGATACCATAATAATTATGAAAATCAGACTGGAATTAGAAAAAGAAATAGAGTTTTTTAAAAGTTTCCAGATCCTTTCTATGGATTATGGATATGGTGGTGGTTGTCTGTTCCATAAGTCAGTGTACATGGGTAAATTGAAAAACAGGTTGTAGCAACACTGACAAGAGTCATAGATGAATCAAAAACTTTTGATACTTTACATAAAAAGAAATCTGATTTGAATTTGCACACATTTTTTTTAAAGCGTATCAGCCAAGCTGAAGTAAACTCTAACTCAAACTCAAACTCAAAATTATTTATTTCATGTAGGCCAACCTGTGGCTCTACACGTCAAGATTCTACCACCGGTTCGGAAAGCGGATTCTGCTGAGAAGAGCCGGCAAGAAACTCAGCAGTTGCTCTTTTCAAAATAATCATTTTACAATATTAATAAGTAGCTATTACATTGTAATAAGTTTTTATACTATCTTGTGGGCAGCCGGATGCCAAGCTGATTTAACCCGTGCATCTTTGTTAGAATAGAATATGACATTTCCACAAAACGTACTACAATTCAATTCATGTCAAAGACGGGCAGACAGAAAGTAGCCCCATTCCCGCCGGCGGCACTCGTTCACGAGCATGACGCATGATCCAGTCATTGCTTCGCTCGACCATATTTGAGGGAATGTAACAACCCGCACCACTAAATTGGCTAATGTCCCCCCCTCCCCTCCAAATAAGCGGAAAGCTTGTGCCAAGAGTGGGTACGACAATAGTGCAATGGGTGGGGATTGAACTACTTACGCACCTTTGAACTTTGAGCTATTGAGGCTTGATGTTTTATAATGTGAAAAGGTGGAATAAACTTATTGAACAGACTCAATGGATTGTTGAGTTTAGGTTCATTTAACTAGTCTTACGGCCGCACTCAGAGTCATTCATTAAATTATGATTGACTTGTGATTAACTGCCGCACTCAGCCGCATGTATTTAATTATATTATTTAATGATTAATTAATTAATTATCATTAAATCTATTACTGAATTGTCATTAATGTACAAACGAAGCATTAACTTCTGAGAATGAAACTTTTTAAAATCCAAAATTAAGTCGTTAAGTAACGATTAGCGACTCTCAGTGCGGCAGTTAGTCTTTGGGCCTGTTTCACTACTATCCGTTAAAGTGTCTGATATATGTCTAACAGATAAAATAGCTGTCAGATAAATCTGATCAACATTTATTAGTTTATAACGAATACAGAAATATGAACGCTATCTGTCAGCCAAGTTGTGGATAAGCTATCAGGCACTTTATCATCAAGCGGTGAAACAGGACTTTTTGCAAAACTCTACTTCTCTTTTATCAACCGATAGGTGACCACTGCTGGACATACGTGTCTTCGAACTATGTTCTCCGCCCATTTCCATTTCAGCTTCGCGACTCGCTGAGTTATGTCGGTAACTTTGGTTCTTTTTTTTTTTTTTTTTTAATATATAGACTAGCGCTTGACTGCAATCTCACCTGATGTTAAGTGAAGATGCAGCCTAAGATGGAGCGCGCTTGCCTAGAAGATGCCTATTCACTCTTAATTTAAAGGTACCCAAGTTATAGTCAGTTGGAAAAACGGAAGCCGGAAGGGCATTTCAGATTCTAGCGGTGCGTATTAGGAACGAGGAAGCAAAGCGCTTAGTGCGGGATCGTGGAATTTCGACCACGTAGGTTCTCCGTAAAATTGGGTGGCTGCAAAACTCATAGTACCTAATCCTACAAATAATTATGTGGAACTGCTCTGAAGGCGAAAAACATTTGCCTATAAAGGCGCAGACACACTTATAACAAGCGACGCGACCCGCTCACATGTAACGTTCGAGTATGTTGAGATGAGACAAATCGCTCGTTTGCTGCAACACTGTTTTATATAAAAAATCTCGTCTTTCAAAAAAAATGTTTGTTAATCTTGATTTTTGATTTTATAGTAAAGTCTTCTGTAAGTTTACTCTTCAACTAATGTAGCTTTCATGAAATTGCGATTTTTCCTACATTACTAGTTACAATAACTGTCTCTTTTTTGAGATTAAATCTTGTTGCAGCCAATGAGCGAAATGTTGACTAGAATCTAGTCAAATGATCTACTATAGACGGTTGTCGTCAAACAAAAAAAACACAAGCATATAGAAAACAAAAACACAAAAGAAAAACACAAGCATATTATACAAAAAAAAAGGATCACTCTACTACGAGTCGCGTGTTGTGTATGTTATCGCATTGTAAGGGCATGGACACACGTTTCGGCCGCGCATAGTAAGGATTTTGATGCGGCGTTGCAAGAATTTGGCTATGTAAGCAGACAAAATGCTTTTATCAGCGGAGATCTATTGCGGCTGCGTCATCGAAAAGAGACTAAAAATCGCGCAAAGACGCCAATCGCCACTGCTAAAAGCATCGTGTCTGCCTGGGCCGTAAGACAGCGCAACGCGACATGTGACAACACCCTTAAGTGTTTATTTTTCCTTTGTGGCTTAAAAGATAAACAAATCGACGAAAAAGCGACAAAGTTTTAGGTATTTTTCATTTTACATCATCCTATGAACCGCGCGTAAGATTGTCGCTTAAGCTTTTTTCTTTGCGTTTTAATTTAGCTAAAGAAAAAAAACCACTGCAGTAGCAAATTGATGAGATTTCGTTGGTACAAAAAGTACTTTGATAAATCTCAGTATAGTGCAATCCTTTTCACAATGTGAAAAAGGACTGCATTAATAAAAAAAAAATTGGTTGTCTGTAAAGTCGGTTTACGGACGATAGTTTTACGTGATGACGTCATAAAGAAACATTGATGAATAAATGTGTCACAAGCCAACGCTTGTGCCTCTTGATCGCTTGTTCCGCGCTCTCGCTTGCACGCTCAGGCTCAGGTGGAACGTGAAACTTTTTCGTGCGTGCAGCCGGTGTTCCATCGATTTATAAGACGTTATCACGTCAACAGATTTTGTACAACGCAGTTAGGATCAATTTGCTACTAAATGTGTAAAGTGTAATGTGTATCGGCCTTTATTTACGAAGGTATTATTGCATAAACAACGCTATATATACAAAATATAAACTTAACAGATAAACGAAAACTTAAGAGAAGTTTGTAATATCCTATAGCTCAAACAATAAGCTCTATCTACTCGGCACGAAGGTTGAAATTAGAATGGTCGATATTCAAGGTCTTATCAAAATCACTTTGCACAGACTGGAAAACAGAGCCGAGTTGAGTTGAAACGAGACAGATTTATGTAAGGACATATTTGTGTCTCGTTTTAACTTCAACCCTGTTAAAGTTGAGATTGAGTGAGCAACAGCACGCATAAGCTCGAGTTTCCATAGAACCTTTGGGTAAGATCTCTCTTTTGGGTAAGATGGCACTCTTACTCAGCTCAGACTCAAGACTGAGTTAAAACGAGACAGATTTATATCAGGATATATTTGTGTCTCATTTTATCTCGGTCTTGGGTCTTGAGCAGAGCCAGAGCACGATATATAAATCTCAGCTTTAGTGGTTTTAATTTAGAAACTATATATGTCGGGCTTATATCAAACTATGCAAATAATTTACAAAAATAACTTGTATACATCATTGTAATTGAGCTACAGGATCTCTACATTTGGTGTGAATTTTTAAATAAACAATTTGTTTACTAAAGTCTGCGTTTGAGTTTCAATTAGACCATAATATAATGTTTTATTACACAACGGGTCATATGTGATTTTATCATCGCCTGTGAAGAAATCACAAATGCGTTGAAGCTTTTTAGGAATTTTCCTTAACCGCTAAAGGAAGGCTTAAGGCTAAGCGTATGCTGAGAGGCAGGTGACGCAACACAGCATAGTTCCTACAGAATTTGCAATGCAGGGCAGTTGAGGCAGACATAGGCCGAGAACGCATGCTGCGACAATATATGACACAGATAAAGTTTTCGAGTAAATGACGTAGATAGATTCTTCATTGCTACACACAAAAATATATGTTTACAATTGAAATGAGTTCAGAGTCAGTCTGCTCATTTATGAAACAAGGTTCGCCATGAACTAATTTCATTAAATGTTCTGGCATTTTTGCAGCAAAATTATAAAATACTAGCTGTACCCGGCATGCGTTGCAATGCCACGTAAAGCATAAAGAAATTATATTATAGATTTTTTATTTGTACATTTTTGGGCCAGGAACGCTCGCGGGCGTCCCCAGAACACCCTACCAAAGTTTCATCACAATCGGATCAATGGTTTCTGAACGCATAGATGACAAACATACATACATTGATTTTTACTTATGTAGATAGCTAAAAACGTGGCGCATCGCGCAGCAATCCCGGCACTACGGGACGCAGAGCAGGGTAATCAAAATATCAAGTATAATCATTTATTTATGCAAATATCCTTATCTTACAAATGGGTTAACCGAAGGCAAAACATGACTGTTTCATGTGCCTGCATCGCAGCGTACGCAGCTCTCAGCACTATCGCTGTGCTGCGTGGAACTGCGTCACCTGCGTCTCAGCATACGCTTAGCCTTAGAGTTTTTTACGTAAAAACAAACTCACACTAGTGTGCGAATAAATTAGTAGAGAATACAATAACTTATGCAAGGCGATTAACATATAACGATTAGTCAGTCTTGGAAGACAATGAAGTTCCTTTCAAGATATTTATTTCATTTATGGCCTGCTTCACCACTTGCTGATAAAGTTCCTGATAAATATCTGCTGGTTATATCTGTGTGATATCGTTTTGAGTTTAACTGCCAAATTGACTTATCTAATACTTATGAAACATAAATTTACACTCTATCCGTCAGATAAGTTGTGGATAGACTATCTGCAAGTGGTGAAACAGGCCTTTATTAATCTATATTATACCTAATTAAATTTATTTCATTTAACAATGAAAATTAGCGAGTCAAAACGAGAACAACAGGAATAAAAGTAGGTATTTTTAATTACATATTTTTAAGGACAAAACTGTTTTTATTGTAGATGAATACTGAATCAGAGAAAAAATATATTGTGTAAAAAAAAGATTGTTCATTTATCCATATTCACCAGATTTTGATGTAAAAGTAAACAAAAAGTAATTTTCATTTATGCCCCCCCCCCCCCCCCCCCCACAAGTCTACGCTTTTTTGCTCCCTATTTACTTCTAAATCGAAATCGAGTCGAATTAAGATAAAGTAAATGGATATATTATAATATTAACTTCATTTCTCAATTGAATAAATTGAATAAAAAACAAAAAAATTATATAACTGGCCTTTATTAAGCATTTTAACTTCTTTATAATATTTACATCCTGTAATTCCTGAAGCATGAAAGAAACTTCATATAAACAAATTGAAGATAAATATAATAATATATAATATACAAAATGCTCTAAATATTTTTAACACATTTGTACAAATTGCGACTAGATACCGGTATGGTCACAGTCAATAACGTTATATAGTACAACAAAATAACCGATATTACGTATAATACGTTATACCCAATAACGGATATATAAATAAGTAACAAACAGAAATATTGCAAAATATATTCCATTGCATATTTTCTTATAATAAATTAAAATAAAAATCTTTACACAGAGTTCGACCCAATATGGTTTTTTAACACACAGATAAATGTGAAATACGAAAAATATGTGGTAGAAATTTAAGACAAAAAATATCATTGGGTTGTGTGGAAATACTTCAATATTAATATATTATTATTGGTTCCAAATCTATAAACTAAATCAACAGGTCTTTAAGTAAGGTCTAAGTTGCTGTCCTTTTCGTAAGAAACGTGAAATGATAATAAGGTTCTCCCGACCGAATCCAGAGATTTGCCTTCTCCATGAGAGATATTATAGTGAAATCAACAACCGCAAAGACGGTAAAAAAAAATAATTGAATTTTTGAAAAAAAATTTTTTTTAACAATGTTTCGGTTTCAAAATAACGCATACCGAGCTTATTATAAACGTTTAATGTTTAACTATCAATTCCAATACAAATCGAATCCGCATGACGGGACTTTCAATGTTACCCGCTCCAGGTATATATTTACTGTTACTTTGAGTACCGAGTGTAAAAATTAAGTGTACCTAATTCTAAGATGCAAAAAAAAATCATTTTACAAACAATTCTACAAAAAACAATGAAAATAAATTTTATTTTAGAGTATAAAAAACTGTGAAATTAAATAACACATAAACTACAAAAGCCGCTAAATAGCAACGTTCTTTGAGTCTTAACTATACATAATATTATTATGAATGAATTTACACAGTCAATTTAACTGAGCCAAGAATTTCGATACGATACTGATGTAATATTAACAATATCTATATTATATCTATGCCAAGTGACTGTAAAGTAATTGTTATTAAGCTTATTTCACGTTGTTTCAAAATCCAAACACCCATAATTATAGTTGTCTGTTTGTCTGTCTGTGTTTAGGGTGTAGTAATCTTCGAAACGGTTAAACCGATTTTAACGAAAAAAGAACATAAGCCATGCTGAACAAGACTAATTAAGAACGCGATTTTTCCAGTGAGATAGAAAATCATGCAAGGAGTATCTTAGTTCTACCCATTGATCTCTATAATTAATCTATGATTAACACCGGATTCGCTGTCAATATACTCATGCTCGTGCTCGTGAACGGGTTCCACCGGCGGGAATGGGGCTACTTTCTGTCTGTCCGTCTTACCATGCATTGAATTATAATTAGTTATGCTTTTGTGGAACTTTCCCTCATTGTGGAGACACTGAATACATAGCCTAGTATCTATTGTATTGTAAACTTGTTTTGAAAAGAGCAACCGCCAAGTTTCTTGTTGGTTCTTCTCGGCAGGAAGGGAATTCTGAACCAGTGGTAGACACATCGAAGATTCAAAAGCACTTGTAAAAAAGTTTATTTGAATAAAAATATTTCTATTCTTTTCTATAAAAATGACAGCTTTTATTATGGATAAATTATTTGAAGCACCACATTTGACATACGAGCGTATCTGGAACTGATAATATTGCAAATGGCGCACCGACCTCTATATATTAATCTATGAAATCATAGATAAAATACTTACAGAGGTCTATAATAATTAATCTGTGAAATCATAAATTAATAATTATAGAGGTCGGTGCGCCATTTGCAATAATATTAGTTCCAGAGACACGCCATTTGCAATAATATTAGTTCCAGAGACACTCGCATCTGCTGACAGCGCCAAAATGGCGTCAATCAAGTAAGTTAAAAAAATATGACTGCAGCCACTCAAGTGTTAATCATAGATTATGTATACAATCATAGATTATAGATAGAGCTCAGAGTTTCTATTTCAGAAACGTTTGTTCAGGAAAAATACAATTAACAAAAATAGCAGAAATATCAGAATGTCAGTCATATTGAATGTGTAAACCCACCCTGAAAATTAATTTAGTAGTTTAAAGTAGATCGCACATTAGAAGCGAGCCCGAAGAGAAACTAAATATTAGACTATAAAACTGAGTCTGTACCCTGTTTTCCAGACCGATTTGCGTGATACTTTAATACGTTATCAATTTCAGACTTAATTGATTTTAGGAAAAATATTATATGTATTAGATTAGACTATTTTAGTTAAATTTTGTTGTAAAGCGCTTCAGGCTTAACAAGTAAAAAGATATTGATATAATGTGATTTAATAATTAAATAAAATATAGATCAAAACATACATAGCTGCCATTTTCTTTTAAGTATTCGTGAGAAACAGATTAAAGTTAAATTGTCCTGTAATCTAATGCCTACATTAGACTTCAGATGCCGATATCCCAGTCTGCCAAGCGTCGAAATATATGTTAAGACCTATAAAATTTATTGTTAAAGATGATTTCGTATTTCTTTCACTGTTGTGTTAGATGTTCTTTATATTTTAATTTTAATTCAAAAATTATAATATTATGATAAATCTTTTGCCAGTGTCTTTTTAAATCCACAAAAAAAACTATTCCATTCCGTTATAATTATTTTTTCCTAAATTATAAGTGCTTATTCACGTTAACTCGTTGACGCGGTGGCGGACGTGCTCGCGAAAAATCAAACGTATGAAGTAGTATTTTAGTGTTCACGTACAATTCGCGCGCGGTTCTATACAATATTGAGTGCAGTGACAGTTGAGTGAGAGTGCTGTCGCCTAAAATACAGGTTTTTACCTAGTTTAGGGACAGTAGATTTTCTGAATGTAGCTACTTAGTTTAAAATAATCATTCATTTACTATTAGAGGTGTTGATTGGAGCTTTGTATATGTTAATGATTTTCTTGTAATTGTTATCTTGTAAAAGTTATTGAGAATAAAGTTTATTATTACGAGTATAATTTATTATATTATCCGCGCCCTCATCAGCGCATTCTACGTGAATCCTCACTAAAAGTGCAGCGTCCGGCGCGTGCGGCACTCGCTGCAATGTGCGATCAACTTTAGTGGAATGATTAGACACTTCAATGCGGCGTACTGACTGTGACAATACAACGCAATTAGTTCATATGACTATCGCTAGATAACCTAGTTCTACATACGTTCAGTATCTCCGTCAGCTGAGAGAACTTGTTGTAGGCTTCCTGTAGCATATTCCTAAAATAAGTAAACCTTATTTAGAAATTAAAAAACACAGGGTCGGCGACAAGGAGGGTCGTAAGGCTGCCTGTACACTAGTGCGAAAAGGAGAGCGGTTCTGAGCAAATTTTGACCAATAGAATTGCATTTAATCTAAAATCCGCTCCATTCAGCTTCAATTGAAATGGATTTGCGAATTATGTACATAATTATATTAAAATCCTTTTACGGACGATAGTTTTACGTGATAACGTCATATAGAAACCTTGATGAAAAATTGCATACTTTTATGAATTGAATTGAATTATTATCACTGAATTATCATTATTTTGTATAATACAAAGGAATTAATTGAAAATTACAATTTTCTCTAGTCACAAGCAAACGCTTGGGCCGGTCGTGCCTCTCTATCGCTTGTTCCGCGCTCTCGTTTGCACGCGCAGGCTCAGACAGAACGTGACACTTTTTGATAATTGAAGGAATAAAATATTCCTTTATTATACCTATTTGTGTGAGCAATGATAGCCTAGTGGTTAGGACTGCGGTGTCCTATTCGGGGGGTCGCAGGTTCGATACCGGGTACGCACCTCTGACTTTTCGGAGTCAAGTGCGCTTAAGCAATTAAATATCACTTGCTTCAACGGTGAAGGAAAACATCGTGAGGAAACCTGCACACCTGAGAGTTCTTCATAATGTTCTTGAAGGTGTGTGAAGTCCGCCAATTCGCATTGGGCCAGCGTGGTGGGCTATGGCCTATAACCCTTCTCTGAGAGGAGACCTGCGCTCAGTAGTGAGCCGTTGATGGCTGATGATGATTGATAGATGAATAAAAGGTGTTTAAAAATAAATTTTTGTCTGGTGGGAGGCTTTGGCCGTGGCTAGTTACCAACCTACTGTCAAAGACGTGCCGCCAAGCGATTTAGCGTTCCGGCACGATGGCGTGAAGAAACCAATTAGGGGTATTATAGGGTTCGGAGTAGGGTAATTGACAACACGTCCACTAAGGTTGAATTATACTTTTATAATGGAATCTTGATCTATTGAATACATGGCTTAAATAGTAATGCTTAAAGCTAAACATACACTTAGACTAACACCACACGCCCCAACAAAATGAAAAAAAAAAAGAAGAAAATAATCTTTTTTTTTTATTCTATATACAATTTTGTTCTGTTCTTATGCACTATCTCTTCCTTACCATTACGCAAAATTTTGACATTTGGCTCCATATCTTCTAAAACTTTATATGGGCCAGAATATATATCACTGAACTTATTTCCTGCTTCAGTTTTAATTAATATTAAGTCATTTATTTTATACATTACTGGTTTTAAATATTCATCATATTTACATTTTCTTTTTTCCTTAGATAAAATTAAATTTTGTCTCGCATCACTATGTGCTTTTTGGAGTCTAAACTTTAATTCTAATGGATAGTTTTCGAAATTGTATAATGGTTCAACTGTGATTTTTTAAATTAGAAGGTATATTACATGGTTTACCGAACACAAGCTCATATGGTGTAAACTTAGTTGCTGAATGTACTGAAGTATTGTATGAAAAACACCAAAATGGTAGCCAATTACTCCAATCCCTAGAGTTGTTGTCGGTTTGAATTCTCAAATATGCATTAAGATTTTTATGTGTGTTTTCGAGTGAACCAATAGATTCATGATGATATGCACAGGATACAGTTTGTTTTATATTACGTAATTTACATACCTCAGTCATTGTCTTAGAGATGAACTCCGAGCCCCGATCCGTTGCTATCTCCCGTGGTATCCCGTATCGTAGTATGAAGTTATCAACAAATGCTCGAGCTACACTTACACTATCCTTACTTACTAATGGAAATGCTTCAACATACTTACTTAGCTCACACTGTAGAGTGAGTATATATGAGTAACTATAATAATCCTTATCTAAGGGCCCGACTATATCTAAGAAAACTTTATCGAAAGCAGACTGCGCAGTGGTAGTTATAACCATTGGTTGTTTGGTGTGTAACGAATGTTTTTGTTTTTGACATTTGCTACACTTTTTTACATACTCCGTGATATCTTCTACCATTTTTGGCCAGAAGTAATATTTTTTAATATTATTGAGCATACGCCGTATACCTGCGTGCCCACTCGTAGGAAGTAAATGAAAATCATTCAGAATAACTTTCCTATCGTCATCGTTGTCTATACTAATTACATTTTTTACAATGTATATTCGGGGATTGTCCCGTGTACAATTATTTTTATAATATTTGGTTAACCATTCTATATACTTCTTACTTTCATCACTTTTAATTATGAAAAGTTCATCGATCGAATTTTTTATACAAATAGATTCCAAATCTCTCACGAAGGCGTCTCGCGTCGAACATGATCGAGAATATGGGTCTATAAAAATCTTATCCTTGTTAGGTACGTATACGAAATCGTTAAAACGCACGTATTTCATATTTTTTCCTAGTTTAAATTGTGAAATAATTAATTCACAACAATTTTTTGGCTTCCCAAGAATTTCAACGACTTTCGGTTGATCAGGCCGATTGTCTTCGTCATTCTTGTTAACCAAAGGATTGTTGGTATTATCAGTTGATGTATCATTTAGTTGTTTCATCATTCGCCGAGTCATAACATTCAAAACTTCCCTATTCATATTTTTTAATTCATCAGACGTTAAAATAATGCGAGATAACGCGTCTGCAGCCACATTACTCACACCTTTAACGTATTCTATTACGTAATCATACTCGTCTAGGGTTAATCGAAATTTCAACAATCTACTGGAAGGGTTATTAATACTAAATAAGTAGACTAACGGTTTGTGATCCGTTTTAATTGTGAATTTTTTGCCAAATAAATATGGTCGAAAATATTTAACTGACCACACAATAGCTAAAAGCTCTTTTTCTATTGTTGGATAGTTTATCTCAGATTTATTTAAACTACGACTGGCATATGCTATTGGTAAGTCATTTTTATTACATAGCATCGAGCCTATAGCCAATCCAGAAGCATCTGTGTGCAATATAAATTCATTCTCTGCATCAAAATTGGGATACTGCAAAATAGGTGGATTTACCAGGGATTGTTTAAGCTTAGTAAACGAGTTTTCACATTCTGTGCTCCATACAAAACTAGCACCTTTTCTGCATAGTTTATTCAAAGGTATAGTTATATCAGCAAAACGTGGAATAAATTTACGATAGTAATTCGCGAAAGCTACAAAACGTTTAACTTCATCTGCATTTTTTGGAGTTGGATAACTTTGCATTACTCGGGTTTTTTCTGGATCCGGTAAGACTCCCTTAGAAGATACTACATGGCCTAAATACAATAATTGTTTAGTTAAAAATTTGCACTTTTCGGGATTTACTTTTAAATTTATTTTCCTAAACCTTTCGAAAATGTCAATTAAATTATTGTTATGAGAATCGAGATTTCTCCCAAAGCATATGACGTCATCGAGATAAACAAGACACTTTTCATATTGTAAACCAGACATTGCTACTGTCATCAATCGACTAAAAGCACCTGGGCTGATTTTGAGCCCCATCGGAAGTCGCTTCATTTGATACTGCCTATCGGTGGTGAATGCAGTATACTTCCTACTCTCTGGGCATAATTCTAATTGATAATAGCTTTGACTGAGATCTAAATGCGTAAAGTAAATAGCGCCCGACAAAGAGTCGAGTATCTCTGCTATGTTAGGCAATGGAAACTTGTCATCTTTGAGCCTGTCATTCACTTGTCATCTTTGAGCCTGTCATTCACTTTTCTATAGTCGATTACAATTCTCCACTTTTTATTACCCTGACTATCACTTTTCTTCGGAACGAGAAGGACTGGACTAGACCACTCGCTCTTACTCTCTTCTATAATATCGTTATCTAACATTTGTTTAATTTGCCGATCGATTTCATTTTTTTGACTTTTTGGTAGTCTATACGGCTTTGTATACGTTGGAACGGCATCATCTCTCAAATGTATTGATTGTTTATACATGTTCGTAACACCTAATTTATCTCCTGGCAACAAAAATACATCAGAGAATTTAGCACATATATTTTCGATAGAAATTTGCTCTTCTTTGGTAAGATGGTTTAAACTCAAAATGGATACCAATTTTTTCACACGTTCCGCATTTACGTCACTTTTTTCAAACGAACACAAAGTATATTCGTTCAAACTTACTACATCAGGAACAAAATAACTTAGTTTAACTTCTTCCTCTCTAGTATTTAAAATTTTTATTGGAATTTTACCACAAACAGGATTAACCAAAACAGATGCCAAAAACACTCCATCACTCAACTGCTTAGGCATAACTACATATTCATTCTTTAAGTTAGTCCGCATAACGTACGTAAATTCGCACCTAGGTGGGATTGTTATATAATTATTATGACCAAGTTGACCCATCTGCAAAGGTATCTCAATAGGTGATCCTTGCTGAAGAGTCAAAATGTTTTTTTCAAAATCTAATATACAATTAAATTTACTCAAAAAGTCCTGTCCTAGTATACCATCCGTTCTAAAAGAAAAGTTTTTCAAAACATAAAATTTATGTTCAAAATAAAAGTCATTGTAATTCAATTTCAAACGAACAAACCCATCGCAAAATATATGTCCTCCAATACCGTTTATTCTAATGCGCTCTTTATGGAAAGGAACATTCCATCTGTTTAATAACTCGAGTCTAATTACAGATAATGACGCACCGGTGTCAATTAGCCAGCTACAAGCCTCATCAAAAACATTCATGTGTACCGAATTAATGTTTTCGCAATAGAAATGTTCATGCCCGAAAAAACCAATTGTTATCTTTTTCGCTACTGTTTTTGACCTCACCGCCACGGCTTGGATTTGATTCATCCCTAAGATTCATCTCGGCTAAGTTTATTTGATTCCGTCGCGTCTGATTACGAACCCATGTGTGGCCACGAAAACCGCTGGAACCGCGATAATTATTCCGTCCGCGAGAAGCGAAATTATGAACATTACCACGATAACTACGACCATAACCATAGTTCGAGTTACTCACATTTCGAGTAGCGGGCATCCCCCTCGAATACCCTCCAGAAGAGTTTTGAAGAAAACGTCCTCTTGGGTTACGATTACCACAAGAGTTATAAAAATTGGAGTTACCTCTACTGTGGTGAAAATTCATCACTCGCTCCTCATTACCGCTGGAAAGGTTCTCGTCTAATGCACCTTGAATTGCGTCCTTCAGCGAGCTGTAGTTCCTTGCTGCAATGATAGTACTTAAGCGACTATTTCGCAGACCGTCGGAAAATCTCTTAATTGCAATCCGCTCGTTTATTGGCTTCAAAATTTCATACGAGGCAGAATTTCCGTTAGCCTGAGAAATTGTCAAATCAACAAATAATTTTTCAACTTGCTTACCAAACTCTTGGATACTCCTGTTATCTTGTCGGATACGTTGTAGTTGAGACTGAATTGCTGTGTCAGATTTTTTAGGTAACAATATACTTCGCATATCCTTGAGTAATTCTGTAATAGAAATATAATCAGGACACATGCGCAGTTTAGCGCTTTCGGACAACCTAGATTTTAAAACAAACTGTATCAGTTGCTTTTTACTATTTTCGTCAATCATAGAGTCATACATTTCTATATTAGAAATTAATTGTTTGGTGACATTCTCATCACCCGTCATAACCGGTAGCAGAGAGACTGCAGTTTTTAGCTCAAACTTCTCCATGTTGGTGGTTGTACTTGGACCACTATCAATACTTTCAGAACAAAGTTGAACTATTTTCGAATAAAGCGAATTAATGCTATCAAATAACTTACAATACAGTTGACACTCCGAACCTTTTAGTTCCTTACGTTCTATTTGGGTTTCAATTAAATTTCTTAAAAAAACAAACTTATTATATAAACATTTTGCTTCTGTTCCTTTTTTCTCCTTTATATTAGGTGACCTCCTACTAGGTCCCAACTTTGTAAGGTAATCTTTAATATGTTGTAACTCGTCTAATATTTCTTTGATTTCATTTGCCATAACACAAAGACACCCAAATAAAATCAATAAATACGGTTAAATACCTTAAAAGTAATACCATTGTTAATATGACAGGGAATAATTAAAGGATTACACATACTTATAATAATTATTAACTAACATTTTCCGCGCACTGACACTTTTACTCACATTTTTCGCACACTAGTACACATTCACACTGGCGAGTCCTTTGAAGTCGCAGCGCTGTCACGTTGCTGTCGCCGATAGATACTCATTGACCTCTGCAAGTCGTACGCATCGATCCCTCGCTGGATCCACTGAGTATGGCACTTTCGATAGTACCGAAACAGCACTATTGCTGCCCCAACAAACAGCAAACCACATATAGCGATTAAAATGTAGGACGTAGAGCTGACGTGCCACAATAACTGCTCCGTCGAAGCAGAGTTTCCTGCTCCGTTTTGTGCGATTATAATCTCTTGTTCTTTGGACTGTTGTTTGCCCATATTTATAATATCTTGAAATGCAGCAACACAAATCTCACAAGTCGCCAGTTTGTCCGAATATAATTTAATGAAATCATGATTCTAAAACTTCTTAAACCCTGTATTTCACTCACATAGTTTATGTTAACGCGTCCTTTTACGGCAGGTCACCCGACTCGCGCACGCGCAGGCAGGGTCGCCATATAGGGTTCGGAGTAGGGTAATTGACAACACGTCCACTAAGGTTGAATTATACTTTTATAATGGAATCCTGATCTATTGAATACATCAAGGCTTAAATAGTAATGCTTAAAGCTAAACATACACTTAGACTAACACCACAGTATGGGTTGAATGTTCACTGCCATACCCCTTCCCGCTACCATTTTAGACTGCATCGTCACTTACCATCAGATGAGATCGCAGTCAAGGACTAGCTTGTCATCGAAAAAAAAAATTAAATATTCCTTCATTATACCTATTTGTATTGCCAGTCAAGTTACGTACCTGCATTTGATGCAAAACGAGTGCAGCTCTTCCCTCGTGACGGTGTTGTTCACACAAATGGCGGAGAGCGCGTCTCTGAACACGCACTCTAACCTCTGCACTCGATCTTCTATACTCTCTGTGCTGTCTGTGCTCAAAACACTAAAAAAAAAAAAATTAAGTGGCACTCGGGGACTGCCGCTGTAAAGCTATTGCATAGCATTTTTTATCTACTTATGCAATTATAACATTTATGCAATTTTTTTTTTGCATGATAAAAATTATGCAAAAAAAAATTAAAAAAGAAACAAACAAGAAAAGCGCACTGTCACTACTTCGCGAGTGAGATTCGAATCTGCGACATCTAAAGAAAGCGGCCGCTCGCCCTCTGCGCCAAACAGAGCTAAATGTGAACCTCTAAAATGTTGAACGCTTACTGAACGACGGTGTTCTCGTTACGGAATTTCTTGATTCGGTCGCCGCGCTCAAACTGTTTGTCCTAGTTCAAAGCCCGCGATAAAAGCCGTGCAATAGCTTAAAAAATTTGCTGTCTGTAAAGTCGGTTTACGGACGATAGTTTTACGTGATAACGTCATAAAGAAACTAGAACTAGCTCGCGATAGATCCGCTAACCACAACGCGCACGCGATGACTGACGGGCGGCGGCGGGCGCTCTCTAGTCACAAGCTAACGCTTGGGCCAATCGTGCCTGTCTATCGCTTGTTCCGCGCTCTCGCTTGCACGCTCAGGCTCAGACAGAACGTGACACTTTGGTGGGTGCAGCCGTATTTCACCGATTTATAAGACGTTATCACGTCAAAAAATAGTTAAATAGAAACAAGCTATTCTTTTAAATACAGGACAATGCAAACTTTATCTCAAAGATTTAATTGTGTGAATTTGAACCTTACGGTTCTAACAATATGGTACAAAACGAGTCACGTTCTATTGAACTATTACACCACAATGTAAAACTACAGATTCACGCGAGTTTCGTCCTAATGTATATTAATCTCTGCCTGTGGAGGATACCAGCCCCCCGATTGTCTAAAAGTTGCCGATCAAAATCGTATTCATTTGATGGCATAAGCGTCAAAGTAAAATAAACAATAACAGACTACTCCGCCTGGACAGAGGTAAACTCAGGAAGGTGGTGGGAATCATAACGGGGCACAGCCCACTACACTAGCGGCACGCTATGATGGCCGGTTTGACGTTTGTCCGCTCATGAAGTTCCGTATTAATTGATAACGACTTTGAAGGAAATAATTGTATTACTTTATTGACGATAGTGATGTGCAGAGATTCATAAATTTTATCGAATGTAGTTTTAGGTTTAGGACTCAAAATTTATTTATTAAATTGATTTCTAAAATGTATACAAGTGTAGAAAAATCAGTTTGCACCATTTAAGGGGTGAATGTACTTGTGAATATGAACAATTTTCACTATGTGGACAAACCTCTGAAATCGCAAAAAAATATCAGCTGTTTCATACAAAAGGTAAAATTTTTATTTTTATATGATATATACCACAACTCGGCATTTGGTTTTCTAAATTGAAAATTTTTAAAAATGGAATCTAATACGATCGTCACATAGGATCGCTGGCTAGCACAACTACTACCTCCGGCAAACTCGCGTCAATGCTCAATGCAAAACAAAGCAGTTTCGAATTGACGTTGCTTCGAAAAGTATAAACTGTCAGTGCAATGCGATTGTGATATAGTTTTGACCTGGCTTTGGATTTCAAATATTGATACTGCATTACTGTTGACCCTTGCTCGTTAATTTGGACTCTGTTCAAGCCCTTTGTTGTGGATTTCGTCGATATGACCGAACGTACGCAGAGAACTGTTCTAAATAGTCAGACACGTGAGTTCGTAATACGCCTTCGTAACTATTTCGATCGTGAAGCTCAAAATGGAGGGCCAATTTTACCTATAACGTCAGTGGTTGAACGCGTAGCTGATGCGCTTAATATTGGACAACGAACTGTTAGACGGATAACTAAAAAAAAATATGGCGAGACTGGCACAGAAGAAAATAAACTTCACACACCAAAAAAGAGAAAACGAGCAAAACCAGTCGTAGGCATCGATAGCTTTGATGCCGATGCTATCCGAAGACATGTTTACGGCTACTATTTACAGAAGGAGTATCCAACAAGAAAAAAGTTGGTGCATTCACTGAAGGAAGCTGGATTATTCTTCGGTGGGGAAAGTTCTTTAACGAAGATTTTGAAGACCATTGGATTTCGATACAAAAAATGTAACAAACGCAAAATATTGATGGAAAGATTTGATATAGCGATGGCAAGGTATACTTTTTTACGGCAAGTGAAAGAAATCAAAAATTGGCAAAATGTTGTGTTCTTGGATGAAACATGGCTTAATGCTAACCATACTGTAGGCCGTTCTTGGAACGATGACACAGCAGCATCTACTTCCAAAGTTCCTGTAGGAAAAGGATCGCGACTTATAATTTGTCACGCCGGAACCATCAACGGGTTTGTCGAAGGTTCTCTCATGGCTTTTGCGTCAAAAACCACTGGAGACTATCATGAAGACATGAATGGAGAAAAGTTTACTGAATGGTTTACCTCAATGTTGTGTAGCCTCCCTGAACCATCTATTATAATTATGGACAACGCCCCATACCACTCGATGCAAATTGACAAGCCACCTGCCCAATCCCAAAAGAAAGCTGATATCGTCGCATGGCTTCGTAAAAATGGCGTAGATGCAAACATGAATATGTTAAAAGCGGAATTAGTACGTCTTTTAAAAGAAAACAAACCAACCAAGATCCGATACGTCATTGACGAAATAGCATTAGAACATGGGCACAGAGTTATACGGTTACCGCCTTACCATTGTGAGTATAATGCGATTGAGTTGGTGTGGGCTCAAATTAAGGGATATGCTGCAAGACACAATACAGAACCCCCATTTACCACAAAAAAAATGCTAAAATTATTAGAAGAAGCTTGTGAACATGTGACTAAAGGAGACTGGGAAAAGGTTGTGAATAGAACTGTTAAATTAATAAGGGAAGATTATGAAAGAGATGTGAAAATAGATAATATTATAGAAAACGAACATATAATTATTAATGTAGGTGATGATAGCAGTGACGACAATGAAAATAGTAGTATGGACGAATCTGATTAATTATGGCCTTTTGTGGCACCTTTTTTGGTATCTTTTGTATTCATATGTTTCTTGTGTGCATATAAAGTATGTATATTCATTTTCATTCAAATATTCAGTTCGTTCAAATAAATTAAATAAACATATACATTTTTGTTTTATTAAACCTATTTAATCAGGTACAAAAACAAAACTTAATTGTTTTTGTTCGAGAATAAATTGACATTCCACATCACTATTGTAATGTGTCAAACCGGCCATCATAGCGTGCCGCTAGTGTAAACAAACACCTTTTTATTATAGGTGTCACCGACAGTCCTCTGTGCAGGGCCTGCATGGAGGCAGATGAAACGCCCACGCACGTGCTCTTGTCATGCACGGGCGTGGAAGAACAACGCAAGAACCACCTCGGATCTCCAGCTTCACTTCAAGAAGTCCTTGGCAACCTGGGCGGCCTGCTAGGCTTCTGGAGAGATCTGGGATGGTTGGAGTAACAACAATGGATGGATTGGTCACACACAACAGACCATCACGGTTTACGTGTGGAAACCAGCCCAGAGGAAGAAGAAGAAGAAGAGCATTGAATTAGAACTCAATTTCGTATATGCATTCTTACACGTTTCGTTTAGGTATGTACGATACGCTCCATAACGCTCCATGCTATAATCGGTTGTACTGAATTTAAATCAATACTTTACTTTGACACTAATGCCTTCAAATGAATACGATTTTGATCGGCAACTTTTAGACTATCGGGAGGCGGGTTATACTGACCTGTTGATGGCCGCAGTGAGATCGGTGACGTGTCCAGTGAACAGCGTCCACTTGCTGGTGAGCGCGCTCAGCGGCTCGCTGCCCGACAGCTTGTCCTCCAAGCTGTGCGGCACGCCCAATGCGGCCGACAGCTTGGCACTAAAACAATTAAAGTTTTTTTATTTGATGACCAAAAGGCCATGGCCAGCAATGTCACCTGACAGTAAAATCATACTCATCTCCGCGGAAATTCAAAAACCACGTGATGCCGTGTGAATGTGAATGTGTGTGAAGAAGCTAATGGAAGGGGTAAGGGTAGTGTTCTGAAAGAGAAGAGGTGTGGTAAAGGGGATGAACGCACAAACTTGTGTTTTTGAAGGCTTAAATTGTACAAGATTTAGTGAACCCTATACTGACACTTTCTCGAGAGAAGCCTCTATGTCAGACAAAAGTTTGGATCTATTCTCCTCCAGCATTGCGCGAGAGAACTGTGCATGACCTTAATAAAGAGCATCGCCGGTACTGTCATCTGCATAACAATGGATGTTGCTGTTTTGCAACATATCATTGATATGCAGAATGAACAGTGTAGGCGATAGCACGGAGCCCTGTGGTACGCCAGCATTGATGGGCTTAGGTTCAGAGCAAAAACCGTCGACAGCGACTTTGATGCTGCGCCCATGAAGGAAGCTAGCGACCCAATTGCACAGCCTCACGGGAAGTCGTAGAATGGCAACTTCGAAAGTAGAGCCCTGTGCCAAACCCGATCAAAGGCTTTAGCGATGTCGAGGCTGACCGCTAGAGCTTCCCCCTTTCTGTCAATAGCATCCGCCCAACGATGCGTGAGGTATACAAGATCACCAGCAGATCGGCCTTGGCGAAAGCCGTATTGAGGATCACTGATGAGCTGGTGCTCCTCAAGGTAACTCAGCTGTTGGGTGTTAATAATTTGCTCCATAGCTTTGGACAGGAGAGAGGTAATCGCGATAGGCCTATAATTTGAAGGGATCCGAATGATTGTGTTCCTTCGGAATTGGGTGGACCAGAGCAGTCTTCCATGAAGACGGAACAGTGCAGGAAGAATAAAATTGCTAAAACAGACGCTTTCAGACCGGTGTTATCTCCGGAGCACACGTTTTCAATACAACCGCAGGTATACAGTCCTGCCCACTCGCCTTATTGACGTCAAAATATACCAATAGCTAGACAAAACGGTCCAAAATCCGTCAAAAGGGTTCACCTCGGCATCGGTGGGATAGCGTGTTTAAACATACCAATAGCTGGAGAAGACAGTCCATAGTCCCTCAAAAGCGTCCACCACGGCGTCGGTGGCGACCGCGTCGTCGCCGTTGCGCGCCAGCCGCTCCACAGTCGCCTTCGCGAGCTGCATGTACTCCGGGATGATCTGACACCGCTTCGCCACGTCCATGCACAGCTCCTTGAAGTTCGCTACCTCTGATTGGGTTAGCGTATTTGGATCTGAAATTAAAAGTAGTTTTCAGCGAAGGTTGGCAGTCAGTTTTGTAAATTCAACTTTGTTCTTCGCGAGGCGAAATAGTTCCCTAGAGGCGAAGTAATTCCCAAAATAGGATTCTGAAGCCTTTGCACAATCAGCGTCGGAACATCTTATTGGAATCTGAGATTGAGATCCTGAGATGCCCCAATAGGCTCTTTAATTTCAGCAAAAAAAGGGTTGGTAGATAAAATTGCCATTTCAATTTTAAGCATTAAAATGCACGCAAATACGCTTGAAGGTGTCATGGCGTCGTTCGTGATGTCCTCTATGTTTTTTCATAGTAGTTTGTCAAAATTTGAAGATAAATATGACGTATCGCTCTGATTGGTGTTCAATCCAATATGGCGGATTGCTGTATTTTATAGTTTTATTTTATCAAAATAAATATCAATCTCGCTCAAAATAAAAAAATGGATACGTTTATTACAATACAAGAATCCTATTTCATTAGATAAATTCATAATTTCATTGATTCTTGGTTACTGTCACTTTGCTTATTGCGACTACGTGGGTATTTTTTTTATTGAGTTCCACATACCCGCCTGGCAAGCAAATGTTTGAGCAAACATTGCAGTACGTCCGACAATGTCCAAGGCGCAATATGTACATATTTAAAAATAAATATAATAAAAACAAACTCACTTTTCTTCTCGATAGCCGTCAAGCTGTTCTTGAGGTCGGTTATCAGCTGCTCTATACGCGGGAACACCTCGTTGAACACTGCGATCCAATGTTTGAGCAAACATTGCAGCACGTCCGACAGTATCCAAGGCGCAATGAATATATTAATATTAAAAAAAAAATACACTCACTTTTCTTCTCGATAGCCGTCAAGCTGTTCTTGAGGTCGGTCATCAGCTGCTCTATGCGCGGGAACACCTCGTCGAACACTGCGATCCAATGTTTGAGCAAACATTGCAGCACGTCCGACAATGTCCAAGGCGCAATGAATATATTGATATTTTAAAAGAAATAAAATAAAAACAAACTCACTTTTCTTCTCGATAGCCGTCAAGCTGTTCTTGAGGTCGGTTATCAGCTGCTCTATGCGCGGGAACACCTCGTTGAACACTGCGATCCAATGTATGAGCAAACATTGCAGCACGTCCGACAATGTCCAAGGCGCAATGAATATATTGATATTTTAAAAGAAATAAAATAAAAACAAACTCACTTTTCTTCTCGATAGCCGTCAAGCTGTTCTTGAGGTCGGTTATCAGCTGCTCTATGCGCGGGAACACCTCGTTGAACACTGCGATCCAATGTTTGAGCAAACATTGCAGCACGTCCGACAATGTCCAAGGCGCAATGAATATATTGATATTTTAAAAGAAATAAAATAAAAACAAACTCACTTTTCTTCTCGATAGCCGTCAAGCTGTTCTTGAGGTCGGTTATCAGCTGCTCTATGCGCGGGAACACCTCGTTGAACACTGCGATCCAATGTTTGAGCAAACATTGCAGCACGTCCGACAATGTCCAAGGCGCAATGAATATATTGATATTTTAAGAGAAATAAAATAAAAACAAACTCACTTTTCTTCTCGATAGCCGTCAAGCTGTTCTTGAGGTCGGTTATCAGCTGCTCTATGCGCGGGAACACCTCGTTGAACACTGCGATCCAATGTTTGAGCAAACATTGCAGCACGTCCGACAGCGTCCAAGGCGGCGCCTTGAACAGCACGTGCTGCCAAAGGTTGTTGTACTTCGCGCGCATTTCGTTCTGAAAATATAACAGAGTGAATAGGCATCTTCCGGGCAAGCGCGCTCCATCTTAGGCTGCATCTTCACTTACCATCAGGTGAGATTGCAGTCAAGCGCTACTGTAAAGATACTTATTTAAACTTTTTTATGTTTTTTTTTTTATTGCCTAGTAGTTAAGACTCAGTCTACTTTTCGAGGGGGAAGGGGAGAGCTTCGAATCCCAAGCACAATTATAGAAAATAGCAAAGGTACTATTATTTTCTGGACATTTTTAGGTAATTTTTTTTAGGTACAAGCTATTTTAAAATATCACCCCGTGAGTGTGGTAAACTAAGGGATGAAAGTTTGTTTAATTTTAATTATTGTTTTTTATTAACTTGGGAACGTATTAGGTTCTTTCTAGGGAGTAGACATCAGCTAAGAAAAGATTTTACGAAAATTCACCCCAGTGTGTAAAATGGGGTTGAAATTTTGGATGAAATTCTTATTCATGCGTCATGCTCGTGAACGGGTGCCGCCGCCGGCGGGAATGGGGCTGCTTTCTGTCTGGCCGTCTTAACATGAATTGAATTGTAGAACGTTTTTTTTCTTGGAACTACCCCTCATTGTGGAAATATTATATTCTATTCTAACAAAGATGCATCCAGGGTTAAATCAGCTTGGCATCCAGCTGCCCACAAGACAGTATAAAAAATTATTTTAATGTAATAGCTACTTATCAATATTGTAAAACGATTATTTTGAAAAGAGCAACTGCTGAGTTTCTTGCCGGCTATTTTCAGCAGAATCCGCTTTTCCGAACCGGTGGTAGAGTTATGACGTGTGATAAGAACCACAGGTTGGCCTACGTGAAATAAATAATTTTGAATTTTGAATTTTTTGAATTTTTATGAATCTCGGCGTTAGTGGTATTTTTGTACACCTACATTAGTATGTAGGCATGCATTACGCGCATAAGTTCGTCCAGTCAATCCGAGCATAGCTCTCTCCATCACCCGCAGATTCAATGCCTTACCTCCAAAATGTTGGCCAGTAGATGGTATATGGTCTGCTGGTACCGTTTCATGCTAGCCAGTAGGTCGGGATCGCTAGGCTGTGGCTTGTTCTCAACCAGTTTCTTCAGTTCATTAACGTCTATGCGTCTGACGCCGTTGATTGTGGCCTTGTTGCATAGGTTTTTGTCGTTTGATACAAGAATCTGGAAGAATATTGTAATTGCATCGTTAGAGGCAGTAACCAAGAATCGATTAAATTATGAATTTAAATAATGATTAAAGGATTCATGGATTATAAGAAACATATTTATTTTTCTATTTATACATGCCATCGTACCAATACGTCAAGGTGGTAGCGGCCTAAATTGGAAGGGGTATGGCAATTTTCATTACATTCATACCCCTAATCGGTTTCTACATGCCATTGTACCGATACGTCAAGATTCAAGATGGTAGCGGCCTAAATTGGAAGGGGTATGGCAATTTTCATTACATTCATATCCCTGATCGGTTTCTACATGCCATTGTACTGATACGGGTAGCGGCCTAAACTGGAAGGAGCACAGCAATTTATATAAGATTCATAGCCCTAATCGGTTTCTACACGCCATTGTACCGATACGGGTAGCGGCCTAAACTGGAAGGGGCACAGCCATTTACATAAGATTCATACCCCTAATCGGTTTCTACACGCCATTGTACCGATACGGGTAGCGGCCTAAACTGGAAGGGGCACAGCCATTTACATAAGATTCATACCCCTAATCGGTTTCTACACGCCATTGTACCGATACGGGTAGCGGCCTAAACTGGAAGGGGCACAGCAATTTATATAAGATTAATAACCCTAGTCGGTTTCTACATGCCATTGTACCGATACGGGTAGCGGCCTAAACTGGAAGGAGCACAGCAATTTATATAAGATTCATAGCCCTAATCGGTTTCTACACGCCATTGTACCGATACGGGTAGCGGCCTAAACTGGAAGGAGCACAGCAATTTATATAAGATTCATAGCCCTAATCGGTTTCTACACGCCATTGTACCGATACGGGTAGCGGCCTAAACTGGAAGGGGCACAGCCATTTACATAAGATTCATACCCCTAATCGGTTTCTACACGCCATTGTACCGATACGGGTAGCGGCCTAAACTGGAAGGGGCACAGCAATTTACATAAGATTAATAACCCTAGTCGGTTTCTACATGCCATTGTACCGATACGTCGAGATGGTAGCGGCCTAAATTGGAAGGGGTATGGCAATTTTCATTACATTCATACCCCTAATCGGTTTCTATATGCCATTGTACCGATACAGGTAGCGGCCTGAACTGGAAGAGGCACAGCAATTTATATAAGATTCATACCCCTAATCGGTTTCTACATGCCATTGTACCGATACGTCAAGATGGTAGCGGCCTAAATTGGAAGGGGTATGGCAATTTTCATTACATTCATACCCCTAATCGGTTTCTATATGCCATTGTACCGATACGGGTAGCGGCCTAAACTGGAAGGGGCACAGCAATTTACATAAGATTAATAACCCTAGTCGGTTTCTACATGCCATTGTACCGATACGTCGAGATGGTAGCGGCCTAAATTGGAAGGGGTAAGGCATTTTTACGATTCATAACCCCTAATCGGTATATACATGCCATCATACCGATACCGGCGATACGTATAAATCGCTTTGCGGTACGTCTTTGTCGATAGGTTGGTAAATGAAACCCGTCGTTTTATATGGCGGTCTGAACACTCACTTTGTTCAACTGAACTGTATTGCAATCCGTAAATTTACAATATAGGTAATTGTTCACTAAGGGCCTGTTTCACCACCTTCTGATCAGTGTCGGATAGCATCGCATATTTTGTCTTTGTCACTTGACATAAAGTAAGAAAGTGACAAAATTAACGGTTAGGCTATCCGACACTTATCAGAAGGTGGTGAAACAGGCCCTTAATCAACTTACTTTTTTGTTACTTATTTATTTATTTATTTATTTATTTAAGGGCACCAACAGTTTTACAGCAATAAAAACATGCAATCATATTAAATTCAAATACGGTTCTTAGGTATGCTATAAACACCACTTATAGGTAGCCACAACATGCGAATTAAATTATGTATCACATAATAATTATATATTATAAGACAGAGCAGTTACAGTGGTTGACTCAAATTATTTGATTGATATAGAATAAAAGCTATATTATAGACAAACACATAAAATAGAAATAAACTACAAACAACAGAAGAAATCTATATAAATAAAAATGAATGTTGGTAAGCGCATAACTCAAGAATGGATGGACCAATTCGGTTAATTTATTTTTTTGTATGTTCCTTAAGGTTCACGGAAGGTTTTAATAAAAAAAAAACAAACAAAAAAAATTAATCTTTACTTTTAACTTTTGACAGAACGAAGTCTGTCCGGGCAGCTAGTACAAAATAAAACAAAAGAACAAAATAAAAAACAATAAATACGACAAAATTAACAAAATTAAAAAAAAAATTAAAAAAGTTAAACTCAAAAATAAAAAATTAAATTAAAAAATTAAAAATTTAACAAATTTAAAAAATTTAAAAAATATTAGCGATATTGATTTATGAAGTGTTTTTTAAGCTTGCTCTTAAATGTGAAGAGCGAGTCTCTCCAAATATCAATGTCTAGTAGTTTGGCGATATCATTATAAGTTTTTATGATCCTAAATAAAGGAGCCGAGGCTCCTAAGTTGGTTTTAATAAGACTGACTCTAAATGGTACAAAATTCGATAACCTTCTTGCCGATCCAGGAACTCGTAACATAATTTTTTGTAACAAGTGAGACGCATCTACAGCGTTATTAATTAATTTATGCAAAAAAAATAGATCCAATAGCTTTCTACGATCGAATAAGTTTAACATTTTATAATGAAGCAATCTAGCAGGATAACTAGCATACCTTTTCGTGTCCAACTTATCACAAAGGATCAGGTGATACGTAAAGCGTTTTTGGATACGCTCAATCCTCCCTACGTGCACTTTATAATAGGGGTTCCATGCAACAGAGCCATATTCTAATAGACTTCTTGTTAGGGCATTAAACAATTGAATTTTAGTTTGTGCTTTACGGAAGTCCTTCGAGTTACGTTTAATAAATCCAGTGATCTTAAAGGCTTTTTTACAGATTGTATCAATGTGTGGAATGAAGCTTAGTTTCTGATCGACAATTACACCTAGATCTCTGATTGAGTTAAGTCTTTTGACATTATTTCCGTTAATGTTATATACAAATACAACTGGATGTACTTTTCTATGAAATGAAATGGCAAAACATTTAGCATGATTCAATATTATATTATTAGTACTACACCAAGTAGTCAACCTATCCAGGTCGCCCTGCAGCAATTTAGCATCCGCATGATCCTTGATTACCCACACATTACCTGCGAAACCCGCATGCGTTTGCGGGTTTATTTGTAAGCCGCGTAAATGCGGCCTTTCACTCATCGCGCGTGAGATACCTGGGAAAATCACACGCGTTTGCGAGTACAAGCAAGGCGAGATTCGTTTTTACATTTATCAATTTATCAGTCACGCAGCTAAAGTGAAGCTATTGTTGGATTTTCAATTCACAATGGCATAAACAGCGCCCGTCGGCGCGTCGCGAATGCCTGCCACATTAAACAAGGTGCACAGACTGCAGGACAGTTCAATTTACCGAAGTGAGTGTTCGGACCGACATATCTATAGCTCTATAGAATATTAGTACAATTCAATTCGATGCCTTAACATGGGTAGCCTAAGTATGTCACACTCTCTTTAAACATTTCTGTGGTGTTGTCGTGTGGTGCGGGTTGTAACGTTCCCTCAAATATGGTGGAGCGAAGCAACGGCTGTCATGCGTCATGCTCGTGAATGGGTGCCACCGGCGGGAATGGGGATACTTTCTGTCTGCCCATCTTAACATGTATTGAATTGAAAGTAGGTTTTGTGGAACTTCCCCTCATTGTGGAAACACTGCATGCATAGCATAGTATCTATTGTATTGTAAACTTGTTTTGAAAAGAGCAACCGCCGAGTTTCTTGCTGGTTCTTCTCGGCAGGAAGGGCATTCCGAACCAGTGGTAGACTCATCGACAGTTCAAAGGCACTTGTAAAGAAGTTTATTTGAATAAAAAACTTAAGTGGCACTCGGGGACTGCCGCGACAAAGCTATTGCATAGCATTTTTTATCAACTTATGCAATTATAATATTTATGCAATTTTTTTTTTTTTGCATAATAAAAATTATGCAAAAAACTTACTACACTACTTACACTACTTCGCGAGTGAGATTCGAACCTGCGACATCATCAAAGAAAGCGGTCGCTCGCCCACTGCGCCAAATAGAGCTACTTGAGAACCTCTAAAATGTTGAACGCTTACTGAACGACGGTGTTAGGTTTTTTTTCGTTACGGAATTTCTTGATTCGGTCGCCGCGCTCAAACTCTTTGTCCTAGTTCAAAGCTCGCGATAAAAGCTATGCAATAGCTTAAAAATATTTCTATTCTATTCTATACATATACTTTGATGATGAAATCAGAATGGAACACACGCAGCAGAAATGCAAACCTACCACATTTTGCCCCCTCCCCACCTGCTGCAAACTGCAGTTGAGTATCTCGTCATCTGGCACCTCGCAAGGGTAGATGTGGCAGTTTGCATCCCTTAGCGACTGACCTGGAAATTATCTTCATACATTTCATTGTGTTATTAATTATTATGTCCACCATTTGTTAATTATTTAAAACGTGACGTTTGTACCACAAAAAAATTAAATACTAAATATACAGGTTATGTATTGGAAATCTGTGAAGTATATAATAATGTTTAAAGATTTTTTTTTTTCATTTTTTTGTGATAAAACCATGGAATATATAAGTTTCCATTTGCATTTAAAACATACTTATAAAATTAGTTTTTCAATCACCAGGTACTGAACTGTTATTTACATAAACATATTAATTTCTAAATAGATTATTACTAGCTGATGCCCGCGACTTTGTCCACGTGGATTTAGTTTTCAAAATCCCTCGGGTATAGTCAATGTGGGTAAATGTAAACAGAGGTAAATGGAGACACGCCCGATAACTTCGTCAATTTTGCTCACAAAAAATGTGCGCATAACGAAACGCAATTATTGTTTATTGTTTTGAAATGTCACTGTCAGACATAAATAATAATTAATTGCGTTTCGTTATGCGCACATTTTTTTGTGAGCAAAATTGACGAAGTTATCGGGCGTGTCTCGATTTACCTCTGTTTACATTTATCCACATTGACCCTACTCTTTCTTGCCTGTCACTCTCCAGGTCCTCAACTATACCCCATGCAAAAAATCACGTCAATCCGTAGCTCTGTTGCGGCGTGGTTGAAGGACAAACCAACGAACACACTTTCGCATTTATAATATTAGTATATTATTGTCAAAATTATAGCATATGCCAGTTCATAGACATTTTGTCATACAAACTTTTGTAGATATTATTCTATATTTTGATGTTCTACTTTTTTTTTTATTTATACTCTACTCATGACCTGCAGGCCTGACATGCATGTCGAAGTGATATCTCGCGAAGAGAGAGACTTCGCCACTTGCCATGTTAGAGAAATAGAGAAAATAATTTTGTCTCTACTTATGACGTAATGAGACAAATCATGGTATGCAACCATGTTAGTTTTGATAGAGATATAGAGATAATACGAGAAAAGGGGTAGACAAAATCTTCTTGAGCGTGCATGCTAGACTAATGACAAACATCTCTTCTTCTTGTCAACCGATAGAAGTTCACTGCTGGACAAAGGTCTCTTGTAAGGACATCCACAGGTCTCGGCCTTGCGCCGCCTGAATCCAGCGGCTCCACCTAGTAGGGGTCTAGCAACACTGCACTTCCCGGAGTGGGGTCGCCACTCCAGCACCTTGGGACCCCAACGACCATCAGCTCTTCGAACTATGTGCTCCGCCCATTTCCACTTCAGTTTCGCGACTCGCTGAGCTATGTCGGTAACTTTGGTTCTCCTACGGATCTCCTCATTTCTGATTTGATCTCGCAGGGATACACCGAGCATAGCTCTCTCCATCGCCCAACAAACATAAAATTATTATTTATTATAGTTGATATATAGATAACATGTACAGTACCTTTGATCCTGCTATTTTCTGGTAGTGACTTATAAAGGTAGTCCATGGCCGCCTTAGCGCGTTTGCAAAGCGCTCCTTTGCCGTTGTTGTTATCCTTCAAACGGTCCAACTCATTTATCACTCGCCATGGTACTAAGAGGGTTGGTTGCTCACTATAACCTGAAAATAAGAGATTTTATGTTTATTTAAATACAAGATGATGCCCGCGACTTCTTCCGCGTGAATTTAGTTTTTAAAATTTCGGGGAAACTGATTTTTCAGGATTGAAAATAGCCTATGTCACTCGCAAAGTAACTCTATACATACAAAAAATCACGGTGATCCATAGCTAGCACAGCGTTGATCCATAGCTGTGTTGCAGCGTGATTGAAGAACAAACCAACAAACAAACACACTTTCGCATTTATAATATTAGTAAGGATAGTACAAAGATTTTTATGATTCCAGATTTTTTTCATTCCAGATTCCAAAAATTTTCTAAACAACTCTGTTTTTAGGGTTCCGTACCCAAAGGGTACCAACGGGACCCTATTACTAAGCCTACGCTGTCCGTCCGTCCGTCCGTCCGTCTGTCAGTGGGCTGTATCTCGGTAACTGTAATAGGTAGACAGTTGAAATTTTCACAGATTGTGTATTTCTATTGCCGCTACAACAACAAATAATAAAAATTAAATTAAATTAAAAAAATTAAATAAAATATTTCCATGGGTACATGGAAATATTTTTATGTAAATTTTTTTAACGGAACCCTAAAAGAGCGAGGCCCGACTCGCACTTGGCCGATTTTTTTTTGTTTTTTTTCTTCTTCTTTATCGACTACAGACGTCCACTGCTGGACAAAGGTCTCCTGCATGGACTTCCATAGGCTTCGGTCTTGCGCCGCTTGGATCCAGCGGCTCCCTGCGACTTGATTGATGTTGTTGGCCCACCTAGTGGGGGGTCTGCCAACACTACGTTTCCCGGTGCGGGGTCGCCACTCTAGCACCTTGGGACTCCAACGACCATCAGCTCTTCGAACTATGCCCCGCCCATTTCCACTTCGTTTTCGCGACTCGCTGAGCTATGTCGGTGACTTTGGTTCTCCTACGGATCTTCTCATTTCTGATTTGATCTTGCAGGGATATTCCGAGCATACCTCTCTCCATCGCATCGTTTTATTTCAGCAGTTGCTAATATTTTTTTTTCTTTTAATATTTATTATACAAAAAAAAGGTTATACTTTATTTAATCCTATGCCTCCCAGCCAAAACCACGTAGGGTTTGTATGCTGGTGTAGTCTTAAGTAATTCTTATAATATTATTATCTATATATATAAAAGAAAGTGGTATTAGTTACACTATTTATAACTCAAGAACGGATGAACCGATTTGGCTGAAAATTGGTGGAGAGGTAGCTTAGAACCAGGAGACGGACATAGGATACTTTTTATCCCGTTCGACCGCGTTTCCGTCAAGTCACTATAAAACGTGGTATAACAAAAACGCATCTGACATGGAATAACAAAACGCAAATGACAGTGGAATAACAAAACGTAAATGGCAGCTAAACGTAATTTTTTCTTTGGTTAAGTATGGTAAAAAATTTGACAATTATAAAAAGTGTTATAATAAAGCATTACTGATATTATAAATGCGAAAGTGTGTTTGTTTGGTGGTTTGTCCTTCAATCACGTCGCAATAGAACAGCGCATTGATGCGATTTTTTGCATGGGTATAGTAATGGATGTAGTAGTGGTTCCTCAGACCGGGAGAGCTACTTTTTATCTCAGATAATGAAAGAGTTATCGCGGGATTTTTAAAAACTAAATCCATGCGGATGAAGTCGCGGGCATCAGCTAGTTATATATAACATTAAGTAGTCTATTCTATATTATACATATTATTATATAATGCTAGTAAGTAGGTAGTGGCACTATTTATTATTATTGTGAAAGAAATTTGTTAAAGCTCTTTTCACTTGCATTCCATTGCAATAATAATAAATAATAAGAATAGTAAAAATAATAATAATAAGAATAGTAAGGCTCTTTCTTACCTTTAATGTGTGAGTTCAGAACATTCTTAATAAAGTCTAGTTCATGTATAAAAATGTTTGTATCAACAACAAGTACCACATCATCTGTGTTACTGATGTTGTCCCTTGGTGTTGGAAATGTTGGAATGTTATGTTTTACCTGAAAATTAATTAAACATCATCATATAATATAGTATAAGCCTTTATAACTGAATAATTTGTATGTTTTTATACAGGTACCTATACAATACAATTTATATTTATTTTTTATATTTTATTTATATTTATTATACAATTTATTATTGTTAAATTAAATTTTTATCTTTTAAACACATAGATTAAATAAATTTTGACAGTAGTAAATCTGTCTTATTTATTCAGTTTGCCCATGGGCATTGTCACATAACATTACAATAAGACTGAGTTTCCACGGCGCGGTTCGCGGCCCGCGCCCGCAGCGGTTGCGGGCCCGCGGCCTCCGTAGAATGCAGATTTGTATGGAAAATGAAGTTTCAATTTCCACGGCGCGGTTTGCGCCCGCGGCGGGCGCAGTACTGTCGGTACCGCAACCGCTGCGGGCGAGGGTGCGAACCGCGCCGTGGAAACCCAGTCTAATAATCTTATGATCTGAGATTTGAACATTAGCTAACTACAGACAAACAAAAATATCAAAAACGAATTGATTACCGCGATTTTTGTCCGCGTGGATTTAGTTTTTAAAGTCATGTGGGAACTTTTGATTTTCCAGGATAAAAAGTAGCCTATATCACTCTCCAAGTCATTAACTATACCCATTACTCATATAAAAATCATGTTGATACAAAGCTCTGTTCCAGCGTGATTCCTGGGTATGAGCTATCTCCATTCCAAATTTCAGCCAAATTGGTTCATTCGTTGTGGCGTGAAAGAGTAAAAAACGTCCTTCTATTTATCCATCCTCACAAACTTTCGCATTTATAATATTAGTAGGATTAAAAATTAAAATTAATTAAAATATTATATTCAATTAAACTGAATTAATCATTAATCATATGACCCTAATAAAAGGTTATTAGTTTGAAATTAGAGATGATCACTTCAATTATATTTATTTGTATAGATACATACATACTTCTTCTTCTTCTTCTTCTTTATCAACCTATAGACGTCCACTGCTGGACAAAGGTCTCCTGCATGGACTTCCACAGGCTTCGGTCTTGCGCCGCTTGAATCCAGCGGCTCCCTGCGACTCGTTTGATGTCGTCGGTCCACCTGGTGGGGGGTCTGCCAACACTGCGCTTCCCGGTGCGGGGTCGCCACTCCAACACCTTGGGACCCCAACGACCATCAGTTCTTCGAACTATGTGCCCCGCCCATTTCCACTTCAGTTTCGCGACACGCTGAGCAATGTCGGTGACTTTGGTTCTCCTACGAATCTCCTCATTTCTGATTTGATCTCGCAGAGGTATACCGAGCATTGCTCTCTCCATCGCTCGCTGGGTGACCCTGAGCCTTCTTATGAGGCCCATAGTTAGCGACCATGTCTCGGATCCGTAAGTCATCACTGGCAACACGCACTGTTCGAAGACTTGAGTCTTCAGGCACTGAGGGATTTTGGACGAGAAGACATCTCGGAGCTTCCCGAACGCTGCCCAGCCGAGTTGGATTCGGCGGTTAATCTCTTTCTCGAAATTGGACCTACCTAGCTGGACTGTATGTCCCAGGTATATATACTCGTCTACAATTTCGAGCGCAGAGTTCTCAACAATTACTGGGTGGAGCGGAGCATGAGCATTGGACATGATTTTCGTCTTGCTCATGTTCATTTTCAGGCCCACCTGTTGAGAAACCCTGCTGAGATCATTGAGCATTGTATTGAGATCTCTCAGAGTCTCTGCCATGACTACTATGTCATCGGCAAATCGCAGGTGAGTGATGTACTCGCCGTTTATGTTGATGCCAAGTCCGTTCCAATCCAGAAGCTTAAAGACGTCCTCCAACGCAGCGGTAAATAGCTTCGGGGATATTACATCTCCCTGTCGCACTCCACGCTGCAAGTGGATTGGTTTCGTAGTCTGGTCCTGTATACGTACTGACATAGTGGCGTTTTCATACAAGCACTTCAACACTTGGATATACCGGTAGTCAATCCGGCATCTCTGCAGCGACCTCAATACAGCCCAAGTTTCCACCGAATCAAAGGCTTTCTCATAGTCCACAAACGCTAAGCAAAGTGGCCGGTTATACTCTTCCGTCTTCTGTATAACCTGCCGCAGCGTATGAATGTGATCTATGGTACCAAAGCCTTTTCGGAATCCGGCTTGTTCGGGAGGCTGGAAGTCGTCAAACCTACGAGCGAGACGATTCGTAATGACTCTCGAGAACAACTTGTAAACATGACTCAGCAGCGAGATGGGTCTATAATTCTTCAGCAAGGTATTATCACCCTTTTTGAAGAACAGGACCACCACGCTCCTGTGCCATGCTTCCGGCGTTATACCCTCGTGAATGACGGAATTGAACAATCGCTGAAAGATCTTAAGTACCGGTTTTCCACCCGCTTTCAGGAGTTCCGCAGTGATTCCGTCATCACCTGGCGCCTTGTTGTTCTTGAGCTGTTTAAGAGCTATTCTAATCTCGTATAGGCTGACGTCCGGGATATCTTCGGTATAGTGTCGGGTCAGTTTGGCTCTGGGATCTTTGGCCAAATCCTCAACAGGTTTTTGTGTCGTGGTATATAACTGCCCATAGAACTTCTCGACCTCTCCCAAAATCTCAGGTCGAGAAGAGACGAGACGACCGTCATCAGTTTTAAGCCGCGTCAGCTGGCTCTGTCCGATAGACAGATCTCTCGCGAACACTTTTGAGCCTTTGTTCCGCTCGATGGTATCTTTAATACACTTGGTATTAAAGACCCGAAGGTCGCGAGTTTGTGCCTTAGAGATCTGCCTATTAATCCGCCGGTAGGCAGCCGCGTCTACCGATGACTGCAGCCTCATCTCTTGTCTTTCCTCCATGAGCTTGAGAGTATGGTCAGAGAACTTTTCGGTTCTTTTCCTGCGATGGGTCTTAAAGAACTTAGACCCCACCGTATGGACAGTTTCCACGAACCTGTTGTTTAGATCGTCCACAGAAACACAGTCTGCTAGGCAATCGAATCGGTTCTGCAGTTCGAGTTGGAAGTTTTCGGGGTTTTGGATATGAGCACGAGAAGGTCGGAGAGTTGACTTCACCAGTCTAGCCCTTTCCAGCTTCACATTAATATTCAATGTGCCTCTTACCATACGGTGATCGCTCCCGGTTTTCACCCTATTGATCACAGAGACATCATTGAATATATGGCGCTTGGTCGACATAATGAAGTCAATCTCACTTCTCGTAGAACCATCGGGGCTCATCCAAGTCCATTTTCTGTGTGGCCGCTTCCTGAAGAAGGAGTTCATCATAAAGAGGCCCTCCTTCTCCATGAATTCGGCCAGCATTTGACCCCTCTGGTTCCTTCGCCCATAACCAAATCGCCCAACCCTCGTCTCTGCACCGCTTCGTTCACCCAGCCTCGCGTTGAAATCCCCCATCACAACATTGTAGTGAGTGGTAGAGGCGTGTATGGCTTTTGATATATCCTCATACAGCGCCTCCACCTCCTCGTCATGATGTGTCGAAGTCGGTGCGTAAACCTGTATAACCTTCAACGAATACCGATTGGTGATTCTGAGTATAAGGTACGCTACCCTACTCGACACACTTTTGACCTCGACAATGTTGTTGACGAGGGACTTGTGGACGATGAACCCGACACCACCCTGGGACTGTTGATCGCCCTCCCGGTAGTAGAACAAGTTGCCGGAATTGAGGATTATCGAGTCCTCCCCCTCTCTTCGGACTTCAGACAATCCTATAACATTCCAGCGCAACTTGCTCACTGCTTCTTCCAGCTCGATGATCTTCTCGTCAGTCCTCAACGTGCGTGCGTTATATGTTACCAGGTCCAGTCGTCGGGGTTGGCAGCGGAATCTCATCCGGAGATTCTTAGCACCCCCTGCCCCGCCATTACCGTGACCGCTGCCAGGGTCAGGCACAGCGAGGCCGCCGGGAACTAGGGGCCTTGGCCTTGTGACATTTTCCATATCGGGTTTTGCCCATAATGACCACGCTGGGCAGGCGTGTTGGTCATCGCAGGGCTAGACTGATCGCGCCGATGTCGCTGCTGCCCGACACCGGCCTGTGCCATTTGTTCAGTCTAGCTAGTATGAGATGGTTATACCGCCATCTGTCGGTCGCCATAGCCTCGTCAGTAAACCAGCAGGGGGCACCGCGGGCAGGTGAGGTTGACCGTTGGAGCGCTAGATGAAGGTCCCTTACCCCCCCCCCCCCCTTACATACATACATACCTCTCTAATATCTTCTACCTCCATCGCCTCAATCTGCTTCTTAGGATCCAACTCATTGCTTTTATTAATGAAACTGTTAGAGTCTAATTCAGCTTCCGAACTAAGATTAGCTCTTAAGGAATCCATTCTATCTTTTGCTGATGAGAAAGCCTTCACATCTTTGGACGAAGACACCTTGTAAGCTAACTTAGATTTGATAGCTGACATCAGTTTACTGGCTTCAGAGAACTGTGGTGGAGTGGTGGGATGCTTGGAGAATGGATATTCTGGGATTTGACTGCATATACCTGTAACACATGAAGTTCAATGAGAAATATCATTTTGATTTATTTATTGTAACAAATTCAAAATTATTTAACGTAAGCCAACCTGTGGCTCTTATGACACGTCATGACTCTACCACCGGTTCGGAAAGCAGATTCTGCTGAGAAGAGCCGGCAAGAAACTCAGCAGTTGCTCATTTCAAAATAATCATTTTACAATATTATTATACAAGCTTATGGGCAGCTGGATGCCAAGCCGATTTAACCCATGCAACTTTGTTAGAATAAAATATAATATTTCCACAATGAGGGGAAGTTTCACATACTACAATTCAACATTCCACATACTACAATTTGTAACATTATCAAAATTAAAAGCTGGACTCTTGGTTAGAAACTTGGTTAGTCAGATGAATTGCAAGCTTGCGGGGAGCTACTTGCTACAGGTGGTTTAAGACTGGTGTGTGTGGAAGCCTATGTATACTAATCTATACTAATATTATAAAGAGGAAAAATTTTTTTGTTTGTTTGTACCGCATAGGCTCTGCAAATACTGGACCGATTTTAACCATTTTTTCACCAATAGAAAGCTAAGTTATTGGGAAGTAACATAGGCTATAATTTATTTTCAAAAGAATTAGAGATCCTTAAGAAAATAGCAATAATGTAACCCAAAGTAGCAAAATTTTGCCTATAAAATTCACTACTTGGCATGTGCTGAGAAAACTATTGATGATACATAAAAATTATATACTACATGATTAAAGTACTCATTATTCTCTACAAAAAAGTCTACAAGTATCTATCATAGTTAAGTCACAATAGTAACTTTTGTGTTCTAAAATTTAATTAGATTGCCGCCGGTAGAAACAAAGGTATTGGTTACATTAGTATTATGTATAATTGTTCCTTACTATTATTATAAATGCGGGTGTGTTTGTTTGTTGATTTGTCCTTCAATCATGCAGCAACAAAGCTATGGATCGATGATTTTTGCATGGGTATAGTTGAGAACCTGGAGGGTGACATAGACTACATTTTATCCGGAACTATCAGAGTTCCCGCGGGATTTTAAAAACTAAATCTACACAGACGAAGTCGCGGGCATCAGCTAGTCGGTTGATAAAGATGATGAAAATGCTAAACGTGAAGAGATATCAGCTTGACAAATTACATATTTATACATTGTAACATACCTTTCTCTATATCAGCAAAAGTGTCCTTTGGTTTTTCCTTATGACAATACTCTTCGGGCAGCTGTG
This sequence comes from Oeneis ivallda, assembly GCA_029955525.1. Classification (NCBI taxonomy): domain Eukaryota; kingdom Metazoa; phylum Arthropoda; class Insecta; order Lepidoptera; family Nymphalidae; genus Oeneis; species Oeneis ivallda. The sequence goes on along the minus strand of JARPMR010000010.1, from coordinate 2,586,434 downwards.
CTTTCATAGATGAAATAATTTTGTTTGCTGCAAAGAATTGTGACGGGGATGGGATAGACTGCAAACTATCGCTGCTTGGTGATTGAGAAGTTTTAGACTCGTTTAATGGACTTTTACGTTCAGATTTAGATCTCAGAGATGTTTCATTACTCTTGCATTTATTTGACGATATCTCCACACTATCTTCGTTACTAATATCAGCATTTAAAGAATTTCTTAAATTAGACAGTCTTGTATTGGCTAAGTTCTTGATAGGGGTACTACGTGCGTAACCGGTTGTAGTTCTTGGTGTAATAGTTTTTGATGGAGTACTCTTAGTGGAAGCACCTTTTGAAATCCTTTTTGGTGTGCTGGTGCTTTGAGGAGTGTCAAATTTACACTTCCTCTTATTTTGCATCGGAATTCCCTTGTTACTGATACTGGTGTTACTAGAAATACTTTTGTTGCTAATGTTACCAGATTTACTAGCACTACTAAGGTTACTGATGGTACTGCTAGAAGCATCTGTAGTGTCTGGAAGTAAAACAAGGAACAATATACAAAAGTAAAGTAAAATAAAATGAAAACACATTTATTTTGTAAGATTGTTGTGCATACCATTAAACAACACAAAACTTTATGTATTGTACAATCTTCAAAGTAACAACATGTAAATAGTATTTCTTCTTCTTCTTCTTTATCAACCGATAGACGTCCACTGCTGGACAAAGGTCTCTTGCATGGACTTCCACAGGCCTCGGTCTTGCACCGCCTGAATCCAGCGGCTCCCTGCGACTTGCTTGATGTCGTCGGTTCACCTGGTGGGGGGTCTGCCAACACTGCGCTTCCCGGTGCGGGGTTGCCACTCCAGCACCTTGGGACCCCAACAACCATCAGCTCTTCGAACTATGTGCCCCGCCCATTTCCACTTCAGTATCGCGACTCGCTGAGCTATGTCGGTAACTCTGGTTCTCCTACGGATCTTCTCATTTCTGATTCGATCCCGCAGGGACACTCTGAGCATAGCTCTCTCCATCGCCCGCTGAGCGGTCCTGAGCCTACTTATGAGTTATGAGTAAATAGTATTTACATGTTACTAAATACACTTTGAAACTTGGGCCCACAGTAATTCAACCAAGTGCTCAAATAAAATTGTTTTAATTGTTTCCAGTCTTATTTAGTTAGGTCTAAAACATAACAAGACTTAGGCTGAGATCTATAGATTGTACTCTGGTTCTGCTCAAGACTCAAGATAAGGTTTAAATGAGAAACAAATTTGTTCTCACAGAAATCTGTCTCATTTTAACAGAGTCTTGAATCTGAGCTGAATAAGTACCATCTATACATCTTACCCTATACATCTTCAATGTCTCGTTGAAACTTGGGCCCACAGTAATTCAACCAAGTGCTCAAATAAAATTGTTTTAATTGTTTCCAGTCTTATTTAGTTAGGTCTAAAACATAACAAGACTTAAGCTGAGATCTATAGATTGTACTCTGGTTCTGCTCAAGACTCAAGATAAGGTTTAAATGAGAAACAAATTTTTTCTCACAGAAATCTGTCTCATTTTAACAGAGTCTTGAATCTGAGCTGAATAAGTACCATCTATACATCTTACCCTATACATCTCCAATGTCTCGTTCACCAGTTCTAGGAAATACCATTAAAACTCAGTTCCTAAAATATAGCAAGCATTAAAAACATGTTATGTTTAATACTACCTTGTTTGATCTTTTTCTTTGAAGTACTTTCTTCATTGCCGTCGCTTTTTCGTTTAGCGACTTTTTTTGTAATCTCTTCTTTCTTTCTCTTTTCCAGTTTTTTTGGTATTTTTTCTTTTTTACAAGCCTTTTTTTGAGGATCGTCGTCATCCTTCGAAACAACAAGACAAAATTAAGATAAGCGATGTATTATTAATTTAATGTACCGTTATTCGATAATCGATTGTTTTTGTAACATTTACGGCAGTTTATTTATTAAATTAATTAAAAGAATACTTGTAATATAAATAAATTCCATAAACGAGTAAAAAATATGCGAAAGTTTTACGAAATTCACCTGTGGTTGTGTCCATGAAGATTTTCCGGTTTTCCTATTAAAATAGTAGTTTCTCCCCGGAATCGACTTGGACTTACATAAAACCCAACCATCGGGTAGCTCTTCGTCATTCTTCTTAGGTGATTCCATATCGAATTGCCTACACCGTTCCCAGATTTTTTTTGTAAATGTAAAATAAAATAAGGAACGGTTGACGGTTGTGTTGATCTAATTCTGACAATGATGGCGGATCAGTCTTGCCAACTGTCATTAAAAAGTGCTTGTCTATGATGCAAAGTATGAGCAAGATGGACAATGTATAGGGTGCTTTTGTCCATCTTGCTGTACGTCCCGCCAAGGACGCGGTGGACAGTAGCATACGCACTATCGTGCTTAACTTTAGTAGTGTTCACTACTTTTTTAGTAGGTAGTGCCATTGACTTATATGTATACTACTAGACAAGCTATGCGGCCTTAAATAATTGCCCACTGAGTTTCGGTTAATTCTCCATAACTCGTTTAGTCCACTGCGAGCAAGCGAGAAGACCAGTGCACTGTTTTGTAAGCCGTGAACGTTGTTTTCGACAAACTAACACCGATTTTGTTCATAGTAACCAATAAAACACTGTTATAATTTATGTGCGTAGTTTTCCCAGGTGATTTGACGTTTATTTCAGTAAGTACCTAAGTAAGTTATTTCGTATTTGTCTAAAACAATAATTATCGTAAATATAAATACACAACTGCCATCATAATTTTCCATCACGCTTACTCTTTACTAGAAATATGCGAGAGCGAGCGGTACTACCGACACGTTGGCAAAGATTATGAGAATTATTTAAACAGATATGCCCAAGTGGAATAGGGTAGACCACTAGAAAAATAATTTTAATTGTTATATAAATACATAGGTACTTAATTATAATTTTTGTGTTTTAGATATTGAATATTTACGAAAATGCCGAATTGCATACTACGATATTGCAAAAATTATTCGCAAAAAATTAAAAAGTCTTCTGATGGCGTAACTTTTCATAAGTAAGTTATTAACTTATAATTTATAATCTCGTTAAAACATTTGTATACGTAGCCATATTTTTGAGAGTTCATAGCACTTCCATTTTACCCGACTGCGGCGAAACCCAAAAGGAGAGTTATGGGTTTGACCTGTATGTGTGCATGTATGTCCGTTCTTAGGTCCACTCGTAAATATTCAATGGCTCAACCGATTTTGATAAATGATACGTCATTAGATTCGTCTTATGTGCGATTGTCACTGGGTACATCAATCAAAATGGAGGATTTTATGCTCTTTAATGTGTGAGCTGAAAAAGAAGCAAACCGCAGTCGGGATATTTTTGTATTTTATTTTTATTAAATTACTTGTTCTCTTAGAATACTTACCTAGAAAGCATTAATAAAACATTTTTAATACTTGGGCCGTGCTTTGCGTATGGCGTATCTCTTTCAAGTGTAATTATTATGATGTCATTACCATTTTTTTGGTCATTGGTTACCATTTTAAAATATATCATTGTCACGCCAGATAATGTGTATCGACGGGTTTTTTTAGGTTTCCTCGCCCTGGACATGAAAAAAGAGAGCAGTGGATAAAATTCGTTCAAAAGGACAGAAACGAAGAGACATGGTTACCATCAGAACATACGTGTATTTGCTCTGAGCACTTTCGTGAAGAAGATTGTTATATCACTAAAACCGGACGAAGGTACCTTACGAAATCTGCTGTACCTGTTGAAAAACCTTATAGTTCAGAGGATCAGCAAAATATACCGTCTACTTCATTATTAGACGTACATGTTTCGGATTCAGAATCTATATTTGACACACCCAGAAAAATTAAACTAAAAAAAGACCTAAGAAAACATATAGCAGCTAAAAAAAAATTATTTGAAACAAATATCAAATTAAAAAGACAATGCAGATATTTAAAATCAAAAAATCTCAAATTAACAGAAATAGTAAAAAAATTAAATTCGAAATTTCCTTTAGAAAGTATATTTAATGATGAAAACAAACTTTTTCAAGAAGCTGCAATGGTGGAGTCCTATTTTAACGCATTCAAAAAGTATAAGCAGCCCAAAAAACAAATCGCGTATTCCCCATGTGTTCGAAAATTTGCACTCACGTTGCATTATTATTCAGCGGCTGCCTATAAATATGTAAGGAAAAATTATAATAATGCTTTACCACACCCTCGAACACTGACTAGTTGGTACAGCTCTGTCAAAGCGGAGCCAGGCTTTACGGAAGAAGCATTTAAAGCTCTAAAACTAAAATCTGAGAGTGCTTCCCCAGAAAAGCCCGTAGTGTGCTCGCTTGTATTTGACGAAATGGCCATTCGACAACAAAAACTTTTCAAAAATAAAAAAGTTGGTTTAGTTAATATTGGTACAGGGCCGCAAGACGAAAAAGCAACGCAGGTATTAGTGTTCATGGTAGTATCGCTGACGGAAAACTGGAAAATACCTGTTGGGTATTTCCTGGTAGCTGGCATTAGAGCCGAAACTAAAGCCACTTTAATCAAAATGTGCTTAGAAAAATGCCACGAATCTGGAGTGAGGATCGTCAGTTTGACATTTGATGGCTGTAAAGCAAATTTCACTGCTGTTGAGTCATTAGGCTGTCAATTTAATAATGTATCTAACATGAAAACTCATTTTTGTCACCCATCTACATTTGAAAACGTATATGTCTTTATGGATCCTTGTCACGTTATCAAACTAGTAAGAAATGCTTTTGAAAACAAGAAAATATTTTTTGATGACAATAATAAAAAGGTAAAATGGCAATTACTTGTTAATTTAAACCGATTGCAACAAAATGAAGGACTCAGATTTGCAAACAGACTATCACCCAGACATGTATATTTCCGTAATCAGGTTATGAAAGTCAAGCTGGCTACCCAGTTACTCAGCATGAGTGTCGCAAAAGCTCTTGAACTTTGCTGTGAAGAGTTGAAATCATCAAAATTTTTGGATAGTGCTGGTACTATTCAATTCATAACTTTGATGAATCATTTTTTTGACGTCTTGAACTCTCAAAGATATCATTTTTATGGTTACAAAAGCCCTATATGCCTCAAAAACAAAGACGATGTATTTGAATTGTTGAATAAAGTAAAAACCTACATTCTTTCATTGCAAATTCAGATCAAACACACAAGAGTCATCAAACGGCCGCACAGAGATCCTAGAATTATTTTACAAATATTGAAAAAAAAAGTGGTAGAGTCACAAAGGCAGACTGGGTTTGTTGGTGCAGTAATATGTATTGAAAGTTTGAAAAATATGTATCGTGAAATGATCGAAGAAAAAGGAATAATGTCATATATTTCTACTTACAGATTAAGCCAAGATCATTTGGAGCTATTTTTTGGGTGCATTCGAAGGCACGGTGGATATAATAATAATCCAAACGTGACTCAATTTCGGGCAGCGTACAAAAAAATACTAAGTCACCTTGAGCTGAGATCTTCCTTTACCGGGAACTGTATACCACTCGATAATTTTTCAATTTTAACGACATCTTCGGTCAATATCATAAACAGTACCAGTGGAGCACGACATGAAGATGAAGAATTTCAGATTTATCAAAATGATAACCGACTTTTGAATTCAGACATCGAAGCCAGTGTCAACTGTGCAATTTTGGCAGAAAAACTTAACAACGAGAGTTTAACAAATGCATCAAAATTAATAGTCGGTTACATTTCTGGATATGTAGCACGCAAATTAATAAAAAAAATCAAATGCGAAGAGTGTATCACCTATTTAACGAGTAATATAAAAGTATGGCACCATAAATTAATATCTCTTAAAGACATGGGTGGACTGTGCTACTCTAGTGAAAATGTTTTTAAAGTTTGTTTAAAGACAGAAGCATTTATACGGACGTTGATCAGGGAAAACGGAGGACAAAGTTTACCTGCAAAATTTAGCAGTACTGACTATTTAGTTGCCAATACTCTAATTTTTTTTTTAGATTCAGACATCTTGAGTTCCATGAGATTGCATGCCTTACAACAACCCGGAACTTTAAACCATAGAACACACCTAATACGTGCTATAATTGAGAAATACGCTGTTATTAGATTACACCATGAAGCAAGTACTGATCCTGACATATCTTTTCACACCAAACGCCAGAAATTAACAAAACTGGTTTTATTTGAAGGAAGTTAATTTTTTTTCTATCTATATCTATACTCATAATAAAACGCGTAGTCTAATTTCAGTCATTTTTTTTTTTGTTAGAAAGGACGTACTTTATAGATTCATCCTTAAAAAAAATGTCAAGGTCATTGGTATTGTAGTTTACAGACAGACATACTTTTGCCCAATACTTAATTCCCATACTTAAAGGTAATTCAGTAATTTTTACGCACCGTTAACATTATAAAGTTTTGTATATTTCTTTCCTAATATTTAAGACTTAAGATATTTGTATTAATAATAATAATAAACGATCGGTACAAGATTATCTGCGTTTAATTTAATACTTCCTATACATAGATATTAGGTAGATTCATAAAATTATACATTTACCACAATATTTGAACAATAATAATAATTATATCAATTTTACTTGTTACTTTGAGCAGCAAACTCTGAGAGACAAACAAGAAAAAGGTACAAATCACTTGAAGTCGCATCTGCGTTTGCAAGGCATATTCACCATGCTTGCTCCCCCTCTCTACCCGGCCGCGCGATCCGAAATTGCGACACAATTATTATTCCAAATTGCTTGTCTAGTAGTATACATATTAGTCAATGGGTAGTGCACACAATTTTTTTTGTATTGCCACCGCCCACCAATGTTGTCAAGATGTCAAAGATGGGAATTCTACTTGTGTTATCTCTAGAACAAAAAAAAGGAAAAGGTTCTGGATCAAAACAATCTATAAAAAACGAGCCCTGTGCTTTTTTGTTTGTTCATGTAAAATATTCCACAAACAGGTGTGGAATTTGTGTTTTTCAATAAATCGCAATATAATTTCGCGATCTGCCATTTTTAGAGTCCCGTACCAAATTCTAAAAATGGAACCCTTATGGTGAGACTTTCTCCGTCCGTCCATCCATCCGTCCGTCCGTCTGTCACAGTCGATTATTTCAGTAACTATTAAAGCTATCGACTAGCCCAACATCATTGGAATAAAAAAATAATCGAAAATTATTTTAGTTTTATTAAAAAAGGGGGAAAATCAGGGATTTGAAATTTCAAAAGTAAAATAGGTAACTATGTATACCGAGTGGGGTATCATATGAAAGGCCTTTACCTGTACATTCTAAAACAGATTTTTATTTATTTTTATCTGTAAGTTTTTGATTAATTGGGCAAAATGTCGAAAATAATACCGTCCCCCCCCCCCCCACCCCTCTTATCTCCGAAGATTACCAATCGAAAAATCAGAAATAATTATGGTCAATAGAGGTTTATGCATATTTTACAGGAAAAATAAAACCAACGCTCTAACTAGCATAGTTTTTTTATATAAACAATAAACCTCTACAAGCAAAGTTATATTAAAAGATGAATAAGAAAATTAATATAATAATTATTACTATCGTTTTACTTTTACTTTTGGAGTGCGGAACCCTCGGTGCGCGAGTTCGACTCGCATTTGGCCGTTTTTTTTTTGATTTTGCCACAGAATACAATCACTCACAAGGAGCATTTTTCCGTGCACATAATCTGTGGTGCACACTTCTCTCGGCCACAGATTAACCTCGGCGGCCAAATTCTGTGGGCTGAATCATATATATATATATCCTTCTCTACGAACATGATTCACTTGTTTAAGTGTACTTATGAGAGATAATATCATCATACTATAATATTATAAATGCGAAAGTGTGTTTGTTGGTTTGTCCTTCAATCACTCTGCAACAGAGCTATGGATCGACGTGATTTTTTGCCTTAGTGAACAAACACACTTTCGCATTTATAATATGTATTATAGTATGATGATATTATCTCTCACACACTTAAACAAGTGAATCATGTTCTAGCGCTCATACATATGGGGACGCATAATGTGTGTCTGGGGGGATGTTTGACCCTTCCAATAGGTCTGGCAGCTTACAGATAATATCGCAATAGTTCCCTGAGTATCATGTATAAAAATCAGAACTGAGAATATAAGTTAACTTAAATTATATATTTTTTGGGAGCTTCAAAGCGTCTGGCTAAAGTAACCGCCGGCGGTAAGCGTCTGGCAGTATTAATTTATTAATTTTTACAATATTCTTTAAAACATATATGAAAATCAGCCCTGAGAATTTAAGATAAGTTAATCTAGTTTTTACCTACCTTTAGCACCTGGTATCTGGAAATTGGCCGTCGGCACAATCTAGCTGGTACGCATATACTGAAAGGACATTCGAACAGTACTCTATCGTACACAAATAATTGCTGAGAAAATAACTTAGGTCAGGCGGCACTGGGATCTTGCTCTATTATATAGTGGTGATTGGTGATAATATTTTCATGATTACAATACTTGTAATTGTAAACAGCTGTTATTTAGCAGCAGGCAGCTGATCATGGAAATGGAACTAGGAGTTACGACTACCTACTACTTAGTAGTCGCAATTCCTAATTCCATGACTGTAACTGTAATAAAATGTTATCGTCTCAGCTGACTGCTAAAAATAACCTCAAACACCTCAAATCTTAGAGAAGGATTATCCTATAATGTTCGTGGTCTACGTGGTCTATGAGAAGGATCCTCAAATTCTCAATCTGAAATCCTTCAGCTGTTAACTGTAAAAAGTGTAAAAATAATTAAAAGTAAAGGTTTTAAACCGAATTTAAAATAAAATTGAATAAACCAGTCACAATGGAGAGGATTATTAAAATCAGCAAAACCTTACGTAGTAATTGGAAGAAATCGGTTTTAGGAGCGGTAGTCTTATTGTATGGAGCCGATAAAGCCAAAGAAAAATACGAGTAAGTTTACATCAAATCTAATAAAATTCTCGTGTCGGGGTGTTTCTTACCAAACTCCTCCGAAACGGCTGGACCGATTTTTATGAAATTTTGTGTAGGTAGGTCTGAGAATCGGCCAACATCTATTTTTCATACCCCTAGGGCCTAAATGATTAGGTTGATCCACCCCTAAATATTTTTGTTAGCAGCACAAAGTTCGCTGGGTCAGCTAGTAGGTATTTAATAAAAAATTCTCATGTCGCGTGTTTGTTACCAAACTCCTCAGAAACGGCTGGACCGATTTTTATGAAATTTTGTGTGCATATTGGGTAGGTCTGAGAATCAGCCAACATCTATATTTCATAACCCTAAATGATGAGGGTAACCCACCCCTAAATATTTTTGTTGGCGGTACGAAGTTCAATGGGTCAGCTAGAATTTAATAAAAATCACGGATGAGAACGACAAGTATTTGTACCTGTACTGTCACATCCTTGTTGCGTAGAGTCTGGGCCAGCTCCAATAGTGTCTTGGGGGCATTTGCTGACAGGATCCATTATATTATCAGTACTTGAATCACTGTAGTATGGTTCATGTGCTGACAAATTGGTGCAGTCTTACGTTGTTTTAGATTTTAGTCTTACTAACATAAATAGGTTTACACTAGCGGCACGCTATGATGGCCGGTTTGACGTTTGTCCGCTCATTGTTTCACAAGTTCCGTATTAATTGATAACGACTTTGAAGGAAATAATTGTATTACTTTATTGACGATAGTGATGTGCAGAGATTCATAAATTTTATCGAATGTAGTTTTAGGTTTAGGACTCAAAATTTATTTATTAAATTGATTTCTAAAATGTATACAAGTGTAGAAAAATCAGTTTGCACCATTTAAGGGGTGAATGTACTTGTGAATATGAACAATTTTCACTATGTGGACAAACCTCGGTTAAAATTTAGAATCGTGCGGCAGTAGGGGGGGGATGGGAGGGGGATGGGGGGGTAGGGGGGGTGTCCCCTACCCCCCGACACCACTCCCATAAAAAGGTAATGCACCGTTCTTGAGAAATACATTTTTTTAATATTGTAATTTTTTAGGTTAGTCTTGCCGAAATTTGAGCAAAACTTCGCTTAGTAAAAGAGTGAATGTAAAAGAAAGAGTGGAAGGGAGGGCAAAAGGAGTAGAGGAAGCATAGAAGCCCCTCCAATTTGATTTTTCATTTCAAACCAATAGAACTCAATGCTCAAGTTTTTCTAGGCGGTAGAAAATAATAAACACGAAGGCTGTGGCGTGAGTTGCGTTTTGTTCAAGCTACAAATCAAATGGGCTACGCCAGAAGACTCGCTCCGTCGCCCCTTCATTCAGCTTCACCTACTCGACCTTCGTTTCGCTACGGAGGTCGCCGGCTCGCTTCGCTCGCCACCTCCCCCCTTCGCTCCACTCGGCCTCGTAGGCTCGCTTCATTCAGGACCTCCTTCGCGAGCTTCTGGCTTCGCGCTTCATAAAAACACTCTAGGGGTAGGACAGACAAGACTACGTGGAGTTGGGGTTGGCCAATTCGGTTCTGTCACACTGTTCGACCTATATCAATCCATGTCGTTTCAGAGTGGAAAAGCTTTTTTGCTATAAGTACATATTATTGTCAGAAATAAAAGAACAGTATAATATAATTATAATTTCTTTATATTTTATAAACATGAGCTCCCATCTACTCTACTCCTTTTCCCCTCCCTCCCACTCTTTTTTTACCTTCACTCCTTCACTAAGCGAAGTTTTGCTCGAGTTTCGGCAAGACTAACCTAAAAAATTTACAATTAAAAAAAAAATATATTTCTCATTACCTTTTCATGGGAGTGGTGTTGGGGGTAGGGGACACCTCCCCCCACTCCCCCACCCCCCTCCCGTCCACCCCCTACTGCCGCACGTTTCTAAATCCAACCCCAAACCTCTGAAATCGCAAAAAAATATCAGCTGTTTCATACAAAAGGTAAAATTTTTATTTTTATATGATATATACCACAACTCGGCATTTGGTTTTCTAAATTGAAAATTTTTAAAAATGGAATCTAATACGATCGTCACATAGGATCGCTGGCTAGCACAACTACTACCTCCGGCAAACTCGCGTCAATGCTCAATGCAAAACAAAGCAGTTTCGAATTGACGTTGCTTCGAAAAGTATAAACTGTCAGTGCAATGCGATTGTGATATAGTTTTGACCTGGCTTTGGATTTCAAATATTGATACTGCATTACTGTTGACCCTTGCTCGTTAATTTGGACTCTGTTCAAGCCCTTTGTTGTGGATTTCGTCGATATGACCGAACGTACGCAGAGAACTGTTCTAAATAGTCAGACACGTGAGTTCGTAATACGCCTTCGTAACTATTTCGATCGTGAAGCTCAAAATGGAGGGCCAATTTTACCTATAACGTCAGTGGTTGAACGCGTAGCTGATGCGCTTAATATTGGACAACGAACTGTTAGACGGATAACTAAAAAAAAATATGGCGAGACTGGCACAGAAGAAAATAAACTTCACACACCAAAAAAGAGAAAACGAGCAAAACCAGTCGTAGGCATCGATAGCTTTGATGCCGATGCTATCCGAAGACATGTTTACGGCTACTATTTACAGAAGGAGTATCCAACAAGAAAAAAGTTGGTGCATTCACTGAAGGAAGCTGGATTATTCTTCGGTGGGGAAAGTTCTTTAACGAAGATTTTGAAGACCATTGGATTTCGATACAAAAAATGTAACAAACGCAAAATATTGATGGAAAGATTTGATATAGCGATGGCAAGGTATACTTTTTTACGGCAAGTGAAAGAAATCAAAAATTGGCAAAATGTTGTGTTCTTGGATGAAACATGGCTTAATGCTAACCATACTGTAGGCCGTTCTTGGAACGATGACACAGCAGCATCTACTTCCAAAGTTCCTGTAGGAAAAGGATCGCGACTTATAATTTGTCACGCCGGAACCATCAACGGGTTTGTCGAAGGTTCTCTCATGGCTTTTGCGTCAAAAACCACTGGAGACTATCATGAAGACATGAATGGAGAAAAGTTTACTGAATGGTTTACCTCAATGTTGTGTAGCCTCCCTGAACCATCTATTATAATTATGGACAACGCCCCATACCACTCGATGCAAATTGACAAGCCACCTGCCCAATCCCAAAAGAAAGCTGATATCGTCGCATGGCTTCGTAAAAATGGCGTAGATGCAAACATGAATATGTTAAAAGCGGAATTAGTACGTCTTTTAAAAGAAAACAAACCAACCAAGATCCGATACGTCATTGACGAAATAGCATTAGAACATGGGCACAGAGTTATACGGTTACCGCCTTACCATTGTGAGTATAATGCGATTGAGTTGGTGTGGGCTCAAATTAAGGGATATGCTGCAAGACACAATACAGAACCCCCATTTACCACAAAAAAATGCTAAAATTATTAGAAGAAGCTTGTGAACATGTGACTAAAGGAGACTGGGAAAAGGTTGTGAATAGAACTGTTAAATTAATAAGGGAAGATTATGAAAGAGATGTGAAAATAGATAATATTATAGAAAACGAACATATAATTATTAATGTAGGTGATGATAGCAGTGACGACAGTGAAAATAGTAGTATGGACGAATCTGATTAATTATGGCCTTTTGTGGCACCTTTTTTGGTATCTTTTGTATTCATATGTTTCTTGTGTGCATATAAAGTATGTATATTCATTTTCATTCAAATATTCAGTTCGTTCAAATAAATTAAATAAACATATACATTTTTGTTTTATTAAACCTATTTAATCAGGTACAAAAACAAAACTTAATTGTTTTTTGTTCGAGAATAAATTGACATTCCACATCACTATTGTAATGTGTCAAACCGGCCATCATAGCGTGCCGCTAGTGTAAGTTATTGTTTTTTATTACTTTACTAAACTAGCGGCACGCTATGATGGCCGGTTTGACGTTTGTCCGCTCATGAAGTTCCGTATTAATTGATAACGACTTTGAAGGAAATAATTGTATTACTTTATTGACGATAGTGATGTGCAGAGATTCATAAATTTTATCGAATGTAGTTTTAGGTTTAGGACTCAAAATTTATTTATTAAATTGATTTCTAAAATGTATACAAGTGTAGAAAAATCAGTTTGCACCATTTAAGGGGTGAATGTACTTGTGAATATGAACAATTTTCACTATGTGGACAAACCTCTGAAATCGCAAAAAAATATCAGCTGTTTCATACAAAAGGTAAAATTTTTATTTTTATATGATATATACCACAACTCGGCATTTGGTTTTCTAAATTGAAAATTTTTAAAAATGGAATCTAATACGATCGTCACAAGGATCGCTGGCTAGCACAACTACTACCTCCGGCAAACTCGCGTCAATGCTCAATGCAAAACAAAGCAGTTTCGAATTGACGTTGCTTCGAAAAGTATAAACTGTCAGTGCAATGCGATTGTGATATAGTTTTGACCTGGCTTTGGATTTCAAATATTGATACTGCATTACTGTTGACCCTTGCTCGTTAATTTGGACTCTGTTCAAGCCCTTTGTTGTGGATTTCGTCGATATGACCGAACGTACGCAGAGAACTGTTCTAAATAGTCAGACACGTGAGTTCGTAATACGCCTTCGTAACTATTTCGATCGTGAAGCTCAAAATGGAGGGCCAATTTTACCTATAACGTCAGTGGTTGAACGCGTAGCTGATGCGCTTAATATTGGACAACGAACTGTTAGACGGATAACTAAAAAAAAATATGGCGAGACTGGCACAGAAGAAAATAAACTTCACACACCAAAAAAGAGAAAACGAGCAAAACCAGTCGTAGGCATCGATAGCTTTGATGCCGATGCTATCCGAAGACATGTTTACGGCTACTATTTACAGAAGGAGTATCCAACAAGAAAAAAGTTGGTGCATTCACTGAAGGAAGCTGGATTATTCTTCGGTGGGGAAAGTTCTTTAACGAAGATTTTGAAGACCATTGGATTTCGATACAAAAAATGTAACAAACGCAAAATATTGATGGAAAGATTTGATATAGCGATGGCAAGGTATACTTTTTTACGGCAAGTGAAAGAAATCAAAAATTGGCAAAATGTTGTGTTCTTGGATGAAACATGGCTTAATGCTAACCATACTGTAGGCCGTTCTTGGAACGATGACACAGCAGCATCTACTTCCAAAGTTCCTGTAGGAAAAGGATCGCGACTTATAATTTGTCACGCCGGAACCATCAACGGGTTTGTCGAAGGTTCTCTCATGGCTTTTGCGTCAAAAACCACTGGAGACTATCATGAAGACATGAATGGAGAAAAGTTTACTGAATGGTTTACCTCAATGTTGTGTAGCCTCCCTGAACCATCTATTATAATTATGGACAACGCCCCATACCACTCGATGCAAATTGACAAGCCACCTGCCCAATCCCAAAAGAAAGCTGATATCGTCGCATGGCTTCGTAAAAATGGCGTAGATGCAAACATGAATATGTTAAAAGCGGAATTAGTACGTCTTTTAAAAGAAAACAAACCAACCAAGATCCGATACGTCATTGACGAAATAGCATTAGAACATGGGCACAGAGTTATACGGTTACCGCCTTACCATTGTGAGTATAATGCGATTGAGTTGGTGTGGGCTCAAATTAAGGGATATGCTGCAAGACACAATACAGAACCCCCATTTACCACAAAAAAATGCTAAAATTATTAGAAGAAGCTTGTGAACATGTGACTAAAGGAGACTGGGAAAAGGTTGTGAATAGAACTGTTAAATTAATAAGGGAAGATTATGAAAGAGATGTGAAAATAGATAATATTATAGAAAACGAACATATAATTATTAATGTAGGTGATGATAGCAGTGACGACAGTGAAAATAGTAGTATGGACGAATCTGATTAATTATGGCCTTTTGTGGCACCTTTTTTGGTATCTTTTGTATTCATATGTTTCTTGTGTGCATATAAAGTATGTATATTCATTTTCATTCAAATATTCAGTTCGTTCAAATAAATTAAATAAACATATACATTTTTGTTTTATTAAACCTATTTAATCAGGTACAAAAACAAAACTTAATTGTTTTTTGTTCGAGAATAAATTGACATTCCACATCACTATTGTAATGTGTCAAACCGGCCATCATAGCGTGCCGCTAGTGTAACACAATATGATCCCAGTTGGTTGAAATAGAATATTTTTATTTCTTTTTAATGTCTTAGCTTGTTTGTCTCGCTAAACTAGCGGCACGCTATGATGGCCGGTTTGACACATTACAATAGTGATGTGGAATGTCAATTTATTCTCGAACAAAAAACAATTAAGTTTTGTTTTTGTACCTGATTAAATAGGTTTAATAAAACAAAAATGTATATGTTTATTTAATTTATTTGAACTGAATATTTGAATGAAAATGAATATACATACTTTATATGCACACAAGAAACATATGAATACAAAAGATACCAAAAAAGGTGCCACAAAAGGCCATAATTAATCAGATTCGTCCATACTACTATTTTCACTGTCGTCACTGCTATCATCACCTACATTAATAATTATATGTTCGTTTTCTATAATATTATCTATTTTCACATCTCTTTCATAATCTTCCCTTATTAATTTAACAGTTCTATTCACAACCTTTTCCCAGTCTCCTTTAGTCACATGTTCACAAGCTTCTTCTAATAATTTTAGCATTTTTTTTGTGGTAAATGGGGGTTCTGTATTGTGTCTTGCAGCATATCCCTTAATTTGAGCCCACACCAACTCAATCGCATTATACTCACAATGGTAAGGCGGTAACCGTATAACTCTGTGCCCATGTTCTAATGCTATTTCGTCAATGACGTATCGGATCTTGGTTGGTTTGTTTTCTTTTAAAAGACGTACTAATTCCGCTTTTAACATATTCATGTTTGCATCTACGCCATTTTTACGAAGCCATGCGACGATATCAGCTTTCTTTTGGGATTGGGCAGGTGGCTTGTCAATTTGCATCGAGTGGTATGGGGCGTTGTCCATAATTATAATAGATGGTTCAGGGAGGCTACACAACATTGAGGTAAACCATTCAGTAAACTTTTCTCCATTCATGTCTTCATGATAGTCTCCAGTGGTTTTTGACGCAAAAGCCATGAGAGAACCTTCGACAAACCCGTTGATGGTTCCGGCGTGACAAATTATAAGTCGCGATCCTTTTCCTACAGGAACTTTGGAAGTAGATGCTGCTGTGTCATCGTTCCAAGAACGGCCTACAGTATGGTTAGCATTAAGCCATGTTTCATCCAAGAACACAACATTTTGCCAATTTTTGATTTCTTTCACTTGCCGTAAAAAAGTATACCTTGCCATCGCTATATCAAATCTTTCCATCAATATTTTGCGTTTGTTACATTTTTTGTATCGAAATCCAATGGTCTTCAAAATCTTCGTTAAAGAACTTTCCCCACCGAAGAATAATCCAGCTTCCTTCAGTGAATGCACCAACTTTTTTCTTGTTGGATACTCCTTCTGTAAATAGTAGCCGTAAACATGTCTTCGGATAGCATCGGCATCAAAGCTATCGATGCCTACGACTGGTTTTGCTCGTTTTCTCTTTTTTGGTGTGTGAAGTTTATTTTCTTCTGTGCCAGTCTCGCCATATTTTTTTTTAGTTATCCGTCTAACAGTTCGTTGTCCAATATTAAGCGCATCAGCTACGCGTTCAACCACTGACGTTATAGGTAAAATTGGCCCTCCATTTTGAGCTTCACGATCGAAATAGTTACGAAGGCGTATTACGAACTCACGTGTCTGACTATTTAGAACAGTTCTCTGCGTACGTTCGGTCATATCGACGAAATCCACAACAAAGGGCTTGAACAGAGTCCAAATTAACGAGCAAGGGTCAACAGTAATGCAGTATCAATATTTGAAATCCAAAGCCAGGTCAAAACTATATCACAATCGCATTGCACTGACAGTTTATACTTTTCGAAGCAACGTCAATTCGAAACTGCTTTGTTTTGCATTGAGCATTGACGCGAGTTTGCCGGAGGTAGTAGTTGTGCTAGCCAGCGATCCTATGTGACGATCGTATTAGATTCCATTTTTAAAAATTTTCAATTTAGAAAACCAAATGCCGAGTTGTGGTATATATCATATAAAAATAAAAATTTTACCTTTTGTATGAAACAGCTGATATTTTTTTGCGATTTCAGAGGTTTGTCCACATAGTGAAAATTGTTCATATTCACAAGTACATTCACCCCTTAAATGGTGCAAACTGATTTTTCTACACTTGTATACATTTTAGAAATCAATTTAATAAATAAATTTTGAGTCCTAAACCTAAAACTACATTCGATAAAATTTATGAATCTCTGCACATCACTATCGTCAATAAAGTAATACAATTATTTCCTTCAAAGTCGTTATCAATTAATACGGAACTTCATGAGCGGACAAACGTCAAACCGGCCATCATAGCGTGCCGCTACTTTAGTTAATTTTACTATGGATCGGATACCTACTTAGCTCGAAACTCGAATTTACTTAAGTAATTATGTTTGAAATAATCACTGTACAGTTTAGGTACACTTTGAATGACAACATTTTTTTTTATAGAATACCACTGTATCTACTCTTTTGTTAACCTATAAAAGTCCAAAGCTAGACATAAGTCTCTTGCATGAATTTTATATGCTTCGGTCTTGCG
The DNA here is from genome assembly GCA_029955525.1 of Oeneis ivallda. Classification (NCBI taxonomy): domain Eukaryota; kingdom Metazoa; phylum Arthropoda; class Insecta; order Lepidoptera; family Nymphalidae; genus Oeneis; species Oeneis ivallda. The sequence goes on along the minus strand of JARPMR010000010.1, from coordinate 2,568,737 downwards.
CTGCCTATATCCAGCAGCTCCCTGGGATTCCTCTGACTGCCAACTGTTTCTTATTGCAAGGTCTATTTCTTATTTTAGGTATTTTTAACCCCCGACACAAAAAGAGGGGTGTTATAAGTTTGATGTCGATGTCTGTCTGTCTGTCTGTCTGTGGCATCGTAGCTCTCAAAAGGATGGACCGATTTCGATGCGGTTTTTTTCATTTGAAAGACAGTTTCCTTGCAGTGGTTCTTAGCTATGTTTGGTTAATATCTGTCCAGCAGTGTAAGAGTATCAGCTCTTTTCCAAAATGATATAAGGCATTTTTGGTGTATGGTGGTAGATTCATCGACTATTCAAAAGCACTTGTAAAAGTTTACTTGAATAAAAAATATTTCTATTCTATTATTAATATATATATAGCTGCTCGTGCTGATTCACTGACTCACTGACTGATTGATCACCTCTCCTGTAAAATTTTGTATGAAAAATTTTTTTTTCACCTATGGTTTCGTATAGAGGACAAAAATTCATTCAGAGGAAAATTATGGAGAGAGCTGATGATTGAGGATTTCGGAGACGGGTGAAGAGCACGGCCGGGGTATTGAAGATAGGTGGGGTGTGCTCGAACAAATGTCACTCGAAACCTCATCCAATTCGCAGTGAGCTGAAAATAAATTCAAAATGGCGGAAAAAAGATGGCCGCCATACAAATTTCGTCGGTGTCTATCTCGGGGAGTATAAAAGATGGAAGAGTGGTTTCTTGGCAAAAGATGATCAAGACCAAAAGGTCTATTTGATGAATAGAAAAAAAATCCAAGATGGCGGAATTTTTTTTTCTTCATACAAAATATATGGCGAATATTGATGAGACTAGAAGCCGGGAGGCGGGATTCATGCAAGACTTTGATACGGTTCCTTTTCAAGATTTGTTTTTATTGAAGAATTTTCATTATGACAAATGATGACATATGATGATCGAGGGTTTGGAAGGTGGGTGAGGAGCACGGCCATGGTAATAAAGATAGGGTGCTCGAACAAGTCACTCGAAACCTCATCCAATTGGCAGTGAGCTGAAAAAAAATCCAAAATGGCGGATTCAAGATGGCGGCCATACAAACTTCAACGGTGTCTATCTCGGAGAGTATAAAAGATGGAAGAGTGGTTTTTTGATAGACAATGATCAAGACCTAAAAGTCTACTTGCCGAGTAGAAAAACCGCGGTCCGCTTGCGGGCCGCGCACCCACGCGCCCTACTAGTTATAATATATATAGCTCGATTACCACTCACTCACTCACTCACTCACTCATTGACACAATTGTTCTCCTAGAAAGAGACAAAAAACGATACAATGATGTATGGGAGATATGTCCGGGTGGGGGATTCGAGTGGGGAAAAATTATGACATTTCGGAAAAACAAGATGGCGGCCGACGTGAATCTTGCAACTCTTTTGTTTTCCAACCGATTTCTTTGAAATTTTGGATTATTGTAGAAATTAGTAAACGATTAACAGAAAAAGTGAAAAAAATTAAAAAAACAAGATGGCGGCCGAGCTGTGACGTCCCAAATTTCCACCCCTCTCCTGTAAAATTTTGTATGAAAAAAATTTTTTTCACCCATAGTGTCGTATAGAGCTCAAAGAATGTGACTCGGAGAAAGGTGGAGAGAGCTGATGAGTGAGGAGTTCGGAGACGGGCGAGGGGCACGGCCAGGGTATAGAAGATAGGTGGAGGGTGCTCGACCAAATGTCATTCGAAACCTCGAGCAGTTGCCAGTGAGTTGAAAAAAAAATCCAAAATGGCGGAAAAAAAATGGCGGCAAATTTTGTCCGTCTCTCTCTCGGAGACTATAAAAGATGGAGGAGCGGTTTCTCGACAAAAGATGATCACAACCCGGAGGTCTACCTGGTGAGTAGGAAAAAAATTCAAGATGGCGGATTTTTTTTTTCCATACTAAATGTATGGGGAATATTGAAGGGACTAGAAGTTGGGAACTATGCAAGACATTGATTTTGATAGGTTCATAGGGCTTTTTTTCTTTTTCTTTTTTTCATTTTACATTTGATTTTTTTTGTTTTTTTTTCTTTTTTTTTCTTTTTCTTTTGTGAATGAGGAGCACGGCCAGGTTATTGCAGATAGGTGGGGTGTGCTCGAACAAATTTTTTGGCAAAAGATGACCAGAATCCGAAGGTCTACTTGATGAGTAAAAAAATCGCGGTCCGCTTTAGCGGGCCGCGCACCCACGCGCCCTACTTGTAGTAATAACACTTCCCGCGAGCTGCTTTAGCAGCTCGCGCACCGAGCGAAATAAATAAAGCCGAACAATCGCGGTCCGCTTTAGCGGGCCGCGCACCCACGCGCCCTACTTGTAGTAATAACACTTCCCGCGAGCTGCTTTAGCAGCTCGCGCACCGAGCGAAATAAATAAAGCCGAACAATCGCGGTCCGCTTTAGCGGGCCGCGCACCCACGCGCCTTACTTTTAGTAAAACACTTCCCGCGAGCTGCTTTAGCAGCTCGCGCACCGAGCAAACGCTAGTTATTATTATAATATATATAGCTCGATTACCACTGACTCACTGACTCACTCATTGACATAATTGTTCTCCTAGAAGGAGACTTAAATCGATATAATGATGTTCGGGAGATATGTTCGGGTGGGGGATTCGAGTGGGGAAAAATTATGACATTTCGGAAAAACAAGATGGCGGCCGACGTGAATCTTGCAACTCTTTTGTTTTCCAACCGATTTCTTTGAAATTTTGGATTATTGTAGAAATTAGTAAACGATTAACAGAAAAAGTGAAAAAAATTAAAGAAACAAGATGGCGGCAGAGCTGTGACGTCTCAAATTTCCACCCCTCTCCTGTAAAATTTTGTATGAAAAAAATTTTTTTCACCCATGGCGTCGTATAGAGCTCAAAGAATGTGACTCGGAGAAAGGTGGAGAGAGCTGATGAGTGAGGAGTTCGGAGACGGGCGAGGGGCACGGCCAGGGTATAGAAGATAGGTGGAGGGTGCTCGACCAAATGTCATTCGAAACCTCGAGCAGTTGCCAGTGAGTTGAAAAAAAATTCCAAAATGGCGGAAAAAAAATGGCGGCAAATTTTGTCCGTCTCTCTCTCGGAGACTATAAAAGATGGAGGAGCGGTTTCTCGACAAAAGATGATCACAACCCGGAGGTCTACCTGGTGAGTAGGAAAAAAATTCAAGATGGCGGATTTTTTTTTCCCCCCATACAAAATGTATGGGGAATATTGAAGGGACTAGAAGTTGGGAACTATGCAAGACATTGATTTTGATAGGTTCATAGGGCTTTTTTTCTTTTTCTTTTTTTTCATTTTACATTTGCTTTTTTTCTTTTTTTTTTTTTTTCTTTTTTTTTCTTTTTCTTTTGTGAATGAGGAGCACGGCCAGGTTACTGCAAATAGGTGGGGTGTGCTCGAACAAATTTTTTGGCAAAAGATGACCAGAATCCGAAGGTATACTTGATGAGTAAAAAAATCGCGGTCCGCTTTAGCGGGCCGCGCACCCACGCGCCCTACTTGTAGTAATAACACTTCCCGCGAGCTGCTTTAGCAGCTCGCGCACCGAGCGAAATAAATAAAGCCGAACAATCGCGGTCCGCTTTAGCGGGCCGCGCACCCACGCGCCCTACTTGTAGCAATAACACTTCCCGCGAGCTGCTTTAGCAGCTCGCGCACCGAGCAAACGCTAGTTATAATATATATAGCTCGATTACCACTGACTGATTCACTGATTCACTGACTCATTGACATAATTGTTCTCCTAGAAAGAGACAAAAAACGATAAAATGATGTACGGGAGATATGTTTGGGTGGGGGATTCGAGTGGGGAAAAATTATGACATTTCGGAAAAACAAGATGGCGGCCGACGTGAATCTTGCAACTCTTTTGTTTTCCAACCGATTTCTTTGAAATTTTGGATTATTGTAGAAATTAGTAAACGATTAACAGAAAAAGTGAAAAAAATTAAAAAAACAAGATGGCGGCCGAGCTGTGACGTCTCAAATTTCCACCCCTCTCCTGTAAAATTTTGTATGAAAAAAATTTTTTTCACCCATGGTGTCGTATAGAGCTCAAAGAATGTGACTCGGAGAAAGGTGGCGAGAGCTGATGAGTGAGGAGTTCGGAGACGGGCGAGGGGCACGGCCAGGGTATAGTAGATAGGTGGAGGGTGCTCGACCAAATGTCATTCGAAACCTCGAGCAGTTGCCAGTGAGTTGAAAAAAAATTCCAAAATGGCGGAAAAAAAATGGCGGCAAATTTTGTCCGTCTCTCTCTCGGAGACTATAAAAGATGGAGGAGCGGTTTCTCGACAAAAGATGATCACAACCCGGAGGTCTACCTGGTGAGTAGGAAAAAAATTCAAGATGGCGGATTTTTTTTTCCCCCCATACAAAATGTATGGGGAATATTGAAGGGACTAGAAGTTGGGAACTATGCAAGACATTGATTTTGATAGGTTCATAGGGATTTTTTTCTTTTTCTTTTTTTCATTTTACATTTGTTTTTTTTGTTTTTTTTCATTTTTTTTTCTTTTTTTTCTTTTGTGAATGAGGAGCACGGCAAGGTTATTGCAGATAGGTGGGGTGTGCTCGAACAAATTTTTTGGCAAAAGATGACCAGAATCCGAAGGTCTACTTGATGAGAAAAAAAATCGCGGTCCGCTTTAGCGGGCCGCGCACCCACGCGCCCTACTTGTGGTAATAACACTTCCCGCGAGCTGCTTTAGCAGCTCGCGCACCGAGCGAAATAAATAAAGCCGAACAATCGCGGTCCGCTTTAGCGGGCCGCGCACCCACGCGCCTTACTTTTAGTAAAACACTTCCCGCGAGCTGCTTTAGCAGCTCGCGCACCGAGCGAAATACTAGTTATAATTATAATATATATAGCTCGATTACCACTGACTCACTGACTCACTGATTGACACGATTGTTCTCCTAGAAAGAGACAGAAAACAATACAATGATGTAGGGGAGATATGTCCGGGTGGGGGATTCGAGTGGGGAAAAATTATGACATTTCGGAAAAACAAGATGGCGGCCGACGTGTTTCTTGCAACTCTTTTGTTTTCCAACCGATTTCTTTGAAATTTTGGATTATTGTAGAAATTAGTAAACGATTAACAGATAAAGTGAAAAAAATTTAAAAATCAAGATGGCGGCCGAGCTGTGACGTCTCAAATTTCCGACCCTCTCCTGTAAAATTTTGTATGAAAAAATTTTTTTTCACCCATGGTGTCGTATAGAGCTCAAAGAATGTGACTCGGAGAAAGGTGGAGAGAGCTGATGAGTGAGGAGTTCGGAGACGGGCGAGGGGCACGGCCAGGGTATAGAAGATAGGTGGAGGGTGCTCGACCAAATGTCATTCGAAACCTCGAGCAGTAGCTAGTAAGTTGAAAAAAAATTCCAAAATGGCGGAAAAAAAATGGCGGCAAATTTTTTCCGTCTCTCTCTCGGAGACTATAAAAGATGGAGGAGCGGTTTCTCGACAAAAGTTGATCAAAACCCGGAGGTCTACCTGGTGAGTAGGAAAAAAATTCAAGATGGCGGATTTTTTTTTTTCATACAAAATGTATATGGGGAATATTGAAGGGACTAGAAGTTGGGAACTATGCAAGACATTGATTTTGATAGGTTCATAGGGCTTTTTTTCTTTTTCTTTTTTTTCATTTTACATTTGCTTTTTTTCTTTTTTTTTCTTTTTTTTTTTCTTTTTTTTTTTCTTTTTTTCGTTTCATTTGTGAATGAGGAGCACGGCCAGGTTATTGCAGATAGGTGCGGTGTGCTCGAACAAATTTTTTGGCAAAAGATGACCAGAATCCGAAGGTCTACTTGATGAGGAAAAAAAATCGCGGTCCGCTTTAGCGGGCCGCGCACCCACGCGCCCTACTTGTAGTAACAACACTTCCCGCGAGCTGCTTTAGCAGCTCGCGCACCGAGCGAAATAAATAAAGCCGAACAATCGCGGTCCGCTTTAGCGGGCCGCGCACCCACGCGCCCTACTTGTAGCAATAATACTTCCCGCGAGCTGCTTTAGCAGCTCAAAGAACTCGGAGAAAGGTGGAGAGAGCTGATGAGTGAGGAGTTCGGAGACGGGCGAGGGGCACGGCCAGGGTATACAAGATAGGTGGAGGGTGCTCGACCAAATGTCATTCGAAACCTCGAGCAGTTGCCAGTGAGTTGAAAAATAAATCCAAAATGGCGGAAAAAAAATGGCGGCAAATTTTGTCCGTCTCTCTCTCGGAGACTATAAAAGATGGAGGAGCGGTTTCTCGACAAAAGATGATCAAAACCCGGAGGTCTACCTGGTGAGTAGGTAAAAAATTCAAGATGGCGGATTTTTTTTCCATACTAAATGTATGGGGAATATTGAAGGGACTAGAAGTTGGGAACTATGCAAGACATTGATTTTGATAGGTTCATAGGGCTTTTTTTCTTTTTCTTTTTTTTCATTTTACATTTGTTTTTTTTTTGTTTTTTTTTCATTTTTTTTTCTTTTTCTTTTGTGAATGAGGAGCACGACCAGGTTATTGCAGATAGGTGGGGTGTGCTCGAACAAATTTTTTGGCAAAAGATGACCAGAATCCGAAGGTCTACTTGATGAGTAAAAAAATGGCGGTCTGCTTTAGCGGGCCGCGCACCCACGCGCCTTACTTTTAGTAACAACACTTCCCGCGAGCTGCTTTAGCAGCTCGCGCACCGAGCAAACGCTTTTTTATAATATATATAGCTCGATTACCACTGACTGATTCACTCACTGACTCATTGACATAATTGTTCTCCTAGAAGGAGACGGAAATCGATATAATAATGTTCGGGAGATATGTTCGGGTGGGGGATTCGAGTGGGGAAAAATTATGACATTTCGGAAAAACAAGATGGCGGCCGACGTGAATCTTGCAACTCTTTTGTTTTCCAACCGATTTCTTTGAAATTTTGGATTATTGTAGAAATTAGTAAACGATTAACAGAAAAAGTGAAAAAAATTAAAAAAACAAGATGGCGGCCGAGCTGTGACGTCTCAAATTTCCGACCCCTCTCCTGTAAAATTTTGTATGAAAAAAATTTTTTTCACCCATGGTGTCGTATAGAGCTCAAAGAATGTGACTCGGAGAAAGGTGGAGAGAGCTGATGAGTGAGGAGTTCGAAGACGGGCGAGGGGCACGGCCAGGGTATAGTAGATAGGTGGAGGGTGCTCGACCAAATGTCATTCGAAACCTCGAGCAGTTGCCAGTGAGTTGAAAAAAAATTTCAAAATGGCGGAAAAAAAATGGCGGCAAATTTTGTCCGTCTCTCTCTCGGAGACTATAAAAGATGGAGGAGCGGTTTCTCGACAAAAGATGATCAAAACCCGGAGGTCTACCTGGTGAGTAGGAAAAAAATTCAAGATGGCGGATTTTTTTTTTCCATACTAAATGTATGGGGAATATTGAAGGGACTAGAAGTTGGGAACTATGCAAGACATTGATTTTGATAGGTTCATAGGGCTTTTTTTCTTTTTCTTTTTTTTCATTTTACATTTGCCTTTTTTCTTTTTTTTCTTTTTTTTTTTCTTTTTTTTTTCCTTTTTATTATTCTTTTTCTTTTTTTTTCATTTTTCATTTTCTTTTATTCTTTCTTTTTTTCTTTTCTTTTTTCTCTTTTTCTTTTTTTTTCTTTTTCTTTTTTGAATGAGGAGCACGGCCAGGTTATTGCAGATAGGTGGGGTGTGCTCGAACAAATTTTTTGGCAAACGATGACCAGAATCCGAAGGTCTACTTGATGATTAAAAAAATCGCGGTCCGCTTTAGCGGGCCGCGCACCCACGCGCCCTACTTGTAGTAATAACACTTCCCGCGAGCTGCTAAAGCAGCTCGCGCACCGAGCGAAATATTATTATTTATTTATTTATTATAATATATATAGCTCGATTACCACTGATTCACTCACTGACTGATTCACTCATTGACAGGGTTGTTCTCCTAGAAAGAGACAAAAAACGATACAATGATGTAGGGGAGATATGTCCGGGTGGGGGATTCGAGTGGGGAAAAATTATGACATTTCGGAAAAACAAGATGGCGGCCGACGTGATTCTTGCAACTCTTTTGTTTTCCAACCGATTTCTTTGAAATTTTGGATTATTGTAGAAATTAGTAAACGATTAACAGAAAAAGTGAAAAAAATTTAAAAATCAAGATGGCGGCCGAGCTGTGACGTCTCAAATTTCCGACCCTCTCCTGTAAAATTTTGTATGAAAAAAATTTTTTTCACCCATGGTGTCGTATAGAGCTCAAAGAATGTGACTCGGAGAAAGGTGGAGAGAGCTGATGAGTGAGGAGTTCGGAGACGGGCGAGGGGCACGGCCAGGGTATAGAAGATAGGTGGAGGGTGCTCGACCAAACGTCATTCGAAACCTCGAGCAGTTGCCAGTGAGTTGAAAAAAAATTCCAAAATGGCGGAAAAAAAATGGCGGCAAATTTTGTCCGTCTCTCTCTCGGAGACTATAAAAGATCGAGCAGCGGTTTCTCGACAAAAGATGATCAAAACCCGGAGGTCTACCTGGTGAGTAGGAAAAAAATTCAAGATGGCGGATTTTTTTTTTTCCATACTAAATGTATGGGGAATATTGAAGGGACTAGAAGTTGGGAACTATGCAAGACATTGATTTTGATAGGTTCATAGGGCTTTTTTTCTTTTTCTTTTTTTTCATTTTACATTTGTTTTTTTTTTCTTTTTTTTCATTTTTTTTTTCTTTTTCATTTGTGAATGAGGAGCACGGCCAGGTTATTGCAGATAGGTGCGGTGTGCTCGAACAAATTTTTTGGCAAAAGATGACCAGAATCCGAAGGTCTACTTGATGAGTAAAAAAATCGCGGTCCGCTTTAGCGGGCCGCGCACCCACGCGCCCTACTTGTAGTAATAACACTTCCCGCGAGCTGCTTTAGCAGCTCGCGCACCGAGCGAAATATTATTATTTATTTATTTTTTATAATATATATAGCTCGATTACCACTGACTGACACACTCACTCACTCACTCACTCACTCATTGACAGGGTTGTTCTCCTAGAAGGAGACGGAAATCGATATAATGATGTTCGGGAGATGTGTTTGGGGGGGGGATTCGAGTTGGGGAAAATTATGACATTTCGGAAAAACAAGATGGCGGCCGACGTGAATCTTGCAACTCTTTTGTTTTCCAACCGATTTCTTTGAAATTTTGGATTATTGTAGAAATTAGTAAACGATTAACAGAAAAAGTGAAAAAAATTAAAAAAACAAGATGGCGGCCGAGCTGTGACGTCTCAAATTTCCGACCCCTCTCCTGTAAAATTTTGTATGAAAAAAATTTTTTTCACCCATGGTGTCGTATAGAGCTCAAAGAATGTGACTCGGAGAAAGGTGGAGAGAGCTGATGAGTGAGGAGTTCGGAGACGGGCGAGGGGCACGGCCAGGGTATAGAAGATAGGTGGAGGGTGCTCGACCAAATGTCATTCGAAACCTCGAGCAGTTGCCAGTGAGTTAAAAAAAAATTCCAAAATGGCGGAAAAAAAATGGCGGCAAATTTTGTCCGTCTCTCTCTCGGAGACTATAAGAGATGGAGGAGCGGTTTCTCGACAAAAGATGATCGAAACCCGGAGGTCTACCTGGTGAGTAGGAAAAAAATTCAAGATGGCGGATTTTTTTTTTCCATACTAAATGTATGGGGAATATTGAAGGGACTAGAAGTTGGGAACTATGCAAGACATTGATTTTGATAGGTTCATAGGGCTTTTTTTCTTTTTCTTTTTTTCATTTTACATTTGTTTTTTTTTCTTTTTTTTTTCATTTTTTTTTTCTTTTTTTTCTTTTTCTTTTGTGAATGAGGAGCACGGCCAGGTTATTGCAGATAGGTGGGGTGGGCTCGAACAAATTTTTTGGCAAAAGATGACCAGAATCCGAAGGTCTACTTGATGAGTAAAAAAAATCGCGGTCCGCTTTAGCGGGCCGCGCACCCACGCGCCTTACTTGTAGTAATAACCCTTCCCGCGAGCTGCTTTAGCAGCTCGCGCACCGAGCGAATTAAATAAAGCCTAACAATCGCGGTCCGCTTTAGCGGGCCGCGCACCCACGCGCCCTACTTGTAGCAATAACACTTCCCGCGAGCTGCTTTAGCAGCTCGCGCACCGAGCGAAATACATGAAGCCGAACAATCGCGGTCCGCTTTAGCGGGCCGCGCACCCACGCGCCCTACTTGTAGTAATAACACTTCCCGCGAGCTGCTTTAGCAGCTCGCGCACCGAGCGAAATAAATATAGCCGAACAATCGCGGTCCGCTTTAGCGGGCCGCGCACCCACGCGCCCTACTTGTAGTAACAACACTTCCCGCGAGCTGCTTTAGCAGCTCGCGCACCGAGCAAACGCTAGTTATTAATATATATATAGCTGTTCGTGCTGATTCACTGATTCACTGACTGATTGATCACCTCTCCTGTAAAATTTTGTATGAAAAATTTTTTTTTCACTTATGGTTTCGTATAGAAGACAAAAATTCATTCGGAGGAAAATTATGGAGAGAGCTGATGATTGAGGATTTCGGAGACGGGTGAAGAGCACGGTCAGGGTATCGAAGATAGGTGGAGGGTGCTCGAACAAATGTCACTCGAAACCTCATCCAATTCGCAATGAGCTGAAAAAAAATTCAAAATGGCGGAAAAAAGATGGCCGCCATACAAATTTCGTCAGTATCTATCTCGGCGAGTATAAAAGATGGAAGAGTGGTTTCTTGGCAAAAGATGATCAGGACCCAAAGATCTATTTGATGAATAGAAAAAAATCCAACATGGCGGAATTTTTTTTTCTCCATACAAAATATATGGCGAATATTGAATAGACTTGAAGCTGAGAACTATGCAAGACTTTGATACGGTTTCTTTTCAAAATTTGTTTTTATAAAAGAATTCTCATTCTGACAAATGATGAGATATGATGATCGAGGGTTTGGAAGGTGGGTGAGGAGCACGGCCATGGTAATGACGATAGGTGGGGGTGCTCGAACAAAAGTCACTCGAAACCTCATCCAATTGGCAGTGAGCTGAAAAAAATCCTAAATGGCGGATTCAAGATGGCGGCCATACAAACTTCAACGGTGTCTATCTCGGAGAGTATAAAAGATAGAAGAGTGGTTTTTTGATAGAAAATGATCAAGACCTGAAAGTCCACTTGACGATAGAAAAACCGCGGTCCGCTTGCGGGCCGCGCACCCACGCGCCCTACTATTATAATATATATAGCTCGATTACCACTGACTCACTCACTGACTGATTGACATAATTGTTCTCCTAGAAAGACACAAAAAACGATACAATGATGTAGGGGAGATATGTCCGGATGGGGGATTCGAGTGGGGAAAAATTATGACATTTCGGAAAAACAAGATGGCGGCCGACGTGATTCTTGCAACTCTTTTGTTTTCCAACCGATTTCTTTGAAATTTTGGATTGTTGTAGAAATTAGTAAACGATTAACAGAAAAAGTGAAAAAAATTAAAAAAACAAGATGGCGGCCGAGCTGTGACGTCTCAAATTTCCACCCCTCTCCTGTAAAATTTTGTATGAAAAAAATTTTTTTCACCCATGGTGTCGTATAGAGCTCAAAGAATGTGACTCGGAGAAAGGTGGAGAGAGCTGATGAGTGAGGAGTTCGGAGACGGGCGAGGGGCACGGCCAGGGTATAGAAGATAGGTGGAGGGTGCTCGACCAAATGTCATTCGAAACCTCGAGCAGTTGCCAGTGAGTTGAAAAAAATTTCCAAAATGGCGGAAAAAAAATGGCGGCAAATTTTGTCCGTCTCTCTCTCGGAGACTATAAAAGATGGAGGAGCGGTTTCTCGACAAAAGATGATCACAACCCGGAGGTCTACCTGGTGAGTAGGAAAAAAATTCAAGATGGCGGATTTTTTTTTCCCATACAAAATGTATGGGGAATATTGAAGGGACTAGAAGTTGGGAACTATGCAAGACATTGATTTTGATAGGTTCATAGGGCTTTTTTTCTTTTTCTTTTTTTTCATTTTACATTTGCTTTTTTCTTTTTTTTCTTTTTTTTTTCTTTTTTTTTCTTTTTCTTTTGTGAATGAGGAGCACGGCCAGGTCATTGCAGATAGGTGGGGTGTGCTCGAACAAATTTTTTGGCAAAAGATGACCAGAATCCGAAGGTCTACTTGATGAGTAAAAAAATCGCGGTCCGCTTTAGCGGGCCGCGCACCCACGCGCCCTACTTGTAGTAATAACACTTCCCGCGAGCTGCTTTAGCAGCTCGCGCACCGAGCGAAATAAATAAAGCCGAACAATCGCGGTCCGCTTTAGCGGGCCGCGCACCCACGCGCCCTACTTGTAGTAACAACACTTCCCGCGAGCTGCTTTAGCAGCTCGCGCACCGAGCAAACGCTAGTTATAATATATATAGCTCGATTACCACTGACTGACTGACTCACTGATTGACACAATTGTTCTCCTAGAAAGAGACAAAAAACGATAAAATGATGTACGGGAGATATGTTCGGGTGGGGGATTCGAGTGGGGAAAAATTATGACATTTCGGAAAAACAAGATGGCGGCCGACGTGAATCTTGCAACTCTTTTGTTTTCCAACCGATTTCTTTGAAATTTTGGATTATTGTAAAAATTAGTAAACGATTAACAGAAAAAGTGAAAAAAATTAAAAAAACAAGATGGCGGCCGAGCTGTGACGTCTCAAATTTCCACCCCTCTCCTGTAAAATTTTGTATGAAAAAAATTTTTTTCACCCATGGTGTCGTATAGAGCTCAAAGAATGTGACTCGGAGAAAGGTGGAGAGAGCTGATGAGTGAGGAGTTCGGAGACGGGCGAGGGGCACGGCCAGGGTATAGAAGATAGGTGGAGGGTGCTCGACCAAATGTCATTCGAAACCTCGAGCAGTTGCCAGTGAGTTGAAAAAAAATTCCAAAATGGCGGAAAAAAAATGGCGGCAAATTTTGTCCGTCTCTCTCTCGGAGACTATAAAAGATGGAGGAGCGGTTTCTCGACAAAAGATGATCAAAACCCGGAGGTCTACCTGGTGAGTAGGAAAAAAATTCAAGATGGCGGATTTTTTTTTTTTACATACAAAATGTATGGGGAATATTGAAGGGACTAGAAGTTGGGAACTATGCAAGACATTGATTTTGATAGGTTCATAGGGCTTTTTTTCTTTTTCTTTTATTCATTTTACATTTGTTTTTTTTTCCTTTTTTTCATTTTTTTTTCTTTTTTTTCTTTTTCTTTTGTGAATAAGGAGCACGGCCAGGTTATTGCAGATAGGTGGGGTGTGCTCGAACAATTTTTTTGGCAAAAGATGACCAGAATCCGAAGGGCTACTTGATGAGTAAAAAAATCGCGGTCCGCTTTAGCGGGCCGCGCACCCACGCGCCCTACTTGTAGTAATAACACTTCCCGCGAGCTGCTTTAGCAGCTCGCGCACCGAGCGAAATAAACAAAGCCGAACAATCGCGGTCCGCTTTAGCGGGCCGCGCACCCACGCGCCCTACTTGTAGCAATAACACTTCCCGCGAGCTGCTTTAGCAGCTCGCGCACCGAGCGAAATAAATAAAGCCGAACAATCGCGTTCCGCTTTAGCGGGCCGCGCACCCACGCGCCTTACTTTTAGTAAAACACTTCCCGCGAGCTGCTTTAGCAGCTCGCGCACCGAGCAAATGCTAGTTATTATAATATATATAGCTCGATTACCACTGACTCACTGACTCACTCATTGACATAATTGTTCTCCTAGAAGGAGACGGAAATCGATATAATGATGTTCGGGAGATATGTTCGGGTGGGGGATTCGAGTGGGGAAAAATTATGACATTTCGGAAAAACAAGATGGCGGCCGACGTGAATCTTGCAACTCTTTTGTTTTCCAACCGATTTCTTTGACATTTTGGATTATTGTAGAAATTAGTAAACGATTAACAGAAAAAGTAAAAGAAATTAAAAAAACAAGATGGCGGCCGAGCTGTGACGTCTCAAATTTTCACCCCTCTCCTGTAAAATTTTGTATGAAAAAAATTTTTTCCACCCATGCTGTCGTATAGAGCTCAAAGAATGTGATTTGGAGAAAGGTGGAGAGAGCTGATGAGTGAGGAGTTCGGAGACGGGCGAGGGGCACGGCCAGGGTATAGAACATAGGTGGAGGGTGCTCGACCAAATGTCATTCGAAACCTCGAGCAGTTGCCAGTGAGTTGAAAAAAAATTCCAAAATGGCGGAAAAAAAATGGCGGCAAATTTTGTCCGTCTCTCTCTCGGAGACTATAAAAGATGGAGGAGCGGTTTCTCGACAAAAGATGATCACAACCCGGAGGTCTACCTGGTGAGTAGGAAAAAAATTCAAGATGGCGGATTTTTTTTTTCCCATACAAAATGTATGGGGAATATTGAAGGGACTAGAAGTTGGGAACTATGCAAGACATTGATTTCGATAGGTTCATAGGTGTCTTAGATCTCGGAGAATTAAAAAAGAAAAATATACTGGCCGAAATGAGAACCTCCAAAATGGCGGATTCAAGATGGCGGCCATAGAAACTTTCTCTGGTGTCTATCTCGGAGAGTATAAAAGATGGAAGAGTGGTTTCTTGGCAACAGATGATCAAGACCTACTACTACTCTACTTGATGATCAGGAAAAAAAACAAGATGGCGGATTTTTTTTCCATGCGAAATATATGGCGAATATTGATTTTTCTTTTTTTTTCTTCTTTTTGTTTCTTTTTTTCTTTTTCCTTTTTTTCATTTTTCTTTTTCTTTTTTTTCTTTTCTTTTTCCTTTTTTTTTTCATTTTTTATTTTTTTTTTCTATTTTTTTTCTTTTTTTCATTTTTCATGTATTTGCTTTTTTGTCTTTTTCCTTTTTTCTTTCTTTTTTCCTTTTTTTTATTATTTTTCATTTTTCAATTTCTTTTTTTCTTTCTTCTTTTTTTTCTTTTCTTTTTTTTTTTTTCTTTTTCTTTTGTGAATGAGGAGCACGGCCACGTTATTGCTATCTGCAATGTGGGGTGTGCTCGAACAAATTTTTTGGCAAAAGATGACCAGAATCCGAAGGTCTACTTGATGAGTAAAATAATCGCGGTCCGCTTTAGCGGGCTGCGCACCCACGCGCCCTACTTGTAGTTATAACACTTCCCGCGAGCTGCTTTAGCAGCTCGCGCACCGAGCGAAATAAATAAAGCCGAACAATCGCGGTCCGCTTTAGCGGGCCGCGCACCCACGCGCCTTACTTTTAGTAAAACACTTCCCGCGAGCTGCTTTAGCAGCTCGCGCACCGAGCGAAATAAATAAAGCCGAACAATCGCGGTCCGCTTTAGCGGGCCGCGCACCCACGCGCCTTACTTTTAGTAAAACACTTCCCGCGAGCTGCTTTAGCAGCTCGCGCACCGAGCGAAATACTAGTTATAATATATATAGCTCGATTACCACTGACTGACTGACACACTCACTGATTGACATAATTGTTCTCCTAGAAAGAGACAAAAAACGATAGAATGATGTAGGGGAGATATGTCCGGGTGGGGGATTCGAGTGGGGAAAAATTATGACATTTCGGAAAAACAAGATGGCGGCCGACGTGAATCTTGCAACTCTTTTGTTTTCCAACCGATTTCTTTGAAATTTTGGATTATTGTAGAAATTAGTAAACGATTAACAGAAAAAGTGAAAAAAATTAAAAAAACAAGATGGCGGCCGAGCTGTGACGTCTCAAATTTCCACCGCTCTCCTGTAAAATTTTGTATGAAAAAAATTTTTTTCACCCATGGTGTCGTATAGAGCTCAAAGAATGTGACTCGGAGAAAGGTGGAGAGAGCTGATGAGTGAGGAGTTCGGAGACGGGCGAGGGGCACGGCCAGGGTATAGAAGATAGGTGGAGGGTGCTCGACCAAGTGTCATTCGAAACCTCGAGCAGTTGCCAGTGAGTTGAAAAAAAATTCCAAAATGGCGGAAAAAAAATGGCGGCAAATTTTGTCCGTCTCTCTCTCGGAGACTATAAAAGATGGAGGAGCGGTTTCTCGACAAAAGATGATCACAACCCGGAGGTCTACCTGGTGAGTAGGAAAAAAATTCAAGATGGCGGATTTTTTTTCCATACAAAATGTATGGGGAATATTGAAGGGACTAGAAGTTGGGAACTATGCAAGACAATGAGTTTGATAGGTTCATAGGGCCTTCTTCTTTTTCTTTTTTTTCATTTTACATTTGCTTTTTTTCTTTTTTTTTCTTTTTCATTTGTGAATGAGGAGCACGGCCAGGTTATTGCAGATAGGTGGGGTGTGCTCGAACAAATTTTTTGGCAAAAGATGACCAGAATCCGAAGGTCTACTTGATGAGTAAAAAATCGCGGTCCGCTTTAGCGGGCCGCGCACCCACGCGCCCTACTTGTAGTAATAACACTTCCCGCGAGCTGCTTTAGCAGCTCGCGCACCGAGCGAAATAAATAAAGCCGAACAATCGCGGTCCGCTTTAGCGGGCCGCGCACCCACGCGCCTTACTTTTAGTAAAACACTTCCCGCGAGCTGCTTTAGAAGCTCGCGCACCGAGCGAAATAAATAAAGCCGAACAATCGCGGTCCGCTTTAGCGGGCCGCGCACCCACGCGCCCTACTTGTAGCAACAACACTTCCCGCGAGCTGCTTTAGCAGCTCGCGCACCGAGCAAACACTAGTTATTATAATATATATAGCTCGATTACCACTGACTGATTCACTCACTCACTGACTGATTGACACGATTGTTCTCCTAGAAAGAGACGGAAAACGATACAATGATGTAGGGGAGATATGTCCGGGTGGGGGATTCGAGTTGGGAAAAATTATGACATTTCGGAAAAACAAGATGGCGGCCGACGTGAATCTCGCAACTCTTTTGTTTTCCAACCGATTTCTTTGAAATTTTGGATTATTGTAGAAATTAGTAAACGATTAACAGAAAAAGTGAAAAAAATTAAAAAAACAAGATGGCGGCCGAGCTGTGACGTCTCAAATTTCCACCCCTCTCCTGTAAAATTTTGTATGAAAAAAATTTTTTTCACCCATGTTGTCGTATAGAGCTCAAAGAATGTGACTCGGAGAAAGGTGGAGAGAGCTGATGAGTGAGGAGTTCGGAGACGGGCGAGGGGCACGGCCAGGGTATAGAAGATAGGTGGAGGGTGCTCGACCAAATGTCATTCGAAACCTCGAGCAGTTGCCAGTGAGTCGAAAAAAAAATCCAAAATGGCGGAAAAAAAATGGCGGCAAATTTTGTCCGTCTCTCTCTCGGAGACTATAAAAGATGGATGAGCGGTTTCTCGACAAAAGATGATCACAACCCGGAGGTCTACCTGGTGAGTAGGAAAAAAATTCAAGATGGCGGTTTTTTTTTTTCGATACAAAATGTATGGGGAATATTGAAGGGACTAGAAGTTGGGAACTATGCAAGACATTGATTTTGATAGGTTCATAGGGCTTTTTTTCTTTTTCTTTTTTTTCATTTTACATTTGTTTTTTTTCTTTTTTTTCATTTCTTTTTTCTTTTTTTTTCTTTTTCTTTTGTGAATGAGGAGCACGGCCAGGTTATTGCAGATAGGTGGGGTGTGCTCGAACAAATTTTTTGGCAAAAGATGACCAGAATCCGAAGGTCTACTTGATGAGTAAAAAAATCGCGGTCCGCTTTAGCGGGCCGCGCACCCACGCGCCCTACTTGTAGTAATAACACTTCCCGCGAGCTGCTTTAGCAGCTCGCGCACCGAGCGAAATAAATATAGCCGAACAATCGCGGTCCGCTTTAGCGGGCCGCGCACCCACGCGCCCTACTTGTAGTAACAACACTTCCCGCGAGCTGCTTTAGCAGCTCGCGCACCGAGCAAACGCTAGTGCTAGTTATAATATATATAGCTCGATTACCACTGACTGACTGATTCACTCACTGACTCATTGACATAATTGTTCTCCTAGAAAGAGACAAAAAACGATAAAATGATGTACGGGAGATATGTTCGGGTGGGGGATTCGAGTGGGGAAAAATTATGACATTTCGGAAAAACAAGATGGCGGCCGACGTGAATCTTGCAACTCTTTTGTTTTCCAACCGATTTCTTTGAAATTTTGGATTATTGTAGAAATTAGTAAACGATTAACAGAAAAAGTGAAAAAAATTAAAAAAACAAGATGGCGGCCGAGCTGTGACGTCTCAAATTTCCACCCCTCTCCTGTAAAATTTTGTATGAAAAAAATTTTTTTCACCCATGGTGTCGTATAGAGCTCAAAGAATGTGACTCGGAAAAAGGTGGCGAGAGCTGATGAGTGAGGAGTTCGGAGACGGGCGAGGGGCACGGCCAGGGTATAGTAGATAGGTGGAGGGTGCTCGACCAAATGTCATTCGAAACCTCGAGCAGTTGCCAGTGAGTTGAAAAAAAATTCCAAAATGGCGGAAAAAAAATGGCGGCAAATTTTGTCCGTCTCTCTCTCGGAGACTATAAAAGATGGAGGAGCGGTTTCTCGACAAAAGATGATCACAACCCGGAGGTCTACCTGGTGAGTAGGAAAAAAATTCAAGATGGCGGATTTTTTTTTTTTCATACAAAATGTACGGGGAATATTGAAGGGACTAGAAGTTGGGAACTATGCAAGACATTGATTTTGATAGGTTCAAAGGGCTTTTTTTCTTTTTCTTTTTTTTCATTTTTCATTTTTTTTTTTTTCTTTTTTTTCATTGTTTTTCTTTTTCTTTTGTGAATGAGGAGCACGGCCAGGTTATTGCAGATAGGTGAGGTGTGCTCGAACAAATTTTTTGGCAAAAGATGACCAGAATCCGAAGGGCTACTTGATGAGAAAAAAAATCGCGGTCCGCTTTAGCGGGCCGCGCACCCACGCGCCCTACTTGTAGTAATAACACTTCCCGCGAGCTGCTTTAGCAGCTCGCGCACCGAGCGAAATAAATAAAGCCGAACAATCGCGGTCCGCTTTAGCGGGCCGCGCACCCACGCGCCCTACTTGGAGCAACAACACTTCCCGCGAGCTGCTTTAGCAGCTCGCGCACCGAGCAAACGCTAGTAATATATATAGCTCGATTACCACTCACTGACTCACTCATTGACAGGGTTGTTCTCCTAGAAGGAGACGGAAATCGATACAATGATGTAGGGGAGATATGTCCGGGTGGGGGATTCGAGTTGGGGAAAATTATGACATTTCGGAAAAACAAGATGGCGGCCGACGTGATTCTTGCAACTCTTTTGTTTTCCAACCGATTTCTTTGAAATTTTGGATTATTGTAGGAATTAGTAAACGATTAACAGAAAAAGTGAAAAAAATTAAAAAAACAAGATGGCGGCCGAGCTGTGACGTCTCAAATTTCCGACCCCACTCCTGTAAAATTTTGTATGAAAAAAAATTTTTTCAACCATGGTTTCGTATAGAGCTCAAAGAATGTGATTCGGAGAAAGGTGGAGAGAGCTGATGAGTGAGGAGTTCGGAGACGGGCGAGGGGCACGGCCAGGGTATAGAAGATAGGTGGATGGTGCTCGACCAAATGTCATTCGAAACCTCGAGCAGTTGCCAGTGAGTTGAAAAAAAATTCCAAAATGGCGGAAAAAAAATGGCGGCAAACTTTGTCCGTCTCTCTCTCGGAGACTATAAAAGATGGAGGAGCGGTTTCTCGACAAAAGATGATCAAAACCCGGAGGTCTACCTGGTGAGTAGGAAAAAAATTCAAGATGGCGGATTTTTTTTTCCCATACAAAATGTATGGGGAATATTGAAGGGACTAGAAGTTGGGAACTATGCAAGACATTGATTTTGATAGGTTCATAGGTGTCTTAGATCTCGGAGAATTAAAAAAGAAATATATACTGGCCGAATTGAGAACCTCCTCCTTTTTGGAAATGGGTTAAAAAAGGTGAAAGAGTGGTTTTTTGCCAACTATCCACGCGACCAACTAGGTGGGGTGTGCTCCAACAAAAATTACTCGAAACCACATCCAATTAGCAGGGAGTTGAAAAAAAACTCCAAAATGGCGGATTCAAGATGGCGGCCATAAAAACTTTCTCTGGTGTCTATCTCGGAGAGTATACAAGATGGAAGAGTAGTTTCTGGGCAAAAGATGATCAAGACCCAAAGTTCTACTTGATGAACAAGAAAAAAAATCAAGATGGCGGAATTTTTTTTCTATACAAAATATATGGCGAATATTGATTCTTCTTTTTTCTTTTCTTTTTTTCTCTCTTTTCTTTCTTTTTTCTTTCTTCTCTTTTTCTTTTTTTTCTTTTCTTTGTTTTTCTTTCTTTTTTTTTTTCTTTTTTTTATTTTTTATTTTTCATTTTCTTTCTTTTTTTCTTTTTTCCTTTTTTTTATTCTTTTTCTTTTTTTCATTTTTCATTTTCTTTTTTTTCTCTTTTTCTTTTTTTTTCTTTTTCTTTTGTGAATGAGGAGCACGGCCAGGTTATCGCAGATAGGTGGGGTGTGCTCGAACAAATTTTTTGGCAAAAGATGACCAGAATCCGAAGGTCTACTTGATGAGTAAAAAAATCGCGGTCCGCTTTAGCGGGCCGCGCACCCACGCGCCCTACTTTTAGTAATAACACTTCCCGCGAGCTGCTTTAGCAGCTCGCGCACCGAGCAAACGCTAGTTATTATTATAATATATATAGCTCGATTACCACTGACTCACTCACTGATTGACACGATTGTTCTCCTAGATAGAGACGGAAATCGATACAATGATGTAGGGGAGATATGTCCGGATGGGGGATTCGAGTGGGGAAAAATTATGACATTTCGGAAAAACAAGATGGCGGCCGACGTGATTCTTGCAACTCTTTTGTTTTCCAACCGATTTCTTTGAAATTTTGGATTATTGTAGAAATTAGTAAACGATTTACAGAAAAAGTGAAAAAAATTAAAAAAACAAGATGGCGGCCGAGCTGTGACGTCTCAAATTTCCGACCCCTCTCCTGTAAAATTTTGTATGAAAAAATTTTTTTTCACCCATGGTGTCGTATAGAACTCAAAGAATGTGACTCGGAGAAAGGTGGAGAGAGCTGATGAGTGAGGAGTTCGGAGACGGGCGAGGGGCACGGCCAGGGTATAGAAGATAGGTGGAGGGTGCTCGACCAAATGTCATTCGAAACCTCGAGCAGTTGCCAGTGAGTTGAAAAAAAATTCCAAAATGGCGGAAAAAAAATGGCGGCAAATTTTGTCCGTCTCTCTCTCGGAGACTATAAAAGATGGAGGAGCGGTTTCTCGACAAAAGATGATCAAAACCCGGAGGTCTACCTGGTGAGTAGGAAAAAAATTCAAGATGGCGGAACTTTTTTTTCACATACAAAATGTATGGGGAATATTGAAGGGACTAGAAGTTGGGAACTATGCAAGACATTGATTTTGATAGGTTCATAGGGCTTTTTTCTTTTTCTTTTTTTTCATTTTACATTTGCTTTTTTTCTTTTTTTTCTTTTTTTTTCTTTTTTTTTTCTTTTTCTTTTGTGAATGAGGAGCACGGCCAGGTTATTGCAGATAGGTGGGGTGTGCTCGAACAAATTTTTTGGCAAAAGATGACCAGAATCCGAAGGGCTACTTGATGAGTAAAAAAATCGCGGTCCGCTTTAGCGGGCCGCGCACCCACGCGCCCTACTTGTAGTAATAACACTTCCCGCGAGCTGCTTTAGCAGCTCGCGCACCGAGCGAAATAAATAAAGCCGAACAATCGCGGTCCGCTTTAGCGGGCCGCGCACCCACGCGCCTTACTTTTAGTAAAACACTTCCCGCGAGCTGCTTTAGCAGCTCGCGCACCGAGCAAATGCTAGTAATATATATAGCTCGATTACCACTCACTGACTCACTCATTGACAGGGTTGTTCTCCTAGAAGGAGACGGAAATCGATACAATGATGTAGGGGAGATATGTCCGGGTGGGGGATTCGAGTTGGGGAAAATTATGACATTTCGGAAAAACAAGATGGCGGCCGACGTGATTCTTGCAACTCTTTTGTTTTCCAACCGATTTCTTTGAAATTTTGGATTATTGTAGGAATTAGTAAACGATTAACAGAAAAAGTGAAAAAAATTAAAAAAACAAGATGGCGGCCGAGCTGTGACGTCTCAAATTTCCGACCCCACTCCTGTAAAATTTTGTATGAAAAAAAATTTTTTCAACCATGGTTTCGTATAGAGCTCAAAGAATGTGATTCGGAGAAAGGTGGAGAGAGCTGATGAGTGAGGAGTTCGGAGACGGGCGAGGGGCACGGCCAGGGTATAGAAGATAGGTGGATGGTGCTCGACCAAATGTCATTCGAAACCTCGAGCAGTTGCCAGTGAGTTGAAAAAAAATTCCAAAATGGCGGAAAAAAAATGGCGGCAAACTTTGTCCGTCTCTCTCTCGGAGACTATAAAAGATGGAGGAGCGGTTTCTCGACAAAAGATGATCAAAACCCGGAGGTCTACCTGGTGAGTAGGAAAAAAATTCAAGATGGCGGATTTTTTTTTCCCATACAAAATGTATGGGGAATATTGAAGGGACTAGAAGTTGGGAACTATGCAAGACATTGATTTTGATAGGTTCATAGGTGTCTTAGATCTCGGAGAATTAAAAAAGAAATATATACTGGCCGAATTGAGAACCTCCTCCTTTTTGGAAATGGGTTAAAAAAGGTGAAAGAGTGGTTTTTTGCCAACTATCCACGCGACCAACTAGGTGGGGTGTGCTCCAACAAAAATTACTCGAAACCACATCCAATTAGCAGGGAGTTGAAAAAAAACTCCAAAATGGCGGATTCAAGATGGCGGCCATAAAAACTTTCTCTGGTGTCTATCTCGGAGAGTATACAAGATGGAAGAGTAGTTTCTGGGCAAAAGATGATCAAGACCCAAAGTTCTACTTGATGAACAAGAAAAAAAATCAAGATGGCGGAATTTTTTTTCTATACAAAATATATGGCGAATATTGATTCTTCTTTTTTCTTTTCTTTTTTTCTCTCTTTTCTTTCTTTTTTCTTTCTTCTCTTTTTCTTTTTTTTCTTTTCTTTGTTTTTCTTTCTTTTTTTTTTCTTTTTTTTATTTTTTATTTTTCATTTTCTTTCTTTTTTTCTTTTTTCCTTTTTTTTATTCTTTTTCTTTTTTTCATTTTTCATTTTCTTTTTTTTCTCTTTTTCTTTTTTTTTCTTTTTCTTTTGTGAATGAGGAGCACGGCCAGGTTATCGCAGATAGGTGGGGTGTGCTCGAACAAATTTTTTGGCAAAAGATGACCAGAATCCGAAGGTCTACTTGATGAGTAAAAAAATCGCGGTCCGCTTTAGCGGGCCGCGCACCCACGCGCCCTACTTTTAGTAATAACACTTCCCGCGAGCTGCTTTAGCAGCTCGCGCACCGAGCAAACGCTAGTTAATATATATATAGCTGCTCGTGCTGATTCACTCACTGACCTACTCATTGATCACCTCTCCTGTAAAATTTTGTATGAAAAAATTTTTTTTCACCGATGGTTTCGTATAGAAGAAAAAAATTCATTCGGAGGAAAAATATGGAGAGAGCTGATGATTGAGGAATTCGAAGACGGGTGAGGAGCACAGCCAGGGTATTGAAGATAGGTGGGGGGCGCTCGAACAAATGTCACTCGAAACCTCATCCAATTGCCAGGGAGCTGAAAAAAAATCCAAAATGGCGGAAAAAAGATGGCGGCCATACAAACTTCGTCGGTGTCTATCTCGGAGAGGATAAAAGATGGAAGAGTGGTTTTTTGGCAAAAGATGATCAGGACCTAAATTTCTACTCGATGAACAGAAAAAAATTCAAGATGGCGGAATTTATTTTTCCCCATACAAAATATATATGGCGAATATTGAAGAGACTAGAATTTGGGAACTATGCAAGACTTTGATACGGTTTCGTTTCGAAATTTGTTTTTATAGAAGAATTTTCATTGTGACAAATGATGAGAGAAGATGTTTGAGGGTTTGGAAGGTGGGTGGGAGCACGGCCAGGGTATTGAAGACAGGTTGGGTGTGCTCAAACAAAAGTCACTCGAAACCTCATCCAATTGGGAGTGAGCTGAAAAAAATCAAAATGGCGGATTCAAGATGGCGGCCATACCAATTTCATCGGCGTCTATCTCGGGGAGTATAAAAGATGGAAGAGTGGTGTTGTGATAGAAAATGATCAGGACCTGAAAGTTTACTTGATGAGAAGAAAAACCGCGGTCCGCTTGCGGGCCGCGCACCCACGCGCCCTACTAGTCCTATTCTATGATTACTCAATTAAGTGCTTCACGTAAGCCAGTATAATCATTAAATGACAATCTTAACTTCGATCTGATGCTGCTACCAGAATCATACATAGACCAACCATAGATTAACATGTGGGGGTGTGTTTTAAAATTTTAATTTAATCACACTCTCAAATTTTTTTTTTCTTCCAGAATAAGTATCTTAATGCGTGCAGCATGTAAAGAAGCACTGAAATATGGCGACTCTCTAATACCTATGGACAGAAACCCTACCCTTGTCACTGTGATACTTAATCCTGTGGCTAATAAAAGAAAAGCAAAGAAGGATTTTGAGAAGTACTGTGAACCCTTGCTGCATCTAGCTGGATTGCAGGTGTATACTGGCTCATATTATACATAAAATATTGTTGGTCCAATTCATTAATGGAACATTTCAAAATATACTGTTTCAAGTAATTGAGGATCAAAGTTTATGGAAATTTTGAGTTTACAAGTAAAATCCAAATTTCTCCAACTGATTATGTTGTTTCCTGTTGATTAGAACAAATGGACCGGGAGCCAGGTACAAATTCGGTCAATTATTTCCTCTCGAGCGAAACTTCGTGAAACGCATTAGGGATTTATATTATGAATATTCGCGACCTTCAGCTGCGACTCCGTGGGTGGGGCGGGCAGTGGCAGCCTCCAACGCATGGAGAAAAAAAAAAGTTTTTTAGTCATTTCCTCCCATTTGAAAATTTGTCAGATTATATTTTACCTAATATTTTGAAGGAAAAATAAATTCAGCTGACCATAACATGGTGGATTATACTTCAGCTGGCTGCTTGAACATGAAAAAAAAAAATTATATTTTCAATGATTTCCTCTCAACTAAAAATTTACCTGGTGATCGTTTATATGCTACTATGAATGAAAATTAATTTCAGCTTGCTGTATCGCGGTGGAAAGTTTGTCAGCTGGTACCTTGAAAGGTGTGACGTAGCAGCATCTTTCACCTACTGAATCTTATCAGCTGAAGACTTTTCCCTTGACTTACAGCTAGCTGATTTTTTCATTATTTACTAATGCATGTTAACAATCCTCTTATAAATTTTCATCCAGGAGGAAATCACTTTTCTTAAGTTATTCTCTTTCTTTTTACAGATTGAGGCTATACATAAGCCCTTTCTATATTGCAGCGAGATTGTGGATTAAAATTACCTTCTCCAGATGCTATGCTATAGCAGAGCATAGAATGCTAAAGGTCCACTTGGAGGGGGTAAGTTTTACCCATGACTACGTACAAAGGCCCTTTATTGTGTATAGTGCACATGCAGATTTTTGGTAGAAATAAATTGGTTGTCTGTAAACTCGGTTTACGGACGGTAGTTTTCCGTGATAACATCTTATAGAAACACTAGCTGATGCCCGCGACTTTGTCCGCGTGGATTTAGTTTTTAAAGTCCCTCGGGAACTCCTTGATTTTCCGGGATAAAAAGTAGCCTAGATGTTGACCCGAGTAATAAGCTACCACGGTATAAAATTTTGTAGAAATCTGTGCGGTAGTTTTTACGTGAAAGAAGGCTTATGTATAGCCTCAATCTGTAAAAAGAAAGAGAATAACTTAAGAAAAGTGATTTCCTCCTGGATGAAAATTTATAAGAGGATTTTTAACATGCATTAGTAAATAATGAAAAAACTCAGCTAGCTGTAAGTCAAGGGAAAAGTCGTCAGCTGATAAGATTCAGTAGGCGATGGATGCTGCTGCGTCACACCTTACAAGGTACCAGCTGACAAACTTTCCACCGCGATACAGCAAGCTGAAATTAATTTTCATTCATAGTAGCATATAAACGATCACCAGGTAAATTTTTAGTTGAGAGGAAATCATTGAATTTATAATTTTTTTTTCATGTTCAAGCAGCCAGCTGACGTATAATCCACCATGTTATGGTCAGCTGACTTTATTTTTCCTTCAAAATATTAGGTAAACTATAATCTGACAAATTTTCAAATGGGAGGAAATGACTAAAAAACTTTTTTTTCCCTCCATGCTTATGTATAACCTCAATCTGTAAAAAGAAAGAGAATAACTTAAGAAAAGTGATTTCCTCCTGGATGAAAATTTATAAGCGGATTGTTAACATGCATTAGTGAATAATGAAAAAATCAGCTAGCTGTAAGTCAAGGGAAAAGTCTTCAGCTGATAAGATTCAGTAGGTGATAGATGCTGCTACGTCACACCTTTCAAGGTACCAGCTGACAAACTTTCCACCGCGATACAGCAAGCTGAAATTAATTTTCATTCATAGTAGCATATTGTTAGCAATTTAAAAATATGATTGATATTTGTCAGTATACCTCATGAAACAATAAGTGTAACCATGTCAATATACCTTTGTCAATATACGTTTCATGACGTATATTGACAAAGGCGAAACCCTTTCAAAATATTGTTAGTGTCTGTCATTATACGTCTTGAAACAACAAGTGTAGTTTCATGACGTACATTGACAGGTAGTGATACAGATTTGTGTATAAATGTAATGACTAATGAGATCTGTCGGCATTAACGATTCAGCCGTAGTCACGTTCTGACATTAGCATCGATATATTGTGGTGTGAATAATTAATATAATTAATGTGTCATAAATGTGAGATAAATAATATAATAATTTGATGTGAATTATCGACGTATTATTCTCAAATTACCCTTCTGAGCTTTCAGCTCAGAAGTGGGATCGCCGGGAAGATAGTTTTATCATCATCCTGGTTAAGGACTACGCCCAAATAACAGGGAAATATGGAAAACAAGAGAAGGTCTCGAAAACGCCTGGTCATCCCAGAGACCAGTTCAGAGTCTTCGCGCTCGCGTAGCAGATCGAGCTGTCGGTCGAGGGATCATAGCAGAGCTACGCCACGTAAGCGGTTGCGTTGGAGTAGAAGGTATCAAGAGCGTGGTGGCCGCCGAAGGGTCCGAGGCAGCAAGCACACGCTGGACGCAAGTCCGACGCCATCGCCGTCGAAAAGTCGCTCGAATGACGGTACTTCTGGTGCGGCAGGTGCGTCAGACAATGCACTTGTTTCTACACTTCTTGAATTTATGCAAAGTTTAAAAAAGGACAATAATAGTGAACGCTTTCCTGTAATGAATGTAATTCCCGAGTTTGATCCATCCAAACGGAATCAAACAATTCACACGTGGATCTCAAAAGTTAACGAATGCGCTTCCATTTATGGATGGACAGACAAACAAATCGCTTACTATGCGTTACCCAAATTAGTGGGATTGGCTCAACGATGGTATCAAGGATTACCAAGTGTAAAATTTTCATGGTCAGAATGGGAAAATAAATTAGCTTTAGCATTCCCAAGTGAAGAAAATTTCGGAGAGTTATTAACGGAAATGCTTGCTTGCAAGGCTCGTTTTAATGATTCATTGGAGGAATATTTTTACGATAAAATGGTTCTGCTAAATAGATGTAAAATTAGTGGAAAAGATGCAATTGACTGTATCTTATTTGGAATTGAGGACAGGTCAATCCGAACTAGCGCCGAAGCAGCTCAGTTCAGAGAACCTGATAAATTGTTAGTATATTTAAGAAATGTGAAAGCTAATAAACGACTAGAAAAATCGAACATAACCGTGCAAGCGAGTACTTCCGATGACAAACGTGTTAAGCGAATAGGTCAGAGTAACGTTCCTAGGTGTTATAATTGTGAGGAAGAAGGACATCCATATTTTAGGTGTAAACAACCCATTAAAATGTGTGAAATTTGTCGCAGGGTAGGTCATGCAGGTAGTGAATGCGTTATTAAAACTGAGCAAAGTTCAACTCGCTCTAATACCTAAATAATAAGCTTAATAAAGGTATAGGAAAACGCCATCTCAAGCACTTTTCGGAACAAACCTTGTAGAGACTTTGGAGTCTTTCTTAAATATTTTAATGAAGGCACAAATAGCGTGGATTAAGTAGATAACAATGACGATAGAATCAATGGTGTTGAAAATGTACAAACCAACAATTTAAAAACTATTAGGGACGAGATATCTGATTATGTCACTAAAAATCAATTTAAACAAAAGGAACGTTTTGGAAAGAAAAGAACTAAAGCTCGTTTTAATTTAGGTGATTTGGTAAAAGTCGAAATGGATGTTCCATCAACTGGTGGAAGTACGAAGTTAATTTCTAAAATATGTGGTCCTAATCGAATAACTGAATTTCTTCCTAATGATAGCTATATAGTAGAAGACACCCAGCTATCCCGACAAGGTAACAGGAGTTTTAAAGGCACTTTCCCTGTGGATAAAATTCTATAATTTAGTGTTGTAGTGAAACCAAATAGTATGATTATGTATAGACTATGTATTATAAATAATAATAATCAGTTAATAGATATAAACAATATCTATTTAATCTACCTCGATTGTAAAGTTGTGACTTATGAGTTAAGAACTAATAATGAATTACATAATGTAAGTTATTTGACTGATAGTATCATGTCGACGAGGTTGGTTCCCATTGGAATTTAAAGGTTATACGTAAATTAGAATAATACAATTTGAGCTAAGTGGTTGATTAATCAGGAATAACCTAATTTATCAGTAAAGTGAACATGAAGGGATCGCTTTAACTTTTAACAAATCGGATAACTCAAGTTTCATTTTACTTGTTGTGAACATGAAGGGGTCACTCAAGTAACGTTTTTAGTTAAAGTGAACATGTAGGGGTCGCTTTAACAATAAACTCAAGTTTCATTTTACTTGTTGTGAACATGAAGGGGTCACTCAAGTAACGTTTTAGTTGAAGTGAACATGAAGGGGTCACTTTAACAATAACTCAAGTTTCGTCTTACTTGTTGTGAACATGAAGGGGTCACTCAAGTAACGTTTTAGTTGAAGTGAACATGAAGGGGTCACTTTAACGATAACTCAATTTTCATTTTACTTGTTGTGAACATGAAGGGGTCACTCAAGTAACATTTTAGTTGAAGTGAACATGAAGGGGTCACTTTAACAATAACTCAAGTTTCATCTTACTTGTGAACATGAAGGGGTCACTCAAGTAACGTTTTAGTTGAAGTGAACATGAAGGGGTCACTTTAACGATAACTCAATTTTCATTTTACTGTTGTGTTGGAGGCTGCCACTGCCCGCCCCACCCACGGAGTCGCAGCTGAAGGTCGCGAATATTCATAATATAAATCCCTAATGCATTTCACGAAGTTTTGATTGGGAGGGACTTGGTCATGAAAATCTGTCACCAAAAAGTTTGACTTGTACTGTTAGTGTTTCGGAAAGATTATTCAATTTCCTACAACTTTGTATACTTAACTCAAAACACTTGATTTTGGAAATATTCCACTAATGGATCAGACTGATGATTCATCATCATCAAAACATCACTGGCCTATTACTGGACACAGGTCTCCCAGGAATATGGCCAGGTCTCCAGTCAAATGAAAAGGTCTATCCATAGACCACTACGCTGGCCAGGTGCAGATTTGCAGACTTCAAACACCTCGAAGGTTCAAAGGGATTCCAGCACTACCGTAATGAACGAATGTGGTGGTTCTATCCTTTCTACCAACAAAAGCTTTCCCAAAGAGGGTTGATGTCAGGCAGGCAGCTGGTCGTAAAACTTCATGCAGAATCACTTACAACATGGCTTACAAGACATGTTGTGCCGACCCCACATAGCATGGGACAAGGAGATGATGATGTTCTCAAAGGTGTGTGGAGCCTGCCAATTTGCATCAGGCCAGTGTGGTCTTGGTGGATTATGGCCTGTAACCATTTATTGAAAGACTTGAGCTTAAGGGTAATAGGCGATAGTCCACCACGCTGGCCCAATTAAAATTTGTGGACTTGACTAAAGCACTTCAGGTCTCCTCTCAGAGAAGGCTTAAGGTTATAGTCCACCACTCTCCGGCCTAATGCGAATTGGTGGACTTTACTGTAGCACTTTAATTTAATTCAATTCCCAAAAAAAGCTTTGGTGTGGTGTGTCAACTGGGCACAGATTGTTGATTGTTGAGAGATGTAAATCCTACTAATATTATAAATGCGAATATTTGTGATGATGGATGTATGGATGGATGTTTGTTTGTTACTCTTTCACGCCACAAAGAATCAACTGATTTGGAATGGAGATAGCTCATACCCAGGATTAGCACACTTTACAGGATTAGTACTGTTTATCCCGGAAAATTACAGAGTTCCCGCGGGAAATAAAAACCTTAATCCACGCAGACGAAGTTGCGTGAATCATCTAGTACTTTAATAAAAATATAAATTAGTTATCTTGTAGGTGGATGTGATCCAGACTACGTCAGAGGGGCACGCTAAGGAGATAGTGGAAACCCTGCGCGGCACTCAAGCTATCATTGTGGCGGGCGGTGACGGCACACTATCTGAAACTGTTACAGGTATGTATGTTTTTAGGGTTCCGTACCCAAAGGGTGCCAACGGGACCCTATTACTAAGCCTCCGCTGTCCGTCCGTCCGTCCGTCTGTCAGCGGGCTGTATCTCGTAAACCGTAATAGATAGAAAGTTGAAATTTTCACATATTGTCTATTTCTCCCATACATGGAAGGGCTCGATACATGGAAAAGGAGTCGAAATAAAATTTTATTTTTTTACCCTGGCATGTGGGGTGTGTGTGGTGTCTAGAACTCATTAAGCGAAGTTCAAATACTTATATATTTTTTATTTTTTAGCTACAAAAATGAAGAAATGGGGGGCCGTCAAAGTTTTCGGTTTTAGAATTTTGGTATATTATGAACTATATAGTGTATTTAAACTAGAGATGAAACGGATAGTGGTTTGGCCGGATACCGGATATTCGGCAAGCTACGAGGCCGGAGCGCCGGATATCCGGCTGCCGAATATTCGGCTCTTTACGTATTATCGCGATCAGTTGATTTGAATACAGGCTTCATGAACGAGATCGGTAATATTCGGGCGCTTTCAAGTTTCGGGTGTTGTCGAGAGTAGAGACGACTCGGGGCTGTTCGAGTGTTATCGCGCGTGGTCTGGTATACGAAGCTAAGCGGAGTCGACTCTTACCAGCAAATGCGGAAAATTTGGTATTCATTCACCACAATTTGCCACTTGTTAATTTTGAGTACTAAATTGTTATAACACAATATGTTTTTATGTGCGATTATAAAAATAAACAGTGTCAATAACTTATTATTTTGTATAATTTACCCAAAGTAGAGTAATAATATTTTTTAAATTTTACTATCCGGTATCCTGCCGGATACCGGATGGTAAATCATACTATCCGGTATCCGGCCGAATAGTGAAAAGAAGGCCGGATAGGCCGGATACCGGATAGTTAACGGATATCCGTTTCATCTCTAATTTAAACAACAAATACTGAAAACACCGATTTATAATGTGGTTTGTAAGTTGTGACCAAAACATACGAGCATTTTTCTCCCGTATGCTAATTTAGTACAGAAAGTACTAGTAAGTAGTAGTAAGTAGTAAGAACTAAGATATCTAAATATGTAGGTATCTAGTTTTAAAATAATGATATGGCAATATGTACGGAACCCTAAAAGAGCGAGGCCCGACTCGCACTTGTCTGATTTTTTGAAATAAACATGATATGATAAAACCGTCACAAAAGGCGGCCTTATCGCTTAGTAGCGATCTTTACCAGGCAACCTTAGGAATAGGAACCTTAGCCCCCAAATACAATCCTTTACCTAACGTCATTTCAACCTTCATTCTTGAAAACGATATTGACAGAAAGCGTCACCCAACTTACCTTTATTTAGGTAGCCTGTAAGTTAGGGACCGTTGGTAAAAACAATTAGGGCCTGTATTACCACCTTCTGATAAGTGTCGGATAGCCTAACCGTAAATTTTGTCACTTTCTTACTTTGTCAAGTGACAAAGACAAAATATGCGAATAAGCTATACGACACTTATCAGAAGGTGGTGAAAATGGCCCTTAGTCTCCTATTTTTAAATTCCCCAGGCTTACTCCGGCGAAACGACGAAGCGAACAGATTCCCACTTGGTATCCTCCCACTCGGCCGAACCAACAGCTTCGGCAACAGCCTTTTCCCGAGGGGCGAAGGGGTAGAGAGAGTCAAGCAACTCATCCAAGCCTGCATGGCCATAGTAGAGAATAATACGACGTGGAAAAACGTTATGAAAATCGAGCCGTTGCCCAAAGAGAATGAGGCTCCAAACAAACCGATTTACGCCCTTAGCTCCATAGAATGGGGTGCATTCCGGGACACGTCAGCCAAAAAGGACAAATACTGGATCTACGGGCCGTTACGCGAATATGTATCCTACATTTTCAACGGATACAAAGACTCTTTATCAAGGAATTGCAGCGGCACATTGAAATATACCCCGCCTTGTTCCGGATGCAGTAATTGTTTACGGAAAAAGCCGGAAATTAAAAGGAAATGGGCGATCTTCATGCATTCGACTCAAGCGGCGCAACAGATGGATTTGACAAGCGTAACTAACCCAGAATGTGCAACGATTAATGAATTGTGCTTCAAAACGTGCGATTTTAAAATTCAACCAAAAGTTAACAATGGACTTCCGATGTTAAGCATTGGTTTGGGGAAGAACAAGTACAGTTATATGGAATTTGTGTCAGATGGTTGGAAACGGTCTAAAGGTGGTGATGTAACACCAGAAGTTGTCAAAGCAAGGACTGTAGAGCTGCAACCGTTAGAAACTAATTCTGATTTAGTTCTAGCAATTGACCAAGAGGAGTTCGAAGTGAAGCCAGTGAAAATCACTCTGTTACCGAATATGGTTAAGTTTTTTTGTAAAACTGAAATAAAAGATTGATAGATGTTTGTTTAAGAGTTTAATTTTAGAGCTTTCATTTAAGAGTTGACCGGTAGGATTGTTTGAACTTATATTGCTCTCACTCATCAGTATAGTAAAACTTCAAAATATCAAACGATGTAATTTAGATCGGTATCATTATCATCAGCGGTTTCTTAAATCACAGAACACAATCTTTTGCTAGCGGCCGTCAGCGATTCGCCTGCGCCTGAGGTCATCGGTCATCCTTGTGGGTCTACCAGATGAAGACGCCATCAGCACGCCATTGTTGAAACTATGACGCTTTAGAAAAGTTAGTGCTGCAATGCTTTAAAAAATTGTAAAATATTATAAGATTGTTTCGGCAATGGATATTTCAGCCCCAATAGTTAAAGATCTGCCCCATACATAGTTGACCCCCTGGTCTATCAAGACCAACGCTGCGCACCCCGGTAAGGGGGACCATGCGGTTTGTCGAGCCATGTGCTCCGCTCATTGACACTAACTTTGCAAATCGATAAGCTGAAAAGAAGTAGATCTCTAAGGTAACAATAATTATTAGACTCTAATGAAGAGTGCGAGGGGTGAACTATTTAGATTTCGGGACGCGTATTTCATTTAAAACAAATTATTAGAAATAACCATTTATTATTTACAAAAAGTATACAATAGAGGTATAAATTGACTGAGGAACTAGGTATAATATCGACAAGAATCCCGCATCACCAAACAAGAAGTATCACAGAAAAACTGCTCAAGTAACTATCTAGAGCATGTTTTTTATTAATCAATTTTGTTGAATTTGCACGTTACTGCAAAATAGTTATCATCGAGTCAGTGACTTTTTGATAAATTTTACTTAAGCGCGGAGTCTTGTTTTGAAAGCCAATGAATTTACAGCACGTTTTGTCTCGCGTATTCCCATATGAAAATGGCGGCTGTAACGTGAACGTTCAGCGACCGAATGACTCTTTGCTGCGGTATTTCCACGCAGTGATCCATCAATGGAAGGAGATCGCACGGAACACCTTCTTTTTCGTTCCTAAAAGATAGATTGCACGTTACTTCTTACGTTATACGATGATATAAAGGCATTTGTATTTTTATCTACTCCCATGCTTTAAATCCTCTATAAAAGATTCTGAAACAGTTAGCTTGTTGCCAACATTAAAACACCCAATGTCTTAATAACCATAATGTCATCCAAACGGATGATATAATGTTGTACTGAATTTCATAATCACTCCTTTGTTTTTTTTCGATCCCTTCTGAGCAAAGGTTTACTCCACAGACAGCCACATTCTTACTGTTCAATGCATGGTATCTATGAATTAAAAAAAAAACATTTGTATGAATTTCAAAAAAAGAACATTGTCATTCACGCGCGTTTCAGTACCGATATAAATATTCCGCCGAGTACATCGGGATCGGGACCTTCAAACATTAAAGAACGTAATATTCAAGTGAATTTTAATAATTGCACTATACAAAATGTTAATTACTGCTAAAAATATATACTATAAATAATTCTTTTATTAATACTTAGTTTATTTGTATATACTCAGTAATGGATGATATTGATAAGGTTAGGTACTAGGAATGGCTGTTTTAATATTAGCAGTAAGCTAACTGTTTCAGAACCTTAATATAGAGGATTCATATTATGGGAGTAGATAAAGTCTTGTATGCAACTGTTGATAATTAGGTATTACAACACTCATGTGATACTATTATCACACTCGGCTTCGCCTCGTGTGATAAACCCACATTCGTGTTTTAATACCCCTTATTATACAGTTGCATAAATAACTATTACAAGCTTATAATTAACTTGCAATATTTGTTTGGGTCAAATCTTGCAAGATGAATTAGACCCACTTCCCGGTTTCTGATCGAGCTGAAATTTTGCATGTATGTGTAAATCGGATGACAATGCAATATTATTGTGACATTGAGCTGATCTGATGATGGAGACGGAAAATGGCTATCGGAACTCTGTAATAAAACGATGTAACCCCATCGAGTTTGGGCTCGTTTGATTAGTCATGACAAGTACTCTGATCCTAGATGATATCCAGATTCTAATGATGTAGCTACTAAAACCTTGCATTTAAAAATAAAAATTTTAATTTACACTTGTGTACTTATTTTGTTGTATAGTTCTTGCAAATCATGAGCGCGCGTGGCTCATGGATTTGTGTGGCGTATGTGTATACGAGAGAGCAAGCACAATGCTCGCGCCTGACCGCTCGCACGTAGGCTCCGACAGCACGCACACTTACGTAAAGTGCATATACAGTGTACACAACGTACCCATGAATAAAGCTCACGCACACTCGTGAATTGCAAGAACTATACCCAAGCCAAGCTCTTGACTAAATTGATGTCTGAAATAGTGCTCAGTTCTTCACAATGTTCTCTATGGAAAAGCTTACCATTATATTAATAATAACAATTATGAGCCAACTTAGTTATGACATACATTTCTTTGCGGAAGTATCGTCATCAATGATGACTCATCATTATCATCTCGACCGATATCTAGATTTTTTGCTAGACACGCCACGAATAGGTCTTTTGAATAGATCGCCATAAAACACGATCTTGTGTCGCCTGTAATATTGAAAATTTGTTTGCTGTATCGCATGCTCCTAATTTATAAAAGTAGCATACTAAGAAACCCCAGACTCAAGCTGAATATAAAATACTTACTCATTTTATAAATGCGAAAGTTCGTTTTTTGCTGGTTTGTCCTTCAATCACGCAGCAATAGATCGTCGTGATTTTTGTATGCAGGATAGTTACGGATTTGAAGTTGGCATAGGCTACTTTTTTCCCAGAAAAACGGTGGGATTTTAAAATTCCATGCAGACGGAATCTTGGACAAAAACTATGATAAAAACCATTATCAAACTTACTTACCCAAGCAAAAGTACAGTTTTCTTGGGAAACCTGAAGCTTTGCAGTTTCGTGCTGCTGGATGTCTGTTCGGCCGCCACCACGGAGTAGCCTTCAGCTTTCCTCATCATGAGGTAGTCTTTGAGGGGCTGGCCAGGCCGAACCTCCTCTACGGTTACCCATCGTTCGGCCGAGACACTGTAAGTAGTAACATCGTCGGTCGATAAATCTCTGACCGTGGTCCGGCCACGGTCAGAGATTTATCGTATACGGATTGAAATCGTGACATTTACGCCAAACTTTATTTTTATTATTTCCCTCTTTTTATATTAAACTAAAATAATTTTCACGTTGGTTTTATTTTTCGTGTAAAATATACATAAACTTCTATTGACCCTAAT
The DNA here is from genome assembly GCA_029955525.1 of Oeneis ivallda. Classification (NCBI taxonomy): domain Eukaryota; kingdom Metazoa; phylum Arthropoda; class Insecta; order Lepidoptera; family Nymphalidae; genus Oeneis; species Oeneis ivallda. The sequence goes on along the minus strand of JARPMR010000010.1, from coordinate 2,532,423 downwards.
TATTTCTGATTTTTCGATTGGTAAACTTCGGAGATAAGGGAAGGAAGATTTTTTCGACATTTTGCCCTATTAATCAAAAACTATTACGAATAAAAATAAATAAAAATAGAATGTACAGGTAAAGTCCTTTCATATGAAACCCCTCTCGGTATAGTGATCTTACTTTAAAATTTCAAACCCCCGATTTTTCCCATTTTTTAATTAAACTAAAAATGATTTTCGATTTTTTTTATTCCAATGATGTTGGGCCGCTATTTCGTACAATTATTCCAATTTCAGGTCGATAGCTTAAATAATAACTAATATAATCGAATGTGACAGACGGACGGACGGACGAAGAAAGTCTCACCATAAGGGTTCCATTTTTACCATTTTGGTACGGAACCCTAAAAAAAGGACAAGGTTGCATGGAAACAGTCGGCTTGGCATCCAGATGACAACAAGACAGTGTAACTTATTATATTGTATTTTTATGATGTTTCGTTTTGAAAAGAGCAACTGCCGAGTTTCTTGCTGGCTCTTCCCAGCAGAATCAGCTTTCAGACTTGTCATAAGTGCCAAAATTTGGCCTACATGAAAATATAAATCTATCTAACTTCCTTACCTTAGTCCTTGAAACTGTTTGTCCTGCAAATGCCTCAAGCTGTCAACAACGTAGGTTTGTACGCCAAACACCTCACTGGTCCGCGCCATGCCTCCTAAGTTTGGCAACTTGTCGACTAAATCACTCTAACTTCCTTACCTTAGTCCTTGAAACTGTTTGTCCTGCAAATGCCTCAAGCTGTCAACAACGTAGGTTTGTACGCCAAACACCTCACTGGTCCGCGCCATGCCTCCTAAGTTTGGCAACTTGTCGACTAAATCAATCTAACTTCCTTACCTTAGTCCTTGAAACTGTTTGTCCTGCAAACGCCTCAAGCTGTCAACAACGTAGGTTTGTACGCCAAACACCTCACTGGTCCGCGCCATGCCTCCTAAGTTTGGCAACTTGTCGACTAAATCAATCTAAGTTCCTTACCTTAGTCCTTGAAACTGTTTGTCCTGCAAATGCCTCAAGCTGTCAACAACGTAGGTTTGTACGCCAAACACCTCACTGGTCCGTGCCATGCCTCCTAAGTTTGGCAACTTATCGATCAGAGATGCCACCAATATTAGCTCCGTTTTAATTCTCTAAAAACATTTTTTATTATTTGGTTAAATTACCTAGGCATTTGACTCTCAAAAAAAAAAATCCCTCATGTTTGTGGCCACTGAAGTCTGTACCTAAGGGATTATTATTATTATTGCTGCTTTCTAAAAACCTCTATGTTGGATACCAACATATTAATTTTATTTTTGCTAATTTCGTTTCAACTAAAAATTTACTTAAGTTTATAGTTACTGGCTTTAGAAAGATAGATTTATTTGACCATGTTTTTTTAAATGAAACGAAATCAATAGTTAGTTAGTACTTACTTACTTCAAGACTACTTACTTTTGTCTCAGTATCATAGACATCAACATCGCTCATATTCTTCCAAGGCACATATTTTTTTTGTATTGTACCCGTTTCTTCTAAATTATCAAATTTCAAATCAATAATTACATTTTTCGCCTTAATTTGAAGCGCATCAAAAGTTTTTCGACGTTTTTCTTTCCATTCATTGTGAAATTTATCATTTTCATCATCTGCATTCAAACTCCCTTCAATATCACTAAGGATATTTCTTAGAAAACCATCTTCAATAATATCATTACTCAAAGCATTAACTAGTTGAGGTAAAACCCAATATATTTCACATGGTGTGAGATCTTCAACTATATCAAAATTACCCACAAAATAATCGTGTTTTAGTTTCTTAAAACTTTTATCTTCAGCTTTTGCAATCTCTTGCAACGTGTCGTTTATAACTTTAATCGTATAATCATACTTTGAATTATCCAATCTATTATTCGATATTTCATTTGATCCGTAAAGGATCGAAGATAGATATTGAGCGAGCAATCGTATACTGAAAACTGGACCCATAACATGAGATAGGAGGAAATCCATCAAAAATTCATACTCTTGACTGAGGCAAACGCCAAGTTTTAATTTGTGTATAACAATCCAATACATTATCGTAAATTGTGATGATAAAGGCACATTGTTTGATTTTAATTCATCGAGAATATCTTCATTTACGATGGTTTCCTAAAATGGTTTTAAAAATGATTAAATTATTTCGAGTATTTTTTTTTCTTAAGATGTTATTTTTTGATGGTTCTACTACTCAACCGCCTTTACCGTGCTTACAGCGAGTAGCAACACTAACTGTGTTAAGTGTGTAAATGCGGGTAGGAAAGGAAAGGAAATCTACGCAATTTTAAAAACCTTAAACAGGTGTATTACCCATTTCAAATGCTAGTAACCATGGTTTAACAGCTCCTGCTAATTTAACTCACTTTAATATTATATTGGTAACATGAGGAAGCTGATGGTAAAATTTAAAAAAGCTATGAGAAAATATAATTATCACAAACCTTCAAATAAAAGTACAAGGATATGTACCATTCAAGGCATATTCTCTCAAAAGGCTGATGAGGTATCCTGCCCAGGAATCCCAAGCACCATGAAGCGGTATTTTGAAAATTCACTTTCCTAGATTTCATTAAAATGAAGAGCAGATTTTGAATGCAAGCTTGCAATGTTCTTTGCAGCTGTGAATTGCTGTGGTATCGTTGTTTGTTTTTAAACAATTCCTCTATCTTCTTAATCATGAAACATGTTATGAAGTTCAATACGTCGGGATCGGAAATTTTGCTCAGTATTGACACAGCCAAAAACTGTATGTGTGAATTAAAAAAGATGTTTCTGTAAACGAAATACGTTGAACCTATTAATTACCACTCTTGTAGGTACAAAAAATAGCAACTCAACTGTACTCAATTTCTTCGTAAAAAAGCGCGAAAAAATTACCATTTTTTCGTAAAAAAGCGTGAAAAAATGACCAAAGCAAAATAAATAACAACATACCAATTTAATCTGTGATATCAACGGTGCGTAAGGCACTGTTCATAGATTTTTTTTTCATTTTTTTTAATTTAATAAAAGAATATCAACCAAGTTGAAGTTGACTAATATTCTCCTCTACCCTCCAAATAAGCGGAAAGCTTGTGTCAGGAGTGGGTACGACAATTGTAAAACGAGTGGGATTCGAACCAGCGACCTTTCAGTTTTCAGGCCGCACCTTTAACCGTTGGGCTATTGAGGCTATAATAGAGCACATTTAAGATCATATCCGTCAACGCACGTGTTTCCGCAATATTAGTCCAAGCCTTTACTTACTACTTACTCTTTGTTTGTCCCATAAATTGGTTCTTGTAATATTTCAAGTAATACATTTTCTAATATTCTGAAAAGCAAGGAAACACATAAGGTTATTTAATTTTGGCTTTAAGTTTAACTTAATTTTAATAGACAACTTACTGACAAGAACTCTATTATATAGTATAGAAACTAGCTTGATGCTCACGACTTTGTCCGCGTGGATTTAGTTTTTAAAATCCCTCTGGAACTCTTTGATTTCCCTAGATAAAAAGTAGCCTATGTCACTCTCCAGGTCAACCGTACCCATGCCAAAAATCACGTCAATCCGTGGCTCTGTTGCGGCGTGATTAAAGGACAAACCAACAAACAAATACATTTTCGCATTTAAAATATAGTATGATAATAAAGAATCTATAGGTGTACCTTGAGGTACACCAAAATTTCGAACAAAACTTTTACTGACGGTCTATTTGCCACTATTTCAGCTCATTCACACATCGAACTTTTCTGGATTTAAATTGCTCTTAATCTTGCGCTCGCGAATTGTGAAAAACTGCAAATCCAAATCAAACGTTTGTTACAAATGTATCTTTCAGATGTATGTGTGAACAGTCTATTAAACTAGCGGCACGCTATGATGGCCGGTTTGACACATTACAATAGTGATGTGGAATGTCAATTTATTCTCGAACAAAAAACAATTAAGTTTTGTTTTTGTACCTGATTAAATAGGTTTAATAAAACAAAAATGTATATGTTTATTTAATTTATTTGAACGAACTGAATATTTGAATGAAAATGAATATACATACTTTATATGCACACAAGAAACATATGAATACAAAAGATACCAAAAAAGGTGCCACAAAAGGCCATAATTAATCAGATTCGTCCATACTACTATTTTCACTGTCGTCACTGCTATCATCACCTACATTAATAATTATATGTTCGTTTTCTATAATATTATCTATTTTCACATCTCTTTCATAATCTTCCCTTATTAATTTAACAGTTCTATTCACAACCTTTTCCCAGTCTCCTTTAGTCACATGTTCACAAGCTTCTTCTAATAATTTTAGCATTTTTTTTGTGGTAAATGGGGGTTCTGTATTGTGTCTTGCAGCATATCCCTTAATTTGAGCCCACACCAACTCAATCGCATTATACTCACAATGGTAAGGCGGTAACCGTATAACTCTGTGCCCATGTTCTAATGCTATTTCGTCAATGACGTATCGGATCTTGGTTGGTTTGTTTTCTTTTAAAAGACGTACTAATTCCGCTTTTAACATATTCATGTTTGCATCTACGCCATTTTTACGAAGCCATGCGACGATATCAGCTTTCTTTTGGGATTGGGCAGGTGGCTTGTCAATTTGCATCGAGTGGTATGGGGCGTTGTCCATAATTATAATAGATGGTTCAGGGAGGCTACACAACATTGAGGTAAACCATTCAGTAAACTTTTCTCCATTCATGTCTTCATGATAGTCTCCAGTGGTTTTTGACGCAAAAGCCATGAGAGAACCTTCGACAAACCCGTTGATGGTTCCGGCGTGACAAATTATAAGTCGCGATCCTTTTCCTACAGGAACTTTGGAAGTAGATGCTGCTGTGTCATCGTTCCAAGAACGGCCTACAGTATGGTTAGCATTAAGCCATGTTTCATCCAAGAACACAACATTTTGCCAATTTTTGATTTCTTTCACTTGCCGTAAAAAAGTATACCTTGCCATCGCTATATCAAATCTTTCCATCAATATTTTGCGTTTGTTACATTTTTTGTATCGAAATCCAATGGTCTTCAAAATCTTCGTTAAAGAACTTTCCCCACCGAAGAATAATCCAGCTTCCTTCAGTGAATGCACCAACTTTTTTCTTGTTGGATACTCCTTCTGTAAATAGTAGCCGTAAACATGTCTTCGGATAGCATCGGCATCAAAGCTATCGATGCCTACGACTGGTTTTGCTCGTTTTCTCTTTTTTGGTGTGTGAAGTTTATTTTCTTCTGTGCCAGTCTCGCCATATTTTTTTTTAGTTATCCGTCTAACAGTTCGTTGTCCAATATTAAGCGCATCAGCTACGCGTTCAACCACTGACGTTATAGGTAAAATTGGCCCTCCATTTTGAGCTTCACGATCGAAATAGTTACGAAGGCGTATTACGAACTCACGTGTCTGACTATTTAGAACAGTTCTCTGCGTACGTTCGGTCATATCGACGAAATCCACAACAAAGGGCTTGAACAGAGTCCAAATTAACGAGCAAGGGTCAACAGTAATGCAGTATCAATATTTGAAATCCAAAGCCAGGTCAAAACTATATCACAATCGCATTGCACTGACAGTTTATACTTTTCGAAGCAACGTCAATTCGAAACTGCTTTGTTTTGCATTGAGCATTGACGCGAGTTTGCCGGAGGTAGTATTTGTGCTAGCCAGCGATCCTATGTGACGATCGTAATTAGATTCCATTTTTAAAAATTTTCAATTTAGAAAACCAAATGCCGAGTTGTGGTATATATCATATAAAAATAAAAATTTTACCTTTTGTATGAAACAGCTGATATTTTTTTGCGATTTCAGAGGTTTGTCCACATAGTGAAAATTGTTCATATTCACAAGTACATTCACCCCTTAAATGGTGCAAACTGATTTTTCTACACTTGTATACATTTTAGAAATCAATTTAATAAATAAATTTTGAGTCCTAAACCTAAAACTACATTCGATAAAATTTATGAATCTCTGCACATCACTATCGTCAATAAAGTAATACAATTATTTCCTTCAAAGTCGTTATCAATTAATACGGAACTTCATGAGCGGACAAACGTCAAACCGGCCATCATAGCGTGCCGCTAGTGTAGTCAACTGAAACGAGTTTGTTGTTTGATGTACACCTACTGATAAGTTGAAATCTGAGAATGTTATTAATCACTAATTTTTACCTGTTATCTTTTCTTGATACTATTGGATTCAATAAAATTTCGCTTAAAACATAAACCACATGGCCATATTTAGAAACATTAATTTTGTTAAGTTGGTTAACCAAAAGATATAAAGGCATATTTTTGACAGCTGAATGCTCTATAATTTTACTACAATACATTAGTACAATGTTGTTATACATGGATTTTTCTAACAAAATATCTTCAGTGATAATGTTCACAAATTCTTTCATACAAATTGGATATTGACTGTTAGATTTAAGTTCTTCTATCTCCATCCACATTCTGTTTAAAAATTGTATTAAATCGAATTTAATATTTTCATCATTTAGTATTTTAGAAAGTATTCTATTCATTATTCTAAGGATCCATTTCAAACAACCATATCCTCCACTTTCAATTACCACTTCAATGAAACCTAAAATATTATTTGCTTTCAAATAGTCTCTGTTCAGGAGAATGTTAACTATCTCACATGACTTCTCATAAAACGTGTTTCGCAATCTTCCACTATTATCTTTATTTATATTCCCAATAAATTTAACATTTATAATAATTTCGATAAAATTGTTGATATCTAATAATTCTTGCTTGTAGTTTTTTAACATCAGCGGAGATTTCAATGAATTACATAAAATATAAATACTTAAAACCTTCTTATCTATAACTGTATTTGTATCTTGTAAACAAATTATGCATGATTTATACAGTTGAGATATGATTTCTATTTCATTGAAGTGCGTCAATTTAGCCACTACTTGATCCAAATTTTCAAACAAAAACTTAACATTTTCAATATCGTATATTATATCACTGATCAAGATACTTGTGACATACTGAAGTAATATTTTCAAATTTTTAGTTGCATCGTCATTTATTTTATCATAGATGCCACCTTGTTTTTGTAATGTTTTGTAATACAAATGTACTACAAAAATAATGTCTTTTAAACATTCTGCTTTGTCCGAGTATTGTCTATTATTTATGTCTTCAATTCTGTGTATAATTCCATCAATAAACTCTAAGAAAACAATATCATTATGTTCTTCAAAGTATAATAAAGCAAAATCAATATTAGCATGTGAAATTGATATCAGTTTAAGAAAATCATTCATGTCTTCTTGTGGAATAGCTATGCTTTTTATCAATTTTTCAAATGGATTCCCAACTATTAAAACATCAGAATTTTTTACATTATCAAGTTGTAAATAGGAGTATACAGGAACATATTTTCGCCAATTTAAGTCTTTACATTTTCCAATTAAATTTGATAAATGAATGTGTACGCATTTCCTAATGATGACATTATTGCAAGGTATTTTGACCAGATTGCTTATAAGATCAATCAAAATTGTTTGATCTTCAAGAGACAGTGACCTAATAGAATTACTTATGATTTTAGTCACATGATATAATGGTACTGGTGACCATTTCACCAAAGGTAGAGTTTTTAAAATCCTCATTAATGTTGCATTGTCTTTAAGCACATCATTCAATTTGTTCAATAAAGACTTGTATTCATGATCAAAAAGCATTATGTCATTAATTGCTTTTAAAATTATAATAGTCTCAAATTCGTTGTGTATGCCATATTGCAGGTGATAATGCAAACATTTTATTCTAACTTGTGTGTTGTCATGTTTTAGGCCAATATTAAATGCACAGTACAACCAACTTCGTCCAATGTCGGTTACAAGCTCAAATAATTTTAATGAGGGCAGTACAATATTACTTTGTTTTTCTTCTAAACTGTCCATAAGTATGAAGAAGTTATCCCACATTTTCTTTAAATTATCTTTATTTTTATCATTCCATACGAAACATTTGGATGTTATACTAACATTATTTTTGTTTATTATGTAGTCTATTGCTCTTTTAGCTAAATATATTGATTGTTTTCTTGCAAATGGATCTTCTGAACTTAATCCAAGTAATATGAATTCCCAAAACTTATTTTCGGAAATTATATGTGATTCTATAGTATTACCAGAACCCACAACCGGTAGATAATAATTGGACAAGCAGCATATAACTTTTAAAGCTTGAATTCCTTTTTTATCTGTAAATTCTTTGAGAAAGTCCCATATCCTGTCAAGGATGTTGTACCCTTCAACAGTTGTGAAAAGTCGTGGCACAGTATTTGTCAAGAAATATATGAGAAGTTGTTCATCATTCGTACACACAATATGTTCTAATGGTGTACTTAGAAATGGTAAAGATAATTTTGTTTTAATCTTATCATTAGCTTCCAATATGCTTCCACATACTTTTAGATGCAACAACGTTGTTTTAAACATCTCTATGTCCTCAATAGAGTTTACATTTGTGTGTGTAGGTAAACATATTTCTGCAAGTATTTGTTGAATTAAATGCTCCGATTTGAATACAGCAGTTCTTGGGTTCAATGTGAGAACAATAGTGATAATTTTAGATATGGCATCTACATTTTCATTATCTAGGTTGGTTATGAGTTTGCCAACAAAGTGGTATTCTACCTCATTGTCACATTCGCTGCTTTCTCGAATGTTTATCAGTTGTTTGTATTGAAGTAAATGTATGAAGTTATTGAGATGCTGATGGGTGAACGTGCTTTTATTCATTAGGTTTTTAGCTCTAATGTCTATTACCTCCTCATCTAAATCAAGTAGATCCATAAAAGAGAGAATTTCTTCCTCAGAACGCATATTTAGGTTGCCGGTATTAGCTTCCAGCTCGCTATAACACACAGTTTAGTTTCACAACACAAGAGAGAATAATAATGTTGCTTCAAATAAATATTCATTTAGAAATTAGAATAACACTCGATTAAAGTTACTATGAAATTACAATCAATTCAAGGGCTACAACCACAGATTAGGTATTAGTACGTAAGCTACAACTGGTAACTAAAGTGTACTACGGGTTCGTTTCAAGTTGAGCCCTGCACCATAGAGTAAAGAAATCTACACCCCTCGCGCTTCCCCGCACTGCACCTCAAGTCAGACCCACAGTAAAGACACAGTATAAGAAGATGCAGTGTAATAGTTTATCTATTGTTTTATTTATTAAGTACTAGCTGACCTGTCTTAACTATGAATATTGAATTCGAATTGGTTTAGATAATAAAAAAATATTTAAAAAAAAATCGGTCAAGTGCGAGTCAGGCCTCGCTCTTTTAGGGTTCCGTTAAAAAAAAATATTTCCATGTACCCATGGGAATATTTTAATTTAATTTTTTTAATTTAATTTAATTTTTATTATTTGTTGTTATAGCGGCAATAGAAATACATAATATGTGAAAATTTCATCTGTCTATCTATTACGGTTTACGAGATACAGCCCGCTGACAGACGGACGGACGGACGGACAGCGTAGGCTTAGTAATAGGGTCCCGTTGGTACCCTTTGGGTACGGAACCCTAAAAAGTGTTTATTATTCTAATGCTTTACGATATACAACAGTCTTGGTTTTTTTTACCAAACCTACCAAAACTTCTAATATCCAAAGTTCAATTTAATAAATTGAACTTTTAATACGTAAACTTAAATACTAGTGGTTCGCCCCGAACTGAGACCTCGCGGTAGCGGTATCCCATGATTATTCATTCAATCGATACATGACGACCAAAACTGACATTATTATTATTATTATGCCCGTTTTCACCAAACATACCTAAATCATCCCCTATGTAGGAGTCTCTTTACGTAGGTAGCTCCAAAACACAATCCTAAGTCCTAACATCCGTCCCAATGTCCTTTTAGGTGTCCCGTACAGGATCGTGATAAAGAAGTTGACAGTAATCATCACATAACTTATCATAGGTAGCCCGTAAAGGTTAGGGAACGTCAGTGAAAACATTGAATTATTATGTAGGTACTAACGAGTGAAAACGGGTTAGGGGCATCTGTACAAATCGTCATCTATCGACGCGAATAGAAAATATACAAAATGATATTTAACTAAAGAATAATTTTAATTGAATAATATGTTATTATATTATGTACCTGAATAATAATGGTCGACGCAAAACTGTTTTTGGGATAAATCGTAGTCGTAACTCCTAGTTCAATGGAATAGTTAATGATTGCGCCATCTATTAGCATTATTGTGAAGCTATGTGAAATTTACTGATGCTCATTAAAAATTAAATAATCTCGTTTCTTTATAATATTCATATAATTTTAGTATTTGTTGTTCCAGTACAGGATACAAGTGAAGTAAGAAAATAAGTACAACTTGAAAATATATAGAAAATTTTCCCAGAGAGCGTCTTCAAGCGAGCGTATTAAATCGCCACTTTGGAAGCCCCCCATTTCGTCAATTTTAGGAAAAAAATTAAAAAAAAATACGTTTGTACTCTGTTCCAAATTGTCTTTAAAATGATACACAGAAAACCTATGAATCGCAAATAAAAAAAAATTTCTTCGCATTCGCTTCTATGAGAGCCCCCCTGAAATAAAGATTTTTATAACTTTTTAAGCCATTTTCGGCTGGAGGCCATCGGTTTACATATTATATCTAAATTTGAAGTAATTACGTTCAGTAATTCAAAAGTTATAAGGCTCTGACAGACGGACGGACGGACGGACGAACGGACGGACAAGTGCAAATCGCTGTAGTAAACTAAGAGACCTCGCTTCGCTCGGTCAATTATTTTTGCATGCCTATCCGGCAGATTGTAAGGACTTTTCTTATAATGTAACACCATTGTACTACCCAATCTGTGCAAATAAATAATTTGAATTTGAATTTGAAATTTATTTTTAATAAGCGGTGCTTCGCGAGCGGTTTACTAAGTGGGTCTGACTTGAGGTGCGGTGCGGGGAAGCACGAGAGAGCTAGGGGAAATTTGTATCGCGTAGTACCACTAGAATCTAGATCAAAGGTGTCAAACTACTGCATATCCTATACTGTGTCCGTACTGTCGGCATGGAACTAGGAATTACGACTACGCCGATTACTTTACTCTATGGTGCAGGGCTCAACTTGAAACGAACGCGTAGTATTATATTCTATGGGCTACAAGTTAAAAATTACAATCACAGATCATTACTAATTAGGGTGGAACCACATTTGTGAGGATCGATTCGGATTTCGCCCATACAAAACTGTCAAATTCCATAGAAATGTGTACGGATCAAATCGGCTTTTCGATGCGTACACGAATGTATGGAAAATGACAGTTTTGTATAGGCAAAATCCGAATCGATCCTCACAAATGTGGTTGCACCCTTACTGAACTATAGTCTGGGGAATTACAACACAGAATTATAATGTGCAAACCACAGATCACTAACAAACTAGGTGCAAACCACGTGCAAACCGTGTGCAAACAATAAAAAATCGGCCAAGTGCGAGTCGGGCCTCGCTCTTTTAGTGTTCCGTTAAAAAAAATTAAATTAAAAGATTTCCATCTACCCACCTACCCATTTTAATTTAATTTTTTTAATTTAATTTAATTTTTATTATTTGTTGTTATAGCGGCAATAGAAATACATAATATGTGAAAATTTCATCTGTCTATCTATTACGGTTTACGAGATACAGCCCGCTGACAGACGGACGGACGGACGGACGGACGGACGGACAGCGTAGGCTTAGTAATAGGGTCCCGTTGGTACCCTTTGGGTACGGAACCCTAAAAACAGCAGTTTTTAAAATCATCCTGTCATAAATGACATGAAATGTCACTAGCAATATCGCCCTTTCTGGGAAAAATTAGGGTTCCTTATCTATTTATATTATATATGGAAAAAACTTACTTCTAGCTGTTCTCTATTTCCAGAAACGGTACGTACCTATCAATATAGGTAAGTAATTAATAAATTCTCTTTGATGTCAATTTGAATTATATACTGAATACTAAGATCAATTTCTATATTGCAATGTTCCTAATTTAATTCACTACGTACTATAAGTAAACTACTAAAAAGTTGCGATATCAAAACCTACAGAGTGCTGCCCAAATCTCGTAGGTGCCAGCTAGCCAATAATCTTAAAATTTGGCTTAAAAACTTGTCCCTCTACTTGCGACTCAAGATCTATTTTGAAAGTGTGTCATAAAAAACAAGAAAGAAAGTTGTCCCCAAAAATCTAAGAGATTTTTATTTTCGTTGACAAAGAGCTGAAATGGCGGTGTCGAATTTTAAAGTGGGGTCGCTAGATCAGAGTGGGAATTGGAATGTCGTAAATGATAGCCCTTCATTGCAAAATTAGTGTTCAGATTATTAATAACCTTCATAAGAAAAGTTACAAAATGTAGGAAGAAAAAGCTTATTTCACCAGTAAGTTCAGCACTCGTTTGCACCGTTGAGGAGACAGCAAGGGAGATACAGACGATTCCTGCGGACTTGATTGACTGGGTATCTGGCGTATCCCCCATAAAATTTTATGTAAATATTACAGGAAAAAACCACGAAACCAGCACAGTCTGTTTTTTTAGAAAACAAACTTAGTTATGCAGAATTGTGGTCCCAATTAATAAGATTATTTTCTTAATCAAATAAGAGATCGAATAACAACAATATAAATGTTTCCCTCTGAGATACGGAACCGTAAGTGCGGGAGTACAGTGTATTACTACTTTACTATATGGATAATCATATCTTGGATCTGTGTGTTTTTACCATGGAACTAATAAGTACTACGTACAACGTACGTTGTACGTAGTACATATTAGTTCCATGGTTTTTACTGACACCTATCTGGATGTAAAATTACGATTATTTCAAATTCAAATTCAAAATTATATTTTATTTCATGTAGGCCAACCTGTGGCTCTTATGACACGTCAAGATCCTACCATATACGTAATTTACGTAGTGAATTTCACAGACATGGGCCCGATTCTGTAACTCAGTGGCTATCAAAAAATTATAGCCACTGACATATATATTTTATCCATTGAAGGTTTGCTACGAAAATAAAAGTATCTTTTTCGTAGCAAACCTTCAATGGATAAAAAATATGTCAGTGGCTGTCATTCCTTGATAGCAACCTGTGATAGCAACTAAGTTACAGAATCAGGTGGTGGCCCCGGTGGTGAAGTTATGCATAGAATATATATACTCTGTAATCATGCTATCATTCGTTCGTTTGTCTATACTCTATGACTATTTTTGTCTTTTTTTCATGTCAGCCGTCTCAGCTCACTCAGCCATCTGTCAAAATCAAAACAGAAAAATAAAGGAAAGGATTCAATGGAAAAATTGAATTGTTCAGTCGACAACTTCGACCTACTATAATTTTTAAATAGGAGTAAATTTGTTAGAAACTATTTCTACGACATAGCGTTCTGTTATCTGTTTTGCTGTTTATTAAACTTTTGAAATTATCTACGATTTCGTTTCCCTAAAATATTTTATAACGTAAGTTGAAATGGAAGATAACTCCTGTAGCGATGACGAAATTAAGGAATCACCTTCGAGTCCTAAATTAGCTAGTAAAAAATTTAAATTAAACGACGGCAGCTCACAAGACAGTGTAAAGGAATCTGGTGAGTATTGATTTAATTTTACCGTGAGTTTTTGCATCCATAATTTTTCCATCCGTAATTTTTCCGTCAGCGTCCGGTAGTAAAGAAGAGAAAGATGAAAATGTCGATAGCGGGATATCGGCAGACAAGTCTGAGAGTACAAGTAGCGAGGATCGCGCCACTACAGCAATGGAGGCTCCGGTCAACAACGAAGTTGTGTCAGTAGCACCTTCCAGCAGTAACGTCCACGCCATATTACTGAATATCAGGCAGCCGAGAAGAAGCTTTTATAGGAAACGCAAGACTCCCGATAGGGACTCTGATAGTGACTCATCAAGGGATTCTGATGACCTTTCAGTGGGTGAAGCCCCAAATGAAAGACCTAATAACTCAACAGATCTCAACTCAACTGATTCTGCTACAGACTTTTCCAATGGGTCGCCTAGTGTGTGAGTAGTTTATTTGTTTGCAAATATTTGTCCAAAATGAACTTTTAGGTCACTAGGACGCTTGGCAATATGTAAGCCTACGTGTACATCAGCCAGGTGAATATTTTTTTATAATAATTTTTGCCCAAGACTTTTCTGTCGCAGGTTCGATGCCCTGTAGCACGTTGACCGTCGCTGGTCCATTGTGCTCGCCTAAGAATTAGACCAAACTGCAATTTTGCATTATATCAATAAATAATCTATTTTTATCATCACTAACCCATCAACAATCAACATCTCACGGCTAAGTGCAGTTCTGCTCTCAGAGAAGGATTATAGGCCATAGTCCACTGCAATGGCTCTGGCAGACTACACACACCTTTGAGAACATTATGGAGAACTCTCAGTTTGCAGGGTTCCTCACAATGGTTTCCTTTGTTGAGGCATGTTATATTTAATTGCTAAAATACACTGTGTTTATTACTTCACTTAACCCTTTCTGCAAGATACCACTTGTTTACTTTTTAAGACAATGATTACATTTAGAGTAGACTAGACTTTGCTAGCGAGCCTATCTCAGCCAGTGAGAGTTTATGAGTTTTTTATAATCACTTCAAACCTACTTAGATTTTGAATGAGATTGCCTCTAGTACACACAGGTGCCAATTTCACTACTGCCGAGTAACGTTTATCTGAGGAATATTGATGTTTTGACAGATTTTCAATAAAAGAAGTGCCAGAATTTCCAATTTCTTCTTTGTAAATGGGTAATTGACTGTAGTCAAAATGTTGATATCCATTATTTATAATTTATTAATTTTATTCATTATATTTTATTTAATTTTCATGTTGATATTGTCACAAAACTGAAGTGGAAATGGGTGGGGCACATAGCTCAAAGAGTTGATGGTCATTGGGGTCCCAAGGTGCTGGAGTGGCGACCCCTCACCGGGAAACCCAGTGATGGCAGACACCACCAACCCCCCCCCCCCCCCTCTTTTTTTTATTTATTTTTTTAACATATTTTGTAAAAACAATAAATCCACCCAAAAACAAATAATTTAAAGAGCTTTAAAGTTTCCTGTTAGACAGAGAGCGCTACTGAAGTGTGATGTCACAAATCAACAGCTTCATACACACTCCATAGAAAATTTCGTTTTAGAAAGAGACAGATAAAGTCACAGTAAAACAGCTTATAATTCCAAGACAAGTAAAGATATTTAAAAAATAGAAATGGCATTCTGTTATTATTATATTTAATAAAAAACCGGCCAAGTGCGTGTCGGGCCACGCGCAGTGTAGGGTTCCGTAGTTGAAAGTCTCAAATATTATTGCTGACCTAGGATAGTGCTTTTATTTTATTTATGAATATTGAATACATTTTGAGTTCCATGGTTTAAATACTATAACATACTGTTGGACATAGACTCAGAAGTGGAACTTATCACTCAAAACTAATCACGCCTTAAGAGAATACATCTCTTAAAACGCTAAAACCCTACCTATAGCCGTCGCCACCATCCCCAATAACGGCCCCTTACCACTCAGCTAATAACCACAGCACGACAGACAAACCACCATCTGAACGTGAGGGTAACTATCAAAATATCAAAGTATTAATTTATCAAAACAACATCTAAACGTGAGGGTAGTTATCAAAAATATCATAATATTAATTAATCAAACCAACATCTAAACGTGAGAGTAGTTATCAAAATATCAAAGTATTAATTTATCATTTAAACTAATATAAGCGTACTGGCAATATTTAATCGATTAGGAAGCGATTGCTATCGCAATCCCTCAATCGAGAAGAACGACCTAGACGCGAAGGCATCTACTAGTCGGATGAGTCTCTGGGCAGAGACTGAAGTCGTATCGTCAAAACAGCCGTTTTATACTAATATTTCAAGATGGCGCGCAAGATGGCGCGCCCGCGCTGTCAAAGTCAAATGTCGTCAATATACGTCATGAAACGTATATTGACAAAGGTATGTCGACACTGTTACACTTATTGTTTCATGAGGTATACTGAAAAACACCAATCATATTTTAAAATTGCTAACAGTCGGCCTTTCCTGACCGTATTCACGTCTCGTGAAACAACATAGTAGCCGCTTACAATGTAAGATAACTTATACTCTAACAGAATCATTAAATCTCAATTATTTAACCAACACCGATGGGACATTTTGGGAATGAGTGGGGTGAGATGGACAGATAACGGAGATTCAACTCGAGATTCGACTCGGGAGGTCAAAACATGAACGAGGCGTCGGTTTCATTGTGACTAAAGACATCAAGCCCTGCGTTAAAGGGTATACACCATATTCTGACAGAGTGATTCTATTACAGCTAAATACCAGGCTGATACGAACTAATCTCATACAAGCGTATGCTCCAACTGCTGATAGCACACAAGAGGAATGTGAAAAATTTTATGAAGATATCCAACCGATATTAAAAGTTGTAAAGAAACATGAGGTTATCATGGTGATGGGGGATTTCAACGCCAAAGTTGGAGAGACTTCTGTGACACAATATTTTCGGTCAATTACTTGGTTTAAATTACCCAAAAGGCGTTTATATACCTGGGAATCCTCAGCTCAAACTAATGATAAGATTACAAGAAATCAAATAGATTTCATATGCGTTAATCACCGCTATCGTAATGCAATTACAGTCGCCAAGAAGTATCCCGGACATCCACTCGGATCACAATCCTCTCACATGTAAGGTCCGACTTAAACTTGAGCAAATAGAGAAAGGAAAAGCAAGAAGAACCTTTAATATACCACAGCTAAATGACGACAAAATTAAATCTGAATTCTCGAAACGAACTGACGAAATCAACACGATGAATGAAACAGAAAGTGAAGAATCGTTGTGGAATAATAATAAGGTGACATTGTTAGATTCGGCTGAGCAAACACTTGGATATATGGAATATAGGAGAAGTAAACCGTAGTTAACAGACGAAATAATCAAACTGTTCGAGGAACGAAGGGCAAGCAAGCAGCGGCCAGACTTGTATAGGCAGATCAACGACAAGCTTCAAACTAAGATCCGTGAAGCAAAAGTGAGTGACTTGATATTCAGTGTAAACTGATGTCTGTAAATTTAAATATTTAGGCTGGTTCTTCACAGCAGATTTGGATCATCTCCGAACTTCAAATTGAGGATGGCACCCAATGATGATGATGATGATGATGAATTATTTAACTGCTCTCCTCATACTTACAATAAGTCAGTTGAGTAAGCCCTTCTTGTTCACATCAACTAAACCATTACTTGAGTGACCCCTTCATGTCCACAACAAGATGAAACTGGAGTTATTGTTAAAGTGACCCCTTCATGTTCACTTCAACTAAAACGTTACTTGAGTGACCCCTTCATGTTCACAACAAGTAAGATGAAACTTGAGTTATTGTTAAAGTGACCCCTTCATGTTCACTTCAACAAAACGTTACTTGAGTGACCCCTTCATGTTCACAACAAGTAAGATGAAACTTGAGTTATTGTTAAAGTGACCTCTTCATGTTCACTTCAACTAAAACGTTACTAGGTTATTCCAGATTAATCCACCACTTAGCTCAAATTGTATTATTCCAATTTACGTATAATCTTTAAATTCCAATGGAAATCAACCTCGTCGATATGATGCTATCAGTAATTCATTATTAGTTCTTGTTTGTTATTTGGGCGTAGTCCTTAACCAGGATGACGATAAAACTATCTTCCCGGCAATCCCACTTCTGATCTGTTGGACATAGACTCAGAAGTGGAACTTATCACTCAAAACTAATCACGCCTTAAGAGAATACATCTCTTAAAACGCTAAAACCCTACCTATAGCCGTCGCCACCATCCCCAATAACGGCCCCTTACCACTCAGCTAATAACCACAGCACGACAGACAAACCACCATCTGAACGTGAGGGTAACTATCAAAATATCAAAGTATTAATTTATCAAAACAACATCTAAACGTGAGGGTAGTTATCAAAAATATCAAAATATTAATTAATCAAACCAACATCTAAACGTGAGAGTAGTTATCAAAATATCAAAGTATTAATTTATCATTTAAACTAATATAAGCGTACTGGCAATATTTAATCGATTAGGAAGCGATTGCTATCGCAATCCCTCAATCGAGAAGAACGACCTAGACGCGAAGGCATCTACTAGTCGGATGAGTCTCTGGGCAGAGACTGAAGTCGTATCGTCAAAACAGCCGTTTTATACTAATATTTCAAGATGGCGCGCAAGATGGCGCGCCCGCGCTGTCAAAGTCAAATGTCGTCAATATACGTCATGAAACGTATATTGACAAAGGTATGTCGACACTGTTACACTTATTGTTTCATGAGGTATACTGAAAAACACCAATCATATTTTAAAATTGCTAACAATACTACAAAATATGCAACTTACACTACGTGTAATACCTAACTTAGAAAAAACAGATATAACTCCTTAACTAATGAACCCTACTTAGCCGTGATAGTTTTCCTTTAAAATTCATTATATATACTACTGCTGTGAATTTTTTCTTGTATCCTATATACAACCATTTAGCTGGCAGAGGGGGGGGACACTTGACTCTAATAAAATTTAGCACTTTAAAATATCATATTTCACAAACGGATCCCTGAATTGAAAAATCGGCCAAGTGCGAGTCGGGCCTCGCTCTTTTAGGGTTCCGTTAAAAAAAAATTAAATAAAAATATTTCCATGTACCCATGGAAATATTTTAATTTAATTTTTTTAATTTAATTTAATTTTTATTATTTGTTGTTATAGGGGCAATAGAAATACATTATATGTGAAAATTTCATCTGTCTATCTATTACGGTTTACGAGATACAGCCCGCTGACAGACGGACGGACGGACAGCGTAGGCTTAGTAATAGGGTCCCGTTGGTACCCTTTGGGTACGGAACCCTAAAAATGGTGTTCCCACACCCACAATATTTTTGAAAGACCTATTCAACGACATCCCACTCTATGGGATAGTCGAGAAAAAAAATTCATCCCCACTTTACATGTAGGGGAGGTACCCTAAAAAAATTTTTTTTCAAAATTTTATTTCACCACTTTGTTGGCGTGATTGATATTTATACCCTTATCAAATTACAGATTTCTAGTACCAATAGTCTCGCGGACAGACAGACAGACAGACAGACAGACGGACGGACATGGCGAAACTATAAGGGTTCCTTATTTACTACGGAACCCTAAAAACGTTATTTTAATTAAATAAAAAAATATCAGTCAAATACCCAATAAGAAAAAAAGTAGTTAAATGTAACTAAGGGAAGGTCAAAATGCATGCTTTTCTGAACAGTAACATTTTTTCTTTCTTATCAGAAGCAGTTCTGGTACATCATCAGACAATGAGAGCTATGATAGTGAGGATATAATCAACCTGCAGTCAGGAGACACGGATAGTGATGAAGCACCCTGGAACAATGAAGATGAGAATCAAGGGGAAATGCCTCCAGTGCTCTTGAAAACACACCCTAAACATAAATACCAGATTCTAAGAGGTGAGTATGAAGATGTGATAATTAAGCTTTTAAATTGGAAAGAAGTAGTAGAAGTAGGAATCCCTCAGTGCCTGAAGACTCAAGTCTTCGAACAGTGCATGTTGCCAGTGATGACTTTCGGATCCGAGACATAGTCGCTAACTATGGGCCTCATAAGAAGGCTCAGGGTCACTCAGCGAGCGATGGCGAGACAGCTATGCTCAGTATATCCCTGCGAGATCAAATCAGAAATGAGGAGATCCGTAGGAGAACCAAAGTCACCGACGTAGCTCAGCGTGTCGCGAAACTGAAGTGGAAATGGGCGGGGCACTTAGTTCGAAGAGCTGATGGTCGTTGGGGTCCCAAGGTGTTGGAGTGGCGACCCCGCACCGGGAAACGCAGTGTTGGCAGACCCCCCCACCAGGTGGACCTACGGCATCAAACGAGTCGCAAGGAGCCGCTGGATTCAAGCGGCGCAAGACCGAAGCCTGTGGAAGTCCATGCAGGAGACCTTTGTCCAGCAGTGGACGTCTATAGGTTGATAAAGAAGAAGAAGAAGTAGAAGGTTGTCTGGATGGC
This sequence comes from Oeneis ivallda, assembly GCA_029955525.1. Taxonomy (NCBI): domain Eukaryota; kingdom Metazoa; phylum Arthropoda; class Insecta; order Lepidoptera; family Nymphalidae; genus Oeneis; species Oeneis ivallda. The sequence continues at coordinate 2,512,190 of JARPMR010000010.1, read as the reverse complement.
AGTAACCTGTGTCCAAACAAGGTAAATTGGGTGGAATAGTCCTGATATAGGACTGATCAGTGATCAGGTGCCTCTTTAAATAAGAGATGAAACAGATATCCGGTTTATTATCCTATCTGCATTCTATCCAGCTTTTATTTACTATTTGGCAAGATACTGGATATTAAGAGAGAATCTGACTGGATACTAGTTACTGAAACTTTGCATCAACTTTTCGTTGCTTAAGCAGTTATCTGTTTCATCTCTACCTTAAGTCATCATCTCCCTCTCCTTTTCCCACGCTATGTGGGGTCGGGGCAACATGACTTGTAAGCCATGTTATAAGTGATTCGGCTTGACATTTTACGACCAGCTGCCTGCCTGACGTCAACTCTCCTTGGGAATGCTTTTGTTGGTGGAAAGGATAGAAATGCCACCTTTCGGATCATTAGGGTAGTATGCGGGCACTATGTATGTAGCGTCCACACATTGGAGAGCTTCCAGTTTTTTTTATTCGTATGTGGTATCCTCTGAAGACAGAATAACTTCAGTATCCTCTTCATCATCAGGATCTGGGTTCAAAACTGTGCTCACTTGACATATAAAGGTGCTGAAATTTTTCTTAATTTTTCTTTTTTTTCATCTCTACCTTAAGTACAATTCAAATAAGGAAGAACATCAACATATCTTATAGTTTGCATACCTCATCATATCCTTGTCTTTTTCCCACGCTATGTGGTGTCAGCACAACATGTCTTGTAAGCCATGTTGTAAGTGGTTCGGCATGACATTTTAAAACCGGCCACCTGCCTGACGTGACCCTCTTTGGGAATCCTTTTGTTGTTGGAAAGGACAGAACCTCCACCTTCCGGGTAGCTGGAATCCCCATTTTTAGGGTTCCGTACCCAAAGGGTGCCAACGGTACCCTATTACTAAGCCTCCGCTGTCTGTCCGTCCATCTGTCAGTGGGCTGTATCTCGTAAACCATATTACGGTTAATTTACAGTTGAAATTTTCACATATTGTGTATTTCTATTGGCGCTATAACAACAAATAATAAAAATAAAATTAAATTAAAAAATAAAGGGGGCTCCCCATACATGGAAAAGGAGTCAAAATAAAATTTTATTTTTTACCCTGACATGTGGGGTGTCATTGTCTAGAGCTCATTAAGTGGAGTTCAAATAAATATATTTTTATTTTTTAGCTACAAAAATGAAGAAATGGGGGGCCGTCAAAGTTGTCGGTTGTAGACCAATTTTGTTAGGGGGTCTATCTCAAAAACTAAAACTAGATTTTGGTATATTATGTACTTAAACACGTGTGTATTTAAACAACAAATACTGAAAATCCCGATTTATAATGCGCTTGTTAGTTGTGATCAAAACAAACAACCATTTTTCCCCATATGCTAATTTAGTACTTTCTAAGAACTAAGATATCTAAATATGTATCTAGTTTTAAAAAATGATTTGGTCATTATGTACGGAACCCTAAAAGAGCGAGGCCCGTCTCGCACTTGGCTGTTTTTTTTAAATCTCCAGACTTAGTTTTCATTCCTGTCATAAAAAAAATCGGCCAAGTGCGAGTCGGGCCTCGCTCTTTTAGGGTTCCGTTAAAAAAATTAAATAAAAATATTTCCATGTACCCATGGAAATATTTTAATTTAATTTTTTTACTTTAATTTAATTTTTATTATTTGTTGTTATAGCGGCAATAGAAATACATAATATGTGAAAATTTCATCTGTCTATCTATTACGGTTTACGAGATACAGCCCGCTGACAGACGGACGGACGGACGGACGGACGGACGGACGGACAGCGTAGGCTTAGTAATAGGGTCCCGTTGGTACCCTTTGGGTACGGAACCCTAAAAAGAATTACATGTTAGAAGGTAGTGCTGTTGCACTATTCTTGTATGAATGTAGATGTGGATTGAACTTGAAAAATTTTTGCAGTTTGATTAAATAAGGGTTAAGTGCAAGTAAGTTTAGGGTAAGTAAACAAAACAAACCAATGGAAAAAAAATTACAGAAAACAATCAAAAACATATGAATTATGAAAAATATTAGAACAAGCAGAACAATAATGTTTGACACTAAATTAGTACTAGTTTGATAAAATTTCAGTATAACTCGACTTGTGCCCGGTTGGCACTACTAAAAGCCATTGCTTGGGAATTGAATTGAATCAGTATAACTCTTCGATAACTGATTATATGTGTATAGTTCTTACAATTCACGCGGGCGACAGACTTATGGTCGTGTGTGTGTCGTATCTGTATAAGTGTGAGCGAGCGCAATGCTCGCGCCTGCCCGCTCCCACCTAGGCTTTGACAGGCACGCACATTTATGCAAAGTGCATGTACACGAAGCAACCACAAGTAAAGCTCACTCGCCTTCGTGAATTGCAAAAACTGTAACTTTGTCTTGTTCCACAGAGGTAGTCAACCGTGAGATGGGACTGGCATTCCCATGCGGCAAAATAATACAGAACGATGTTATGTTTGAGCGAAAGTTCTATGGATCTTTACACGCCGTCTACAGACTGGACAAATTGCATAATCTCGTCAAACACAAGGGCTGTGTCAACTCTATTAACTTTCATCCAGAAGGTATCCAATGTATCTTTATTAATTTTATAAAAGATAAGATAATAATTTATAAGTTTAGGTTAAATTAAAATTACTCATTAGCCAACTAAGTTAGGCTAGATTGTAATTGAATTGAGCACCACTTTGGTACTCAGTATCAGGAAAAAAAAAGAAAAACTGAAGAACACAGCCGGGCATTCAGCTAAAAAATATATCAATCATTAAAACACAGCATCAATATCAAAACATGGTTTTGGCCAATGGTCAACGCCCAAAACCATGTTTTGACATTGATGCTGTCCTTTAATGATCGATATATTTTTAGCCAATTGCCTTTAGAAATGAAAGAAAGATTTATTAGATACTATTTAGGGGATTGCAGACTTTTGGGATGCTTTACACTTATTACAATGTAAATAGCTACATAAGAATATTGTAAAATGTTTATTTTGAAAAGAGCTACTGCTGAGTTTCTTGCCGGCTCTTCTAAGCAGAATCCGCTTTCCGAACTGGTGGTAGAGTCATGAAATGTCATAAGAGCCAGTTTTATTTTAAATTTTATCAGTGAGAAAACCTGCACGTCTGAGAGTTCTCAGAATTACTATCTACTACTATTAGGCCTGCAAAGTTTTCTATAAAGCATTTTTGTTGAAAATTGGAGTTGCTTGTTTTTGAAGGCTTTATTGAAGTAACAATATTAATGTATATTATTTAAAGTTTAAACGGAACAGCTTTCTGAACCAGTGGTAGACTCATCAACGATTCAAAAGCACTTCCAAAAAGCTTATTTCAATAAAAAAAACATTTCTATTCTATTTTATTCTATCTTATTTAAAGTTCTGCAAGATCAAATCAGAAATGAGGAGATCTGTAGGAAAATGAAGTGGAAAAAGGGGTGGGACACATAGTTCGAAGAGCTGATGGTAATTGGGGTCCCACGGTAGTAGAGTGGCGACCAGGAAGCGCAGTTTTGGCAGACCCCCCCACTAGGTGGACAGACAACATCAAACGAGTCGCAGGGAGCCGCTGGAGTCAGGCGCCGCAAAACCGAAACCTGTGGAAGTTCAAAATACCTTTGTCCAGCTGTGGACGTCTTTTGGTTGATAAAGAAGAATAATGTATGTACGTGTGATGCGGGTTGTTACGTTCCCTCAAATATGGTTGAGCGAAGCAATGGCTGGGTCATGCGTCATGCTCGTGAACGGGTGCCACCGGCGGGAATGGGGCTACTTTATGTCTGCCCATCTTAAGATAGAAGTTAGTCGGTATGCATTTTGGAACTTCCCTCATTGTGGAAACACTGCATATATAGCATAGTATTTACTGTATTGTAAATTTGTTTTGAAAAGAGCAACCGTCGAGTTTCTTGTTGGTTCTTCTCGGCAGGAAGGGCATTCTGAACCAGTGGTAGATTCATCGACTATTCAAAAGCACTTGTAAAAGTTTATTTGAATAAAAAATATTTCTATTCTATTCTATAAGATTTGAAGATAATCAGTTAATTATCAATATTATATTTCTCAGGTCGATTGCTAGCGTCCGGATCAGACGATACCAATGTCATTATATGGGACTGGGCAAAAAAGACGCCTCTGCAAACAATCAAAACTGGCCACAAATCTAATGTGTTTCAGAGCAAATTCCTCCATCTCAATGCTCAGAGTCAACTTAATATTGTCACATGTGCTAGAGATGGGCAGGTATGGTATTTATTATTCTTCTAAACTAGCGGCACGCTATGATGGCCGGTTTGACACATTACAATAGTGATGTGGAATGTCAATTTATTCTCGAACAAAAAACAATTAAGTTTTGTTTTTGTACCTGATTAAATAGGTTTAATAAAACAAAAATGTATATGTTTATTTAATTTATTTGAACGAACTGAATATTTGAATGAAAATGAATATACATACTTTATATGCACACAAGAAACATATGAATACAAAAGATACCAAAAAAGGTGCCACAAAAGGCCATAATTAATCAGATTCGTCCATACTACTATTTTCACTGTCGTCACTGCTATCATCACCTACATTAATAATTATATGTTCGTTTTCTATAATATTATCTATTTTCACATCTCTTTCATAATCTTCCCTTATTAATTTAACAGTTCTATTCACAACCTTTTCCCAGTCTCCTTTAGTCACATGTTCACAAGCTTCTTCTAATAATTTTAGCATTTTTTTTTGTGGTAAATGGGGGTTCTGTATTGTGTCTTGCAGCATATCCCTTAATAATTTGAGCCCACACCAACTCAATCGCATTATACTCACAATGGTAAGGCGGTAACCGTATAACTCTGTGCCCATGTTCTAATGCTATTTCGTCAATGACGTATCGGATCTTGGTTGGTTTGTTTTCTTTTAAAAGACGTACTAATTCCGCTTTTAACATATTCATGTTTGCATCTACGCCATTTTTACGAAGCCATGCGACGATATCAGCTTTCTTTTGGGATTGGGCAGGTGGCTTGTCAATTTGCATCGAGTGGTATGGGGCGTTGTCCATAATTATAATAGATGGTTCAGGGAGGCTACACAACATTGAGGTAAACCATTCAGTAAACTTTTCTCCATTCATGTCTTCATGATAGTCTCCAGTGGTTTTTGACGCAAAAGCCATGAGAGAACCTTCGACAAACCCGTTGATGGTTCCGGCGTGACAAATTATAAGTCGCGATCCTTTTCCTACAGGAACTTTGGAAGTAGATGCTGCTGTGTCATCGTTCCAAGAACGGCCTACAGTATGGTTAGCATTAAGCCATGTTTCATCCAAGAACACAACATTTTGCCAATTTTTGATTTCTTTCACTTGCCGTAAAAAAGTATACCTTGCCATCGCTATATCAAATCTTTCCATCAATATTTTGCGTTTGTTACATTTTTTGTATCGAAATCCAATGGTCTTCAAAATCTTCGTTAAAGAACTTTCCCCACCGAAGAATAATCCAGCTTCCTTCAGTGAATGCACCAACTTTTTTCTTGTTGGATACTCCTTCTGTAAATAGTAGCCGTAAACATGTCTTCGGATAGCATCGGCATCAAAGCTATCGATGCCTACGACTGGTTTTGCTCGTTTTCTCTTTTTTGGTGTGTGAAGTTTATTTTCTTCTGTGCCAGTCTCGCCATATTTTTTTTTAGTTATCCGTCTAACAGTTCGTTGTCCAATATTAAGCGCATCAGCTACGCGTTCAACCACTGACGTTATAGGTAAAATTGGCCCTCCATTTTGAGCTTCACGATCGAAATAGTTACGAAGGCGTATTACGAACTCACGTGTCTGACTATTTAGAACAGTTCTCTGCGTACGTTCGGTCATATCGACGAAATCCACAACAAAGGGCTTGAACAGAGTCCAAATTAACGAGCAAGGGTCAACAGTAATGCAGTATCAATATTTGAAATCCAAAGCCAGGTCAAAACTATATCACAATCGCATTGCACTGACAGTTTATACTTTTCGAAGCAACGTCAATTCGAAACTGCTTTGTTTTGCATTGAGCATTGACGCGAGTTTGCCGGAGGTAGTAGTTGTGCTAGCCAGCGATCCTATGTGACGATCGTATTAGATTCCATTTTTAAAAATTTTCAATTTAGAAAACCAAATGCCGAGTTGTGGTATATATCATATAAAAATAAAAATTTTACCTTTTGTATGAAACAGCTGATATTTTTTTGCGATTTCAGAGGTTTGTCCACATAGTGAAAATTGTTCATATTCACAAGTACATTCACCCCTTAAATGGTGCAAACTGATTTTTCTACACTTGTATACATTTTAGAAATCAATTTAATAAATAAATTTTGAGTCCTAAACCTAAAACTACATTCGATAAAATTTATGAATCTCTGCACATCACTATCGTCAATAAAGTAATACAATTATTTCCTTCAAAGTCGTTATCAATTAATACGGAACTTCATGAGCGGACAAACGTCAAACCGGCCATCATAGCGTGCCGCTAGTGTAACAAGCAACTAATTGTTAATTCGTTAACATTACACTATTATAATTTAACTAGCTGATGCCCGTGATTTTGTCCATATGGATTCAGTTTTTAATACCCTTCCGGAACTCTTTGATTTTCGTGGATAAAAAGTTGTCTATGTCTCACTCTAGGTCGTCAACTATACAGTATACCCATGTAAAAAAATCATATCGATCCGTAGCTCTGTTGTGGCGTGATTGAAGAACAAACCAACAAACAAATACACTTTCGCATTTATACCTAATATTGGTATCTACATTCTACATACTTCATAGCACATAGAGTTTTTCCCTGTGGTATCAGGCAAAACTCTAAATCCTACTCCCAACTAATATCCTATTTCCTATTAATATTATAAATGCGAAAGTTTGTGAGGATGTTTGGATGGATGGATGGATGGATGGATGTTTGTTACTCTTTAACGCGACAACGAATGAACCGATTTTGCTGATTTTTGGCACAGACATAGATTATAGTCTGGAATAGCACATAGGCTACTTTTTATCCCGGAAAAGCAAACAGTTCCTGTGGGATAGCATCGCTATTTTTACGCATTTGTCCTTCAAAATACGCGCAATGGAGTTTTAGATTAACGTGATTTTTTTGCACAGGTAAAGTTAAGAGCCTGAAAAATGACAAAGGCTACTTTTTATCCCGGGAAAACAAACGGTTCCTGCGGGATATTAGTATACTACTTTTCACACATTTATCTTTCAATTATGCGCCAACGGAGTTACAGATTGATGTGGTTTTTTGGATAGGTATAGTTGATGACTTGAAAAGTGACAAAGGCTACTTTTTATCCTGGGAAAGCAAACAGTTCCCGCGGGATATAAGTGTTCTACTTTTCACATATTAATCCTTAAATTAGGCGCCAACGGAGTTACAGATTGACGTGGTTTATTGGATAGGCATAGTTGAGGACTTGAAAAGTGACAAAGGCTATTTTTAATCCCAGGAAAACAAACAGTTCCCGCGGGATGTATGTATGTATGTATGTATGTATGTATGTATGTATGTATGTATGTATATATGTATGTGTGTATGTATGTATGCATGCATGTATGTATGTATGTATGTATGCATGCATGTATGTATGCATGTATGTATGTATGCTTGCATGCATGCATGCATGCATGTTTGTATATATGTATGTGTGGATGCATGTATTTATGTATGTTTGTATCCTCCTCCTACTAACAATGAATACTTTAACTATATCCTATCCTACTTATTATTACTCATATTATCCCACTAATATTATTAATGTGAAAGTTTGTGAGGATGGATGTTTACGGATGTATGTTTGTATAGATGTCGTATACGGATGGATGGATGTATGTTCTCTGAGATAGGGGTTGAACTATTTTGACTGTTATACTCCATAACTTCGTTGAACTAATTTTAATTATTACTTTAACCGACTTCAAAAAAGGAGAAGGATCTCAATTCAACGGAAACTTTTTTTATGTATGTTCACCGATTACTCGAAGACGCCTGAACCGATTTGGAAAATTCTTTTTTTGTTTCAAAGGGTATACTTCCCAGGTGGTCCCATTTAAATTTTATAGAAATCAGTCGAGCGTTTTTTAAAAAATCTACAATAAATGATATACTTTGTAGTGGCGCGGGCGTTTAAATGTATGCTCCCGGGACAAAAAGTAGCCTGTCTTATTTTCCAGGTCCTCAACTTTACCTGTGTAAAAAAAATCGGCCAAGTGCGAGTCGGTCCTCGCTCTTTTAGGGTTCCGTTAAAAAAAAAATTAAAATATTTCCATGTACCCATGGAAATATTTTAATTTAATTTTTATTATGTGTTGTTATAGCGGCAATAGAAATACAAAATACTTATGTGAAAATTTTAACTGTCTATCTATTACGGTTTACGAGATACAGGCCGCTGACAGACGGACGGACGGACAACGGAGGCTTAGTAATAGGGTCCCGTTGGCACCCTTTGGGTACGGAACCCTAAAAACCACGTTGACTATATGCACTTACACTTTATATGGTGAAATATTATAACTGCGAAAGTGCGTTGGTTTGTCCTTCAATCACGCCCCAACAGAGCTACGGATCGACGTGATTTTTTGCATGGGTACCTATAGTTGAGGACCTGGAGAGTGACAGGCTACTTTTTATCCCGCAGAGTTCCCAAGGCATTTTAAAGGCTAAGTTCACGCAGACGAAGTCGCGGGCATCAGCTAGTATTATTATAAATATGAAAGTTTGTTAGGAAGGATGAATGGATGGATGTTTGTTACTCCTTCACGTCTTAATGAATGAAACAAATTTGCTGAAATTGGGAATGGAGATAGCTCATACCCAGGTTTAACACTTTTGCTATTCACATTTTACCCTGGAAAATTAAAGACTTCCAGCTGCAATTAAAAAATCTAAAACTATCTTAGACTGTTCGTTACTCACCATGAGTTGAGATCGCAGTCAAGGACTATCTTGTCATTGAATAAAAAAAATGTTGGTCCCAGGTTCGATTACTCCAGTGCCCGGCCAGCGGCGGCACGGCTTCGCGGCGGCGGCTGGCGGCACACAAGCGCGCCGCACACAAGCTGCACGTGTCAGCGGCCGACCCGCACGTCGTGGTGTCCGCGGGGGAGGACGGGCTGGTCATCATGTCTGACGTGCGAGTGGAGCACACTGTCAAGTAAGTATTACTCCGGTGCCCGGCCAGCGGCGGCACGGCTTCGCGGCGGCGGCTGGCGGCACACAAGCGCGCCGCACACAAGCTGCACGTGTCTGCGGCCGACCCGCACGTCGTGGTGTCCGCGGGGGAGGACGGGCTGGTCATCATGTCTGACGTGCGAGTGGAGCACACTGTCAAGTAAGTATTACTCCGGTGCCCGGCCAGCGGCGGCACGGCTTCGCGGCGGCGGCTGGCGGCACACAAGCGCGCCGCACACAAGCTGCACGTGTCTGCGGCCGACCCGCACGTCGTGGTGTCCGCGGGGGAGGACGGGCTGGTCATCATGTCTGACGTGCGAGTGGAGCACACTGTCAAGTAAGTATTACTCCGGTGCCCGGCCAGCGGCGGCACGGCTTCGCGGCGGCGGCTGGCGGCACACAAGCGCGCCGCACACAAGCTGCACGTGTCTGCGGCCGACCCGCACGTCGTGGTGTCCGCGGGGGAGGACGGGCTGGTCATCATGTCTGACGTGCGAGTGGAGCACACTGTCAAGTAAGTATTACTCCGGTGCCCGGCCAGCGGCGGCACGGCTTCGCGGCGGCGGCTGGCGGCACACAAGCGCGCCGCACACAAGCTGCACGTGTCTGCGGCCGACCCGCACGTCGTGGTGTCCGCGGGGGAGGACGGGCTGGTCATCATGTCTGACGTGCGAGTGGAGCACACTGTCAAGTAAGTATTACTCCGGTGCCCGGCCAGCGGCGGCACGGCTTCGCGGCGGCGGCTGGCGGCACACAAGCGCGCCGCACACAAGCTGCACGTGTCTGCGGCCGACCCGCACGTCGTGGTGTCCGCGGGGGAGGACGGGCTGGTCATCATGTCTGACGTGCGAGTGGAGCACACTGTCAAGTAAGTATTACTCCGGTGCCCGGCCAGCGGCGGCACGGCTACGCGGCGGCGGCTGGCGGCACACAAGCGCGCCGCACACAAGCTGCACGTGTCTGCGGCCGACCCGCACGTCGTGGTGTCCGCGGGGGAGGACGGGCTGGTCATCATGTCTGACGTGCGAGTGGAGCACACTGTCAAGTAAGTATTACTCCGGTGCCCGGCCAGCGGCGGCACGGCTTCGCGGCGGCGGCTGGCGGCACACAAGCGCGCCGCACACAAGCTGCACGTGTCTGCGGCCGACCCGCACGTCGTGGTGTCCGCGGGGGAGGACGGGCTGGTCATCATGTCTGACGTGCGAGTGGAGCACACTGTCAAGTAAGTATTACTCCGGTGCCCGGCCAGCGGCGGCACGGCTTCGCGGCGGCGGCTGGCGGCACACAAGCGCGCCGCACACAAGCTGCACGTGTCTGCGGCCGACCCGCACGTCGTGGTGTCCGCGGGGGAGGACGGGCTGGTCATCATGTCTGACGTGCGAGTGGAGCACACTGTCAAGTAAGTATTACTCCGGTGCCCGGCCAGCGGCGGCACGGCTTCGCGGCGGCGGCTGGCGGCACACAATATACACATAGTAAATTCTGGGAGAGAATTTTTTAGGATTTAACAGTATTTATTAAGTCTCCGCGGTCCGTCCGTCTGTCTATCAAAATAGAATAGAATTGAATAGTGTTTTTTATTCAAATAAACTTTTTTACAAGTGCTTATGAATCGTCGATGAGTCTACCACTGGTTCGGAATGCCGTTCCTGCCGAGAAGAACCAGCAAGAAACTCGGCAGTTGCTCTTTTCAAAATAAGTTTACATTCAATAGAATAGTTATACAGTTAAATTACCACCTACTGTCTCATGAATCGCTGGAACGAATTATGTCCACGCTTTTTTATCATCTAAATAGTCTTCAATTGCATAATATGCTTTTTTCATGAGATTAGTTTTAACTGATTTCTTAAACTTGTGTAAAGGCAAGTCTAAGATCGACTGTGGAATTTTATTATAAAACGTCACGCCCATTCCCATAAATGTCTTTCGGACCCTCTTGAGGCGACATCGAGGAATCACGAGCCTGTTTGGATTTCTAACTTGCCTATCGTGTAAATCACCCTTTTTTTTGTAATTCACAATGTTTTGTCTGACAAATATTATATTGTTGTAAATATATTGTGAAGCTACTGTAAGAATGCCTATTTCTTTAAATTTTTCTCGAAGGGAATCCCGCGGTTTTAGATTATATATTGCGCGAATTGCCCTCTTCTGCAATACAAAAATTTTTAATACTATGGAAATATGCAAAATAAACAATTTTTGCAGTTTCTATGTCAGTTAACTGTCGAATCTTCCTAACAGCGTAAGCAGCAGAGCAAAAATCCAAAGTTGTTCATGATCCAGTCTAAATATCTATATCAAAGTCCAAAACGCGATACATTTCGTGCTCAAAAATTTCAATATCTAAAACGCATGATGGGTTACGTATTTGAGATCGAGAAGTGGTATTTGTATGTAAGTGTAACCTCTTCACAACGTCATGCCAACGTCATGTCAACGCCAAATGGCTTACACTTGTATTGTATTGTATTTGTGGAGGGGACGCCTGCTAACGCCAGGCGGGTGATCAGTCCTGTGTCGGAACTATTCCACCCAATTCCCCGTGTTTGGACACAGGGTACTGGTGCCCAGGCAGCCTACAAACCTACCTGTAGCTTTCGTAAACCTAACGATGTTTCCTATTGAAAGGTTTGTTAGGTCTTCTTCACTTAATCTAATCTTACCTTGCAGTTCCCATCTTACCAATGAGTACATAGGGCACTCAGCTATAAAGTGGTAGCTGGTCTCTTCCTCGCCACACTCTGGACAGGATGGGTCTTCTTGAATTCTCATTATTGTGAGATGTCTATTTAGCAGACAGTGTCCCGTTGCTATTCCTATTACCAATGCAATATTGTTCCTACTTTGTGACATAATTTGGCTTGTCTTCTTTTTATCGAATGATTTCAGGAACAATTTCGATTGTCTATATTGAATCGAGTTGTTCCATCTCGAGTTCGATTCTCTTTCTACGATTCCCTCTATCACTCGTTTGGTAATCGTGTACGGAATGGGTAGGCAAGGCTCAGGTCCATGAAATTGGATACTTGCTCCCATTCGAGCTAATTCATCTGCTTTCTCATTACCGATGTTCCCTTGGTATCCAGGAACCCAAGCAATCGTCACTTTTGTCTTTTCAGCTAGTGAGTTTAATGCATGTTTGCATTCCTTCACGAGAGCCGAAGTGGTGTCCTTTCTTTCCAGAGCTTTTATTACGGCCTGGCTGTCACTATATATAATAATTCCTTTTGTATCAGTACCTACAATGTCCATCAGGCCGATAGCACACTCCATGATCGCATACGTCTCGGCCTGAAATATGCTCGTAAATTTACCCAGGCTGATTGCCTGGTCCTTATCCGGAATGGTGCTATGAAATATTCCAGCACCACTGAGCTTTGTGGATTCACGCCTTGATCCGTCCGTGTAACAGACAATGATACCTTCGCTGGCGAACTCTATCTTCCATTCTTCTTTTGATCCTATATGCACTCTATATTTCTTATCGAAGATGCGCTGCCTCCTACCATATGGCTTAAAGATGAGCCCATATATTTTTCAGGAACTTCCACCTGTGCTCGTTCCCGCTGTACAGCATGGCCGGGCACCCGTTCAACAAGCACCAGCTGCTGCTGGCGGGGCAGAGCAAGTTCGTGCACGTGTACGACACGCGCCGCGCCACGGCGCCGCTCGCCAAGTACTGCCCCGGACACTTCCACGACTACCCAGTAGTGAGTCTACCAAATGCTATTCAAACTCAAACTCAAACAAAAGGCCAACCTGTGGCTCTTATGACACGTCAAGATTCTACCACCGCGCCGGTTCGGAAAGCGGATTTCGGAGAGCCGGCAAGAAACTCAGCAGTTGCTCTTTTCAAAATAATCATTTTACAATACAATATTAATAAGTAGCTATTACATTGTAATAAGTTTTTATCTATCCTGTGGGCAGCTGGATGCCAAGCTGATTAAACCCGTGCATCTTTGTTAGAATAGAATATGACATTTCCACAAAACGTACTACAATTCAATTCATGTCAAAGACGGGCAGACAGAAAGTAGCCCCATTCCCGCCGGCGGCACCCGTTCACGAGTATGACGCATGATCCAGCCATTGCTTCGCTCGACCATATTTGGAAGGTGGAAGACACAGTTCTGCCCGCGAAATTCAAATTTAATTTGGTTTTTCGCAATTTGTAAACTAATACGACAAAGTAGGCTTATGGCATTCTAATTGCGACAATGGCAGTATCATCTTCACAGGTATCTATAAAAATCTTTACTTGAAAGTGTCCAGTTTAAGAAATTAATCAAAATATCGACTAATTTGTGAGTAACTCACGTCCAACTCAGTATTTTGATTAATTTCTTAAACTGGTCACTTTCAAGTAAAGATTTTTATGTAAACCTGTGAAGATGATAATTATTCTACTGGCGCAATTAGAATGCCATTAGCCTAGTTTGTCGTACTAGGGTGGAACCACATTTGTGAGGATTGATTCGGATTTTGCCTATACAAAACTGTCATTTTCCATACATTTGTGTACGCATCGAAAAGCCGATTTGATCCGTACACGATTCTATGGAATTTGACAGTTTTGTATGGGCGAAATCCGAAACGATCCTCACAAATGTGGTTCCACCCTTAGTTTACAAATTGCGAAAAACCAAATTAAATTTGAATTTCGCGGGCAGACCCTGGTCTTCCACCTTAAGAGGATTTTCTATTTTTTTATACAAAAAAACTGGTTGTCTGTAAAGTCGGTTTACTGACGATAGTTTTACGTGATAACGTCATAAAGATGAACAGCGTGCTGCTAGAACTAGCTCGCGACACATCCGCTAACCACAGCGCGCACGCGAATACGGCGGGCGCCGGGCGGCGGCGGTCACTCGGTGCGCGAGTCCGACTCGCACTTGGCCGGTTTTTTTTTGTTTCTTGGGTGCAATACCTGGTTAATAATTTTTTTTTATTCCATGACAAGATAGTCCTTGACTGCGATCTCACCTGATGGTATCTAAGTGACGATGCAGTCTAAGATGGTAGCGGACTAACTTGGAAGGGGTATGGCAGTGAAAATTCAACCCATACCTTTATTCGGTTTCTACACGCCATCGTGCCGGAACGCTAAATCGCTTGGCGGCACGTCGTTGACGGTAGGGTGGTAACTAGCCACGGCCAACGAAAGCCTTCCACCAGACCAGACCAGAGACAATTCAGAAACTATAAATTCCCAAATTGACCCCGCCGGGAACTGAACCCGAGACCTCCCAGTTATAAGACCACAGCGCTCACCACTGCGCCAGGGAGGTCGTCAAATGGTTTTTACCTATGTACTATGTTGTAGGACAAACGGCGGCGGCCCGTAAAGTCTATGATGCATCTAACGTGTGCGGTGTACAACCACAACGGGACGGAAATACTGGGCTCGTACAACGACGAAGATGTTTACTTGTTCGACGTCAACAAGGATGTTTACAACGAGTGAGTATCCTTACTAATATTATAAATGCGAAAGTGTGTTTGTTTGTTGGTTTGTCCTTCAATCACGCCGCAACAGGGCTACGGATCGATGTGATTTTTTGCATGGGTATAGTTGAGGACCTGGAGAGTGACATAGGCTACTTTTTATCCCGGAAAATCAAAGAGTTCCCGAGGGGTTTTAAAAACTAAATCCACGCGGACGAATTCGCGGGCATCAGCTAGTGATTTATAACGTTATTTTATGTTTATAACGAGTATGTTTTGAACTAAACATTTATTAAATTCCCCAATTGTGCATAATGTATACCAAGGTAAAAATAATAATAAAATTAAAATAGCCAAAAATAAATGACTTAAATAAATCAATCATTGTTTTAGAGATAACAGCGGTAAAGACGGATATACGCATCGGTACAGTGGGCATCGTAATGTCGCTACATTTAAGGTAATTTTAATTTTACTTAAAAAATAGTTCATAAAAAAATAATTTATTTCTTAATATATATTCATCATCATCATCATCATCATCATCATTATCAACCTATCATCAGCTCACTACTGAGCGAGGTCTCTCAGAGAAGAGTTATAGGCCATAGTCCACCACGCTGGCCCAATGCGAATTGGCGGACTTCACACACCTTCGAGAATATTATGGAGAACTCTCAGGTGTGTTTCCTCACGATGTTTTCCTTCACCGTTAAAAAATTCAAAAAATTCAAAATTCAAAATTATTTATTTCATGTAGGCCAACCTGTGGCTCTTATGACACGTCATGACTCTACCACCGGTTCGGAAAGCGGATTATGCTGAGAAGAGCCGGCAAGAAACTCAGCAGTAGCTCTTTTCAAAATAATCATTTTACAAAGCAAAAAAAAACATGTGATATTTAATTTCTTAAACGCACTTCGAAAAGTCAGAGGTGCGTACCCGGGATCGAACCTGCGACCCCCCGAATAGGAGACCACAGTCGTAACCACTAGGCTATCATTGCTGCGTAATTAGTAAAATATATATTATAGTAATTTATTTTTAAATCAACATAAAACGTCCAATTCTTTAATTATAAGCCATTACCTACAATATAATAATTTATTAAGTTATTATTATAACTAACTACTTAACTGTATTAAGTTATTATTACCGTTTTTTTATTGGATGACAAAATAGCCCTTGACTGCAATCTTACCTGATGGAAAGTGACTAAACTAGCGGCACGCTATGATGGCCGGTTTGACGTTTGTCCGCTCATGAAGTTCCGTATTAATTGATAACGACTTTGAAGGAAATAATTGTATTACTTTATTGACGATAGTGATGTGCAGAGATTCATAAATTTTATCGAATGTAGTTTTAGGTTTAGGACTCAAAATTTATTTATTAAATTGATTTCTAAAATGTATACAAGTGTAGAAAAATCAGTTTGCACCATTTAAGGGGTGAATGTACTTGTGAATATGAACAATTTTCACTATGTGGACAAACCTCTGAAATCGCAAAAAATATCAGCTGTTTCATACAAAAGGTAAAATTTTTATTTTTATATGATATATACCACAACTCGGCATTTGGTTTTCTAAATTGAAAATTTTTAAAAATGGAATCTAATACGATCGTCACATAGGATCGCTGGCTAGCACAACTACTACCTCCGGCAAACTCGCGTCAATGCTCAATGCAAAACAAAGCAGTTTCGAATTGACGTTGCTTCGAAAAGTATAAACTGTCAGTGCAATGCGATTGTGATATAGTTTTGACCTGGCTTTGGATTTCAAATATTGATACTGCATTACTGTTGACCCTTGCTCGTTAATTTGGACTCTGTTCAAGCCCTTTGTTGTGGATTTCGTCGATATGACCGAACGTATGTATATTCATTTTCATTCAAATATTCAGTTCGTTCAAATAAATTAAATAAACATATACATTTTTGTTTTATTAAACCTATTTAATCAGGTACAAAAACAAAACTTAATTGTTTTTTGTTCGAGAATAAATTGACATTCCACATCACTATTGTAATGTGTCAAACCGGCCATCATAGCGTGCCGCTAGTGTAGTCACTGACACACTGAGTGAGTGAGACAATATAATACTGTCTCACTCACTCACACTATGTGAGAGTAAGTGAGACTGAGCTGTCAAAAAATGATTAATAAAATGGACAAGTATAAGGTAGTGGGCTACCTTTGGAAGGGGGTGTGGCTGTTTTTAATTAAACCTAATCGGTTTCTATACGCCATCGTGCCGGAACGTTAAATTGATTGGCACATCCAATCAATCTTAATATATATAAATCACGTGTCACGTTGTTTGTCCGCGATGGACTCCTAAACTACTGAACCGATTTTGATCAAACTTCGTAACTATCTGTAATTTAGTCCAACTTGAAAGATAGGATAGTTTTTTTCGATTAGGATAGTTTATTTGTTTTATTTATATAGATAAGTTGGCGGTACGAAGTTCGCCGGGTCAGCTAGTATAATAAATATTATTCTAAAAAAACAAGTCTCCCATCGGATCAAACCATATTATTTCAGAAATTATAGAATGTGCTGTGTTGGATTTGAACACTAGGCCTCCCACTGCAAGACCACAGAGGTCATGACTGCGCCAGAGAGGTCGTTAAAAATTATTATATCTGACTAGCTGACCCAGCGAACTTCGTACCGCCAACTTATAAACTATATCAGATCCAAAAAACTATCCTATCTTTTAAGTTAGGCCAAATTACAGATAGTTACGAAGTTTGATAAAAATCAGTTAAGTAGTTTAGGAGTCCATCGCGGACAAACAACGTGACACGTAATTTATATATAATAAGATAATGTTGTCAATAAAAACATTTATGTGGTAGAGTCACGTGACGATTCACAAGCACATTGTAAAACACTATTTAAAAAACTTAAGATTTTAGATTTATTTCGTGGTTTAGTGACATAATTATAATGTATTATACGAGTACGCACCACGATAATTGTTTGGAGAACAGAGATGGAATATAGAAGATTCTACCCATGACAGCTTCAACTTGACGTCTCTCAACACCGCAGTCCCGTCGTGACCACGGTCCATGCAACTGGATCGAAATATCAACTTTCTCCAAACAATTTAAAAAAAAAATTAATTAAAAAAAATTATCATGGTATGTACTCGTATAATACATGATAACTTTCTATCAAAAAAAATCTATTCTATTGTTTATTTATTAAAATAATTATAGGGAGTGTCATTCTTCGGGCCCAAGAGTGAATACATCGTGTCCGGGTCAGACTGCTCGTACATTTATATCTGGGAAAAAGAGTCAGAGGCGATCGTGCAGTGGATGGAGGGAGATTCGAATGGCGTGGTAAGTTCATTCATTCATTCATTCATTCATTAATCTCCCACCGTCGGTCCACTATTTGGCTCCTCTCCAAAAAATCAATTCGACTCCATACATTGTGTCCGGGTCAGACTGCTCGTACATTTATATCTGGGAAAAAGAGTCAGAGGCGATCGTGCAGTGGATGGAGGGGGATTCCAATGGTGTGGTAAGTTCATTCATTCATTAATCTCCCACCGTCGGTCCACTATTTGGCTCCTCTCCAAAAAATCAATTCGACTCCATACATTGTGTCCGGGTCAGAGTGCTCGTACATTTATATCTGGGAAAAAGAGTCAGAGGCGATCGTGCAGTGGATGGAGGGGGATTCGAATGGCGTGGTAAGTTCATTCATTCATTCATTCACTAATCTCCCACCGTCGGTCCACTATTTGGCTCCTGTCCAAAAAATCAATTGGACTCCATACATTGTGTCCGGGTCAGACTGCTCGTACATTTATATCTGGGAAAAAGAGTCAGAGGCGATCGTGCAGTGGATGGAGGGGATTCCAATGGCGTGGTAATTTCATTCATTCATTCATTCATTCGTTCATCTCCCACCGTCGGTCCACTATTTGGCTCCTCTCCTAAAAATCAATTCGACTCCATACATTGTGTCCGGGTCAGACTGCTCGTACATTTATATCTGGGAAAAAGAGTCAGAGGCGATCGTATAGTGGATAGAGGGGGATTCGAATGGCGTGGTAAGTTCATTCGTTCATTCATTCATTAATCTCCCACCGTCGGTCCACTATTTGGCTCCTCTCCTAAAAATCAATTCGACTCCATACATTGTGTCCGGGTCAGACTGCTCGTACATTTATATCTGGGAAAAAGAGTCAGAGGCGATCGTATAGTGGATGGAGGGAGATTCGAATGGCGTGGTAAGTTCATTCGTTCATTCATTCATTAATCTCCCACCGTCGGTCCACTATTTGGCTCCTCTCCTAAAAATCAATTCGACTCCATACATTGTGTCCGGGTCAGACTGCTCGTACATTTATATCTGGGAAAAAGAGTCAGAGGCGATCGTGCAGTGGATGGAGGGGGATTCGAATGGCGTGGTAAGTTCATTCATTCATTCATTCATGCACTAATCTCCCACCGTCGGTCCACTATTTGGCTCCTCCTAAAAATCAATTCTACTCCATACATTGTGTCCGGGTCAGACTGCTCGTACATTTCTATCTGGGAAAAAGAGTCAGAGGCGATCGTACAGTGGATGGAGGGGATTCCAATGGCGTGGTAATTTCATTCATTCATTCATTCGTTCATCTCCCACCGTCGGTCCACTATTTGGCTCCTCTCCTAAAAATCAATTCGACTCCATACATTGTGTCCGGGTCAGACTGCTCGTACATTTATATCTGGGAAAAAGAGTCAGAGGCGATCGTATAGTGGATAGAGGGGGATTCGAATGGCGTGGTAAGTTCATTCGTTCATTCATTCATTAATCTCCCACCGTCGGTCCACTATTTGGCTCCTCTCCTAAAAATCAATTCGACTCCATACATTGTGTCCGGGTCCAGACTGCTCGTACATTTATATCTGGGAAAAAGAGTCAGAGGCGATCGTAAAGTGGATGGAGAGGGATTCCAATGGCGTGGTAATTTCATTCATTCATTCATTCGTTCATCTCCCACCGTCGGTCCACTATTTGGCTCCTCTCCAAAAAATCAATTGGACTCCATACATTGTGTCCGGGTCAGACTGCTCGTACATTTATATCTGGGAAAAAGGGTCAGAGGCGATCGTACAGTGGATGGAGAGGGATTCCAATGGCGTGGTAATTTCATTCATTCATTCATTCGTTCATCTCCCACCGTCGGTCCACTATTTGGCTCCTCTCCTAAAAATCAATTCGATTATCCATACATTGTGTCCGGGTCCAGACTGCTCGTACATTTATATCTGGGAAAAAGAGTCAGAGGCGATCGTAAAGTGGATGGAGAGGGATTCCAATGGCGTGGTAATTTCATTCATTCATTCATTCGTTCATCTCCCACCGTCGGTCCACTATTTGGCTCCTCTCCAAAAAATCAATTGGACTCCATACATTGTGTCCGGGTCAGACTGCTCGTACATTTATATCTGGGAAAAAGGGTCAGAGGCGATCGTACAGTGGATGGAGAGGGATTCCAATGGCGTGGTAATTTCATTCATTCATTCATTCGTTCATCTCCCACCGTCGGTCCACTATTTGGCTCCTCTCCTAAAAATCAATTCGATTATCCATACATTGTGTCCGGGTCCAGACTGCTCGTACATTTATATCTGGGAAAAAGAGTCAGAGGCGATCGTACAGTGGATGGAGGGGGATTCCAATGGCGTGGTAATTTCATTCATTCATTCATTCGTTCATCTCCCACCGTCGGTCCACTATTTGGCTCCTCTCCAAAAAATCAATTCGACTCTAAAATGACACTTTTATATGGACAAAATGCGAATCGATGCGCACACATGTGATTCCAGCCTTAATCTATGGTATTTCACAAGCACTTAATCTTCCAGGTGAACTGTATAGAGACCCACCCTCGATTTCCCGTCATGGCGACGAGCGGTCTCGACAAAGACGTCAAGATATGGATACCAAAGAAGCAAGAAGATCCCGATTATAAGGGCTTGAAAAAGGTATGATGTCCATAACTTGTAGTACTATTAAGGTAAACTAAATAATATCTTGTTCATCCTGAGATTCTCTTCCGTAATTATACGCCGCTTGTATCTGTGACTCGGTCCAGGTATGGATACCAAAAAGGCAAGAAGTTCCCGATAAGGGTTTGAAAAAGGTATGATGTTTAGATCATTGCAGCCTTGAAAACTACGTCCACAAAAGCATAAATAAAAGCATAATACTTACAAATTCAATACATGTTAAGACGGGCAGACAGAAAGCAGCCCCGGTCATTCCTGCCGGCGGCACCCGTTCACGAGCATGACGCATGATCCAGCCGTTGCTTCGCTCAACCATATCTTATGCTTCTTAGGCTATCTTACCTTATGATATCGACCTTTTATCATATCGAAAGTTTATGAGATCGATCGTTCATGACATCGAAAGCTTGTGGTCGACAACTTTGCAAGGGATACTTTTTTTTTTAAGTGGAAATTAAAAAAAAAAAGAAAATTAAATTAAAAAATCACGTCGACCCGGTACTCCGTTGTTATATGATTGAAGGACAAGCCAACAAATAAACACGCTTTCGCATTGATGATATTGAGACTAAGAGCCTGTTTCACCACTTGCTGATAAAGTGACTGATAGCCTTTCCACAACTTGTCTGACAGATAGGAATTTCTGTTTCACAAGTTTCAGTTAAAACAATCTAGCAGATAAACTTAAACGAAAAATATCTCGATACTAAGCGAAAACATATAACGACTCTAAAAGAAAAATATCAAACAGATTTATCTGATAGTTATTTTATCTGTTAGTTATTTAAGTCAGACACTTTAACGTATAATGATGAAACAAATGATTATTCAAAAATTCATAAAAAATCAAAATTATTAATTTAACGTAGGCCAACCTGTGGCTCTTATGACACGTCATGACTCTACCACCGGTTCGGAAAGCGGATTCTGCTGAGAAGAGCCTACAAAAAACTCTTTTCAAAATAATCATTTTACAATATTATTATGTATCTACTATTTTACTATCTTGTGGGCAGCTGGATGCCATGCCGATTTATTCCATGCAACTTGTTAGAATAGAATCATCATCATCATCAGTAGTAACCCATCAAGGGCTCACTACTGAGCGCAGGTCTCCTCTCAGAGAAGGGTTATAGGCCATAGTCCACCACGCTGGCCCAGTGCGAATTGGCGGACTTCACACACCTTCAAGAACATTATGAAGAACTCTCAGGTGTGCAGGTTTCCTCACGATGTTTTCCTTCGCCGTTGAAGCAAGTGATATTTAATTGCTTAAACGCACTTGACTCCGAAAAGTCAGAGGTGCGTACCCGGGATCGAACCTGCGACCCCCGAATAGGAGACCACAGTCCTAACCACTAGGCTATCACTGCTGCTATATAAGAATAGATATAGAATAGAATAGAATATTTCCACAATGAGGGAAAGTTCCAAAAATGCCTATTACAATTCAATACATGTTAAGACAGGCAGACAGGAAGCAGCCCCATTTCCGCCGGTATTTTTTATATATATATTTTTTAATATTTGCAGGTAGTTCGCGATAACACTTTCTCGCCGCGCAGTCCTCTGTTCAACGATTTCCTGCCGTCTCTGTACAGCGCGTGGCAAAACGAGTCCGCCCCCGGCGACTCGTTACCGTACGGGGGGAATATAGAGTTCGATGGAAACGTGTGTACAGCATTCTAGCCCAATGTTATAACTCAAACACTCAGCGGGCAATGACCCTGCCCCTGTAGCCAAGTACAGTTTTTGCAATTCACGAAGGCGAGTGAGCTTTACTTGTGGTTACTTCGTGTACATGCACATTGCATAAGTGTGCGTGCCTGTCAATGCCTAGGTGGGAGCGGGCAGGCGCGTGCATTGCGCTCGCTCACACTTATACAGATACGACACACACACACAACCATAAGTCAGTCGCCCTCGTGAATTGCAAGAACTGTAACACTTCGTTGTGTCTATTCTCTTTCTACAATAGTTGTCACTTGAAGTTTTGGCTAGAGCTACACTAGATGGCGCTGCAGCTGATCAAAGACAGAAGTGTATTGATACTAATATTTCGCGGCTTTTTGTATTATAAATGTTTTAAATGCTAAAAAAAAAACACTACAAAATGCTGTCAAATATTATCAATACACTTGTCTTTGATCAGCTGCGGCGCCATCTAGTGTAGCTCTAGCCAAAACTACAAGTAACGTAGAAAGAGAATAGATACAACAAAGTGTAACTTGGCTCGAGGGGGTGATCTTCCTAAGAGCGCTTGACGTGAGTCTTATTATTTCGAAATTCAACTCTCATACTGTAAACTTAAAGTCTACTATTATATTTTGTTTCAAACTGTTTAGAAATGTATATAATGTACGCGTTTCAAAGAAATTATTTCATGCGGAACCAATAAATAAGTGATTTTATTGTTTTTTTTTTTGCTTTTAATTTATTACAAGTCGTCTATCCCAAATGGAAAAATAATATTTAGTAATTTATTTAGTTATTGATTTGTATCAGGTTCAGATCGAGTATTATAATAAAGAATAACTCAAGCTGTTTAAGCCCACTGCATCCATTTGTATCTAAAAATTTCAATTGAAGAAAGTCAATGGGGATCTCCACGCAAAACTAATGTAGGTGGCAGCACAGGCGCAATAACCAAAACATTACTAAAACTTTCTTTACATCCTATTTAAAGTCTGTCGTTTTTAGGGTTCCGTATACCCAAAGGGTACCAACGGGACCCTATTACTAAGCCTACGCTGTCCGTCCGTCCGTCCGTCCGTCTGTCAGCGGGCTGTATCTCGTAAACCGTAATAGATAGAGAGATGAAATTTTCACATATTATGTATTTCTATTGCCGCTATAACAACAAATAATAAAAATTAAATTAAATAAAAAAAATTAAATAAAAATATTTCCATGGGTACATGGAAATATTTTCATTTAATTTTTTTTAACGGAACCCTAAAAGAGCGAGGCCCGACTCGCACTTGGCCGATTTTTTTTCTGTTTTTTGCGTTTTGGGTGATATTTCTTGTAATGTCTGTCAGTTACAGTATATATTCTTCCTTGAGTGTGCCACAGCTTAAAGCAGAACTAAGAAAAAGAGAATATCCGTGCTGCGACTGCACTGAAAGAAATTGACGGTCGCAATCACCTCTAATTGGCTAATACACAGTTAATAGAGCTATTTATGCAATTGCATCGTAATGAGGGTCATTTTAATTTGAGTGCTGTTTTTTGATACGAGACTTGCAGAGTATCAAAATAGGATAGTACGAGAATAGAGCTATATTTGATGCAACTGCATCGTAATGAGGGTCATTCAATTCGAGTGCTGTTTTTTGATACGAGACTTGCCGAGTATCAAAATAGGATAGTACGAGAAAGAGCTATTTATGCAACTGCATCGTAATGAGGGTCATTTTAATTCGAGTGCTGTTTTTTGATACGAGACTTGCGGAGTATCAAAATAGAATAGTACGAGAATATAGCTATTTATGCCACTGCATCGTAATGAGGGTCATTTTGATTCGAGTGCTGTTTTTTGATACGAGACTTGCCGAGTATCAAAATAGAATAGTAGGAGAATTAAAATGACTGATTACGTACAGTTGCATACAAGATTTTATCTACGACAAGCAAAATAAAATCATTAACAAAATTACGTCGTCTTTGTAATTTTTTACTTTCCTTAACAATTAATAAATCAATCAATTTTTTTTAATTTTTTTTTTTTTTAGGTTTGGTATTAATATTGAATAAAATAGAATAGGTTAGAAAGAAGAGATTCAGCTGTCAAATTCGAAATTGGAACTTTTCGATGCTGGAGTAGATAAAGATACTTAAGATGCACAGTTACAGCAAATATATCATTTCAGTCAATCACATGAAATAAATACTGAAAAAAAATATTACATAATAACGTCAAGCTAAATATGTCAAACAGTAGAAATGTATGAAATGCGTTAGTTAGAATTATAATTATTTAACTTAATTTCTGTATGTTAATTTAATTTTTGTTTGATTTATGATATTCTATGGGCTGTTTATTTAGGTATTTGTATTTACTGTCATAGTTAAAATTAAACTGTGGTTTAGAATTAGTTTTGCTTGTTAGTGAATATCATCTAATTATTTAGCAGGTTAATACAAATTAAACAAAGGATATGTTCAAGTTTAGTTGATTTTTGTCGTCTTTTTAGGGCCGTTTCCGTACCCAAAGGGTGCCAACGGGCCCCTATTACTAAGCCTCCGCTGTCCGTCTGTCCGTCCGTCCGTCCGTCAGCGGGCTGTATCTCGTAAACCGTTATAGGTAGACAGTTGAAATTTTCACATATTGTGTATTTCTATTGCCGCTATAATAACAAATAATAAAAATTAAATTAAATTAAAAATAAAGGGGGCTCGGTTCCCATACATGGAAAAGGAGTGTAAATAAAATTTATTATTTTACCTTGGCATGTAAGGTGTCATTGTCTAGAGCTGATTAAGTGGAGTTCAAATATATATTTTTATTTTTTAGCTACAAAAATGAAAAAATGGGGGGCCGTCAAAGTTGTCGGTTTTAGACCAATTTTGTTAGGGGGTCTATCTCAAAAACTTAATATACTGTATAGTTTATTTAAACAACAAATACTGAAAACATCGATTTATAATGCGGTTTGTAAGTTGTGACCAAAACAAACGAGCATTTTTTCCCTATATGCTAATTTAGTACTTTCTAAGAACTAAGATATCTAAATATGAACCTATCTAGTTCTAATAAGATATCTAAATATGAACCTATCTAGTTCTAATAAGATATCTAAATATGAACCTATCTAGTTCTGATAAAATGGTCATATGTACGGAACCCAAGAGCGAGGCCCGACTCGCACTTGGCCGATTTTTTTCTAGTACACGCGGTAATTACGTGGGTAATGTGATCTTGAATAATATAATTAGTCTGCCATGATATTTTTTCCTACTTTGAATTTTGATGACATTCACATTGTTGATAATTTAGTTTTTGTACAAGGTACCCTAATATTGAGAAATACCTGTATACATGTATACCTATACATATATATATATACATATATATACCTGTAATGTATACCTACTATAGTGTTACAAGCGTGCATGTATATTCTATAGTTTGTATGTTGTTTAATTTAGTTTGTTGTTATAAATATATTTCAAATCGTTTTCGGCATAGACTGAAGGAAAAAGATAGATGTTTTTCGGATGAACATCAATAAAAAAATAAAAATTGTTGGCTATGAAGTTAACAAGTAGGTATTTAGGGTGTATATCATATATTATGCCTTAAGAATTTGGTCTATTTTTTTTTCATAGCAACGCTGCACCTTTGACTTATAACGAAGACAACTACAGCACAGCCGTACGCGGCGAAAAATTTAGATGACGTCATCTGGACGCATTTTTAGGCTATGTTCACACTTAACGTATTGTCAGCCGCCGCGGCCGACTGTGAGCGAGCGTTACGCAGTTTACTGCTTTTCCATACATATTCAACTTAGCACTGAGCAGTGCTCGTAGTGTATATCGGAACATACCTACCCTTAGTTATTAGTACATTTATCTTATGTAGACACCCTTGATAGCTGCAAAACGTTTTTACCATTTTTGATTAGTGATTTTTAAAGAAAATATAGTACTCCCATCCCATAGCATCCGATTTATCACAGAAGATTGGCGAATTCCATAGAGTTTCTGACTCAGATGAACTGAACTGAACACTGAACGCCCACGTTCACCAATCAAACTTCTCATATTTGTTCTAGTAAACCAGACTAACAAAAAATTTATCAAAGTCTGTCAAATAAAGTTGGGAGAAAAAGATATTCACTTGTGTTGCCATGTAACGGTTATTTATAATGTGTAAAGTACACATTAACACAAAGATTAATTATATTTTTGATCCCCATCTTCTAAAAATATGATATATTTACACAGAAAAGTACTCTGAAAAATATTAATTTAAATTAAATTTTCCTGAATCTAAACGGTTTTTAAAAATGCTGGGTCAATATTCGCCAACCACCTTTCTGGTGATGTATAAAGGAGTTTAATAACTAATTGCCACGTCTTATATCAATGCTATTCTATCAATACTCCTTGTTGATCTGAAAAGAAATGCATATTAACATGCATATGCATGCATTGAGATTGTGCATAAGTAGCGTCAAAACTCATTTCAAGCATTGAATTTCGAATTTGGCATCAAAATTTTACCGCGTGCGGCCTCTGTAATGTGAGGTCAGCTTAAGCTGCCGTTTGGGCGAAAGTTACGGCCCTGCGGTTTTGGGTAACTTAATAAAGGTTATGTTTTGAGGAGATATTATTGTCCGTTCACACAATAAATGTGAACATTGGAAATCTTATGCCTGTGATATGTTTATTTGTGAAAATAATTTAAATTAGATAAGCCCATCTCATATGCTCATTGTGCGTCATATGAGTTATGTTAGTGTTAACAATATGTACAGGTCGACAACTTTTATAAGTTACAGCAAAGCACCTGTGATGCCTAACCTGGCGTAAGCTGGGACAACGTTAGAAGGAAGATGTAGACGTGAAGTACGTGCGTAGGTGTCAAAGGCTTCTATGTATACTACTAGACGGGCTGTGCGACCTTAAGGTTGAAGACAAGGGTCTGCCCGCGAAATTCAAATTTAATTTGGTTTTTCGCAATTTGTAAACTAATACGACAAAGTAGGCTTATGGCCTTCTAATTGCGCCAGTGGAATTATCATCTTCAAAGGTTTGCATAAAAATCTTTACTTGAAAGTGACCAGTTTAAGAAATTAATCAAAATACTGAGTTGGACGTGACTCACAAATTAGTCGATATTTTGATTAATTTCTTAAACTGGACACTTTCAAGTAAATTTTTTTATATAAACCTGTGAAGATGATACTGCCATTGTCGCAGTTATAGAATGCCATAAGCCTACTTTGTCGTATTAGTTTACAAATTGCGAAAAACCAAATTAAATTTGAATTTCGCGGGCAGAACCGTGTCTTCCACCTTAAGAAATTGCCATTTGAGTTACGGTGGAACCACCGCACCTCGTTTACTCCACTATGAGCAAGCTAGAAGATTAGTGCTTTGTTTTGTAAGCCGTGGACGTTTTTAACAAACTATTATTATTCAAAGACTTCTAATGTTTTTTTTATTATTCATTATGTATGTGTGTAGTTCTTCAACGTCGAAGTTTATTTCAGTTAAGTATGTAATTTATTTCTTATTTTTTTTAAAAAGGATATTATATGCCTCCCGCACCACGCACGCCGTTCACGCCTCTGCAACCTGGCGGCCGTTCGATTCAATTACGATTTGCAACCTTATTCACCATTCCGGCTCCCCGTTCTCTACCTCAGTCTGCGCAATCCGAAACTGGGACACAGTTCTTATTGCGAATTGCCGGTCTAGTAGTTTACATAGATGTATTTGTTAGGTGTACATAATTTATTGGTATGAGCGAAAACATCTTAATTCACTACTGGTGTCCTGTGGCGTCGTCCGCCGTTATGAAATTGAAGAGTCACGTACCTATTTCAAACCGAAACTTAAAATAACAAGGCATGTTGTTTATAATCGTTTTTTATTTAGTTAGCAAAATTGTTCCTTTCTATGCGCAGGAATATTGTTGCTGTAACTTATAAAAATGGTCTTACAGTGATTTAGATAATTAATTTCGTTTTAGCTATATATACTCTGCGCAGAATGCTAGGAAAACTAGCGCTCTGAGCAAATTTCTTTGCACACCACTTAGGTTTAGGCCATTTTTAGTGCCAAGTAAAATTTGGCCTGACCAACTAGGTCTTGCTTTTGTTCTGTCCCACTTATAGGTCAATATAATAATAATAATGCCTTCATACAGTAGTCAGAAGCGACTTGTGTTAAATTTCCTCTAAACAAGCAGATTACTTATAGTTTTTTAGTTAGATATTTTTTTTTATAAGTAATTCGATTTTTACTAGGAGCTGTATCATAACTAGTTATTTTCCTATTAATACTGAGAGGATGTTAAAATACCCTATACTATTGTGAGATAAATACCTAAAAATAATTGTAAAGATATAAATAAAAATAGAAAAATGATTTCTTAACGGCGAGTTTTATTGTATTCCTAGTCCAAATTCCATTTTTATGTACCTTTCGTAAGTACCTACCTACTTATTACCTACTTTCTTTTTTGCCACATTATTTTTTAAATTATATAGTAAATGGAGACTACCTAATAATCAGCCTCACATGAACATCAGAGACACAGAATATATGGCTAAGATATAATCGACCGAGCGAAGCGAAGGTCTTTGAGTCTACTTGAGTGAATTTGCACTTGTCCGTCCGTCCGTCCGTCCGTCCGTCCGTCTGTCAGAGCCTTATAACTTCTGAATTACTGAACGAAATTACTTCAATTTTAGATATAATATGTAAACCGATGGCCTCCAGCCGAAAATGGCTTAAAAAGTTATAAAAATCTTTATTTCAGGGGGGCTCTCATAGAAGCGAATGCGAAGAAAAAAAAAAAATTTGCGTTTCATAGGTTTACAGTACCTCATTTTAAAGATAATTTGGAACAGAGTACAAAAGTATTTTTTTTTAAATTTTTTCCTAAAATTGACGAAATGGGGGGCTTTCAAAGTGGAGATTATATTTGACCTCAGAACGGAATAACCATTGAAAGCTGGGGCTTGAAAGTTTTACAATTTTAGCGTAATATCATGTACTTGAACAACAAATACTAAAATTAGATAAATGTAATAAGGAAACTAAATTATTTAACTTTTAATGAGCAGCAACAACAGAACTTCACAATGATGTCAATAGATGGCGCTCTCATCTCATATAGCAAATGCAGCTTTATGTAACATACCTATTATTCAATTAAGATTATTATTTAGTCATTTAGCAAACATCAATAAAACTTCACGTTGCAGTTTGTTTTTACATATTTCTGATCGTGTCAATAGTTGACGCTGTGTACAAGTAATTTAATTTGAATGTTCCAAAAAACTATACCTAAGTTTGATTGAGGCCTTGAGGATTTCACTATAACAGTTCCCTAACCTTTACGGGCTACCTATGTTAAGTTAGTTGACACTTTCTGTCAACTTTGTTATTACGAACCTCTACGGGACAACTAAAGGTGAAAATGACATTGGGATGTTAGAATTGTATTTAGGGGCTACCTATGTAAAGAGACTTCTACAAATGGGATGATTTAGGTATGGTTGGTGAAAACGGGCATAATAATAATGTCAATTTTGATCGTCAATTATGGGAAACCGTTACCGCGAGGTCTCAGTTCGGGGCGAACCACTAGTAATTATGATAACAATAGGACAATTCCACAATCTAAACTTGCTTAAGTATATATAATTAATTGGTACAGACACAAATCCTTATCGTAGTTCCGAGGAAATATGACAGTTGGTGAAATTGAGATTTTTATCTAACAGAACAACTGCAAGGAAGCCGGGAAGTACCTTGGGTATGGGTAGTTTAAACAAAGTAGGGTAAAAATTACGAGAAAATGTTAAGCAAGTACCTATAGAAATTCTTCAAACGTACCGATGTATTATCGACCGAGCGAAGCGAAGGTCTTTGAGTTAACTAGGGCGATTTGCACTTGTCCGTCCGTCCGTCCGTCCGTCCGTCCGTCTGTCAGAGCCTTATAACTTTTGAATTACTGAACGTAATTACTTCAAATTTAGATATAATATGTAAACCGATGGCCTCCAGCCGAAAATGGCTTAAAAAGTTATAAAAATCTTTATTTCAGGGGGGCTCTCATAGAAGCGAATGCGAAGTAAAAAAAAAAAATCGCGTTACATAAAATTGTTACGTATCATTTTAAAGATAATTTTGAACTGAGTACAAAAATATTTTTTTTTTAATTTTTCCCTTAAAATTGACGAAATGGGGGGCTTTCAAAGTGGCGATTTTATACGCTCGCTTGAAGACGCTCTCTAGAAAAATCCGCTATGGATTTTCAAACTGATTTTATGTTTTTAGGTCACTTATATCCTGTACTTGAACAACAAATACTAAAATTATATGAATATTATAAAGAAACGAGATTATTTAATTTTTAATGGGCGTCAGTAATTCATATAGCATCAACATAGCTTCACAATAATGCTAATAGATGGCGCAGTCAGTAACTATTCCCATGGAACTACGAGTTAAATTCAATGTTTGATAAATAATTCAATGTTTTCACTAACGTTCCCTAACCTTTACGGGCTACCTATAAGTTAGGTGATTGATGTTTTCTGTCAACTTATTTATCACGATCCTGTACGGGACACCTAAAAGGATATTGGGACGGATGTTAGGACTTAGGATTGTATTTAGGAGCTACCTACGTTAAGAGACTCCTACTTAGGGGATGATTTAGGTATGTTTGGTGAAAACGGGCATAATAATAATGTCAGTTTTGGTTATCATGTATCGATTGAATGAATAATCATGGGATACCGTTACCGCGAGGTCTCAGTTCGGGGCGAACCACTAGTATTAGATAAATGTATTGTCGAAACGTAAAAGTTTTATGAAAGCTATTTTCTGGTTTAATTACGAAACAGGTCTTGATCATATAGTTAATTTGTGACTGCTTGTAACCTATAAATTAGGTAATCTAAATCCAGCGTAAACTTTGCATTGCGTAAATATAATCACTGAAAAATGTAAATTGCACATAAATTACTACTTACGAGAGTGATTTACGTTGATAATCTTTATCAATCAATAAAGGTTGATAAAAGCCATGACCTTTTTAATATTCTTTGCTAGTCAACTGGACACCAACACACTTTGTTAATTAAAGGATTTATAGGTATACACACAATTTGCAAAAAAACAGCAAATTGACCTAGTGTTTAAATATAATACAACATTATGTGGTGGTTATTGGGTATATGATACAACATATTTTGTCATTTACAATGCTAATTTCCAAAAGCAGTCCAAGTTTTCGAAAATTCAATCACTTTATTTACGTTCCCGCTACTTTTTACAGAATGACAGCAATGAATACGTCACTTTCGTATGGCTCCGGATGTGCGTAGTCATTCGAACCACTTAAAAGTATACATAGTATTGAATTTCGTTTGTAATACATTCTTAAATGTTTTTTAAATTAATTTCTATTTTAACTAACTGTCTTGGCAAGTTTTTGGTTAAGTTAAAATAAATATAAGAACGATTAAAAAAGTTATGACCGCTTAGTTCCTGTTATTTGTGAATGGCAGACATCGTCGACCAATCAGCCGCGAGGCGTATAGAAGCCCGCGCGGCGCGCCATCTTCGTTTTCAAACTCATCTCCATC
Source organism: Oeneis ivallda (assembly GCA_029955525.1). NCBI lineage: Eukaryota > Metazoa > Arthropoda > Insecta > Lepidoptera > Nymphalidae > Oeneis > Oeneis ivallda. Next base: position 2,480,113 of record JARPMR010000010.1, on the reverse strand, counting down.
GCGCCCGCCCGCTCACTCGATCAGTCAGTCGCGCGTCGGTTTGTGGCAGCCGTATACCTAACTTGGATATTTCTAGTAATTAACACAAAAATCAGAACAATCATGAGCTCCAATGATAAGAACAGTGAAGTGTCAGTAGACAAGGTCGGAGACGAGAAGACCGGGGACGCAAAAAGTGACCTAAAAGGAGCCAAAAGGGCAGCAGAGGTGAGTGCACATGTCAGACTGTATGTATTCGCTTTAGACGCTCGCCATTTTATTGAACGTTGTGTTAAGGGGCATATTATTTCTTTCCCATTGTTGTATTTGGAATTGCACCACTCGCTAGACAGTTGCAGTTTGGCGCTATTCTGAGAAACTCGAATACCGGCGTATTTTTGGCCTAGGTAGTGCTAAATGCTCATGTGAGGTAATCGATGAGTCAGACTAGGTTTTATAATGTCTTTCATGTATAGAATAATACACGTTACTTAAGCAGAATTTATAGTACCTTTGGCGTTCCGTAAGTTTTGTTTACTCGTTTTGGATACAGAGGCATGACCTTGGCAGAAAAAAAAAACATGGCGCGGGAACTTGCTAGTTGCTCGTGTCTGAATTATATTATTGTATTGCATACATTTTGTCTTACATTCTTGGGTATGCTCTAATTGGTGTTACATTATTGATTTTATTGCGTATCATTATCTATTTTTGTCGCGCTTTGTAAGCGCAGTTTACATTCGCGGCAGCGTGATGCTCGGTAGAAAGTATGGCCGGCAGCATGACATGTGAATGTCAAATACACACAGTAGATTTGACGAAACGTCAAGCAAAGCTTCTAGACAAAAACCTCTTTTTGGATCCATACCTATATTAAAAAGATTAAAGCCTTTTGTCTCGTGGCTATACTTACCTAATAAGCTATGATAATCTATACTTAAATATAAACTCTTATACTTTCTTTGGACCTTTCTCTAGTAGTATCGTAGTCAATGACCCGACAACTTTTGCATGTAGGTGTTTAGTAAGCAATTTAAAACTTCCTTTGTTCAACAACTAATATGCAGAAGACATTATTGAATAGGGAAAAACGAGGCAAAATTACTAAACTCTAATAAAATTGAATAAGAACGTGGCTCATTCTATCTCTTTCCCACTGAGTAACCTAAATTCAAGCCATTAACGAACAGGCGCGTTTCAAACATAACCTCAACGATAGCATCAATATCAATAGTTTGTAAGAATTTCGATATATAAATATCACATGTTCAATAGATCGTTGCCTCATTGTCGTTTTAGCAGTTTTGAGGGTTTTTAACGTCATTTCATGCTAGGTATACTGAGTGTCGGCAGTTTTTATTTGCTGCGGGAAAATAGGCCGTATGCCGCCGGCCCCACACTTAGCGTCTCTTTCCCCCATACTAATAACCCACGCTACTTTTATTGTTACGAATCCTTGTCACCTGCGCTTCATTATCTTGCACGTAAACCGTATTCACCACTTTTGTCAATAAATTGTACGTGAACAATTCTTTTGTTTTCGTTGGAATAAACTCTACTGGCTTTTAGTTAAGATTGATCTCGTCAAAATAACTTCATTATCTAAGTATATTTGTAAATATGTTTTTAACCATTATATTCTTGAAATGGATTGTTTAATGATTATATCTACTATTATAAAAGATTTTTATCTAAAAATATTATTCCATACGACAAAACTAAAAAATCAAGTTTTATTTAATTAGAAAACATTAAATAAAATTGCTATAATTCCCGCCATGGTCACGTGATCGAAAACGTTCCGTGATCTCGAATGACGTCACAGTCCACACCACCTATGGGATGTGGAATTGTCATTGTTTGAAATGTGAACGTCATGACGTGACGTCATGAGAGCAAATGGAACGTTTCCGCGGCAATTTATTTTTTTGAATTTATTTCTCGATTTTTATGAAAATACTGAAAATTATGCCGAAATATACGTTTTGTTAGCTTCCGCATAGCATTATTAACAATTTGAGATGATTTTCTAAAAGTAGTCAAATACGCTATTGGTAAATGCATAGGTTATACGTTACGAGTTACGACACGACTTACGAATGATAATATGTAGGGTAAGGGCTACTTCCTCGTATTCGATTCGTAATCGTGTTCGTAAAAATAAGATTCGAAGTGGCCGTCATACAAAACTAATACGGATCCGTCAAAATACGAATCGAATGTGTGCAGAAGCGCACGTACATTTTGTATGTAGACCACCTCGAATCGTATTTTCACGAATCACGAAAACGAATCGAATACGAGGAAGTGCACATGGGCCCTAAGGATATAAGTATTTTTAATCTGAGTAATCCGAACTGTTTTTGTTTGGTAGGAAAAAACGGTAGAGGCGAAAAAGGCGCGAAAAGAAGAAAATGGCGGCGGTGGGGAAGACGAGGGTCACAGTGATGAAGATGACTTAGAAGGTTTCGAAGGAGAAGGCGACGGGGAAGAGGACGACGATGAAGAAGTTGAGGGTGAGGAAGGTGAAGAAGATGATGAAGAATTAGTGGAAGGCGAGGACGACGATCTAGAAGGTAAATGACGCGTAATAAATAGGTAGAGTATGAATTCTCTTCATGATACCATTTCACTAGCTTCACATATTATTTAACTTTCAATATGACGTATTCTATTTTTGTAGCTCTACATCAAATGGTATTTACATTAGAAATCAATCTGTTGGAATTAATTAGAACGTGGGACTGTATCGTTATGGTGCGAAATCTATTTGCTAAATACCTTAATTACACTTTGAATTTTTCAAAATTATGACCAAATGGGCAAACTCGACCAGAAACTTGTCTGTTAAGCTGGAACTTTCATTTTTGTATCTATCAAAATTGGACAACGAATTTTATATTCTTTTATTATACTGATATTAAATTTCCCGTCGTGTTTTTCGAACCCTCTCCGAAGTCTTTAGACGCCCGGGCACCGCACGATGTAATTCAAGTAGGGTAGGTTGTGCACGCACATTTTCACCGCCATTTTTATAGTTAAGCGCATCGTTGAAACCTTACAAGCGCAGCCGTGATGTTCTTATAGATTTGTGTCACTTTATTAAGATAAAACTTTTTTGTTTCTTAAGTTTTTATCCGTTATTACACCGCGCCCCTGCTTAACACGAACTGCAAATTACTAATGAAGAAATTGAGATTTTCATACCAAAATACCATCTTTTCTGTCTCTAATGATTTTCCGAACTTTTAGACAAATACTGTCCTGAAAATTACGCACATGACAAAAAAAATCAGCCAAATTCGGTCGAGCCGTTCTCAAGTGATGATCTGCAGTAATTTTACGATCTCTTGTTTTTCTCTTTGTTGTGTCACTTTAGCTCAGCAATGTCTCGCCATTATTCTATCTTGGGTTATCAGTTATCACTTATCAGTTGCAATAGTAATTAGACTTGGGAATTCCCTGTTAAGCTCGTTTTCATTACAGACTCAGTTGTATTAGGAATTGGGATGTTTGATCGTTTTTCATTGATTGCAGATGACGAAGTAGAAGAGGAATTATTAGGGGAAGAAGAAGAGGATGACGCGTAATACGCCTCGTGCTCTTTGTAAGGACAATGTCACAGTGAAGTAATATAGTGTATGTGACGCCCCGGACTGACGCGGCCCGCTCGTCCCAACTGCCGCCGCGACCGACACGACAGCCCGACGCAGCCAGTTGGGAACACGCGTGGCCGACATCACTCCCACCTAAAACGGGTGCACTTATATTTCAATGACAAAAAAAACCTAATTAAGTCTAATCCAATGCAGATTTTTCTATAATTTAAGTTCGGTACTCTGAAGCTGTATCAAATTTTCACGGTTCGCTGCAAACAATTTATTAATTAAGACTTAGTAGAATACTGTTGAATTTTGTCATGAAATGTACAAATGTGTTTTTGGGAAGTTGACTTTATTTCTAAGCGAAATTCACTCTGTATTTAGGTTAACCTGTAAGTCCGAATGGTGAAGTTGTGATATTTTTCTATACACATTAGAATAAATATTCAATAACCCGGCACGGCTGTATTGATTAAATAAAATAATAATAATAGAGAGTAAGCGTAAGTCGCAAAGCTCAATTCTTCATTAATTCTTGTTGTCGATGAGAGTTTGTGTGTACATATTTTAGTGTAAGGGAAGCCTGAGTGTTTTTAATCAGTATCAATTTTATTCATGTAAAATAGTGTGGTTAATGAATTTTTGCATTCAAGAAAACTATTGTTTTTAATAAATGGTGACTTCGTTGTGTTTTCTAAACCTCCGCTACTTCGTCGACTCCTTAAACTGTTTTAGTACAGTGGAATAGTTGCTAGGGCTTTCGGATGACCCCAATCGTTACCGGCCGATGGGGACTCGAGGAGTTTGGGGCTGGCGCGGGAGTGTATCACATTTATTTTGCAAATATTAGAAAAACATCACAATTTTGCCATTATCTGTAGACGTAGCGAATCGCGCGCCCGCCGCCCGCTCCCCTGCGACTGATAAAGAGCGCGACGGTCGCCGCGGCGCGATGACGCTGACGCCCAAAACCTGCCTGGAACTTTGTCCAAAATATTGATAATTTAGGTTAGCTCCCGCAGTTCGGTATTCCATTGTGTGGAATGAGAGATTCGTAGGTTAACGAGATTTAGTGTAGGTTGGTTGTGGTGATATCGAGGAAGGGACGCTCCGAGCGGGCGATCGGCGGCGAGGCCGGCAGGGAGGGCGAGTGGCGTCGGTCCCGCGTGGCCTCGTTGTCGTTCGATTTGCCGCGCGCCCCCCGCCGCCCCGCTGCGCCGCGTCTGACGCGCCCGGCCCGCTCCCTGCACCAAGCTACGGCAACGCGTGACCGCGCGCCGAGAAACACCCGCCGCGCGACGTACATCGCCGCGCCGACCGCGCGGGCGCGCATCCGGCCTGTCTCTGAGTGAGTTGATAGTTCTCAGTTCAGTGTTCACACCGGCACTCGCCGCGCGCCGGCCGATTCAATAAATACAAATCTTGAATGACTATATTTTTTTACTTCACCCGGCGCTCGGACGAGTCGGCGCAGTGATTAGGAGGAGCATTTAGCGAAATTGTCATGGATACTAAATACACCTTATTTTAGATTGACATTGAATTTTATTAGATCACCTTATTGATTATAGTTTCTCACTTGTAAGGTAAGAATGAGCTGTCGCATATTGTGTACTATGTACGAATAATAATGTGAATACGAATACCTTAGTACGATTTTTATTTATTTGTGATGTTGAACACTATTGATTTTCTACGATGGACGAAATGTAAATACAACCGATTTTAAGTAAAACGTTATTTTGTTTCCTAAGCCTATTTATTTGCCCCTACGGAGATAAATGTACAATTGATGCCGATTCCTTTATTTCAATGATTTTAAAGATACCTAGTGTAAAAATAAATTTCGCCACTTTTGTATCATATGAGCAATTGATAGGCAGCATTCATATTGGATGAGAGGTTATCTACATAGGTGTATCGCTAAGATACGGTGATAGTAAGTACCTACCTACAGAAACCTAAAAAATGTTCCCCGCTCTAATTGTATTGTACCTATATCTAGCAACATGAGAGATTTTTTATAAAATATATTCGATATTGAAAAATACCATTCCTGATTCGTGGTCGCACCAGTGCACAGTGTGACTCAGTAGGTACCTACTTATAGAACTGAACTATTGCTACTAGACGATAAGTATGCTAATAATAATAATAATTGTAGTTGGTTCATTTTTTCTCGAATTTCATTAAAATAAAGGTACTTAATTTGATATAGAAAGTTGCCATATTGTGTAAACAGCCTTATTTTATAAGTGGCTTACAGCGTCATCTAGTGAGCGCAATGTGCGATTATATTACAGGGTCTTTTACAAGATGGCGCTAGTGGCAGCATCGTCACATTATGGCGCGAAATTCAACACAAGGACGCAACTCGCAATGATGACCAGTACGAATGGGCACTTTTATAAATTATTTATTATTCAATAAACAGATGACACATTGTATCACAGCGACATTACTGATTCATCATCATCATCATTAGCAACTCATCAACGGCTCACTATTATATAGGTATACCACGCTCGCCCAATGCGAATTGGCGGACTTCACACACCTTCGAGAACATTATAGAGAACTCTCAGATGCGCAGGTCTCTCACGATGTTTTCCTTCACCGTTGAAGCAAGTGATATTTAATTGCTTAAAAACGCACATGATTTCGAAAAGTCAGAGGTGCGTTAATCCGTCCATTAGTTTTGCGTGAAAAGTAACAAATATACACATTACACACACACACACACTATACAAACTTTCGCCTTTTTAGTATAAGTGTGAGAGTGTATGTAGTGTGATTTCAAAATTCAAACGTTAGGGCATAGAAATAATTTTGTCACATCCAAAGAATTGTCGTGTTTATTTATAATAATAATATCATTGGCCACATCACATGTAATCCAATTAGGTTCCACAATGACAGTAGGGCTATTTATCATACTATTTTTTATGAATAAGTTATACGTATAAATAAAATAAAATAAATAAAATATATACCTACCTAAACAGGCTATTTATTTTATTTCTAGTATAATATCAACGTGCGAATAACACAATTTCCCGGTTTCTGTAAACCATACTAGCGGCATGTTGCGATTTGCGCGCGCTGCCCGACAAACAAATCACAAAAGGTCTACCAAACCAAGTGGCAAGTGCTTACTGCTGTCTGCTACTGCTACAACAGTTGAAAACAAGGCGTGTTCAAAGGAGGACGTAAGTTTCCTTTGTTCTGCCTAAACATCGCGACTTACCTACGCGTAATTTTTTATACGGAATATTTTCGCTAATGAGCCTTAATCCAATTCTAAATTGGAGTAACATTTTATGCGTGATTGTCTGCTATTAAAATGGTGAAACTAATCAAACTGCAGTGACCATAAATATTATATTATTTTATTGTAAAAGTGATTGGCCCGAAATTCAAGGTAAACATAAACAAAACATGTCATTTTCTATGCTCGAACGTGAGTGGACTTTTGCTGATTTTTTTTTACGATTAATTATGTACCTAAGTACCTATTTTTTTATTTTGTCAAATAGGTATATTAATGGTGACTTCCGGTAAGTAACCCTACCTACTTTTTACTGGAAAAGTATTCAAAATTCGTAAGTATCTAAGATTTTTATACAAAATTTAATAATTACAGGTTAGGGTTAGAGAAAAATAAGGCTTAGGCTTTAGGTAGGACGTGTTACCTATGTACCTGCCTACAAAGCTATAACATAATATATGTAAATCTACCTATTTGTTCTTTAATTTACGGAGACTTATGATATTATGCTTTACAACAAAGCAGTCTTGTTTTAAATAACAAAACATTATATCCGCTAATCGACCTATTGAAATAACCACGAATCAATCTACATTCTAGGTACAATAATGTTTGGTTAGCCTTAGACTTAATATTCTAAGTTGCATAGATTGCGTAGATCACTGAAGATATCAATGATCATGAAATGATCCTTACCTTAGTTAATAACATAGGTTAATAAAGTGAGTTCATAGTTTTACACATTATTCTCGGTAGGTACCATACATAAGTATATTAAAAATCCAAAGATCCAAATTCAAAAAATTTAATTCATTTAATTTGGAAACATACATAACGTTATTTATACCTACTTATAAGCTTAGGCATTTTATAAAAAAAGTACGTATTCTGTGCATATAGACAATACCACAGATCAAGTATTATACCATGGAACATGAAAGACAATACTTACCGTGGAAATAGGAATTACTATCCTAGTGTTCGTGGTATATGGGAATACGGTATTTGACTATATTAAAAATATCGTTTCATTTGGTGTCATCCTAAAAGATTATTATCTAAAAACATTATTCCATACGACAAAACTAAAAAATAAAGCTTTATTTAATTGGAAAACATTAAATAAAATTGCTATAATTCCGGCCATGGTCACGTGATCGAAAACGTTCCGTGATCTCGAATGACGTCACAGTCCACACCACCTATGGAATTCTCATTTTGTCAATACATTTCGACGTGTTTGTGCGGCGTAATAGGCTAATTTCGTCTGTTTTTCATCGTTACTATTTTATTAAATACCAAATAGTATGCGACACGCGGCCTAAACACATATTATAAAATTGTCATTGTTTGAAATGTGAACTGTTACGTCATGAGAGCAAATGGAACGTTTCGGCGGCAATTTATTTTTTTGAATTTATTTCTCGATTTTTATGAAAAAATAATGAAAATTATGCCGAAATATACGTTTTGTTAGCTTCAGCATAGCATTATTAACAATTTAAGATGATTTTCTAAAAGTAGTCAAATACCCTATTACGACTACGTCTTTTCATAGAGACAATAAAATTTTGCTCTAATGACACAGACAAATAACCCCTGGGCGATTTGCAGTGTCAAGGTCACAATGTCAAGGTCAACTGTGGCTTTTGGAGTTTTTGTCTATGACAGTGATTCTTCTGCATAAAGGAGACCATAGTGATTACATTCTCTTTGAAGGAGACCCCAATTACAATATATTATGGATGATTATACGGGTCTGCCCGCGAAATTCAAATTTAATTTGGTTTTTCGCAATTTGTAAACTAATACGACAAACTAGGCTATTGACGGCCTGCCGGAAAACCCCAGTACTTGGTATGGTCCGACCCGGGACTCGAACCCGGGACCTCGTCGGCCGCAATCAAACACGCTTACCACTAGACCTACGAGGCAGTTAAAATTAATGGACATACTGCAGTCTCCACAAACAATTAACATTTTTTTCAATAAGGTCGTAATTTACACGAATGAGGAACGAAGACTTTTGAAAAATCATAACTTTTTATCCGGCACATTGACATACAATTTTTCTTTTGGAAATCGAAAGAACATAAGTTGTTACAGTTTTTAAAAAATCACCAGTGCTATGAACCTCTTCTTTTATTTTTAATGGAATTTTAAAATTTTCCGTAGATTTTGGATGAACTTAATTTTCTTGGAATAATTTAAAATTTAATGCTCTTAAAACCAGCTAATCAGACTGGAATTTTTTTCTAAGAGAGCACAGTTATTAGGTAAAGATATTCCATAAAAAAAATGCGGAAATTGTCACTGGAAAAATTAAAAAAAAATTAAAAGTTCGTCAAGGCGTTAATATTCCAAAATTGTAAATAAAAATTTTTTTCTCGTAATCGATTGGGAACCTATTTTTTTCCTTGCGGGTCCTTGTAGACCCCTATGTCAACAATCTAAAAAAATTTTTATATCCACCTAGTCTGGCCCACCCTGTGTACCTATTATTACCTAAGTTGATATAATAGTACTAAGTATAATTATTAGTCAAGAAAACCGCCTACTACCGAGAACTCTCACTTGAAATAATTTATTAGTGTTGTTTATTGTTTTATCGATATGAAACTCAGGCAGACATTTTAATAAAATCTGCTGTCTGACCATTTTTACGTAAATGTCATTTTTCTTGTACTGTACATGGCGAAAATCTCGGTTGTGAATTGCAATTGTAGGTACCAAGTATGTACTTAAATAGTGGCGCAGTGCAGTCGTAAAAAGTTTCGCGCTCGCTTCACTCGCAAAAATCTCGGTTATGCATTGCTATTGTAGGTACCAAGTATGTACTTACGTAGTGGCGCAGTGCAGTCGTTAAAAATTTCGCTTTCGAGAAAACAAAAACATTTTCCTTCCATTTCCATTTGCTCTTGACTCATTTCTCATGAGTTAAGAGCAAATTTCTTTGAGTTTTATGTATGATTTCCGATAATAATTTAAAATAATGTTTTACATTATTAAGCTATTGCATAGCTTTTATCGCGGGCTTTGAACTAGGACAAACAGTTTGAGCGCGGCGACCGAATCAAGAAATTCCGTAACGAAAATAAACCTAACACCGTCGTTCAGTAAGCGTTCAACATTTTAGAGGTTCACGAGTAGCTCTGTTGGCGCAGTGGGCGAGCGGCCGCTTTCTTTACCGTATGGTGTATGATGTCGCAGGTTCGAATCTCACTCGCGAAGTAGTGACAGTGCGCTGTTCTTGTTTGTTTGTTTTTTAATTATTTTTTTGCATAATTTTTATTATGCAAAAAAAATATTGCATAAAAATATTATAATTGCATAAGTTGATAAAAAATGCTATGCAATAGCTTTACCGCGGCAGTCCCCGAGTGCCACTTAATTTTTTACTATTTTAGACTGATAAATAATCAATAATCACTGAAACGTTCCCTAAAATATGGTTGAGCGAAGCAATGGCTGGGTCATGCGTCATGCTCGTGAACGGGTGCCACCAGCGGCAATGGGGCTGCTTTCTGTCTGCCCGTCTTGACATGTGTTGAATTATAATTAGAAATAATTAGGTACGTATGCTTTTGTGGAACTTCCCCTCATTGTGGAAACTCTGCATACATAGAATAATATCTATTAAGTATATTGTAAAAGTATTTTGAAAAGAGCAACTGCCGAGTTTCTTGCTGGTTCTTCTCGGCAGGAACGGCATTCCGAACCAGTGGTAGACTCATTGACGATTCAAAAGTAGGGTAACCTGGGGTCAAATGAAACATGGGTCAAATGAAACAAGTTGATTAACTCGAAGACGGTTTGTAAAAGCCGCGGGGCTCCGAGGGGGGAAATGATTACCTTGCGTGGCGGAACTTGTCGCTTAGTACGCGTCGTCGCTCTGAACGCGGTTGACATTTTTTGCAAGTGCATCGCTTTTTCTGCCCGAAAAGTAAGTTTTTTGACAAATATTTAGTTTAAGTATTGCTCGAAACTATTCTACTTTCTAAAGCTTAGTTTGCAATCACTATTACTATGATTATCCTAGTCGAGTGTATTGTGGTCAGTAGCTACCTACACCTTTTAGATTATTTTCTGTTTGATACAATATTTAAATCGAGCATGTGGGGCCGATTGAAACAAACAGTTCGGGGTCAATTGAAACGTGTTTCTATTGACCCTTAATCAGTTGTTTCTTATTCAAACAAAGTTTTCAATTCTTGCTTTATTTTTTAGATGCCAAGAAACCGTGCGAAAACTACAAATCGTGGAAATTGCGATCTTCAAAATTATAAAAAGGCATATGAAGATATAAAAAAATATGGTATTCCATTGAGGCAGGCGGCTGAAAAATATGACATAAGTCTAACATCCTTGTTTAGATACAAAAGAAAACGCGATAATTGTGATGAACAGACTGCAGAATCAGTGAAGATGGGTTATTCACCACATAATAAAGTCTTTACTGAATCGCAGGAAAAGACGCTAGCTAAATATTTAATAAGATGTGCTGATATTTACTTTGGACCTACCATACCATCATACAACATGGACAACTATACCATATACATTATTAACATTGACTGGGATAGCAAGAGCATTACTTAAATCAGCCATAAATCAGCCAAAAACACCTGTTTCAACTAACTCCAGGCATTGTTTCGATTGACCCGGCAACAGGGTCAATTGAAACGTTTTCCGAGGGTTTCAGAATAATTTTTACATGGATAAAGAGAATATAAGAAGTAAAATTAATAATACTATCATATAGCCAGGTAATCTAGCTGTAATTAAAGCCAATCCTCAAAGAGAAAGGCTTGAAAATGAAGTCTCACAACCTAATTTTCTGAAAAACGTTTCAATCGACCCCAGGTTACCCTACTTGTAAAAGTTTATTTGAATAAAAAACATTTCTATTCTATTCTATTCTATTCTATTCTATTCTATTCTATTCTATTCTATTCTATTCTATTCTATTCTATTCTATTCTATTCTATTCTATTCTATTCTATTCTATTCTATTCTATTCTATTCTATTCTATTCTATTCTATTCTATTCTATTCTATTCTGAAACCCGAAAGTTCCATAGATCAAACCCCAACGTTTGCCGGTCGTTCCTAGTTCCTACTCAGCACTAGGCACTAGCTCGTTTAATTGGACGGGAAAAGGAATTTAGCTTAGCCTAGTAATGTTCAGCATTTAGTCGTACTGCAGAACATGACTAATATTTCCCTGTTTGATTTGATTAGGTACCGATAGATATAAGTACCTACTACTTAATATTGTAAGGTTGTAAATAGCTCAGTTTTGGTAAGTTAAAAATTATAAATGGCACGTTTAATAACTAGTTCAACAGTTAAAACTAAGCAGTAAAGTAAACAAAAATGAGTAATAAAAAATAATGAAATGGATCAGTGAATATATACTCGAGCAGGAAAATAATTAAATGAGCGGTAAAAATTATTGAACGAGCGGTTACGTGTGGGCAGTAATAAATCGGAATTTGTCGGTAAGAAAAGTGTAAGTTCGGTACTTTTGTTTCGCTCACCCGCTCCTCCCGCGCCCCTCAGGTTTTTTAAACTTAAGTTAGGTACATTGACCCAATACAACCTAAGTGCCAAGCCTGCGGCCGGGCACCTGGGTGTTCATGTATAACCCTAACCTAACCTAACTTTAGATTTTGCCAAAATAGAACCGCTCATTCCATCATTTTTACCGCTCATTCAGTTACAGGACTGCTCAATTATTTTTAGAATTGACATTGTATGATAAAATAACCGACTAATTGATTTTTTATTACTGTCCATGTTTTACTGTCGCAATAATTAATCAACCGCCATTAAATTAAATAACTGCTCAATATGTTTTGGAACTGATCATAATATCATCTCGAATATTTTAATAACAGCTCAAAAAATTAGTTCCCATATTGTAATAGCTGTTATATTATTAAATTCATAATACAAAACAAAGACGTTTGCAAAATTTAAACGTCCCATTGTTCAATGAAGTGGAGTAGATACTACCGGTCATCGGTACATAAATAAACATTATTGCCATGAACCAGTTAAATCGTAATCGCCTTCTGTCGTTATGTCGAGGATAACAAAAATAACCTAAAAGTTAAGTAACTTTATTAATTTTTTATCCTACAGGATATAATATAGCTTATATAGGCTATAATAGCTTTTGCTCGTGAGTTCGTCCGCGTAGTTAGATTTTTTAAAAATCCCGAGGGAACTATTAGGCCCAATTTAGACGGTGCCTCGTTCATCGTTCATTTTCGCGAACATTTTTTGCGAAAATGAATCCTAAGGCCCTTTGCCCTAAGGGCGAATTTAGACGGTTCATTTTCGATGACTCATCGATGAAGCCTCGAAAATGAAATCAAAAAATCTCGAAAGCTAAATTCGCCGTTAGGGCGAATTAAGACGGTTCATTTTCGCAAAAATGTTCGCAAAAATGAACGATGAACGAGGCACCATCTAATTAGGCCCAAATTAGACAGTGCATCGTTCATCGTCCATCGTTGCGAAAATTTTTGCGAAAATGAAACTTCTTAATTCGCACTAAGGCGACGTTTTAGCATAGGCGTGGCGTCGCGCGGCGCGTGCGGCGTCGAGTCGCGCGTGAAGCTCAAACATATGGCCAAGTATGAGAGCGTTTACAGAGAGGCGTCGGCGTTGAACGCAGCAGAGCACGCGGCGTCGCACGCGGCGGGCGCCGACGCGGGCAGCGCGGCGGGCACCGCGGCGACGCACAGTGGGTCGAAACAGCTATATGAGGGACATAGGATTTTTTGTTACAAATTCCATTAAAAAAAATACTTATCGAAAGACCTTGTCATTCTGATGAATAATTGTTATTAAACGTTTTTCTCTAAAACTGATAGTTTGCCCGGAAAAAAATATTTTCAGTTTTTGTTGTATGGAATAAAACAGAAACTGCTAAAAGCTAATAATAAGCTGATGCCCGCGACTTCGTCCGCGTGGGTTTAGTTTTTAAAGTACCTCGGGAACTCTTTGATTTTACGGGATAAAAAGTCACTCTCTGGTCCTCAAATACCCATGTAAAAAATCACGTCGACCCACTGTGCGTCGCCTCGGTGCCCGCGTCGGCGCCCGCCGCGTGCGACGCCGCGAAACGATGCCGCGCCGCGCCGCACGCGCCGCGCAAAGCCACGCGTATGCTAAAACGTCGCCTAAGGGTGAATTTTTCGAGACTTTTGCTTTCATTTTCGAAGTTCATCGGTGAGAGTCCGTCTAAATTCGCCCTTAGGGCAAAGGTCTTAGGGTTCATTTTCGCAAAAAATATTCGCAAAAATGAACGATGAATGAGGGATCGTCTAATTTCAGCCTTGTGTCACTATACATATACATCGGTAATCGGTGTTAACTAATGTCATAAACTAATTCAGTTCAATCGCTATTGAATAGGTATGTTATATAATATATTGGATAGTTATTGGATACAACCCTTTCAGTTGCAGTAGATACCTATATTGACGAAAGTATTAGGCATAAACGTGGTGTTACAATAAACGTATGGGTGACACTTCTAATAGGTAGGTTTCAATGCAAGAAATGCATATTTTTAACCGACTTCCAAAAAGGATAGATTTGCGTGATTTGTTTATTCGATAGAGGAAGTTTGCGATTGATCCATCGATCTCGAGCCTTTGCCGGACCACAAGTGGATACCTACAGTCTTTGTAGGGTACGTTTTTGAACACGCGGGGCGTTGGGCGGCGCGTGGTGCGTCGCGTCGCGCGCTAAATTCAAACATTTATGGCCAAGTATGAAAGCGTTCACACGCCCGCCGCGGTGCCCGCGTGAACGGCCGCAAAAGCCAAAAACGCTCTCATACTTGGCCATATTATGTTTGATTTATATTGAAGGTCTTTCGAGAAGGGTTTAGGCTAACCTTGCTAGCTTTACAAATATTTACCTACCTAGTTCGAAGTTGGAAAATAGATCATGGCGCTGTTTCAATATAAAACAAACTAACTGAAGGTATAGGTAAGTACATCTACGAACTTATAGGACGCAAGGTCTTACGAGGAACCACTAGTGTAGCAGATGTACGAGTACCTATATGTACGCAAAACAAACATACAAGATACTTGATTAACATGCTGAAATTATCTTATCACATTATTGGAGGAATAGAAATTACTTCGACTCTCAACACAGTATCGACGTAAGTTCGAAGACGAGACGATGACCCGAAGTTCATTGCCTCCATCGTTTGTCCTTAAGACATACCTATTAACTTTATCCTCTGTCCTCTCAAGTTGAGATACTTTTTAACCCCCGACGCAAAAAGAGGGGTGTTATTAGTTTAACGTGTTTATCTGTGTACGGTTTTTTCTGTTTAAAAGCTGACGTGATCGAAAGAGTTCTTAGCTATAATAGTATAAGGTCTATAATTCAGGGGTTTGAAGTGAAGATCATCAACCACATTTCCTACTTGATAATATGTTCTTACAAACTTTCATGCAGGCGATTGATTTGGGATTGTGCACCAACTATTACTTCGGGTTATTTTCAAGACATGGCGGCCATTGATTCACATGTCGAGGGTGTTTTAAATTTTTTATGTAGACTTGTTGTACACTTGTTTTACAAAAGCACGACAGACAGAAGTTTCATTAAAAGACGTTTTATTCGATTATACAAACGTATAATCGAATAAAACGTACATAGTCCAAGCCAAAGTTAGTCCTAGAAAAGTTTCCATTATTCTTTAGATAACATATCGATGGTTAAACTACTAGGAGTTTTTAAAATCACAAGGTGATTTTGTACAGTAAGAAATGAAATTTTAAGCTATTGCATAGCTTTTATCGCGGGCTTTGAACTAGGACAAAAAGTTTGAGCGCGGCGACCGAATCAAGAAATTCCGTAACGAAAATAAACCTAACACCTTCGTTCAGTAAGCGTTCAACATTTTAGAGTTTCAAAAGTAGCTCTGTTTGGCGCAGTGGGCGAGCGGCCGCTTTCTTTACCGTATGGTGTATGATGTCGCAAGTTCGAATCTCACTCGCGAAGTAGTGACAGTGCGCTTTTTTTGTTTGTTTGTTTGTTTTTTAATTATTTTTGCATAATTTTTATTATGAAAAAAAAATATTGCATAAATATTATAATTGCATAAGTTGATAAAAAATGCTATGCAATAGCTTCACCGCGGCAGTCCCCGAGTGCCACTTAATTTTTTTTTCATCAGATTTAATTCGTTCAATAGTTCATTCCATGATCATTCCCGATGTGGGTAGTTCGGCAATTTTCCATCACTAGAGGTCATGTCAAAATAAAGTCACGTGATCAGTGCCGCCATATTTATTTCCAATCTTTTAGCCCAACTCTGTTGGGATCGACTATAGCCTGGCCTTATTTTTCATACATCAAACTTATTTCTCTCGCCGTCAGACGGCGACAAAGTGCGTGTGTGTGTGTTACTTATGAAGTTATGACGTATCGCACCGATTCTTGATTCAACGCGTGCTCTGACATTGACTCTCGCCCTCTTCCGAGCGACGTGATCTGGGTTGGTCACAAGCTTGTCGGAAACCGGCTTAGGTACGCGTTTACGATCGAAGTAGGTACCTACTGCGTCGAAGTACAATGATTAATGCACGTTCCTTTTGACGTGATAACGTCTTATAAATCGATGAACACCGGCTGCACGGCCTGCACGCACGAAAAAGTGTCTCGTTCCGCCTGAGCCTGAGCGTGCAAGCGAGAGCGCGGAACAAGCAATAGAGAGGCACGATCGGCCCAAACGTTGGCTTGTGACACATTTATTCATCAATGTTTCTTTATGACGTTATCACGTAAAACCGACTTTACAGACTTGAACCAATTTTTTACCAGATTACCAAAAGCCGAAAAGCTACTTAGGATGGGTTATGATTTTAGCAGTGTATGTCTGTATGTATGTTCCGACGGGGACAATGAGAGTGAGGGAATAGAGACTTGAAAATGCACCTGTGTTTGTGCATATACTCGTGCAATTCAGTCGGGAAACAGGAGAATATTATTAATCGTAAACTGGTCAAGTTTTAACCTTCGACCTTGTAGATTGTCTACAAAATGTTACAATCTTAATCTCTGAGTCGATGGTGCTGTTGGCCTCAAAAAGGCCTCACTGAAATCCAAATATTTACTTTGGAACTCGAATATAAAACTGTACTAAAAATACAAAGTATGTAAGTATAAGTTTCTAGGTATGTAAGTAGCAGGTATACCTAGTACGTGACTGAGTGCCTAACTATAGCTAATGTGATGACTGATGATGACACAAGTGACAAGATATTGAAGGCTGAGTCAAATACAACGCGTAACGGCAGCGTAGTGCGATCGAACTGCAGGACATCTGCGTCATACACAATGCGCGCGTGGCTTAGGGCTTGGCCACATGACCACGAACGCCCTAACCATGACGCAACGTGGCACCGCGATGTTATACGACGTTGTTCTCGAACCAATGAAGTTTCAGCTTTGCGCACGTTGAGAGTAGGACCCTTACCGTCGTAATCTTGTACAAGCTTTTATAAATATTCCAATAACATTAGAAGGTAAATATCAAGTTCCAAACACTTAATATTATGAACCTAAAATGCCTTATTTTATAAGGTTTCAGCTCGTCTATTCATCTTCAGCCAGAACCTTAAAACATGGCACATATTATGAGAAAGCACAACCTAAACCCCTCCATTATTAGTACCAATGGTCGAAAGCGGCCTGTAGAAATTAGAAAATCATAAAGTGTACGAACGGTGTACATACGAAACGGTAAGCCGCACGAGTCACGACACACTGAAGTGACGTGGAGACGCGACGGCAACGGTAGGATCGCTGCTGAAACGCGCGTTTCTCATGGGATTGCAGGAAGCCGCATTGTTAGTGCGTTGTAAAAATTCCGTTATGTGCATACGCATGGAAGCACGTATCATGGAAGCAGTGATAGCCTAGTGGTAAGGACTGTGGTCTCCTATTCTGGGGGTCGCAGGTTCGATCCCGGGTACGCACCTCTGACTTATCGGAGTCATGTGCGTTTAAGCGATTAAATAGGTATCACTTGCTTCAACGGTGAAGGAAAACATCGTGAGAAACCTGCACATCTGAGAGCTCTATCATATTCTCGAAGGCGCGTGAAGTCCACCAATTCGCATTGGGCCAGCGTGGTGGACTATGGCCTATAACCTTTCCCTGTAAGGAGACCCTGCGCTCAGTAGTGAGCCGTTGATGGGTTGCTAATGATGATGATGTACACGCATGTACTGCAGCTAGCGTCGCGCGTTGTTTGTTTCATGCTAGAACTTACCTAGTTACCTACTGCACTTACAAGGCCTCTTCACAAGTTATACATCGACCGGGGTGATTTGTTTACCAGTCAGTTGCGCCTAGTGTTGCCAGGTCCGAGGTAAAGTATAGTTTCTTATCATCTCGGGAAAACGATTTCTTTAGGCGGTATCCGACTTCAAACGCTTCCACAAAAATAATTTTAGTTTTTATTTGCGTTTTTAGTAGGTACAACCACGTATGTTGATGTCGGGCGGATCAAAAAAGAAACGATGAAACCGAATCGCGAATCTAGACCGACTTCAACGTACTACTTGAACAAACTAAAATTATTTTATACTTTTTAGTGACGTTTGTAGAAAGAACTTTTTATTTTAAGTATCATAGAATCAATCAACACATTCTCTGATCGCGAGCGATTTGTTCTTATTCATTGAGGAGTTTTCTTCCTCCATCACCGAAGATATTCATCAGATATTCACCAAATTGAAATGGGACCAACCTTTCAAATAAAAAATAAATTGAAATCAGAGGAGTCAGAGGCCTGTATCTCGTAAACCGTAATAGATAGACAGTTGAAGTTTTCACATATTTTGTATTTCTATTGCCGCTATAACAAAAAATAATAAAAATTAAATTAAATTAAAAAAATTAAATTAAAATATTTCCATGGGTAGGTACATGGAAATATATTTTTTTTTTTAACGGAGCCCTAAAAGAGCGAGGCCCGTCTCGCACTTGGCCGATTTTTCAAGTTAAATAAGTAGTTATCCATGAAACAGGGTATTTGGGCGTTCGATTAAAAAGTAAAATTAAAAATTTTAAAAACCCCCCGACACAAAAAATAATCTCTAAAAACTAACAAATAATATTTTATATCTATATATAATTATTATCGTCACATATATTATGTAAGTTCAAATATTTTTATTTTCCAAGTGTCGTCGTCGCGTCGCGGGACCGTTAAGTTTATAAAGTATTTTTCCAACAGCTAATTAATTAGTACGAATTACATTTAGGTACGAGCGATTTTAAGTTTCCTGCATATATATTCTACGCTCTACGTAATGCCGCGCGCGACACGTGAGGGCAGACGACGTTGACGGTTGTGTCGATTTTGAGTAAATTCTTTTGTTGCAATCTGCGACTACACCTGTTTTTCTCACTTAGCGGTCCCCCGACGCGACGACGACACTTGGAAAATAAAAATATTTGAACTTACATAATATATGTGACGATAATAATTATATATAGGTATAAAATATTATTTGTTAGTTTTTAGAGATTATTTTTTGTGTCGGGGGGTTTTTAAAATTTTTAATTTTACTTTTATTTAGTCCTTTTTAAAGTAGGTATAAATATTAGGAAGGTATTTATAGTGATTTGTTAGCGCAGTGGTAATTGAGCTTACCCACCTTCGAAATCTAAACCTTATACTCTAACATGTCTTATTTAAAGTCATGGTTACCTTACCATGTTCTTTCAATATCATTGAAGTAATACGGTACCTTTCGAATCGATAGGACATATGGAAGGTAGTCAGATGACCTCATCAACTATTAAAGAGCTGATGATCTTCAAACGGCTGATCAGGTCATGGTTACCTTACCATATACTTTCAATATCATTGAAGTAACACGGTACCAAATTTCGAATCGATAGGACATATGGAAGGTAGTCAGATCCCCTCATCAACTATTAAAGAGTTGATGATCTTCAAACGGCTGATCAGGTCATGGTTACCTTACCATATACTTTCAATATCATTGAAGTAACACGGTACCAAATTTCGAATCGACAGGACATAATATGGAAGGTAGTCAGATCCCCTCATCAACTATTAAAGAGTTGATGATCTTCAAACGGCTGATCAGGTCATGGTTACCTTACCATATACTTTCAATATCATTGAAGTAACACGGTACCAAATTTCGAATCGATAGGACATATGGAAGGTAGTCAGATCCCCTCATCAACTATTAAAGAGTTGATGATCTTCAAACGGCTGATCAGGTCATGGTTACCTTACCATATACTTTCAATGTCATTGAAGTAACACGGTACCAAATTTCGAATCGATCGGACATAAGGAAGTTAGTCAGATCCCCTAATCAACTAGAAAAGAGCTGATAATCTTCAAACGGCTGAACAGATTTTCATGAAACATGGCTAAGAACACTCGGGATAAAATTATCTATGACACAAAAAAAACTAAACGAAAATCGGTTCATCCGTTTGGCGGCTACGCTACCACAGACAGATACACAGATACACAGACACGTTAAACTTGTAACACCCCTCTCTTTTTGCGTCGGGGGTTAAAAATAAAGAATAACGTTCACAACGTTTTTGAAAATTTCACCCAAAACTGGATTTCAGGCGGACAAAGTCGATAATTAACTAAGTGGGCGAGTATTGTGTGTGCACTGTGATTTGTGAAGCAGTGATAACCTAGTGGTTAGTATATACTGCGGTCTCCTATTCTGGGGGCAGCAGGTTCGATTCCGGGAATGCACCTCTGGCTTTTCTAAGTTATGTGCTTTTAAAAAATTGAATATCACAAGCTTCAAGGGTGAAGTAAAATATCGTGAGGAAACCTGCACACCTGAGAGTCTTCAAATGTTTTTAAAGGTGTGTGAAGGGTTATAGGCCTCAGTCCAGCGTGGTGGACTGAGGCCTATAACCCTTCTCTGAGAGGAGACCTGCGCTCAGTAGTGGGCCGTTGATGGGTTGCTGATGATGATGTGGCTAAGTGTAGCAGTAGGTACCTAAGTAGTTAAGTAGGTAGATAAGTAGGTAACTAATAAACATCAACTGGTCAAAAATTTGAGACGACTCTCAAGTTCAAGGTGATAAATGTTATCTTTCCTGATAGTGATATCTTTCGGCAAATAACCGCAAACAACTATTTACTAAATGGGTCTGCTAGCGAAATTCATATTTAATTTGGTTTTTTGCAATTTGTAAACTATAATGACAAAGTAGGCTTATAGCATTTTAATTGCGCCAGTGGCAGTATCATCTTCACAGGTTTATATAAAAATCTTTACTTGAAAGTGAAGACCCGACTAATTTCTCACGCCAATCGCGATACTCGGAGCGTTATGGACCGTATCGTGCATACGTAAACGTATAAGAATGCATATACGAAATTGAGCTCTAATGCAATGCTGTTATGGTTTGGGCAATGTCATCGAATACGATTACGATCATTGGAATAACTTAAGACAATCGCACCTCTGCTTTCCGAACCGATGCAGGATGGTAGACGCCCAAATGAAACTAAGCTAAAACTTCTTTCTTTAAGGTTGAAGACAAGGGTCTGCCCGCGAAATTCAAATTTAATTTGGGTTTTTCGCAATTTGTAAATTAATACGACAAAGTAGGCTTATGGCCTTCTAATTGCGACAGTGGAATTGTCATCTTCACAGGTTTACATAAAAATCTTTGATTGAAAGTGAACAGTTAAGAAATTAATCAAAATACTGAGTTGGACGTGAGTTACTCACAAATTAGTCGATATTTTGATTAATTTCTTAAACTGGACACTTTCAAGTAAAGATTTTTATATAAACCTGTGAAGATGATACTGCCATTGTCGCAATTAGAATGCCATAAGCCTACTTTGTCGTATTAGTTTACAAATTGCGAAAACCAAATTAAATTTGAATTTCGCGGGCAGAACCATGTCTTCAACCTTAAGGATGAATAGACGAGTCTGCCCGCGAAATTCAAATTTAATTTGGTTTTTCACAAATTGTAAACTAATACGACAAAGTAGGCTGATGGCATTCTAATTGCGCCAGTAGAATTATCATCTTCACAGGTTTACATAAAAATCTTTACTTGAAAGTGACCAGTTTAAGAAATTAATCAAAATACTCAGTTGGAAGTGAGTTACTCACAAATGAGTCGATAATTTGATTAATTTCTTAAACTGGACACTTTCAAGTAAAGATTTTTATATAAACCTGTGAAGATGATACTGCCATTGTCGCAATTAGAATGCCATAAGCCTACTTTGTCGTATTAGTTTACAAATTGCGAAAAACCAAATTAAATTTGAATTTCGCGGGCAGTACTGTGTCTTCCACCTTAAATAAAAGGAAGGAGTTCTTATATCGTTCATCCGATTGAGCTGAAACGTGGCATAGAGATAGCTTGTATCCTGGAGGTGGGCATGTCTCGGGCTGCTACCTACTTGTTTGTAACTTATACCTACATTGTTTGTATATCTTCCAGATGCCCCGGCCGGTGTGGGTGGCGTGGTGCGCGCTGTACTGGGCCTGTGCGGCCGAAGCCCTGCGAGTGGGCGTGGGCATCGCTGACGTCACGGGCCCACCCGCTGAAATTGGCTTCGTAAGTCGTCCATTAAGGTTGATTATACGGGTCTGCCAGCGAAATTCAAATTTAATTTGGTTTTTCGCAATTTGTAAACTAATACGACAAAGTAGGCTTACGGCATTCTAATTGCGACGATGGCAGTATCATCTTCACAGGCTTATATAAAAATCTTTACTTGAAAGTGTCCAGTTTTAGAAATTAGTCAGAATATCGAGTTGGACGTGAGTTACTCACAAATTAGTCGATATTCGGACTAATTTCTTAAACTGGACACTTTCAAATAATTTTTTAATTGAATTTGAATTTCGCGGGCAGACCCGTATAATCAACCTTAAGTATACAATTTTCAATGGAAAAGTTGGAACTACTAATCCTAGATTTTATAACTCAAGGCTGCTGACATTTTGGGTTTTAAATTAAAAATTGGTTGGTTCTCAACAAGACGCACTGTGATACGATTGGGCGACTTATTGGGAATAGGTACTTATTTTTTATCTAGGTAAGTTTGCTGTCCAATGGATACCTACCCTTAAAAAGGGATGCGAAGGTTTTATGCAAGGTGCCATCTCGATTTCTTTTCAGAAATCGCTGTCCCATCTTGAATCCTTTATTTAAATTGCTAGAGGTCACTCGGATGATCAAAAAATATAATACCAAGTCATTTTGTGTGTACCTATGCTCACATTCATCGGAAGTATCCTCTGTCAGCTAACTTCCACTTTACTCAGTCCGACAGGTAGGTACCTGCCAATCCTAGTATGTTTCTCAACCATTTTTATGACGCGAGCCACGAAAAAGCCAAAAGTTAAAAGCCTTGCATTGCAACCGCTTCACGAAATTATAGTATTACGTAGTTAAATTTTATTAATAGTTTGTTTATATGAGTGCGTTTAAAATTGTAAGGATCCCCTGGCAGGCCCGATTTTAGGCGACCGGTAAAAAATGCGTGAGTGTCGTGGAACACTGGTTTGGAAGTGGAACAAAGAATAAGAAATTAATAAAAAAATAAATGAAATAAACTTAGGATTCGAATAATCTGAACTTATTTAGGATTCGAACCCCCGCGAACCGATATTTTCACTCCTACGCTTATCCGCTACGCCACCAAAGCTATAATGGAACGTGTGTAATAAACGAAGGCACCAAGTGTCGTGACGGAAAATTCTTACACTTTTTCGCCTAGCCTGCCTCCGCCAAAGCGTCCGAAATGGAACTTCGTTCCAAAAACGCGACCCCCAGGTTAAGAAACGTTGCTCCACGGTGTTTTGTCGGGAGGTATTTAATAAGGAGGAAGCAACCTCTGACCTTAGTCAAAATATTTTTGGATGGGCATCCGGAGCATCCTCAGAATTGGTAGGTATTTTTGGATGGACATGGATGGATGAACATATTCTGTTAATAAGTTAAAAAACCTTACTAAGCGTTGTTTAATTGAATGCTTCACGGTTTAATGGACGGGCGAAGGTTGTCGGCTTTGATTAGTTTACTTTCATTTACCTACTACTGCTGTCTGGGCTCACGGACTTATCGTAATTTTTACAAAGACAATAATTCCATTCATGAGATGGTCCCCTGTTCGGAAGGTCGCAGGTTCGATCCCGTGCAAGCTCCTCTGACTATTCGAATTTCGGAGTTATGTGCGTTATGAATAATTAAATATAGCATGCTTCAACGTTGAAGGAAAACATCGTGAGGAAACCTGCTCGCCTGAGAGTTCTCCATAATTTTCTCAAAGGTGTGTGAAGTCTACCAGTTTGCATTGGGCCAGGGTGGTAGACTATGGCCTAATGATGAGCTTTTACCAGGCTTGTACATGTTAGGGCTTGTACAAAATAATATAATATATGGTTGGGCGAAGCAACGGCTGGATCATGCATCATGTTCGTGAACGGGTTCCACCGGCGGGAATGAGGCTGCTTTCTGCCTGCCCGTCTTAACATGTATTGAATTGTAGTACCTACGCATTTTTGGAACTTCCCCTCAATATTCTATTTTATTCTATTCTAACAAGTTGCATGGGAATCGGTTTTTCATCCAGCTGTCGACAAGATAGTAAAAAAAAAAACTTATTACAATTTAAATAGATACTACATAATAATATTGTAAAATGATTATTTTGAAAAGAGCAACTGCTGAGTTTCTTGCTGGTTCTTATCAGTAGAATCCACTTTCCTAACTGTTGATAATAATATCATGACGTATCATAAGAGCCACAGGTTGGCCTACGTGAAATAAAAAAATTTGAATTTTTGAATTTTATATGCCTTCTGCAATATATATGACTCTTATGACACGTAATGACTCTACCACCGGTTTGCCGGTACCACTGCACTGAGGTAATTCGCAAGGTTCGCCACAGAACTCAATCTTGTGTCGCTTGTTTCCAGATTTGAATTTAAAGTTTTGTTTGTAAATCGGGTTTGGAATTGCGTTTTCAACTAGCAAATGTCAAAACGTCAACTTTATTCATCGGTTATGAAATTGCGAAATCTACCCTCCGAGTCCTTGACTCCTTGTCAAATATGGCAGAGCGGTATCGTATGCGTTGGGTAATAAACTGGTCTACAAGGTCTTGTTAAATGGTGCTAGCCTGCAGCCATACCTATTGCAAAACCACTTTATTCATAACTTTTTACACTTTTAAGTCATAAAAATTCAAATGCCTTGCGGTAAAATTACGACCCTGCATTTTGGAACGTAGTTCGTTATCTCGCGATGCGAAAGGGGGCTAGACGGAAAAAATTAAGACTAAATTGACCGACACTTTTTTGAATGTGAATTTGGCATTGTGTTCAATATTTTCACACTGCAATATTAGATCTCCGTAGCCTTGTGGTTTCTACAGTCGCATAAAGGTCGATGGTTCGAATCCCAGCTCGACAGACTGAATTTTCTATTTTCAATTTTATTTTAAATAATTTCTACATGTGGAATTTTTCCCTAATTTTTTTATTTTTATTATTAATTTATTATTAAAAGGAACTTCGTTCCAACCGGGTGTTCCACGACACTCACGCAGTTTTTTTATTTAAAAGGAAATTTAAATTGAAGGAACATTTATGTGGTGAGGCTTTGGCCGTGGCTAGATACCACCCTGCCGTCAAAAACGTGCCGCCAAGCTATTTAGCATACCGGCACCATGGTGTTTATGTATGTCCGATAAGTAACTCCGTTCCAATAGGTACAATGCTCTGTTTCCAGATGGGTTACGCCAACCTGGAGCAATCGGGTCACGGCATTCACCTTCGGCAGTTCTCGCGCGCCTTCGTGCTGGAGGGCGAGGATAACTCTACGCGTCTCGCCTTCGTCTCCGTCGACGCCGCCATGATGGGCATTGGGGTCAGGCGAGAGGTCAGAGGTCATTTTTAAAATATCCCCTTTGGAAGAGACTGGAATTGTTTAAAAATGTTTATATTAGTGTGACGATCTCCCTGGCTCAGTGGTGTGCGCTGTTGTCTTATAACTGGGAGGTCCCAGGTTCGATTCCCGGCGTGGTCTATTTGGGAATTTATAATATCTGAATTGTCTCTGGTCTGGTCTGGTCTGCTTTGGCCGTGGCTAGTTGCCACCCTACCGTCAAAGACGTGCCGCCAAGCGAGTTAGCGTTCCGGCACGATGGCGTGTAGAAACCAATTAGGGGTATGGGTTGAATGTTCACTGCCATACCCCTTCCAAGTTAGCCCCCTACCATCTTAAACTGCATCGTCACTTACCATCAGGTGAGATCGCATCAAGGACTAGCTTGTCATCGCATAAAAAATAAACGATCGCAATCACCTTCGATTGGCTGAATTTCTTCACGTTCTTGCTGCATCGTCATCATCAATAGCATATAGTCACTGCTGGACTAAAGGCCTCTCCCAACGGGAGGGTTTGCTAGTAACCACCATGCCCAATCGCTGGGCAGACGGATTGGTGATCGCAGTAAATGGTAGTAGAGCACAGAGGTCGCTGCTGCCCGTTCTTTGTTATGTTCCCTTAGTCGCCTCGTACGACACCCGCGGGAGAGGAGGGAAGGTGACAATTGTATTCTGATCTGTCGTCACCACACGGCACTGCTTGCTGCATCAATATATTTTAATTTTTAACCAATAGCGAGTGAGTACCAGCTAATCAGAGATGATTGTGATCTTCTTCTTCTTCTTTATCAACCGATAGACGTCCACTGCTGGACAAAGGTCTCTTGCATGGACTTCCTCAGGCCTCGGTTTTGCGCCGCCTGGATCCAGCGGCTCCCTGCGACTCGTTTGATGTCATCGGTCCACCTAGTGGGGCGTCTGCCAACACTGCGCTTCCCGGTGCGGGGTCGCCACTCCAGCACCTTGGGACACTTGTGATGATCACACTCTAAAAGCAATCATGTTTAGACAACCCCGAAGCGGTAGGTCTATTCCGAATCTCATGTACTTTTACTTTAATTGAGTGAGGTCGCTTAAGTGCATTTGCACTTGTTCCCGTCTGCCTGAGCCGTACCTATATTAATTAATTTTAATTAATTAGGTACTACAGAGTTCAGACTATTCGTTAATTTCTGAACTCTTGCAGCTTTATTTTTGGCTATCTTATGTCTGAAGTTTTCTTGAAAAACCTTGATAAAATTAATCGCGACATTTGTTTTAATCATTTAGATTTATAATTTAGTTTAGTTACCTGTTTATTAATTGCTTCCAGGTGCTAAAGCGACTACAAAAGCGCTACGGAGACTTGTACAACGACAACAACGTGATACTGAGCGGCACGCACACGCACTCCACGCCGGGCGGGTTCCTGCTGGACTTCCTGTTCGACCTGCCCATACTGGGCTTCGTGAAGGAGACCTACATCGCGTACATTACTGGCATCGTTAAAGTGAGTCGGTACAGTGTTTGTACAACGACAACAACGTGATACTGAGCGGCACGCACACGCACTCCACGCCGGGCGGGTTCCTGCTGGACTTCCTGTTCGACCTGCCCATACTGGGCTTCGTGAAGGAGACCTACATCGCGTACATTACTGGCATCGTTAAAGTGAGTCGGTACAGTGTTTGTACAACGACAACAACGTGATACTGAGCGGCACGCACACGCACTCCACGCCGGGCGGGTTCCTGCTGGACTTCCTGTTCGACCTGCCCATACTGGGCTTCGTGAAGGAGACCTACATCGCGTACATTACTGGCATCGTTAAAGTGAGTCGGTACAGTGTTTGTACAACGACAACAACGTGATACTGAGCGGCACGCACACACACTCCACGCCGGGCGGGTTCCTGCTGGACTTCCTGTTCGACCTGCCCATACTGGGCTTCGTGAAGGAGACCTACATCGCGTACATTACTGGCATCGTTAAAGTGAGTCGGTACAGTGTTTGTACAACGACAACAACGTGATACTGAGCGGCACGCACACGCACTCCACGCCGGGCGGGTTCCTGCTGGACTTCCTGTTCGACCTGCCCATACTGGGCTTCGTGAAGGAGACCTACATCGCGTACATTACTGGCATCGTTAAAGTGAGTCGGTACAGTGTTTGTACAACGACAACAACGTGATACTGAGCGGCACGCACACGCACTCCACGCCGGGCGGGTTCCTGCTGGACTTCCTGTTCGACCTGCCCATACTGGGCTTCGTGAAGGAGACCTACATCGCGTACATTACTGGCATCGTTAAAGTGAGTCGGTACAGTGTTTGTACAACGACAACAACGTGATACTGAGCGGCACGCACACGCACTCCACGCCGGGCGGGTTCCTGCTGGACTTCCTGTTCGACCTGCCCATACTGGGCTTCGTGAAGGAGACCTACATCGCGTACATTACTGGCATCGTTAAAGTGAGTCGGTACAGTGTTTGTACAACGACAACAACGTGATACTGAGCGGCACGCACACGCACTCCACGCCGGGCGGGTTCCTGCTGGACTTCCTGTTCGACCTGCCCATACTGGGCTTCGTGAAGGAGACCTACATCGCGTACATTACTGGCATCGTTAAAGTGAGTCGGTACAGTGTTTGTACAACGACAACAACGTGATACTGAGCGGCACGCACACGCACTCCACGCCGGGCGGGTTCCTGCTGGACTTCCTGTTCGACCTGTCCATACTGGGCTTCGTGAAGGAGACCTACATCGCGTACATTACTGGCATCGTTAAAGTGAGTCGGTACAGTGTTTGTACAACGACAACAACGTGATACTGAGCGGCACGCACACGCACTCCACGCCGGGCGGGTTCCTGCTGGACTTCCTGTTCGACCTGCCCATACTGGGCTTCGTGAAGGAGACCTACATCGCGTACATTACTGGCATCGTCAAAGTGAGTCGGTACAGTGTTTGTACAACGACAACGTGATACTGAGCGGCACACATTATAGTGATTTTTAAATCCTAACTCTACGCTTAGTTGATTTGTTCTTTAATCACGCGAACCCATGTTAGAGCAAGCATTGAACGACCAACCGATCTACTTGATTTTCTGTATTTATAGCTAAAGACCTAGAGCAGTTGCAGGCGATATTTGTTATCGCATTGTTTAAAACTTTTTGTACCTTGGTCTTTTTGCGAAGCAAGCATATGGAAAACCTATACCTATACCTACTTAGTATCCAATAATAGTTTCTGGTTTTAAGCTATTAAGTTAGTCTCCAGTTTCCTTAAAGGTTTTCTGGATGAGATTGCTTCAAACGATATTGCTGCCTTTGCGCAAGTTATGTTAGGTAGGTTCATGCGTTTTGAACTTTCTACTTGTTCTGTATCTATCTTTTTAATTCTGGTGTATTTTCCTCTCATTTTAGAGTATAATCTCAGCACACAACAGTATAACCCCCGTGCGCATGGAATATGGGGAAGCAGAGTTGTTGAACGCCAACATCAACAGATCTCCATCTTCTTACTTGCGGAACCCGCCTGAAGAACGGGAGAAGTAAGTTTTAATTTCTGCAAGCTAGATACTAGATACTGTCGGCGTACTAGTAATAAATAGCGGCAATTTATAGTACACCTGAACTGGCGTACCCACATAGTCTCGTAGCAACCAATGTTTGACGTTTCCAAATAGACTATGATACGTTGTCGCATTCATGGAGCTATTGTTTTTAGGAAGGGCGGTATCTAGTAGCGACTACCAATCCTGACTCTATATATCTATGCCTGTTATATTGTTACAAGTATTTAAAAAAGAAAATTATTTATTTATTCATATCCCCGAAAACAAATGTGTTCAATACAACATAGTGGTGGAGGAAAGTTGTTCCAACATTTAACTGTTCCGAATCGTAGTTATGTAAATCGGTGTAAATGTGAAAAATAAGTTTCACGGTGTTAATATTATAATATTTAGTTATATACAAAGGTGATGGAGTCACATTTTGTTTTATTTTGCTAATAGCTGCTTATTCTATCGGTTATACAACGGGGAGTGTTCTGAAGAGCTATTTGACCTTATCCCACCCTCTCTTTTCTACAATCGCACCGCACGCCACCGAAATCAATTTCACCCACACCACCTGGGTGCCTGGAGCACTTCGACTATCCGTTGTACCAGATCTTTTTTCTACGCACTATCAAACTGTGGAACCGACTCCGATCGACGGTGTTCCCGCTTAATTACAGCATGGGGCTATTCAAGGGGCGGACGAACAAATTCCTGAAAAGAAAAAATACAAATGTTCATAGGCGGCTATAATCGCTTAACATCAGGTGACTGGCCTGCTCGTTTGCTCGCTATTCATTTAGAACAAAAAAAATTATGAACTTATCCATTCTTTGCTCCATTTGGAATTATTGCACACAACCAGATATCTTTTCTCTTTAAAGGTACAAATACGATGTGGATAAGACATTGGCCCAGATCCGGTTCATCACGCCTTCGAATCAAATAGTTGGGGTGATCAACTGGTTCGCAGTCCACCCTACCAGCATGAACAACACTAACCGTCTCATTTCTTCGGACAACGTTGGTTACGCTTCTATACTTATGGAGAAAGAGTTAAATGGAAATAATACGCTGCCGGGGAAGGTAAATTTTTGACTCCGTAATCCGTAGTATATTTCTTTTCATTTTTCAAAGCAGATAATGCCTTTTTATCGACTAGTGTATAACTTGTCGATGAAAAAGGGAAGTTTCTCAAAAAGGACCCGTATTCTTAATTATTGGGTATTCGTGATGCTAAGAGATATTGTTCCTACCATCGCGAATCGATGTGTTCCTACTGAAAATACCTCCATCAAAACTACAAATGATAATTCATTAACGGATCTAACTGAACATGTGTAATAAAAACTGTATTTAAATAAGACGTAGTTAAAACAGTGCTCGTAAAATGGATCTTATTACTAAACCGCTGTCAAATCTAGGCCTCACAACAGCTGCTTTGTTTGGCGGCCATATTGGTTAAAATCCATGGTTAAAATCATACCTTCTAGATTTTGTTGTCGTCCAGACTCAAAACTCCTACTATAAGACGCTGAATTCACTGACAGGTTCTTTACATTAAGAGTGGGTGTGCGCTCGTTAACAGTAAACAGATTTGATTTTTACAGTAGTAGATCAAGTTTCAAGTATCCGAAAAAAAACACGCAAGAATTACATCATACTGCCAAGGGACGTGTTTGGGCAAAAACATAAAATGATGAAATTTGTTCGATAATAAAAAAATCGCGAAGTTAGGTCTAATTTTTAACCAATATTCATTTATTTTCAATGTGTTGCATATTACAGAGCTAAAATTTTTACATTAAATTCCGATTGATATTATCAAGGGAGTAGCCTAGTGAATTGAAAAGTAAATGAATATTTTACGAGTTACAAAGTATTTGGCGCTTACTACACTCCTATTCCGCGCAAAACGCTTTCTTTTGTCGCGCCTCACATGAGGTTGTGGCTATGTTTTATCTCATCGCGAAATCTGATTTTTTTTGGGGTTACACGCGCTCTTAAGTATCTATTAGCAACATTCTTGGTCGCAAAAAATAAGTTGAGCGCGCTCTGGTGCGATAAGTCTACTGTGCAGTGTAAGATCCCTTTAAAAGTGTAGGTAAGAAGATCCCTTCAAAGAGCACTAGTAAAATTTTGTGTTGAGAAATACATATTCTTAATATTACAATGCAGGAAACCAATATTTCTCCCTGTCATAGGGTCGCATAGTTTGTGCATTCGCGTCGACCAACCTCGGCGACGTGTCTCCGAACACGCGCGGACCGCGATGTGAGTTCTCTGGCAAGGAGTGTGACCAAGAGAAACTTCTGTGCAATCTGCCCAAAGAACGTTGCTTCGCGTCCGGACCCGGTAGGGACATGTTTGAGAGCACGAAGATCATCGCTACCAAGCTCTTTGATACGGCTATGGTAAGTAGGTTTTCCCTTGCATAGTCCCATATTTTAGTTTTTAGGGAACACAAGCAAGTGGAAGCTGGTTCGGAAAATAAGTACAGTACCGTGCTTTAGTACATAATACTTCAATGACAGTACCCGGCGATATATATTGCACATCGGCCTTTGGAATAAAACGCTATTCTATTGCAAGGAAAGCTAGCCAGAAATTCAAGTAGTAATTACTGAAATCTCTTCACAATCGGCGAGCACATCACGTAACATATATAAAAAAAATGCAGTCGAACTGTGAATAGAATAGAATAGCGTTTTATTCCAAAGGCCGATGTGCAATATATATCGCCGGGTACTGTATCTAATAGTGAGAACTTGTACCTACGTAAAAGAGATTATCTTGATTACCTGGAGGTGCAAAAATGCCGGGTATCCAGATGTTTGTATCTATGAGCCAAGTTGTTTTCGGAATGATTTCTAAAGAAGATATTGCATCTAAAGGAAGTTACCTTGCGCATGTTTCTAGGTATTATTCTACGTACAACCACAGATATACATATATACCAGTGTGTCCACGATAATAAGGGTGTCTTCTATAACTTATTACCGCTCTAAAACCACTCCCTAATAGGGCACATACACAAAAAACGAAATGGCTGTCCCTGGGAGGGGGTAGGAATTGCGCCCTATTAAAGGGGGTAGTTTTAGAGTACTAATGAGTTATAGAAGACACCCTTAAATTATCGCTAGTTCGGTCCCGGACACACTTTATAGGTCTACTGTTTATCTAGATTCTAGACGAATCCTGAGAATTGAGATAGCCGTGCGGGGCAGAAAGGGTGCCAGACTATACTTTTACGTCAACTGTCAACCCTCCCGCACCCTATTCAGCACCGCGTACATCCCTTGGAAATAGTCTGTTAAACGGTGGGCCTACCATTTAGTGTTGCAATATTTTCAGAGAGTCCTGAGGCAGCCGGGTGAGGATCTGACAGGTCCTCTGGGCGTCATCCATCAGTTCGTAGAAATGCCTGTACAAGAAGTCTCTCCCTATGATCCAGTCAGCGAAACATTTAATGCTGTAAGTCACTGATTGAGAGGCCACTTTAAACAGGCCTGACACGACCCAGCTTCTTGTGTGCGATAGTCTGCTGGGTTCGTTTTCTTAGAGCCTCGTTCTGTCGCGATAATAAGTTATATACAGGCGCGCCTCATAAAGTATGAGACGTACTTCTCATTGATGCCTTGTCGCAGACTGTACTAATGAGACAGAAATGACACTTTAAGAGACTAATGCTATCCGAGTATTTCTTTCTCGGTCTCGTACGACCTTGAGTCCTGACCAGAACTCAATGAATCTTCCTTTTGTGCTCAGTCCAATGTTTTCCCCAGAGTACCAAAGTGACCGGCTGCTACCCAGCCATGGGCTACAGCTTCGCAGCCGGTACCACCGATGGCCCTGGGGCTTTCGATTTCACTCAGGGAACAACTTCCTCCAACCCGCTATGGAATGCAGTACGCGACTTCATAGCCGAACCTACAGCTGAGGATGTCCAGTGTCACAAGCCGAAACCTATTTTACTTGCTACTGGACGGGTAAGTTTGCTATTCCTAGTTCTAGAGAAACAAATTAATACAGAGGGGCATCTGCCTCACAACAGGTTTTCGGTTTTGTTAAGATTCCCTACTAACGCCTGATCCGAAAAAAGTTGGAGGGATGAAGATTATAATTTGAATAGGCAGGAAAAAGTAAACTCTGGGTTTTTTGCTGGTTTCTACAATGGTTTCGATACAAAGGATATACGGATCCAGCAATCGTATGAAGATTCAAAAGAACTTTATCAAGTTTAGTTAACTATCCCATTATTCTTTTCACGACCAGTTTTGTAATTTTTCAGAATTTGATCAATCTCAGGAGTTTGATCAAATTCTGTACTTACATCTGTCTCTGTACATTACATCGTTGATAGAACCTGTTAATTTTTATAAGACGTCAAATATTCTTCTTCAAGGATTACATAAAAACCACAATGAACTTGTAACAGGAACTGACATGGATCTTTAATGCAATCAAAATATTCAGTACACAGACAGCAGGAATTTATGCGTCTCATGTATTTTCCAGGCAAAATTCCCATACGAATGGCAGCCGAAAATAGTCTCCTGTACCGTGGCCAGGATAGGGGGGTTATTCCTGGCGGCTGTTCCCGGGGAGTTCACCACAATGTCCGGGAGACGTCTACGAAAAGTGGTTGCCAAGAGTTCCGGAGCCAAGAGAGTAGTGCTGGCCGGACTGTCCAATATATACTCGGACTATATCGCCACGCCTGAGGAGTATCAGGTATTTTTGTCTGAAATTGTTTGCATATTTTTTAGTGGTCATTAAAATATAAAATCCCACAATTAATTTTATCAGTCATGAATGTGCTCGAGAGCTATGCTCGGAGTATTTCAGCGTAATCAAATCAGGAATGAGGAGATCATAGGAGAACCAGAGTTACCGTCATAGCTTAAATCTAAAGTGTGAATGAAAAGCTAAAGTGGAAATCGCAAACTAGCTTAAAGGACAGATGGATTTTGTTTTAGTGTCGACCTTGCGTCACACCAAAAATCGAAGCGTTGAAAGACACCCCACTAGGTGGACAAATGATCTCAAGACAAATTGCTAGACACGTGGCACTATTGTGTCCTGTTTAAGGTTAATACATAAAGATCTGTTACTGATAGACTGAATATATCCAGCAATGGACGTCTGTCGTCGGTATATGTCCATTGGTTGAGATGATTGATAGGTACTTATTTTTAGTTTGGAATGGGGAATTAGATTGAGATAAATTGTTGTCTCCCAGGCGCAGCGATATGAAGCAGCGTCCACCATCTTCGGCCCGCACACCTTGGACATCTACCTCAACAAGTACGTCGAGTTAACCAACGCTTTACTGCAGGTTCGTGAGACTATTTCGTTTTTTTCTCTTTGTTTACAAGATAGGCGTTTACTGCGATACTTACCTGCTTTGTGCTATATGTGACGTTGGAAGGGGTATCGGATATCGGTTTCTATGCGGTATTTTACCGGAACACTAAATCGCACCACCGTAAAGCTCTCCGGCCGTGTCTAATTTCCTTCCCATCGGACTATAAGAGGAAACAGAGAGTGCACCTATGTTTGCGCACATACTTGTGTACGATGATATCTCCCGGGCAGATGGCTAATATCTGTGGACATTGACCGTCGTGGCCGGATTCGGTCAGGATGACATATTACTTTTTTTAACTTTTCAGGGTTCCTCGTTGGATCCAGGGCCACAACCACCGGATTTCAGCGAGCAACTGATCACACTCGTGCCCCCAGTACTGTGGGACTCTGCGCCCTGGGGCCACGAATTTGGCGATTGTGTCAAGCAGCCGCAGAAACACTACAGCTACGGGGATGTGGTCACTGCTACTTTCGTAAGTATTTTCTTTTGCGGAGAGAATGTTCTGTCATGTCAGATCTAGAGAAGTCGGTAATTTTCAATGATTAAAAGTCGCTCAGCGCGCTATGGAGCGAGCCATGATAGGAATCTGTCTCAGGGATAAGATCCGGAACAAGGGAATTCGTAGAAGACCAAAAGTGATCGAAATAGCTCTGAGGGTTAGCAAGCTGAAGTGGCAGTGAGCCATATCTGTCGCAGAACCGATGGCCGATGGGGCAGTCGTGTTCTGGAATGGAACGCGCGCGTAAGTGCAGTGTAGGATGATCTTCAGCTCGCTGGACCGATGACCTTAAGAAGGTGGCGGAAACCGGTTGGATGAGGAATGCGGAGGACCGTATTTGGTGGCGCGCTTTTGGAAAGGCCTATGTCCAGCAATGGACAGATACAGGCTACATCATCATCATCTCCTTACCCTGTTTCCACGCTATGTGGGGTCGGCACAAATCGTATTTTCTTTCCACTCGCTTCTGTCATTCGTTAACTCATCATCCACTCCTCTTACACGCATATCCTCTTTCACACAATTCTTCCATCGTTTCTTGGGTCTTCGTCTACTGCTTTTTTGTCCTTCCACATGCATATTCAACAATCTTCTAGTAATATGGTTTACTTCCCTCCGCATTGCATGCCCATACCACGCCAGACTATTACTCCTCATCTTATCTACCACTGACGCTACTTTCAGACTTCCTCTTATATATTCATTCCTTATCTTATCCAATCTTGTCACGCCGCACATCCATCTCAACAGACGCATTTCGGCTTTTTTTTTATTCGATGACAAGCTAGTCCTTGTCTGCGATCTCACCTGATGGTAAGTGACGATGCAGTCTAAGATGATAGCGGGCTAACTTGGAAGGGGTATGGCAGTTAACATTCAACCCATACCCCTAATTGGTTTCTACACGCCATCGTGTCGGAACGCTAAATCGCTTGGCGGCATGTCTTTGACGATAGGGTGGTAACTAGCCACGGCCAAAGACTCCCACCAGACCAGACTAGAGACAATTCAGAAATTATAAATTCCCAAATTGACCCCGCCGGGAATCGAACCCGGGACCTCCCAATTAGAAGACAACAGCGCACACCACTGAGCCAGGGAGGTCGTCACACTAATATAATCATTTTTAAACAATTCCAGTCTTCCTTCCAAAGTAGATATTATAAAATGACCTCTGACCTCTCGCCTGACCCCAATGCCCATCATGGCGGCGTCGACGGAGACGAAGGCGAGACGCGTGGAGTTACCCGAGACCTTCTAGTTATAAGACAACAGCGCTCACCACTGCACCAGGGAGGTCGTCAAAATCACATGTACTCTTCTAATATCCATCTCTTTTACCGCCCAACATTCTGAACCATACAATGCGACAGGTCTATTTACAACCGTCTTATAAATTTTAGTAGACGCATACGAGCTATTACGCACTGTCGACTAGTCGCCGGCGACTCGGTCGCTGGCTACTGTGACTTACTACAGTTTAAATAGGTGGTTACGCACTTGGTCGTCGGTCGCCCAGGCGACTCGGCGACTCGCCGCGGAGTGGCGACGTACAAACGACTGCCGGTCGCCGGCGACAAGTCGACAGTGCGTAATAGCTCTACAGGCTGATGGATGAAAGTTTCTAGTGTAGAATCCCCGTTGTCCAGGTGTCGGGCCACCCTCGCAACAGCGTGCGGCACGGGCGCTGGTTCGCGGCCGTCGAGCGGCTGGAATCGGAGCAAGACGACGCGTGGACGGTCGTGGCCACCGACGCCGACTGGGAAACCAAGTAAGCTTCAACCTTTTTGCTGCTGCGACATATAGGTGAAAAAGCAAATCCTTACTAATATTATAAATGCAGAATCTAGAAGCAGTGATAGCCTAGTGGTTAGGACTGTGGTCTCCTATTCGGGGGGTTGCAGGTTCGATCCCGGGTTACGGCACCTGCACCTCTGACTTTTCGGAGTCAAGTGCGTTTAAGCAATTAAATATCACTTGCTTCGACGGTGAAGGAAAACATCGTGAGGAAACCTGCACACCTGAGAGTTCTTCAAAATGTTCTCGAAGGTGTGTGAAGTCCACCAATTCGCATTGGGCCAGCGTGGTGGACTATGGCCTATAGCCCTTCTCTGAGAGGAGACCTGCGCTCAGTAGTGAGCCGTTGATGGGTTGCTAATGATGATGATGATGATTATAAATGCGAAAGTGTGTTTGTTTGTTGGTTTGTCCTTCAATCACGCCGCAACAGAGCTACGGATCGACGTGATATTTTGCATGATAGGCTACTTTGACATAGGCTACTTTTTATCCCGGAAAATCAGAGAGTTCCCGAGGGATATTAAATAGTCATTATATATAGTGGATAATAATTATTAATTATTATCCACGCGGACGAAGTCGCGGGCATCAGCTAGTTTTAAAATAGTTTATTGAAATTCGTAAATTTACCCCTCTGTTCATGAAGTAAATGCGTATTTTTTTCCTTTCTTTCTTTCAACAAACATAGATTAAGGAGTGGAAATAAGGTTTTTTAAATCCCGTTTTATCACGTGCTTTACCATTTATTTTCTCGTATGCCACGACATTTATTTTCTAATGTGCCACGACATTTATTTCTCATGTGCCACGACATTTATTTCTCATGTGCCACGACATTTATTATCTCATTTGCCAAAACATTTATTTTTTAATGTGCCACGACATTTATTTCCCATGTGCCATGACATTTATATTCGCATGTGCGACGCCGTTTATTAGGGTTCCGTACCAAAATGGTAAAAATGGAACCCTTATGGTGAGACTTTCTCCGTCCGTCCGTCCGTCCGTCCGTCCGTCTGTCACAGTCGATTATTTCAGTAACTATTAAAGCTATCGACATGAAATTTGGCATAGTTGTGTATAATAGTGGCCCAAGATCATTGGAATAAAGAAAAATCGAAAATTATTTTTAGTTTTATTAAAAAAGGGGGAAAATCAGGGGATTGAAATTTCAAAGTAAAATAACTATACCGAGTGGGGTATCATATGAAAGGCCTTTACTTGTGCATTCTAAAACAGATTTTTATTTATTTCTATATATAATAGTTTTTGATTAATCGGCCAAAATGTCGAAAAAAATACCGTCTCCCCCCCTTATCTCCGAAGTTTACCAATCGAAAAATCTGAAATAATTATGGTCAATAGAGGTTTATGTATATTTTACAGGAAAAATAAAATCAACGCGAAAATTATTTTAGTTTAATTAAAAAAGGGGGAAAATCGGGGGTTTGAAATTTCAAAGTAAGATAACTATACCGAGTGGGGTATCATATGAAAGGCCTTTACTTGTGCAGTCTAAAACAGTTTTTTATTTATTTCTATATATAATAGTTTTTGATTAATCGGCCAAAATGTCGAAAAAAATACCGTTCTCCCCCCTTATCTCCGAAGATTAGCAATCGAAAAATCTGAAATAATTATGGTCAATAGAGGTTTATGTATATTTTACAGGAAAAATAAAACCAACGCTCTAACTAGCATAATTTTTTTTATATTAACAATAAACCTCTACACACAAAGTTCACGATAAATAAGCAAATTAATATAATATTATCGTTTTACTTTTACTTTTGGAGTACGGAACCCTCGGTGCGCGAGTCCGACTCGCACTTGGCCGGCTTTTTTTTTTCATGTGCCACGACGTTTATTTTCTCATGTGCGACGACGACGTTTATTTTTTCATGTGCCCAGTGCCACAACATTTATTTTCTCATGTACCACGAGATTTATTTTCTCATGTGCCAAGACATTTATTTTCTCGCGTGCCACGACATATTTTCTCATGTACCACGAGTCAAGACATAGTACACCTAGTTCATTAGCCCCTTGATTTTATGCTTTGCAACTGCGAGAACTGTGTCTCAACATGGTAACCTGTCTCTCCACAGATACATATGGCTGCGTAACTCCAAGATACTGGGGACGAGTCACGCGGAAATCGAATGGGAGATCCCCGAGGGCACCGCCCCGGGCACGTACCGCCTGCACCACTACGGCAACTACAAGTATATCCTGGGCGGCATCTACCCCTACCACGGGTTCACGGACTCCTTTGAAGTCACCTAATTTAAATGACCCCTATAGTAAGTTTCAAGTAGTTATTTACGCAAAGACCGCTACAGGGCGAAGCATAAGCGCGGTTTCAGATTCACGTTTTTTCTGCGCGTATAAACTCATTTTTGGAAACGCGTGTAGGCATATAGGCGCGGCCTGTGCCATACGCGCAACTCGTACGAGTGTTGACGCGCTTATAAGCTCGTATAAGCGAGAGATGCCTCCCCGTGCGCTCACCGTTTCGAGCGAACTCGCCGGAATAAGCGCGTGTTCGCGCGTTCGGTTTTTTGAAGCGCGAAATGTGACGCGCGTGTAAAATGCTCAAAAAATACGCTAGTATGAAACCGCTCTAAGTACGAATTTGCACATCTCGAAATAGTCGATAAACTCAGCTTTCGAACTCTATAAATAGGTATATCATTAATGTAACTTCTTTTGGTTACGGACTTTTCTTAGTGCCAAACTAGCACAATGCATTTTGCCAGTCAAGAGATTAGTTGAGATTAATTGGGCCTTAACTGGTTTTAAGTTTCGAGTTTTTTCAGTATGTAATGGATGAAGGTGACATCCAGAACTCCAAATGGAAAATTAGCTTATTGAAACTATTTTTGGAAGTGCGGCTTTGAAATAAGATGCTTTGCAATTTCACTTTGTATCGAATATAGAATCGAACAATCGACCGATTTTAACTCTCAAAACTCATGCTTGGGGTTCAGACTCTAGATGTATGGGATGAACTCGAACCTTAAAACAAGATGGTTTCGGTCCATTTTATTTTAATGTTCTGCTATTTTTTGTTACTGGAAATCTATCAATATTGAGATGTGCAATTCCTACGAAGTTTTAAAATATATTGTAACCCATTATTGATACGTATAAAATCCCAATATTCGGCCTAGGTCAGTGGTTTCCAAAGATAAGTGCTATAAGTTAGATTGTAAGTAAAATCAATTAACTTATTGTTAAGGTTCAACTTGCCTTGTTTTCAGATAGAAATTAAAAGATATTATTTACTTTATCCTAGGTAGATAAATAAATAAAAAAGTGGTGAATATTTAAATTATAGGCAATAAGACCGTTATAATAGCTAGTCCTAATTTATACTAATTCTTATTTTGATGTTGTAATTTTGAAAATATTTGCTAGGTATATTTATTTGAATATTATAATTTTTTTTATTAAAATTTATTATAATATTTATTTCAATAAATATTGCAGAGACGGGTTAGGTTTAACCCAGCAGGCCTAGCCTGCACGCGCGAGAAAATTTAGTCTATCCGTTTTCTCGAATTATCTCTATATCTCTATCGAATCTAACTTGGTTGCTCACAATGATTCGTCTCGTTACGTCAAAAGTAGAGATCATACTATTTTCTCTACTTTGCTCTACAAACTCTAACATGGAGTGGCGACGTCATTTTCTCGAATTTTGAAGTTTAAAAGAGTAAACGCGAAATCAGTCTATATCGACAATATCTCTCTCTGTCTCTTCGCGAGATATCACTTCGACGTGCATGCTAGGCCTGCAGGAATAAATTTGTAATTCTGACAGAAGCTTGATACGAAATCTGTCAAAGCATCAGCTAACTCTGGGTTAAAATGATAACCCGGCATTTCTGCAAGCGGGCCTAACTAAGTTTTTTAATTTAAGTATATTTTGTAAATGGTAACGCATTAGTTACGTATATGTATTTATGTATGGTACCTCCTAAGTGTAATGATTTGTACCAGTTAATACAATTATTCAAGTACCTACAGAATTACTAATACTTAGGTTTTGTTTTGTAAATGGGTAGATTTTTATACGTAGGTAAGTATCCATGACCAAATAAATTTATTTTTATCATAAAGAAATTTACTTACATACTTACTTAATGCATTCTTTTTATGATAAAAAATATATAATATATGCATTTTCTAGTAATAGACCAAAAGAGGCCTTACATAAATGTAATCTAAATAAAAATAAATAATTATATTATTAAAATAAAAAGTATTTTAAAACAAATCTCAAGATTTTTGCTTGAGGAGCCCAAGATTAGGTAGGATGAAACGTGTCATACATATTGGATATTATTATAATATGATAATTTTTTATAAGTCATTCTCGTAGTTGTATTATATCCGTTGCTTATCATACAAGGTACAGGTCTATCTTAATCAATAATTGTTTTATTTGAGTCAGAGATTTTATCGAGGAAGATAAACACATACGGTCTATCTATCGAAAATTATTAGTTGTTATGTAATTTACGTAGATTTAGTTACATAATTTCAGCTTGCCAGATTAAAGAAAATAAACGTTTTCCAAAAATATATTTTGATTTTTTTTTATCTATTTCCCTGATTGATACCGTCTTATTTATGTACTTAAGTACAATATAGTAGCTGAGAACGCTGGCGAAAATGCATTTAGCAAATTATTTCTAAAATAAAAACCAATTCTTCCACGAACCATTGATACTAAATACTGATAAAATGATAAATATATACCCAAATAGGTATAACTAATTAATTATTTTGTTACTAGATAAAATTAATTTTATCTAAGAATGCGAGAATTATAATTAGGATTTAATATTATTATTGCAACTCGACCAAACGTCGAGTGACGAAGAAATTGCAGAAATAAAAATAAATAAATAATTTATTATTAGTGAAACCTGATAATAAAAATATTCTGTTTTGAGTATTCTATGAGTAGGTACACTAAGAATGTGTAGTAAACGTTCACTGTGAATGATTTTATTTATTTACCTAGTTATTTAGTGTAGTGTAGTGTACACCTACTCCGGCCGTCAAGGGAGAAATTTTCTTGTCGTCTACTTGTCTAAAAAGGTAGGCATCTAAATAGTTTTAAGCTATGCAGCTTTTATGGCGGGCTTTGAACTAAGAAAAACAGTTTGAGCGCGGCGACCGAATCAAGAAATTCCGTAACGAAAATAAACCTAACACCGTCGTTCAGTAATCGTTCAACATTTTAGAGGTTCACAAGTAGCTCTGTTTGGCGCAGTGGGCGAGCGGCCGCTTTCTTTACCGTATGGTGTATGATGTCGCAGGTTCGAATCTCACTCGCGAAGTAGTGACAGTGCGCTTTTCTTGTTTGTTTGTTTTTTAATTATTTTTTTGCATAATTTTTATTATGCAAAAAAATATATTGCATAGGTAAATATTATAATTGCATATGTTGATAAAGAATGCTATGCTTTACCGCGGCAGTCCCCGAGTGCCACTTAATTTTTTTATTTATTCATTTTGGGACGTATTTGACCACTCTTCCCCTGTACTGGTATTCTCTAAAATTGATTGCATCAGTGCATCAGTTGAACGATCGCACTGACCTCTGATTGGCTGAATTTAAGGCGTTCTTGCTGCATCAATGCATTTTAACCAATAGCGGGAGAGCACCAGCCAATCTGAGGTAAGCTAATGGTAATAAGTGACGATGCAGTCTAAGATGGTAGCGGGTTAAATAGAAAGGGTATGGCAGTGTAAACTAAATCCAAGCCATACCCCTAATCGGTTTCTATTACGGTAGCAAACATCATGTCTATGGTTTCTATAGTTCATCGTACCTACCGGAACGCTAAATCGCTTGACGGCACGACTGTGACAGAAGGGTTTTGACGACCTCCCTGGCTCAGTGGTGAGCGCTGTGGTCTTATAACTGGGAGGTCTCGGGTTCGATTCCCGGCGGGGTCAAATTGGGAATTTATAATTTCTGAATTGTCTCTGGTCTGGTCTGGTGGGAGGCTTTGGCCGTGGCTAGTTATCACCCTACCGTCAAAGACGTGCCGCCAAGCGATTTAGCGTTCCGGCACGATGGCGTGTAGAAACCAATTAGGGGTATGGGTTGAATGTTCACTGCCATACCCCCTTCCAAGTTAGCCCGCTACCATCTTAGACTGCATCGTCACTTACCATCAGGTGAGATCGCAGTTAAACAAGTTAACTTGTCATCGAATAAAAAAAAGGGTGGTAACTAGCCACAGCCGAAGCCTCCTACCAGATAATGAAGGACTGTGGTCTCGGGTTTAGGGGGTCGCAGGTTCGATCCCGAGCACGCACCTCTGACTTTTCGGAATCATGGGCGATTAAGCAATTAAATATCACTTCAATGGTGAAGGAAAACATCGTCAGGAAACCTGCATACCTGAGAGTTCTCCATAATTTTCTCAAAGGTGTTTGAAGTCTGCCAATTCTCATTGGGCCCGCGTGGTGGACTATGGCCTATAACCCTTCTCTGAGAGGAGACCTGCGCTCAGTAGTGAGCCGTTGATGGGTTGCTAATGATGATGAATGATGCAATTAAATATCACTTCAACGGTGAAGGAAAACATCGTCAGGAAACCTGGTACCTGAGAGTTCTCCATAATGTTCTCAAAGGTGTTTGAAGTCTGCCAATTCGCATTGAGCCACTGTGGTGGACTATGGCCTATAACACTTCTCTCAAAGGAGACCTGTGCTCAGTAGTGAGCCGTTGATGGGTTGCTAATGATGATGATGATGATGATGATGATGATGGCCTATAACACTTCTCTCAAAGGAGACCTGTGCTCAGTAGTGAGCCGTTGATGGGTTGATGATGATGATGATGACCCAACTCGAATCGATAAGCTTGTAACTCGCATTTGCTTCAATCATCTCTCCTTATAACCACTAACTTCTAACACAAATTCTAATAATACCTTTGCAGAATCATGTCAATATCACTGGCCGGTAAGATCGTGATGATCCTGATATGCCTGGGGGTGATAGCAGGCATGACTACCATGATAGTATTCTACGTTAATGAGCAAAATGATATCACCACTACCACTACCACTACAAGTAGCACCACCTTAGCACCAACCGAACCTGATGTGGACACTCCGTATCGGGTCGGAGTTGGGATAGCGGATATGACTGGGCCGTGTGTGGAGATTACTTTTGTAAGTAAAATTCTATAGGCTTTTTCTGTGCTTCTATG
The DNA here is from genome assembly GCA_029955525.1 of Oeneis ivallda. NCBI lineage: Eukaryota > Metazoa > Arthropoda > Insecta > Lepidoptera > Nymphalidae > Oeneis > Oeneis ivallda. The sequence continues at coordinate 2,435,800 of JARPMR010000010.1, read as the reverse complement.
AATGAAAATCATACTAATATATTATAAAGGTGAAAGTGTGTTTGTTTGTTTGTTTGTCCTTCAATCACGCCGCAACAGGGCTACGGATCGACTTGGTTTTTTGCATGGGTATAGTTGAGGACCTGGAGAGTGACATAGGGTACTTTTTATCCCGCAACATCAAAGAGTTCCCGAGGGATTTCAAAACTAAATCCACGCGGACGAAGTCGCGGGCATCAGCTAGTACTAATATATTATAAATGCGAGTGTGTTTGTTTGTTGGTTTGTCCTTCAATCACGCCGCAACAGAACTACGGATCGACATGATTTTTTGCATGGTTATAGCTGAGGACCTGGAAAATGAAAGAGTTCCCGAGGGAATTTAAAAACTAAATTCTTGCAGATGAAGTCGCAGGCATCAGCTAGTGATTTATAATAATGAATGAAAATGATTTATAATAAATGAATGAAAATGATTTATAATAATGAATGAAAATGATTTATAAAAATGAATGAAAATGATTTATAATAATGAATGAAAATGATTTATAATAATGAATGAAAATGATTTATAATCATGAATGAAAATGATTTTTATTCATGTCTGAAAAGCCTAAAAAACGCATGTTTAGTGGGAGATTTGTAAAAGGTTCCAACTCCCCTATTAAAGTTACCACTCTGATATGTTTGCAGATGGGCTACGCAGAACTGGGTCAAACGGGCCAAGGTATCCACACGAGGCAATACTCCAGAGCGTTTATATTCATCAGAGGAGACACCAGAATAGTTCTAGTGACTGCTGATGTTCAGGCTGTGGGGATTGCAGTTCGACGTGAGGTTTGTACCTACCGTCTATTTTTTACTTCTATTTAGACTTTCGCCGAAATTTAAGAGACTTTTTAACCGACTTCAAAAAAGGTTCAAAGGTTCTCAATTCGTCGGAATCTTTTTTTTAATGCATGTTCACCGATTTTTGGTGGCCTGAACCGATTTGGAAAACTCTTTTCTTGTTTCAAAGGGTAGATATACTTCCCAGGTGGTCCCATTGAAATTTTATCGAAATCGGTCGAGCGGCTTAAGCCTGCAGGTCTCTGAACGCTTTACATTTGCCGTATTCGGTACTAAGTAGTAGTAGTCCCTAACTACTACTACTAGTAAGGGATACTATGTTTATGACTACTATTTACTTAGTACCTAGTTACTATCTAGGACCAATACAAGCTACAGGATGTTTCTTCATCGTTAATCCAGTTAGTAGCTTGTGGCAATATTGCATTTAACTGTCAGCTTAGTTTTTTTACCAGAATTTGATTATATATATTACGATAGGCAACTGTCTTCCAGACTTCAGGATGAATTTTATCTATTTCAATTTTTTAACCATGAATTACCTATGATCACAAAACAATCTTTTGCGAGATCATCTTCTTTATATGAATAGCGAGAAAATGAGCAGGCGAGTCACCTGACGCCACCTTAAATATGATTTCAAGTGATAATCACCGCTCATGAACATTTGTAGCACCAGAGGCACTACCAATGCGTTGCCGGCTTTATTTAGAACTAAAAGCTGTTACTTTCGGTTAAACTTTAGTACGGTTGACGCAACGGAGGGGGGAGGGAGGGGTTTCGGGGCTGAGCCCCCCTACTCCTAACAATTTTCAAGACAAAAAAATGTATCTTTCGAAAACTATCAGGATTCGATGGGCTTCCCTTACGGGGGGGGGGTCACTCCCTCCCTCTCCTCCTCCCAAACCCTCTCTTCCCCCTCGGTTACGTCAACCGTACTAAAGTTGAGCCCTACTTTCTTTTCAGGTAGTGAAGAATCTCCAGGAGCTATACGGAGACATGTACAGCCTCCGAAACGTGATCCTCACCGGCACGCACACGCACAGTGCTCCCGGAGGGCACCTGGTGGACTTCCTGCTCGATGTCTCCATACTCGGCTTTTCTAGAGAAACTTACAACGCTTACATCGATGGGATAACGCGGGTAGAACAGAAATAATAATTATTTGTTCAAGCTAGTTTCTGTTGGTGCCTGCCGAGTTTGAATCGTAGGGAGGGATTTAAAGGTACAAGAAATAAATAACTGCTCTCGTGTAATTTGGCTTGGCTATTCGCCGTCTCTATTTAGTATGGCAGCCATGGCCGAAAATTCAGTTGAGAAGACTTAACTTTTTATTTGTATATTAAGCAGGTAATCGATTTCTGTTTTGTGCTTGTTCTCTATAGGATATTCGTAAATATGTTGGATGAGATATGGGTGGTTTTCCGTTATACCTAAACTAACAATTTTTTCCTTTTCAGAGTATAGTGCGAGCCCATGAGAACATCGTGCCAGCGCGTCTTTTCTTTAGCCGAAGTCATGTTCCAGACGCTCAGTATAATCGATCTCCATTTTCATATGACCGTAATCCTTCGCAGGAAAGAGAGAGGTAATATTATCTTCAACGTTTCTCTTGCTATGAATTGACTTAGATCTGGAGGAGTTGTGGCAGGCTAAGTTGTTTTATTAAACGGTTCAGATGAGGTTTAGGAAAGGGCAAAGCTGTACAACCTTCTAAACATTAGCATCCATCCCGATAAGATTACGTGTAGAACCTAAATGAAGGATTTTTTAATGATTTGCAATTTGCATAATATCTTAGTTTAACACGATTGACTGCATCATATAAGTAAGGTCTCCAGAATAACTTGAAAAACGTAAAATGCGCAAAAAAGGTGATCCATTTATAGAAAATCGACTGCAATCTTGTAGTTGATGGCTATGGTGCACTTTAAGGTACAAATTGTTAGACTACTGGCTACCTACCTAAAAAGGATTTCAAGAAATGTAATCATAATAATTGGTCATTTTCAGGTACGACAGAAATGTGGACGATGAACTGACACAAGTCCGCATAGAAAAGGCAGACGGTAGTCTTCACGGTGTGATGAGTTGGTTCTCAGTACACACTACGAGCATGAACATGACTAATCGACTGATATCCTCGGATAATTTGGGGTACGCGGCTTATCGCATGGAAAACGCTTTGAACCCTGGGAGACCAGCTGGGAAGGTTAGTTAGGAACTAGAATTTAGGAATCCCTTCTGCCTTACTATAAATACTTTGTGGTTATTTTGTGCAAATAAATAGAGTTAAGGGAATTTGTTAAACCAACGGCGAGACTGGAAACCGAGGTCATATTTTTATTGCTTTTATGGACGAAAAAGGAAGTTTATGTCGTAATAAATTATTGTCAAACTTAACAAGGCAATCCAAAGGCCTGAAATTGTCCAGTAATACCAAAACATCCTGTAAACTGAGCGTTCCAAATTACAGGGAATTAAAATTCCTCGTTATTCGGAACAGGTTACAGTCTGATATATCCAGAAGGGCTCAGATTTCTTCGAAAAAATCCTCAGCAATCCACATTAATTATTATTTTTTCATTTTTCCAGCCAACAGTTGTAGCAGGGTTCTTCTCGTCGATCCTCGGCGACATATCGCCCAACTTGCGAGGCGCTCAGTGCGAGTTTTCCGGCAACGAGTGTGACAATCAGTTCCTACTGTGTGCTGCCCTCGAGCGTTGCTTCGCTAAGGGTCCAGGGGAAGATATGTTTGAGAGCACCAGGATTATTGGAGAGAGAGTTTATCAAGGAGCTATGGTATGTATTATTTTCTTACAAGTGTGTTCCTACAGTCAATTTCTGCTTTCTTAATTATCTTTGAACATTTTCTCTTCATCTTCTAACAACTTCGAGCTAGATAATTTCTTCACGTGCATAAATTTTTTCATAACGGCCTTTTTAGTAAACAAAAAATTAAAATGGTGCCATTCAAAAGCCACATAATATAAATTCAACTGTTTTCTAGTGGCTAGTTAAGACAGCTTCCCCTCTCAATTTCCTTATGTTTTATAATTCTTATTCCAGGAAGCTCTACAAAGGTCCGGTGAAGAGTTAGTCGGAGAGATTGCGGTCATCCACCAATTTGTCGATATGCCAGAGCAAACCGTGCCAAGATACAATCCTGTTCTTCAAAACTTTGACACGGTTTGTAAATGTGATTTTTCCAAGGCTTCTTGCGATGTTCTTGATTTGAAGCAATAGGATGATGCTAAGATTTTGATTTTAGAACGAAACGGTGACGGGCTGTGTACCAGCTATGGGCTATAGTTTCGCATCTGGCACCATTGACGGTGCTAATGTTCTAAACATAACTCAGGTATGATTAATCTACTCCTCTTTCGGAATTTTCTGAATGGAAATTCTTTAGACCAATATCGCCTAAAGTTAAAAATTATTGTCTATCTTAGCCACGTTTCGGTGGCCTATTATGTAGATTACATTATTTTTTCAGGGTACAATCCACGGTAATCCTCTGCTGGATACAATCGCGGGAATTGTGGCTCTACCTACACCTGAGGATATCGAGTGCCATGCTCCTAAGCCAATCTTACTCGCTACTGGCAGGGCTGAGGTGCCCTTACCGTGGCATCCTCGAATAGCTTCAATATCTCTCATCTGGCTCGGAGGTTTCGCCATCTTGGGAGTCCCGGGTGAGCCCACCACGATGGCGGGGCGGCGGATGAAGCGTGTTGTTGGTGACGCTATGCAGCAACGCGGATATGAGCCCAGGGTTACTGTCTCGGCGCTCACCAATGAGTACATACATTACGTGACTACATTTGAAGAGTATCAAGTATGTATCAATTGTAAGACATGATATGGTGCAAATCAAAACTTGTTAAAGAAGAAACGGTGGAAGATTTAACAGGGCTTTATGGGATTCAATTTTAAACGTTTTCTTTTTCAGGTACAACGCTACGAGGCAGCTTCCACGATATATGGCCCGCATACTTTGGACATATTCTTGAACAAATTCCACGAGTTTACCCTCACTGCGATTGTGGTAGGTATTGTTTTCATCTTTATTGCACCCTTTAGAGTTAGACGAATGATTCCTGAAAGTTCTTATCCAAATTGTGATAGACTTATCATGGTCAACAAAATCTTATAGACTTAATGACGCCCTAATTTTCAGGGTGCCAATGTGCCACCAGGTCCTGAGCCGGCAGACCATGTGAACGACACCATCAGTCTCATACTACCAGTGGTGGTGGACACTTCAGCTATCCTCACCAACTTCGGAGACGTGATCGAACAACCGCCTGAAGTTGTCAACCGGGGGGATACTGTTAGAGTTGTGTTTGTAAGTAGACATATTGAGATGTGAAGAAGGTACTTGCAGTTAACGCGAAAACTTTCTAAAAATAAGTAGGTACTGATGCCAATAGCATTTCATTGTACATGAAGCCCATATAAATTAATCTCTGGATCAGACCGCCCAGATTGAAGGTTCGGGTACAGGTCTAGACACAAGTGTTGCGGTACGATCCACAATATTCCTTGTTCCACAATCAGGTAAAGGCCACAATTATTTATTTTGCCTCTTTAGGCAGTAAAAAGTTTCGCCCCATCAGCCTAACTCATCAGCGTTGGAATATTAAAAGAATACAGATTTCACACACTACTTGACTTGGTGTATGGATTACTTGTATTTTCAGCGGATAATCCATTTTTGTAACAATAGTTCTTTTCTCATTAATCAGGTTGGAGCAAATCCCAGGAATGACCTTCGCCAGGAGTCTAGTTACGTGGAAGTGCAGAGGCTGGAGCTTGGCACCTGGCGGACGATCGCCACAGACGCTGATTGGGATACCAAGTGAGTGGCGTTTCTTTACGGTGTTTCTTCTTCTTTCTTGATTTCTCGGCTATGCAGGTCCCGAGTTCCTATAGCACTTCGAACGTCTCCAATACATTGTGCTCGCCACTTTTTTAAAGAACAATGGCAGAATTGTACCTGAATGTTTTAGGAGGCGTCTAGGAATATGATTTATACAAAACAAAGTAGGTATTTAAATTAGTTCGTTTTTTATATGAACTTAGTTTTACGTCTTTTGCCTTGGTTAAATAATTATTAAATAATGAACCATCATCTGATTAATTCATATCGCACTTTGAGTTTGGATCGTTGCTCGATGACATTGCTCGCCCGGAAATTCAAGAGTTTGTCTATGTACAGAGTTCTATAGACTACTAATTAAAACGGTTTAATACTCAAAGAACCACATCCCATTGTCAAATTAGAACTTAAAATAACATGGAAGTACGAATTACGACTACGACTTTACCTATTTTTTTCGATTATCCGCCGATACTCGTTTAACGTTCAGCAGCACAGCAACAGGAACGGCAGCACTTTCTTGGCTGGGATGAGTGTAGCCACCTCAGGGTGCACGATGTGTTTTTCTAGATGGATGCTTCGTTTATGCATTAAAGCTGGGCACTTTTTTTTACGGTTACTGCACCCATAACGGTGGTGATTGCTGGCAGGGATGGTGACAGAAAACTTTTCGGTGTGCCTCAATTTTTTTTTAGTTGACTGAAATGAAATTCCTATGGCAACCTTGATGGCTTTCAAAAGGGATAAGAAAGGCTTTTTAAGCGAAGGATGAGTTACAACTGTCAAAACCCTGTAATTTTCAAAGTTTAGCTTGGACAGACACCGTTAATTAAGCTCTATGACACTGTTCCTATTGTTGGGTTTCACACACATCCCATACGTCTTGAAAAGTGAGAAGCATCTAGAGGGGGAGGAGATTGTTAGTGGTACCCAACTTTTTGGAGGATCCAATAATCAATAGCTTACTTGTTCTAGGTTTCACTGGGAGCGCGAGTCTGACTCGAACACGGCCAGTCGTGTGACCATCGAATGGCACGTACCGGATGACGTCATCGCGGTAGCGTACCGCATCGTGTACCACGGCGCGGCGCGGAGTATACTGGGGGGAGGAGTTTCGCAGTTTCGAGGAGTTTCTGCAAACTTTACTATACAATTATAATAAAAAAAATTAAGTGGCACTCGGGGACTGCCGCGGTAAAGCTATTGCATAGCATTTTTTATCAACTTATGCAAATATAATATTTATGCAATATTTTTTTTGCATGATAAAAATTATGCAAAAAAAAATAAAAAACAAACAAGAAAAGCGCACTGTCACTACTACGCGAGTGAGATTCGAACCTGCGACATCATAAGAAAGCGGCCGCTCGCCCACTGCGCCAAAGAGAGCTATTTCTGAACCTCTAAAATGTTGAATGCTTACTGAACGACGGTGTTAGGTTTATTTTCGTTACGGAATTTCTTGATTCGGTCGCCGCGCTCAAACTGTTTGTCCTAGTTCAAAGCCCGCGATAAAAGCTATGCAATAGCTCAAAAATTATGTTGCAATGCCCTCAGATTAGCTATCATACCGGTGCGAAAATAAATATTATGGCTGGGGTGCCACTATTTAACTGGCAGCTACAGGCAAATAATAAAACGAGTACGATATGGCCTGAAAGCCTGGCAGTCAGGTCTATGTTAGTTTAATTTACGTATTACTCATGTTTCTGAAGTAAATAGAATGTAAATAAACTTTTCTTTATTACTGAAGACCCAAATAAGTACCTACTTAAGTATGAACAATATCTACTCACTCATAGATAGCACATAGATAGATAGATACGTACCTAATCATTTAGGTACGTAGTTAGGTATATATAGGCTATATAAACACAATATCTTCTTGTTTTTGTCAACCGATAGACGTCCACTGCTGGACAGAGGTCTCTTGCATGGACTTCCACAAGTCTCGGTCTTGCGCCGCCTGAATCCAGCGGCTCCCTGAACTCGTTTGATGTTGTCGGTGCACCTAGTGGGGGGTCTGCCAACACTGCGTTTAACGGTGCGAGGTCGCCACTCCAGCACCTTGGGACCCCAACGACCATCAGCTCTTTGAACTATGAAACACAAAACACAATATAATATAGCCTTGCCTATAGCCTATGCACAGTTCGGTATAAGGTACCTATAATAACGAGTAATTATGCGTAAGTTACTTCATCTTGTTGGTAATACAAAATGGTACCTATCATCATCATCATCATCATTAACAACCCATCAACGGCTCACTACTGAGCGCAGGTCTCCTTTCAGGGAAGGGTTATAGCATAGTCCACCACGCCGGCCCAATGCGAATTGGCGGACTTCACACATCTTCGAGAACATTATGAAGAACTCTCAGATGTGCAGGTTTCCTCACGATGTTTCCTTCACCGTTGAAGCAAGTCATATTTAATTGCCTAAACGCACTTGACTCCGAAAAGTCAGAAGTGCGTACCCGGGATCGAACCTGCGACCCTCCGAATAGAAGACCACAGTCCTAACCACTAGGCTATCACTGCTTACTAGGCTATCACTGCTATATGCAATGGTACCTAAGTATATACTCAAAATACGAGTTAGTCCTGTACATTATAAACATTTCAATTTAGATTACAGCATTAGTACCTACCCATCCCATGACATTGAATTCTAACACTACACACATAAGAGTTATTTTCATATGCATTAGAATTGCACTAAGCATTTTATTTATCCAGCAGTTTATTTTAGTCTATTGAATAATGAATGTCCTCAAACTACCGATCAAGTACACTACTATACATATTGAGTGTCAGACAGTTTTAAGTTTTGTGCATTCGTGATACGTATGTAGGTACTACCTGCCTGCAATTACTTAGTGCCTGTGTCATACCTACTTACCTTCATGTTACAACTTTGTGACAGTGAACTTGAATGAATTTATTGAAAAAATTGGCTGAAATAACGTTAAAAATATTCGAAAACTGGCGCTTAATTCACGGTGTAGGTATTCTTTTCGTTTTTAATATTTTTTTTGTTTATAAGTAAGAATCTACTGTATATAGTATACACTAATCACCATAGAGGTCGTAAACTTTACACTCAGCTGATAAAATTCGCGGCTTACATGCGATAAGCGATTCTTTATCTATTCATAACACCGACGGACGTTCCGGCAGTTGTTTTTGTTTATTTCAGCCAGTAATACCGAACTGGGTTGTAATTTTCGGTAGGTACGTCGCTAACTTTGGCTACCTAACTCTCAGTTTGATTGTTTGTGTGTTTTTCTGAGGTTTGAAAGAAAATTCAGGTTTGATTTTCTGTAGGTAAGTAATTGATCTATCCATCTTAATTTTTCCCAGCATGTCTGATCTAGATCAGAAATGAGAAGATCTGTGTACCTAAGCAAAAAAAACCGAGTCCGATATCGATTTATGTTCTTAATTTTGTTTACGAATATTGATTTCATTTTTGCGTTAGTTAACGTGTGCCTATAATTATAATGTATAATTAAATACTTAATATAATATTGTACACCGGGAACAGTAGAACATGCAGATCTTATCTACTATGTTAATGTAACATCTATAATATGTAATTATATTATAATGTACCATATTCTGGACAATAAATGAATTATGAATTATGAATGAAAAAATAAACAAAAATCTTGTTAAATTTTATCGGAAAGTATTATGCAAACTGTTGTGCTATAACGAAGAAAATAATAAGGACGCAATGGAATTTCTCAGATAAGCCAGAATGGCTGCCCGCAAGCCGGTCACGAAGAAGGTCATAAACACAACAGAGACGTGCGTCGACGACAACTTGCGTGGGGTAGTGGCCTTGTACCCCAATCTACACCTGCACCCCAAACATAGAGTGGTCACTTTGAGGAGAAAGGTAATTTACGGCCAATGTATTTACAGTTTTTGCAATTCACGAAGGCGAGTGAGTTTTACTTGTGGTTACTTCGTGTGCATGCACATTGCATAAGTGTGCGTGCCTGTCAAAGCCTAGGTGGGAGCGGGCAGGCGCGAGCATTGCGCTCGCTCACACTTATACAGATTCGACACGCACACAACCATAAGTCAGTCGCCCTCGTGAATTGCAAGCACTATACCTACATACCTGAGTTATGATTCTTTCTTCTTCTTTATCAACCTATAGACGTCCACGGCTGGACACAGGTCTCCTGCATGGACTTTCACAGGCTTCGGTCTTGCGCCGCTTTAATCCAGCGGCTCCCTACGACTCGTTTGATGTCGTCGGTCCACCTGGTGGGGTCTGCCAACGCTGCGCTTCCAGGTGAGGGGTCGCCACTCCAACACCTTGGCACCCCAACGACCATGAGCTCTTCGAACTATGTGCCCCACAAATTTCCACTTCAGTTTCGCGACACGCTGAGCTATCTCGGTGACTTTGGTTCATCTCCTCATTTCTGATTTGATCTCGCAGGAATATACCGAGCATAGCTCTCTCCATCGCTCGCTGAGTGACCCTGAGTGATGATTATTATGCCATAATTGCCAGTCGTGGATCTACCATGACGAAAACATAGTAAAATCTTGCACCGTTCTTTAAGTGACGATCACAATCGTTCTAGGTGTCTTGCCAGACCAAAGACAACTCTTAATCTAATCCTCAATTAAATAATTAGCCAAAGAAAGTTTTTAGGAAATGGACAACTACAGTGTGCTTACATACAGGTGCAATCTTTAATTCCTGACATTAGCCGAAGGGACGGCAATTCGACTGAAAAAAGATCAGAGGGGCAGTACTTCGTAGGCTTTAACTGGAATGGAATCACCACGTTCCCAACTTTAAGCTGCTATTGAGGATTTCTTAACAGATAATTCCCATTTTTCGGGATCGTTCGTACCTCAAAAGGTAAAAAAAGGAACCCCTTATAAGATCACTCTCTTGGCTGTCCGTCTGTCTGTCCGTGTGTCACCACCGATTTTCTCAGGAACGGGTGGACCTAGCAAGTTGGAATTTATACCAGACACTGAGGTCTATAGTCCCTATTAGGTGTATAAAAATCAAGGCCCTGAGTCAACACGATAAAAAGATATGGGCTTTAGATTTTCGCGAAAACTTGTAAGTACCAAAATTTACCTTAATTTTCAACCTTTTTACTTTCCGGAATTTTCCCTTTACTTCTGCTGTAAGACCTTGCTTTTAACCAAAATTTACAATTCTAGGTCAACCGGAAGTATCCTATAGGTTTTGGGTCGAAAATCTATATGGTAGTTCCCGTTGACCTACAATCACGATATTTGGCAACAATCAAGGTCTTACAGCACAAGTAAAGGGAAAATTCCGAAAAATAAAAAATTTGAAAATTATATATAATAATAATAATATAATGGCGGTATAATGGGTAGGTACGGAACCATCCGGCGCACGAGTTCGACTCGCACTTGACCGGTATTTTTGTATTACCTACGTGCATCTCAATGATTTTATGTGTAGACCGATTCTGGGAGAGTAGCAGTGCTCAGCGGGGGAGGATCCGGCCATGAGCCGTTCGCAGCAGGCTTCGTCGGAGACGGCATGCTGGCGGGAGCGGTGGCGGGCGGCGTGTTCGCGTCTCCGCCAACCGCCAACGTCCTCTACGCGATTACCCACCTTTATAAATATTATTCAGGTATACATAATACGCAACATAAGTAACATAGGTAGTTACGCAAAATTGGCCAAGTTGCTACTGATTATACTAATTTTGTAACATTACCATATTTCGTAATGTACACCTTTTAAAATATATTTCAGGTATAGTTCTTGCAATTCACGAGGGCGACTGACTTATGGTTGTGTGCGTGTCGTATCTGTATAAGTGTGAGCGAGCGCAATGCTCGCGCCTGCCCGCTCCCACCTAGGCTTTGACAGACACTTATGCAATGTGCATGTACACGAAGTAACCACAAGTAAAGCTCACTCGCCTTCGTGAATTGCAAAAACTGTAACAGGTTACTTTTTTACGATTTGATGCCGATAGGTCCCGAATTTGTGGTTACTAGTTACTGTTGCGACATTGTTTAAATTTTTTTTCATTTTGATTCATTTCACGAAACAATCCTTTCCATATTATGTAGAGAACTTACTAAAGTAATAAATCTTAAATCTAAATATATAAAAGGAAAAGATGACTGACTGACTGAGCTATCAACGCACAGCTCAAACCACTGGTCGGATCGGACTGTTTGGCGTAGATAGCTATTGAAAGGATTTTTGAAAATTCAGCCCCTAAGGGGGTAAAATAGGGGTTTGAAAAATCGAATCTAACGAGAGCGAAGCCGCGGGCAAAAGCTTTTTGGTCATATGGCGTAGGTGACTCCTAACTAGGGAACCCAGCACCAGGTTTTGTCTTCAAAGGCGATATGATCTGATCAACAATTTCTATGCTATATTGCAGGTGGTGTTTTAGTACTATGCGGAAATTATACCGGAGACCGATTGAATTTTGGAAAAGCTACAGAAAAAGCCAAAAATGCGGGAATCAAGGTACCTAATTAGGATTTTCAAAATAACAGCAATAAGTGATCAGCTGACGAATCTAAACCTTGATTATTTTGACGTGATAACGTCTTATAAATCGATGAACACCGGCTGCACGCACGTAAAAGTGTCACGTTTCGCCTTAGCCTGAGCGTGCAAGCGAGAGCGCTGAACAAGCGATAGAGAGGCACGACCGGCCCAAGCGTTGGCTTGCGCCGCCGCTCGCCAGTCATCGTCAAATGTCAATGTTTCTTTATGACGTTATCACGTAAAACTATCGTCCGTAAACCGACTTTACCGACAACCAATTTTTTTTTAGACGGAGCTATTTTTCGTGGGTGAGGACGTTGCCTCGAGCCACAACAAGACTGGCGGTAGGGGAATGTGTGGAGAAGTGTTCCTCTTTAAGGTGAGTACTTAGCATCATCATCATTATCAACCTTTAGATGTCCACTGCTGGACATAGGTCTCCTGCATGAACCTCCACAGGCTTCGGTCTTGCGCCGCTCCAGCACCTTGGGATCCCAACGACCATCAGCTCTTCGAATTATGTGCCCCGTCCATTTCCACTTCAGTTCTGTGACTCGCTGAGCTATGTCGGTGACTTTGGTTCTCCTGCGGATCTCTTTCATTTCTGATTTGATCTCGCAGGGATAACCCAGTACTTAGCATAGTGAGCATTAATCCTCATTGCTGAGGGTCGAGACCCTTTCCATCATAGTATCATAGTGTTTATATTCACGGAACAGTGACTTAAGACTTTCAAACTCTCCTGAATTTGAATTAAATGCGTGAGGTATCATTGTATCCCCTTTTGAATCGAAGCTCGTATACTTAATATCTGATTCACTGATATCGGCAATTAGCGCTGCAATAATCAAAAAACTGATAATTTACATATTTTTGAATAATAATTTTTCTTCACTTGAATTTTCTCTCGCTCTCATATTATGGGTAAAAATCACAGAACAAATAAGTGTTGACAATGCACGCTGCCCAGCCAATGTGGTGCGTTTTATCGCCGCGTCATTTTTGCGTCCTCATCCCAAACGTCAGACTGAGTTTCCACGGCGCGGTTCGGCGCCCGCGCCCGCAGCGGTTGCGGGCCCGCGGCCTCTGTAGAATGCAGATTTGTATGGAAAATGAAGTTTCAATTTCCACGGCGCGGTTTGCGCACGCGGCGTGCGCGGTAACAGCGGTACCGCAACCGCTGCGGGCGCGGGTGCGAACCGCGCCGTGGAAACCCAGTCAGTCTAAGGTTCGTATTAGGCTTGTCTGGAGGAGATCGCTTTAAGCGATAAAGCCGCTTTTGCGGAATTTCTGTTCTTTTATCATTTTCAATTGTAAATATTAATTTTTGTGTATCTATCCAAACGTCTATAAGCTTCGCTTCAAAAACTAAGCAGTAATACGAATTTATTTATAAATATTCAATTGATAAATCTGTTGGCAGATGCTTGGCGCGATGTCAGCGAAGGGATACGATTTGCTGTCAATGCACAAAGCTGTAGCGGAGGCTACGAAGAACTTGGCTACTCTTGGAGTATGCTTCAGTGCCTGCTCCTTACCAGGTCCGTAGTTTTTAGTTTGTTCATCCGTTCCTTAGCTAACCTTCTATCAAAGTTTAGTAGGACCATCAGCAAAGAGAATTGGTTCTAGATCTTGAATAGATCTAGATCGTGTAAATAATGTGTGATATTTAATTGCCTAAAAGTATATATAACTCCGAAAAGAAAGAGGTGCGTGCGTGCGATCGAACCTGCGACCCCCCGAATAGGGGACCGCAGTCCTAACTATTCGGCTATCACTGCTTAGTGATTATGTAGGAGGACATAATACATGAAACAGTTTTTTTTAGGTAGGTATATTCCACACAAGTTTTCTTTTTAAAAGCAGAGAAGAACATACGAGTAGATCATAAGCTTTATTACGCGTCACTCAAGAAATAGATCCTCAAAATATCGCTGTTTTTCATATTCTAGGACAAGCACCTCTATTTGAGATAGCATCAGATGAAATGGAGCTTGGGGCTGGAGTGCACGGGGAAGCGGGCATAGAGAAACTGAAGATGGGCACAGCGAAAGAAATTGTAGCGATAATTCTAGATAAGGTGGGTACATAACCTAAAAGACTATAGATATGGTGACCATTAACGAATAAGGAGTTTGTTTTAAAATATATTAATAAAATCTATTATTAAAATATTTTAAAAGAAAGAAGATACAGCATAGAAAAAATAAATAAAAGCCATGTCATTGTTAAAATAACATATTGCAAACTGATAAGATAAGATAAGAGGATATTTAAACTGAAGATGTATAGTGATTTTCTCATTCTTTGCGAGCCTCATCCTTTGGCCTTAGGCTTATGTCCAACGATGGATACAATATCCATCGTTGGACATAGGCCTCCTCATGTGCACCCATTCCTTTAGGTGTTGTGCTAGTCTCAACCAAGTTTTGCCCATAATCTTGATGATGTCGTCGGACCAGCGCGATGGTAGCCTCCCCACATATCCCTCGCCGGTACTATACGTCAAAGTAAAATTCCGAAATAGGTAAAGTACCGAGATTTACAATCAGCCACCGGCGGCCTCAAACCTAATTATTTATATCAAGGTTATACTATTTCAAGAGTTATTTTAATTGCAGATCATAGCTCATCTTAAGCTCAGCGCGGGAAGCAGAGTGGCAGTCATGATAAACAACATGGGAGGGACCTCCCTCATGGAAATCAACATTATCGCAGCTGAAATTAAGGATTACTTAGGTTTGTTATATGTACTTCAGTTCTGGAGGTTAGTGGTCAGCATAGAAGCAATAATTTAAAATGAAAACCAAAAATTTTAAGCCGCCAATGTCATAGCATTAAACGCTTAGCTAAGTTTTTTAGCCGATTTCAAACAAGGAGAAGGTTCTGAATTCGTTGGAATCTTATTATGTATGTTCCCCGATTAATCAGAGACGCCTGGACCGATTTGGAAAATTCTTCTTTTGTTTGAAAGGGTATACTTTCTAGGTGGTTTAATAGTCATCAGGTTAGGATCTGATTATGGGATCCTGGAGAAATGAGGGAATTCTTCAAATTTTATAGGCACACTTGAAGCGATTTGGGTAATTTTTTATGGTGACCCGTGCATCTGCTTTCAGAAAGCACAATTTGATGAAGTCGAACTTCTTCGAAAGAGTTTTTTAAAAGTCGAAAGAGTTTTTTAAAAATAATTTTTATATATTATATTATTTACAGATCAAAAGCAAATGACAGCCGAGCGAATGATCTCAGGCCACCTAAAGACCTCATTGGAAATGCAAGGCTTTCAGATTTGCTTCCTCCACTTGAACAAAGAGCACGGAGACCTTTGGTTACAATTGCTGGATGCTCCCACTGAAGTAATCGGGTGGACTGGAGGTGTGATGTCAGTCAGGGAAGGTGATGTATCACGTGGTGATGATGATACCTTACTGCAAGATCATCAGAGAAAGGTAACTACGAGTAAAATTAACGTAACTTTCCTGCACTTAACTTCTAAACGTAGTTCAAAATGTCGTATTCCTCTTTTGAAATGAGGCCGTAGTACTTTCAGATTTAAATGCTATTACTTCAAAATTAACAATTGTTTACGATGAAATTGGATGGTTGGATAAAGTTACAAATCACACTTTTTCAAGAGCTACTGACCACTAATTCAACGGTTAAACTAATCAGATGAATTTCTACTGTTTAATTTTTTTATCTTTATATTTTCAGTTGAGTTGGTGTACAGTTAAATTAAATAGTGAATAGTGAAATAGTGATAGTGTAGTGTAAGTGCTGCCTGAAAGAACACATGAACAAAGTGTCTAAAAACTATTATCAAGAAAAACTAAGATGTGTCATTGGACAATCTCTTAGTATATAAGATAATAATTTATAAGTTTAGGTTAAATTAAAATTACTCATTAGCCAACTAAGTTAGGCTAGATTGTAATCGAATTGAGCACCACTTTGGTACTCAGTATCAGAAAAAAAAAATTTTTTCAGAAAGTTTCCGGTCCTTCTTTATCAGTGAAAGAGCAAGAGATCCTTCGTGGCAGTTTACAGGCAGCCGCGGAAGCGTTGGTGAGCTGTGAGGAACTGCTCAATAGACTGGACTCGGGGTGTGGGGATGGGGATTGTGGGATTACATTGAAGAAATTTGGAAAAGGTAATACTTCTTTTAGGTTACTTTGTGCATCTATTCGTCTTGATTTTCCGTTATCTCTAGCAGGTTCCCTAATCCAGGTTTTTGCTTTCTAAAAAGTTTCTCCCAACTATTTAAACCATGTTACAATAATTGAGAATACTAATCGAACATATTGAAATGGATAATTTAAACTTGATTGTTCTTCTTTTTATTAAAAACTAGCTTTTGACCGCGACTTCGTCCGCGTTGTTTAAAAATCAAAACCCTGTGTTTCCGGAATAAAAGGTAACGTATGTTACTCTCAAAGTCCTCAACATTACCCATGCAAAGAAATCACGTCTATTCGTTGCTCCGTTGCTGCGTGATTGAAGGACAATCAGTAAGCCAATATAATAGCCTAAATCTTCACAATCTAAATAATTTAGTTAAAAAAAGGTTAAAAATTGTTTTGATTTCAGCGGTATTATCGTATCTAGAGACAGCCTCATTGAAATACCCTTCGAGTGTTGTATGGGACTTGTCGGAGATGGCTGAGACTGACATGGGAGGTACCTCGGGAGGCATCTACAGCTTAGGGCTCGCCGCAGCATCTCAAACTCTAGCCAAGTATGTTCTCTAATTAAGAATAACTTAATTTCTTGATTTAGCTTAAATGAAAATAATTCATCAACGTTTATAAAGATAGGTAAAGTAATAGTAAGTAGTAGTAAAGTGATAACCGTCATTCATCTTACAGTTCCACGTCAAATGACAGAAGAACTTGGCTGGCAGCATGGGAGAGCGCAATGACAGCTATCACCAAATACGGGGGAGCAGAGCCCGGAGACAGAACTCTGGTAAGGCTTTATGGTATGGTAAAAGGCAATACGCAACAACTTGTGGCACGCATGATAAGTCAACTCAGCGGAAAACAAAATCTTCTGAGACAAGCCAGAACTCAGAACTGATAAAATCTATAGGATCCCAAGGTGCTGGAGTAGCGATCTTGCACCGGGAAGTGCAGCTTTGGTAGTGAGAGGTCTATCTGTAGGTGGACAGACGACATAAGACGAGTCACAAGGAACCGCTTGATACCGACTGGATAGGGCGTTTACCCGTGGGAAAGTATGTGAAAGTTTTGCAAAGACCTATGTCCTATGAGATTTGAAAAATATAATGAGAAGATGCAATATAATGAGGAGGTGCAGGGTCAGGTGAAAGGGAAAAGAGCGAGAACACGCTCACCCGCGTTGAGGGATTTAATCAAAGCGGTGACCCAGACAACTGGTCGATTTCTCCCGCAAAGCAAATAACCGTCACAAGTAGAGGAGCAAAGCGCGGGAGGCGGTGTGACCCAAAATCAATCAAGGAGACTGACGACATCTAGCAACTAATGGGCGTTTCTTCATTGCACAGCACGGCTCCGATACCGATAGTGCTCAACGACATGACAACAATAACTACATTCTTCATTTAACCGACACCGACACACTCCGACCCGACATGTCACACATGTGCTAGTCACCGGGGTGCAGGGCGGGGTCACTAATCACACCTCTCGCACGCACACATGAAAGTTTTGCATGCGTACACAACACATGCATAGCGATGCCGTAACAACACCAGCGACCGACGACATGCCGGCGCTGATATGTCGTTGTCTGACCGGGCCAGTGAGACAGCGTGGCAAACAATTCCATAGAATTATGCGTCCACTAAAGTCGGTGTCGGTACCGTACCGGAGCCGTGCCGTGCAGTAAAGAACGCCCTATGTCATATCATCCTAGCAGCCACGAGATCACTCTGACAAGTGTGACCGATTGAGAATGAGAAGATTTTTGTTGTCTGGTTTATCGGTTGTAATATGTATGCTCTTTCTGATTCCAGCTCGATACACTGCACTCAGCGGCTTTGGTGTACAAAGAAAACTTGAAGGCTGACCTTAGAACTGCCCTCAAGAACACTGTGGAAGCTGCTGAGAAAGGATCTAAAGCCACCGCTACAATGACTGCTAGGTATTTCATTATAATGCCATTAATTTTCGTTACATATACTAAAATGTGGTGAATGTACAAGGTCCTGGAATGGCGACCCCGCACCGGGAGGCGCAGCGTTGGTAGACCCCCCAATAGGTGGACGGACGGTCTCAGGAGAATCGCCGCTGGATGCAGGCGGTATAGGAGGTTCCCGAGTGGGTTCCCTCAGGATTTTAAAAAACTAACTCCACGCGGACTAAGTCACGGGCAAGTTATATTTTGGATAAACTTAATGATTTAGTCTGCTTTCACAATTTTATCAAGAACGAGCATAATAAGCTTATGATCATAATAATGTCTTCCCGGGCCAATCTCCACAGAGATTAGTGCAAAAACTCAGATCAATTCTGTATTCCCTCACTCTCATAATCCGATGGGACGGAAATCGGACACGACCGGAGAGAGATCAACGCCGGACTGACTGCTTTACGTGCTCTCCAAGGCACACACCGCCAACTTGACAGCAAACCCAACAGTTTTTGGCCCAACCCGGATACCGAACCCGGGACCTGTCATCCGCAGTCGAACATTCAGTCAACTACTAGACCAACGAGACAATTAATATTAAGCTTATAAATAGTTTTCTGAAGTGGAAATGGGCGGGGCACATAGTACGAAGAGCTGATGTTCGTTGGGGTCCCAAGGTGCTGGAGTGGCGACCCCGCACCGGGAAACGCAGTGTTGGCAGACCCCCCACTAGGTGGACCGACGACATAAAACGAGTCGCAGGGAGCCGCTGGATTCAAGCGGCGCAAGACCGAGGCCTGTGGAAGTCCATGCAGGAGACCTTTGTCCAGCAGTGGACGTCTATAGGTTGATAAAGAAGAAGAAGAAATAGTTTACGAAAGACTGATTTTGTTCCAGGGCCGGTCGTGCGTCATACGTAGCGAGCGGGTACGTCAACGACGAAGACGCGGGCGCGCGAGCCGTCGCCGTATGGCTGCGCGCGATTTTGGACCATATTGCTGATGAATATTAGGCTCACATTCCAATGTACTGTTTTGAAATCATCATTACCATCATCAACGGCACGTACTGAGCGCAGGTCTTCTCTCAGAAAAGGGTTAGGGCCAGGGCAGACACGATGCTTTTAGCAGCGGCAATTGGCTTTGCAATATTTTTCGATTTAATAGCTCGATGATGCGTCAAAAACAAAAACACTAATCACCGCTGCTAAAAGCATCGTGTCTGCTCTGGCCCTTATAGAATACTAGCTGATGCCCGCGGCTTCATCCGCGTGGATTTCGTTTTTAAAATCCCTCGGGAACTCTAAGAAGATTTTCCGGGATAAAAAGTAGCCTATGTCACTCTCGAGGTCCTCAACTATATCCATGCAAAAAATCACGTCGATCCATAGCCCTGTTGCGGCGTGATTGAAGGACAAACCGACAAACCAACAAATGGTCCACTACAGGTTTGCTCACGATGTTTTTCCTTCGCCGTTGAAGCATATGACATTTGATTGCTTACACGCATATAACTCCGAAGTCAGACGCGTGTCCGGGATCGCCCCACGATCTCCCAAATAGGAGCATTCCTAACTACTGGGAAATCATATTTTCTTATTTTTTTAAAAATAAGAAAATATGATTTCCCTAATTTTTTTAAAAAAGTTTTCCTTTACAAAGGTTACTTTATGTCGATGTTTCAAAATGAAACAATGAATTCTAACAGTATCTTTAATCATCACAATATTTAACAATAATTGTTCTAAAAGTATTCAATCACCGAGTTAATAAAACTTTACATCCTATTTGTATGATACAATGTAGACAATTTTGTACCCGTTTTTCTACCCGATTTGTAAATGTTGGTGCTAATTCGCTTGTACATATTCAACTAATTGACAAACTTAAAATAGTTCTATCCCTTTGACATCAATATTTGCGTTTTGGGATAACATTACAGACCTATAAATGACCATGCAAAAAGCGTCCCCACCCACCCACAGATTTCAAACGTATCTCAGCGTATACATCATGGCAGCCTGATGATTTTTTACTATGACGACATCCGCTGTAGATTTGGGGTTTTCATGCAAATCGAATTTGAATTTTTTTTAAATTATTTATTTATTTTCTTTGTTTTGGATACGTTCAGTAGTTTACAATTATAAAACGAACATACAGGAACATTTATCAACTAGAAAAAAGTTATTGCAAGACGCATAAATGAGTTTCTGAGATGAGGAAAAATCGCGCCGAGCGCTTCCCGCTTTCCCTCTGACCACCTTCCGCCCTCTCCTCCCGCGACGAAAGGGCGTAATTTTTTTTTTGTATTTTTTTAAAAACCACAACAATTTTTGGATTGAAAATGGTGATTCGTCTTTTTATGGGACGTCACAATAATATTAAAAATAGTGCCACATCTGTTGGGGGGTGTGAACAGTGCCCATACAATTTTTGCATTGTCCTTTCGGTTACCAAACAAGCAGCATTATGATGACATTAAAATTAACTCTATGATATCGATGTTTTATTTCCATCATAACTGTTTTGTGTAGTCGTCAGATAAAGCACTTACAGACGTACAGTACCCGGCGATATATATTGCACATCGGCCTTTGGAATAAAACGCTATTTCTATTCTATTGCAAGGAAAGCTAGCCAGAAATTCACGTAGTAATTACTGAAATCTCTTCACAATCGGCGAGCACATCACGTAACATATTATATAAAAAAAATGCAGTCGAACTGTGAATAGAATAGAATAGCGTTTTATTCCAAAGGCCGATGTGCAATATATATCGCCGGGTACTGTACCAGCTTAGCTCTTATTTTGGATTTATTCCAATTTGTGCATCACAGTGCAAGGCAAAGTTACCCTTCTTAAGAGACTTGAACATAGAGACGGACGAACATTGCTTACTTGTACATAACATGCTACGTGTTTTCCAACGGTGCTATATTCAGCGAGTGCTAGAAATCCCATTCAGTCGTCTTTTCTATTTCCATTTCTGACAGCTTCTCTTGCAATATCAGAGCCGATATGTCATCTGGAACAAGTGTATATTAAAAATTTTAAACACCCCGACATTTGAATCTATGGCCGGACTACATGATGCCTTTTCCGGGGAAAAAAGTAGCCTACGTGTTCCTGGGTATGAGCTTTCTGCTAAATCGGTTCATTACTTGTAGCGTGAAAGAGTAACAAACATCCGTCCATCCATACATACATCCATCCATCCATCCATCCTCACAAACTTTCACAGTTATAATATTATTAGTATTAGGATAGTAGGATAAACCCGGGATTCAATTGCCCAGTTTGCTGCTCCATCATTAGATTCTCCTCCTCGATCCTCGATCATCATCTACTTAACACCTACTTATTGACTCATTCTAATGAGCCCAAACACACTATATCTGCTGTAAGTAGCTGAGAAGTTGGGTATCCCGCAGACTACTTGATGCTGCAGCATCGGAAATAATCAATCATGAATTTCGAATCAATCGCACCTGTGAGTTTGTAAGACTAACTACTTAGTTAAAACTAGACTCATCATCATCAACCCATCAACGGCTCACTACTGAGCGTAGGTCTCCTCTCAGAGAAGGGTTATTGGCCCTATGCGCCTATACGCTGGCCCAATGCGAATTGGCGGACTTCACACACCTTCAAGAACATTATGAAGAACTCTCAGGTGTGCAGGTTTCCTCACGATGTTTTCCTTCACCGTTGAAGCAAGTGATATTTAATTGCTTAAACGCACTTGACTCCGAAAAGTCAGAGGTGCGTAGACCACACCCCGGAGACCACAGTCCTAACCACTAGGCTATCACTGTTTACAAAACTAGACTACTTGGTTAAAATTAGACTAGACGTCATTTTTAGGTTTCCGTAAAAAAATACAAGGAACTCGTATAGTTTCGCCAAGTCCGTCGTCTGTCCGTCTGTCCGCGGTCTAGCGCAGAGATTATCGGTACTAGTACGGTAGTAAATGACAAAAAGTACCATTACCGGGGTGCAAACTATCCCTATGGCAATTTTTTTCAGTTCGGCGTTAGAATCGGGCAATGGTAATACAGAGATACCCGGCGATATATATTGCACATCGGCCTTTGGAATAAAACGCTATTCTATGCTATTCACAGTTCGACTGCATTTTTTTTATATATGTTACGTGATGTGCTCGCCGATTGTGAAGAGATTTCAGTAATTACTACGTGAATTTCTGGCTTTCCTTGCAATAGAATAGAAATAGCGTTATATTCCAAAGGCCGATGTGCAATATATATCGCCGGGTACTGTAGATAGATAGACAGATTAATATTATATTACAGCATTTAATAAGATGCTTTAGTTCAACTTTTCTGAAACGAAGACATGGAACGCGCTTCCGGCGTCTGTTTCCAGCAACGTATAATCTGAGTACCAAGGCAAGAGTGAATAGGAATTTTCTAGGCAAGCGCGCTCCAATGTAGACCTCATCAGTGCTTTCTATCATTGATTGTCATAAAGCTCAATCCTATTTCGTAATAATAAAAAAGTACACTCACCAAGGTCAGGCTTGATGGGTTTAACTCTTCCTATGAGGCTGGGCAAGAAGTCGGTCTTTCTGATCTGCTTGAAGAATGGGTGGTTCAGGAGCTGCGTCGCTGACGGCCTCCGCTCCGGGTCCCTGGAGAATATACACCCACAAGTTGTAGTAACTAAATGGTTCAGTGGAGAATAAACACCCATAAGTTGTTACTAAACGGTTCAGTGGAGAATAAACACCCACAAGTTGTAGTAACTAAATGGTTCAGTGGAGAATAAACACCTATAAGTTGTATTAACTAAATGGTTCAGTGGAGAATTAACACCCACAAGTTGTAGTAACTAAACGGTTCAGTGGAGAATAAACACCCACAAGTTGCAGTAACTAAATGGTTCAGTGGAGAATAAACACCCATAAGTTGTAATTAAATGGTTCAGTGGAGAATAAACACTCATAAGTTGTAGTAACTAAATGGTTTAGTGAAAAATAAACACCCACAAGGTTTAACTAAATGGTTCAGTGGAAAATAAACAGTAAACACCCACAAGTTGTAGTAACTAAATGGTTCAGTGGTAAATAAACACCTATAAGTTGTATTAACTAAATGGTTCAGTGGAGAATTAACACCCACAAGTTGTAGTAATTAAATGGTTCAATGGAGAATACACACTCACAAGTTGAAGTAACTGAATGGTTCAATGGAGAATATACACCCACAAGTTGTAGTAACTAAATGGTTCAATGAAGAATATACACCTACAAGTTAAAATATAATTAAATCTAATTACATACCCACAAGTTAATATGTTAAATGGTTATGATAGATAGATAGAAATTTTATTCACAAAAATGCAGGTACAACATGAATGAAAACAGGAAATCGAGCCTAATACAGTTAACCAGGACTGGTGTGTGAATATTTATGTCAATATAAGTATAAAACAAAATGTCAATATTAAAAGTTAATACATAATTTTATGAAGAGAATATACTCACAAGTTATTATTTAAATGGGTCCCTGGAGAATATACACCCACAACAATAATTAAATGGGAACTTAGAGAATACCTGCACACCCCCAAGTTATAATTTAATAGGAACTTGTATGTAATTTAAGCAGTGATAGCCTAGTGGTTAGGACTGTGGTCTCCTATTCGGGGGGTCGCAGGTTCGATCCCAGGTACGCACCTCTGACTTTTCGGTGTCAAGTGCGTTTAAGCAATTAAATATCACTTGCTACAACGGTGAAGGAAAACATCGTGAGGAAACCTGCACACCTGAGAGTTCTCCATAATGTTCTCTAAGGTGTGTGAAGTCCGCCAAATCGCATTGGGCCTGCGTGGTGGACTATGGCCTCTAACCCTTCTCTGAGAGCAGACCTGCACTCAGTAGTGAGCCATTGATGGGTTGCTAATGATGATGATGATGATGTAATTTAAGTACCTCTGTAACAGCTGGTCACTAAGGTGATGGAAGTTATCTGACAGCTTCCTGGCAGCATAAGCAGCTCGCAAACGTGACATGCCTTCCGCGCTGTCGCCCACACCACTGTCTGTGTTGTACATACCTGCCCAAATTATATTAGACAGATGAATTTATGCAAGATCAGAAATATGAAAAGTAAAAGCTTCCTGTGGGATTTTTAAAAACCTGCAGGGGAGTAAAACTTAGTTTACAATAAAAAACTTGAGAGGTGTCAAGGGAAACCCGGATGGACCTTTCCCTAATTTTTTATAACATAACTTATAAGTTATAAAAAAAATTCTTTTCAAAAAACCGACTTCTAACGCCACTACAAAGTATAAAAATAATTTTAGTTTGTCCACGTTTGTTGAAGTCGGGCGGGCCTAAAATACAAACTATGAAACCGATGCGCGACGCTACAGAATATGATAGACTCGTTTGTAGAAGTCGAGCGAGCATCGCGAGTCGGTTTCATAGTTTGTATTTTAGGCCCGCCCGACTTCAACAAACGTGGAC
This sequence comes from Oeneis ivallda, assembly GCA_029955525.1. Taxonomy (NCBI): domain Eukaryota; kingdom Metazoa; phylum Arthropoda; class Insecta; order Lepidoptera; family Nymphalidae; genus Oeneis; species Oeneis ivallda. The sequence goes on along the minus strand of JARPMR010000010.1, from coordinate 2,410,949 downwards.
AAACTAAAATTATTTTTATACTTTGTAGTGGCGTTAGAAGTCGGTTTTTTGAAAAGAATTTTTATTTTAAGCTTTTAAGTGTAGTATCCTATGATTGAGGAGCTAGGACCTGGAGCTCCATGAAGTAGTCCATACTTGTTACCTACAATATCAATTCGTAATCGAAATTTCCTAAATCGCCATAGTTTTTTTTAGCCTGCAGCATCAGGCTTGAGGAGTTGAAGGTTAAAATTTTTATCGGACCATTTCGCAAACATACTCTGTCGATTAAAAAAAAAATCACGCGAATCGGTCCAGTAATCCCGGAGAAATCGGTGGACATACATAGAAAAAAAAAAAAAAAAAGATACCGGCCGAATTGAGAACCTCCTCCTTTTTGGAAGTCGGTTAAAAATTAGGGAAAAATTCCACATGTAGAAATTATTAAAAATAAAATTGAAAATAAAAAATTCAGTCTGTCGAGCTGGGATTCGAACCATCGACTTTTAACTGTTAGGCGACTGCAGAAGCCACAAGGCTACGGAGACCCAATATTGTACCGCGAAAATACTGAACACAATGCCAAATTCACATTCAAAAAAGTGTCGATCAGTGTCGAGTGTCGGTTCAATTTTGTCTTAATTTTTTCCGTCTAGCCCCCTTCCGCACCGCGCGATAAGGAACTACGTTCCAAAAATGCAATGCAATGCAAAAAAGTTCAATAGAATTTGAAATTCGAAAACTCGAACATTTTGTCACGTCACTTGCATTGCATGTTTGAATTAAAAAAAGATTTTTCATAGCATTTTAACCATTTTAGGAATAAATTATGTCTTGTGGGAAATCAAGATAAAATGTGTAAAAATTTGATATTTAACTGAGCACTTTAAGATAAACTCTTGATAAATAGAAATTAATTGTGTTAAGGGCTGATTTCACCAACATAAAAAAGTTTTATCTGAGCGCTTTGATATTTTGACAGTATTTCAAAACAAAAACTGTCAATTTACTCCTCGGTAAAACGTCACTCGACGTTGGTAACATCGACACTTAGTAACTGAATCCAAGATTATTTATTTATGAAAATTATACAAATATGAAAAAAACATCACAACATGAACAGTTTTAGTTTGACATCTAATAAAAAAAAATACGTGTGGCACTCGGGGACTGCCACGGTAAAGCTATTGCATAGCATTTTTTATCAACTTATGCAAATATAATATTTATGCAATATTTTTTTTTTGCATAATAAAAATTATGCAAAAAATAATTAAAAAACAAACAAACAAGAAAAGCGCACTGTCACTACTTCGCGAGTGAGAATCGAACCTGCGTCATCATAAACCATACGGTGAAGAAAGCGGCCGCTCGCCCACTGCGCCGAAAATAGCTACTTGTGAACCTCTAAAATGTTGAACGCTTACTGAACGACGGTGTTAGGTTTATTTTCGTTACGGAATTTCTTGATTCAGTCGCCGCGCTCAAACTGTTTGTCCTAGTTCAAAGCCCGCGATAAAAGCTATGCAATAGCTTAAAATGTTAGTAAAGGACATTCACTCACTCTTCATCTCACCATCATCCAGCGGTTCGGGGAAAGAAGAGCAATCCAATAGTTGAGGGCGACTTCCCCTCACTTTCTCAGTGAACATGAGTGTGGTTGGTACTTCCGCGAACGGCACTGCGCCGTTAGCGAGCTCGCAGCACAGCACGCCTAGCGAATACATGTCCGATTGCTCGTTGTAGCCTTTGAGATTCTGGAATTCCATGTAATATTACTACAGATTAAGGACCACAATTTGAGACAGGGCAAGGGGGAAGATAGATCATAGTCATAATTAGATCTTCTTCTTCTTCTTTATAAACCGATAGACGTCCACTGTGCAGTGCAGTGTACTGGTGCGGGGTCGCCACTCCAGCACCTTGGGATCCCAACGACCATCAGCTCTTCGAACTATGTGCTCCGCCCATTTCCACTTCAGTATCGTGACTCGCTGAGCTATGTCGGTGACTCTGGCTCTCCTACGGATCTCCTCATTTCTGATTAGATCCCGCAGGGACACTCCGAGCATAGCTCTCTCCATCGCCCGCTGAGATTATATAGTTAGTTAGTTTAGCATAAGTATGTCACGCACTCCTTAAACATTTCTGTGGTGGTGTCGTGTGATGCGGGTTGTTACGTTCCCTCAAATATGGTTGAGCGAAACAATGGCTGGGTCATGCGTCATGCTAGTGAACGGGTGCCACCGGCGGGAATGGGGCTACTTTATGTCTGCCCATCTTAAGATAGAAGTTAGTCGGTATGCATTTTTGGAACTTCCCTCATTGTGGAAACACTGCATATATAGCATAGTATTTACTGTATTGTAAATTTGTTTTGAAAAGAGCAACCGCCGAGTTTCTTGCTGGTTCTTCTCGGCAGGAAAGGCATTCCGAACCAGTGGTAGATTCATCGACTATTCAAAAGCACTTGTAAAAGTTAATTTGAATAAAAAATATTTCTATTCTATTCTAGAGATATTTAGAGACCATAATTAGATAGTTTAGAGAAAATTAAAGAAAAAATAATGTCTAAGTAAGCTCTTTTCCGGAAACCTGTACAGCTGAGAGTTCTTCATAATGTTCTCGAAGGTGTGTGAAGTCCACGAATTCGCATTGGGCCAGCGTGGTGGACTATGGCCTATAACCTTTCTTTGAGGAGACCTGCGCTCAGTAGTGAGATGTTGACAGGTTGATGATGATAAAGCTCTTTTTCTAAAATCCTTTTTTTAAATTAATACAATTACTTTTTCATAGACAATGAGCTTTTTTCAACAGATGAAAAAAGTACGAGATTCTGAAGTTATTGCATATAATATTTTCTTTTTCTTGTTTTTGTTTTTTTCACATCAAAATATACTTATCCAAAATTGACAAAAATACGGATTTTTACTTTTCTTCCCCCTTACCTTAAATGCAATCTTGTATTTTATTTTGAATTGGATTTGAGGTTGTCAGATCGGGCACAATTGATTTGAATTGGCTTAGGTTGGATCAGATCAAGTCAGATTGGGCCAGACAGATGTCACTGAGCCCGGTTGGAGCCTCTTGGATCAGATTTGTGAAAATTAACTTTGTGGCTACAATAAAATCACCTGTTCCAACAGTTCCGGACTGAGCCACATCAGGTTGGCGTTGTCGTGATCCGGCGGCGGCAAGCTGTGCAACTGCTTCTGCCGCCGTCCGCGCACCATCATACAGGCGGCACTCCGGAGGCCTGATAAACGGACATTACCGTTTGTGTCTAACAACACGTGACTTGCGCGTACGCTCCTGAAATTGATACAAATGAACTGAGTAAAGGGTAACTGACATCGATATTCTCTTTCTCTCCAGTCGTTCTCTCATTTCTGAAGATCGTGGGCCTGGTGTTTTTGCAACCTCGAATGGATTAATTGTTTCCATTGGAGATCGCCGAATGTACTTATAGTGTCAGGAATCCCGATTTGCGTGCGTGCGTGCGTGTGCGTGTGTGTGTGTTAAATAATGTTAGATAGGTACTATGAGGGTAGAATGTACTTATTACTCTTTAATTGTTTTCACTTGGTGGTAGACCTCAGCGGCAGCGGTAATCATTTAACATCAGGTTACTCGCCTGCTCATTTGCTTCGCTATTAATATAACAAGTGTAAATTGAAAATTTAAAACACCCCCCCCCCCCCACGTGACACTATGGCTGTTGAAGTTATCAATTAATTGTCATTTAACGATTATACTGGCACGCGTGAAGCACTTAATCGAGTAATCATACGCCTAAAATGCCTTACATCATTTTGGAAAAGAGCTGATACTCTTACACTGCTGGATCGATATTAACCAATCATAGCTAAGAACCACCGCAAGGAAACTGGCTTTCAAATGAAAAAAACCGCATCGAAATCGGTCCATCCGTTTGAGAGCTATGATGCCACAGACAGACAGACAGACAGACACATGCACACACACACACACACACACAGACAGACAGACATTGACGAACTGCACTCCGAACCAGTGGTAGACTCATCGACGATTCAAAAGCACTTGTAAAAAAGTTTATTTGAATAAAAAATATTTCTATTCTATTCTATTCTATTCGACGTCAAACTTAACACGCCTCTTTTTGCGTCAGGGGTTAAAAATAAAAAACTTACCTGTGAATATAAAACTGTTTGTGTAAATACTGCAACGCCAGCAGCACGTCCCTCAGTATGATGGCGCAGGCCAGCTCCGGCAGGCCCTCCTGGAAGTACCTGTCCAGGATGTCCCTGCAGGAGCCCAGGTTCATGAGCGGTGACACCACATACAGCTCTCTGCCGTGCACAAACGACGTGAGGTATGGGAGTATGTTGGGATGCTGGAGCTCTTTTCTTATGAGGATATCTTGCTATAAACAGTAAATTCTATTAAGTATATTTATTGTGAAGCAATGGTAGCCTAGTGGTTAGGACTGTGGCCTCTTATTCGGCAGGTCACAGGTTCGATCCTGGTTACGCTCTGACTTTTTGCAGGCATGTGCATTTAAGCAATTAAATATTGCTTGCTTCAACAGTGAAGGAAAACATCATGTGGAAACCTGCACATCTTCATACCGCCAATTCGCATTGGGCCAGCGTGGTGGACTATGGCCTATAACCCTTCTCCGAGAGGAGACCTGCACTCAGTAGTGAGCCGTTGATGGGTTGCTAATATTGATGATGATATTTATTCTAGATAAAAAACATAAGTATAGCTATTTTATTAATTCAACTAAACAATTGTTTGCTAAAAATCTACATTTTGCTCAAGCATCAGATGTTTCAAAGCTGGACATAAAATGGATCTCTTAAAAGGATTGCCAGTTGCCGCAGAGTAATGTCTTATGCTGCTTTTATGTTACTGGCAATCAATTGACTTCAGAAGTTCAGATTGCCTATGAGTCAGTCAGTTTTGAAATGCAAGCCACGAAAATTGATAAGTTAGCAAATGTTAGGTATTTTCCTAAAATTATTATTAAGTATATCAGTACAGAACTATGATATATTAGATGATGTCTGCGACTTTGTTCATGTGGATTAAAGTTTTTTAATTCGCACAGGAATTCTTCAATGTTCCGGGATAACATGTAGCCTATATGCTAATCCTGGGTATGAGCTATCTCCATTCCAAATTGCAGGCAAATCAGTTCATTTGTTGTGGCTTTAAAGAGTAACAAACATCCATCCATCCATACATCCTCACAAACTTTCACATTTATAAGTAGGATGATACCTAAAAGTAACCAATAAGCCTCAATATCTGAACAGTACAGAATTGGACTGAAGTCCAAAAAGAGAGTTCACAGTTCATACTATACCCATTGCACTATTGTCCATACATACTCACAGCACAAGCTGTATAATTACTTCAACGATAAGGGGACTATTAGTCCAAGGAACATAGTTCGAAGAGCTGATGGTCGTTGGGGTCCCAAGGTGTTGGAGTGGCGACCCCGCACCGGGAAACGCAGTGTTGGCAGACATCGAACACATCGACACGACGACATCAAACGAGTCGCAGGGAGCCGCTGGATTCAAGCGGCGCAAGACTGAAGCCTGTGGAAGTCCATGCAGAAGACCTTTGTCCAGCAGTGGACGTCTATAGGTTGATAAAGAAGAAGAAGAAGTCAAAGGAATATTTAGAAAAGATTTCGCCTACCTGAATCAAATTGGCCTTTTCTTTGGACTTGTCTACAAAGTACCTTTTGATAGCCACATTTTCATTGTAAGGTTTGTAAACTGCCGAGTACATAACCGCAACGCCGCCACAACACTCTGCTATTATCGAAGTCAGCTGATATTCATTTATACTTGGCTCAAACATCACACTGTTCTAAGTGATTCAAAAAACTACAAAATGATAAAATGTCTATCTCTTTTAGGCTGTAGCAATAGTCAAACTAGGAACGCATGATTTAAATTTAGTTCTATACTAAAAATAATTATTCAATTCCAACAAAAACAATTATTAATTAAAATGCAAATTCGTGTAGAGCAATATTATTGTTTTTGAATTGAATAACTTCTAGTTGACATTGACACAAAATTGAACAATTTTATGTCAATGTCAACTAGACAAACGATTGATGTCATCGGTACGGTAATCACAGTTGACATTTGACCATCATTACAATTATCGATTTTCAATCGATTCGGTTATCTATTAGGTATTTTGGCAAAGCCTATCTATTAGGTATTTCTTAGATTAATCGGAAAATCTGGAACCACTCATCCACGCTATCTTGCAAGTTAAAACTTGATAATCTTGTTGTAGAAAAGTTTATGACTGTTTTGTACTCAAAGTACCTATTGTTCAGTGTGAGAAAAGTTTCGATTTATTTAATTGAGTTTTTTTACTTACTTACTTGTAAAAGTTGTGTACCAATTAGGCTGGAACCACATCTGTGCGGATCGATTCGCATTTTGTCCATACAAAACTGACATTTTTCATAGTCGTGTACGCATCGAAAAACCGAATTGTTGCGTACACGACTTGAAAAATGACAGTTTTGTATGGGCAAAATGCGAATTGATGCGCACAGATGTGGTTCCAGCCTAATTCACCCACCTATTTCTATAGGCACCTTTAAAATAAATCAACTTACAATTTGACGAATTGAAAATCGATACCGTGTATCGATACCGTGTATAGACGAATGATATTTACCTACCTTCATGTTTACTACCGTCTTATTCTAATATTTACTACTTATGTTCGAATCGAAATCGAACCGTAATCGATTTTTAATTTGAATTGACATGATATGTGCCGACGATTAGGCGATTAAAAAAATAGGTTGGTTGGCGGTAAAATCAAAATCAAGGTTCCTTCCATGGAAGTAGGAAGAGTCGTAATTCCTAGTTCCATAGTCTCATTCCCAAGGCGATTCAGGGGATAGAGTATAATTTTCTATTTTGCGCACACACGTCTTGTGTAGCGTAACTATCATAATATTATCTCCTAGTCATAGAAATATTGGCCGATATGGCAGAAATTCTGTTTTTTTTTTCGGTTACGTAATTCGGTGGTATACCTATTCTTGGTATATTAGACGTATTCGTAATTCCTATTTCCATATTTTTTTTTTTAATTGGCAAGGCTTGCATACAAACAACAAAACAAGGGGTATAAGGGTTTTTAAAAAATCTAAATCCTAACGCAACATCATAGGTACTTCAGTCAGCGAACGATAAGGCAAAAGTGCCACTTTTGATTTCGTGTGGTGGCGTGGGAAGCTTCGGCCGTGGCTAGCTACTACCCTACCAGCGGAAACGTGCAGCTAATACTTAGTAATAATTCGGCGTTTTCATACATCTGAGCTTGACAGCTTTGACTTGGTTGCAAGTGACGACGGGACACCGACGCACTTCTATGTTAATACGGTGGTACTAAGTTACTAATAGGTAATTAGGTATTCTTAAGGATGATTCCTAAGGAGGTTTTTCGCAATATGTAAACTAATACGACAAACTAGGCTAATGGCATTCTAATTGCGCCAGTAGAATTATCATCTTCACAGATTTACATAAAAATCTTTACTTAAAAGTGACCAGTTTAATACTGACTAATTTGTGAGTAACTCACGTCCAACTCGGTATTTTGATTAATTTCTTAAACTGGTCACTTTCAAGTAAAGTTTTTATGTAAACCTGTGAAGATGATAATTCTACTGGCGCAATTAGAATGCCATACCTAAGCCTACTTTGTCGTATTAGTTTACAAAATGGGAAAAACCAAATTAAATTTGAATTTCGCGGGCAGACTCGTATAATCCACCTTAAATTACTCCGACTACGAGTCTAGCTGGGAAATTTGTTTTACAAGATACCTTCGTGGTTCGTGGCACAATTGCGAGCGCTATGCTCACCACAGTGTCCTGCAGGTCGTCCTTCTTTATCAACCGATAGACCTCAACTCCTGAATCCAGAGGAATCGATAATCATGCGACTCGTTTGATGTCGTCGGTCCACCTAGTGGGAGGTCTGCCAACACGGCGCTTCCCGGTGCGGGGTCGCCACTCCAGCATCTTGGGACCCCAACGACCATCAGCTCTGCGAACTATGTGCCCCGCTCATTTCCACTTCAGTTACGCGACTCGCTGAGCTATGTCGGTGACTTTGGTTCTACTACGGGTATCCTCATTTCTGATTTGATCTCGCAGGAATACTCCCTAGTCTCTCCATTGCCCGCTTAGTGACCCTGAGCCATCTTATGCAGGTCGTCCAATTCTTCTTAATCGATACCAAGTTTAGATCAAAGTTTTAGGTGGATTTATTGTAGCTCGTATCTAAAACCAATCAGAAATCTATAGCCACAAAGCTTTCGAAGCTTCAGGTTGTACGTATTCGGTTTGGTCTAGAGACCACAACCCTACAGCATTCAAAAGAGAATCATCCCAACAATCGCCAAATAAGTCAGCCGACTGAAAGGCTGCCGGCCAAACGGGTGGTATGCAAAAATTTCCAATCCGCTCAATAAAAAGCGGCAATTCCTATATATATGCGGTCTCCGCCGCATCTAGAATACGCTTTATACGATGTACTCACGTCTATATAAAACCGGGGAGAGAGCCAAGTTCTAAAATTAAAGCCCGAAACCGCCCGAGAGCGAGCGAAGCCGCCCGCCCGCCTCAGTCCACCGACAACTGCCGTCGACATTCCCAAACCATCGCGACCGACCGCGCGGTATCGATACCTCACTTTGGCAGGCGTGAATTAAAAAAAAAACATCCCTATTTGGGACGCGCCGCGGGAAAGTGAATTTAAAAGTTTTTTTTTAAACGTGGAACAAGTGACAAGTGATTTGTGGATTTTCGAACCTCCGCGCTACCGGTAACGTATTTTTTTTTAATTTATAGTCTGTCACCCGTACTGATACTCCTTTAGTTTAAATTATAGCACGTGCTTCCTGGAGCACTGCAGTCGCGAGTGTAGGGTTTCAATATGTCCGCATGCGTTCCAGAATAATTCAGAGCTCGTCATACTCGTACCCTCCTTTGCCTAATGTTTTATTTTCATTTCACTTTCATATATTTTAGATAAACACCCGATGTTTTCCTAACCGCAAATTCAATACTCTGTGAAAGCTCTTTCTAGATGCTCGAGACTATGCTGTCGTAATTCCTTTTGATCTTATTGCTAACTACCTACTTATACTTCAAACTAATTTTTCTTCATGACTGATAATTGTTTTACCAGCTGATGTAACTATATGAGTACCTACATGTTAATTGTAAACTTTTGCGGCCCTATGAGGCCTCAAACTCTACTAAAGTTTGGTTTGCTATCTTAGAACTTAGAAGCAATTAATATCAGCTAGAAAATATTATAATCCAAATCCTTTTCCATCTTTACAGTAAATAAAGTATTATTGTTGGTTAGATTTTGGTATTAAATCATCACTAGATTACCTACTCAGTAAAACTGCGTCGGAATGAATTCTGTCATTTTTACTATCATTACTCTGGTCTTTGTGATATTACTTGCTTTTGCTTTTAAATATTGGTTTTTAAGTTAAAAATGTGTTCGTCTTTTGACGTGATAACGTCTTATAAATCGATGAACACCGGCTGCACGCACGAAAAAGTGTCATGTTCCGCCTGAACCTGAGCGTGCAAGCGAGAGCGCTGAACAAGCGATAGAGAGGCACGATCGGCCCAAGCGGCTTGCGACACATTATTCATCAATGTTTCTTTATGACGTTATCACGTTAAACTATCGTCTGTAAACCGACTTTTTACAGACAACCAATTTTTTACTTATTTATTTTACTTCTGGACTATCATAAACAATAACAAAAGCCTCAATAGCCCAACGGTTAAAGGTGCGGACTGAAAACTGAAAGGTCGCAGGTTCGAATCCCACCCGTTGCACTATTGTCGTACCCACTCCTAACACAAGCTTTTCGCTTATTTGGAGGGGAGAGGAGGATATTAGCCAACTTCAACTTGGCTGATATTCTTTTAAAAAAAGAAAACGACTGCGAGGATAGCATACAGAAGGCATAGGTAGTAGTTTCAGTCGGATTTTGGTAGAGTACGGTTTTGTCTCCAGCAGCGGGTCCAAGCGACTCGCTTATATTTCTCGATGCAGGATCGTCATTCCAATACCTTGGAACCCCGTGATGGTTCTTGGAGCTATATTCTCCGGCTTAATTCAGTTTCACGATGTGATAAGCTATGTCTGCTGCTTTTTCTATTGATCTCTTCATTTCTGATTCGATCAAGTATCTCTCAAGTAGCTCTATCCATTGCTGAGTGATTTTGGCCTAAGCACAACTACTGACAGGTACATAATTACTAAAAAGGTTTTTTTTCTGTGCTAGGTAAAAACAAAAATTATTTTAGTCCTTGCTCTTTTTTCTGATCGGATTTCTACCACTGTTCCAAAAGCAAATTTTAACAAAAGGTAAAAAAAAAAGTAGGACGGAGTAGGTACCTCTCGTTCAAAAATAACAACTAAACATTAAAATAATTACGATAATTATTTTATCGCGGACACCATATTTAAATACATACTATGGACTGTCACTCCCACAATTATGAAATTAAGACGAATTTATTGAACCTCATCATAATGTTATATTATATTTATACATACATAAGTTCCTACATACGCTCGAAAAACATAAAGCTAGGGAGGCGAAAAGCTATTATTTGGGTTGGCAATAAAGCCTCTCTGCATTGCGTCATCTAAGGAGATGTTCGCCGTTAAGTCTAGACATAGGGAACAGGAAGAAAATCTAGTATTGATTTTGGAAGGTTCTTGGTGGTTTTTCATGCTATATGGGCGTGTTCTTTTTAGCTTTACTGCTAAATGGGACGTGTTTATTTACCTATAGTTGTGCGGACTCTAGCCATAGCCGTCTCTATCTCCTGTAGATAATAGAGACGGCTGGTCTAGCCCATAGATAGCAAAAAAAAAGCAGGAAAGCATGTAGCAGTGATAGCCAAGTGGTTAGGATTGTGGTCTCCAGTTCAGGGGGTCGCAGGTTCGATCCCGGTCTCGGGACCTCTGACTTTTCGGAGTCATGTGCGTTTAAGCAATTAAATGTCACTTGCTTCAACGGTGAAGAAAAACATCGTGAGGAAACCTGCACATCTGAGAGTTTTCTATAATGTTTACGAAGGTGTGTAAAGTCCGCCAATTTGCATTGGGCCAGCGTGGTGGACTATGGTCTACAACCCTTCTCTGAGAGGAGACCTGCGCTCAGTAGTAGCCGTTGAAGGGTTGCTGATGAATATGATGATGAATGAAGCCAGGAAAACTACGAAAAATTAACTTTGAATAAAAACCAGAGTAGCGAATCATCAATCAGTTTCAATCTCCTCCTCAAAGCCTCAATAGCCCAACGGTTAAAGGTACGGACTGAAAACTGAAAGGTCGCAGGTTCGAATCCCACCCGTTGCACTATTGTCGTACCCACTCCTGGCACAAGCTTTCCGCTTATTTGGAGGGGAGAGGAGAATATTAGTCAAGTTTAACTTGGTAGATATTCTTTAAAAAAAAAACTAGAATTAAAAAAAAATAGGTAGGTAGTCTCTACGCCCGAAATATCTAGAATTTTCCATACAATGAAAATTTTAGGTCACTGCGTCCGTAATTTTAGACCAATCTCCAAACATTTAGCGCGTGTTAGCGTTGTGGAACTGGGCCGCTCTTATAATTTCAATCAAGAAACTGTAATGAAGTGTAAATCATAACATCAAGGGCATTTATAGAGGCAGAGATGTTTTCATTCACCACTATGCAGCATAAGTTAGAATAGAATAGAATATAAATAAATAAAATATAAAAATAAAATAAAGACATAAATTAGCCCCATTCCCGCCGGTGGAACCCGTTCACGAGCATGACGCATGACCCAGCCATTGCTTCGCTCAACCATATTTGAGTCAAGTCAAAATGTGACTCAATCAAATGAAACATAATATTATTATGTAAATTTTATTTATTTATTTTCTATTCTAAATTTCTTGTAATTAACAAAGCATTTAAACAGCATCTTGGTGCAGAAATTGATGTATTGTTTTTATCTAGACGCATAATAAAAACATACACGATGGCAGAGAAGTGCGAATCAAATACCAGTGATGGAGCCAGTTGCCCATCCCGCTAAAACAAAGTCAGCAGAAGTGTATACAATGATGAAGAAGGATCGTGATGAAATAGGTGTCGCCGCTGCTGTAAAGAGTGAGACCAGTCAGGTTTTCAGCTCTACTACTAATGTCATTGGAAAAACGCTGAAGTTTGACAGTTCGGAATCAACTGCTAATGTTATGAAGAAAAATTTCAGCACTTTTATAGGTCAAGTGATCACAGTTTTGAATCCAGGACCTAATGATGAAGATGATAGAATAGAATAGAATAGAATAGAAATATTTTTTATTCAAATAAACTTTTACAAGTGCTTTTGAATAGTCGATGAATCTACCACTGGTTCGGAATGCCTTTCCTGCCGAGAAGAACCAGCAAGAAACTCGGCGGTTGCTCTTTTCAAAACAAATTTACAATACAGTAAATACTATGCTATATAATCAGTGTTTCCACAATGAGGAAAATTCCAAAAATGCATACCGACTAACTTCTATCTTAAGATGAGCAGACATAAAGTAGCCCCATTCCCGCCGGCGGAACCCGTTCACGAGCATGACGCATGACCCAGCCATTGCTTCGCTCAACCATATTTGAGGGAACGTAACAACCCGCATCACACGACACCACCACAGAAATGTTTAAAGAGTGCGTGATATACTTATGCTACTACTACTTATGATACTGAAGTTATTCTGTCTTCAGGGGACACATTACTATCCACGTATAAAAAAGAACTGGAAGCTTTCCAATGCGTGGACGCCACATACATAGTGCACGCGTACAGTCCACAGTTCGAGGCCTGGCGCTCGAGTCTGGAGATTTAAAAAGGGGATTCCAGCACTACCGTAATGAACCGAACGGTGGCGGTTCTATCCTTTCCACCAACAAAAGCATTCCCAAAGAGGGTTGACGTCAGGCAGGCGGCCGGTCGTAAAATTTCATGCCGAATCACTTACAACATGGCTTACAAGACAAGTTGTGCCGACCCCACATAGCGTGGGACAAGGATAAGATGATGATGACTATGCAGCATGCATCATGCTTCAGCAGCATGTTATATTTACTTAATTGCTTAAAGCCTTAAATGAACATAACTGAAAAGCCAGAGGTAGGTGCCCGGGATAGGGGGTTCTACTTCTATCGTTACCACTCGTATACTTAACACGTGGTTCAATAAGTCCCGAGACTAAGTACTAAAACAAGGTTTTTTTTATAAAATTATTTTTTATTCATCAACGTAATCTCCTCCAAGAGCGATACAGTCCCTCCAACGTTTTTCTAACTTTTCTATCCCATGCGTGTAGAACGATTTGTCTTTGGCTTCAAAATAAGCCTCCGTTGCTGTGATAACTTCACTATTTGAGTCAAATTTCTTACCCTGGAGCATTTTTTTGAGATCTGCAAACAGCCAGTAATCGCTGGGGGCCAAGTCTGGCGAATAAGGGGGATAAGGAAGCAATTCAAAGCCCAATTCATTAATTTTGGCCATCGTTCTCACAGACTTGTGACAAGGCGCGTTGTCCTGGTGAAACACCACTTTCTTTTTGTTCATTTGAGGCCGTTTATCCGCAATTTCGTACTTCAATCGCTCCAATAAGCACATGTAATAGTCACTATTTATATTTTGCCCCTTTTCAAGGTAATCGATGAAAAGTATGCCATGCGCATCCCAAAATATAGACGCCATAACCTTACCGGCCGATTTCTGAGTCTTTGGCCGCTTCAGGCGGCTTTCACCAGCCGCTCTCCACTCCGCTGACTGCCGATTGGATTCCGGAGTAAAATGGTGTATCCATGTTTCATCCATTGTCACATACCGACGTAAAAAATCCTTTTTATTACGATTCATCAGCGCCAAACATCGCTCTGAATCATTGATACGTTGTTCCTTTTGATCAGTTGTAAGCAAACGCGGCACCCACTTCGAAAAAAGCTTTTTCATGGCCAAATTTTTATGTAAAATAGTGAAAACACTACCAGCTGAAATCTTCACTATCTCGGCTATCTCGCGCACTTTTATCTTCCGATCTTCCATTACGATTTTGAGGACTTGGTTAATATTTTGTTGAGTCACTGCTTCATTTGGACGACCTGAGCGTTCCCCATCATTTGTGTCCATGCGACCGCGTTTGAAGTCGGCATACCACCGACAAATGGTTGCTTTAGAGGGAGCTGATCCCGCATAACATTTTATCAAAATCAATATTTTAATGTTCCATTTTTAAAAATTTTACACATATCTTTTATTGAAGGCCAGTATTTTTTAAAAATCAAAAAGAGTTTTTAATATATACGCTATTTCCAAGTTAGTCTCGGGACTTATTGAACGATCTAAAATAGTAATGGTTAGAGTTTTCTTGGGATAAGAAAGCGGTGAATGATGAAGGATGATGAATTCGCAAAACTTATCATACTTTATTTTTAAGTATGGTCTATACGGGTCACATACAAAAATTTTAACGACGATATGCCAAAAATGTAAAGTAGGTTGATACTAAGTACCGACTTATAGTTGCCGAAAGTTGGAAGAACAGGTACAATATTATCATTCTTGCAATATTTCTTCCAAATACGTGGAATAAATAATGGCAATTAAGCGATACAGTTACGATTTGTCTTTGTAAATGATTTTCCGCTTTTTTGGCTCGAAGCCAGCCGCTACCGAACTCTTGAACTAAAGTTCTTTGAGATAAGTTGACAAGACCTTCAATTTGAACGTCAGTGGTATTTCTGGAATTCAATTTATTTCCTTACCACTTGCTTCTGGAGGTTTTATGAATCCTACTTTTTCTTGGGACTTTTTATTATTGCAAAAAATAATAGTGTTGGTTTTATTTTTCCTGTAATATACTTACATAAACCTCTATTGACCATAATTATTTCTGATTTTTCGATTGGTAAACTTCAGAGATCAGGAGGGGGGGGGGAAGGTATTTTTTCGACGTTTTGCTCGATTAATCAAAAACTATTATGTATAAAAATAAACAAAAATCTGTTTTAGAATGTACAGGTAAAGACCTTTCATATGATACCCCACTCGGTATAGTTATCTTACTTTGAAATTTCAAACCCCCGATTTTCCCCCTTTTTAAATTTTTTATTTTAGTTTATTATGACAATTTGACTTTATACAGTACACTACATTAAACCTAAATTTACTCTAAAATTAAAACTACCTACTACATTAAAATTAAATTTATTCTAAAATTAAAACTAAAATAAAAATTAAATAAAATCTAAAACCCCATCGAAGCCACTGCAGTTTGGCATGGTACCCAAGATGCTGGCAGCATTACCCCTTTTAAATTAAACTAAAAATAATTTTCGATTTTTTTTTTCCAATGTTATTGGGCCACTTTTCCAAATTACATGTCGATAGCTTTAATAGATACTAAAATAATCGACTGTGACAGACGGACGGACGGACGGACGGACGGACGCACGTAGAAAGTCTCACCATAAGGGTTCCATTTTAACCATTTTAGTACGGAACCCTAAAAAGAATCATAAATCAAACGAGTGATTAACTAATAATAATATTCAAGGCATGAAAACAATTGCACGCTGAATTCTCGGGACTACGGGCAAATGTTCAAAGAACTTTTGGCTTGTCAGCTGTGAGGGCAGCGCATGCGCCGACTCGTCAATGTGGGACTACCTTAGCCCCTTGGCCAAGGGCATACCTACGCCGCCGTACGCGTAACGCGTATTTTTAGCGTGCGTTTCGGATCGCAACAATGCGCGACTTATTTTACAATTCATTAGTCAAAAGTCAAAACAATCACGTTTTCAGCTAATCGATCTGTCATATTTTTGATGTCTCCTATTCATTAAGAACTATTCCTGTGATCGACAGTCCTATATTTCTGTTGCAATTAATGGCTTTCGATTGCGCCAAAGTTGCGCCTACACAGGTTTTGTCGATTTATCTGTCTCTAATTTTTATACGCCCCATATTAGCAGGGCTATGGTGTTAATTTAGACTACCTGTTCGTAAAACGTCAGGTTAATCATCGTCAATCAGCAAGACTTTCACTAAATGTTTACTAAAAGACGAGCAATGCCAAAAAATTTAAATATGGGTCAATCGTCCGCCTTAGTTCTGTAAAGTTGAAAATCTTTCCTAGATAGTAGATTTCCACGTACGTAAAACTTTGATCATGTCAAAATAAATATTTACAATTCTCTTTTCTATCTAATTTTAACTGCCGCACTCAGAGTCATTCATTAAATTATGATTAATTAATCATTGACTTGTGATTAACTGCCGCACTCAGCCACATGTATTAAATTATATTATTTAATGATTAATTAATTATCATTATTTAAATCTATTACTGAATTGTCATTAATGTACAAACGAAGCGTTAACTAAGTAATCATTTTTTTTAAATCAAAGATTAAGTCGTTAAGTAACGATTAGCGACTCTGAGACCTGACTGCGGCAGTTACTAACTTTAGAGTAAGAGGACATTAAATAGATGATTAATATTTGTCAAAACGATTTCAGGAGTAGGTACATTATTTTCATACGCATGATATTTTTGTTTTAATAATATAAAAGTAAAAATTATATTATAATGATAAAAAACCTAATAGCTAAACTATTGTTTATTATCTTTCCTTTAGAATTAGACTAGCTGATGCCCGCGACTTCGTCCGCGTGGAAAAAGTTTTTAAAAATTGCTTTTTCGTTGCACTACGCCAGTATCGAGTCCGTACTACGTGGTATAGAGCAACAATAGCAACCCACAATCGACATTTTCTTCAGCCGGTACCCAGCAGCATAAAGAATGAGGAATTGGTACTTGGAGTTCAATGATGTAGCCCAGTGGTGTAACAATGGGGAGGAGGGTGATTCCTAAACCAAATCGAACGATTGTGAAATTAGGTGAATAGATTGATGTCATCTAAGAATACAAAGCTACTGTACGAAGTTTTTGTAAAAGCAAAACGGAAGCTCGAATTTTTTTTACGGCAGCTTGCCACTGCGTAGTTCATACTTGGTAACCATTACCCATTTAGCTGAGCAGGACCCAGCACCAGCAGAATTCGTCCAGTTACAGTTTTATTATAAGTACAGTTTAATAATATAAATAATATAAAGTATATATATAGTATAAAGTATAAAAAGTATAGTTTAATGTATAGTGTAGTATATTCTATGTCTGTGCCAAATTTCAGCAAAATTGGTTCATTCTTTGTCGCGTTAAAGAGTAACAAACATCCATCCATCCATACATACATCCATCCTCACAAACTTTCGCATTTATAATATAAGTAGGAGAAAGTAGAATAGTAGGATAGGTAGTAGGAACATACATACATACATACATACATACATACATACATACATACATACATACATACATACATACATACATACATACATACATACATACATACATACATACATACATACATACATACATACATACATACATACATAAATGCCGCGTAATTAAAAGATAAATATGTGAAAAGTAGCATACTAATATCCCACAGGAACCGTTTGTTTTCCCGGGATAAAAAGTAGCCTTTGTCATTTTTCAGGCCCTTAACTTCACCTGGGCAAAAAAATCACGTAAATCTAAAACTCCATTGCGCGTATTTTGAAGGACAAATGCGTAAAAAATAGCGATGCTATCCCGCAGGAACTGTTTGCTTTTCCGGGATAAAAAGTAGCCTATGTGCTATTCCAGACTATAATCTATGTCTGTGCCAAATTTCAGCAAAATCGGTTCATTCGTTGTCGCGTTAAAGAGTAACAAACATCCATCCATCCATCCATCCAAACATCCATACATCCATCCTCACAAACTTTCGCATTTATAATATTAAGTAGGATGTTAATCCAGGCCGTAAGGAAATTGTTATGCAATTGACCCGAAGTTTACGTAAGCAAAATTAGAACACGCTTCTAATTCAAATCGAAAATTATCCCGCGCTCTGTCAAGAGATCATCGCACTCGATGTTAGAAATGTAAAATTAGCAGTCGATCATCAGTGCTGTCTGTGCAACTGGAGTGATTTCTTCGTCTATATTCGTCGATTGTATCACGAGAGACTCTAAAGCAACACAGTTCCAGACGCTATTAATAACTCCGGCCGATTGACTTTAGTATCGAAGACAGGATGTCTAGAAAACTGTAGATCTTTGGGTATTGGATTGAATTAGTTCAAAACGATGGCTGCAGAAATGCAGAACTTGATGTTATTAGGAGTCGGCAGAAGAGCTGATGGTCGTTGGGGTCCCAAGGGGCTGGAGTGGCGATCGCGCACCGGAAAGTGCAGTGTTGGCAGACCCCCACTAGGTGGTCGATGACACCAAACGAGTCGCAGGGAGCCGCTGGATTCAGGCGGCGCAAGACGGAAGCCTGTGGGATTCCATACAGTGCTGCTTTGTCCAGCAGTGGAAGTCTATCGGTTGATAAAGAAGAAGAAGAAGATGAGTCGGCAAGGAAATAATTATTCTTTTTCTCAGAACAATAATATTCCAGCTGAAACCCTAAATTTTATATTGGAAAGCAAAGACGTTGAAAAGCTGCCCTGTTCCGGCTTCTTATTCTTTGCCAACCGATAGACTTCCACTGCTGGACAGTGGACATACATAGATCTCTTGTAGGGACTTGCCGAAATGTATTTTCTTAATAAGGCCCATAGTTAGCGCCCATGCCGCTACATTTATTTATTACTATCTACTACTAGAAGATGTCCGCGACTTCGTTCGCGCGGATTAAGGCTTTTGTTTCTCGTGGGAGTTCTTTAATTTTCCGGGATAAAATTTAGCTTGTGTGTTCTACTTATTTATCGACCGAGCGAAGCGAAGGTCTTTGAGTCTACTTGAGTGAATTTGCACTTGTCCGTCCGTCCGTCCGTCCGTCCGTCCGTCCGTCTGTCAGAGCCTTATAACTTCTGTATTACTGAACGTAATTACTTCAATTTTAGATATAATATGTAAACCGATGGCCTCCAGCCGAAAATGGCTTAAAAAGTTATAAAAATCTTTATTTCAGGGGGGCTCTCATAGAAGCGAAAGCGAAGAAAAAAAAAATTTTTTGCTTTTCATAGGTTTACAGTACGTCATTTTAAAGATAATGTGGAACAGAGTACAAAAGTATTTTTTTTTTAATTTTTTTCCTAAAATTGACGAAATGGGGGGCTTTCAAAGTGGAGATTATATTTGACCTCACAACGGAATAACCATTGAGAGCTGGGGCTTGAAAGTTTTATAATTTTAGCGTAATATCATGTACTTGAACAACAAATACTAAAATTAGATAAATGTAATAAGGAAACTAAATTATTTAACTTTTAATGAGCAGCAACAACAGAACTTCACAATGATGTCAATAGATGGCGCTCTCATCTCATACTATAGCAAATGCAGCTTATATTATGTAACATAATAATATTCAATTAAAATTATTATTTAGTCATTTAGCAAACATCAATAAAACTTCACGTTGCAGTTTGTTTTTACATGTTTTCTGATCGTGTCGATAGTTGACGCTGTGTACAAGTAATTTAATTTGAATGTTCCAAAAAACTATACCTAAGTTTGATGGAGGCCTTGAGGATTTCACTTTAACAGTTCCCTAACCTTTACGGGCTACATAATATGTTAAGTTAGTTGACACTTTCTGTCAACTTTGTTATTACAAACCTCTACGGGACAACTAAAGGTGAAAATGACATATGGGATGTTAGGATTGTATTTAGGGGCTACCTACGTAAAGAGACTTCTACAAAGGGGATGATTTAGGTGGTTGGTGGTTGGTGAAAACGGGCATAATAATAATGTCAATTTTGATCGTCATGTATCTATTGAATGAATAAGTAATTATGGGAAACCGTTACCGCGAGGTCTCAGTTCGGGGCGAACCACTAGTTTATTTTATTTTATTTATTTTTATTTTACAGCATGTTACAATTATGGGCATTCTTATAAACTAAGAAAACACAAGAATAGGGCTATAATGTTAATCAGGCTAAACAATTCGCCTTTACAAACATTTGAAATTAAAATGTGTGTTCTACTACTCCTCACAAACTTTAGCATTTATAACATCAGTAGGATAGTAGGATTCGTGTGACCCATTTCTCCTTTGGTTGGCAATTGGGTCGGTTTATTGTATGTACGAAGCAGTGATAGCCTAGTGGTTAGGACTGTGGTCTCCTATTCGGGGGGATCGCAGGTTCGATCCCGGGTACGCACCTCTGACTTTTCTAAGTCAAGTGCGTTTAAGCAATTAACTATCACTTGCTTCAACGGTGAAGGAAAACATCGTGAGGAAACCTGCATATCTGAGAGTTCTTCATAATGTTCTCGAAGGTGTGTGAAGTCCACCAATTCGCATTGGATCAGCGTGGTGGACTATGGCCTATAACCCTTCTCTGAGAGGAGACCTGCGCTCAGTAGTGAGCCGTTGATGGGTTGCTAATGATGATGACGATTGTATGTACCCGCCCACGGTTCGCCTACGGTGTCTTTAAAATTCCAAGTTAACAATCCACCTATATGCTGTATTTCATCAGCTGCAGGAATTTATGCGTGACTTTTAAATTTTCGTATGTCAGCTTCAGGATTAGCATATATCAACGTTTGCCGTTTGATAAAAATAAATTATCAGGCATTCAGTATACGAATTAGCTGAAGCCGCGTCTTTGTAGTAAAAGTAGGTAATGAAAATTTATTTTCTCACCTCCGGGCGGAAAGCGTCAATTTTCCTCCCGCTGCGCTAAACGAAAATGTCGCTTTCCGTCTCCGTCGAGGAGAAAAATAGTATACACACCACGGGCAGTAAATAAGAAAGCCTCAGATCACATGTTTATTGACCTCGGCTTCGCCTCGGACAACAATTACATGTGATCTGAGACATTTCTTATTTTACTGCCCTAGATGTGTAATATACTATTACGCCTCCTTAAATCCTCAGCTCTCTTCTCTACTAATACTGCTTTTATTTTAGATTTTAGTCATAGATTTAGGATTGGTAGCTTAGTTGCTACTAACTAGTGGTTCGCCCCGAACTGAGACCTCGCGGTAACGGTATCCCATGATTATTCATTCAATCGATACATGATAACCAAAACTGACATTATTATTATGCCCGTTTTCACCAAACATACCTAAATCATCCCCTAAGTAGGAGTCTCTTAACGTAGGTAGCTCCTAAATACAATCCTAAGTCCTAACATCCGTCCCAATATCCTTTTAGGTGTCCCGTACAGGATCGTGATAAATAAGTTGACAAAAAACATCAATCACCTAACTTATAGGTAGCCCGTAAAGGTTAGGGAACGTTAGTGAAAACATTGAATTATTTATCAAACATTGAATTTAACTCGTAGTTCCATGGGAATAGTTACTGACTGCGCCATCTATTAGCATTATTGTGAAGCTATGTTGATGCTATATGAATTACTGACGCCCATTAAAAATTAAATAATCTCGTTTCTTTATAATATTCATATAATTTTAGTATTTGTTGTTCAAGTACAGGATATAAGTGACCTAAAAACATAAAATCAGTTTGAAAATCCATAGCGGATTTTTCTAGAGAGCGTCTTCAAGCGAGCGTATAAAATCGCCACTTTGAAAGCCCCCCATTTCGTCAATTTTAAGGGAAAAATTAAAAAAAATATATTTTTGTACTCAGTTCAAAATTATCTTTAAAATGATACGTAACAATTTTATGTAACGCGATTTTTTTTTTTTTACTTCGCATTCGCTTCTATGAGAGCCCCCCTGAAATAAAGATTTTTATAACTTTTTAAGCCATTTTCGGCTGGAGGCCATCGGTTTACATATTATATCTAAATTTGAAGTAATTACGTTCAGTAATTCAAAAGTTATAAGGCTCTGACAGACGGACGGACGGACGGACGGACGGACGGACAAGTGCAAATCGCCCTAGTTAACTCAAAGACCTTCGCTTCGCTCGGTCGAATACCACCCTTCCCACAAACAATAGTCCCTTGCATGCGGCAATGTGATATCAATATCACAGTTCTTTTGAAAACGACAAACGTTGCTATGAGACTATGTGCGTAGTTGCGTACTATGAATTGCCGCAATTTATTAGTACGCCGACGGCATCTAGTAGATGCGAAGCGACTACCTACCAATCCTAAATAGCTATGATTTTTAGCAGTCTATTTATGTATTACCTATTTAGGTATTAATATGTGTGTCTATTTACGTATGTTCCAACTGTTGCACCAAAACTATTTTTGATGAATGACGTGTCAACCTATTTGTTATTAAGATCCGGGTGAGATCATCATCATCATAAGCAACCCATCAACGGCTCACTACTGAGCGCAGCTCTCATAGAAGGGTTATACGCCACCACCATTCTGGCCCAATGCAAATTTGCAGACTTTACATCATTGAGAACATTAGAAAGAACTCTCAGGCGTGCAGGTTGTCCCACGATGTTTTCCTTCATCGTTGAAGCTTGTCATATTTAATTTCTTAAACGCACGTAAGCCTAGTAAGGCTTTCACTGCTTTTTGTTTTTGTTTGTAGTAGGGCAAGGAGTTTAGTACTTAATAATAATTAAATAAACATCAGCGAGAAGACTCTCTTGGATATTATTAAATCTGCTTCACCTGTTGTGTCTCCGTCATCCAGATTAGTGATTGTATGAGTCTTGGCAACCGGCTTTCCAGGCTTAATTATATGCTTGAGATTATGAAATCGAGTGTTATGTAACATTCTATACGGCAAATGTCCCATGTCATAATATTCAAACTAAATGAAGGCCTATTATGCTGTTTTGTTTCACATTTATTGCTGCTCTATTAATGAAAGCAATATAACACAAATCACTAAACTGTTAATGAAACAAATAAATAAATTAACGTAAAATATTAATAAAAGCTGGCAAGACTATTAATTATTACCTGACCTAATTTTTTAAAGCTCACCGAATTCATTTTCGACCGACGAATTTATCTTCTGTTTCACGTAAAACTATTTTCACATTATTTTCATTCTAGCTTTTGCTCACGTTAAATTCAATTTTTTAAACCCCCATTCAGATACCCCTGGGTTGAATTTTCAAATATCTTAGCGGATGCCTACGTCATAATAGCTATCTGTATGCCAAACTGCCCGATCCGTCCAGTGGTTTAAGCTGTCTGTTGATAGATCAGTCATTCAGTCAGTCAGAAGAAGCTTAGAAGAAGTGTAAGTGTGCAAGTATGTATGCTCGTGAACGGGTTCCACCGGCGGGAATGGGGCTACTTTATGTCTGCCCATCTTAAGATAGAAGTTAGTCGGTATGCATTTTTGGAACTTCCCTCATTGTGGAAACTGCATATATAGCATAGTATTTACTGTATTGTAAATTTGTTTTGAAAAGAGCAACAGCCGAGTTTCTTGCTGGTTCTTCTCGGCAGGAAGGGCATTCCGAACCAGTGGTAGAGCCAGATGATAAAAAAGCACTTGTAAAGAGTTTATTTGAATAAAAATTATTTCTATTCTATTCTATTCTATTCTATTCTATTCTATTCTATTCTATTCTATTCTATTCTATTCTATTCTATTCTATTCTATTCTATTCTATTCTATTCTATTCTATTCTATTCTATTCTATTCTATTAAGATTTTTCTGTTCATCTAGTCTAGTGTTGACGTCGTCGGGGGTTGTCCCCTTGTAACAACGTGGTTGGAATGTCGCCAGAAAGTCGTGTGCTACTCCAATAGTTTTTTGCGAAGCTTGTGACCGTCTGGACGGAAGCCATCTTGAGGCAGTCTATAAAGGTCGTTGACTATAGCGAGATCTGTTACGTTGTGTGGACTATTAAGGCTTGGGAGACCGCCGTGAATTTGAAAAAATCAATATTGTACTGGTCATATTAGGTGAAATAGGTAATATGCTAAGGACAAAGAAGAATGGCGATATGTGATAAGCAACAGTGCAATGGTACATCAATACCGATACCTATTTCAAGTACAAAAAAGGTTTACGAGACTTCTACGGAGATCCTACGCATAATGAGTAATATGATAATATGATAATACGCATAATGAGTAATATGAATACGCATAATGATATTCCAAGGATAGATTACGAAGAAAGTTGGGTCGGGGTCATAAAGAAAGGGTTTACCCCTTCGGAGGTCGGAAGACCCGTTTAATTTGAGATGGACACTTGGAAAAAGATGCAGCGTAATTACACAAACAAAAACAGATTATTATTGAACTTTATACTTGTGCAATTTGTAAAATGATGAAAGTAGGTACTTTATACAATCTTTCAGGCTCTATTGCTATAACACTAAAAACAAAACAACTTTTGTTTTCATCCAATTTAGCAAAAAGGTCGTATGGTTTTTTATTAATGGGATATTTTATAGCCTCTAATGGGGCAATAAATTTCCCTTAATCGCTTATTGCTCTTCCTAGTACAAGTTCTGCCAATAAACAATTTTTAATTCGTCCCAACTGAAGAATATGACATGGTTTCGGAACTTTTAGAAGTCACTTTTTAAAGCTCTGGCGTGTATCCAATATAATTTATTTAACAGTTATGTCTTTCAAACTGTCGATGCAATGGCTGCAGCTTCAAGGCTACATCTTCAGGTCCGCTATTTTTAAAGTTATATGTAGACGTGTTTACCAACTCTTCTCTATTTAACCATACAACTACCACGAAATATTAGAGATAAACACTATAGGTATATTTGTAGCTACCGAAGCATTCTCCAGATATATACTCCACCGACAGATCTTAAATGTATAAGCGTAGGAAAATTGGTGCAAAGTGTGTCCCTTGTGTAACTACCTACATTTAAAAAACTTTTTCTATAGATTAATACGTAGATTATGTTCTGTATACAGTACTAAAGTACCTATTGCTTTTTCCCTCTCTTTCAAAAGTTCCCATTTGGAAACTTTTTTCGAGTAATTTATCGATGTCCTAGCGTAACTATTAAACAGAGACATGTTATATTTACTACCGTAAGCTATTCAAGCATACTCTATCAATTAGTATTTAAGGAAAAGGGATTGAATAGTTCTCCATCCCTTTCTCGTCTATACTATACATATAAATTACAGATTTACGGTTTTACACACAATTACCGCAAACTTGAAAAATTACACTACTAGACCTACAAAAAGCTTTTATAAATACCTAAGTCATGCAAACAGTTCTAAAAAATAAACCGAATCGAACAACGTAAATTACTAACCTGCACGATAACCTCATTGATATGAGTATCTGCAACGATGCACTTAATAACCAGTTTGAAGCTCGTAAATGGAGGCATCTGTTTTGTGCGAGTTCCAGATAATAATATATTCGTAAGGTAACCCTTTTTCGTAGGGCCCGCTTAAAATAGCTATGGCACGCGATCATAGAGCAACACGCTTCAGAGGAATCAGAGGGAACATGTGCTCTTGTGGGGCGAACATTATAAATATCATTAGCTGATGCCCCCGACTTCGTAAAAAAATAATTAAGTGGCACTCGGGGACTGCCGCGGTAAAGCTATTGCATTTTATTAGCATTTTTTATCAACTTATGCAATTATAATATTTATGCAATATTTTTTTTTGCATTATAAAAATTATGCAAAAAATAATTAAAAAACAAACAATCAAGAAAAGCGCACTGTCACTGCTTCGCGAGTGAGATTCGAACCTGCGACATCATACACCATAGGGTAAAGAAAGCGGCCGCTCGCCCACTGGGCCGAACAGAGCTACTTCTACAACAGAGCTACTACAGAGAACCTCTAAAATATTGAACGCTTACTGAAAGACAGTGTTAGGTCTATTTTCGTTACGGAATTTCTTGATTCGGTCGCCGCTCTCAAAGCCCGCGATAAAAGCTATGCAAAAGCTTAAAAAATCCCATGAGAACTTTTTGATTTTCCGGGATAAACAGTAGTAGGCTACTTTTTATCCCGGAACATCAAAAAATACTGCAACAGGGCTACGGATCAACGTGATTTTCTGCATGGGTATAGTTGAAGACTGGAGAGTATTATATAGGCACAGATTAGGAAACAAGGAATATAGGTAATAAAAAATACTCTCCAGGTCCTCAACTATACTCATGTAGAAAATGACATCGATCCGTAGCTCTGTTGCAGCGTGATTGAGGGACAAACCGACCAACAAAAACACTTTCGCATTTATAATATTAGTAAGGATTAAAGGTTGTCGTGGGGTACAAAAATACTTGGGGTGGAAGTTCATTTTTTTGAACGAGTGAAGTGAGGTCTCGGAGTCCGCATGAGCGATTTTGCACTTGTCCGTCTTTGTTAGAGTTTTATAACTCCTGAATTCTCCAAATAAAACTTAGGTATTCAAGGTGCTCTCAAATATTCTGTAGGAGTTCAGTGTGCCGAATAATACTTAGAGTCCGATCAGTATGGTACGAGAACGCTTTAATCGGCTGATTAGCCTTTGACATAAAATTGGCTGAAGTTTGTTAGTTTTAAAGCACTCATTGCAAAGAATCTTCGAATATACAAAAAGCTGTAGTTGGACAGCTATTTTTTGCACTTTCTGTGCTTTACAATTAAACTGAGCCAGTAAATAAAAGTTCATGAGTAATCAAAACTGATTCAACCGAGAAACGGAAAGCAGAATTTCTTGCATAAATTAAGAGTAGCATGATGGCAGGTCGTCAAAAGTTGCGTATGGTACCTCCCTCTTAAAGGAGCCGAGTTGCTTATTGCACGCAATCGAAGAATTTACTACTTCGTTTTTCCTTATCTTTCCTACACGCACGAGCATCCATAAAAAATGTCCGGAAAAAGTTCTTGTGACAGAAAATGGAACGAGGTTTACCAAAGTAGCTGATGAACCTATCTATTATGGTTGGAAATTAATTAAGTTGGTGAACTTTGCTGTTATACTTCTTTAACTTTGTTTGTTTAAAGTTTCAGTGATGTATGAAATAGAAATGGTTTTTGATGTTGCTCTTTCGATTCAGCCTTGAGTTTTGTCTGAATTAAGATCAAGGATTGCAGAGTTGCATGAACAGTTTTCACACTACTGCCCATAACTTTCAGAATTTTTGTCATGAGGCGTGGACGCTAGATTTTAAGATTTTTTATGGATCTCTTTTGACGTTACATGGAGTCCACTGAAGCTTAGATAGCTGGTTGCCTTGGTCAATATTTTCCTTATTCAGTTGGTCTAGAACCTAGATGATATTTATGAAATTATGACAGATGATGACTATTTATTCTATAATTTTAATTTTTCTAATATTAAATTGGGCTTTGCATCCAACTGCCAATAAGATAGAGTAAGAACTTAATACATTGTAATATTAGCTATTGATATTGTAATGTTTTGTTTTGAAAAGAGTCAGTCAGCTGAATCTGCCTTCCGAAAGCCGCAGATTAGCGGCTACATGCTACTAGCGGATATATTTATTACATCAAAGAATTTTATTGAATTATTTTATGAGCAACGTCGTCTTTATTTCAACTTAGTGAACATCAGATCAAGGCCACTCTCTATAACCAGGTAATCTCTTGTTACAGCGATGCAGATTAAGGCGTGACACACCGGGTTGACAGGAATCAATCCGCAATATGTCGCAGCCGCCGGGACGCGGTCGCGCCCGACCGCCGGGCCCCCCTTCCCCCCTCAACTATCGCCCTCCATCGCCATGGGCGCCGAGCCCGCCCCCCCTCATATCTGGACCTAGACACTCCACAGCCTTGGTGTCCCCCCCTCCAGTTCAACCGTCCCCTAAACCGTTCCGTCCACTACACTCGCCGCACTTGAGACACCACTCTCCTTCACCGAGCTCACATTTCTCTATATCCCCATATCCAATGTCCCCAACCTTAGGGCTGAGTCCTGAGTACTATTACTCCTCCCCATACGAACCAGCCAGAGAGTACGATTACGCGGGAGTGCCCTTAGAACCTCCTCCGCCACCGAGACCGATGATTTATGAAGAGGATGAGGAAAGAGGTCCGTCGACAGCCGAGATCATTGCGAGCCAGTCTCAAGAAGGCTACGTGGACGAGAAACTAGCGGAGTACCAAGCGACGATTCAGCTTCTACAAGGTAAGGCTCAGATCTATAGATCGTACTCTGGCTCTGCTCAAGACTCAAGATAGAGTTAAAATGAGACACAAATATGACGTGACATAAATCTGTCTCGTTTTAACTCAGTCTTGAGTCTGAGCTGAGTGAGAGTGCCATCTATAGATCCTCATATAAGAGACGTGTAGCTAAAATGTTACAGATGTACGCCCACGCGACTAAAAGCGTTTCGTTTATTTATCTCTAACCAAGGTTCTTGCGTAATATTATCATAGTCTCTAAAATAAAATAAATACTGACTATTTGAGAAACAGGTCGCGTTAGATTATAGTAACTAAATCCAGACTTCCACTTGATATCAACAATGCGACATTGTCTGTATTTAGTCTTCTGTAAAGAGTGGCATAAATAAAAACAGCAAGCCTTTATGTATTCACGCAAATTGTATTTAATTACACACGCTATGTACAGACTTTAATAATTGTTTATTAATCACAATAACTGTAACACTCACAACCGGGCAGAGTTTCGGCTGATAAGACCGCACGGAAAAACTGACCAGAATGGGCTCGCAGGGCGTTTTATACTTTATTCCCCACCGAAGGCATCCGGTAGATCGGCTATTGTCGGCTAGGGTCGGCTGGCTTGGCTGTCATTGGCTGGCTGATAAGGCAGGCTGTGATTGGCTGAGGCGGTATGGCGTAACACTTCCGTTTACTACCTTTTCACAGTTTAACTGCTGAACTGATCTTAACATTTTGGCATTAGGATTATCTTACCTTAGTGCTGACTTCACCAACGTCGAGTGACGTTTATTCGAGTGCCAATAAATTGGGCGTTCAGATACTTTTTCTTGATCACTTTTCACTTTTTTTTTGATCTGGTGGAAAGCTTTGGCCGTGGCTAGTTACCACCCTACCGTCAAAGACGTGCCGCCAAGCGATTTAGCGTTCCGGCATGATGGCGTGTAAAAACCGCCAAAACTTTTTGTATTGCAAATACTGCCAAAATATCAAAACGCTCGGTTATAACTTATTTTACGTTAGTGAATTCGGCCCTAGACTGTCCAAAAATCGGGTGTAAATAATAAATGTTCTCAAAAAATAGTTACATTCTTCACTACTTTAATTATTTAAGAATTAGTCCTACCTAAGGAGCATTAACTTCAAATTTAGTTATCAAGTTTTTGATTTGTTATGTAAATCTGAAACCTAACCTCGATGCAGTTTACTAAATAGGTTTTCTTAGCAATTTCAATCTTATCTCACCTAACTCCATAAACACCATGACTTCGATGCTTCTCTAATAATAGTAGACTTTAGTATTTAGGTTTAAAAGTCTAGCAATTTATGTAAAGCAAATCAGGCCTTGGTCTGGCGCCAACAACGATAATTTCGGCGGCGTCACGAGGTGGTGGACGCCGTGTCAATCCGAGTCGAACACGACAGAACTGAAGTGCGCTTGTCAATCAACTATATTTGCATTGGTTTTACCGGAAAGTGGGAAAATGCTGTTGCTGAGAGCAAAAATACACAAAGTTGTCCACTAGCATCTGTTTCTGCAATCCGCATCCGTATCTAATATCCGCAATATCTTGCAGAAGTCAGAAACTGGCTACAACTTGCAGAAATTGATTTGGTGCAATTGCTTTCGTAGTGCAAGTGAATCGAAGTGCAACTTCTACTAATTTTAAAATTATTGTTTGTAGCAGTGGTAGTTGTTACCAATGCTCAATATTTATTACCAATACTTCTTCTTCTTTACTTATTTCTTAGTCTGTGTTCTATTTAAAGCTTACTCATGAAGCATTTTGTACGCCAAGAGCTTGAGTAAGCTACTCTCTATTTGATCCTGTAAGTTTAGAAACATAGTGTTGTGCAAGGTTATTAGTAATTCACTTGGGAGCTTCGTTTGGGACCAAATTCTTAAATTATTTCAGGTAACACAATATTCAACTCTACTTAGATAATTTTTTGAACAAAGACCTCTTCATCATCACCATCATATTTAAAGAACATAATACTTAGATCAAAGTCAAAACCATAGTTCAAAGTTAACGAGTTTTTAACCGACTTCAAAAAAGGAGGAGGTTCTCAATTCGTCGAAATCTTTGTTTTTTTTATGTATGTTCACCGATTACTCGAAGAAGCCTGAACCGATTTGGAAAATTCTGTTTTTGTTTCAAAGGGTCCTTCCCAGGTCCCATTTAAATTTTATCGAAATCGTAAGTTAAGTACTTTGTAGTGGCGCGGGTGTTTGAAGCTGTTTTTTTTAAATATTTTTTTATATTTTATTATTAAATGCCTTTACAGTACCTATTCCAATATGCAATGAGGTAATGGTAATAATTATTTACGAAAACTAAGACTACGAAGCATCGAAAAGTAAAATATAAATTTCATAATGTTGTTCAATATTTCGAAGCAAGTAGTTGTATTTAAAGAAAATATTTAATTTAAAACTTGTGATCATCTGGCGGGTCGCCATTTCGACGCACGTAGTATAAATCAGGTCATTGACTAGTTTTGATTAAACTGCTAAGATTTGTCTCCTAAGATTTCGTACCACCCATCTCAAAAATGATAAATTTAGCTTCTTTCAGAAATCTAATTATTGACTAGATGATGCCCGCGAATTCGTTCGGGTTTTTTAATTCTCGCAGCAACTCTGCCTGTGTGTTATCCTGGGTATGAGCTATCTTCATTTCAAATTTCAGCATAATCGGTTCATTCGTTGTGGCGTGAAAGAGTAACAAACATCTATCCGTCCACACATCCATCTATATGACATCCTCACAAACTTTCACAGTTATAATAATAATAAGATTTCCATTTCTCAAAAAAAAAAATGCGTCAAAGTTACTTTTACCTATTATATTTATTTGTGACTGTTTATTAATATTTGTTTTCAGAATTTTTAGTTGCTTTCGCAGACTTTATTTACCTACAAGGATTATCCGTAAACCTAATATTATAATACCTACAGTATTAAAAAAAACTTTACATTGTTTTTCAAGTTCTGAAAAGTTATTTCATTCAGTTTTAGCTGAGATAAAATTTTTGGCTGTTTGAATCAAGGAATCCTACTAATATGTTTTATAAATGTGAAAGTATGTTTGTTTGTTAGTTTGTCCTTCAATCAAATTGAGCTACGGATCAACCAGATTTTTTGCAAGTGTACCTATACTTGAAGATTTTGAGTGACATATAGGCTACTTTTTACTCCGGAAAATTAGAGATTTAAAAAATTAAATCCACGCGGACGAAGTCGCGGGCATCAGCTAGTTAAATATATTTTCATTTGCTTTTAATACAGAATTCGAGTATTTTGAGTCTAGTTTAGGAATAGTCTAACAAGATCCTGATTCCTGGTAGACTGTAATCCCATGAACTAGTTACTATATATCTAAAGGTTATTCTCGTTTGAACACGTCTGTTTTAAACTCTCAATCCGTCATAAAAACACCGGGAACATTGTAGTGGCGGTCCAAAATAAACACGCTAATGTATCGGGATGCGACGTAAGAGTTGTAACACTGAACTGATGAGATCAGCCACCTTGGTCCAGATGCGGACACGGTCGCCGCTTCCTCTCGCGAAATCCATTTCACGCAGTCACACTTACACACACGCATTATATTGTATCAGCTGATGCCCGCGACTTCATCTCTCTCTTGATTTTCCGGGATAAAAAGTAGCCTATGTCACTCTCCAGGTCGTCAACTATACCCATGGAAAAAATTAAGTCGATCCGTAGCTCTGTTGCGGCTTGATTGAAGGACAAACCAATAAACACACTTTCGCATTTATAATATTAGTATGATTTCGCTTCTAATGATTTACTTTCATCATTCCCTCTGCGTCGAATCCCTCATCGCTGGGGGTATGACCCTTTCCCTTAATTTTTTCAATGTTTTCTGTTGCATTTTATAAAGGTTTCTGTTTAGCTTTAGGTTATCATCTTTTTAACCGACTTCAAAAAAGGAGGAGGTTATCAATTCGTCAGAATCTTTTTTTTTATGTAAGTTTACCGATTACTCGAAGACGTCAGAACCGATTTGGAAAATTCTTTTTTTGTTTGAAAGGGTATACTTCCCAGGTGGGTGGTCCCATTTAAATTTTATCGAAATAAGTCGAGCGGCTTAAAAAAAATCATCAATAAATTATATACTTTGTAGTGATGCGGGCGGTTTTATAAAACAATTTTTTATATTTTATTGTGAGTCCTAGGCTCTACATTTATATTTTCTTTATTATCAACATAATATAATAATTATATCTATTCTAGGTATTTACATAATATATACTTCTTCTTCTTCTTCTTCTTTATCAACCTATAGACGTCCACTACTGGACAAAGGTCTCCTGCATGGAATTCCACAGGCTTCGGTCTTGCGCCGCTTGAATCCAGGGGCTCCCTGCGACTCGTTTGATGTCGTCGGTCCACCTGGTGGGGGGTCTGCCAACACTGCGTTTCCCGGTGCGGGGTCGCCACTCCAACACCTTGGGACCCCAACGACCATCAGTTCTTCGAACTATGTGCCCCGCCCATTTCCACTTCAGTTTCGCGACACGCTGAGCTATGTCGGTGACTTCGGTTCTCCTACGAATCTCCTCATTTCTGATTTGATCTCGCAGAGATATACCTACCGAGCATTGCTCTCTCCATCGCTCGCTGGGTGACCCTGAGCCTTCTTATGAGGCCCATAGTTAGCGACCATGTCTCTGATCCGTAAGTCATCACTGGCAACACGCACTGTTCGAAGACTTGAGTCTTCAGGCACTGAGGGATTTTGGACGAGAAGACATCTCGGAGCTTCCCGAACGCTGCCCAGCCGAGTTGGATTCGGCGGTAAATCTCTTTCTCGAAATTGGACCTACCTAGCTGGACTGTATGTCCCAGGTATATATACTCGTCTACAATTTCGAGCGCAGAGTTCTCAACGATTACTGGGTGGAGCGGAGCATGAGCATTGGACATGATTTTCGTCTTGCTCATTTTCATTTTCAGGCCCACCTGTTGAGAAACCCTGCTGAGATCATTGAGCATTGTATTGAGATCTCTCAGAGTCTCTGCCATGACTACTATGTCATCGGCAAATCTATATATACTTAATACAATCAATATATACATAATACTACATTAAAATTAAATTTTTTCTAAAATTAAAACTAAAATAAAAATTAAATAAAATCTAAAACCCCATCGAAGTCACTGCAGTGTGGCATAGTACCCAAGATGCTGGCAGCATTACCCCTTTGGATAGCCAAGCTAATCCTTTGGCCAAGGTAGCTGCCAGCTCTTGGATCCCCGGTAGACTCGATCACCTTTTTAGATAGCTCTACAAAAAGCGCTCGAGCCTCCGGGCCCCACGGCCCCAGGGTCTCTACCCCAAAAGGCACAAATATGAAACCACTGTCAAGTTTTTCATATTTGCGCCTCTTAGCCTGTTCGGCGCTAGTAGCCGCTGCACCCGCCACAGAGGAGGTCGCATGGATGTGGGAAGCAGCTAGAGTATCTACACAGGTGGCATCCCACACAAGCGACCTCCCTGTCCTCCAAGGAACAAGCGTCATACCATCAGGTCTCTTGCCATCACTACGTGCCAAACCAATAGGTTCTAATACAGCTGGCACGTGAGCAGTAGCAAGAGACCTGCGGATGACGTCGTTGAGCGCATTGTGGCGGGAGAAACGACCAGCGCTCTTCGAACAGGAGAGTCCGTGATGACCGTAAGCGTCGACGTGGTCACCGCAGTGGCAACGGTGAGACTGGGTTATTTTGGCGCCGAGCCTAAGGCCAACTACCACTGCAAGAGTGGCGTGGTTTAAAAGAGTGCCTAGATTAGCAGAAAGGAGAGCATGGAGCCAGTGGCCCGATTCTTTCGCAGAGACAGCGAGAAGACGAGCACGGTCTTTAGAATTTGCTTGCATTAACATTGTGTCAAAAGTTTTTTTACAAATAATGTCATCCCACTGTCTCTGGGAATAGTCCGGGAGCCAGGTACAAATTCGGTCAATTATTTCCTCTCGAGCGAAACTTCGTGAAATGCATTAGGGGTTTTTATTATGAATATTCGCGACCGTCAGCTGCGACTCCGTTGGTGGGGGCGGGCAGTGGCAGCCTCGAAACGCATGGAGAAAAAAAAAGTTTCTTTTTGTCATTTCTTCCCATTTGAAAATTTGTCAGATTATAGTTTACCTAATAATTTGAAGGAAAAATAAAGTCAGCTGACCATAACATGGTGGATTATATGTCAGCTGGCTGCTTGAACATGAAAAAAAATTTATATTTTCAATGATTTCCTCTCAACTAAAAATTTACCTGGTGATCTTAAGAAATGTGATTTCCTCCCGGATGAAAACTTATAAGAGGATTGTTAACATGCTTTAGTAAATAATGAAAAAAGTCAGCTAGCTGTAAGTCAAGGGAAAAGTCGTCAGCTGATAAGATTCAGTAGGTGATAGATGCTGCTGCGTTACACCTTTCAAGGTACCAGTTGACTAACTTTCCACTGAGATACAGCCAGCTGACATTAATTTTCATTCATAGTAGCATATAAACGATCACCAGGTAAATTTTTAGTTGAGAGGAAATCATTGAAAATATATTTAAAAAAAATCAGGTTCAAGCAGCCAGCTGATGTATAATCCACCATGTTATGGTCAGCTGACTTTATTTTTCCTTCAAAATATTATAGTCCAGGGTAGATAATTTTTGAAAATAAAAAAAATTATAGTAGGATGAAACCCATTGGAAAAGGAAGAGAATGCAACAAAAATGAAAGGAAAAATAAATTACGGGCGATCTGAGGACGGGAAGTAGGGGGAGGGGGGGTTTAAGGGTAAAAAACGGTTTATCTCAATTTCTGGAAAAATTACAAGTCCTATGGAAAAAAGTTAAATGGCAAAGTTGTAGGTAATAAAAAGATCTACAACTTTTGTATTTAGACTTTTTTCACATAACCTCAAAATGTATGTGAAAAATTCAAATAACCAAGTTTTTGGTTTTTTATTTTATCTTTTAAAAAAAAATATATTTTTTCACGAAATTTGGTGAAAACTTACCTTTTTATGTTCGAAACACACTGTAATTTTTCTGATGTAAAATATTTATTTTTTGACCTTTTTTTTTGACTTAATATTGAAAGAGTACCTTATTTTCAATCGAAAATTCTCCCGTCAAAATATCTGCTTTTTAAAAAAAGTCGGTGAGTTTTTTGTTCGTTGAAATCTCTACCATCTCTACTTTCTGATGGTGTAAAAAAAAAATATACATTACTATGGTAAATGCTCTCAGAAAATGCAGAAACGAAATACGAAATAACAGGTAGTAAGGCCCAGACCCTCCTAGCTCCTTCCCCACTTCTCTATGAAATACCTTTTGATGGGCTAAAATTTTCCGTAGGTCACTCAGGTATATAAGTTATCTTAAAATAGCAATAAATAGCCATCTACGCATGTAATTTAAAAGGTATTTCATAGGGGCTTGGAGGGTCTGGGCCATACTACCTGTTATTTCGTATTTCGTTTCCTCATTTTCTGAGAGCATTTACCATAGTAATGTATATTTTTTTTACACCATCAGAAAGTAGAGATTTCAACGAACAAAAAGCTCACCGACTTTTTTTAAAAAGCAGATATTTTGACGGGAGAATTTTCGATTGAAAATTAGGTACTTTTTCAATATTGAGTCAAAAAAAAAGGTCAAAAAATAAATATTTTAAATCAGAAAAATTACAGTGTGTTTGGAACATAAAAAGGTAAGTTTTCAGCAAATTTCGTGAACTTTTTTTTTTTTGTAAAAGATAAAAATAAAAAACCAAAAACTTGGTTATTTGAATTTTTCACATACATTTTGAGGTTATGTGAAAAAAGTCTAAATACAATAGTTGTAGATCTTTTTATTACCTACAACTTTGCCGTTTAACTTTTTTCCATAGGACTTGTAGTTTTTCCGGAAATCGAGATAAACCGTTTTTTACCCTTAAACCCCCCCTCCCCCCCACTTCCCGACCTCAGATCGCCCGTAATTTATTTTTCCTTTCATTTTTGTTGCATTTTTTCCTTTTCCAATGGGTTTCATCCTACTATTATTTTTTTTTCACTTTTTATTATTTTTTAAGGCTTCTACCCTGGTCTATTAGGTAAACTATAATCTGACAAATTTTCAAATGGGAGGAAATGACTAAAAATTTTTTGTTTTTCTCCATGCGTGGGAGGCTGCCACTGCCCGCCCCACCCACGGAGTCGCAGCTGACGGTCGCGAATATTCATAATATAAATCCCTAATGCATTTCACGAATTTTTGATTGGGAGGGACTTGGTCATGAAAATCTGTCACTGGCTCCCGGACCAGAAGGAAGAGAAACCGGCAATTGATTTGGGCTAATCGCTGACCATCCATTTCTTAAGATTTCTTGCCTCTGCCAAGTACGAGACCTCAATTGATCCCAAAGACTGGGCTATATTAAATTTTATATTAAATTATTAATTAACTTAATTTACCAACCTAACCTGAGGATGCTCCACTGACAAAGTGCTCGAGAGTACGCTCGGATAAGACTTTTTTACGTTAGTCATCGATGTAAATGTTCTACGTTGGTGAAATCGGCCCTAAAGCAAAAAAATGTTTTCCTTGAATGTACCTTAATTAAAATAAATAAATAAAAAAATGTTTTGACCATAAAAGAGATCGAGAACATAATGAGTAGGTTCATTTTGGCAACGGCGCGGCGGGCGCCCTCTTACCTTCTACCCTACTGGCTAGTGGCCAAAAAGACGGTGAAATTGTTATTTAATTCAGAAAAATGATAGCACTTCATAGTATTTATAGCCAATAACTGTGAATGAGTAAGGTTAAATGTGGCTAGGCGATTTAGGGGAGATGATCTATATAGCGTAGAATAGAATAGAATAGAAATGTTTTTATTCAAATAAACTTTTTTGCAAGTGCTTTTGAATGCCCTTCCTGCAGAGAAGAACCAGCAAGAAACTCGGCAGTTGCTCTTTTCAAAACAAGTTTACAATTTAATAGATATTATGCTATGTATGCAGGGTTTCCACAATGAGGGGAAGTTCCACAAAAGCATACCTAATTATATCAAATTATAATACAACACATGTTAAGACGGGCAGACAGAAAGTAGCCCCATTCCCGCCGGTGGAACCCGTTCACGAGCATGACGCATGACCCAGCTATTGCTTCGCTCAACCATATTTGAGGGAACGTAACAACTCGAAATGTTAAAGAGAGCGGGACATACTTACTGAGAGGAGACCTGCGCTCAGTAGTGAGCCGTTGATGGGTTGCTAATGATGAAGTAAGTGTTCCTTTAACCTCTTCTTAAGTGAGAATTTTTGACAAAAAATTCCATTACGTTTATCGCCCGCTCCGGGAATCGAACCCGGGACCTCGTCACCAGCAGTCGAACATGATAACCACTAGACCAACGAGGTTTAACGACCTCCCTGGCTCAGTGGTGAGCGTTGTTGTCTTATAACTGGGAGGTCCCGGGTTCGATTCCCGGCGGGGTCAATTTGGGAATTTATAATTTCTAAATTGTCTCCGGTCTAGTCTGGTGAGAGGCCGTGGCTAGTAACCACCCTACCGTCAAAGACGTGCCGCCAAGCTATTTAGCGTTCCGGCACGATGGCGTGTAGAAACCAATTAGGGGTATGGGTTGAATGTTCACTGCCATACCCCTTCCCGCTTCTAAGTTAGCCCGCTACCATCGTAGACTGCATCGTCACTTACCATCAGGCGAGATCGCAGTCAAGGACTAGCTTGTCATCGAATAAAAAACAGGTGACATGAGGTATATGAAGGATACCAATCACTCAGTGTACTTCGTATTGAATTCTGAGTTATGCATTCCTGGATGACGGATCCAGTGCCCTAGCCAACTGGGTCGCATTCACACACGTGTGCGAATGGTGGCGTTTCTTCACATTCACTGGCCTTACGAAATCTGGAAGACGTTTTGATGCATATTTCTCAGTAATATCGTCGTAAAGGTATTTTGATCGATCAGTCGTTACTAATATCTATTTTATTATCTATGCTGTTCTTATACCTATTATAATTGCGAAAGTGTGTTGGTTTGTCGTTCAATCACCCAGCAACGGAAAAAGGGATCGACGTGATTTTTTGCATGGGTATAGTTGAGACTTGGAGATTGACATGACTTCTTATCCCTGAAAAACATATCCGTGCAAAAGCTAGTAAGTAATATATATTATTTTATGACTGAAATACAAATATATGAAACTAGCTGATGCCCGCGACTTTGTCCGCGTGGAGTTAGGTTTTTAAAATCCATCGGCAACTCACTTTTCCGGATTAAAATTAGCTTTTGTCACTCTCTAGGTCCTCAACTAGGTATAACCATGCAAACAAATGACGTCGATCCGTAACTCTGATGCGGTATGATTGAAGGACAAATCAACCAAACAACTCCTTGGCCACGAGCTGACTGGAGCGTCGTCACCTTCAGTCAAATCATATGTGACAGTGACGACGACTGTTTATTTCTGGGGCCCCATTGTACAGGTAATATTTACTCCCAGATACTGTAAATATAGTACTTACCTGTAGATACCTACCTAGATATACTTCATCACCATAGAAACCCATCAATGGCTCACTGCTGAGCGCATGACTTGTCTCAGAGAAGGGTCATTAGTCCACCATGGGGCCCAATGCAAAATGGCAGACTTCACACCTCTGAGAACATTATAGAGAACTCTCGTGGGTGCAGGTTTCCTCACTATGTTTTCCTTCATCGTTGAAGGATGTGATATTTATTTATATATTTATACATTTTACGTACAACAAGGTGGTCTTATCTTATTTAATTGCTTGAACGCACACAACTCCGAGAAGTCAGTCGTGCGTGCTCAAGACTGAACCTACGATCCCCCAAACGGGAGACCGCGGTCCTAACCACTAGGCTATCACTGCTCTCCTGAAAATGAAAAATGAAAAATCATAAAACACGCGCCAGCCCTCGATTTCTAGAAACTTAGAACGCTTCGCATACTTTTTATCATAAATTCATCACTATTTATAATACGGTGTGTTCTGATCCAGATCCAGCTGATTCTGTGCTGACGTCACCCGCCGACTCGGTGACGTCATCGCAGTCGTAATAAATGCCTCTAATAGCCATAAGCAGTACATCACAATCTTTTTGTTTTTTGTCGGATATAAAATAAAGTACCTGGGTGACCGAGCTTTGCTCGTTTTTTTTTTTGGTAAATCGTGTTTTTTGGAAATTATATAAGTATTTAGAAAAAAAAATATTAAAAAATAAATAATAATAATAATAATAAAATTCATACCTAGGGGAAAACATAATCGTCTTGACTCAAACAGGGGTCTTCTGGTTTCGCGACCGCCCGATTTCCTAACTGAGCTAATGGAACGACAAAATGATGGCGAAATTTACCTTCGTATTCTAATGATATTGTAGGGTGTTTTTCATTGCCTGAAAACATGGATAAAACGACGTTTTCTCGTGCTCGTTTAAAGGTATTAGATAGATAGATTAGATAAATAGGTAATAATAATTTCTGTACTGGTCCAAGATCCCAGTGCCGCCAGACCTAAGTTATTTTCTCAGCAATTATTTGTGTACGACAGAGTACTGTTCTAACATCCTTTCAGTGTATGCTTACCAGCTAGATTGTGCCGACGGCCAATTTCCAGATACCAGGTGCTAAAGGTAGGTAAAAACTTATCTTAAATTCTCAGGGCTGATTTTCATATATGTTTTAAAGAATATTGTAAAAATTAATAAATTAATACTGCCAGACGCTTACCGCCGGCGGTAACTTTAGCCAGACGCTTTGAAGCTCCCAAAAAAATATATAATTTAAGTTAACTTATATTCTCAGTTCTGATTTTTATACATGATACTCAGGGAACTATTGCGATATTATCTGTAAGCTGCCAGACCTATGGGAAGGGTCAAACATCCCGCCAGACACACATTATGCGTCCCCATATGTATGAGCGCTAGAACATGATTCACTTGTTTAAGTGTGTGAGAGATATCATCATACTATAATATTATAAATGCGAAAGTGTCTTTGTTGGTTTGTCCTTCAATCACTCTATACAGTAAAATTGTAGGTAACTGGACGAATTTTATACATTTAAATCTAAATATATAAAAGGCAAAGGTGACTGACTGACTGGTCTATCAACGCACAGCTCTAACCACTGGACGGATCGGGCTGAAATTTTGCACACAGACAGTTATTATGACGTAGACGTCCGCTAAGAAAGGATTTTTGAAAATTCCAACCCCAAGAGGGTTAAATGGGGGTTGAAAGTTTGTATAAAAGTCCGTCAATTATTGAATTATTTTTCATGAATATTCATGAAACTTTAATTTTTGGGCTTTCAATAAAAAAATAAGAAACACGTGTTTCGCAAATTTTGAAAATTCCACCCCCAGACTTCAAATAGGGGATGAATTTTTGTATAAAAGTCCATATTTTTAAGTTAATTTTCAAGTAATATCCATCAAACTTGGTACTTTAGCTTTCATCTAATCTAAATATATAAAAGGCAAAGGTGACTGACTGACTGACTGACTGGTCTATCAACGCACAGCTCTAACCACTGGAGGGATCGGGCTGAAATTTTGCACACAGATTGTTATTATGACGTAGACGTCCGCTAAGAAAGGATTTTCGAAAATTCCAAGCCCAAGAGGGTTAAATGGGGGTTGAAAGTTTGTATAAATGTCCGTCATTTATCAAATTATTTTTTATGAATATCCATGAAGCTTTAATTTTTGGGCTTTCAATAAAAAAATAAGAAACACGTGTTTCGCAAATTTTGAAAATTCCACCCCCAGACTTCAAATAGGGGATGAAAATTTGTATAAAAGTCCATATTTTTAAGTTAATTTTCAAGTAATATCCATCAAACTTGGTACTTTAGCTTTCATCTAAATATATAAAAGGCAAAGGTGACTGACTGACTGACTGACTGGTCTATCAACGCACAGCTCTAACCACTGGACGGATCGGGCTGAAATTTTGCACACAGATAGTTATTATGACGTAGACGTCCGCTAAGAAAAGATTTTTGAAAATTCCAACCCCAAGAGGGTTAAATGGGGGTTGAAAGTTTGTATTAAAGTCCGTCATTTATCAAATTATTTTTCATGTAATATCCATGAAACTGTGATTTTTGGGCTTTCGATATAAAAATAAGAAATACTTGGTACTTG
This sequence comes from Oeneis ivallda, assembly GCA_029955525.1. NCBI lineage: Eukaryota > Metazoa > Arthropoda > Insecta > Lepidoptera > Nymphalidae > Oeneis > Oeneis ivallda. Next base: position 2,369,560 of record JARPMR010000010.1, on the reverse strand, counting down.
GTATTTTGGCTTTCAATTGAAAATAAAGAAGTACGCGTTTAAAAGTTTTTAAATGTTCAACATGGAGTTAAATAGAGGGTGAATGATTGTTATTAAGTCTGTCGTTTTTCAACTTAGGTATAACCATGAAAGTTGGTATGTTGGCTTTTTACGGAGATACGAATCGCGTTAAGTTGGATTTTAATTACCAATAAAAATCTAACTTAACGTGAGCTAAACAACCGCTAAGAAACTATTTTTGAAAATTCAACCTCTAAGGGGGTAAAATAGGGGTTTGAAAAATCGAACTTAACGTGAGCGAAGCCGCGGGCAAAAGCTAGTATATTTTGAAAATTTTAATTGGAGGGCACTTTTTTTAGCCACATAATACTTTATTTTCAGATTAGGCTCAGTATCGATAATTAAGTACCCTCCAATTTTATTTTTATTATGAATAATTATTAATTAAGTAACTACTTCAATGACCTTAAGAAGGTGGCGGGAAGCGGCTGGATGAGGAAAGCGGAGGACCGTGTTTGGTGGCGCGCTCTCGGACAGGCCTATGTCCAGCAGTGGATGAATACAGGATGATGGATTGGATTGGATTGGATAATACCCGTAATAAAGTTTAATAAAGTTATATTATGTATTATAAAACCATCAAATCACTCTCGCACTCATATACTCGTAGGGACACTTAATGTGTGGTCTGGGGGGATGTTTGACCCCTCCAATAGGTCTGGCAGCTTGCAGAAGATATTGCAATAGTTCTCTCTCTCTAGATCCTAAGCTATACCCAGGCAAAAAATCACGTCGATCCGTAGCTCTGTTGCAGAGTGATTGAAGGACAAACCAACAAACACACTTTCGCATTTATAATATTATAGTATGATGATATTATCTCTCACACACTTAAACAAGTGAATCATGTTCTAGCGCTCATACATATGGGGACGCATAATGTGTGTCTGGGGGGATGTTTGACCCTTCCAATAGGTCTGGCAGCTTACAGATATTATCGCAATAGTTCCCTGAGTATCATGTATAAAAATCAGAACTGAGAATATAAGTTAACTTAAATTATATAGTTTTTGGGAGCTTCAAAGCGTCTGGCTAAAGTTACCGCCGGCGGTAAGCGTCTGGCAGTATTAATTTATTAATTTTTACAATATTCTTTAAAACATATATGAAAATCAGCCCTGAGAATTTAAGATAAGTTATACTAGTTTTTACCTACCTTTAGCATCTGGTATCTGGAAATTGGCCGTCGGCACAATCTAGCTGGTAAGCATACATTGAAAGGACATTCGAAAAGTACTCTATCGTACACAAATAATTGCTGAGAAAATAACTTAGGTCTGGCGGCACTGGGATCTTGCTCTATACCGGAATTCCGTCATCGATGTCAACTTTAGTCCCCAACAAAAAAGAGGGGTGTTATAAGTTTGTCGCGTGTATCTTTGTGTCTGTCTGTTCCCTCGCAGCCTCCCTAATGGACCGATTTTGATGCGGTTTTTTCTGTTTGAAAGCTAATGTAGTCGAGGTGGATCTTAGCTATAATTAATGAAGATCTGCTCAGGCGTTTGAAGATCATCAGCTCATTTCCTACTTGATTAACAGGTCGTATAAGCTTTCACTTTTAATGAGCAGTGATAGCCTAGTGGTTAGGACTGTGGTCTCCTATTCAGGGGGTCGCAGGTTCGATCCCGGGATCGACCTATGACTTTTCGGAGTCAAGTGAGTTTAAGCAATTAAATATCACTTGCTTCAACGCTGAAGGAAAACATCGTGAGGAAACCTGCACACCTGAGAGTTCTTTATAATGTTCTTGAAGGTGTGTGAAGTCCGCCAATTCGCATTGGGCCAGCGTGGTGGACTATGGCCTATAACCCTTCTCTGAGAGGAAACCTGCACTCAGTAGTGAGCCGTTGATGGGTTGTTAATGATGATGATAAGCTTTCACTGGTGCGATGGATTTGAAATTTGGTGTACTGGTATCGCAGAAAGTCTACAGTCTTGACTTTGTGAGCCCATGGTTATGTGATCAAATTCTTCAAGATATCTTGGCAGCTATACCTCTTCTTTCACTGATGACCAAAGATCTCTTGCATGCACTTCCACAGGGCTAGGTCTTACGCCGCCTGTAACCAGCGGCTCCGTTATGTCGTCGGTCCACCTAGTGGGGGGTCTGCAACCCCCGGCAGCTATACCTCAAACCTACACTGTATAGATATACCTACTGCTAACTTTAGCATGACGGTTACTGAACCCCATAAGATTTTCCCCTCCCAAAAATCGCAAAACGCGCCTAAATACGTTTTCACGTTAATTACGTTTAAATCTCGTAGACCACTATAATAACTCGTTGACCACTATGCAGGTAGTGCCTTTTCGCGTGTATGGTGTACACGACTCCAATTCTAAGTAAAGTTCCTCATTGCGCAAACAAAGGTATCCGATTGCATGTTGAGAGTTGGTTGCAGGAAATCCTTCATTCATTCAACATTCGATCGCATTTAGGTCGGCATTCCCGAAAATAGCGACACGCGTGGCTTTCATATATCAAAAGCCAGAATATCATTGGCACACAATGTTGCGTTCGTAATTATGATAATTATTATGATCTGGCGCTTGACGTTACTTTACTAAGTCGTTACTAAAGTGTAGCTGATGTAGCTCTCAAAGGTAGCTTAGGTAGCACGTTGAAGAGGCAATGGACGCGTCACATTTGTTTAAGGATCGATCGCCGCTGGAGTCCTAAAGTGGAGACCGCTTCTTGGCAAACGGAGTGTAGGGCTCCCCCCGGCTAGATGGAGCGATGACATCCGGAAAGAGGCAGGCATCGATTGGATGCAAAAGTTTGGTGCTACCCAAAAGAGACCTATGTCTAATAGGGGATGCATTGTGGCAGATGCTTGACGGTGATCATATCTTATGGTAAGTGAAGATCCAGCCTAAGATAGAGCGCGTTTGTTTAGAGAATGCCTATTTTCTCTTGATTCAAAGTTACGCAAGTTCTAGCTAGTTGGAAAAAGTAGAGTCGTGCCAAGGAACTTAAAACTAAAAGGATATAAAATTAACAGCAGTAAGAAACATAAACGCAAAGAAAAAAAAAATTGGCCCACTATTCAGGCATCACAAGTTCCGTTAATTTTAACCTCATTAAACCATCTACTATTCTTCCTTCTACCACATAGGACACTGTCTCTGCACACAAGCATCTGTTTTACATTTTCATTTATGGTATTAAGGTTATAACTACATGAAGCTATAGGTATATCTCATCTAAAAATAAATTGAATTACCGTTTGATAGTCCTCTAAAGTGAGGTTATTGTGTAGTTTATAGCCTCAGTGCTCACGTTTTATCCTCTAACGATGTGGTCTACCTTGTCTGTGGCCTGTGCTCGCATGATGTCATAGACCAATAGAATGCACGATGAATGCAAAATTCCGACATTTAGATAAGTAATTGGATTTCTAAATTACCTTTTAAAATATACATACGAGAACGTAATATAACACATTTAAGACACATACATTGAGAGGTGGATTTAAAAAGTGATTATCATCATCATCATCATCATCATCATCATTATTCTCAACCTTTTTTTGTGATCGAAGTTCTCAACTCATCAGCAGCCCTGGACACAGGTCTCCTCTTTAATGAGAAGGGTGTACCTAGTTCATAATCTAATCAAATGTGGTTGAGCGCAGCAACGGCTGGGTCATGCGTCATGCTCGTGGATGGCTGCCACCGGCGGGAATGGGGCTACTTTCTGTCTGCCTATTTTAACATGTATTGAATTGAAAGCAGTAAGTAGGTATGTATTTTTGGAACTTCCCCTCATTGTGGAAACACTGCATACATAGCATAGTATCTATTGTATTGTAAACTTGTTTTAAAAAGAGCAACCGCCAAGTTTCTTGCTGGTTCTTCTCGGCAGGGTAGGGCATTCCGAACCAGTGGCAGACTCATCGACGATTCAAAAGCACTTGTAAAAAATAATATTGCATTGCTATTCTATTCTAATCCACCACGCTGGCCAAATGTGAATTGACACATTGCTCACACCTTTGAGAACACCATGTTTTCCTTCGCGAAAAAAAGCGAAAATTGATTTTTATTTAATTCAAGTGCACGTAAAAGTAATTGGGTCTAACCCCGGACCACAAATAGAAGTGGCAATCGCTAGACTATCACGTCATTATTATAACTATTTTTTCATTATATGCTTCGAACTAGCTGATTTGTCCGCGATTTCATCCACATGGATTTCAGTTTTTTCAAATCTGATAGGAACTCGGATTTTTTTGCGAAGTTTTATGGAAATCGGTTCAGTGGTTTAGGCGTAAAAACATAACAGACAGAGACACTTTTGCTTTCTAATACCTACACTAGCGGCACGCTATGATGGCCGGTTTGACGTTTGTCCGCTCATGAAGTTCCGTATTAATTGATAACGACTTTGAAGGAAATAATTGTATTACTTTATTGACGATAGTGATGTGCAGAGATTCATAAATTTTATCGAATGTAGTTTTAGGTTTAGGACTCAAAATTTATTTATTAAATTGATTTCTAAAATGTATACAAGTGTAGAAAAATCAGTTTGCACCATTTAAGGGGTGAATGTACTTGTGAATATGAACAATTTTCACTATGTGGACAAACCTCTGAAATCGCAAAAAAATATCAGCTGTTTCATACAAAAGGTAAAATTTTTATTTTTATATGATATATACCACAACTCGGCATTTGGTTTTCTAAATTGAAAATTTTTAAAAATGGAATCTAATACGATCGTCACATAGGATCGCTGGCTAGCACAACTACTACCTCCGGCAAACTCGCGTCAATGCTCAATGCAAAACAAAGCAGTTTCGAATTGACGTTGCTTCGAAAAGTATAAACTGTCAGTGCAATGCGATTGTGATATAGTTTTGACCTGGCTTTGGATTTCAAATATTGATACTGCATTACTGTTGACCCTTGCTCGTTAATTTGGACTCTGTTCAAGCCCTTTGTTGTGGATTTCGTCGATATGACCGAACGTACGCAGAGAACTGTTCTAAATAGTCAGACACGTGAGTTCGTAATACGCCTTCGTAACTATTTCGATCGTGAAGCTCAAAATGGAGGGCCAATTTTACCTATAACGTCAGTGGTTGAACGCGTAGCTGATGCGCTTAATATTGGACAACGAACTGTTAGACGGATAACTAAAAAAAAATATGGCGAGACTGGCACAGAAGAAAATAAACTTCACACACCAAAAAAGAGAAAACGAGCAAAACCAGTCGTAGGCATCGATAGCTTTGATGCCGATGCTATCCGAAGACATGTTTACGGCTACTATTTACAGAAGGAGTATCCAACAAGAAAAAAGTTGGTGCATTCACTGAAGGAAGCTGGATTATTCTTCGGTGGGGAAAGTTCTTTAACGAAGATTTTGAAGACCATTGGATTTCGATACAAAAAATGTAACAAACGCAAAATATTGATGGAAAGATTTGATATAGCGATGGCAAGGTATACTTTTTTACGGCAAGTGAAAGAAATCAAAAATTGGCAAAATGCTAACCATACTGTAGGCCGTTCTTGGAACGATGACACAGCAGCATCTACTTCCAAAGTTCCTGTAGGAAAAGGATCGCGACTTATAATTTGTCACGCCGGAACCATCAACGGGTTTGTCGAAGGTTCTCTCATGGCTTTTGCGTCAAAAACCACTGGAGACTATCATGAAGACATGAATGGAGAAAAGTTTACTGAATGGTTTACCTCAATGTTGTGTAGCCTCCCTGAACCATCTATTATAATTATGGACAACGCCCCATACCACTCGATGCAAATTGACAAGCCACCTGCCCAATCCCAAAAGAAAGCTGATATCGTCGCATGGCTTCGTAAAAATGGCGTAGATGCAAACATGAATATGTTAAAAGCGGAATTAGTACGTCTTTTAAAAGAAAACAAACCAACCAAGATCCGATACGTCATTGACGAAATAGCATTAGAACATGGGCACAGAGTTATACGGTTACCGCCTTACCATTGTGAGTATAATGCGATTGAGTTGGTGTGGGCTCAAATTAAGGGATATGCTGCAAGACACAATACAGAACCCCCATTTACCACAAAAAAAATGCTAAAATTATTAGAAGAAGCTTGTGAACATGTGACTAAAGGAGACTGGGAAAAGGTTGTGAATAGAACTGTTAAATTAATAAGGGAAGATTATGAAAGAGATGTGAAAATAGATAATATTATAGAAAACGAACATATAATTATTAATGTAGGTGATGATAGCAGTGACGACAGTGAAAATAGTAGTATGGACGAATCTGATTAATTATGGCCTTTTGTGGCACCTTTTTTGGTATCTTTTGTATTCATATGTTTCTTGTGTGCATATAAAGTATGTATATTCATTTTCATTCAAATATTCAGTTCGTTCAAATAAATTAAATAAACATATACATTTTTGTTTTATTAAACCTATTTAATCAGGTACAAAAACAAAACTTAATTGTTTTTTGTTCGAGAATAAATTGACATTCCACATCACTATTGTAATGTGTCAAACCGGCCATCATAGCGTGCCGCTAGTGTAGGTACTACTAGAATTGAAGTATGGTGACAAGTGTTTAAATGCAGAATATAAATCTCATGTACTTACTCGTATACGCATATACACATCTTAGATTTTACACACAAACACATTTGCGCTGACAAAATTCCTTCGCGACGTGGGGATAGTAAAGTTTAACAATAAACTGAAAGCAGGAGTCCCGAGGTCAATGTCCCTATTCTTGGAGACGGTCTAAATCCGGGGAGGAAGCACCGGGGAGATGCCAAAGGTGCTGATGGACGGAACGGCTATATACCGACACAGTTTGTCGAAATCTCTGCATTTAATCGTTAAACCAAGAACAATACATACTGAGTAATAAAAACTTGAGAGGTGGCAAGGGACACCCGGATGAAACGAAGTTCCTTTCGATTAATTAGTGAAGGAATTGTAATAAACTAGTGGTGTCATCTAGTATTAAATTGATTAACTACGATGAATTATATTTAGTTTATTTCTATTGCAGCAATGTTACAAAACCAAAGAGTTACTCTGGTTTTTTAACAGATGGCGTTATTAGTACAATAACATTTTATCCAATTTATACAATAAAAACATGTAGAAATTATTTAAAATAAAATAGAAAATAGAAAATTCAGTCTGTCGAGCTGGGATTCGAACCATCGACTTTTAACTGTTAAGCGACTGCCGAAGCCACTAGGCTACGGAGACCCAATATTGTACCGCGAAAATACCGAACACAATGCAAAATTCACATTCAACAAAAAAGTGTCGGTTTCAAAAAAGTGTCGAGTGTCAGTTCCTTAATTTTTTCCGTCTAGCCCCCTTCCGCACCGCGCGATAAGAAACTTACGTTCCAAAAATTCTTACGGAAAACACTTGCGAACTGCGAGGTTAATTTTAAAATGCAAGCTTGTGCTTGCACTCTCCAATCTCCAGTAAGTTGCTACTACCTAAGCTGAAAGCTGAAAGATAAACTTAATTTCACAACAACTAAACTTCAGCTGAAAGATTCATGTCCTGACGAGTCTGACCAATTTGCTGTCTCGGTGTCGACGGCAAATGTGCTGCTAAAAAAAATCTTCTGGCTTAAGCTAGTTTATGTCAAATCATTAAGGAAATCCTCTGTTAGTCTTCCTGATACCGTGCTGATACTGTGCTACAAATTGTAATTTATTTAAAATTGTTTATTTCCTTGCTTAAATAACTTAGGTATTGTAATGGGTAAGTAATAACCATGAAATATTAGAATTGACAAGGTTTAAATTATACATTCTGACAAGCTTTTTCCTGCGGCTTCGCTCACGTTAAGTTAGATTTTTCAAACTCTATTATACCCCCTTATGGACAGAATTTTCACAAATCCTTTCTTATCGGATGTCTAAGTTATTTTGCCCGATCCGTCCAGTGGTTTGAGCTGTGCTTTGAAAGTCAGTCAGTCAGTCAGGCCAACTTCTGCTTCTTACAACTCAAGACTCTACCATCGGTTCGGAAAGCATGAAGGTAATTGGTAATTAACACGCCACTTGTTGAGTGGGTTGACGACTCTTCGCCCAAGTTTCTTGCCGGCTCTTCTCAGCAGACTCTTCTTTCAAAGCCGGTGGTAGAGTTTTGACTTGTGATAAGAGCCACAAGTTGGTATTCATGAAAAAAATAATTTTGAATTTGGAACTGTAGGGCAGTGGCGCGAATAGCCAGGGCCCCAGCTGTGCGATTCTCTTAAAACGATTGCTGTAGTGTGAAAAAAAAAGAAAGGTGTGGTATGGGTGTGGAAGATAAAATTGACAAAAACGCTCGAAGATATCATGGGGCAGTTCGTGACGACATCGACAACTCAACGTTTTGTCAGTAGTTTGTCAAAGTTTGAAGATAGACATGACGTATCACTATAATTGGTGTTCAATCCAATATGGCGGATTGCTATATTTTATAGTTTGTTTTATCAAAATATATATCGATTTCGCTCGAGATAGAAAAATAAATACGTTTCTTATAATCCATGAATCTTATTTCATTAGATAAATTCATAATTTCATTGATTCTCTACTGATCATTGAGACTTGACTTGACTGTAGAGAATCATTGCACGTAAAGTGGCAGGACCGAATACCCAACTCGGAAATACTGCGGCGAACAAAGCTAACCGGGATTGAGGCCATGCTCATGATATGTCAGCTGAGGTGGTGTGGACATGTCGTTCGTATGGATGACTCCAGACTTCCTAAGGCCGTTTTTTACTCGGAGTTAAAGGAGGGAAAACGCAAGTCTGGCGGTCAATTCCTACGGTACAAAGACGTCTTGAAGCGCCATCTCATTTCTTGTCATATACCTAGTGAGAGGTGGGAGGGACTTGCGCGGCAGAGGCAGGAGTGGCGCAAGTCTGTAGATAAGGCTGTGGCGTCCTTTGAGGAGCGTCGACTAAAGGACCTCTACGAAAAACGCCATAACAAAAAGACCCAGCCAAGTACCTCCTACCTCTACACGTATAATGCATCGGGCCAGCTGTTGCACTGTGCGCCGTGCAATAGGATTTTTCAGACAAAATTTGGTTTTGCGAGCCACATTCGCTTCCATAACTGGCTCTAGCCAAGACCGCCGTTGACGGACACGTCATGGAGGATCATAATATAGAGAATCATTAGATTGATGCAGCTTTTACAGAATTGGCCTGCCGGACCCCCTGATGTCATGAGCGGAGTAGAATCAGTCAAACCATAAGCCGTGGTCGAGCTAACAGGTGATATGCCCATATGTTTGAACACGTCCCGCTGACGTTTCAACGAAATTAGCCATCGGTTCAGCCCACGTATTAAGTGCCGCGCGGTGCTACTGTATTAAACATTTATATTTAGGATTCACTCATCTTTATTTAAAACGTTTCAATGCCCGTGTGCACTCGGTGGGTTAACATCGTCATGCTTTATAACAAATTATGGCGTCGTTATGGGATATTTTTAGAAAGAAAGCTCGTTTTTCTCTCGGAAGAAAGTACTATGGAGATACCCGGGATATTTATCTGATCTTTATTTATCGGCATGTTGCTATCTCTGACTATTCGGAGTAATGTGCGTTTAGCGCAAAAAGGAACTTCGTTCCAGAAATAGCATCATCATCATTATCAATCATTCGTGCGAACGCGCTGTTTTGGAGCGGACGCGTACTCAATAGTTGGTACTTTTTTTTTTGCCTACCTTCAAAAAATTATATTTATTAAATATTATGTAAACATGAGTGAAATAAGTAAGGAAATCGAATGTGATCGTAATATTTCGTGTGTAAATGTATTTGACGAAAGTGTACAATACGAGAACAGACAGCCAGAGAAAAGACTACACGTTAGCAGTAGCGGAAGTATCGAAGAAGATGGGTTTATGACGGTGACGCGGCGGCGACCCAAACGCTTGGCTTTACGCAGGGCTAGTAGTAGCGATCTCAACGATGATATCGAAATGTTGAAACAAACACAAGAAAACGAGAAAATAGAAGTGAGTGTTACGTCTAAGGAAATTTTGCCCAAACAAATGGCATTAGCAAAACTATTACGAGCAGAAAATATACAAAGCATTTTGAATGTTAAATATAAAAGTCCGTATAAAGTTTTGATAGAGTTTGGTGACAAAGAAAATGCTAATAAGCTTCTTACAAATAAAAGGTTTGCTGATTCCGATTATAGATGTCAATTAACACAGGAGTTGCAAATGATATTTGGTATAGTAAGAAATATAGATTTGGATGTTAAAGAGGAAGAAATGGTGGAAAGTTTTGAAAGCGAATATGAAATATTATCTATTAAAAGGTTAAAGAGATTTAAGGAAAGTGGTGATTGGGTTGAGAGTGAGTCAGTTAGGGTGTGTTTTAAGAGTTCTATCTTACCCTCGTATATACTTATATACGGGTGCAGATTTAAGGTAGAACCATTCACATTTCCTGTCTCACAGTGCTCCTCTTGTTGGCGCTATGGTCATTATAAGAAGTTTTGTCCAGGAAAGAAGGTATTATGCCCAAAATGTGGAAAACAACACTCTAATTGTGAGATCAAAGTATATACTTGCATTAACTGTAATGGGAATCATATGGCCCTTGACAGGATGGCCTGTCCTGTATTTCATAAAGAGAAGGAAATCAGAAAGATTATGTGTCAGGAAAACTGTACATATAGAAAGGCTCTACTTATTTACTACAATAAAAGGAATCCAAATGATAGACTACAGCGTGACAAGAGTAATGAGGTAAATGATGCAGTTAAAAATAATAACGCTAATTATAATGAAAGAAATTCTAATAAGACGTACAGAGATGTTTTAGTTACTGAAGCTGAAATTCATAATGAAAATAAAGAGATGTCAACAAATAGTGAAAAGGAAGAGGAGAACATTGAAAAGGCATTAACTGAGTCACATAAAGTTAAAAGAAGGAAGAAAAAAAGTCCTAAAATAGAAGGCACAACATTTTTTGATGATGAATTTATGACTGAAAATATTGATAGGGAGAGACAACAGGGAGAGCATAACGATCAGGAGAAAAAACGTAAAAGACTTGATTTTGCAAGATTGTTATTGAAAATTAAAGAGGTATGCTTCTCACAAAGAAGCTTTGAGGATAAAATTAAATTGATTTTTAAAGTCATTATGGACGAAATTAAAATGCTAGTGTTTGATTTAATAAAGGGTAGTGACATTTTGAATAACATCTTTAATATATTTTGTAATGTATAGTAAGAACAAGAAGCGCAAGTTATGTTTCACACTTGCCATTGGCATGTGTTCGGAACCAAAATTTGAGAGAAACACTAATGTATGAACTTAATTTAAATTTTATGAATACTGGTATTTTTAACTCTATTTTTAGTAAACCGTTGAGCATTTCGGCTATTAAAGTATTGATTTGTATAAGATTTATTAGTGATTCTCTCAAATTGGTATAGTTTTAGATTTCATTATTGTTGATTTAATTATAATCATTTGTAAATTGTGTGTACCGATGGGGCTGACATATAGGTCACCTATAAAAGCCCCTTAAAAATAAATAAGATTTGAAAAAAAAAAGAAAAAAAATCATTATCAATAGCCTATAACAGTCCACTGCTGGACTAAAGGCCTCTCCCAAGGGGAGGGTTGGCCCATAATCACCACGCGGGTTGGCCCATAATCAGCAGACGGGTTGGTGATCGCAGTAGATGGCAGTAGTAGCACAGAGGACGCTGCTGCCCGTTCTCCGTTATTCCCTTAGTCGCCTCGTACGACACCCGCGGGAAGAGGAGGGGTGGTGAAAACTGTATTCTGATCTGCCGTCACCACACGGCATAAGAAACGAAATAGCATCACATACCTAAATGTTTGATAACGGTTTGATCAATTGTAATTTGCATCCATAAAGATTACCATCCATTCAAATAGCTCTATAAGATAGTACTCCTTATAGGTAGGCTACACTCATGTGACCTACACTATTCCGGTCGGCTCATACAATAGCCGCTCAGATTTCTAGCTCGCCAGGCCGGTTCTAAGCGGCTTGGCGTTTTCTTATTCTGGACATTCCGTTCGCGTTTAGGCGGTATGGTGCCTCGCTTAAGACTTTATGAGGTTATTGTTGATGCTAAATCTATTGCTGTTTATTTTGCACTAGATTTTGCCTTTAGATCTGTCTACTTAGTAGGTTCATGGATGGTTCATGGACCGAGTTAACGGCACAGTGGTTTTTAATTAGGTACTTAGTTATGAGGTGCTGAGTCTGGTATGTCAAGCTGAAATATATAGAACGTACTCTGGATCTGCTCAAGGCTCTAGATAGAGTTAAAATGAGACACAAATATGTCCTGACCTAAATCTGTCTCGTTTTAACTCAGTCTTGAGCCTGAGCTGAGTTAGAGTGCCATCTGTAGATCTCACCCTAAGACTGTGTGTTGGACGTTGCTAGCTGGTTATGAAAAATGGTTACCAACGTGGATGGAAGACGCTTAAATACTACTGAAGGCATAAATATTGAGTAAGCCAAAGCAGTGATAGCCTAGTGGTTAGGACTGTGTTCTCCGGGGTCGCTGATTCGATCCCGGGCACGCACTTGTGACTTTTAAGAATTATGTACGATTAAGCAATTAAATAACACATGCTTTAACGGTGAAGCAAAACATCGTGAGGAAATCTGCACTCCTGAGAGTTCTCCATAATGTTCTCAAAGGTGTGTGAAGTCTGCCAATTCGTATTGGGCCAGCGTGGTGGACTATGGTATAGTAAGCCGTTGGTGGGTTGATGATGACCTCAAATCACCGTCATCCCTTTACTGGACACAGGGTTTCTCTCGAATGAGAAGGGTTTAACCCATATTATGTATCCTGTAGTCTGTAGTCTGTCCGTAGGTTGGCAGACTTAACACACCTTTGAGCACATTATGGAGAACTTTCAAGCATGCAGGTTTCCTCAAGATGTTTTCCTTCACTGTTAAATCTAGTGATGTTTATAGATCTCTCGATAGTGCCTATCTACTGTCTAGTATCGCTCGATAGCGTCTGGGATCTAACCCTGAACTCCGAACCTCTCGAATTTAAGGAGGAAGTCTTAAACTCTTAACCACTGGACTATCAACGTTTCTTTTTCTGGGAATTAAAAATTAAAAGTGCTTTGTTCAAAACTCATTTACTATGCTCTACGCGTGACGATTTATGACATTTTCATGATAATTAAATTACGAAATAGCAGAGCAGAGCCTCGCTAATATAATTCAAGATGGCCGCCGGTCGCAAACAATGCGGCGTACCATCCGACCGGCCGGACCGGTTGCCTTTATATTATGTAAATAATAAATCGGACAAGATTCCCCGTGCTACAAAATCGTATGTGATTCGAGAATAGAACTTTTGCCTTTTAGAAATTATATAAGATAAGAATAAGAATAGATTATATTTTTAAAATGTTGGACTCGGAACTAACAAAGGTGCAGCACCTAATTAATCTCTGATTATGGTTTGGCTGTCCCTTTAAAAATGACAGCCTAATAAATTAAGGATCAATTTGAAGCGCAACATTTGACATTGACATACGAGTGTTTCTGGAACTATTAATCTTAATATTAGGTATTGCAAAGGGCGCAACGACCTCTACATTATTTAACCTACTAGGTGATACCTGCGACTTTGTAAGCGTGGATTTTTTTTAAATCCCTCGGGAACTCTTTGTTTTTCCGGGATAAAAATTAGCCTATGTCACTCTCCAAGTCCTCAACTATACCCATGCAAAAAATCACATCGATCCGTAGCCCTGTTGCGGCGTGATTGAAGGACAAACGAACAAACCAACCAGTAAGGATCATTTCATATGAAATCCTAGATTAATCAAAGAGATCGGTTATGAAATCATAGATTTATTATAGAGGTTGGTGCACCATTTGCAATTTATTAGTTCCAGAGACACTCGTTTACAGCGCCAATATGGCGGAAATAAAGTCCAAAATGGCGTCAATCAAGGAGGTCCAAAAATTATGGCGGCAGCCTCTCTGTTGTTAATCATAGATTAACTATAGAGCTGAGTGAGCACCAGCCAACCTCTTTGTTTTGTAACCCTCTACTTATGAATCGGTCACTCTTGGCAGAGGGTTCATGGCTGCTGGGGTAGTGTGACGTCAGCCGTCGTTAGTCTCCTTAATTTTGGTTCTCAACGCTTCCCGCGGAGTGCATTGTGTTAGTTTTTTGGTTTGTTCTTCAATCACGCAGCAACGGAGCTACGGATCGATGTGATTTTTTGGATGACTATAGTTGAGGGAAACGAAACTGAAACGAACCGACGACGCTGCGGTGTATAACGCACTCCCGGTGACTCTGTTTTCGACCACTATAATTTGAGTAGTAAGTACCTTCAAGGCACGATTGAATAGGCATTTTCTAAGCAAGCGCGCTCCAACCTAGACCTCATCAATGCTTCACAGCGTTGATTGTCGTCAAGCGCAAGCCTACCTCGAAATAAAAAAAGACCTGGAGAGTGACATAGACTTTTTATCCCGAAAATTCAAACAGTTCCCGCGGGATTTTGAAAACTAAATCCACACGGACGAAGTCGCGGGCATCAGCTAATAGAGTAATTATAATGGATTTGAAATAAAATATCCTTGTAAAATGGCTCAGGGTCACTCAGCGGACGATGTAGAGGGTTAATCTCGAAGTATCCCTGCGAGATCAAATCAGCAATGAGGAGATCCGTAGGGGAGAACAAGAGTTACCGACATATCTTATCGAATCGCAAAGCTGAAATGGCAATGGGTGGGCATTTTTCAGTTCATTGGGCCACATGAACTAAATAACTGTTGAGTCCCATAGTCCAGCCTATGATGCTCTAATGGGGTTTTCACACCGAGAACGACGGCGTCCGAAGATCCCTTAGTTGAACGCGGATTACAAATGGTATGTAGAGATCCTTGCAAGAATTCCGGGATTGTGGTCCAACCACTCTGTCCAACTAGTTGGACTACGGGCCTTCCGTTGAGGCGGATGTCCAATTATTATTTTATTTGGACAATGACCCCATTACAGATCCATTGTCAGATTTATTGTGATTAGACGGAGCTGCAAGAGATCTAGTGGACTAGGGTTGCCAATATTTTTCGGCTAATTATAGTATTTTTTAGATTATTTTAAAAAGTGAAGTTTTGTATTTTTTAAGAATATCAGTCAATTTCAACTTGACTCCTCTTCCATCGAATTTAAAATAATATAAATATATATAAATATATATATATATATATATATATATATATATATATATATATATATATATATATATATATATATATATTTATAATAGGTAAGTATGTTAGGAGTGGGTACGACAATAGTGCAACGGGTGGGGATCGAACGTTTGTCCTTTCAGTTTTCAGTCCACACCTTTAACCGATAGGTTAGGTGAGATAATTAATGATGCTTAATTTTTGTTTCATATTAGTTTTAATGCTGCAAAATAAACAAAATATAAACTAGGTACTGAAATAATTATTATATTATTTTTGCGTGTTATTATAATAAATTTTTTCTTCAACAGTAAGTATATTACTTAAATAATACCTACCCAGACCCGAAAAACAGTACAATAGTATAGGTACCTGGTACATATTACATACTACATGATGCCCGCGACTTCGTCCACGTGGATTAAGGTTTTTTGATTCCCGGGGGAACTCTATGTATAATTTTCCAGTATAAAATGTAACCTATGTGTTAATCCTGGGTATGAGCTATCTCCATTCTAAATTTCAGCCAAATCGGTTCATTCGTTGTGGTGCGAAAGAGTAACAAACATTCAACCACCCATACGTCCATCTTCACAAACTTTCGCATTTTATAATATTAGTAGAATTAGTAAGATATTATATTATTACTAGCTGATGCCTGCGACTTCGTCCGCGTGGATTTAGTTTTTAAAATCCCTCGGGAACTCTTTGATTTTCCGGGATAAAAAGTAGCCTATGTCATTCTACAGGTCCTTAACTATACCCATGCAAAAAAATTACGTCGATCCGTAGACCTGTTGCGGCGTTATTGAAGGACAAATCAACAAACAAACACACTTTCGCATTTATAATATTAGTAAGGATGATTTGCAACCCTATAGGTGTCTATTGGTTGAAATGACAAGAATCGATATAGGCGGCCATATTATCCATATCAAGTAAAATATACAGACACCTACCCATAATACTGAACTTGTTCCTTACACCCACGACTTTTGATTACCGTACGCGAAGATATGGTCTTTATCCTATAACCTTACAAATATGAATCTTATGTTATCATAGATTAAGTGCAAAGTCGAACGGATCGAGGGAACTCGCTAGATACGGTTCAGTGAACTCTATAACACTATGGTTTATGTAAATTCCTTGTGAAGTTTATCAGGAATACCTCATACATAATAATAATAATATGAAGTTTTATCTTAGGCGTTAAGTAAAGCAGTGATAGCCTAGTGGTTAAGACTGTGGTCTCCTAATCGGAGGGTCACAGGTTCCATCCCGGGCACGCATCTCTCACTTTTCGGAGTAATATAGTGCTTAATTGTTAATTATAATTAACATATATATTATTAATATATATATTATTAATTGTTAATATCACAAATGCTACAACGTTGAAGGAAAAAAACGTGAGGAAACCTGCACACCTGAGAGTTCTCCATAATGTTCTCAAAGGTGTGTGAAGTCCTCCGATTCGCATTGGGCCAACATGGTGGACTATGGCCTATAATGAATGAATGAATGAATATACTTTTATTGTACACCACTAATAAAATAATTAAATAATTATACATAACAAAAACAAGCATACAATTTGGCATGGCATATAATCCTCTGAAAGGAGACCTGTGCTCAGTAGTATGCCGTTGATTGGTTGATGATGATGATGAAGATGGTGACCCTTAGCATTTATCTATGCCCTTAGGTAATTTATATCTTAATATAGAAAGATTATTTTCTTCACAATAACCCAGTAAATGCACGATTCAAGTTTTTTTTAATTTAATTACATGTTAGCGATTGACAGCGATCTCACTTGGTGGTAAGTGACGATTGATTGAAGCGAGTTTGCTTGAAAGGGGTATATGGCACCATACCACTAATCGGTTTCTGGACAGTATCGTACCGGAACTCTTGATTATCCTTGTTGGTAGGATGGCAGCTATCCACGACCGAAGCCTTCTGTGACTCTCAACATGCCTACCAAATTCTGATCTAGAAGCCATTTTGAATGTACCTTCCGGGAATCGAAACCGAAACCTCCCACTTAAAAAAACCACAGCGCTGACTCAGGAAGGTCGTCAATGACTGTAAAATGCCCCAGCGATTTCGGTGAATTTGGTAGAGGGGTCCCAAATAGGTCACAGTCTGCCAGGCGCACTAATTACAGCAGACAAACCAAGGTCACTAAATATGGGGTTCACACTGTATGTATGCAAACACATGAAAGAAGGAAATAATATTATTTATTTGGGTTAGATAGATATAAAAAACTTCGTATAAACTAAAAAAGTTATTTTATCTAGCAAAAAGCTGAGCTTTGTGAGGGCTCGCGTAGTTTTTCTAACGGGTAATAAGTTCTGTTGCAGCGATGTTAACTCTTTGGTTTTCTAACAGATGGCGTTAGTAGTACAATAACATTCTATCCAATGAATACAAACTTGTTAATATTCATTTTTTTAATGGTTATAAAATTATATTTTTTTTAACAGATAACACACCTGGATATGAAGTTTAATTACTAAGTTAAATCACAAATCTATAGGCGTGATATTTTTTCAGTAAAGTGTACCACAAAAATGCTCAGGTTGTGGGATAGTGTGTCGTAACTAGGTACCTACTGGTAGATCTAGGTAAGAACCTAGTATCACATAGTAAAGATAAGGTAGTATATTATGATCCACAAAATTGTTTTTGCCTAGCATAATATTATTATCATGCTAACCACAGATTAGGAATTGTTTCTTAATATCTGTGATGCTAACTGAGGAATTAGAACTAATACCCTGATTTTTTAGGTAATTCGTTTTTGTTTTATTTGTAGGTATATAATTGTACTACTGATGAGTTGCGAATCTGCTGAATAAACTGCTCATAAAGGTTACCAAGCACTAAACAGTAAGATTTAACAGAGGTTAACTTTAGCCAACTAAAATTATAGAACTTTTTGTAATCGCTTATGGATAACAAAGCTCTTTTGAGTCTGTTAATGTACCAGTCTTATGTACTTATACGCAAGCACATACATTTGATTTCACCATCGCAAAATGTGATGCTGTGCAAATAGGTACGTACGAGTCAACTTTCACGTCGAACGGAATTTTATGTCTGACAGACTGACAGGACAATAAATAAATATCAGAGTTCAGACCGCCTGTAACTAGGACACATATCTGTTTAGACCTGTTGTGACACTGTCTATAATAATAATCTATAATAAAATAATATTATTTTTAAAAACCGACTTCAAACGCCCGCGCCACTACGAAGTAAGTATATAATTTATTGTTGATTTTTTAAAAATCGCTCGACCGTCTTCGATAAAATTTAAATAGGACTACATGGGAAGTATATCCTATGAAACAAAAAAGAATTTTCTAAATCGGTTCAGGCGTCTTCGAGTAATCGGTGAACATACTTACATAAAAAAAATAAAAAATGATTCCGACGAATTGAGAACCTCCTCCTTTTTTTGAAGTCGGTTAAAAAATGTTTGCATCAGTGTGACCATCGCAATCAACACTGATTTGATGAATTTATGGCGTTCTTGTCACTGTCTCAATCAGTCTTAATGCATTTTAACCACTTGCGAGAAAGTAGGTACCTACCTACCCTAATACCCCGTGGAAGTAGGTTTTTGTAAAAAAACTCCGCGGGTCCTTAGTTTTCCGGGATAAGAAACCTGTGTTCCTGTCCAGGTTCTCAACGATAGGTCAACTATAACAAACAAACAAACAAACACTTTCGCATTGTAGGATGGGTTATACTTCGATGGTTTCCAAGGAGCGGAAGGAACCTCCACGGAACGGAAACTTCGTAGTGCGAATCTGACTCACACTTGACCGGTATCAAATGTTAAGTTTCCAATTTGAGTAATGACTAATGATAAGCAAAAGTTTTAATCGACTGGCCCATTAATAGCTAATCTAAATTAAATGTATGTTAAATGCATCTTCTTTATCAACCTATAGATGTCCACTGCTGGACAAAGGTCTCCTGCATGGACTTCCACAGGCTTCGGTCTTGCGCCGCTTGAATCCTGCGGCTCCCTGCGACTCGTTTGATATCGTCGGTCCACCTGGTAGGGGGTCTGCCAACACTGCAGTTTCCTAGCGCGGCGTTGCCACTCCATCACCTTGGGACCAACGACCATCAGCTCTTCGAACTATGTGCCCGGCCCATTTCCACTTCAGTTTCGCGACACACTGAGCTATGTCGGTGACTTTGGTTCTCCTACGAATCTCCTCATTTCTGATTTGATCTCAACTCGGCCCATTATTAGCTAATCTAAATTAAATGTAAGTTAATATCTAGTAAGTATAATTGTTATTATGATAAATTCCAATGCACTTACAAAAATTACAGCTACCAGATTCATTATGATAACGGTTATCATGTTAGGTACGTAGGTATTAGCAATTGATAATATTACGCTTTACTTATAGCGTTTGATAACGACATTTAGCATTTTCTACACAGATAATCTCATCAGTGCCGGTCTTATTTCAGTACTATTTTAATTTTACATTACCAAGCGTGACTGTGGCTGTTATCGGAACTTACTCGTAGGTACCTAGCTACTTGCCTACTTCGGAGTGGGTATATACGAGTGATTTCCTCCAGGATATTAATTAAGTGAATCCTTAAATAAACTAGTGGTTCGCCCCGAACTGAGACCTCGCGGTAACGGTATCCCATGATTAATCATTCAATCGATACATGATAACCAAAACTGACATTATTATTATGCCCGTTTTCACCAAACATACCTAAATCATCCCCTAAGTAGGAGTCTCTTAACGTAGGTAGCTCCTAAATACAATCCTAAGTCCTAACATCCGTCCCAATATCCTTTTAGGTGTCCCGTACAGGATCGTGATAAATAAGTTGACAGAAAACATCAATCACCTAACTTATAGGTAGCCCGTAAAGGTTAGGGAACGTTAGTGAAAACATTGAATTATTATGTAGGTACTAACGAGTGAAACCGGGTTACGGGCATCTGTACAAATCGTCATCTATCGACGCGAATAGAAAATATACAATATTTAACTAAAATTTAACTAAAAAATAATTTTAATTGAATAATATGGTACAAAAAAAATTACAATACAATTATTGTATTATAATAAGTAACTAAATAATAATGGTCGACGCAAAACTGTTTTTGGGATAGGTCGTTAGTCGTAACTCGTAGTTCCATGGGAATAGTTACTGACTGCGCCATCTATTAGCATTATTGTGAAGCTATGTTGATGCTATATGAATTACTGATGTACATTAAAAATTAAATAATCTCGTTTCTTTATAATATTCATATAATTTTAGTATTTGTTGTTCAAGTACAGGATATAAGTGACCTAAAAACATAAAATCAGTTTGAAAATCCATAGCGGATTTTCCTAGAGAGCGTCTTCAAGCGAGCGTATAAAATCGCCACTTTGAAAGCCCCCCATTTCGTCAATTTTAAGGGAAAAATTAAAAAAAAAATATTTTTGTACTCAGTTCAAAATTATCTTTAAAATGATACGTAACAATTTTATGTAACGCGATATTTTTTTTTTACTTCGCATTCGCTTCTATGAGAGCCCCCCTGAAATAAAGATTTTTATAACTTTTTAAGCCATTTTCGGCTGGAGGCCATCGGTTTACATATTATATCTAAATTTGAAGTAATTACGTTCAGTAATTCAAAAGTTATAAGGCTCTGACAGACGGACGGACGGACGGACGGACAAGTGCAAATCGCTCTAGTTAACTCAGAGACCTCGCTTCGCTCGGTCAATAATTATTTAGGTACCGAAGTACTGAAACATTGAGTTAGACATGCCGTCCTAATTGGTTATCGATCCTACGTTCAACCATATCTGATTAGTGCGCTCAACAATACTACAGTTAGTTATGGAAGAAATTAAGATGGTAACTGAGACCTACAAGTTTTGAATTCTGAGCACAAAGTCCCTGCTAACAAGACAAACGCATCTAAGTATACTGAAAGGGCTAAAAATAACAACCAGGCTGTCTACCATAATATGTCTCAGGCGCACCTTGGAGTACCTACTTCAGTCTTAGAAAAATACTGGTTACAGCAAAGGTGGAAGGGAAAAGGGCTATTTGTTCGTCCGATCAGTACTGCACTCGGTACATCCTTCCATGCTACTCTATTCTACACAAATGCCGAGAATAGAACCTCTTGGAAAAACTTCGTACGTGAGAAGGATCGCGACCCTCAGTAATGAGGATGACGATGCAGAGAGAGACTTACTGAGTACAGATTTACTGAAAAGTCAAAGAATAGCGAGACGTTAGGCGTATGGAGTTATAGACCTACTAACCTTTGTGTTCCTTTTCTAGTTACAGTGAGGTACAGAGCAAAATAAGGTCATTAAGGCAGTGGGGTAATGAAAAAATGGTAACAAAGGTCCGAGATCGTCAAAGTGTGAGCTTTGTATTCGTCCAGTCGTTGTCTGGGCGACGTCTAGGACGCAGTCACAAGTTCACAACACAACTCACATATGTGGGCTGCGCGCATGCTTACAGCCTTCACTTCGGTAAACTTTTAGTATCGAGCGTTCCTCCGCGGGAGGAGGTCATGCCGCTATGTCAGACGAGCGCGACTCCCCGTCGCACAGCGGTCTACGCGACCGCGTCAGCTTCTTCGAGAGGGTCTGGTCTAGACGCAACAAGGCTGACTCTGTGGACGCCGCAAGCGCCCCCACAGACGTAGAGGATATAGAGAGAAAGATAGAGCAGAATAAACGCCGGCCGGAGTCCCCCAAAATTGACGTCAAGTTGAAGCATGCGGACACTCAGTCGCCGTCGAAAACCTACGAGACATCCTTCCCAAGTTTGAAGTTACGCCATGTAGATTCCGAGGAGTCGGAGAGAGTTGAACGCCAGGTCGATGAGGGCGATCTGGCTTCCGGCATCCGGTTCGTCAAGTTCGAACGCGTAACTGTCAAGAGGTCTTCGGAACACGGAAGGTCCCTGGAAGGGGAAGATCGTCCGGACTCCCCGCAGCACGAGTGGTACTCTGAGTACAAGCACCACACTTTACACACTGCGCCCCGGAAGGATTATGTGCGCAGCAGATCGGAATATGACTCCCATATCGCGGAAATACGAGGTAAGTAAACGTCACTTTTTAAATAAATTCAAAAAATATTCAAAATTCAAAATTATTTATCTCACGTAAGCCAACCTGTGGCTCTTGACACGGCATGACTCTACCACCGGTTCGGTAAGCGGATTCTGCTGAGAAGAGCCGGCAAGAAACTCAGCAGTTGCTTTTTTCAAAATAACTAGTGGTTCGCCCCGAACTGAAACCTCGCGGTAACGGTATCCCATGATTATTCATTCAATCGATACATGATAACCAAAACTGACATTATTATTATGCCCGTTTTCACCAAACATACCTAAATCATCCCCTAAGTAGGAGTCTCTTAACGTAGGTAGCTCCTAAATACAATCCTAAGTCCTAACATCCGTCCCAATATCCTTTTAGGTGTCCCGTACAGGATCGTGATAAATAAGTTGACAGAAAACATCAATCACCTAACTTATAGGTAGCCCGTAAAGGTTAGGGAACGTTAGTGAAAACATTGAATTATTTATCAAACATTGAATTTAACTCGTAGTTCCATGGGAATAGTTACTGACTGCGCCATCTATTAGCATTATTGTGAAGCTATGTTGATGCTATATGAATTACTGACGCCCATTAAAAATTAAATAATCTCGTTTCTTTATAATATTCATATAATTTTAGTATTTGTTGTTCAAGTACAGGATATAAGTGACCTAAAAACATAAAATCAGTTTGAAAATCCATAGCGGATTTTTCTAGAGAGCGTCTTCAAGCGAGCGTATAAAATCGCCACTTTGAAAGCCCCCCATTTCGTCAATTTTAAGGGAAAAATTAAAAAAAAATTATTTTTGTACTCAGTTCAAAATTATCTTTAAAATGATACGTAACAATTTTATGTAACGCGATATTTTTTTTTTTACTTCGCATTCGCTTCTATGAGAGCCCCCCTGAAATAAAGATTTTTATAACTTTTTAAGCCATTTTCGGCTGGAGGCCATCGGTTTACATATTATATCTAAATTTGAAGTAATTACGTTCAGTAATTCAAAAGTTATAAGGCTCTGACAGACGGACGGACGGACGGACGGACGGACGGACAAGTGCAAATCGCCCTAGTTAACTCAAAGACCTTCGCTTCGCTCGGTCGATCATTAATATTATTATGTAGCTACCTATTACATTTTAATAAGTTTTATAGACTATCTTGTGTCGAATGAAGTCAAACTTTCGTTCTTATCTTGAGTGCAAAAGCTTAGACGGTTTTACCACAAAAAAATTAAACAAGCGTGTGCTTATTTTTACAAAAACTTAAATGACTTAACCTATACAGGTTTCCAGTTCAAAACCCAAAAATTTTAAAAATTCAACTTTAGTCATCAGCAGTATTTCATTTTACTTAGTAAGAATGTAAATTACATAGATAGATATAGGGTTTTTAAAATAATTATTACTGTTACTGCAAAAAACCAATACGCAAAAAAAAAACATAAAAGTTGCATAGAAGTTAATTAGGTTCCACCGTGTGGCCTGGTTCTCGAAATCTCTGGGGCCGCCTGCCGCTCCATAGAAACGTTGTAGAGGCCCCGCTTCGGAGCTTATAACTTTTTATTTTTGCTTCTGCAAATTCGATAAGATCATTCGATTTCTGAAAATTCTAACAAATTCCTAAGCACAGTGCGATCTGAATTTTTTGGATGCAAGGATTGGGCCGCTCAGACGAAACGGTAATCTAAGTGTAAGATAAGTAAACTTAAGTGTGAAAGACGCCGTTCTCGCCTCTCGGTGTGGCTGGCGCCTAAACTAAGTTGGTAGGTAGATATGCAGTAGGTATTGTACATGGTTGATGCATGGTTGATGTCATCGCTGCTTTCCTGTGAAACCTGTGTTAAAATACTGTATAGGAAAATTTTAATAAGTTAGGTACAGTAACAACAACTTAAGTGATAAAAAACCGCATTTTTTTATTTGATGATAAAAGATAGTCCTTGACTGCTATCTCACCTGATGGTAAGTGATGATGCAGTCTAAGACGGTAGCTGGCTAACTTGGAAAGGGTATGGCAGTGAATATTCAACCCATACCCCTAAACGGTTTCTACACGCCATCGTGCAGGAACGCTTAAATCGCTTAGCACATCAAAAACTCAAAGACATGCTTTGATGGTAAGATGGTAATTGTTAACTAACTAGCCACGGCCAAAGCCTCAGGCCTTTCCAGAGACAATTCAGAAAATTTAAATTCCCAAATTGACCCCGCCGCGCCGGGAATCGATCCCGAGACCTCCCAGTTATAGGACCACAGCGCTCACCACCGCGCCAGGGAGGTCGTCAAAATAAATAAAATTGGTATGATTAAAAAATCGGTAGGGTTTTTCGCGATTCCCTTTTTATCAAAATTATTTCACACAGAAAGGGGTCGCCACTCCAACACGTTGGTCATCCACCCTTACATAGAGATCATCATCAAACCATCAGAGATCTTAGAAATTGAGATACACAATATACATAAACTTAGTATATTTACTACCTAAGGTTATGATATAATATCACTTTACAAGTCAACAAAAGGCACAATTTGAATGGTCTAAGGACACAATAGGCGTTCGCTCAAACACAAATTAAATTCAGCGAATCGAGGAAACTTCATAGAGTAAATTTATGTAGAGAACAACCATCTCCAATATTTTTTTGACCTTGACTTAGCGTATTTGCATACTTATCTTAAATGTTATGTTAATTTTTCTGCACGACGATGCCTGTTTACTTTGTAAAATGATAATAATAAATAATGTTATGATCATTTTGATATCTAGATGTTACTGGAAAGGACAGTTAATTGTATTATTTTATACTATGGGATGTTTTTATACGAAGTTACAAAATATAGTGTGCAAGCAAAAATACAAAAAACTTTAAAAAAGAAATATTTTAAAGATAAAAGAAAATATAGGCCTCAGTCCACTATGCTGGCAAATATAACTTGGTTGATTAAGTATTTATTAACATTTTTGATTTTCGCTTGCAGTTGGAATTTTATTCATTGTGCAAAGAACAAATACACTTTTATATTTTTTCCAAATCTAAATTCTGTTACCTACCTAAATAACTCCTTATCCTAGGTAATAAATGCAAAATTCTTGTGCTATGAGTGTACCACAACATAAGAGGTTTTATCTTATCTGTCGCCCAAGTTCGACCAACCTAATTAGAAACATTTATTGCTGTAATTATCTTGTTTGTTCATACCTAAACGATGAAAACAGATTGTGTAATGTATTTACATATTAAAGACAGATTCCAAATTACAATATTATGAGTCGAAAACAAATGTAATCTTCTCGTAATGGAAAACGTAAATTGCAGTATTTTTCCCTAAACTTATAAAGAAGTCTATCGATGTATTTTTGCGTCGTGAGTGAATTCAAAAATTTTAAATTATTATTTTATTTCACGTAGGCCAACCTGTTGCTCTTATGACACGACAAGACTCTACCACTGTGCACTGGTTCGGAAAGCAGATTCTGTTGAGCTGAGAAGAGCCGGCAAAACACAGTTGCTTTTTTTCGACCGAGCGAAGCGAAGGTCTTTGAGTTAACTAGGGCGATTTGCACTTGTCCGTCCGTCCGTCCGTCCGTCCGTCCGTCTGTCAGAGCCTTATAACTTTTGAATTACTGAACGTAATTACTTCAAATTTAGATATAATATGTAAACCGATGGCCTCCAGCCGAAAATGGCTTAAAAAGTTATAAAAATCTTTATTTCAGGGGGGCTCTCATAGAAGCGAATGCGAAGTAAAAAAAAAAAAATCGCGTTACATAAAATTGTTACGTATCATTTTAAAGATAATTTTGAACTGAGTACAAAAATATTTTTTTTTTAATTTTTCCCTTAAAATTGACGAAATGGGGGGCTTTCAAAGTGGCGATTTTATACGCTCGCTTGAAGACGCTCTCTAGAAAAATCCGCTATGGATTTTCAAACTGATTTTATGTTTTTAGGTCACTTATATCCTGTACTTGAACAACAAATACTAAAATTATATGAATATTATAAAGAAACGAGATTATTTAATTTTTAATGGGCGTCAGTAATTCATATAGCATCAACATAGCTTCACAATAATGCTAATAGATGGCGCAGTCAGTAACTATTCCCATGGAACTACGAGTTAAATTCAATGTTTGATAAATAATTCAATGTTTTCACTAACGTTCCCTAACCTTTACGGGCTACCTATAAGTTAGGTGATTGATGTTTTCTGTCAACTTATTTATCACGATCCTGTACGGGACACCTAAAAGGATATTGGGACGGATGTTAGGACTTAGGATTGTATTTAGGAGCTACCTACGTTAAGAGACTCCTACTTAGGGGATGATTTAGGTATGTTTGGTGAAAACGGGCATAATAATAATGTCAGTTTTGGTTATCATGTATCGATTGAATGAATAATCATGGGATACCGTTACCGCGAGGTCTCAGTTCGGGGCGAACCACTAGTTTTAATTAGATGACAAGCTAGTCCTTGACTGCGATCTCACCTGATGGTAAGTGACGATGCAGTCTAAGATGGTAGCGGGCTAACTTGGAAGGGCAGTGAACATTCAACCCATACCCCTAATTGGTTTCTATTTTCTACACGCCATCGTGCCGGAACGCTAAATCGCTTGGCGGCACGTCTTTGACGGTAGGGTGGTAACTAGCCACGGCCAAAGCCTCCCACCAGACCAGACCAGAGACAATTCCGAAAATATAAATTCCCAAATTGAATCTGCCGGGAATCGAACCCGGGACCTCCCAGTTATAAGACAACAGCGCTCACCACTGAGCCAGGGAGGTCGTCAAAAACTCTTTTCTCTCTTTTCGAAAAAGCTCTTTTCGAAAGAAAACTAACAATATTATAATGTAGCTATTTCATTGTAATAAGTTATAGTTGTTGGCAGCTGGATAATATCTTGTATATCAAGCCTGATATACAAGATATAAAGTTACTGTTATAAAGGCAATTAACAGAAGACCCAGGGTTCGAAAACCGGGTCACAAAAGTCACTGAGTTTTGTGTCAACAATACTGCGTAGCCGTAAATTGCAGACAAATAGAGTGACAAGCGAATATATTATAAAAGCATAAATTAACTGTTAAGTCAGTCGTTTAATTAATCGTGAATCTCAATAAGAGGTCAGTTATTTCGAAATCACATAGACAGACACTTCAATTTTATTTATCTGTATAGATTAGTAGTACTTTTAATGGCTCTCCTTGTCCTCTTAAACTATTTTTATTGAGTCGCTTTTTAGGGTTCCGTACCCAAAGGGTACCAACGGGACCCTATTACTAAGCCTACGCTGTCCGTCCGTCCGTCCGTCCGTCCGTCCGTCTGTCAGCGGGCTGTATCTCGTAAACCGTAATAGATAGACAGATGAAATTTTCACATATTATGTATTTCTATTGCCGCTATAACAACAAATAATAAAAATTAAATTAAATTAAAAAAAATAAATTAAAATATTTCCATGGGTACATGGAAATATTATATTTAATTTTTTTTAACGGAACCCTAATAGAGCGAGGCCCGACTCGCACTTGGCCGATTTTTTATATTATAGAAGTAATTAATTATGCAAATATTTATTTAAATCGCATTGTATCATTTATCATATGAACGTACTAGTACCAGGATTCAAATAATTCCAGCAGGATTTTTCTAATAAGGAACTAAAGGAGGTTTCTCCTATTTTTAATAATATTATAACAACTAGATAATATTATTTATAGACGAGTAGATTTTTTTATAAAGATTATCTTTACCAAATCTAGTCTGTCTGTTTTTTTATTTTAACAAACTCAAAAGTCAAAATCAATATATTATTATTATTACAAATTATATTTATTTAATAACAAAGTCCCAGGCATTCGCCGAGTAAATTTAGCCTTCCTATGCGCTTAAAATTATTATGTAAATGCTATGGCTTAAACCCCAATACTGTACATACTAGCATTTTCATACAGATTTGACATGTTAGCTCAACAGTGAGCTCTCTGCGAGATAAATACTCTGTTAGTTTGAGGGTCACCACTAACAAAGTGACGTCACATTGATGTGATGATTAGTAGGCGTGATGTCATCGACACTCGCTCATTTTAAATTATGTTCATTTATTCCGTACCAGTCCAAGCTCGTGTGAAAATTATTCAATATAACCTGCTTAGGTAAAATGGTCAAGTGCGAGTCGGACCTGTACACGAAGGGTTCCGTACCATCGTATTACATATCTTCTTCTCCTTCTTTATCAACCGATAGACGTCCACTGCTGGACAAAGGTCTCCTGCATGGACTTCCACAGGCCTCGGTCTTGCGCCGCCTGGATCCAGCGGCTCACTGCGACTCGTTTGATGTCGTCGTTCCACCTAGTGGGGGTCTAGCTAATAATGTGCGTGGTCGCCACTACCGTACAAGATATATTCATTCCATTAGCAACCCATCAACGGCTCACCACTGAGCGCAGGTCTCTCAGAGAAAGGTTATAGGCCATAGTCCACAATGCTAACCCAATGCGTATTGGCGGACTTCACACACGATGATTTTCTTAGCAAGTAATATTTAATTGCTTAAACGCACGTGACTCCGAAGAGTCAGAGGTACGTACCTGTAATCGAACCTGCGACCTCCCGAACAGGAGACCACAGTCCTAAACACTAGGCTATCACTGCTTACAAGATATACAACACAAGCTAATAATAAAAATACATTTCCTGTGAAACTTTCAAGTATTACGTGTAGTACCTATTACGGTTCATGAGATACAGATAGGCGGACGGACGGACGGACAGCGGAGGCTTAGTAACGGGTTCCCGTTAGCAGTTGGCACCCTTTGGATACGGTACCGCAAAAAAGCAATTAATTAAGTCTCCCTGCTTAAGGTGGAAGACACGGTTCTGCCCGCGAAATTCAAATTTAATTTGGTTTTTCGCAATTTGTAAACTAATACGACAAAGTAGGGTTATGGCATTCTAATTGCGACAATGGCAGTATCATCTTCACAGATTTATATAAAAATCTTTACTTGAAAGTGTCCAGTTTAAGAAATTAATCAAAATATCGAGTAATTTGTGAGTAACTCACGTCCAACTCAGTATTTTGATTAATTTCTTAAACTCGTCACTTTCAAGTAAAGATTTTTATGTAAACCTGTGA
The DNA here is from genome assembly GCA_029955525.1 of Oeneis ivallda. NCBI lineage: Eukaryota > Metazoa > Arthropoda > Insecta > Lepidoptera > Nymphalidae > Oeneis > Oeneis ivallda. Next base: position 2,339,987 of record JARPMR010000010.1, on the reverse strand, counting down.
AGATGATAATTCCACTGGCGCAATTAGAAGGCCATAAGCCTACTTTGTCGTATTAGTTTACAAATTGCGAAAAACCAAATTAAATTTGAATTTCGCGGGCAGACCCTTGTCTTCCACCTTAACGGTGAAGGAACCCTCCATATCTGAGAGTTCTTCATAATGTTCTCAAAATTTTTAGGCCAAAGACATTCTCAATCTGAGAGGAGATCCATGCCCACTTTTGGGCCAGCGCGGGCGTTCTACTGACACAGGCTGAGATCTATAGATCGTACTCTGGCTCTGCTCAAGACTCAAGGTAGAGTTAAAAAGAGACACAAATATGTCCTGACATAAATCTGTCTCGTTTTAACTCAGCCTTGAGTCTGAGCTGAGTGAGAGAGCCATCATCTTAGATCTTTCCCTTATATTCATGCAAATTAATTCAATAAGTAGTTAAGTAGCTATTATTCTTTTCGTATTTTTAATACGAAAAGTGATATCAAGATAAAATTTATGTATTTGAACTTTGATTAGAAATAAATTCCATCACAGATTCTGATAAAATTGCTATTCTGATTATCATAATCATCATTCGCTAATATCTATAATAAAATTCGCTGTGCCATATCTACACTACCAAACTGTGGAACCAATTATTCCCAGTGATGGTGTCCCATTGGGTTATTCAAGGGGCGGACCAACAAAGTCCTGAAAAACCGGTAAACGTATTGGTGGTGCCTCTGGTGCTACAAATGTTCATGGGCGGCGGTAATCACTTAGCATCAGGTGACCCCGCCTGCTCGTTTGCTCGCTATTCATAATATAAAATAAAATATATAAAACTTATTATCTGCTAAGCAGTGTTATTATTTAGAAATATTAGATGATTAAATTTTCTTATCTCTTAATAATAAAGTGAGTAATATATTATTAATAGCACGGAAATATCAAGGAATAAAAAGAATAAAGATATAATATGAAGTACCTCTGTAGTCTGTATGTACGTAAATTTGTATATTTGTGTAGGTATAAATTAACTTTTAAGTAGGTATTTTTAGAATAATAATTAATTTACCAACAATTAATTGAGTCCGACGACTCCGAGGGCTGATTTATTTGGATTTTGATATACGAAAATTAATAGGTTCATCATACCAGATAGTCAGTTTTCTTTGATGTACCTATTAGTTACCTATTGTAAGTCTATTTTATGTCATTCTATTTCCTTATTCATCATCATCATTAGCAACCCATCAACGGCTCACTACTGAGCGCAGGTCTCCTCTAAGAGAAGGGTTATAGGCCGTAGTCCACCACGCTGGCCCAATGCGAATTGGTGGACTTCACACACCTTCGAGAACATTATGGAGAACTCTCAGATGTGCAGGTTTCCTCACGATGTTTTCCTTCACCGTTGAAGCAAGTGATAGTTAATTGCTTAAACGCACTTGACTCCGAAAAGTCAGAGGTGCGTACCCGGGATTGAACCTGCTACCCCCCGAATAGGAGACCACAGTCCTTACTACTAGGCTATCACTGCTCCATTCATTTCCTTATTAATACTAGTAAATTCTATGTGATTCTGCAAGCACGTATTTTCTCAATGCACTTTACGTTTATAATAAATCATTGAGACAGCTAAGGTCAAGGTTCACGTGTTGTGTTCTTGAATTAGTCCTCTTAATCAATGCAGTTTGATTAGTAATTACTGAGGTAAATAATAAAAATACCTAAAGACCTAAAAATACCTATTTGTAAGCAAGAAAAGGTTAGAATTATTTTGCTATAATATAAATTATAGCAAAATAATTCTATCAGTTATTTATTTCACGTAGGCCTACCTACAGGTTGGCCTACGTGAAATAAATAACTCCTTTATGACCTTAATAACCTTTTACTTCTATAACCTCTTATGACACGTCATGACTCTACCACCGGTTCGAAAAGCGGATTCTGCTGAGAAGAGCCGGCAAGAAACTCAGCAGTAGCTCGTATCAAAATAATCATTTTACAATATTATTAATTTATTAAGTAGCTATCACATTGTAATAAGTTTATTATCCTATCTTGTGGGCAGCCGGATGCCAAGCCGATTTATCCGATATGAGGGTAAGTTCCAAAAAAGCGTAGGTACTACAATTCAATTCATTTTCATGCTAAGACGGGCAGTTAGAAAGTAGCCCCATTCCCGTCGGTGGCACCCGATTTGATATTGTCGTAGCCACTCTTGGCACAAGCTTAACGCTTATTTGGAGGGGAGAGGGGAATTAGTAATGTTCAGCTTGGCTAATATTAATTTAAAAAAAGATGCATTAATTCATTCAAGGAAGGAGTGTGAAGCAATGATAACCTAGTGGTTAGGACTGTGGTCTCCTATTCGGGGGTCGCGCGTTCGATCCCGAGCACGCAACTTATTGCCCTTCTCTGAGAGGAAACCTACGTTCAGTAGTGAGCCGCCGATTCCTGATGGGTTGATGATGATGAAATGATTTCATTCAATTTCAAAGTGCGACCATTTTAGTCATTTTCCCATTCATTATTGCGAGTGCGTCTTTTGTATCGAAATTCAGCGAATTGAGAATGTAACCAAACGCGGGCGGCTTGAATATCGATGACAATCGTCATCATGCGGTAACGTCGGTCACACGCCATCGACCACCTGTGAGGTGTTTTGTATTATACTAGCTGATGCCTGCGACTTCTTCCGCGTGGATTAAGTTGCGGCAACTCTTTAATTTACCAAGATAAAATGTAGCTTATGTCATCCTCCAGGTTCTCAACTATACCCATGCAAAAAATAGCGTCGATCCGTAGCTTTGTTGTTGCGTGATTGAAGGACAAACCAACCTATAATATTAGTAAGGAAGAACTATTACATGATACGAATGTAACCAATACCTTTGTTTCTACCGGCGGCGATCTAATTAAATTTTAGAACACAAAAGCTACTATTGTGACTTAACTATGATAGATATATTATACCCTTGCGGACTTTTTTGTAGAGAATATTAAGTACTAACTTAAATCGTGTAGAATATAATTTTTATGTATCATCAATAGTTTTCTCAGCACAAGACAAATAGTGAATTTTATAGGCAACATTTTTGCAATTTTCTTAAGGATCTGTAATTTTTTGAAAATAAATTATTGCCTATGATACTTCCTGATAATTTAGCTTTTTGTTGGTGGAAAAATGGTTAAAATCGTTCCAGTAGTTACAGAGCCTATTCGGTACAAACAAAACAAACAAAAAATTTTTCCTCTTTATAATATTAGTATAGAATATAGACTGATGCCCGCGACTTCGTCTGATTAAGTTTTAATTCCCGCGGGAACATTTTAATTTTCCGAGATAAAATGTAGCCTAGATATGTGTTAATCCTGATTATGAGCTAACTCTATTCCTTGCAGTCAAATGATACATTCCCAACTAACAAAATGGTCATAACATTTTAACCTTTTATGACTAATTCGTCCTATAAGTATCGTATATTAGCAAGTTTTAAAACGTGAAGTTGTACAGGCGTCATGTATGTTGCATTTATGTTTTAATGCAATTTGGTAATAAAATGTCCTCGTACAAACGTTTGTATGACATAGCTATAAAGCAATTTAATCGCAGAAAATAAACAGTCATACAAACATCTTAGCCAGGACATTTTGGCTGGTATTACAACTTATATATGACACCTTATAGCAATTTGGTTATATAAAAGCTTTTATATCCGCAACTGTAAGACTAGTCATAATTTCGGTATCTTATGAATGTTACATGGCAATAAAGTCATATAAATGTCATATCCGAAACCACTGTATTTCTAAAAGCTAGTGCTTATGATTTGTTTGGTTCAAAACGTCAGAATTCTGACATTTTAAATGAACGCGACAGAGAGTGCGATGGTTCCGTACATAAACCGTAAAATTATGTAAGAAGAAAAAGAAAAAATTATGAAATTGATTAAAATTATGAAGAAGATAAAATTTCTTTAAAGTTAATCACATACTAATATTATAAATGTGAAAGTTTGTGATGATGTAGGTATGTATGGATGGATGGATGTTTGTTACTCTTTAACGCGACAAAGAATGAACCGATTTGGCTGAAATTTGGAATAGAGATAGCTCATACCCAGGATTAAAGCACATAGGTTACATTTTAACCCGAAAAATTAAAGAGTTCCCGCGGGAATTAAAAACCCTTAATCCACGAGGACGAAGTCGCGGGCATCCTCTAGTTACTAGTATAACCCGTGTCATTAAAGAAAGGAATTGTAAATGGCGTCGCTAATCATTCCCTCTCACTTGCACACGTCGTTACAGCACGCAAAAAAATTATCAGTCTGTATCTGCTTGCACACTGTGTTTTTGTTACTGTTCTTTGTCTTGTTTTCTGTTAAGTTTTTTCGTTGTTATTGTCGTTCGTATGCTGTTTATTGATCAATAATTATCTTACGTTTAAAAAATGAGCTTTAATTTAATGAGCGTTTACGCGAAACGAGGAAAGATTCTTCGAAGTGATGAGGGTGAAATCGTATATAATGTTACAAAATATTTTGAAGAAGAAATATAAAATACGTTGCGACCTGACGCGAAACATACAAGATAAGTTAGAGGACTTAAAGATAACAAGAAATAAATAAATACCTAGAGATATTAAACATGTGCTAACTACACACATCAAAAGTGTCTAGGGATCAAGCATTTTTATGCGGATTTCTTGAGATTGAGATGTGGCTTTGTAATAAATTTATGATTTTATAAATTTATATGGATCCTTTTTGGTGCATTTCATAATTTGAATCAGGAACTGTCAATCAAATTCGAGTAAAAGATGAAAATCAGCTGTCAATATTTTCCCTATAAAAACATACAACGCATTGAAGACATTATTAGTGCTACTGTTTCCCTACTACTGATTAAAACCAACGTTATTATGGAGCGGCGACGTCATTTAAGCAGGGAAGAAATGCTCAGAGCCGTGGGAATGATAGAAGCTGGTTCCCGGCAACGTACTGTGGCTTTAGCTCTGAATACAAGTCAGAGTGTTATCAGTCGACTTTGGACACGTTACCGAAGCACTGGTACCGTGGCTCAGCGCCATGGAGGACGGTATCGCTGCACCACACGGAGACAAGACCGATACATTCAAATCTTAACTCGAAGAGCTCCAACAATAACCGCCATGATGTTAGCCGTGAGGCTTCATCACTCTTCAGGGAACTTAATTAGCGACCAAACAGTCAGAAACCGCTTGCATGAAGTGAACCTTCATTCCCGAAGACCGCTACGGGTACCACCTATAGCAATGCACAATCGTAGGATTCGATATCAATGGGCTCTTGAACACAGAAATTGGGCAGAAGAACAATGGCGTTTCGTGTGCTTTTCTGATGAGTCTCGTTTTGGTATGAGACCGGATACAAGACGTATACGACACTGGAGAACCCCTGGACGCCAACAGCGATTAAAATCCTGCCAGGAAGTCCATCCTTATAGTGGTGGAACCATCATGGTATGGGCGGGTATTTGGATCGGCGGAAGAACTGAGTTGATTTGGATCAGAGGCAACCTCAACGCTCAAATTTATGCTGAGACGATTGTATCAGACGTCATCGTTCCTCTACAAGTGCAAATCGGTCCCTTATTTCAGTTAATGCATGATAATGCACGACCGCACACCGCAAGAGTTGTAAGACAGACTCTCGCCGCAGCTAACATCAATGTCCTGCCCTGGCCTGCTCAGTCGCCAGACTTGAACCCGATTGAGCATGCATGGGATATGCTACAGAGAAGAGCTCTGCCGAATATGGAGGGTATCCAGTGGCAAGAAGACCTTTTTTTGTTGTTGCAACGAACATGGGCGGCCATTCCACAGCGTGATTTGGATGAACTCATTTTGAGTATGCCAAACCGATGTTCTTGTGTTGTTAGTGTTCGCGGTAGAAACACGGATTATTAATTGTTTAAGTTACCCAATAAAATTTTAAAGAAAACTGTTATTTCAGTCTTTTTTTCGAACTTTAATGTTAGTGGTTCAAATGTCAAATATCCCTTTATTAGGAAAATGGCAAATTTCTTTATTAATGCAAAGGTGACTTGGTTTATCGTTACTGTGACAAACGAAAACACTTTATTTGATGAATCCTTAAAGAAAATTTTAATTAATATCAATCAGGAGAAAAGTTATTGCAAAAATATATGTTGATCCCTAGACACTTTTGATGTGTGTATATAAATCAAGTGATATATAGGTATATTTAATAACATAATATAGGTACATAAATGAATAAGGTATCAACACAAATACTAAATAAATAATATAAACATACAATGTGTGTCTGTATAGCTACACATATAGCAGCCCAGCTTCGCTTCGTTTTTTGCTGACGGTCCAACCTGTGCCTGTCATTACAAGTACAAGCCGCCATTTCAGATTCCTTTCTTTATTGACACGGCTTATATAATAAAACACACCTACCATGGTAGTACAAAATAAACCTTAATTTGCTTCTTGATTATCTACTCGTTACAGATACATTCATCGCATGGATAATGATCATTGATCATAAATAGCGAAATCTTTGCACTGCTGGCACCAAAAAAAGTTATAGTGAAGCAGCATTATTATATTTTTGTTATTTGGCATGACAAAATGTTTAAGCATTGTGGATAAAGTTGGAAACCGACAATTATGACATTTTTCGACTTTGACAAAATGTGTTTTTTGCCACGGCCATTTTAATTCTCTCAATAATTCAAAATCGCTTTTCTTAAGAAAATCGTCCACATCCAGAAAGGCCACGTCTATAAATTTGAAATCTAAAAAAAAATAGTAGGTAGGTACTAGTTATAGGTGCACAACTTGATGCACAAAAATTTACATTTAGGTAAGTATACCAACTGTACTATACTATACCATAGAAATTGTTTGCAATTATTATTACTTTCTTAAAATACAATTGCGACTAAAACGTTAGGCGAGGTCTATAATATACCTATCTATGCAATAGTTATATTCCCAAAAAAGTTATGTTCTCTAAAATGTTCTGATAATGTAAAAGAACTATGTTTTGGAATGACAAAATGACGGATTACTAAAATGTTTTAAGGAACTCTGATAGGTTTGTAATGATGGCGTCTTAGATGGCGTTCTTTAATTTTTAACTCTTAAAACCGCAGTATTTATCGTATATAAGTATTTTGTAACTCATAATGGCATTATGAAGGAGTTTTTACTCTTAACACAGCAGTATTTATCGTATATAAGTATTTTGTAAATCATAATGGCATTATCACAAATAATAATTTATTTTTATTAAAGAAAAATATAATTAAATTTAAATAAAATCAAGGGGGCATTTAAAATTTATTAATAAACCTAAAAAGTTGGTCGCAAAAGTGACATTCGCATTAAGTTTTCCTAACTTAACAATAAACACATCCCATTTCAAACTTGTGAATATTGATTACACTGAAGTATAAAATATTAAATACATATTACTCTTTGTTTTTTTTATTTTTTGAAGACGCCGAGCTGCTCACAGACAATAGAATTTATTAATATTACTTATGATTGAAAGCGCTTCAAAACTGCATCAAAACGATTACTTGGTCAGACAAACGTCTGCCCTATGATAACTATACGACTAAATACTCATACAAATAATAAATTACAACACTACTATGACGAAATATACTTAAAATATTAATTTTATTACACCTAATTGACTAAACGTTTTTGCTTATGACTTTTAAATGACAGCTTTACGACTTTATAGCCATAGTAACTGCGCCAAAACCGCGTTGTATAAACGTTTGTATGACCATTGTATGACTTAATTGCATACCATTCAGTTATATCCAAAACGTTTGCAAAACTCTTATATGACTTATTTTTGCTAGTTGGGTTCGTTGTGGCATGAAGGAATAACAAACATCTCTCCATCCTTCCATACTTCCATCCTCACAAACTTTTGCATTTATAATATTAGTAGGACTAGCTGATGCCCGCGACTTCGTCCGCGTGAATTTAGTTTTTGTTTTTTTTTTTTGTATTAAAGCCTTCCGTGGAACTTAAGGAACATACAAAAAAATAAATTAACCGAATTGGTCCATCCATTCTTGAGTTATGCGCTTACTAACATTCATTTTTATTTATATAGATTAGTTGGATAGTAAGATAGGAAGTGGAATTATTAGGATATGATTAGTAGTATAGGAAGCAGGAAGTGGGATTATATGTGCCTAGCGGGGCTAGCCTAGTAGATTATGGCCCAAACACTATTATAATGCTAAAATTACAATGTATTTCAGAGCAAGGTACTTTTTATTGGTATCCGGCCGGTCTAAAGTTATTCCATTGATCGTAATCGAATACGATAGGCCGGATACCGGACTTATAGCTACCTCATATCCGTTGATATCCGTTACATCTCTAAGCCTTTAATTAAACCACGTTTGTTTAGAAACTGTCTGCAGTTATCCTTATTCCTTACCTCTATAAGTTAATTGAAGTCAGTACTTAATTGAAATAGAGTTATTTATGAAGGTGTGAGACACATAGTATCTGACAGCTCAGAGCTCTGTGGCGACAGTGTAATTGCGGTGATGTCATCGACATTGACGAGCTAATTTGTTCGCGTTTATTTATTCGAATTGTGGAATCGTTGAATCTTAGCTAATAATTATGAATGCGAAAGTGTGTTTGTTCGTTGGTTAGTCCTTCAATCACGCAGCAACGGAGCTCGAGATCGACGTGATTTTTCATTTTTTGCATGGCTATACGTACGACAATAGTGCAATGGGTGGGGATCGAGCCGTCAACCCTTAACCTCTAGAAACTTTATTTAAATCCTCCCGTAGTAGAGTCTCATATTCGGTTGAATTCCATAAGAATAGGTTATAATTCTTCCACCGACCTCCACCCTAAAAATAATCGTTAAATATCCCCGATTTCATGGTATCAGTACATTGTTCACATTATTCATATTATTTAACCGCCGCGATCGACAATCCGTGACCACCTGCAGAGAGTAGGTACGAGATTCACTCGCATAGAACCAAGTAGGTAACCTGCTCTACCAAACGATTTTAAGCAGTCTCTGGGTCTCTGTAGCTAATTGTAAATACCTAGCGAGTTTTTTTTGAAGAACCTTAATGTAGACGTGAAAAAAGGAAATTGCCAATTTTAAAAAACTCAAACATGCTTGATTTGAGCATTATTTTGACAACCTTTTTCGCGATAAATCGAAATTGCTGTACCTACTGGCCAAATACATGCGAGCAGCGGCCGGCAAAAGTTGTATGACAATCCATAATTATCTGTCGTGGTTTAGCGGCCAAATAAATTGTACATAGAAAACTTATATCTGTCGTGTAATTTAAAAATGGAACAATCTTTTACTCCGAAATATGGCAACCAACTTATCAAAAGTTTTATTTAAATTTCGAACTGCTTGCAAATAGAAAGCTGTTTATTGAAAAAAAACCAAATGAACACTTTAACGCGGGAATAGTATATTACACATCTAGGGCAGTAAAATAAGAAATGTCTCAGATCACATGTAATTGTTGTCCGAGGCGAAGCCGAGGTCAATAAACATGTGATCTGAGGCTTTCTTATTTACTGCCCGTGGTGTGTATACTATTTTTCTCCTCGACGGAGGCGGAAAGCGACATTTTCGTTTAGCGCAGCGGGAGGAAAATTGACGCTTTCCGCCCGGAGGTGAGAAAAAATAATTTTGTTGTTCGTTGTTCGTCATTGTAGGAAAAAGTGGGGTTTGGTGGAAAAGGTTAAGTTAATGAAACTTTAGGATATTGTTCAGGGATGGTTAATTAACATTTTCTCAAGTTTTGGACCTCGAGGACATTCGACCTTCCTCCGGTTTTTCCTCAATAACTTTTTTCCCTTACGTCCTACGGAAAAAACATTTCTATACTTTTATGTAGAACGTTAAATTTCCTACAAGTTTGATACCACAAAAATTTTTGTTTGTCGATTCGTTTCCGAGTTAGGGCGCTTCGAAAAAAAAAATTTCAATATTCGCTAAAAACATGCAACAAAAAACGCAGAATTCCACCTTATTTCTTCTGTTATTCCCGAATGAATTATGATGAAATGTTGTTGTAATTATGGTACCTGGTTACAATCACAAACTTTGGACACCCATTCCCCCACTCACCCCACTCAACGCCAATTCACAAAAGGTTTTAGCGAATTTTGACAAAAAAATTTTTTTCGAAGCGCTATATCTCGGAAACGAATTGACATACGTTCGTCCATCAATACCTCTTTTGCTGGCCGCTGCAGTAATGTACTATTTCCCTTGATAGTCTTTATGCATTTGCAAAGTTTGATATCAATCTGGCATGACATCCCCGACACTTCGTGAAGCATAACATCCTGATTCCTGACACTTCGTGAAACACTGATTTAATGATTTAATCTATACATATAATAAAACAGAAACGAAACCAATTCTGTACATGAAATAGATTCAAAAAAGGGTTTTTGCTTCTAATTGTGTTCAAGATACAGATATCAAAACAGAAGCTAAATTTTTTTTTGTCTGTTTGTCTGTCTGTTTGTTTGTCCTTCTTTCACGTAAAAACTACCGCACAGATTTCTACCGTGAAATATTAATTTATACGTAAAATTTTATACCGTGGTAGCTTATTACTCGGATCAACATCTAGGCTACTTTTTATCCCGGAAAATCAAGGAGTTCCCGAGGGACTTTAAAAACTAAATCCACGCTGACAAAGTCGCGGGCATCAGCTAGTTAATTTTAATCTACTTGTGTCAAGAACAAGGCCAAGCAAGGCAATTCAACACTCAAACAAACAAGGCATGAATAGAATTGAAAGAGTTTCGGATGAAAAGAACTTCCAAACGCAGAGATGGCATGATGTCATCCCCGCTAACTCGATAATCGAGGGGTCAAGTGCGAGACCTTGCGCTGATATTAAAATTTGGGTCGAGAGGGACACCCACAACGTAATTTCGAGAACATTTTTGATTGTATGTAGTCACACTGCAGTGGGCACTTTTTTGGAACGAAGTTCCTTAACGGACGGTACGGACTCGGCGGATGAAAAAAGTGTAAGAATTTTTCCGTCACGACCTTTGTGTGTTGTCCTAGTTTATTACACACGTTCCGTCATAGTGTCACAAACATCGATACTTTACTCTTTAAAACCGAGCCACTCAAAAGTCTATCACTCACAAACCAATCATGCCTTAAAGAGAATAGGTACTTATTTATTCTCTTAAAACGCTTAAACCCTACCTATAGCCGTCTCCTCCACCCCTTTAACGGCCCCTTTCCTCACATCTAATCAATTTAACTACAAACACGACAAACAAACACCATCTGAACGTGAGGGTAGTTATCAAAAACATCTAAATGTTAATTAATCAATTACACTAATCTAAGCGCACAGGCAATATTTATTCGATTAGGGCGCGATTGCTGTCGCAATCCCTCAATCAAATACAACGACCTAGACACGAAAGCATCTACTAGTCGGATGAGTCTCTGAGTAGAGACTGAATTCGTATCGTGTGTAGTTTCGGATTGTGTTTGCTGCTGGCTCTACAAACAACAACGTCGTAATTATCGTTGCTATAAACAATTGACACCACATTCACTTTTCACTGCACTTGATACTCGATCAAAACATGTAAATGTACTATAGTATAGCAGCTGTCCACGCAGACGCATCGCTCACTCAAGTAGGAGAGAGACGGATGTCGAACGCTGCCGAACGCAAAGGCCGATTGTGCCTCTTTGTCGCTCGTTCCGCGCTCTCGCTTGCACTTCAAGCCTTACATGGAACGCCTCAGAGCGAGGTAACGCCGCATGAGTCATGTTTTTTCGTGCGTGCAGCCGGCTCTATCGAATTATAAGACGTTGTCACGTCAAAAACTTATTCCAAGCAAACGAAGTCACAGGCAAAGTGAGATTGTCATGTATTTAAGAAGTACTCGTTAAATATAAAAAATATATTAGAAAAACTGAATTTGCTTCCGTAATCTGATCTTTATAGGTACAGCTTGAATTACGATAAGTTCCGATAATAGGACCTTTTTGTTGGTACCTAATTTACATGTTATTACTTCTTATGCATCGTCTATACTCTATCCACCGAGTCAAGTTAATATAGCGCTCTCTCTGTCACGTAATCCCATACAAATGACAAAGACAAAAAAAGTCAGTGGGCGTAAACCATTCTGAATGTAAGTACACACTGCGCTACTCTTAAAAAAATAGCTTTCTTCCCACGACTACACTTGCCTCTGTAATATAATAAGTAGGTGAAAAATTGGGCTAGTAAAAGTTTCTTAAAATAAAAAAAAGCTTTTATTAAATTAATGTATTTAATGTGAAGGAAAAAACGAGAGTAATAAAATATTTACATCATTTATTTTCATTATAATTTACGTAATTATTATAATTCAAAATATATTAATCACTATCCGACGACGTATCTATCGTTTTCTACATTTATTATGAAGTTGTCAGTCATTATTTCTACATTCCTATCGATTGCGTTCATTTTGGTCTCTATTATTTCTTGTACATGTTTGATACAATTTTGCCACTTTTGGGCATTAATATTTTGAATCGCGTTATTCAAAAGGTTTCTTAATTCCGCCATTTTGTAAGTTGTGTTTTCAGCGGCAACTTTACCTTTAACTTTACCTTTAACTTGACGCCAGGTCACGGAACAATAACAATAAAATATGAACGCGTCTGCACAGTACGGGTACCACGATCAGACTAAAATATACACGTAGTCTGTACAATGCATTAACGGTTATCGCTGACCAATCACAAACAAGTCTATGTTTTCCGTAATATTACCGTGACTCGGTGGATAGAGTATAGTAAACACTTAAAATAACTACTAAACATTTACTAAGGTACCTACTTTATAGCGTAGTTTCTACAAATACTTTGATAGGGCACGAACATTTTGTTGTTAATCTAAATATATAAAAGGCAAAGGTGATTGACTGACTGATCTATCAACGCACAGTTCAAACTACTGTACGGATTGGCCTAACATACACATAGCTTGTTAGCTATATGTGTGTTCAATCCAATCCAATCCGTACAGTATCCGTCCAACATAGGCATCCGCAAAGAAAGGATTTTTTTTAATTCAAGCCCAAGGGGGTAAAATAGGGGTTTGAAAAATCTAATATAGGGCTGAGTCACAAAAGAGCAACGGATCAACGTATTTTTTTGTATATAGATAGGTACACAGTTAACGACGCATGACGCATGAATCCCCTATTCCTGAAAAACAAAGACTTTCTGCGTGGTTTTTAAGGTGGAAGACACGGTTCTGCCCGCTAAATTCAAATTTAATTTGGTTTTTCCCATTTTCTAAACTAATACGACAAAGTAGGCTTATGGCATTCTAATTGCGACAATGGCAGTATCATCTTCACAGGTTTATATAAAAATCTTTACTTGAAAGTGTCCAGTTTAAGAAATTAATCGAAATATCGACTAATTTGTGAGTATCTAACTCACGTCCAACTCAGTATTTTGATTAATTTCTTAAACTGGTCTCTTTCAAGTAAAGATTTTTATGTAAACCTGTGAAGATGATAATTCCACTGGCGCAGTTAGAAGGCCATAAACAAACTTTGTTTATGTAAACCTGTGAAGATGATAATTCCACTGGCGTAGTTAGAAGGCCATAAACAAACTTTGTTTATGTAAACCTGTGAAGATGATAATTCCACTGGCGCAGTTAGAAGGCCATAAACAAACTTTGTCGTATTAAATTGTGGAAAACCAAATTAAATTTGAATTTCGCGGGCAGACCCTTGTCTTCCACCTTAAAAACCTTACTCCACTCGGTTGATGTAGAGGGAATAAACTAGTTTAGGTAGCAGTAAAAGATTAAACTTTCGAACGTGTTCAAATGCACGTAGCCTCTTAGCATTAGGGACATACTTACGGTAGTAAAAATATAATATGTCTATGTTTTAAAGCGCACATAGATCATAGATAACTTCAATGCTTAGGTACAGTCGCTTTATTTGATGCCTGTTATTGTGTCGGATTTGTTTAACCAAATATATGAATATGAATAAATAGTACTAACCATAGCCCAAATTGCATTGTCCTTGACCTTGAGTTTTCGCATCAGTGCACGAGGCTCGCTGGACCTGCGGAGCGGAGCTGGACATAATATTATTATCTTTTTCAACATACATTATTACAGATATAAATTGAAAAATTTGTTACTTATTTCAATAGTTTTCTTCATACCTAAAGATATTCTACGGAAGAGCGGGACATCCTGGCACAAGTATAATACCTACCTACTTACTTAAAAGGATGTCCAAACCATCAAGATTAATGTTATATAAAACTTTTTATGAATAAAACATTTTTAATTTTTTTCACAGTTGACACAAAAGATAGCGAGCTGACTTTTTTCCTTTTCTTGAAAATTTTTGTCAATAAGGGAAAATCTACACTTTTATACTTAGCTACTTTGATTCTCAAAAATCTGTAGATAAATAAATAATAATAAAGATTAAATCATTAATCAGTAAGCATCTTTATTATTATTTCGGTAATAATATCGAAAAATCTGGACTCAAATAAAAGCTTTGAACTTATAATGGGCTAGCTTTAAATTTTACTGTATAATAATATTATGTATAACATAATTATTTTAGCCAAAACTAGCGAGTTAGTACCGGTTTTTAAACCACTCAGTCGAGCGTTTGGCGCATGTTTGTCGACTCGATGGCATTATCTTCAAGGCAAGACTAGATTTATTTTGTGCCGAATTTGGTAAACACTTTCCGTTTCAAATACAGGTTTAGATGATGTCATACGCTACACGAGCCGACTTCGGGTTTTCAAACGAAATAAAAATTTAATGTAAAGCAGAATTCTAAGTTGACCAAAATTTTCATCACGCTTTGGAGGTTTTTTATGGACTAGCGCTTGACTGCAATCTCACCTGATGGTAAGTTAAGATACAGCCTAAAATGGAGCGCGCTTGCGTAGAAGATGCCTATTGAATCTTGAACGGGAGCCACCGGCGGAAATATAATATATTGAATTGTAGTATGCATTTTTGGAACTTCCCCTCATTGTGGAAATATTCTATTCTATTCTAACAAAGTTGCATGCGATAAATCGGCTTGGCATCCAGCTGCCCACAAGATAGTATAAAAAGCTTATTACAACGTACATAATATTATTGTAAAATGATTATTTTGAAAAGAGAAACTGCTGAGTTTCTTGCAGGTTCTTCTCAGCGGAATCCGCTTACCGTTCCGGTGGTAGAGTCATGACGTGTCATAAGAGCCACAGGTTGGCTGATGTGAAATAAATAAATTTCAATTTTGATTAAAAGGTAGGTACCCAAGTTATACTTAGTTAGTTGGAAAAAGGGAAGCCGGAAAGGCAATTCTAATTTCTAGCGATGCGTTGCGTATTAAGATTAAGAACGAGGTAGCAAAGCGAGTGTGCAGATCCATGCGATGCCTTAGGTTTGATAGAAGGGTGATGGTGGAAATAATGAGTGAAAATAACCTACAAATACATACAAATTGTACCTAATTTTATATCTTGTTTATTTTGGCGTCGCGGTATTTTTAGCTCATGATCATCAACAGGCCGATTCAATCTTCGGTAGGTACATTTTACGTTTCTCCTTCAGAAAGTCGTTGCAGAAATCTTCGAGAATTTGTTTAATTTGAAATCTGTGGGTGTTAATTAATGTACTCGAATTTATATGAAAAATTTAGCTATCAAACAAACATAAATCAAATGAAATATTTTTCAAAAACCCTAATATAATATGAAAGTAATATTGAAATGATGAGACATGATTTTTTATGATTTTGCACGTGTTTAACCGGCTTCACAAAGGAGGAGGTTATAAAACTGATCCACATGTGTTTTTTTTTTTTTTTTTAAATATATAGACTAGCGCTTGACTGCAATCTCACCTGATGGTAAGTGAAGATGCAGCCTAAGATGGAGCGCGCTTATGTGTGTGTATATTTTTACGGCGTCATTTCAATCGGTTACAAAAGGTTTTCGTGTTTAATTATAATGACAGTTAAATTAGTACTTAAGCACTTGCTTAGTAAAATTATAGAATAGAATAGAATAGAAATGTTTTTTATTGAAATAAACTTTTACAAGTAGGTACTTTTGAATCGTCAATGAGTCTACCACTGTTTCGGAATGCCGTTCCTGCCGAGAAGAACCAGCAAGAAACTCGGCAGTTGCTCTTTTCAAAATACTTTTACAATATACTTTATAGATATTATTCTATGTATGCAGAGTTTCCACAATGAAGGGAAGTTCCACAAAAGCATACGTAATTATTTCTAATTATAATTCAACACATGTTAAGACGGGCAGGCAGAAAGTAGCCCCATTGCCGCTGGTGGCACCCGTTCACGAGCATGACGCATGACCCAGCCATTGCTTCGCTCAACCATATTTGAGGGAGCGTATAATATAGGTAACTTTAGTTTCGTTCTATGAAATGGAGACGATTGACAATAATTACTTACTATAATATTATTATGGTACATTCCATAGTCACTGGATGACGCTCGCGACTTCGTCCGCGTGGATTAAGGTTTTTAATTCCCGCGGGAACTCTCTAATTTTCCGGAAATTTAGCCTATATGTTAATCCTGTGTGTGAGCTATCTGAATTCCAAATTTCAGCCAAATCGGGTCATTTGTTATGGTGTGAAGGAGTAACAAACATCTATCCATCCATCCTCCAACCATAATGTTAGTAGGATTTATATAATATTAGTTAGTAGGAATCGTGAAATTATAATATCACCGCTTTTGGCATAACCCTGCGACATATTAATGGTCATCGAAGTTATGGATGATTATACGAGTCTGCCCGCGAAATTCAAATTTAATTTGGTTTTTCGCAATTTGTAAACTAATACGACAAACTAGGCTAATGGCATTCTAATTGCGCCAGTAGAATTATCATCTTCACAGGTTTACATAAAAATCTTTACTTGAAAGTGACCAGTTTAAGAAATTAATCAAAATACTGAGTTTGACGTGTTACTCACAAATTAGTCGATATTTTGATTAATTTCTTAAACTGGACACTTTTATGTAAAGATTTTTATATAAACCTGTGAAGATGATACTGCCATTGTCGCAATTAGAATGCCATAAGCCTACTTTGTCGTATTAGTTTACAAATTGCGAAAAACCAAATTAAATTTGAATTTCGCGGGCAGAACTGTGTCTTCCACCTTAATCAGCAAAAATTAGGATTTGTTATTAATTTGGCCGGAAAATTAATATCTCCTTTATCATTGTTTACCGCTGTTTGTTATGACTATGTTGACTCAGCGTCTCGCTATGCAGCCGTCAGGCGTCGGCCCAACATAACGAGGACTTAAAAGCCATTATGTTGATAAGAAGTTATCTATCCTTCTGAGCCAAGCCAGTCGCAGGGAGCCCCCGGATACAGGGATCTGTGGAAGCCATGCAGAGACAAGAAGAATAAGAAGGAAGAATAGAATAGAAATATTTTTTATTCAAATAAACTTTTTTAACAAGTGCTTTTGAATCGTCGATGAGTCTACCACTGGTTCGGAATGCCCTTCCTGCCGAAAAGAACCAGCAAGAAACTCGGCGGTTGCCCATTTTAAAACAAGTTTACAATACAATAGATATTATATGCTATGCATGCAGTGTTTCCACAATGACGGGAAGTTCCAAAAATGCATACTACTTACAATTATTAAATACATATTAAAATGGACAGACAGAAAGTAGCCCCCATTCCCGCCGGCGGAACCTGTTCACGAGCATGACGCATGACCCAGCCGCTGCTACCACAGAGGAGAAAAACGGACTGCTACGCTCAACCATATTTGAGGGAACATAAGATTCGTGGAGTTAGGTTTTCTGGAATAAATGGAATGCCTATGCCATTAACTACAAATTCCCCAACTATACCCATGCATAATGCAATACATCACGTCGATCCGTTGCTCTATAGCTGCGTGAAAATCAACAAACAAACACACTTTCGCATTTATATTAGTAATAAGGATAAATCCTTTGTACCTACATACCTATATATCTGAATTCTATATGTATCTAAACCTGACCTTTTTAACCTTTACTCTCGTATAATATGTACCTACATATAAGTGCATAGGTATATCTAGTAAACATGCGCGACTCACTACATTCGTTTTAGTAATAAGGATAAATCCTTTGTACCTACATACCTATATATCTGAATTCTATATATATCTAAACCTGACATTTTTAACCTTTACTCTCGTATAATATGTACCTACATATAAGTGCATATCTAGTAAACATGCGCGACTCACTACATTCGTTTTAGTAATAAGGATAAATCCTTTGTACCTACATACATACCTATATATCTGAATTCTATATATATCTAAACCTGACCTTTTCAACCTTTACTTTCGTATGTAGGTACATATTACCTACATATAAGTGCATATCTAGTAAACATGCGCGAGTCACTACATTCGTTTTAGTCCATAAAAGGATCACGATAATCTTAGCCGAGCTGATACTATACACGAAATCAAAACTCAACCTTAAATCTCTAATCTTATGGTTCGTTTTACAATTAATGTTGGGCTATTTTTAAAATCCTGACAGGGCGAGGCTGGAATCCAAATAAGAGTAAAAGGAATGTGAGAGTTGGTATAGGTGCTTGATACACTAAACTATACTTATGGTATAGTATATGACATAAAGAATTTTATTGCTTCAGCTTGTACCGTTGCTTTTTGGTGAACTAGCTGATGCCCGCTACTTCGTCCGCGTGGATTCTGTTTTCATAATCCCTCGGAAGCTCTTTGATTTTCCGGAATAAAAAGTAGCCTATGTCAGTCTCCAGGTCCTCAATTACTATGCCCATGCAAAAATCACGATCCATATCTGTTGCGGCGTGATTGAAGGACGAACTAACAAACAAACTCACTTTCGCATTTAGAATATTAGAATGATTTAGTTCGAAGAATCGATATACTTTGGGGTCCAAATGTGCTCGGATTGTGACCTCGCACTGGGAAAAGCAGCGTTAGAAGACCTCGTATTAAGTGGACGGACAACATTGAACAGTCCCTGTAGGCAGCTGCTGGATACAACACGTTACGTGGGCCTTATTCTCGCAAATTATCTTATTCTTGCGCCTGAAGACTAAAGTCTTCGAACAGTGCGTGTTGCCAGTGATGACTTAAGGATCCGAAACATGGTCGCTAACTAAGGGTCTCATAAGTAGGCTCAGGAGTCAGGACCGCTCAGCGGGCGATGGAGAGAGCTATGCTCGGAGGAGAACCAAAGTCACCGACATAGCTCAGCGAGTCGCGAAACTGAAGTGGAAATGGGCGGAGCACATAGTTCGAAGAGCATTTTTTCACACATAGGCACATAGGTCGTTGGGGTCCCAAGGAGTGGCGACCCCGCGTCGGGAAGCGCAGTGTTTTTTTTTTTATAATTAAACAGGGTGTCCCCTTTCATAAAAAGGGTCCTTTTTTGCTATTCCTATATTACTTATAAATATTCCTATATTACTATTAATTTACAATTTATAATCATTTTAAATTCTGGTTTATAATTCTTATTCGTCCGTACTACTTATTCTAAGAAAGGTGTGGTCATGCTTCAAAGCGCAGTGTTGGCCGATCCACGACATCAAACGAGTCGCAGGGAGCCGCTGGATCTAGGCTGCGCACACAGAGCAAGGCCGAGGCCTGTGGAAGTCCATGCAAGAGATCTTTGTCCAGTGTGGACGTCTATCGGTTGATAAAGAAGAAGAAGAAGATTCTCGCAAGGGACCTACATCTAAGAGTGGATATCATAATTATGTTTTCGATGGCGACGAAGATACAATGAGTCAGAAGATTGTGATTTAGTTTCTAAAACCGTAGGGAAAGGAATAGAAATCAAATTCAAATTCAAAACTAAACATTCTATGAGGCGAAGCTGTTGTGGCTCTGACACGTCAAAACTCTACCACTGCTGGTTCGGAAAGCAGATTCCGCTGAGAAGAGCCGGGAAGAAACTCAGTAGTGCTCTTTGCCAAAACAAGTGTGTTACAAATTACAATATAATTATTGCTTAAGGTGGATTATACGTGTCTGCCCCCGAAATTCAAATTTGATTTGGTTTTTCCGATTTTGTAATCTAATACGACAAAGTAGGCTTATGGCATTCTAATTGCGCCAGTAGAATTATCATCTTCACAGGTTTACATAAAAATCTTTACTTGAAAGTGACCAGTTTAAGAAATTAATCAAAATACCGAGTTGGACGTGAGTTACTCACAAATTAGTCAGTATTTTGATTAATTTCTTAAACTGGTCACTTTCAAGTAAAGATTTTTATGTAAACCTGTGAAGATGATAATTCTACTGGCGCAATTAGAATGACATTAGCCTACTTTGTCGTTTTAGTTTACAAATTGCGAAAAACCAAATTAAATTTGAATTTCGCGGGTAGACCCGTATAATCATCCTTAACTAAATTATTATTATTGCTTATCTATCTTGTGGACAGCGGAAGCATAGCTGATTGCTTCCATGCAACTTTGAACAACTGTAACACCTTTTTAAATATATAAATAAGTTGTCCAAATATTAGGTTGCACAAACTGCAAAACGCCCTCAGAAAAGGAGGTCGAAGCTTTAACCACAGCATTTTTTAGTGTCAAATTAAAGAACATCGGTAGTTTTCTCTGTTTCTATTGAAATAAAACATGGTCATACTTTCCATACATACATAATATTATTACGGTCTACAACACCGCTGATACATACATGCATACATACGTGTTAATTTCTTACGTAAAGTTAAACGAAGCGAGGTGACATCATGCTTGTTTGATACGTGGCGCGTAACGAACGAGAATAGCTTTTATTGCCTCATTTCAATAATTAGCATTCAACTTTTCAAAGTAGAATCGTAAATAATAATAATCCCGGCATATTATGTTTCTTGAGAATTCGCTCAGATCCTGTTATGTGATCCGATATACAGTACCCGGCGATATATATTGCACATCGGCCTTTGGAATAAAACGCTATTTCTATTCTATTGCAAGGAAAGCTAGCCAGAAATTCACGTGGTAATTACTGAAATCTCTTCACAATCGGCGAGCACATCACGTAACATATATTAAAAAATGCAGTCGAACTGTGAATAGAATAGAATAGCGTTTTATTCCAAAGGCCCATGTGCAATATATATCGCCGGGTACTGTATTTATATTAGGAATATCGCCAATATTGAACAAAAATAAAAAATCGGCCAAGTGCGAGTCGGGCCTCGCTCTGTTCATATGTACGGAAGTACATATACATACCTATTTAGATATTTTAGTTCTTAGATAGTACTAAATTAGCATATTATGGGGAAAAAAGGCTCGTTTGTTTGGTCTCAATTTTGATGACCCCCATTTTTTCATTTTTGTAGTTAAAAAATATATTTCAACTCCAATTAATGAGCTCTAGACAAGGGATCCCCCTTTATTTTTTTAATTTACTTTAATTTTTTGTTTTTATAGCGGCAATAGAAATACACACTCTGAAAATTTCAACTGTCTACCTTACGTTTATGAGTTGGTTGGTTTACGAGATACAGCCCGCTGACAGACGGACAGACGGACAGCGGAGGCTCAGTAATAGGGTCCCGTTAGCAACCTTTGGGTACGGAACCCTATAAAGAAAATAAATTCTAAATGATATTTTATTTTTTTTAGGCCAACTTGTTTTACTAAATTTTGTAAAAAGCCTGATGATTATTTCATATATAAACTATTTAATAATAGTATGTGGCAAACATATTATATATTATTATCTACTGTGCTAAATATTATGTTAATCTTAATATATATAAATTACGTGTCACGTTGTTTGTCCGCGATGGACTCCTAAACTACTGAACCGATTTTTATCAAACTTCGTAACTATCTGTAATTTGGTCCAACTTAAAAGATAGGATAGTTTTTTTGGATTGGGATAGTTTATTTATTTTATTTATATAGATAAGTTGGCGGTACGAAGTTCGCTGGGGCAGCTAGTAATTTATAAGTTTTCGACCGTGAGACAGAATTCATGAGCTGTTAATAATATCTATATCAGAATCAATATTTACAACTAGATTTTTATCGCGAATTCAATCAGCAACATTGAAATGTCACTCTTATAATTATTATTAGATACTATACTATAGTAGCTAGGTATGTTATTAATAAAATACAAGCTTTTGCTCTTGACTTCGTTTGTTTTTTTTTCGATGGGCCCGTTTATTAGCGGCCGGCGGGCGACGGGGAAATTTCGAAAATCTAAATA
This sequence comes from Oeneis ivallda, assembly GCA_029955525.1. Lineage (NCBI taxonomy): Eukaryota > Metazoa > Arthropoda > Insecta > Lepidoptera > Nymphalidae > Oeneis > Oeneis ivallda. The sequence continues at coordinate 2,317,622 of JARPMR010000010.1, read as the reverse complement.
TTGAAGACTACAGTTTCAGAAAACGGGAGGTTTTTAATAAAATCTTCAGAGTACTTTTACACAGAACCATGTTATTAAAAATATCTTATGGTAATTGACAAAAGAATGCGGCTTACACGCGCCGTCAGCCGTAGCCCGTAGGGCAATAATAATAAGATCTATTGAATATTATTATTTATAAGGAATACCTAAATTAACAAATCAAGACTTTTAGTAGTTTTGAAAATGAGACTTATATAACACCAGTAGGCTTACAGCTCGGCCTTCCTGCAGTGAGCGAGTCCCTTCGCTCCTCACTGAGAAATTTTAGAATCTACGAAAGTAACTAGGTAATTCTAACAAAACAGTTTAAAAGTACCTATTTTAGTTAAGATATCTGGAAAATGAGACTTACATAATAATAATATTTATAATTTTAATAGGATAAATAGGCCTTCCTACGGTATACAGTATACAATACAGCTCGGCCTTCCTACAGTGAGAGAGTCCCTTCGCTCTTGGCTGAGAACTTTTCAATGTATATCAAAGGGTTAAAACTTATGTTTAATGACGTGTCTTATGACACGTCAACAAAAATAACTTTAGTGTAACAAACGAATCTATAAAGTTACTAATTCTAAAAAAACAATTTAAAAGTATTTTAATTAAATGAAATATTTATAATATATGAAAAATAGTTTATATAAAGTTGAGACTAATACTATAAAATGTATAGTATATTAATTAACACATTTTTTAACAACAAAAAATTTAAGTATTTGAATACTGTACTGGTGTACTAGAAAAATATTATTACAATCTTTTTAGTTTTATAATATAAATCTTATCGCTGTAGTATAATTATTCTTGTATAATAATTTATTATTCTTCGTCAGAATCATTTTCTTTGCAACTACTTTCTAAATCCCTAGACAAATTTAGCCACGGCTGTATTTTGTCTACTGCAACTACGGCTTCATAGCGGCGATTATTTTTACGTGATCGCGGCGTATCTTCAATGACATACATATCGTTAGGAAGAACTTTTATGATACTATATGGACCCTGATACCTAACGACCAATTTCTGTGACTGCCCTTCATGTGGTACTTGCCATTCTACTCTGACCAGGTCACCTTTGGAATATTGTTTTGGAGTTTTCTTACGGCCATTGTAATTTTCTCTGTCCTTGGCTTGTTTTTCTATTATCTTTTGTCTGGCTTCCTCTCTACTATTTACCAATTCATCTTCAGATAACATATTAATATTATAATATAATATTATAACATAAAAAATTGCGCTTAGGATCCCTTCACTTCTACATTTATTGTTGAATCCAAAAAGCAACTCGGATGGTGTCGTTTGAGTTGTTTTGTGTGGTGTCGTATTTATTCCTAACTGAACATCTAAAATGTGATCGTCCGAAGATCTTTCGTCTTTATCGTGACTCGAAGTGAACAGAGCGTTTAAAATGGTTCTGTTGAACCTCTCCACTTGAACATTCGCTCTAGGGGTTGCCACTGCGTTTATTATATGCTTAATTCCGCAAGATTTTATGAAGCCCTTAATGACGCCACTTGTGAAACTTGTCCTTTTATCTGTAATAAGACGTGTCGATACATCAAAATTACTGATATGATCTTTGAGGACCCTTATCGTAGTCATAGATTTCGTATTCTTAACAGGTGTCATATTAACGAATTTTGTAAATCCATAGACAATCACAATAAGGTAACAATTGCCTTTCTTACTTTTTATAAAAGGACCAAGATGAACCACGTGGATTGTATGAAAATGCACGCTTGGTTTATCTATCGGATGTAGGTCTCCTTCACGCTTTCCTCTGTAAGCAACAACAACAAGAAGAAACATATTTACTCATGAATTTCCGCATCTTTGCGAACCAGTAATTTTTGCGGATGCGTTGCAATGTTTTGTCAAAACCGCAATGACCAACGTCGTCATGATTCATTTTAAGAATTTGCCAACACATCCCTCTTGACACGTGCCACTTCATTTCCTCCCCAACAATTCGGTACACACGATTATTCTTTAATTTGTTTTTTTTAATGAATATCTATCATTTGTTCTGTACCGGTTCCGTGTCCTCAAGCTCTATCACCATCTATATCAGGTTCGTATAACCTAGATCATGCAGCCCATTCGAAAAACAATTGTGGTATTTTCCTATTAATTCTTGTAATCTCATTCGTTCATCTGCACTCAAATTATTATTACAGTTTAAATCATTTTTATGGGTTTCACGAAACGTAACATTGAATGAATCAAGGACGTGCTTCGACTATATAGGACATTTGGGAATCACGTGCGTCACAAGTGTTCCCTTCTCAATCGTGATCACGTTAGACGACACGATATGAATTAGCAGAGCACTACGTCCACGTCTAACCTCATAATCTCCCGGACGAAGATAATATTCCTTCCCTTCTGGACCTCTGACAGAACCGTTCACAAAAACTTGTCCACATACAGTGGGCTCTGTAGCGATGGAAACAGCACGTAATGCGTTTAGGGGTATTTCCGTATCTTTATTCGCTACTAATCGTCTTTGGACACTTGGAATCTTCTGAAATATAACCGCTGTAGGAGTCTTTGTAATAATAATGTCCGATTTTTCCTGTTGAGAGAGTGACCTAATAAGACTGAGTGATTAATAACATGATCATCAACAGCATACATATTAATCGTTTCCTTTATTCCCTGTACATCTACAGAAACTATTGTCATACCTACTGGAGATATGAAATTGGCACCAATGCCTCTGAGGACAAGCAAGTCATCCGGTACTGCTATTTCTAAATTAAATTATTTGGCCTTTGTTGAGAGAACACTGACTTCCTAAATCTAAATGACAATCTTCAGAGTTATTATTTGTTTTTTTTTTTTGTATTTGAGTTACTTGTTTTTCAGTTTTTTTTTCTTAAAATAGTTTGCATCCTTTTCGCGATTTTCTTGACATTTAATTTCTAAAGATATATTTGTTTAAATGGCCCAAGTTTTCGCAGACCGAACACTTTGCAGGAGATTTGCTGCACCTAAAGCTCGGGTGACCAGGTTCATCGCAATTTAATCATATCATTTTCGGATCATTTTTTTGACTGCTGGATCTGGCAACTGGGGTAATATTTATGCGTTCTCTCCAAAATTTAGACGGTGATTCATGAGTTTCATGGTTTTGCCCTACTTTAACGGTTCTGAAAATTGCGCAGTCTGCGCACCAATTTTTACAACGCCATACAGTAAACAATCTACAGCCTGACGTCCGTAAAGCGTAAAGCATCAAATTTATCTTAGCATAATAATACTGTTCAAGAGACTTAACTCACTTAGCCAGCATTTCAGTCAAGAGCTCAGCGTAGTCTTCTCGTATGGGAAGTGATTCTATCAATTTATTTTTCCACTCAATCTATGTATGTTTCATAGTCGGCAAGCTCTGGAACCATGACTTGGCTACACCTGATAATTTGAAGAGGGCGTAATGGATGATTTCCTTAGTATCCCAACCACTTTTTTTTTAAGCCAAGTTAGAATAGTTTGCTCTCTCGATATCGGATCATATTCAGGAATAATATTAGTGTGAAAGTTAGCTTTGACTTTTCTGAACTCTTGACTGACTGCAGTATCGACATCTATTTGCTTTTTACTTTGCTTTTTATTACTTGTTTATTTTGTTACTCTGAACCTCATTATCACGCACCCGTGACATCCCTGATTACTCTGAATAAAAATGTCTCTGCCATCTTCTATCTTGATTTTCATCAAAAAGCTGTTGACGCTCTCCGTCAACATGTTTATTTGTGTTACTCTCAACCTCAGTATCACGCACCCGTGACACCTCTGGTAGCTGTTGACGCTCTCCGTCAACATGTTTATTTGTGTTACTCTCAACCTCAGCATCACGCACCCGTGACACCCCTGGTCGTTGTTGACGCTCTCCGTCAACATGTTTATATTGTGTTACTCTCAACCTCAGTATCACGCACCCGTGACACCCCTGGTCGTTGTTGACGCTCTCCGTCAACATGTTTATTCGTGTTACTCTCAACCTCAGTATCACGCACCCGTGACACCCCTGGTCGTTGTTGACGCTCTCCGTCAACATGTTTATTTTTGTTACTCTCAACCTCAGTATCACGCACCCGTGACACCCCTGGTCGTTGTTGACGCTCTCCGTCAACATGTTTATTTGTGTTACTCTCAACCTCAGTATCACGCACCCGTGACACCCCTGGTCGTTGTTGACGCTCTCCGCCAACATGTTTATTTGTGTTACTTTTAACCTCAGTATCATGCACCCGTGACACCCCTGGTTGATCTGAAATAAAACGTCTTACTCTTTTCTTGACCCTCAAACCTGGGTACACTTGGTTCTGTACTAAACCTGCCATAGGCTGCTCTTTGTTGCCGATTATCTCTCAGATCTAGGGTTTCCCGTACCCTGGCGTACTCATCTACGCTTATCGTCATCTTAATTCATAGTCTATCTCCATGGTTGATCTGAAATAAAACGTCTTACTCTTTTGACTTGACCCTCAAACCTGGGTACACTTGGTTCTGTACTAAACCTGCCATAGGCTGCTCTTTGTTGCCGATTATCTCTCAGATCTAGGGTTCCCCGTACCCTAGCGTACTCATCTATGCTTATCGTCATCTTAATTCATAGTCTATCTCCATGGTTGATCTGAAATAAAACGTCTTACTCTTTTGACTTGACCCTCAAACCTGGGTACACTTGGTTCTGTACTAAACCTGCCATAGGCTGCTCTTTGTTGCCGATTATCTCTCAGATCTAGGGTTCCCCGATCCCCGTACCCTAGCGTACTCATCTATGCTTATCGTCATCTTAATTCATAGTCTATCTCCATGGTTGATCTGAAATAAAACGTCTTACTCTTTTGACTTGACCCTCAAACCTGGGTACACTTGGTTCTGTACTAAACCTGCCATAGGCTGCTCTTTGTTGCCGATTATCTCTCAGATCTAGGGTTTCCCGTACCCTGGCGTACTCATCTACGCTTATCGTCATCTTAATTCATAGTCTATCTCCATGGTTGATCTGAAATAAAACGTCTTACTCTTTTGACTTGACCCTCAAACCTGGGTACACTTGGTTCTGTACTAAACCTGCCATAGGCTGCTCTTTGTTGCCGATTATCTCTCAGATCTAGGGTTCCCCGTACCCTAGCGTACTCATCTATGCTTATCATCATCTTGATTCATAGTCTACATAGTCCTGAAACTGACAAATTTCTGCTTAGTAAACTCGTTCACAATAATTAAAATGTTAAACCTGAGCATCACTCGTCATCATATTAGAGCTTTATACGACTCGTCGGTCCTTTTAAATAATGATGTAATTCTATACTTTACAATCTTGCATGATTTTTAAATTCGAAGTTTAAAGATGTTAAAAATACATACGGGGTACCTATCGAAACATTCAACAATCTTTTCTTTATCATAATAATAATAAAGTTATTTAACTAACTTTGTCTAACTGGTATCAATGCGAGTATTTCATAATATACCTAATAGCTGAATAGGGACAGTAGATACCTCCTCGAAATACGTCAGACACTCAGGAACTCGACACAACACAATCAGAATCAGCTAAACAGTAATTTAGTAAGTACTTATAACACATGCGTGCATTTATGCCACCTATTTCAAAAGATCTTTTCCATTTTATTCTTAGCTAACTTACGCTCTCGGCCCTTCGGGCCTCTATAATAGTAAAATTAATTACGTTAATATAAACACCAAACTCCAAATAGCAAAGTCCGATAAGAACACAACTAAGAACAATAGATTCGGTTGTTGCGTTAATATAAACAGAGTTCAGCCGAACCACGGTGACTTTAGGGCCCGTTTGACGACCCAGCGATGTACCTACATGTTACATTACCACTTCGTAGTTCGTATGCATTTTTTTTCAACCGACTTCAAAAAGGAGGAGTTTCTCAATTCGTCTGTATTTCCTTTTTATTATTATAATAAATGATACATAAAAGTTTAAAATTCTTAATCAACCTAATCGTCGGCATAAAGAGGTTGAAAAGTAAAAACAAACGAAAATACAGAACCCACCAAATAATAGCATCGAGCAATAAGTATACTTTTGCGTATGATTTTCCTTTTTTTTGTAATAAATAATCCATAAAACTTAAGGTTTCGTAATCAACTTAATTGTAATAAAGAGATTGAAAAGTAAAACAAACAAAAATACGGAACCCTCCCAGATAATAACATTGAGCAATAAGTTAATATTTCGGGAACGATGTCCAGTTACTAGCTTTCAAGATTTCACTCCTACTTGTTTAGGATTAAAAGCGAGTGCGAAATAAAAATATAACACGTTACTTACACTTTCACTTTGTTGGCGTGGAGTAGAAAATTGTGTTATTTTCCGGTGATCCAACTTCTGAAGCTGAAGACTACAGTTTCAGAAAACGGGAGGTTTTTAATAAAATCTTCAGAATATTCGGTTTAACATCTTGTATTCTTATAATTCGTACTTTTACACAGAACCATGTTATTAAAAATATCTTATGGTAAATAATATTCACCGCTTGACAAAAGAATGCGGCTTACACGTAGGGTTGCCAGATATACGTTTTTCATTTACTGGACATTTCAGGGGTTTCATCTATAAATGTTTGCTGTTGGACGGGCAATAAAAAAATATAAAATTACTAGACTAGTTATTTTAAAAGTAAAAATGCAAGTGATTTTAAAAACATTTATTTGTCATAAAATCTATATAGATGTAAATGAATCAAATCAATCATATTCAATCAAAGGAAATCCTTCCTATTCAACTACTTTAGTTTTACTTTATCACTAGACTTTGCCTTTTTAAAGTTTTTTCCGTCACTGCTTTGCAAAACTGATAAAATTTCTGAGCAAGGCTCTTCATAATTGATACGAGTTTGCAGTGCAGACTTGATCAAATCCATGGACATTCTGTTCCGCTCTTTAGTCCATAAATTATTAAACATACTAAAAATTATTTCGCAAAACGCGTTGCTTGTTGGAATTGACAAAATAAAACCGACAAACCGACGATTTTCTTTAGAGATTTTCTTAATCGTGCCGCCACGTGGTGTGATGGTGTCATACCTAACTTTGTGAAAAAAAACTAGTGTTAACGAATTCCGGGACAGTAAAGTGTGATTACTGGACACGGGACCACGCGTGAAATTCCGGGCCTATCCCGGAATTCCCGGCCATCTGGCAACCCTACTTACACGCGCCGTCAGCCGTAGCCCGTAGGGCAATAATAATAAGATCTATTGAATATTATTATTTATAAGGAATACCTAAATTAACAAATCAAGACTTTTAGTAGTTTTGAAAATGAGACTTATATAACACCAGTAGGCTTACAGTATTATATAATAAGAGTCAATAAAAGAGTCAATAGATAGTTTCAAATATTTCAAAGAAAAAACCAAGTCAAATTGAGAACGCCCTCCTTTTTTAAATCGGTTAAAAAACAACCAATTTAATACTGGCTGAAGTAACTTGGCCGCTTAATAATTAGCCTTTTAGCCTTTTCTAAGCTGGGAAACCTTATACCTGCACCTAACTGAATTATTTTTACCAATTTTCCACCCGTATGAAGGTCGCGAGAATTGGATATAAGGAAGTAGGTACGCTAATATTACAAAAACACCATTTTTAACCGACTCCAAAAAAAGGAGGAGGTTCTCAATTCGTCGGAATCTTTTTTATGTATGTTAACCGATTACTCGAAGACGCCTGAAACGGATTTGGAAAATTCTTTTTTTATTTCAAAGGGTTTTAATCGAAATCGCGGTCGAGCTGTTTTTAAAACATCAACAATAAATTTTACTTTGTAGTGGCGCGGGCGTTTGAAGTCGAGTTATATAAAAATATTTTTTATATTAAATTATTACACATAATATATACTGATAGACCTACCTAGAACAGAATTGATATTATTAATTATTTCTTTGAGACTACTGATCATCATCGTTATCATTTCAACCCCGGTGTCTTCTCAGAATGAGGAGGGCTTTTTTCTATATCTATATATATGAAAGAAAGTGGTGTTAGTTACACTATTTATAACTCAAGAACGGATGAACCGATTTGGCTGAAGATTGGTGGAGAGGTAGCTTAGAACCAGGAGATGGACATAGGATACTTTTTATCCCGTTCGACTGCGTTTCCCTCATATCCCTATAAAACGTGGTATAGGAAAAACGCATCTGACATGGAATAACAAAACGTAAATGACAGCTAAACGTAATTTTGTCTTTGGTTAATTAAGGTAAAAAATTTGACAATTATAAAAAGTGTTATAATAAAACATTACTGATATTATAAATGCGAAAGTGTGTTTGTTTGTTGGTTTGTCCTTCAATCACGTCGCAACAGAACAGCGGATTGATGCGATTTTTTGCATGGGTATAGTAATGGATGTAGTAGTGGTTCCTCAGACCGGGAGAGCTACTTTTTATCTCGGAGAAATAAAGAGTTCCCGCGGGATTTTTAAAAACTAAATCCATGCGGACGAAGTCGCGGGCATCAGCTAGTAATATATATTTTTTAAAGTAAATATCTGGTGGGAGGCTTTGGCCGTGGCTAGTTACCACCCTAACGTCAAGGATGTGCCGCTAAGCGATTTAGCGTTCCGGCACGATGGCGTGTAGAAACCAATAAGGGGTATGGGTTGAATGTTCACTGCCATACCCCTTCCAAGTTGCTCGCTACCATCTTAGACTGCATCGTCACTTACCATCAGGTGAGATCGCAGTCAAGGACTAGCTTGTCATCGAATACAAAAAAAAACTACTTTTGCCAATTAAGCCATTTTAAGTCATGCTGAAATTCTCTCCCCTCCAAAAATAAGGGTAAAGCTTGTGCTAGGACTAGGAGTCTAGGAGTGGGTACGTAGTAATGCAAAGGGTGGAGATTAAAATGTCGATCTTTCAGTTTTCAGTCGGCATCATTTCTAATAGTAGCCTTAGGCTTACTGTAGGCCACGCTAGGCAAGTGTGGATCCAGTCAGCCAAGCTCGATGTCTGTACCAGATCACACACCTTTGATAACAGAGAAAACTCTCATGTATGCAGGTTTCCTTATAATATTATCTTTCACTGTAAGAAAAAGCACCTTATATTTAATTGCTTTTTCTTTTTTTATTTCATAACAATTTTTTTTATATAATTTAATGTAAAACATTCTTTTTAAAAACCCGACTTGCAGTGCGCGCAACTACAAATTATATACTAAAAACCGCTCCACGGATTTCGATAGAATTTCAATGGGACCGCCTGGGAAGTAGGTATACCCTTTGAAACAAAAAAGAATTTTCCGAATCGATTCGAATAATCGGTGAACATACATAAAAAAAAAGATTCCGACGAATTGAGAACCTCCTCCTTTTTTAAAGTCGGTTAAAAAGACATTGCATTTCGGTGTAAACATAAACTCATTTGAAATATAAATAACTCCGTAAAGTTAGAGGTGCGTGCCTGGGATTCGAGGTGAATAATAAAATAAATCTTAAGCTTGACATATTTCTCAAACCTCCGTGAGCTAAGACTTTTAGCACCGTCTCGAATCGTCCCATAAAGTTTTGCCACCTCCATAACGTATAAATCACTTCTCTAAGAGTCACTGTAATAACTAATAACTAATAACTTTGTATTTAGGCCACGCCAGCTTTCTACCTTATGATAAGGTAGAAAGCTTCAGTTCAACGTTTTTGAATCGAACCGCTAAGGTGTGGAACACACTTCCAACATCTGTGTTTCCGGCCACGTATAACCTCAGTACCTTCAAGGCAAGAGTGAATAGGCATTTTCTAGGCAAGCGCGCTCCAACCTAGACCTCATCAGTGCTTTCCAGTATTGATTGTCGTCAAGAGTAAGCCTATCTCCAAATAAAAAAAAAAAAATAATTTACAAAAAACACGATTTAACAAAAAAAAAATCTGAGTAAAGCTATTACATAGCATTTTTTATCAACTTATGCAATTATAATATGCATTATTTTTTTTTACATAATAAAAATTATGCAAAAAAATAATTAAAATACAAATAAACAAGAAAAGCGCACTGTCACTACTTCGCGTGTGAGATTCGAACCTGCGACATCATACACCATAAGGTAAAGAAAGCGGCCGCTCGCCCACTGCGCTGAACAGAGCTACTTGTGAACCTCTTAAATGTTGAACGCTTACTGAACGACGATAATAGGTTTATTTTTGTTACGGAATTTCTTGATTCGGTCGCCGCGCTCAAAGCCCGCGGTAAAAGCTATGCAATAGCTTAAAAAAAATAACCACTGGTCACCCAGATATTAATAATAATCAGTGTAAAAGTATGTTAATTGAACGGTACATACCTACCTACTAATCGCAGATCGTGTGAACACAATATCAAAACATAACGATTAGACGTCAAGGTCACATCGCCGCGCGCCGGTGCGTTGGTTGTAAACACGCTCTAGCGCTCGCTCGCTGGAAGTGGAAGCTTTACTTTCCATCGCGTTACGAAATAGGTAGGTATTAGTGACAGCGATATTCGATACTCATAAAGCTATTTTATTAATGGATATCTACACAAAAACTAGTTAGTAGCGATAGCAAGGTGTCGTGTTTAAGGTTTAAGGCCTCCGCTGTCCGTCCGTCTGTCAGCGGGCTGTATCTCTTTAACCGTAATATATAGACAATTGAAATTTTCACAGAGTGTGTATTTTTCTATTGCTCTAACAACAAATAATAAAAATTAAACAAAAATAAAAAAATAAAGGGGGCTCCCTTCGATATCGACTAATCTGTGAGTAACTCACGTCCAACTCGATGCTCGGACTAATTTATTAAGCTGGACACTTTCAAGTAAAGATTTTTATATTTAAACCTGTGAAGATGATACTGTCATTTGCGCAATTAGAATGCCATACGCCTACTTTGTCGTAAGTATTAGTTTCCAAATTAAATTTGAATTTCGCGGGCAGACCCTTAAGCGTAATAGCGCAAACTGTCTAGACGCGGATTGAAACAGAAAGGTCGACGGTTCAACTCCCGTCGCATTATTGTCGTACCCGCTCCTAAAACAAGCTCATTTGGAGGGGAGAGAAAAAGGACAATTTGAAAAGAGATTGGCAAATGTTTCTATTCTGACCCAGACGAACTGAACCGCGGCCGGGCCTCAAGCCCACGTTCACGAATCAAACTTCTCATGCTTGTTCTAGTAAACCAATCTAACAAAAAAGTTCATCAAAGTCTATCAAATAAAGTTGGGAGAAAAAAGATATTCACTTGTATTGCCATGTAACGGTTATATAAAATGTGTACTTGTAAATTATTATATTTTTGATTCCCATCTTCTAAAAATATCGGGTTTACACAGAAAAATACTCTGAAAAATATTACCTACTTAATTGTAATTAAATGATCTGAATCTGAACGGTTTTTAAAAATGCTGGCGCAAAATTCGCTTACCTCCTTTTGAATAAGTACATTTTAATATTGTGAATTTTGAAGTTTGAACCTCATGACTGTTACCTACGTATTGTGATACTTAAGTATAAAAGTTTTAAAACTAACCGACTAGGTATGGAAAATTGGATTTTACATCTGTCATACTTAATAATTTTGTAAAAATGTAGCCATGTCACCCAAACCATAATAACAAATTAATTGCCAAATGAATGAGGTCATTCATCAAAATCGACACAGCAGTTTATTCACTACGGTGGAACATTCGTAAATAGTGACATACATAGACTGCTAAAATCATAACCCCTTCTTTTGTTTGCCGTAGTTGGGTAAAAATAAGTTATGTGGTAAGTCTATTTATAAAAGCCCCATTAAAAAGTAAGTCTATTGACCTGTCACCCGTACCATACTACAAAGAAAAACTATAGTTGTAGGCACTACCTACATTTATATCCAGGGTTCGAGGATATATATCAATGGATATATATCACGATATATATCCGATATATATCCGATATATATCAAACTGGATTCGATGATATATATCAATGGATTTTTTTAATTTGTTTTGTTACATAAGTGTAGGTATGAACATTGACTGATTAGAATTTATAAAAAAAGGTTTTATGTTTTTGAGTTGCGTTTTTAGGGTTCCGTACCCAAAGGGTACCAACGGGACCCTATTACTAAGCCTACGCTGTCCGTCCGTCCGTCCGTCCGTCCGTCCGTCTGTCAGCGGGCTGTATCTCGTAAACCGTAATAGATAGACAGATGAAATTTTCACATATTATGTATTTCTATTGCCGCTATAACAACAAATAATAAAAATTTAATTAAATTAAAAAAATTAAATTAAAATGGGTAGGTGGGTAGATGGAAATCTTTTAATTTAATTTTTTTTAACGGAACCCTAAAAGAGCGAGGCCCGACTCGCACTTGACCGATTTTTTGATATACATGTATAAGATTTTATGTTTTTAGTTGATTTTGCCTGATATAAAATAAAATTTTATGTTTTGGTTTCATTTGTCTGATTTTAAGTACCTAAATAAATAAAACATTAAAACATTTTAGTAATTTCATAATTTTAGTATGTTTATGCACATATGCAAATAGTATTCATAAATAATACAATAAAATATTAATATGGCTTTCATACAAAATTGATATACTTATATCAAACTTGATATATATCGGATATCCTATCCTATCCTACTAATATTATAAATGCGAAAGTTTGTGAGGATGGATGTATGGATGTTTGGATGGATGGATGTTTGTTACTCTTTAACGCGACAACGAATGAACCGATTTTGCTGAAATTTGGCACAGACATAGATTATAGTCTGGAATAGCACATAGGCTATTTTTTATCCCGGAAAAGCAAACAGTTCCTGCGGGATAGCATCGCTATTTTTTACGCATTTGTCCTTCAAAATACGCGCAATGGAGTTTTAGATTTACGTGATTTTTTTGCACAGGTAAAGTTAAGGGCCTGAAAAATGACAAAGGCTACTTTTTATCCCGGGAAAACAAACGGTTCCTGCGGGATATTAGTATGCTGCTTTTCACATATTTATCTTTTAATTACGCGGCATTTATGTATGTATGTATGTATGTATGTATGTATGTATGTATGTATGTATGTATGTATGTATGTATGTATCCTACTAATATTATAAATGCGAAAGTTTGTGAGGATGGATGTATGGATGTTTGGATGGATGGATGTTTGTTACTCTTTAACGCGACAACGAATGAACCGATTTTGCTGAAATTTGGCACAGACATAGATTATAGTCTGGAATAGCACATAGGCTATTTTTAATCCCGGAAAAGCAAACAGTTCCTGCGGGATAGCATCGCTATTTTTTACGCATTTGTCCTTCAAAATACGCGCAATGGAGTTTTAGATTTACGTGATTTTTTTGCACAGGTAAAGTTAAGGGCCTGAAAAATGACAAAGGCTACTTTTTATCCCGGGAAAACAAACGGTTCCTGCGGGATATTAGTATGCTACTTTTCACATATTTATCTTTTAATTACGCGGCATTTATGTATGTATGTATGTATGTATGTATGTATGTATGTATGTATGTATGTATGTATGTATGTATGTATGTATGTATGTATGTATGTATGTATGTATGTATGTATGTATGTATGTATGTATGTATGTATGTATGTATGTATGTATGTATGTATGTATGTATGTATGTATGTATGTATGTATGTATGTATGTATGTATGTATGTATGTATGTATGTATGTATGTATGTATGTATGTATGTATGTATGTATGTATGTATGTATGTATGTATGTATGTATGTATGTATGTATGTATGTATGTATGTATGTATGTATGTATGTATGTATGTATGTATGTATGTATGTATGTATGTATGTATGTATGTATGTATGTATGTATGTATGTATGTATGTATGTATGTATGTATGTATGTATGTATGTATGTATGTATGTATGTATGTATGTATGTATGTATGTATGTATGTATGTATGTATGTATGTATGTATGTATGTATGTATGTATGTATGTATGTATGTATGTATGTATGCGTCCCATTTTTTACGCATTTGTTGAGTTTAGATTGACGTGGTTTTTTACACAGGTAATGTTGAGGACCTGGAAAGTGACAAAGGCTACTTTTGTCTCGGGAACAAACATTTGAAAAGAAATCTATAATAAAAAATTCTATTTTTAAAACCGACTTCAATCGCCCGCGCTAATGCAAAGTATCTAATTTATTGTTATTTTTTAAAAAACCGCTCGACTGATTTCGATAAAATTTAAATGAGACCACCCGGGAAGTATTCCCTTTGAAACAAAAAAGAATTTTCCAAATCGGTTCAGGCGTCTTCGGAGGAGGAGTAATCGGTGAACATACATAAAAAAGATTCCTACGAATTGGGAACCTCCTCCTTTTGAAGTCACAACCAAGTACAAGTCGTAGTAACAACCATACATTCATCCATCCATCCATCCGAACGAAAAAGAATAAAATAATAAACATTAATAAGCCTTAATTAATTATAAATTAAATTAATTAAAACTAATACATAAATAAAAATAATTATTAACTACATATTATACACAAAAAATATAGTAAAAAATAAAACGTTCAAAAAATATATTTAAAAAACGATATAAAATATAATTATGCTTTAAAGAATATTTTATAAAAAAATAAATTTAAATATAAAACGTTTAAAACGATATTTAAAAAGATAAATATAAATAACAATAAATTAACTAACAATAAAAAATAATTATGATTAACAAATAAGAATAAAATAATATACATTAGTCTTAATTAATTAATCTTAATTAGTCTTAATTAATTAATTATTAACTACATATTTTAAATAAAAAATAAAGTAAAAAAGCAAAACGTTTAATAATATATTCAAAAAAAAAAAACAATGTAAAAACAACAAACAAACAGAATCCTAACTCATCCATCTAACTATACTTATAATAAAACTGTAACTGGACGAATTCTGCTGGTGCTGGGTCCTGCTCACCTAAATGGGTAATGGGTACCAAGTATGAACTACGCAGTGGCAAGCTGCCGTAAAAAAATTCGAGCTTCCGTTTTGTTTTTACAAAAACTTCGTACAGTAGCTTTGTATTCTTAGATGACATCAATCTATTCACCTAATTTCACAATCGTTCGATTTGGCCTCCCCCCATTGTTACACCTGGGCTACATCATTGAACTCCAAGTACCAATTCCTCATTCTTTATGCTGCTGGGTACCGGCTGAAGAAAATGTCGATTGTGGGTTGCTATTGTAGCTCTATACCACGTAGTACGGACTAGATTCTGGCGTAGTGCAACGAAAAAGCAATTTTTAAAAACTTTTTCCACGCGGACGAAGTCGCGGGCATCAGCTAGTATATCATAAATATCCGATATTTTGATATTTATAATAAATATCGGATATTTTCGAACCCTGTTTATATCAGTGACTAGACGATGGCCGCGACTTCGTCCGCGTGGATTAAGGTTTTTTGATTCCCGCGGGAACTCTTTGCTTTTCCGGGATAAATTGTAGCTTATGTGTTAATTCTGGGTATGACCTATCTCCATTCCAAATTGAAGCCAAATCCGTCCCGTAGTTTTTGCGTGAAAGAGTAACAAACATACACACAGACACACAAACTTTCGCCTTTAGAATAGAATAGAAATATTTTTTATTCAAATAAACTTTTACAAGTGCTTTTGAATAGTCGATGAATCTACCACTGGTTCAGAATGCCCTTCCTGCCGAGAAGAATCAGCAAGAAACTCGGCGGTTGCTCTTTTCAAAACAAAATTTACAATACAGTAAATACTATGCTATATATTATGCAGTGTTTCCACAATGAGGGAAGTTCCAAAAATGCATACCGACTAACTTCTATCTTAAGATGGGCAGACATAAAGTAGCCCCATTCCCGCCGGTGGAACCCGTTCACGAGCATGACGCATGACCCAGCCATTGCTTCGCTCAACCATATTTGAGGGAACGTAACAACCCGCATCACACGATATTATAGTGTGATGTGATGTGATAGGGTGATGTGATGTGATGTGATAGTGTGATGTGATGTGATGTGATAGTCAGTGATTACACAGCTACATTAACATCAACTAAAAAGGCGGCACCTAGCACAAGTTACATACAAACATGGCTACTTGATACGTGCCAAGGTTGTTCGCATTAGATCATTTGGCTTGCGGTCAAAAGAAGGCTATTGCACACAATCGATAGGTATACTATACAACTTATCCAAGCCAATATTCTTAGCTTAAGGTGGAAGACACAGTTCTGCCCGCGAAATTCAAATTTAATTTGGTTTTTCGCAATTTGTAAACTAATACGACAAAGTAGGCGTATGGCATTCTAATTGCGAGAATGGCAGTATCATCTTCACAGGTTTATATAAAAATCTTTACTTGAAAGTGTCCAGTTTAAGAAATTAATCAAAATATCGACTAATTTGTGAGTAACTCATGTCCAACTCAGTATTTTGATTAATTTCTTAAACTGGTCACTTTCAAGTAAAGATTTTTATGTAAACCTGTGAAGATGATAATTCTACTGGCGCAATTAGAATGCCATTAGCCTAGTTTGTCGTATTAGTTTACAAATTGCGAAAAACCAAATTAAATTTGAATTTCGCGGGCAGAATCGTATGATCATCCTTAAACTATTTAAATTATTAACTTTAAATAAGATTAAGGTATGGTAAGCAGTGATAGCCTATAGTGGTTAGGACTTAGGACTGTGGTCTCCTCCGTCTTAACATGTGTTGAATTATAATTAGATATAATTAGGTATGTTTTTGTGGAACTTTGTTGTTGTGGACTTTTGTAGAACTTCCCCTCATTGTGGAAACACTGCATACATACCGAAAAGAGCAACTGCCGAGTTTCTTGCTGGTTCTTCTCGGTAGGAACGGCATGCCGAACCAGTGGTAGACTCATCGACGATTCAAAAGCACTTGTAAAAAAGTTTATCTGAATAAAAAACATTTCTATTCTATTCTATTCGGGGGTTCGCAGGTTCGATCCCGATCGACCTCTGACTTTTTGGAGTCAAGTGCGTTTAAGCAATTAACTATCACTTGCATCAACGGTGAAGGAAAACATCGTGAGGAAACCTGCACACCTGAGTGTTTTTCATAATGTTCTCGAAGGTGTGTGAAGTCCACCAATTCCCATTGGGCCATCGAGCTATGGCCTATAACCCTTCTCTGAGAGGAAACCTGCGCTCAGTAGTGAGCCGTTGATAGGTTGCTGATGATGATGAAGGTATATGGTACCATAATCGGTTCTTGGAAGATTCACCCTTAGGCCACATATTAATTGGGTAAGTTTTGTTACTAGAAGTTCTGAAGTGTGCCAGAAGGCACTTTGCTAATCCTACCATACATACATATATTCTGTGATCCTACTTCCTACTAATATGATAAATGCGAAAGTTTGATGGATGTATGGATGGATGGATGGATCGATTGTTGGCAACATTAGGCATCGATGCCCGGGAGGCCATCTTGGGAGCGGGGTTTTTGACAGTTGTGATGACAGATTTAGAAAAAAGAGTTTGAGGCTAGGAGATTTGTTAATTTTATCAGGATTAAGTTTAATTAAAATAATTACTAAGACTGAGAAGTGTTTTATTTGAGTGAGTTAAGTGTTGACCTAACAGACTAAATAATAATTTATATTCAAGTGGTATAAAGTCCCATCAATTTCGCTTATACGATGTTTGTTAGGTACTCTTTCACGCTACAACGAATGAACCGATTTGGCTGGAATGGAAATAGCTCATACCCAGGTACCCAGGATTAACAGATACTACTTACTAGATAGACTACTTTTTATACCGGAAAATTACAGAGTTCCCGCGGGAATTAAAAATCGGCCAAGTGCGAGTCGGGCCTCGCTCTTTTAGGGTTCCATACATAATCAAATCACTTTTCTTAAAACTAGATAGGTACATAATATTTAGATATCTTAGTTCTTAGATAGTAATAAATTTTCGCATTTCACTTTCGCATTTATAATGTTAGTAAGGGTGGATCTAGGCGTAGAGCCTAGTTATAGAGTGTACAGACGACTTGCGAGGTAGCCTTGAATCTTGATTCAAGACTTTTGTTTGTTATGATATTAATTCCAAAATATTCATTCGTCTTTGACGCGTACATACACTAAAATTCCTGAGCTGCACATGCCGACTTGTTTGCGAAAAAACTGGTTTGGCGAATTTACTTCAAGGTTAATTTGCGGTAAGCATTATCGAGTTTCAAATGGGAAGTTAACAATTACTATCGAACTTTCAGGTTTCTTTGACTTACAAATACCCCGATATATTTTTTATAAGAGGATCTTCCGAATTCCAAGAGATTAGTAATTGTAGGTATAGACATGGGGTTATAGTCTATACCTCTGAATCTACATTTAAATATTAGTCTATACCGTATAGACTTATATTTAAATGTAGATTCAGTGCATGTCAATCTTCAAAGTCTTGTCTTGTCCATAGACATTTGACAAGCAAATTATTAAAATAGAATAAAAACCCGACTTCTTTAAAGAATACCTATCAACTGAAAATTCAAATCATTCAGAACTTCAGATTCAATTCAGAATATTCAAATCTGTTTAGGCATTTAGAAGTTATGGTGGAATAAACAAACTCACATACACACATGAAACTAAAAAACATTACAGTCCTTTTTTTGGGCGGTAGTGTATAATAACAAAACACAATATACCTAATATAATACTTATGTCACATTTAAAAACAAAGAGTAATCGCAAAGTTTCTTGCTGGTTCTTCCATTGGAATGCCGATTGTAATACCATTCCAACGAATGGCATTCCGAACCAGTGCAGTGGTAGATTCACTTAACGATTCAACAGCACTTTGTGAAAGTTTAAAAAATGATTCCATCCATTCTTTCGATCCTTTAGTCTACTGAAAAGTACTTACACTTCCAAGAGCAATCGTAAAATCTCACGTAGGTACCATACCGGAAATTCCGGGATATTTTGGTAAGCGCTGCCTTCGATTCGGGCTCATTTAGTCCCCCCCTTAGCTAGTAAAGCTATACCTACTCCAAGAAAGCTCTTTTCCTCGTACCAGGCGGTACCTAATACCTTGCGTGCTGATCCCGGGAACCCTGGCACAAAGCCTGGCACGCACCGAAACGCCGCGCCCGCTCTAAGGAATTTAATTGACGTTTTTATGTATAACCCGGATGTACAAACGGAACCATAATTTCGGTTTCATGAATCGTGTTCTGCAGTGAACCCATCTATTTTTATTAACGGTATCTACTTCGCTATTGTATCCATCATCATAATATTATTATTGTCAACCTATCGACAGCTTTGATCGACGGACCACTAAACTGGAGAAGAATCTTCTCTTAGAATGAAGTGTTTAGGCCATAGAAAACCGCGCTTGACATAATAATATGTACCTACGCACTCTTTAAACATTTCTGTGGTGGTGTCGTGTGATGCGGGTTGTTACGTTCCCTCAAATATGGTTGAGCGAAGCAACGGCTGGGTCATTTGTCATGCTCGTGAACGGGTGTCACCGGCGCGGCGGGAATGGGGCTACTTTATGTCTGCCCATCTTAAGATATATTACATTGTTAGTAGGTATGCATTTTTGGAACTTCCCTCATTGTGGAAATACTGCATATACATAGCATAGTATTTATTGTATTGTAAACATGTTTTGAAAAGAGCAACCGCCGAGTTTCTTGCTGGTTTTTTTTTTTGTTTTATTCGATGACAAGCTAGTCCTTGACTGCGATCTCAATCTCACCTGATGGTAAGTGAAGATGCAGTCTAAGATGGTAGCGGGCTAACTTGGAAGGGGTGTGGCAGTGAACATTCAACCCATACCCCTAATTATTGGTATCTACACGCCATCGTGCCGGAACGCTAAATCGCTTAGCGGCACGTCTTTGACGGTAGGGTGGTAACTATAGCCACGGCCAAAGCCTCCCACCAGACAAAAGGGCTTCTTCTCGGCAGGAAGGGCATTCCGAACTAGTGGTAGAGTCAGACGACTCAAAAGCACTTGTAAAAAGTTTATTTGAATAAAAAATATTTCTATTGTATTCTATTCTGCTCTACGAGTATACTATGCGTGCTTGGTTGTATTCAAGTAAATACCTACTAAGTTTTCAAGAAAGTGATGCTGATGCTGTAATAAAACGCGGATAACGATAATCTATAATATAATAAAACTGTAACAGGTCCAATTCTGTACATTGAAGATATTTTGAAAATTTTTGTTTGAGGGCACTCTATAATCGATACTGAAGCCAAAACAATTTTTTTTTAATTTTTTGTCTGTCTGTCTGTCTGTCTGTCTGTCTGTCTGTCTGTCTGTCTGTATCTTGGCCGCGCATCACGCCGAAACTACTGGACGGATTTAAATGAAACTTGGCACGATTTAAGATAATACTACGAGGTATAATATAGGATACTTTTTATCCCGAAATTCAGCACGGTTCCCTTGGGAGAGGGGCTGAAAGTCCAAATGGGTATTTCGTTGTAATTCATTAAGGCGTATTCCGATTTAATCCATTCTTTTTTTGTTAGAAAGGAGGTTCTTTAGAGATTGTCCTGTAATTATTTCAAGGTCGTCAATTTCGTAGTTCAGAAATTATAGACATCACGATCTTCAGTATATGGTCCAAATAACTTGAACCCCGGAATCTACAAGATACTTTGAATGTACGGCTCATCTTAAGCTGGCAATCGTACTTTATCGTATACAAGCCATCGTGGATAGCCCTATTTTGTCAAAGTCAAACTACTCCAAGTCCAAAGGCGTCAGATTTTGCCAAACGATCATTATACCTACATACTACATAGTAGGTATGGATGTAATACATCGTATGGACTTAATGCTACAGTGTTTTCCTATGCAATTTAATATTCTAATCATACTAATATTATAAATGCGAAAGTGTGTTTGTTTGTTGGTTTGTCCTTCAATCACGCCACAACAGAGCCACGGACCGACGTGATTTTTTGCATGGGTACTATAGTTGAGGACATAGGCTACTTTTTATCCCGGAAAAGCAAACAGTTCCTGCGGGATAGCATCGCTATTTTTTACGCATTTGTCCTTCAAAATACGTGCAATGGAGTTTTAGATTAACATGATTTTTTTCACAGGTAAAGTTAAGAGCCTGAAAAATTACAAAGGCTACTTTTATCCCGGGAAAACAAACGGTTCCTGCGGGATATTAGTATACTACTTTTCACGCATTTATCTTTCAATTATGCGCCAATGGAGTCACAGATTGACGTGGTTTATTGGATAGTCATAGTTGAGGACTTGAAAAGTGACAAAGGCTACTTTTAATCCCAGGAAAACAAACAGTTCCCACGGGATATTCGTATGCTACTTTTCACATATGCGCCAACTAAGATCCCTGGAAATCCCTGGAAACAAACGGTTCCTGTGGGATATTAGTATGCTTCTTTTCGCATATTTATCCTTCAATTATGCGCCAATATGCATGCATGCATGTATTTATGTATGTATGTTTGTATGTATGTATGTATGTATGTATGTATGTATGTATGTATGTATGTATGTATGTATGTATGTATGTATGTATGTATGTATGTATGTATGTATGTATGTATGTATGTATGTATGTATGTATGTATGTATGTATGTATGTATGTATGTATGTATGTATGTATGTATGTATGTATGTATGTATGTATGTATGTATGTATGTATGTATGTATGTATGTATGTATGTATGTATGTATGTATGTATGTATGTATGTATGTATGTATGTATGTATGTATGTATGTATGTATGTATGTATGTATGTATGTATGTATGTATGTATGTATGTATGTATGTATGTATGTATGTATGTATGTATGTATGTATGTATGTATGTATGTATGTATGTATGTATGTATGTATGTATGTATGTATGTATGTATGTATGTATGTATGTATGTATGTATGTATGTATGTATGTATGTATGTATGTATGTATGTATGTATGTATGTATGTATGTATGTATGTATGTATGTATGTATGTATGTATGTATGTATGTATGTATGTATGTATGTATGTATGTATGTATGTATGTATGTATGTATGTATGTATGTATGTATGTATGTATGTATGTATGTATGTATGTATGTATGTATGTATGTATGTATGTATGTATGTATGTATGTATGTATGTATGTATGTATGTATGTATGTATGTATGTATGTATGTATGTATGTATGTATGTATGTATGTATGTATGTATGTATGTATGTATGTATGTATGTATGTATGTATGTATGTATGTATGTATGTATGTATGTATGTATGTATGTATGTATGTATGTATGTATGTATGTATGTATGTATGTATGTATGTATGTATGTATGTATGTATGTATGTATGTATGTATGTATGTATGTATGTATGTATGTATGTATGTATGTATGTATGTATGTATGTATGTATGTATGTATGTATGTATGTATGTATGTATGTATGTATGTATGTATGTATGTATGTATGTATGTATGTATGTATGTATGTATGTATGTATGTATGTATGTATGTATGTATGTATGTATGTATGTATGTATGTATGTATGTATGTATGTATGTATGTATGTATGTATGTATGTATGTATGTATGTATGTATGTATGTATGTATGTATGTATGTATGTATGTATGTATGTATGTATGTATGTATGTATGTATGTATGTATGTATGTATGTATGTATGTATGTATGTATGTATGTATGTATGTATGTATGTATGTATGTATGTATGTATGTATGTATGTATGTATGTATGT
Organism: Oeneis ivallda; assembly: GCA_029955525.1. Lineage (NCBI taxonomy): Eukaryota > Metazoa > Arthropoda > Insecta > Lepidoptera > Nymphalidae > Oeneis > Oeneis ivallda. Next base: position 2,294,765 of record JARPMR010000010.1, on the reverse strand, counting down.
ATGTATGTATGTATGTATGTATGTATGTATGTATGTATGTATGTATGTATGTATGTATGTATGTATGTATGTATGTATGTATGTATGTATGTATGTATGCATGTATGCATGTATGTATGTATGTGTGTATGTATGTATGCATGCATGTATGTATGCGTGTATGTATGTATATATGTATGTATGCATGCATGCATGTATGTGTGTATCTGTGTATGCATGTATTTATGTATGTTTGTATCCTCCTCCTACTAACAATAAATACTTTAACTATATCCTATCCTACTTATTATTACTCATACTATCCCACTAATATTATTAATGTGAAAGTTTGTGAAGATGGATGTATACGGATGTATGTTTGTATAGATGTCGTATACGGATGGATGGATGTATGTTCTCTGAGATAGGGGTTGAACTATTTTGACTGTTATACTCCATAACTTCGTTAAATTTGAACTAATTTTTATTATTACTTTAACCGACTTCAAAAAAGGAGGAGGGTCTCAATTCAACGGAAACTTTTTTATGTATGTTCACCGATTACTCGAAGACGCCTGAACCGATTTGGAAAATTCTTTTTTTGTTTCAAAGGGTGGTTTCACTTCCCAGGTGGTCCCATTTAAATTTTATAGAAATCAGTCGAGCGTTTTTTAAAAAATCTACAATAAAATATATACTTTGTAGTGGCGCGGGCGTTTAAATGTATGCTCCCGGGACAAAAAGTAGCCTGTGTTATTTTCCAGGTCCTCAACTTTACCTGTGTAAAAAAATCGGCCAAGTGCGAGTCGGTCCTCGCTCTTTTAGGGTTCCGTTAAAAAAAATTAAATTAAAATATTTCCATGTACCCATGGAAATATTTTAATTTAATTTTTATTATGTGTTGTTATAGCGGCAATAGAAATACAAAATATGTGAAAATTTCAACTGTCTATCTATTACGGTTTACGGGATACAGGCCGCTGACAAACGGACGGACGGACAGCGGAGGCTTAGTAATAGGGTCCCGTTGGCACCCTTTGGGTACGGAACCCTAAAAACCACGTTGATTATATGCACTTACACTTTATATGGTGAAATATTATAACTGCGAAAGTGCGTTGGTTTGTCCTTCAATCACGCCCCAACAGAGCTACGGATCGACGTGATTTTTTGCAGGGGTACCTATAGTTGAGGACCTGGAGAGTGACAGTCTACTTTTTATCCCGCAAAGTCAGAGTTCCCAAGGCATTTTAAAGGCTAAGTTCACGCAGACGAAGTCGCGGGCATCAGCTAGTATTATATAAATTACGTGTCACGTTGTTTGTCCGCGATGGACTCTTAAACTACTGAACCGATTTTTATCAAACTTCGTAACTATCTGTAATTTGGTCCAACTTAAAAGATAGGATAGTTTTTTTGGATTGGGATAGTTTATTTGTTTTATTTATATAGATAAGTTGGCGGTAAGAAGTTCGCTGGGTCAGCTAGTCTAATATATAAAAGAAAGTGGTGTTAGTTACACTATTTATAACTCAAGAACGGATGAACCGATTTGGCTGAAAATTGGTGGGGAGGTAGCTTCGAACCAGGAGACGGACATAGGATACTTTTTATCCCGTTCGACCGCGTTTCCGTCAAGTCACTATAAAACGTGGTATAACAAAAACGCATCTGACATGGAATAACAAAACGCAAATGACAGTGGAATAACAAAACGTAAATGACAGCTAAACGTAATTTTGTCTTTGGTTAAGTATGGTAAAAAATTTGACAATTATAAAAAGTGTTATAATAAAGCATTACTGATATTATGAATGCGAAAGTGTGTTTGTTTGTTGGTTTTTCCTTCAATCACGTCGCAACAGAACAGCGGATTGATGTGATTTTTTGCATGGGTATAGTAATGGATGTAGTAGTGGTTCCTCAGACCGGGAGAGCTACTTTTTATCTCGGATAATGAAAGAGTTCCCGCGGGATTTTTAAAAACTAAATCCATGCGGACGAAGTCGCGGGCATGAGCTAGTAAACAATAGGATTACTTACAAGCGTGTTACGAATGGCTTTTTATGTCATCAACATAAAAAGGTGTTTGTTTTCGTAAGCAAATAACATTCAGAAGCGTTGCATCGCTAAATAAAGCGATGTCGTGAAGCGCTTTAAGGCCGATATACATTCTGCCTAGTATTAAGCGAAGCGCTACTTGTATTGAAGAGTACTACTACTACTAGTATAAGTAGTACTAGTACTTGTATTGAAGCGCGCCACTTGTATTGTATTGAAGAGTTTTTGTCAATTTAATTTCGTTTAGAGTTAGAGATTATTTGATTATTTTTACAACTGAATACTAAATAGTTCACTTTTTTTTTTTGAGTAGATATATTTAATGATTTAAAATGATTCAATTTCAAATATAACAACTATTTTATAGGCTTAGGTCTGTAATATATTGCGATGCTCGATAGATGTACATAACTACATACACAAAACTACGCGACCATAATTCCGCGCTAAAAGATGCAACTTTGATCATTCCTTGACGGGAATTCCATTCAATCCAATCCAACCATCATTACAACATGGGGTTATTCAAGGGGCGGACCAAAAACCGCCATTTGGCGATGGAAGGGGCACCACCATTGGTGGTGCCCCTTCTGCTACAAATGTTCATGGGCAGCGGTAATCACTTAACATCAAGGGGGTCGCCTGCTCGTTTGCTCGCTAATCATATTATAAAAAAAATTAGTTTCTAGACGGATTTTAAACATTTTTGCACCTATGTATTAGTTTTGGTCTTTCATAATATTCATCGTACTAATATTATAAATGCGAAAGTGTGTTTGTTTGTTATTTTGTCATTCAATCACGCCGCAACAGAGCCACGGAACGACGTGAATTTTTGCATGGGTATAGATGAGGACCTGGAAAGTGACATAGGCTACTTTGTATCTCGGAAAATAAAAGAGTTCCCGAGGGATTTCAAAAACTAAATCAGGGCAACTAATTTAATTCCAACTGTTCACCTTCTCCAAGCTCTAGCAGTTGTTGTGGCCAACAATATCAACAAAAACTAATCTTCTTTATGAGCCTCAAGTTGCAAGTTGCAACTAAACACTAAACACTTGCCAGAATGTGTATCGGCGTATCAGTCAATGGACGTGAATCATGGGCCATGGCGCTAGCTGCCAAGTTCAGTGCACCGGTGATGCTGGCCTGTACCTAATACCTATTGTGCATTGTGATCGCATCTGCCAAACATCGTGTAATCGCTGCAATAGGACGGTAATCTCTATTTCGAGTTTATGAGTTCATACACTCTTTTATTGAAACTTGGAAGCTGCCAACCTTGATGCATCTAATCATGGCGTTAGATCATGACGCGATATAGTACAATTCAAATAAAAATTTATGATTAGAACGATTTAGACAATACGCAATTCGGAAATCCAAATAGGCTCGAGATCCTTTCAAGAAAGTCTGAAAGTCATTCAAAAAAATTCTAAATTATTTATTTCACGTAGGCCAACCTGTGGCTCTTATGACAGGTCATGACTACCACCGGTTCGGAAAGCGGATTCTTCTGGGAAGAGCCGGCAAGAAACTCAGCAGTTGCTCTTTTCAAAATAATCATTTTACAATATTATTATGAAGCTATTACATTGTAATAAGGTTTTTATACTATCTTGTGGGCAGCTGGATGCCAAGCCGATTTAATCTATGCAACTTTGTAATAATAAAATATAATATTTCCACGATTATGAGAAGTTCCAATTCTGTAGGAATGGGCTTGACGCTCTTTAATAAAATTCCACACTGAATTGCCTTTACAAATAATAAGAAATTTATGAAAATCTTATGAAAACATAATATTATACAATTTTTGACGACCTCCCTGGTGCAGTGGCGAGCGCTGTGGTCTTATAACTGGGAGGTCTGGGGTTCGATTCCCGGTGGGGTCAATTTGGGAATTTATAATTTCTGAATTGTCTCTGGTCTGGTCTGGTGGGAGGCTTTCGTTGGCCGTGGCTAGTTACCACCCTACCGTCAAAGACGTGCCGCTAAGCGATTTAGCGTTCCGGCACGATGGTGTGTAGAAACCGATTAGGGTATGGGTTTAACTTTCACTGCCACACCCTTCCAAGTTAGGCCGCTACCATGTTAGACTGCATCATCACTTACCATCAGGTGAGATCGCAGTCAAGGACTATCTTGTAATTGAATAAATAAAAATTATGAAATAAATGATGAAAAAAGCATTCAATTCAAATATTATTAAATTATCTTGTGAGCAAAACCGAGTGCTTTCATGCGACTTTGTCATGAAATTCATTACTCTACCAATGTGCTATAATTGTAGTCATTAAAACAATGGCAGAGCAGGTATAAAAACTGTTTAATAATTTAGCAATTCATAAATGAAACATATAATTTTTATTAAGTTATCAAATAATTATACGATTTTCTTATGCAATCCGATGCAGAACATTATAAAAATAATACCTACTTACTTACATTAATTATTCTTAGAATACTTACCTAATAATTTTAAGCTAAGTTAGCAGTAGTGTAGCAGTGATAACCTAGTGGTTAGGACTGTGGTCTCCTATTCGGAGGGTCGCAGGTTCGATCCCGGGCGCACCTCTGACTTTTCGGAGTCAAGTGCGTTTAAGCAATTAAATATCACTTGCTTCAACGGTGAAGGAAAACATCGTGAGGAAACCTGCACACCTGAGAGTTCTTCTGTTCTATGAAGTTGTGTGAAGTCCGCCAATTCGCATTGGGCCAGCTTGGTGGACTATGGCTATAACCCTTCTCTGAGAGGAGACCTGCGCTCAGTAGTGAGCCTTAAATGGGTTGCTAATGCTAATGATGAAGTTAGCATGTAGATAGGTATACTCAATATTTCACTTGTATCTTACATACATGTTGTTTAGGAAAGATCGTCCTCATTTATTAACCGACTTCAAAAAAAAGCAGGAGGTTATCAATTCGACACGATTTTGTCGATGTTACTCCATAATTGCAAGATGGGCGCTTGATGACAATCAATGACTGGAAGCACTGATGAGGTCTAGGTTTGAGCGCGCTTGCTTAGAAAATGCGTATTCACTCTTTCCTTCGTGACATGGCAGGGAACACTGTCGCCGGAAGTGCGTTCTACAGTATAGCGGTTCATTTAAGAAATGTTGAACTCAAATAGTAGGTAGCTTAGGTAGTAATATAAATTGTAACAATAATGTAAGTTTTAGTAATAAAAGTATTTTTATTTGTTACAGATGAACAGGAAAGAGTACAAAAGAAGACATTTGTTAACTGGATCAATTCACATTTATCAAAGGTAATAATATGTTTATCAATCCGTATTACTAAAGTAAACAATGTCAAAGTTCACTTGCAACGCTATCTTATTAACTTTACTAAATTAAGCACTTAGCAATAAACAGCGATGAAAACTATAAAACCAATAGGTACATCTATAATGAATATTATTGAACTACTTTTTGACACTTTGCGGAATTCCATGATACTTAAAGAAAAATTAATATTCCTTTGCCATAATCCGCCAAATAAAATAAATCTTTTAACACTCGACGTACGTTTCGTTCCGATACCGGAGCATCATCAGGAGATGTTGACTCCACAATTGACTTTGCATAATTGAATTGTTGACTTTGCGATTGCGAATTGTAGAGTCAACATCTCCTGATGCTCCGGTATCGGAGCGAAACGTACGGTCGAGTGTTAAAGGATTTATTCTGTTTGGCGGATTATAGCAAAGGAATATTAATTTTTCTTTAAATGAAACTACATGGTAATTTTAACAAAAATCCCGAACTACTTACTAATTCCTACGTGTAATTTCTCTGGACTATATTCGGACGGGCGATCTCAAAAGAGTCGCTTGCAAAGGCCGGATACAATCGCCACAAGATCATGCTGTTGCATCGTCTTAGCAAAAGATAGTAGACATCTAGTTGAGATGGCAACAGACGACTCAATTGCCTACAGAGCTCCCTATAGCTATCGATCTTCTGTCCTGTGTGTTGCCTTGAATAAATAATTAATTGTAGTCAGTCAAACTTTGGACTATGCATTATATATGACCCAGATATTTTAAATTCATTTACTACTTTGAAGAGAATGTCACGTATTTCCAAAGCATTACTGTCAAAGATCTTAAGTTCTTCACTAGGATCATTAAGGACTAGTATACATTCTTATGTAGCACACATTGCAAACAGCTCCAGCAATTATTATCTTTCTATGAATACCTGAACGCTAATAGAACAATATTTTGGAGTTCATACCTCCTTGAATAATTAATTGTAGTTGGTCAAACTTTTGACCATGAAGTACGAGTATATGACTCAGATATTTGAAATTCATTTTCCACTGTGGAAATAATGTCATGTTTTTCCAAAACAATAATTATATCTACTGTCAGCTTTCTTAGATTCTTTGATCCACTAGTAAGGGCTACATATACATTCTTATACTTTACACACCTTTGACAATATTGTAGATAACTCTCAGGCTTGCATGTTTCCTCACGATGTTTACTTCACCGTCTCACACATTGCAAACAACTCCAGTTTTATAATCTTTCTATGAATACCTGAATGCCTAAGTATGTCATACTCTCTTTAAACATATTTGTGGTGGTGTCGTGTAGTTGCGGGTTGTTACGTTCCCTAAAATATGTTTGAGCGAAGCAACAGCTGGATCATGCGTCATGCTCGTGAATGGGTTCCACTGGCGGGAATGGGGCTACTTTCTGCCTGCCCTTCTTAACATGTACAGTCGGCTGCAAAAGTCCATATAGAAAAACCAAACAAGTTGCCTTGCATGCAGTCTGTCACTCACACACTTACTGTAGTATTAAACTGAAATCGTTTGAACCTTATGTTGTTGACTTAAGGTTGATTATTGATAGATAATATTTATTTGTGTGAGTGAGCATGCGAGTGATACACAGCATTGCTTGCGCACGGTTTTAGCCTTTAAGCTATGTATGGACTTTTGACGTCGACTTTACCTATTGAATTGTAAGTTTGCATTTTTTGGAACTTCCCCTCATTGTGGAAACACTGCATACATAGCATAGTACCTATTGTAAACTTGTTTTGAAAAGTGCAACCGCTGAGTTTCTTGCTGGTTCTTCTCGGCAGGAAAGGCATTCCGACAGTGGTCTACCACTGTCGGAATGCCTTTCCTGCCGACGATTCAAAAGCACTTGTAAAAGTTTATTTGAATAAAAAAAAATCTTTTCTATTCCATTCTAATGCTAATAGAACAATATTTTGCAGCGCATACCTCCCATGCGGATTGACGACCTCATCTACGACCTCCGAGATGGCACCAAGCTCCTGGCTCTGCTCGAAGTATTGTCCGGAGAGAAGTTGGTGAGTACAAGGAACTACTTCTTCTTCTTCATTAACCGATAGACGTCTACTGCTAGACAAAGGTCTCATGCACTTTTACAAGCCTCGGTCTTGCACTGCCTGCATTCAGCGGCTCCCTGCGACTACTTTGATGTCGTTGATCCACCAAATGGGGGTCTGCCAACACTGCGCTTCCCGGTGCGGGGTCGCCACTCCAGCACCTTGGGACCCCAGTGAACATCTGCTCTTCCAACTATGTGCCCCGCCCATTTCCACTTCAGCTTCAGGAACCACTACAGCAATGAATTTTTTCAAGTTAACATTCATTACATCACAAGCAACCCATAAACGGCTCACTACCGAGTTCAGATCTCTTCTCAGAGAAAGGTTATGGGCCATAGTCATCAGTCCGCCATGATGGTCCAATGCAAATCGGCAGACTTCACAAACCTTTGACAACATTCTGGAGAACTTTCAGGCGTGCAAGTTTCCTCACGATCTTTTACTTCACCGTCTCAGAGATTTGTACAGTAGTTGACAATAACCTAGAAAGAAGTTAACCTAGTGCAGGGAAATAAAATGTCACGGACAAAACATTGGCATTCTGGATACGAATAGAGTGCAGGTCTTAAATCAAATGAACAGACTGTCAAAAGATAACTCGAGGCAATATTGTTTGAAGTCAATACACGCGCCCACCAATCATCGAAAGGCGTTTTCACTGTCAAGTGGGCGATTGAGACGGAATGGAAATGTTATGGCTTGTTGCCAGACGAAAGGCATGCTTCGGCTTCCGCAAACGTGAACGTGAATGAAATCATAGGTAGAATATTCGGAAATAAAGGTGGGGGGGGGGTTATTTTGTTACGAAACTGTAGCTAACTAATGGCTGATCCGTACAGCTAACGTTGACTAAGCGTTTAGGCAATTAAATTTCGCATGTTTCGATGGTGAAGGAAATAATCGTGGAGATACCTGCACACCTAGTTCTCCAGAAATCATAGGTGGAAATAAAGGTAGGTTTATTTTGTTACGAAACGGCATTTAATGGTTGATTTTCGTACAGCTAATGTTGACTAAGCGTTTAAGCAATTGCTTCAACGGTGAAGGAAAACATCGTGGGGAAACCTGCACGCCTAATGGTTTTCCATAATGTTCTTAAGGGTGTGTGATGTCAACCAATATGCATTTGGCCTGCGTGGTAGACTATGGACTATAACCCTTTATTGAGAGGGAGCTATGCACTCAGTGGCGACTCCTTGATAGGCTGCTGCTACTGATGATGATGATGATGAGTAACTAAGGGGCCATCCATAAATTACGTCACACAAATTTTATGGTTTTTTGACACCCTCCGTCCTTGTCACACTTGTTAAACCCTCCCCCCCTGGTGTGACGTCACATATTTTTCAATTTTATATTTCAGAAGTAATAAAATTAAAACAGCTTTCCAATTTTTTTTTATTTAAATAAAAAATAATCTTGAATAAATTAAATTAAAGTCAAATATTTTAGATAATGGACAAAACAAAAGACCAATATTGCAGATAGATAAACGATTAATAATGTTAATAGAAGATACAAAAGTTAATCATCTTTAACATGTGACAACATAGCTTTTAAGTTTTAACCCCCCCCTGTCCACATTTTATTGCCCCCTCAAGGTGTGACGTAATTTATGGATGGCCCCTAATGATGATGATGATGACTCTTTTGCTCTGTAGCCAATGGAACGTGGCCGCGTCCTCCGGCGCCCGCACTTCCTGTCCAACGCCAACACAGCGCTCCGCTTCCTGGCAGGCAAGCGCATAAAGCTGGTCAACATCAACGCTGCAGACCTGGTGGACGGACGGCCGGCGGTCGTGCTCGGCCTGATATGGACCATCATCCTGTACTTCCAGGTATACATACTGATTTTATCATCTAGGACGCTAAAAAAATTCAAATTTTATGACATATATGGTCACTGCCTCAGCTGTAGTACCTATAATCTATTCTACTTAGTTTCTTCAGGCAGATTTTCTAACGTGTTTTATTCGAGCGTAAAGTTGATATTTTGAAATTTTTTTCAATACAAAAACTCAGAGCGCCTAATTTATTCTTGGGTAAAACGTCACTCGTCGTTGGTGAAATGGGCCATAAAACAGTTAAGGAGGAGTAAATTAATAACCTATACCTTATCTACTTAATACTCAGTGTCTCAAAATAAGGATTGGAACTTAATATTGAATGCAATATTATAAATAGAGACAGCTTTTGAACACTCTCGGAGTATTATCATAAAGCTGTTTTACCTAATTTAGGAATAATATTGTCTTAATTAATAGGCTTTTCCTTATCTAGGAGCTAGGAATATCTTATTCAAATGTCTTATTTAGGATCCAAGGTTCATCGTTTCTGTTATTCTAGTCCTTATCGTAGTCTAGACTTTTCTATTTATGGTAAATAAGTAATTCCCAATTAGTTTTTCTTTGTAGAGACAAAACATTACTTCATTATTTTCTAGTAGAGTTAGATTAGTCTAATCGTTTTTAAAGTCTTACCAAGTACTACGGACGTGATTTCAGGCATAAAAGCATTATTTACTTTCGTTTAGCGTACTTAGTTCATGTAACAATCTGATAGTATCTAGTATAGTGCAGTTTACTTTGGGACTTTCTAAACGATCCTACACGCCACTAGTTAGAAGTTAGAACTTTCACTACTTTCCAAATATAGCCCGTTGTTTACCCTGATTATGTTAGAGATGCAATGCCATTCCAATTTTAGTGTAAAATTAGTTCTACTTAGTTAAGTTTGACTAATTATTGTTTAAATTTTCACTGAAGATATAGTGTAAAACTTAGTTTTAGTTCAAATAAAACGGTATATTGTTAACTAATTTCCAAAAAGGAGAAGTTTCTCAATTTTTTAAATTTTTTTAGCGTTGCAGCGATCGAAAATCGCAGCAACCCTAAATCGCGCGATTTGGTGTTATTGCGATCAAAAATCGCTGAAAAGCGATGCAGTCGCAAATCGCTAAATGCCATAAAAAAGCCGATCACTGCTGCTAAAAGTAGCCAGTATGGCCTCTCCCTAAAGTAACTTAAATGAAAATGTGGCGCTACTCAAATATATCGGTTATAACGATAACGCGCTCTGATGTTCCATTAGTCATTTAAGGTCAAGTTGGACGCGAGTTACTCACAAATTAGTCGATATTTTGATTAATTTCTTAAACTGGACACTTTCAAGTAAAATTATTTATATAAACCTGTGAAGATGATACTACCATTGTCGCAATTAGAATGCCATAAGCCTACTTTGTCGTATTAGTTTACAAATTGCGAAAAACCAAATTAAATTTGAATTTCGCGGGCAGAACCTTGTCTTCAACCTTAAGCAGCAATAAGCTCACGATCATTTACGAGTACCATTTCTACACCTATTCAGAGTTCTGTTATCTAAGTATTTGGTCCCTTTCATATTTTACCCACTTCTTCCCCTGTAGATATATTCTCATTTTAATTGGCTTGAATATATTTTGTTTGCGCAAGCTTCTCTCAATGTATTGGACCCACAGGACAAAAGACAAAAGGTGGGTGAGATGCGAGCTTTTTGATCCTATTTAGCTATTTATGTATCCTCATAAATTAACGGCCGGTATTAAAACCCCTATCTAATCTAAAATCTACAGATTGAAGTTGGGCGGGCCTAAATAGAAACATATTGAAAACGATCGACGCTAGCCCGACATCAACATACGTGTACAAACTAAAATTATTTTATACTTTGTAGTGGCATGTGAAGTCAGTTTTTTTAAAAGAATTTTTATTTTATTATTTTAATTTAGTGTAGCTTTTTAGTTTAGCTTGGATTTCTTTGACTCAGTTCTTCTACGTTCTTGGAAGCAAAGTAGATCGCGGATTTTAATAAAATTATTCGTTCAGCCTGATTATGTTACGGAATAACGTAGTTGATTAAGAAATCACGAATTCCTAATTGTTGTATTTACACTAATGTGATACACTAGCTTACTAGCACTGTAGATACTTTTATAATATTATACATATTTAAGTATATAGTTACCTACCACCGACATCGCTCAGCGACTCGCGAAACTGAAGTGGAAACGGGCGCAGCACATAGTTCGAAGAGCTGATGGTCGTCGGGGTCCCGAGGTGCTGGAGTGGCGATCCCCCACTAGGTGGACCAACGACATCAAACGTGTCGCAGGGAGCCGCTGGATTCAGGCGGCGCAAGATCGAAACCTGTGGAAGTTCATGTTGTCTATAGGTTGATATAGAAGAAGAAGAATGCAGATATAGTTAAATAAAAGGCTATAAAAATAGCGATTTCAAATGAGGTCTAAAAACGGTCAATTTAGAAGCGTCCCAAACCCAGTCATTAAAGTAAAAAAAAAAAATTGTGTTCTATTTAAAAAGTTCAAAAATTGTTTTTGCTCCCCATTCGCTTGTCAAGTTACAAGTATGGGTGTCGAATAAAGTTTATTTTTAATTTTGTGTGGGTAGGTACTATAAAGTGTCTGGGTCATGCGTCATGCTCGTGAAAGGGTGCCACCAGCGGCAATGGGGCTACTTTCTGTCTGCCCGTCTTCAAATGTGTTGAATTACAATATAATTAAGTATGCTTTTGTGGAACTTCCCTTCATTGTGGAAACTCTGCATACATAGCATAATATCTATTAAGTATATTGTAACCGTATTTTGAAAAGAGCAACTGCCGAGTTTCTTGCTGGTTCTTCTCGGCAGGAACGGCATTCCGAACCAGTGGTAGACTCATTGACGATTCAAAAGTACTTGTAAAAGTGCATTTGAATAAAAAACATTTCTATTCTATTCTATTCTATTGATTCTTCCTCCAGATCGAAGAGAACAGTCGGGCGCTGGAGTACCTGGGCGGGTCGCGCTGCGCGTCCGTCATGTCGCAGGAGTCTGGCGCCGCAACGCCCACGCACCGCGCCGAGGACCGGTGGAAGCAGGGCGCCAAGAAGACCTTGCTGCAGTGGGTGGCCAACGCCTTACCCAAGTGAGTAGCTAATACACTAATCAATGAGTAAACTTTTACTTACTGGTACGAAAATTAAAATACGTGTGGCACTCGGTGACTGCCGCGGTAAAGCTATTGCATAGCATTTTTTATCAACTTATGCAATTATAATATTTAAGCAATATTTTTTTTTGCATAATAAAAATTATGCAAAAAATTATTAAAAAACAAACAAACAAGAAAAGCGCACTGTCACTACTTCGCGAGTGAGATTCGATGCTGCGACATCATACACCATACGGTAAAGAAAGCGGCCGCTCGCCCACTGCGCCAGACAGAGCTACTTGTGAACGTCTAAAATGTTGAACGCTTACTGAACGACGGTGTTAGGTTTATTTTCGTTACGGAATTTCTTGATTCGGTCGCCGCGCTCAAAGCCCGCGATAAAAGCTATGCAATAGCATGCAAACAATAAATATTTCACATTCGGTCATAGCAAAACGCTATGCTTCCTCGTTTCTAATACTCACCGTCAAAAGGGAAATGACTATCGTCCATAGATACTTTGGCCCCTGGACCCTGGTACACACATTTTAAGGATAGTGCCTAAATAGGAATGATAAAGTATATGCAATTTGATATGTTACTGCAGGAATTGGTTTAATAAATAGGTTTGGGTTTGGTTATAGAAATAGAAGCACCTTACACCACCTAATATAGTGTATTTTCACAAACGAGCGTCAATCTACTCGAATAATTCCGAAAAAAGTCCTAATTCAATTGTAATAGAGCTGTGTATGGTGTGCGAGTTAATACAGCTTTCGTCGTAGTTCACCAGAAACATCACAGATGGCGTTACTTTACTAAAATGAGCTTCAAATGTTAGCCTAGCAAATCTTTACTTTTACAAAGAAAAGATAGCGATGCAATTATTTTAATATAGGTCTATTTCTTCTTACGAAAACAGTCACTCAAGAGATGTACTTTTTTTGTGCAAAATTGTAGCAATCTTTGGGCATTCTCCTTTGGAGTGCCCTTCCGGCTTCCGTTTTTCTACTGTAAGTAAATGTACTGAATTCATTTAACTAATATTTCCAGAAACTTCTCATACGTCTTCAAAGACAGTACTTTCCTTCTAAGGGTTAATAATCATTGACGTATCTAACATATTATTAGGTAGATACACTCAAACCAAAATCCCATTCAAATTACCCTTCTCTTCACTCAAGGGACTCAAACATCCAAGTGACAGACTTCGGTCCATCATGGCGCGACGGCATCGCTTTCCTCGCTATCATCGACGCCATCAAAGCGAACCTGATCAACTTGGCTAAGATGAAGAGGAAGACTAACAGGCAGCGTCTGGAACATGCCTTCGACGTGGCGGAGAACGAGCTGGGCATCGCCAGGCTGTTGGATGCTGAGGACGTTGATGTGGACAAGCCAGATGAGAGATCCATCATGACATACGTAGCACAGTTCCTGCATAAATACCCCGAACCTAAGGTAACGTATGACTGAACACTGTTGCATTAACTTCACAAAAATAAGTGGTAAAACTTAGTTACAAATAGTAAAATAAAAAAAAAAACAAAGTTATTTATTTCACGTAGGCCAACCTGTGGCTCTTATCCAGTTCGCAAATCGGATTCTGCTGAGAAGAGCCGGTAAGAAACTCAGCAGTTGCTCTTTTCAAAATAATCATTTTACAATATTATTATTATGTTGCTATTACCTACATTGTAATAAGTTTTTTATACTATCTTGTGGGCAGCTGATACCATGCAAATAAATGCAAATAAACCATGCAAATAAATTACTAGTTCATGTCCTATGTTGATAGGTTCGTACTATGTATCAATCAGTATTCCGGTGATTGTATTCTCCCCTTGTTCAACTGATGCCGTATTTGTCATGCGCCTTATTGTATTGGTTGTATTATAATATTTCAATGTACCTACCTATATGTGGATTCATTGAAATAATTTGAAATAGGTAGTGAATAATATAATAGAAAGGTTTATCTAATAAAATAAACTTTTACAGAGTACTTTTGAATTGTCAAGTGAATTCAACACTGGCTCGGAAAGATGTTCCAACCGAGAAGAACCAGCCAGAAACTCGGCGATTGTTCTGCTTTAAATTATGCATGTTGTTTACAGTTTACAGTTATTACCGTCTCATGAACTGCTGGAGCGAGTCGTATCCACGCATTTTTATCGATGAGCATACTTTTAAGGGATTTCTTAAATGTGTGTAAAGCAAAGTCGTAAATTGATTCTGGAATTCCTGACCCTAAACGTTAGCATTTAACTCCATTTTTTTATTATCCAGACAACAGGCCCAGATGCCGTCGCAGCGGTGCAAGAGGAATACGAATCACTTCGCATGTGGCTTACAGAGCGGGTCACTATCATTCAACGGCAGTACAACACACGGACTCTCTCTCGAAACTACGAAGATTACGTGCGCGCCGAAAACGATCGCCTAGCCAGAGAACCCATCTATCAGAAACTTGAAAAACTCATGTACACCCAGAGCCTAGTCGCCATCGCACCCAAATCCTGGCGAGAACTCGTCGCTCTATGGATTGAACTGGAGAGACTACACAGGCGATGGCTTTGGCTCCTAGATACAGACCTTCCCGGAGATTTCTGTAATGTAGGTGAGTGGCTGGGACGAGCCGAATATTTATTGTATTTCGACGAAATACCCACAACACTGGACGACAGAACCGCCGCAATCATCAGCGAAAAACTGGAAGAGCACACCCAATTTTTCGCAGACTTGCCGGAAGTGATGGAGAGATTCGAATCGGCCTTGAGATCTCCCGACGCTTCCAAGATACCCCCAGAGAGATTGCAAGATATGAAAGATCGTTTGCAGACAGTCGAACGCAGAGCGCCACAAAGGAAAGCCAGGTTAAAGTACCTCGAGCACAAGTGCTGTATCGTGGCTTTCACGGAATTGACCAAGGCCAAGCTAGCCGTGTGGACGGGAAAGTACGGCCGCGTCGATCACGTTCGTGCCTTATTAGATGATTATGATAATTTCGTTACAAAGAATAAGATTTTCCAGGAATTCGATAAAGCGTACGTTGATATTAAGCAAGTAGCAGAGGAGTATAAGAGAGTATGTGAAGTAGATAGGACTGAAGCGAGGGAAATCGATGCCTTCTTGAGAGATGTCGCGGAAAACTGGAGGAGAGTAGCCTCCGACGTGAGATGTGCCCGAAGTGTTTTGGAGGAAGTGATCGCCCATTGGGAGAGGTGGACGACGTTGGCTGACCAATTCACCAGTTGGTTGGACAAGGCCCAGCATATGTTACGGGTTTCGGAAGACGAGAGATTGGAATTCTTCCAGGATTTGACCGTTTGGAAAGAAAAGCATCAGTTGTTAGGTGATGCTGCCGGGTTCTTGGCTGCTACGTGCTCCGAAGAAATAACTTCTGAGATAAAGAGAAAATATGTGGAAATTACCGAACGCTGGGAACGAGTTTGGGAAGAGGCTGAATGGTAAGTTTTAATAACACTAATATTATGTATGTAAATGAGAGGTACATTAATAATACGTAGGAAAAAAACAAGTTTGAAAAAAGAAACATAATAATGCTTTAACTGCTATTATGAATTTGGTGTATTTAAATACCCATATCCGAGCAAATAAAATGTTTTTATCTTATAAAAGAAAACATAGTAACTTTTACATTTTCTAAAATTATGCAAACTTATCTGCTAATTAAATTTGTATGATAATGAATTATGTAATTGTATAACTATTTTTGGAGAAATAAGTGTTTTCTTCACATAACATAATCATAATAATAAAATACTTATTATAGTTGTATCTTATGCGTTAATAAAGCATCTATACGATAAATCAGTTTCTATACGATAATAAAGCGTCTTGTGATTGTTTTTTTTTCTTCAAATTAACTTACATTTTTTTCTAGTTTGGCGGAGTATAGCTAAAGTATTTTTTCATATTTCCATGCTCGATATACCATCATCATCATCATCTTGAGCAACCCATTAACGTCTCACTACTGAGCGCAGATCTCCTCTCAGTGGAGGGTTTAGTTAGGCCATAGCATAGATAATTCACTATGCTTGGGCCGTAGTCCACCACGCTGGCCCAATGCGAATTGGCAGACTTCACACACATTTGAGAACATTATGGAGAACTCTCAGTTGTGCAGGTTTCCTCTCGATGCTTTCCTTCACCGTTGAAGCATATGATATTAAACGCAGAAAAATTAGAGGCGCGTGCATCGGCTCGAACCTGTGACCCCCCCGAATAAGAGACCGCAGTCCTAACTACTTTGCTATCACTGCTTTGATACATCACACTCTCACGTAATTTTCAGTTACGTCCGTGGTGGTGACGCCCTCCGTCATCGCAGAGAGCTTGCTCAGGGCATCCAGAGCCTGGACTCTTGGCTGGTTGGTGCTGACAACCTGCTGTCCAGACAACCCAGGGCCAATACCGCGGACATACAGACATACATCGATCAACTGCTACAGCTCAACTCTGAGATTGAACAACATGAGGAGTTATTCAAATCTATCAGCAGGTATTTTTATAAAAACACCTTCTTCTTCTTTATCAACCGATAGACGTCCACTGCTGGACACAGGTCTCCTGCATGGACTTCCACAGGTCTCGCTCTCGGTTTTGGGCCACCTGAATCCAGTGACTCCCTGCGACGCGTTTGATGTCGTCGTTCAACCTAGTGGGGGGTCTGCCAACCAGAAAGCACTGCGCTTTCTGGTGCGCGAACGCCACTCCAGTACTTTGGGACCCCAATGCTCATCAGCTCTAAAACATACTTTATTACTAGCTTTTGCCCCCGACTTCGTCCGCATGGAGTTGTCTTAATTTCACTGGAACCTTGTTTTTTCTGCGATAAAAGATAGCCTATATCCGCTCTCCAAGTCCTCAACTAAGTATATCCATGCCAAAAGTCACGTCGATCCATGGCTCCGACGCTGCGGGGTTGAAGGACAAACCAAGAAATCAAACAAAAAACAAACGCATTTAGAATAATAACAAGGTTTATCCAAGAGCTGGAATTTTTCCGTCGAATCGAGACCGAAATCAATCCGTAGCTCTGTTGAAACGTAATTTAAGGATAAACCACCAAACTAACACACTTAGACATTTATAAATTATTAGTAAGGATTTCAGCAAGAATTTTAATTTATTCTCGAAATTAATACCTATGGCAAAAAAATAAAATTAATTTTATTTTTACACATTATTAAACCTTATTTTTGATATAGCGTTTACTCAATTGGGTATTTGACTTTAGTCAAAATGTTGATATTCATTATTTATAATCGAAAATGTAGCATGTAAGAATAACATTTGTAAAAACAGAAAATTAATCGGTCCAAAAACAAATAAGATATAGAGCTTTAAAGTTTCCTGTTAGACAGAGAGAGCGGTACTCAAGTGTGACGTCACAATTCACCAGCTCCATATACGCTCCATAGAAAATATCGTTTTAGAAAGAGACAGATACAATCACAGTAAAACAGCTTATAATTACGATACTAGTAAAGTTATAATTACTTAGTATTTATTTAATTGTTATCTTCTAGAACGTTCCAAAACGCGATCGCGGAGCTGCCGCGCGACGACGTAGAACACAACATGAAGAAACTAAAAGAGCAGAAGGAAGCCCTGGTGCGGGTGAGGGCGACCGTGCCGGTGAAGCTGCACCAGTACCGGCAGCTGCTGGTACAGCATGAGTCGCTGGAGAGCGGCCAGAGAGAGATCGGCCAGTGGCTGGACAGGGCCGAAGAGTCCCTGAGGACCACCACTGAAACTAGACGGTGAGTTAACATTTCGCATCCCTCTCTCTCGCACATTCCAATATTTTCATGATTGTAAAAATCTCAGATACTTTTGACTAAGGGTCTGTTTCACCATTGCTGATAGATAGCGTTCAAAGGGGTTGTTTCAAATATATATATAGCCTGGGCCAGGTCTTTGTACAGTCTTTTAAAATGTTTGGGGTCATGAAATAGTGATTATTTTTCTCTCATTAAAAGGTCATTTTTACGAGGTAAAAATAAAAGCGCAACAACATGGCGTTCTTTTCGACAATGACACGTACTTACACGAGTCATGATGACATTTGACATATAATTATCCACAATTGACATTTGACATACCAGCAATTGACGTTGACAATTGAAATGACATATGATGACGTAACGTCGTTACAAACATAGACAACAAAAGCAGATGGATGCATTCCGGGAGTTGCCATTCTACCCAATTATCAATTTTATATTTGTACCTCTTATTCACTGTAATACTACAAAAAAACATATTTTATTTCAATTTCTATGATTTAATACTATTTTTTGGTATAGCATACAAGTACATGGCCAAGATGAAACAACCCCTTTCTGGTACACAAGTGTCCGTTAAGACTAAGAGCAGATAAACTCTAATCAATATCAAACAGATTTATCTGACAGCTATTTTATCTGTTAGATATATATCAGACACTTTAACGGATAGTGGTGAAACAGGCCTTAGATGTGGTCAATTATTATCTTCGATTATTTAATTACGGATATTTTAGATAGGTATTAGTAGATTATTAACCAAGGGGATAAAGCAGTGTCTTCTGTCGCGGGTGACGATTTAAATCGCGAGCGTAACGAAGGACTCGAGGTTTACTCCCGAGCGTAGCGAGGGTGTTTAAAACTTAAATCACGAGCGAAGCGAGGGATTTAAGACGAGTCCTGAGTGTAGCGAGGGATTTAAGTTCACCCAAGACTAAGACAGCTTTATCACCGAGGAAAATACTCTACTTTTCGTACCATTTGCGAAAAAATTAACACAATAATAATATGAGATAAGCATTTATTAAAAATAATGACAATTAAAAGTAAAACTTAACATTCGAAACATTGGTCCAATTATTATTGATAGAGAGAGTTACATTTTTGTTTGGTACATTTATTGTTGACTAGCTGATGCCCGCAACTTCGTCCGCGTGGATTTAGTTTTTAAAATCCCTCGGGAACACTTTGATTTTTCGGGATAAAAGTAGCCTATGTCACTCTCCAGGTCCTCAATTATTCCCATGCAAAAAATCACGTAGATCCGTGGCTCTGTTGCGGCGTGATTGAAGGACAAACCAACAAACAAACACACTTTCGCATTTATATTAGTAAGTATGATTAGAATATTAAATTACATAGGAAAACACTGTAATATTACGTCCATACGATGTATGGATGTATTACATCCATACCTACTATGTAGTATGTAGGTATAATGATCGTTTGGCAAAATCTGACGCCTTTAGAGTAGTTTGGCTTTGACACAATAGTATCCACGATGGCTATATACGATAAATTACGCCTGCCAGCTTAAGATGAGCCGTTCATTCAAAGTATCCTGTAGATTCCGGAGTTCAAGTTATTTGGACCTCTACTGAAGATTGCGATATCTATAATTTCTGAACTACGAAATTGACGACCTTGAAATAATTACAGGACAATCTCTAAAGAACCTGCTTTCTAACAAAAAAAGAATGGATTAAATCGGAATACGCCTTAATGAATTACAGCGAAATACACATTTTGACTTTCATCCCCTCTCCCAAGGGAACCGTGCTGAATTTCGGGATAAAAAGTATCCTATATTATACCTCGTAGTATTAACTTAAATCGTGCCAAGTTTCATTTAAATCCGTCCAGTAGTTTCGGCGTGATGCGCGGCCAAGATACAGACAGACAGACAGACAGACAGACAGACAGACAGACAGACAAAAAATTAAAAAAAAATTGTTTTGGCTTCAGTATCGATTATAGAGTGCCCTCAAACAAAAATTTTCAAAATATCTTCAATGTACAGAATTGGACCTGTTACAGTTTTATTATATTATAGATATGAGTTGATTTGAGTATTTCTCTGTTCTTGCGTCTGAGCATTTGCACTGATGGAATACGACAATTCACTGTCACTGTCGCTTTGATTTAACATCGTAACGTATTTTTAGAACATTTACTTATTTATAAAAATAAATTAAAATAAACTTAACGTTTATGTATTTGAAGAAAACAAAAACGCGGCAAATTCCTAGACTAATATTTTTTTGTCGGAAAAGCAAAGGCATCAAGCTCATACGGCCTCGTCGGTTTTCGTAATTTTATTTAATAATCATAACTGCATAATAAATGCGTATTCCTTTTTCAAAAAGATGTATAATGCTTTATATACAAACTCAATGGTGTAAACACAGATGTAGTTCAGTATAAATTTCGGTAAGTATTCCAAATTTAAATCACATTCTCCCCCTAGAGGATGAAAGAAATTCAGTACAATTTTCTTTCCCTGTTTTTAACAGATTAAAAATGACTATTGTTATGTTCGCTTTTTGTGGCACAGAATGTCACTTTTTTGAGCAAGTGTTACGAAAAGGATATTTTTATAGAGAAAAATTTTGATAGAGAAAAAGGGCGAAAATTACTATTCATTTTGGAAAATTCTTCTTTTGTTTGAATGGGTCAAACTTCTCAGGTGGTCCCATAATTATCAGGTCAGGATCTGATCCTATCAGGGACCCTCGAGAAATCGAGGGAACTCTTCAAATTTTATAGGTTGAAGCGATTTGGGTATTTTTCTTATAGTGACTTGTGCATTTGCTTTCAGAAAGCATAATTTGGTTAAGTCGAACTGATGATGAAGATCATAGATGGCCTACGTAGTTGCAATATGTTTACTTTAATAGTTAACTTTGGAATGGCGTTTGAAATCGGTTTTTTAAATTTCGAAGATTATCGACCTCCTTTGTGTTAGTGCGTACTTAGGTGTTATGCTACGACCGTTCAGAGAATGCGTTCCTGACACGTCACGATTGAACTGACGACGTAACTTTGTAATGGCGTTGCAGTTACGATAAAAATATTATTGCTGGTTGTTTACCGTTTTAACAATTGATGAGCATTAAAACAACATTATTATATCAATAATCAATTAATGTTATAATTTTGTGACAGTTGTCGTGAGTAACTGACAGGTGTCAGGAACGCATTCTCTGAACGGCCGAACTTTAGTGCTGTTATTAAGTGGGAGGGTCCATGCAACGACGGCTCTCCATTTGATGTTTGTTGTTTTAGTTTAGGCTTAATCTGTGAAGTCCCATAATTGTATGGAAGCGCGTTTAAGCCGTATAATGCCCGTTTTCACTAACTCATACCCAAATAATTATCATTTAAGTAAAAGTCTCTTTTCGTAGGTAGCCCTAAATACAAACCTTACCCAACGTCAATTTCACCTTTAGTCGCTAAAGATGAAAATGACTGGCCATTTAGTCAAAAACGAAATTGACAGAAAGTGTCACCTAACTTAGTATATGTAGCCCTTAAAAGTTAAGGAACGTGATGGGTTTTGGTGAAAAATACAAGTCTGCTGAAAAAAAAAAATACAAGAAAGCTGAAGTCACAACTATCCTGTCTATTATCCATGTTGTACTCAGTTGCAAGAGCTAAAAGCATACTTATGGTTTAATATTTTACATGATAGTCTATGGCAAACTATTGTGTAGGTATAACCTTTTGCTACTAGACCAGCCTTGTAACGTGCTTGTAACGTAGAACCTCTCCACTCTTCTTTTCTTATTCTCTCTTCCTCTCTCGTTGGTGAAAATGGGCATTAAAGCCTTTTAAACTAGTGGTTCGCCCCGAACTGAGACCTCGCGGTAACGGTATCCCATGATTATTCATTCAATCGATAAGTACATGACGACCAAACCTGACATTATTATTATGCCCGTTTTCACCAAACATACCTAAATCATCCCCTAAGTAGGAGTCTCTTTACGTAGGTAGCTCCTAAATACAATCCTAAGTCCTAACATCCGTCCCAATGTCCTTTTAGGTGTCCCGTACAGGATAAAGAAGTTGACAGAAATCATCACCTAACTTATCATAGGTAGCCCGTAAAGGTTAGGCAACGTTAGTGAAAACATTGAATTAATAAGTACTAACTAAAGAAAATATACAAAATGCAGTAAGTAATTAATAGTTTATTGAAGTTTGATATTTAACTAAACAATAATTTTAATTGAATAATAAGTTATTATATTATGTAACTAAATAAAAATGGTCGACGCTAGTTCCATGGAATAGTTCAAGACTGCGCCATCTATTAGCATTATTGTGAAGCTATGTTGATGCTATATGAATTACTGATGCCCATTAAAAATTAAATAATCTCGTTTCTTTATAATATTCATATAATTTTAGTATTTGTTGTTCAAGTACAGGATACAAGTGAATTAAAAAAATAAAATCACCTTGAAAATACATAGCTGATTCTGCCAGAGAGCGTCTTCAAGCGAGCGTATAAAATCTCCACTTTGAAAGCCCCCCATTTCATCAATTTTAAGGGAAAAATTAAAAAAAATATATTTTTGTACTCGGTTTGAAATTATCTTTAAAATGGTATGTAACAATTTTATGTAACGCGATAATTTTTTTTTTACTTCGCATTCACTTCTATGAGAGCCCCCCTGAAATAAAGGTTTTTATAATTTTTTATGCAATATTCGGCTGAAGGCCATCAGCTTACATATAATATCTAAATTTGAAGTAATTACGTTCAGTAATTCAAAAGTTATAAGGCTCTGACAGACGGACGGACGGACGGACGGACGGACGGACAAGTGCAAATTCACTCTAGTAGACTCAGAGACCTCGCTTCGCTCGGTCAATAAGGATGAACTTTTTGTAAAGGCTCAGGCTATTCCTTTTTCAGCGAGATAATAGAAGAGCGCTACGAGATCCACCGCAGCTTCTTCTCGAGGACGACGTACTACCGCTCGATGTTGGAGAGCAAGAACAAGGTGTTCCAGAACATCGTGAACGCGGCCGACGCGGACAAGAGCGCTGACGTGACAGAGCAAGTGCGGATGATGAGGGATCTCAATGATCGGTGAGTTGTGTATGTTGTACATGTTGGAGAGCAAGAACAAGGTTTTCCAGAACATCGTGAACGCGGCCGACGCGGACAAGAGCGCTGACGTGACAGAGCAAGTGCGGATGATGAGGGATCTCAATGATCGGTGAGTTGTGTATGTTGTACATGTTGGAGAGCAAGAACAAGGTTTTCCAGAACATCGTGAACGCGGCCGACGCGGACAAGAGCGCTGACGTGACAGAGCAAGTGCGGATGATGAGGGATCTCAATGAACGGTGAGTTGTGTATGTTGTACATGTTGGAGAGCAAGAACAAGGTTTTCCAGAACATCGTGAACGCGGCCGACGCGGACAAGAGCGCTGACGTGACGGAGCAAGTGCGGATGATGAGGGATCTCAATGAACGGTGAGTTGTGTATGTTGTCCATGTTGGAGAGCAAAAACAAGGTGTTCCAGAACATCGTGAACGCGGCCGACGCGGACAAGAGCGCTGACGTGACAGAGCAAGTGCGGATGATGAGGGATCTCAATGAACGGTGAGTTGTGTATGTTGTACATGTTGGAGAGCAAGAACAAGGTTTTCCAGAACATCGTGAACGCGGCCGACGCGGACAAGAGCGCTGACGTGACGGAGCAAGTGCGGATGATGAGGGATCTCAATGAACGGTGAGTTGTGTATGTTGTATATGTTGGAGAGCAAGAACAAGGTGTTCCAGAACATCGTGAACGCGGCCGACGCGGACAAGAGCGCTGACGTGATGGAGCAAGTGCGGATAATGAGGGATCTCAATGAACGGTGAGTAGTGTATGTTGTCCATGTTGGAGAGCAAGAAAATGGTGTTCCAGAACATCGTGAACGCGGCCGACGCGGACAAGAGCGCTGACGTGACGGAGCAAGTGCGGATGATGAGGGATCTCAATGAACGGTGAGTTGTGTATTTTGTCCATGTTGGAGAGCAAAAGCAAGGTGTTCCAGAACATCGTGAACGCGGCCGACGCGGACAAGAGCGCTGACGTGACGGAGCAAGTGCGGATGATGAGGGATCTCAATGAACGGTGAGTTGTGTATGTTGTCCATGTTGGAGAGCAAGAACAAGGTGTTCCAGAACATCGTGAACGCGGCCGACGCGGACAAGAGCGCTGACGTGACGGAGCAAGTGCGGATGATGAGGGATCTCAATGAACGGTGAGTTGTGTATGTTGTCCATGTTGGAGAGCAAGAACAAGGTGTTCCAGAACATCGTGAACGCGGCCGACGTGGACAAGAGCGCTGACGTGACGGAGCAAGTGCGGATGATGAGGGATCTCAATGAACGGTGAGTTGTGTATGTTGTACATGTTGGAGAGCAAGAACAAGTTTTTCCAGAACATCGTGAACGCGGCCGACGCGGACAAGAGCGCTGACGTGACGGAGCAAGTGCAGATGATGAGGGATCTCAATGATCGGTGAGTTGATCTCAATGGACGGATAAAGGTCTCTTGAATGGACTTCGACAGGGCTCAATTTAGCGCCGCCTGTATCGAGCAGTTCCCTGCGACTAGCCTGATATTGGAGGTCTACCAACGATTTTTTAATGTCAAATTCGCTCACGTTTCATTCGAGGCGGTATGTCCACTGGACAAAGATCTCTTGAATGGACTTCCACAGGCCTCGATTTTGCTCTGCTTGTATACAGCGGCCCCCTGCGACTTGTCTGATGTCGTCAGGGGGGTTTGCCGAGGAAATTTAAAATCTCATCCAGAAATCTTTTGTCAGATTCGCCCACGTTTCATCGGAGGCGATACATCCACTGTTCAAAGATCTCTTGAATGGACTCCCACTGGCCCCGATCTTGCGCTGCTTGTATCCAGCGGCCCCCTGCGACTTGTCCAATGTCGTCAGGGGGGTTTACCGAGGAAATTTAAAATCTCATCCAGAAATCTTTTGTCAGATTCGCCCACGTTTCATCGGAGGCGATACATCCACTGTTCAAAGATCTCTTGAATGGACTCCCACTGGCCCCGATCTTGCGCTGCTTGTATCCAGCGGCCCCCTGCGACTTGTCCAATGTCGTCAGGGGGGTTTGTCGAGGAAATTTAAAATCTCATCCAGAAATCTTTTGTCAGATTCGACCACCTTTCATCGGAGGCGATATATCCACTTGACAAAGATCTCTTGAATGGACTTCCACAGGCCTCGATTTTGCTCTACTTGTATCCAGCGGCCCCCTGCGACTTGTCTGATGTCGTCAGGGGGGTTTGCCGAGGAAATTTTAAATCTCATGCAGAAATCTTTTGTCAGATTCGCCCACGTGTCATCGGAGGCGACTCGCAAAGAAGCCGAACTCCAGCGCCTCGTCCGAGCCTGGGACGAGTTTGAGACCAAGAAGCGGGCCGTGGAGGAGTGGGCCTCGAGAGCGGAGGCCTTGCTGGCCGACAGCAGGGTGGACTCCAAGCAAGCCGTGGACTTCCACAAACGGTTCTTCCAAGGAGCCGACGAGAGGGCCGTGTCGGAACTCGTCCGTTCTGGAAGGGAGCTTATTGAGGTAATCCTGAAGCTCTTATGCTGTTTTTATCGATAGCCTCTTAGCTTACCTACCTTGCTTCAGTTGGCCTAAGCACCGGAGCATCTGGCTTAGTTATGCCAACTAAAAATTTGTTTTGACCAACGTTCAATGCTATACGTATCTCTAATAGGTAATGTCTTTCGTTTAAGTAGGTATGAAATCGGGTATATTATTCTTACCACTATGCTGATTTTACCAACGTCGGATGAAGTTTTATCGAGGAATAAATTAGGCGTTCTGACAGTTTTTGTATTGAAAACAATGTCAAAATTTCAAATTTACGCTCGGATAGACCTATTCTACGTTGGTGAAAGAATTTTTAATAAGTTTTACGGATAACTTTGACGTTTGTCAATTTCTTTTAATTGGAAATCTACGATATCTTGTTGTTAACTTGTTGATCTGTAAGAAAGGAACAAGGGTGTACGCAAGTTGATGAGTAGACGCTGTTTTCCAAAATACTGATTATATGAAATACTGCTGTAAAAAATAATATAATTATATTTTAATAAAAGCATTGATGGCCTACTGGTTAGGAATGTGGTCTCCTAATTCCGGGGTCGCAGGTTCGATCCCAAGCCTCTGACTTTTCGGAGTTATGTGCGTTTAATCAATTAAAAATCACATGCTTAAGCTGTGAAGGAAACCTGCGCACCTGAGAGTCCATATATGATAGTGTTCTCGAAGGTGTGTGAAGTCCGCCAATTCGCATTGGGCCAGCGTGATGTACTATGGCCTATAACCCTTCTCTGAGAGGACGTACCTGCGCTCAGTAGTGAGCCGTTGATGGGTTGCTGATGATGAATCAGTAATGTCACTGTGATACAATGTGTCATCTGTTTATTGATTAATAAAAGTGTCTATTCGTAATAGTCATCATCATTGCGAATTACGACCTTGTATTGAATTTCGCGCCTTATTGTGACGACGCTGCCACTAGCGCCATCTTTTAATAGACCCTGTAATATAATCGCACATTGCGCTCACTAGATGACGCTGTCACTAATAAAATAAGGCTCTTTCCACAATATGGCAACCTTCTATATCAAAATAAACCTTTATTTTAATGAAATTCAAAACAAATGAAAGTCAGATCATCATCAGAAACCCATCAAGGGTTGCTGATGATGATGATTAAGTTTTTCGGCTACCAAAATATAGATATTTCTCAAAATAAAGTCGTTTTATAAAATTTCTTTTACTTCCACCAGCTGGTGAACGAAGTGGACCGGCCTCGGGTGGTGCAGACAGTTGAAGAGTTGCAGCGCAGGTGGAAGGAGCTCCTGGACCGCGCACCGCCGCACCTCATGCGGCTGGAGTTCAGGCTAGATGAGGCCGTGTTCCACCACTGCATCAAGGACATTGAGAAGGAGATCGTCTATGAAGAACAGGTGATTGATCTAACTATTTTTTTGAAGTGAAAACTTCTTTTGGCGCACCGCACACACATTTTTACGTGGGTAGTAAGTTAGGCTGATCCGTCACGCTCTGAGGTGAAAGGCTCGATCGGGTTGAACTCGGGACAGCCGAGTGTACCCGAGCGAGAAAGATGCAGTCAGCTGCTCTTCTGTTGTCTCTGTCTCAGTGAGTGAGATTGAGCTGTCATATATAAATTGATTAGAGTATATATACATTGATTGCGATTGCCTATGAAGTTTTCACTTCTACCGTGCGGTCTTAAGCACAATGTTTTTTTTTTATTACTAGACAGGCTTACGTTTGACTACAATCAATGCTGGAAAGCACTGATGTGGTCTAGGTTGGAGCGCGCTTACCTAGAAGATGCTTATTCACTCTTGCATTGAAGTTACTGAAATTTAGGTGGCTGGAAACAGCGATGCTGGAAGGACGTTCCACAACTTAACGGACTAGATTAACTGTAAAAGGGATTTTAAGATTTTGGCCTAACTGTTGTGCGCCATTTTTTTTTAATTGTGACCACTAATAAAATCTATATTAAGATAAAAGCTGGCAAACTTGGAAGTTAAACTTAAGCTGGTTAACTTGGTAGTTAAAGTATGGCAACGAGTAGGGATTGAACTGTCAACTTATCAGTTTTCAGTCCACACCTTTAACCGTTGGGCTATTGAGGTGTTAAAATCAAATCAGTTAAATCAAACCAAATGCCGTTTAGATACCAAATAAAGGTATAATGACGCTTTGGTTGTTACGCGGCGTCGAGTCGAAACACTTTATCCATACAATATTAACTACAAGTTACATAGTACCAATACTTTTTGCTTGTAGTGTAGTTAATATCCAAGGCCAAAAAACCCCACCAGATAATATAAAATTCAATCCTTTACTTTTGCTCCAGGCCTATAACCAAAGCGACGACGCTGACGGCATATTAATACGAAACGTAGAATACTTCCGTAATCAAGGAAAGGTCATGCATGTCGAACAATGTCTGCAGAATCTGAAGAAAATATCAGAAAGCTACACGCACCAAACTGGCGACAAGGCCTTAGAAGATGCTCTGAGGAGATGCGAACAGGAATGGGAAACCACTGTACACAGAGTTGAACAATTCAGACAACAGTTGCAAAGGATACCGGCTAAATGGGACGCTTATAGAGGGAAATTCAGGGAGATGGAAAAATGGATGGATCATGTGGACCATACAATGGACAGCATAGTGAGAGAAGTCGATTCGGCAGAGGCGTTTGAGAGGGAAAAGACTATCTTCCAGGTAAGTACATTTAATTTTGTTTTATGAAATGTTTTGATTTAATTTTCAAATCAAAGTAATTTAAGCTTTGTGACTGATGATTATAAAATTCTTTTTCGTGCTTACTTGGGACGAATAGTTAAAAGAACTGATGGTAACTATATTAAAATTTCATTGATTAATTATTACCTAAATTTCATTTTTTTAATTTTTGTTGTCATGCTTGGACTAGTTATTGTACGTCATTACTGCCTGAATATTACACAAATTTCTTTATTTTTTATATCTATACTGTAATACTATTGTAAAGTTTGTATTTCTGTTGCCTTTTCACGGCCTAACTGCTGAACCGATCTTGACTCAATTTTGCTTAGAGGAGTTTACATCCTGAAGATAGACATAGAGGAAAATCCCAGAGAACTCTTAAATTAGCTAAGAGTTCCGCATAGATTTTTTATGAAACCAAAATCCACACAAATGAAGTCGAGAGAAAAAATAATGATTATTTCAATTCTTATAGAATATTTGCCGCGAAGCTGACCGAAAACGTGAAGATATGAAATGGCTAGTTCAAACATTGGACATGCTTTCTAATCACTGTTCCGATTCAGAAGCACAAGAAGAACAAGTTAGATTAGAAAACCTTATTGCCAGATACAAAAACCTGATTCCAACTATTGAGATAACTATGATAAAGACAGAAACCTACACGAGATGTTACACATACCGCCGCGAGGTACATGAAGTAATCTGTATACTAGAAAGTGCTAAAGAGCAGGCAAAGGTCGAACCAGACCTTCAGTCACTGCAACACGTTGAACAACTTGTGCTAGAACAACAAGCTGCTGTACAAAAATTAGACAGACAGCGACCATCGGTTATGTCAATGTTACATAGAGGAAAAGAACTTATAAAAGATGCCAATGCTCCAGCGTTTGTCAGAGAAGATGTTAGAAACCTTGAAACTGGATGGAACACCGCTTATGAAACAAACACAGAACGACTCGATAAGCTTCGTGACACCCAAAAAGTATGGTCGAATTACGAATATCAAAAGGAAGATTTGCTTTCTGACATCAACACTATTGAAAGCTATGTTGCCCATCCAGGCTTAGAACTTGGTGTAGCCAATATCAGCCGAGAACTACAAGAAACGAAAGCTGTTAGCACGGACTTGGAACGTGCAAAAGCTGAAAAACTACCTCAGCTGCAGAAAACATACGCAGAACTGCAGGCCTTAACTTCAAGTAAACCCAAACCTGTGATAGAAAAAGACTTGGAAACTATAGAAAGTAAATTGGGAAGGGTACAAGATGAAGTTCAAACTAAGGTGGAGCATTTAGAAAAGTTCAATGAAGAATGGGTTAAAATTGAGCGCAAATTAGAACATGTTCGAGAATGGATAAAGAAAGAGAGCCCTATTTTAATATCTCATATTCGATCAGAAAATATAACACCAGAAGAACGCGTTGAAAAATCTCAAGCTTTACAAAAAGTTATCACTGAAAAATTGGATATAGTTAGAAATATTGCGGATCAAGGAAGTAAATTAGCTGTTGAACATCGTATCCAAGATGCTAATAGACTGAAAGGCGAAGTTACTTTGTTAGAAAAAATGATGGCAGACTTACAACGTTCAATGGAACATCAAACAAAAGTTGTTGAACATGACTTAGCGAGTTGGCAGAAGTACCAAAAAGGCGTTGCGGAAATCAAACCATGGATAGAAGAAATGGAGCTAAAACTAGGCAGCGTTCCCAAACCAATGACTCTTCCTGAAGCGCAACACTTGCAACAGCAGTCTAAAGCTTTAATTACTGACTGTGATAAACAACTTATGAATTTACAAATTTTATCAAGCGTCAGCCATCAGTTATCTGGAAAGACAAGTGCCCCAGATGAGGTAGATGCTATTCATTCCAGATGGGCAGTGGTTCACGATTTAGCTGATCAATGGAATAATAAACTAGACAAGCTAGTCAGTAACTGGGAGAACTTCGAAAAAGAGGCTCAAAAACTAGAAACTTGGGTTGAAAATGGTGAAAAACTTCTCAGCTCTCGTAGTATCAACATAGAAACACCTCAAGTAGAGAAGCTTGACCGAGAACTGAATAAACTTAAATCTTTCGGTAATGAGATTTCCCAGCAACAAGCCAAAATAATAAGCCTCTCACAAATTTGTGATAATATATGCCATAGCATCCAACCAGAAGGAGCAAATGTACTTAAAAATAAAGTAGTCAATATCAAGGATCGCACAAATACATTAGCTGAAACAGTAAGGACGAAAGTGAATGAACTTTCTGATAAAATTATTCTCAAGCAGGAGTTTCTTACTAAATTACACAACTTTGATAACTGGATTACCGATTTTAGAAGAAAGACTGAAAGTTATGATCAAATTAGTACTGATAAAGTAGAACCCACTCTACAGTCCATGCACGTCCTCCTTCAAGAACATGCAGCAAAAGCGCCAGAATTCGCTGATATATATGATGAGGTTAAGAATATGACGTTAGCATCTCATCCTGAAGAATCACGATCACTAAGTGACACTTATTCTAATATTGCTCAACATTATCAGATTATTGAATCAAATATTCAGCAAAATAAAGGAGTGTTACAAAAGTGGTCCGATCTTCTAAATTGGTATGAAGATAACAAGCAACAACTCAATCACATACAATACCAAATAGAAGGCCCAAAATTGACTCCTGAAAGCTATGAGACTCTTCGCCAAGAATTAGTAAACATTATTACTAAAATACCAGAATGGAAAAGTAATACAGCATTATTAGATGGTCCTTCCAGAGTAAAAGTGACTGACCAAAACACCGGAAGAATTATACCTCCTAACAGCTTGGTTAAAGAAATCGAAATGAAAGCTGATTCTTTACTAAATCTTGTAACATCTAAAAGAGATTTGGTACAAAAAGTTGGTGCTAGATGGGATAAATTTAA
Source organism: Oeneis ivallda (assembly GCA_029955525.1). Classification (NCBI taxonomy): domain Eukaryota; kingdom Metazoa; phylum Arthropoda; class Insecta; order Lepidoptera; family Nymphalidae; genus Oeneis; species Oeneis ivallda. The sequence continues at coordinate 2,263,294 of JARPMR010000010.1, read as the reverse complement.
TGAGCAAAACAATGTATTGATTCAAGTCTTACAAAATGTCCAAACTATTTTGAATGAAATGTCTCAAAAGCCTGTACCATTGACGGAAGCTACAATCCAAGAAATGCAAGAAAAATTAGATAATCTTGATATGGAATTGAAAGAAAAACAATCTGTTAGGAAAGATTTACGAGAGGAAGGTTTACATTTAATGAGAGAAGATCAGCCAAATATGGGTACTATTCAAAATGCTCTATCTGCGGCTGATAATAGTTGGGACCAAATTGTTAACTCTGTTCGTGACACAAAAAATAAATATATACTTCTTTCATCGACGTTGCAGGAACTTAAAAACTTTACAATTGCATTTGACAGAGAAATGAATAGAGCTGAGCAACTTTATAATGAATCTAAAGATGCACCTAATGATTACATGCAAACTGCTCAGTTTTTGGATAAAGCGAAGAAATCGTATGAAATTTTGAAGCGGTCAAAAAGTTTATTAGACCAAATGGATGTTATTAAACAATCCGTTTTAAAACAAGCATCTACTTTAGGTGGGTTTGATACCAGCCCCCTGGAGGATGCATTCTTAAATTCCCAAACACATTGGGAAAAAGTTAATGATGCCACAATAAAGAGGATACAAGATTTGGAATCTCAACTTATAGTATGGCGGCAAATCGATGACACAAAGAACCAAGTAGTTAGTTGGTTGAGTGAAACGGGACAAAATCTAGCAAATGCCTGTGATAACTTGGAAATCAGATTTGGTCAAAATCACCTTATAAAATACAAGGAAGAATTACCGCTGTACCTGGGTCTGAAGAACAGTATTAAAGCTAAATGCGAACAAATAACAAACTTGAATAAAAATATTCCATTAGGTCAAGTGTCTTCTATTATTGATTACTTGGACAACGAATTTGATGCATTACAAACATTAGCAGATAATTTAGATAGTGCCGTATCTTCTTTAGAAACAAAGGAAAACAAATTAAAAGAAAATATTAAACGTCTTTCTGACAATATAAGTAAAATAAGGGATGATATTATAAAATGCGATGATATGTCTGGCGATAATGCAAAGATTCTTGATCGCCTAAAAAAATGTCAATCTTGTAAAGTTGAACTCCAAAATCTAAGTGATGAGATTGATAATGTTACTCAAAACGTATCGGAAATGAACGCGAACTATCCAGGATTTTATGAGTCTCTAGTTCCAAAAGAATTAAGTACTTTACAAAAACGTTTTGAGAGTGTATTACTTCATGCGAATAAAACCGAGACGACTTTGCTCACATTCCTACAAAAATTATTTACTGATAAATTAAGCATGTTTAATAGAAATTTAAAAATATTAGATGATAAAACGAGATGGTGCATGCCTGATGTTAATAGTGACAAATACAACTTAGAGGTTAAGAGTGCTTCTCTTGCTGATGTCGAAAATGGAATAGCCGACTGTAAGAAAAAGATTATCGAACTTAAGGAAGCACGTGAAATATTACGTGCAGTAGCTGAACCTGCATCTGCTCAAGAAGCTGCCGCTCAAACAGAAAAAGCTGAAAAAAATTTGGAAGTGCTTACTTCTAACTATGATGAGATAAAAAACCGGCTGCACGAAAATATTGAAGCTTGGCAGGAATATGAAACCTTATTAGAAAATGTTTCTGTTTGGCTTAAGGAAAAAGAAAACCAAGTCAGAGAAGAAGCGGCAAGTCTACTCGATGTCAATCAAATTGATACTAAAATCCTTGAACTGGAAAAAATTAATGAGGAGGTGAAAAACTTCGGCTCAGAAATGAATAAACTTGCAGATATTGGTGAAAAGGTTTTATCTTGTAATCCAGATTCACGCGTATCCCAGTTCATTAATCATCTAGAGGCGAGATATCAAACTGTTATGAAATTTATGGACCACCAGCTAAATAGGCTTAAAGATCTGAAAAATAATAAAGTCAAATATGACAAATCTATTACAGACTTTAAAGACTGGCTTAAACAAACTAACGGTAAGATTGCTGAGATAGCAGCAATGAGTAAACACGCCAAACCCTCAGCTGCCGATTTGGAACAAGTAAAAAAATTAAACGAGAATAAAGAATTGGGTCAGAAATTACTTAATAATGCTATTGAATCTGGTGAAGCCCTGTTTAGTGGTGTAAATCCAGAAGGCCGTGAACATATCAGGAGTGAATTACGATCATTACGAGATTCCTTTGAGAATTCAGTTGACTCTTTAAATAATGTGATTAAAGATATTGAAACCACAATTAATAAGCGATCTTCTTTCGACGATACGTTTAATCAAGTACAAAAATGGATAAGTGACAAAGAAGCAGAATTGGGAGAATTTAAATTGTCACCAACTCTTCCTGAAAAGAAAGCTCACCTTCACACTAGTAAAATCTTACTCCAAGAAATTGAATTGCATCAATCCATGTTATCTCAGCTCTCGGAGAAACTAAAACTTATGCCAGATGAAGAAGCAGAAAAGAACCTCACAAAAATTGTTGACAGATATAGTAACATATCCACAGAACTCAGTAAAAGAATTTCAGCATATGAATCTCACGTAGCAGATCACGAGAAATACGTTCAAACGTTTGAAGATATCCGAGATCGCTTGAATCATGTTCTTGCTGATAACAGTTTAGTTAGTTACGCAGTTATTTCTCAAAAAGCAGACGTAGATTCTAAAATTGCTGAAATTGAAAAGGTTATATCAAAATCTCAAGAAATTGATAATGCACTGCAAGGTTTAAAAACACAACTTCACACTGTTCTAGAAACAACGAGTCCAAAAGGGCATCCAGTTCTTATTAGCGAGTTTGAGCAGTTAAGAACTACTTGGGATCAGTTTACAAAACAATGCAAAGAACACGACAAAAAACTTAAAGACACCTTGAAACAATGGACCGAAAGTCAAAAAACTGTAGATGAACTTGAAGAATGGTTAAAAGTTAAAGAAAATCAGCTCAGAGATCAAAGTCTCAAAAGTAATCTCGAGGCTAAAGTTGCTCATCTTCAGAAAGTAAAAGAAATGCAAAGTGAACTAGCTGAAAAAACAGCCGACTTTGCTGCACTTACTGATGCACAAAATATGAGTGGTGATTCGGAACTCAACTTTAAGACATCTAAATTAGCGACAAGATATCATACTTTAAACAATCTTGTAAATGAAATCATATCTAAATACGAAGTATTTGTATCAGAACACCAAGAATTTGAAAACGAACACGATTCTTTGGAAAAATGGCTTATGGGAATGCTAGGTGATCTGCAAGATTTAAATGAAATTGTAGGTGACTATGCTGTTTTACAAGAAAAACAAAATAAAGCCAAGGTACTGTATGAAATTAGGAACAAGAAAACGCCTGTGTTTGAAGAGTTTCTAAGTTTAGGTGAGAAACTTTACGCTCATACTAGCCCTGATGGTAGGGAACTAATACGTCAGAAAATAAGAAAAATAAGAACATTATGGGATAGCTTCGGTGACAGTTTCCAAGAAACGGTTAATAAATTGGACCAATGTTTACTCCAATTTTCTGACTTTTCTCTGGCTCAAGAACAATTAACAAAATGGTTAAAAGACGTGGAAAAGGCAATGCAGCGGCATACTGAATTAAAGGCTTCTCTTGAAGAAAAGAAAGCACAATTACAAAATCATAAAATTATGCATCAAGAAATAATGACACATCAACAATTAGTTGAATCAGTTTGTGACAAAGCACAGCAGCTTGTAGATCAAACTCATGATGCTTCATTGAATGTTTATTTGCAATCGATCAAACAGCTATTCCAAAATATTGTAACTAAATCTCAAAATTTGCAAGATAATTTAGAAGATTGTGTAAAAAGGCACGAAGATCTTGTACATCTGATTCAGCAATTCCGAGAATGGCTAGGATCTCAGTCAGAGAAATTGTTAGATATTGAAAATGCAGTAGGTGAAAAACCTGAAATAACAAGAAAACTTCAGTCTGCTCTAGCTATGAAAGATATTGAAAAAATAGGTTCTTGTAAATTGGATGAAATACATGCAATATTCTCTGCTGTTAGCAAAAGTACATCAGAAACTGGAAATACAGCTATTAAAACTGAAATCGACAACTTACATAAACAGTTACGAACTGCAGTTGATAGTATTGGGTCTTCAGAAGAGAAGTTGAAACATACGCTAGATATTTGGAATAAATTTGACTCTTCTATTGAAACTATATCCGAATGGCTTAAAAATATGGAAACTAAATGTCGTGACCAAACACTTTGCTCTACATTAGCAGAAAAAGAGGCTCAGTTACAGAGATATCTAAATCTTCGTAATGAAATCTACGCTAAGGAAAAGGAAATAGATGCATTTGTTGATGAATCTCATAGCCTTATATTATTAAGTGGCGTAGAAAGACTTAAACCTCTTGTGACACAAGTTAGTAGTCGTTACCAACAGCTTCATTTAATATCTAAGGATATAGTGAACCATTGGTCTGAATTAGTTGTTGACCACAAAAAATATGTTCAGCTTAGAATAGAATTTGATACATGGTTAAAACCCCTAGAAGAACAATTATCACAGATGATTACGAAAGAAGATAAAATGAGTATCGAAAGCAAAGGCAATAAGTTGCAAGTATTTTTATTAGAAAGAGAAAATGGTGAACATAAAATTGGTGTATTAAGTACGGCTGCTGATAAAGTTCTACCTGAAACTGCTGCAAATGGAAGGGAAAGTATACGGTCTGAAGTTAGAGAACTACGAGAACGATGGGATAAACTTAATGATAGTATTTTACAACAGCAAAAAGAATTCGAATCACAAACATTGCAGTGGTCAAGTTATCAGGATGTTTTACAACAGACGCTGTCTTGGTTAGATGAGAAGGAAAAAACTGTTGAAAGTGAAGAAAAAGTTGTAGTAAATTCAGCTCAAGATATCAAATCTAGGTTGCTGAAAAATAAAACACTATTGCAAGAAATATATTCTCATAAGAGGGTAATCGAAACGGTAACAGAAAAAGCCAAGAGTGTCGCGGCTAGTATTGCTTCTGGTAAAGGAGAAACTGATGAAATGACACCAATAATTCAATCTATTTGGGATAGATATAATGCTATTACAAACAGATTATCAGCGGTCATAGACAAACACGAAGGAGCCTTTGAAGTATACCAACAATTCAATGATCAACAAAAATCTCTTCAAGATTATCAGAAGCATTTGTGGGATCGTTTGCATTCATTATCAGATTTCACAGGTAATAAGGCAGCTTTGCAAAGCAAGCTGGCAAAAATACAAGAGCTTTTGGATGCTGTCCCCACAGGCAACAATAAGCTGAAAATATTGTTAGATCTTATTCAAAATAATGGTACTAAATTGTCACCACGCGGAAAAGAAGGTATGTCACGAGAATTAGGGTTGCTGAAAGCTGACTTAGAAAAATTCACAGCTACAGTGCATGATGTCAAAAGAGGTATTGAAGAGAAAATACAACAATGGATTGAGTTTGATAGCGCTAATGATCGGTTGCAACATTGGCTAAGTGATACAGAAATGAGTTTAAAGACCTATACGCCTAAAGCAACTCTAGAAGAAAAGATTGACCAACTTAATAAATACCAGGTAAGTAATTTTTTTTAGAAATAAAACAATTCTGTTTTGAATTTTATTAATATTAATTATCTTAAACAGGATTTGATTAAAGCAATCAATAATCACGAATCTGATCTGAGTGCAGTTATAAATTTGGGTGAAGCCTTGGATCAAGTAAGACTTATTAAAGATCAAAATTTGACTTATGAGCACTTTAGGGAATAGTCTAATTTTCAATAGAATACAATCTAATCTCACCAAAAAGAATTAAAATAAAATCCTAACAAGGGTAATTTTTGAGTATTTACTTGATTATCGTGTTTATGTATTATGTATTTATGGAATTACTAATTATAAAGGAGTAGTGTTTAAAGGGTATAGATAACGAAAAATATTTTTTGCATATTTAATAATACAATTTATTTTAATGGTACTAATGGTACTAATGGTAGATGTTGTAGATTTACCTCACAGAATAACATCTAAAACTCTAAAATCACGAAATTTTACAAAGATATATTTTTATTTTACAGGCTATTTTAGCTAACTTAAAGAAAACAGAAAACGACGTCGATAAAGTTACCGATGAATTCAGTGATCTGATTGAAAATTGTAACGATAGTAGAATAACTATGAATTTGCAACAATTAACTTCGCGTTTCCAATCCGTACATTCTACTGCAAAAGAATTGGTCAAAAAATGTCAGCAAGCAGTGAACGACCACAATGCATATCAAGACAAATACAATCAAAGTATGGATTGGATCAAAACAGCTCAACATAAATTTGATGAGTGCCAGAAGAATGCGTCCATTACTCCGGAAGGAATAAATAGCAAACGAGAAGGCTTTAATGATTTACTTAGTCAAAGACGCAATGCCACTCTTTTAGTGAATAATACTTTTGAATTAGGTGAAAAACTATATCCATCGACTTCACCTGAGGGTAAAGAATTGATTGAACAACAGCTTCATGATATGCAGCAGGCAGTTGAAAACTTATATGACAATATTACGAAAGCCGAAAGGGACTTGGATTCTGAGCTCAACAAATGGTCCTCGTTTGAGGAAAATCTTAAAGCTGTTAATGAATGGTTGACTTTGGCTGAGAAAAATCTTCCAAAAGAACTTGTACTGAAAGCGACGTTAGATGAAAAAAGAAATCAGTTAAATGTATATAGAAACTACCACCAAGATGCTCTTGCCCATCAACAGGATATCTCCGACTTAGAAGTTCGTGCACAAAGCTTGCCTGATGTTAACAAAAATATTTCGAAAGAGTTGAATCAACTCAAACAGAGACATAATGACATTCTCGCTCGAGCAAAATCCTTTGTAGAACAGTACGAAGCAATCGTGAATAACCATCAACAGTATAGTAAAGCTGTTATGGACTTACAAGAATGGGTTGAAGCTACTCATAACACAGCTCAACTATGGGGTGACGTTAACTTAGAAAGGGTAGCACTAAGCAGTAATTGTGAAAAAATAAAATCATTACAAATAAGTTTACCTGAAGAAAAGAATCGCATAGACAAAATAAGGTTACTAGGCGAGAAAGTTTTGCCAGGAACAGTAAGTCATGGTCAGACTAATATAAGAAATCAAATCGATGCTTCACATCAAGAATGGGAAGGACTAGTAACATTCATAAATAAAACCATTGAATCTTTAGAAAGTAAAATACAACAATGGAATGAATATGAAAGCATGAAAGATCAATGCTTGGCCTGGATTAGAAATACAGATAATCAAATACACGCCGTGGATTTGAAAGCAACTTTGTCTGAAAAACAAGAACAGTATAATCAATTCCAAGAGTTGCAGGGTGAAGTTCGCGCAAAGGAACTTGAAATCGATAATATTACTGAAAAAGCACAACAGCTATATACTGGAGTATTAGGATCTCGGGGTTCTCAAATTTCTGATTTAACTATAAAATACCAAACTTTGTCTCAAAAAGTCAAGGATTTGACGAATAGGTGGCAGCAGTATGTTAAAACGCACCAAGAATTTACAAGTAAAGTCGCTGAATGTTCTCAATGGATCGAGGAATTGCGAGATAAGTTGGACTTCTGTGCAGACTTAAGCTCTTGCTCTCAAGATGATCTAGAAACAAAGTTAGTTCTGATTCAAAATTTGCTACTCACTAAAGATGAAGGGTTCACTAAAGTACAGTCATTAGTTGAACTTGCTCAAAACGTAATGGCAAATACAGCACCAGCTGGTCATGAAGCTATCAATAATTCTTTAGTAACTTTACAAGAACAATGGTCAGCCTTGCTATCGAGGATGATTGAAACGAAGAATTTATTAGATGATTCTGTAACGAAGTGGGCTGGATTCTTAGAACAGATACAACTGATACAAAAAAGTAATGTATGGCTTGAAGGTATGTTAGCAGAGTTGACACCTTTTGAAACTTCAATGTCAGAAAAACGTGCACAATTAGAAAAACTAAAAGAAGTTGAAGAAAAAGCACGTTGTGATCGTTTGGAAGTTGAAACATTGAAGTCTAAAGCAGCCGAAATGTTAGCTAGTGGGCAACAAAATCAAGCAGCTTCTCATGCTCAAGAAACTCTTAATAAATTTGATTCACTGTATGATAAAATCAAAAAGTTATTAGCAGAACGTGAGGAACAATATAAAGACCATAGGTTATACAAAGAAGCTCATGATGAACTTATTCAATGGTTAAGTAGAGCAAGAGAAAAGGTTCCATCTTTAAAATCAAAACCATTAAGTGACAAACTAGCAATTGAAAACTCAGTGGCTCCACTTGAAGCTCTGATAAACAAACAAGCACAAGGTGAATTACTACTAGAGCATTTGCAACATACTGGACAAGTTGTACTAGCAAGTACATCACCAGATGGACAGGCTGTAATAAAAAATGAGATGAAAGCTCTTAAAGAAAGCTTTGAACAGTTGTTTAATGAAATAAAACAACAAAAGAGCCAGTTAGAAGATATCGTCAGTCAATGGCGAGAGTACAAAGATGAATACGAGAGGCTATCAGACTGGTTACAACAAAAAGAAATCCTTATTAAAAACCACAAACTTGCTTTACTTGGTACTGCTAAAGAAAAGGGAGGCCAAGTGAATGAAGTACAGGAAATAGTAGATCAGTTACACAAGGGGAAGACTGATATAGATAATTTTAATGCTTCAGCTTCTGGTCTCCTTTCTTCACATTTAGATACTTACGTAACCAATCAGTTGAGGCATTTGAACTCTAGGTATCAAGTCCTGGTGAATATGGCCAATGATGTCCTTAAAAAAGTAGAAACTAATTATGAGCAGCACAAAAACTATGATGACAACTATGAGAAAACTAAGAAATGGATTAATGATGCTTGGGAGATCACTCGCAGTGGAAGTGACACGGGCAGTAATAGCAGTAAGGATGCTTTACAAAAACGCTTAGATCAAATTGAAGACTTACTAAAACGTCGTGAAGAAGGTCAAAATCTTGTGCATGCAACTGTAAATAGCGGAGAAAAAGTTTTGAGAAATACTAGGTCTGACGGAAAAGATAGAATTAATACAGATTTGAAAGAGTTGCAAAGTGAATGGGAACGTCTAGTTAAAAAGATGACGACGGCGAAAGTACACCTCGAAACAGCTCTATTGCAGTGGGCAGACTATAGTTCAAGTTACACTCAGCTGCAACAATGGATCTCCGATAGAGAAGCAAAACTACAAGAAGTGTGTGAACAAAAGGTAGCCAAGTCAAAGAAGGGCCAAGACCGCCTTGCTGGTCTTACTACAGGTCTAAGTCTTGGTGAAAGAAAGGCAACACTTCGTCAAACAAACAATATTGTTCAGGATATCGTTTCGTTTGAACCCATGATTCAGTCTGTAACTTCTAAGGCTTCAGAACTTATGCAACAAGCTCCGGCATCTGAAATTACAAGCAAATACGAAAGTTTATCAAAACAAGCAAAAGATTTGTATGAAAAGCAAAAAGAAACCGTAGAACAACACCAAGTATTTATAGATGCTGGTACAGATTTTGTCCAATGGATAAGAGCTGCAAAGGAAAAATTGGGAAAGTGCTCTGATGCAACTGGGGATAAAGAATCTTTAAGTAGTAAAATATCACAGCTTAAAGTGTTAGAAAGTGAGCTACCAGAAGGGCAAGCGAAATTGCAAAAAGCCCTAGAACAGGGAGAAATATCCTGTGCCCTTGCTGATGACGAAGATAAGGAAGACATTGAAGAAGAAGTGGCTTTGATGCAAGAGGAATACGATACCTACGTGTAAGTACAAATATAATTTACCAGCTTTTACCCGCAACTACATTCCCGTGAAGTAAAGTTTCTTAAAAATCCTCAGGAAAGCGTTCTCCATGCCCTTTGGCCATTTGTGCCATATTTTGTTGATGCATGATTGAAATTGCGTTTCTAACAAACATAAACTCGCCGGCATATTTAGCGGAACATAAAAAAAAGGTCAATAATTAAAAAAAATATGGTTTTATTTTAAAATCTACTTACTACACTTCTTTTGTTATTTAAAGTCTCATTTGTTTTACTTAAAATGAGATCACATTAAGAACAGATTTTGCGAGTAAAGGCTATTTGTGAAAAATTGTACATTTTTGAACTTTTCATGTAACCGGGAAAAGTGAAATTTAATATTAAAATAACAATTAATTAAATTAGAAAAATGGTGATTAATATTGCGTATTTCCTCCACGTGCTCTTATTAAAGTTTCTACCCGTCTAGGCATACTGAGAATGATGTTATCGATGGTCTCCTGGGATAGTCTCCACCATTCCTTAACTACGGCGATTCGCAGTTCTCCCACGTTGGCAGGAGCTGGAATTCTGGACTTAACTTTTCTTTTCAGCAAGTCCCAAACGTGCTCTATTGGGTTCATATCCGGTGATCTCGCCGGCCACTCCATAACAGTGATATTCATATCATTAAGATAAGCTTGAGTTACCCGAGCGGTATGCGGCCGAGCATTATCCGGCATAAAAAAAATCGTCACCGATATATGGGGCAAACGGTACGACATTTTCTTCTAAAACTTCTCTGATATAGCGGTCTGCAGTCAGACTCCCTCTGTCAATCACTACCAAGTCTGTGCGAGCTCCCAAACAAATGCCCGCCCAAACCATTATTGATCCACCACCGTATGCAACTGTAGTTTCAAAATTTGTCTGAATGTATCGTTCTCCTTTGCGTCTGTATATTCTTTGCCTGCCGTCAATTTGATTTAAGAGAATTCTGCACTCATCACGAAACAATACCTTACTCCATTGGTCCGCGTTCCAAAGTCGATGTTCCTGAGCAAAAGTTAACCTGTTTCTACGATGATTTACCTCGAGCCTTGGAGCCTTGGCGGGCACAAATGAACCCAAACCAGCTTCTTCGAGCCTTCTTCGTACCGTACGCTCACTTACGGTTACACCCCGCACTGCTTCTAACTCATGTCTGGCTTGGACGGCCGTCAAACGGGGGTTCCTACGTACACGAAGCCGAATGAAACGATCATCCCTACTCGAAGTGCGTCTTTTTCTGCCTTGTCCTGCTCTTCTTACATAAGTACCGGTCTCCCTGAACCGTTGGATACTGCGATGGATCGTTGAAACTGGTCGACGAAGATCTCTGGATATCACTCTGTAGGTTTGACCATTTCTTCGCATTTCGAGTGCCCTGGCAATCTCCGTTGGGGCTAAGTCAGGCATAATTCAGTCATCAACTCCAGAAAGATACGCGATTAAAAAAAACTAACAAAAAACAGTATTTCAATGAAATTTTAAATCAAACTCAGAAGGAAGAAATACTCGAAGTTCGCTCCAGATAAGGTGTATTTGAATAAAATTAAAACAATTGCATAAAATGTGATGTTCAGTTGTTTTCTTAGTTTGAAAATATTTCTTTTTAAATTAAATGACGTATAAACCAGCCAGCAACCTTATATGATACTGATATCAAACCTTTTTTTTATGTTCCGCTAAATATGCCGGTGTGTGTACATTCGCATTTACAATTATTTTATTGGGAATAATTAAATTCAATTACTCCGTTAAGTTTTTTGTTGACTACCTATTATAAATAGAGTGACGATAATGTTTATCTTTATTTAGAGAGCAATTAAACAACACTAAGGCCCTTATTGAGGGTGGTATCGTGAAATGGACAGAATACGAAGAGCAATATAAAGAAGCCTTGGATTGGTTGTCGAAGACTGAGAAGCTGGTGCAATCCTTCAACAAACTGCAGAACAGCTTGGAACAAAAGAAAGTTGTATTAGAAGAATTCCAGGTGAGGCTCATAAAGATCCACAATTTCGTCAAATATTCACAATACAAACTTCACTCCAGACCTCAGTGAATTCTTATATCCAGCCTTCCACATTATCTCTATCCACAGTTGCATCTCACAGTTTGCACGATATGTGGAGGCTCAGTATGTGTGATTTCACCAACATGTCCAAACTTCTTTGATTCGGGGTCAACTTACCACTAACTGAGCGGTCTTGGGTAAATCCGGTTGTACTCGAACCATAAAACACGAACTATCCCTCTACAAGTGTCTTTTTAACGAACAGTTGGTGTGTTGGACCATCTTGAGGAGACAGTATACTAACTTCACTTGACTTAAGAAAAGTGTTACTTCTTATACAGCGATATAAAACAACATAACTGTTGATTTTTACAGGGACACCTCCAAACTCTATTCGATTGGCAAGCGCAGTTAGATAAACTAAACATGCGAGCTCAGACATTACTCGAAACGTGCTCGGATACTCGCGTATCCAATGGTATTACACAGCTCACCACCAAATATAACGCACTCCTGTCGCTCGCCAAGGAGGTTATGAAGAGACTGGAACTGCATTATCAGGTAAAGAGCTTAAGATGTTTTTTCAGTAAAGCATATAATATAAAAAAACGATGAGTTTTTTTTACAGTTTTTACCTTCTAAATTTATTATAAAATTGATTTTCAAATAACGATTACCGTGATCATATGATTTATAGGAACACCAGCAACATAACGCTTTATATGGAGAATGCCAAGATTGGCTCGACAGAACGCGAGAGAAACTAAACCAATGCGCCGAAATTCCAAATACGCTTCAAGAAGTCAACAGCAAAATCAACACAGTGAAACTATTACGCCAATCTTTAGAACAAGGCCAAAACAAATTAAGGTACCTTCTAGAATTAAAAGAGAAGGTTATGATGAATACGGAACAAACTGGAGCGGCCAAAATTCAAGAAGACACAGATAACTTGAAGCAAGAATTTGACAAATTGATCGCAGATTTACAAGATGTGCGCAATAAATTAACCAGCAGAGCATCACAGTTTGATGATATTTCGAAGGTATAAATTTGGAATTATAAACTCTTACGCTTTTGTGAATTTATTACATTGTGTAATATATTTTTGATGCCCATATTTACAAAATATTTTCAGGTTCATAAATTACTAGTAGAGTGGCTAGATGACATTGACCAGAAAATACAATCAGACGACTCCCTTCTAAACGATCTCTCCGAAAAGAAAGCTAAATTAGAGAAATTCAAGACCTTCAGTCGAGATATTGACTCCCATAAAGATCTAGTGAATAAACTAAAAGAAAAGCTTCAAGAGGATTCATCGTTAAAATCTAAAGACATTGAAGACACTTTGAAACGATATGATGATATAAGGACAACTGTTAATGATATGATATCCGTAAGTGTAAATTATACCTTTATTTTGATTAAATTTCCTCGTACATATATTTTACCTTAAATTATATTTAATCTTTTATTCATGCTCTTTAGAAACTCGAGGACTTCGTCAACACTCACATTCAGTATAAAGAATCCTATGATAATTTCTATGACTGGATCCGTAACTGTAAGATTGAAATACAACAATGTTCAGATTCACATGGTGCTAAAGAAGATGTACAAAAGAAACTAAAGACTGTTAACAAAATTATTAATTCATTACCCAAAGGAGAGGCTTTACTCCAAAAAGCCGTCAAATTAAGTGAAGCTGTTTTACAAACAACTGGTATTGAAGGAAAAGACAATATTAATCAAGAAATAAAACAACTAAAGATAGAATGGGAAAACTTACAGCAAATTTGCAAAGATACAAAGAAATTATTGGAAAAATGTTTGGCTGCCTGGTCTGACTTCGTGGAAACATTAGATAAGATGACCGCGTGGGTTAAAGACTTTGATGGCAAGTTGAATGCTGTGCAAAAAGTGGATAAAATAACGCCAGAGTATTTAGACAAGTGTCGTGTAAGTATTAGAAATATTTTTAATTTTTCAGCGAAACTATCTTTTTTATCTTATTAATCTTACGTTATCATTTTTTAAGGATCTTCTTGCTCAAGCTTTGGCTAATAAACACGTCATGGAGGAATTAAATGATAGATGTGAGAACTTAATGGAGCTTAGTGCTTGCGCATGGGTTCGTGAAAAGACAGTCAACTTGCAAACTGAATATACTGCTCTTCTTACCAAGATACAAGGACTGGTCTCCAATGGAGAGAAAAATCTATCTGATCACACTGAATTTATTAAAGCAAAGGAAGAACTCCAAAAATGGTTAGAAACAGCACATGGAACGGTACATGATTCAATCGGTGTCGGTGATATTGATGCTACGAGAGACAAGCTAGAAACAATACAACTTGTCACTAATAGGATGACTGAAGGTCACCATTTACTGCATATTTTACAAGAAGCTTTCAAGAAAGCTGTAAACAATACTCCACCCGAAGAACAAGACGGCTTACGGAACGACGTCAAAGTTCTACAAGAAAGCTGGGACCAACTTAAAATAGATCTCAACTCAATAACTGCTCAACTTAAGGCTGCAATAGGAAAATGGGAGGACTTTGAAGACTCAAAGAATAAAATGAACCAATGGATAAAAGATACTGAACAAAATATAGACAAGGTACCTCCAACTGGCGGTGAACTTGGAGAAATGAAGACTTTACTAGAGAAATACAAGCACATAGAAGATGAAATTAACAACAAATCACCTGAATTACAGCGGCTTAAATGTGAATGTAACGAACTTAGCAGTTGGGCAAGAACACCAGCTGTAAAAGATGGTGTAAAAGACATAGAAAAGAAAATTGATACGTTAAAAGCTAAGTGTGCAGCAAAGAAAGCAGAACTTGAATCTGAAATTAAAGATTACAACCAGTATCACCAATCGCTGCAAGACACAGAGAAATGGCTATTACAAATATCTTTCCAACTTATGGCGCACAATTCTTTGTATATCGCAAATCGGGAACAGACCGAGGAACAGTTAGCTCAACATGCCGTTCTATTGGATGACATTCAGAAATACCAATCAACTTTGGACGATTTAGAAGCAAAGGGTCGTGCCCAAATTGAACGATATGAAGCTACAACGCCACCAATTCGTGATACTGTTGGGAAACAACTAAAAAATGTTAGTGATAGTCATAAGAGTTTGCTAGCAACAGCATTACAAATTGAACAGCGGCTAAGAGAAGGACTTGCAAAGTTCAAGGAATATGAAGACACACTGGAGAGTATTTTAATCAATTTAGATGAGTGCGAGCCAGCTATCACTGAATTGGATGTGCCTGTGGATGGCCTTTCTCATGGTCGGGACTTGCTTGACAAAGCTAGGGTGAGTACACAGTTAACAGTAGATCTACAAATTACATCTCATTGATACCTACTTAGATGTTATTAAGTCCTTAAACTTATAGAATAGAATAGAATAGAATAGAATAGAATAGAATAGAAATATTTTTTATTCAAATAAACTTTTACAAGTGCTTTTGAATAGTCAATGAATCTACCACTGGTTCGGAATGCCTTTCCTGCCGAGAAGAACCAGCAAGAAACTCGGCGGTTGCTCTTTTCAAAACAGATTTACAATACAGTATATACTATGCTATATATGCAGTGTTTCCACAATGAGGAAAGTTCCAAAAATGCATACAGACTAACTTCTATCTTAAGATGGATATATGGATTATATCTCTGGATGAGAAATTAGCAGACACAGTGATCAAGGTCTGAATTCAAATTCTAAAGGAGGTGGGACGCCAAGTTCATCAAACGTTACACCCATAATGATAAAAAAAATTACATTTTGCAAGACTGACCTACTGACATTTTTCGAGAGATATAAAGTTCAATCCCAGGCCTACATACCTTTGCCTATTAGCATTTGAAGCAATTACATATCTCTTGCTTTAACGGTGAAAGGAAACATCGTGACGAAACCTACCTGAAAGTTCTCCATCATATTCTCAAAGGTGCGCGAAGTCTGGCCAGCGTGGACTATAGCCTAAACCCTTCTCAAGATTCGTGCTCCTCCGGCGATGAGGTCAGATGTATGGAGGAATGACTTGTTATCTCTTAATATCTACTAGGCACTCCACAACCGTCTTCAAACCGAGAAGAGTCGCCTTTCTGCAGCCGTGGCAGCGTGCTCCGCAGCAGCCGCCTCCGTGTCACGTCCCTCGTCCCCCGCAGACACCGCACCCCTCCCTGTGCCCCCGCGTGAGTTGCACGTGCGAGCTAGGCTGGAGGATCTCATTGACCAGGTATTAAGGCTTTCAGGGGCAGTACTTGCTTCGGATGTGCTTACGTCTTTCTAAAGTATCCCATCTGTGCAACCAAGGATTTTTTCATGTATGTAGTATCCAATCATAAACAACTCTATTATTGTACCTAGGGATGTGTAGTTGCGTAGATGGGATAAACTTTTGTATACTGTCATGTGTTTATTTTTTTTTTAATTGTGTGGATTTGACTTGAGAAATATCGTTTTAAATCGATTTCAATAGTATGATTTATGATGCGTTAGTTATAAAAATGTGGATAAAAGTGCTAGTCATTGTTTCTGTATATTGTCTTCGTATCTTTTGTTACTAGGTATTTATATTTAGGATATAATTGTGGTTGCCATTTGTTTTACCGCTAGCTTTAAGATTGCCAGGTCCGAAAAAGAACGAAACCAACGAGTTTATAGAGCCCTTGTAAAAGTAAGATTCGTTTTAATTTGAAAAATTTTCAATGGAAGTGGTAGATAGTATTTATTGTAGTTAGAAAATAATTGTACAGGCTTTCGTTGGCAATGTATTTTTTGCACCTGGTTTCTGAAGCAATTGTTGTACCAAAATGTCCCTCACATTTACAAAATCATTTTGTATTTTGAGGCATCTTGGTACAAGTAACTTTACGTCTGAATCAAGATGTATAACATCAACGATCTGAATTTAAATTTAGGGCTGCAATTTTTAACATATTTCCCCCCACAAAATATTTTGCTAATATTAACCATCTGTTGGAGAAGAATGATTGAAATCTAAAAGAATATTTTGATAAGTACGAAAATAAATATCTGCCTCAGTAACAGCTCGTTTTTTCTGAACCAATCCCGGATTTTTTGTGACCTAAACCAATTTTTTCTAAACATCTTGATTCAGAGTCACTGCTATAGGAGTAAATATAAATTAGCACTAAAACGTGTGATTTCACATTGCTTTGAGTGCCTTCACACGTGTGTACTACGTACTTCAGAACACTAACACAATGATCACGACTTGATTTGTTAATGATGGTGCGTGAGATAGTGTGCAAAATTTTGAAGTAGATGGAAATAAAGTAAATTAAGGTGTACCTAGTTCTGTTTCGTAAACACAATTATTGGCAAGATCATTAATATTGGGTTACTTACGTGCAATTCGAAATGTATCAATGTGCTAACACGGGGTTGATACCATAAGGAATGATGAAAAAAATTCAGTTGACGCAAATAGTAGGATCATAATTATAATGATGATGAAATAACTTAGACAAACATCTGTCTATTTCAATACCGGCTGCGACAAAATAGACCATTCTTTATGGATTTCGGTATAACTACTTCATCAACATTTCATCTACTATCAAAGTTTTGCCATCTATCTTACATTTGATATGTTTTGCACCGCCCACTAACACGCACTTGTGTGATGCATGGTTTGTTGTAGAAACATGTAAGCGAGGTAGGCAGCGCGAGACTTGATGCCTTAATTAAGACACTTGAAGCACCTGAGTTCAGCCAGAAATTCGTGGCTTTTGAGAAAAGGGTAAGGCTTCGCTTTATGCACAACTATACACTTAAAAGAGATTCCCCGTATATTTCAATATTTTTTAAGCAATTTTGCATAAGCATAATAACATTGACTGTTAGCAAAACAAGTAATTTTAAATGCTTGAAAGCGATTTTGAACTTATTTACAGCAGTTTGTAATCAATAGAAACAAAATCTAATCGTTGGATTTAGTAAGGTAGTGAACAGAGTTTATAAGTAGTTAAAACTTACTACTTGTAAATATTTATGCTACTCACTTTGGTTTCGTCGGTATAAATTAAGTATTTTAGGAAATATTTTAATATTCCTATTTTCGTAGGTACAAAGCCACCTTGAAACTTTACGGGACGCTGTAAGTGGTATGGAAGAAGCCATGAAGCAAGTAACAGAAATCCAGGAATGGATTAATGTACACAATGCCTTAGCACACGACTGGCTCTCCAATCCATCGAAACTGCGTCCTGAAGCCGCTAAACAAGATATGGCGGCAATGATTGACGCTCTTGCGTCTCTGGCTGAAAAGAGGAACAGACTGCTCACCGAGATACCAACTGAAGGTAATTTTTTATTTCCAATCCATTTATATATACTCTACATACTTTAAAATAGAACAATTACTAATTTTACACATTCATCTAGGGCTAGAAGATGAAATAAATCTCGAAGAAGATCTTAACGAACTAGAACAGACGATACTTAAGGCTATAGAAAGGGAGAAGGGCAACCAAGCTACCATCGATAATTTCCGACACAAATGTCAAGAAATTCACGATTGGTTTGACTCAGTGCTTAAGAAGATGTGCTTGGCTGATAAAGGATCTGGGCTGCCTTGCCCGCAAAAATTAAATGCTCTGAAAGAGTTGTCATCGGAGTTTGGCCAAGCGGGTAAAGAAAAAGTAGATAGCATTAAAACGGTAGGAAGTGAAGTCATTAATATTGTAAGCAATTTGGAGTCACAACAAGTGGAAGAACAAGTAAGTAGATAAAAATATTTTCGGATTGTATAATAACGCTTGACAACAAAAAATAATAAAATTTCTTCTTTTTAGATGAAATCTGTAGAGAGAAGATACAATGATATCGCTAAGCGAATTCAGCGTAAACTACAAATGCTTGAAATCACATATAAAGCAATTGATGGCACAAAAAGTGAAGTCGCTGCTCAAAATGAATGGATGCAGAAAGAGATTGACAATATTGTCCACCCTGAACCACTTGGATATGACAGTAAATCAGTCAAAGAAAGACAAAAGAAGGTGGCCAATTTGTTAAAAGAGACTGATGGTAAGAAAACTGTGATTGATTCATTAGAAAAGAAGGTAAGTAATATTCAATCTGAACTTGAACCTTCTGAACAAATGCAATTAGAGTCAGAGCTTTCTGAACTTGCATCTAAGCAGAAACAACTAGCATCACTTATTAAACAAGAGATTGAAAGATTAGGTGGCTGTTCTGAAATAAGGAAGAAATTGGAGAACGACATCGAAAGAGCTAAGAATTGGCTTAAGGCAAAGTTGGCTGAAATTAAGAAACTAGGAGGTCCAGTTCCACTAGAAGTAGCGAAAGTAGAAAAAGATATTGCAATACATAAAAAACATCTAACTGAATTATCAGATTTTCACAACGATTTGCTCACTGAAGTTATGCGTCAAGGCAATGCTGTATCCAAGGACTGTTCAAGTGAAAATAAGGCTAAATTACAAGCAATACTAGATGAACTTAATAAATCTTACACGTCTGCTAAAATAGATATCGATGAAAAACTCGCTGCATTAAACCAACTTCTACAAGGCAGAAACGAGTTTGAAGCAGATGTAGCTAAGATTCAGAGTTGGTTGAATGAAGCTGAGGTAGCAGCCACTCCTGAATTAAGGACAACATCCCTGCAATTAATGGAAGAACAACTAGCCAAATTCGAAAAACTTAGCAAAGAGGCTGATGAAGTAGAAAAGAATATTAACAAAATTAAAGACAAATCTAAAGACATTATGGATACCTTATCTGATTCTAATAAGTTACAACTCAAAGAACAAGTTAATGTACTATCTGATAGGTTTGCTAGAATTAAAGCTGTTATAAACGATAAAAAGAATATCTTGTTGAAACATATCAAAGAATATAAGGACGCTGTTGCAAAGATAGCTGATGCCTTAGAATTTTTAAATGAAATTCAAAATAAACTTAAGGCATTAAATAAACCAATTGGTAGTAAAGTTGAGGATGTTTTGCCTATTATACAGGCCTATGAATCTATCTTAGATGATCTTAAAAAGAATAAAACAATGCTTAACGAATTACAAGGTGGCAACGTTCATGACCTCCAGGACATTATGTCTAAGCAAGATGAATTAATGAGTACCATCGAAGATCAAATATCTAAATTGAAACAACTTCTGCTGTTGCGAGAGCAATTCTTTGCTCTGGTTAAAGAAATTGAAGATTTTATATCCAAACATACAGATCTTACATCTGAAATTGAAAGATCGAATGATTCGCTGGAAGATAAAATAAAGCGGTACGACGATATAATCGTCAAAATTCAAGGCTGTGAAGCTTTGCTTGCAACTGCAACTGACAAAGGTCAACAGATTGCTGCGGAAGGCACAGTTATTGATAGAAATAATATCACTGAACTACTGCAATCTCTTAAACAACAATTATTGACACTAAGAAGAACTGTCGAAGCTAAGCGTCAAGAACACGAGAGAGCCGCTGCGGAACATAAAAAGCTTGCAGCAGATCTTTCTGAAATACTTCAATGGCTCCACGACAATGAAGCTGCAGTCCATTCACGACCCCTTCTTAATAGAGATGTTGCTAGCGTCGATAGAAAGCTTATAGAGCACGCTACATTAGTGAAGAACGTGCAATCATACTTAGACAAATTAACGAAGATAACGGATATTATTAAAAATGATGACGGGGTTCCGGGCTCATTATTAGAAATGGTATCAGACGGCAATTCTCTTAAAACATCACTACCCGCTGAATTGGCAAATAGAGAAAAACATCTGCAAGACAATAAGAAGTATAGACAACAGTATCAGCAAATGGTTGAAAAATTGAACATATGGGTGAACGAAGCGGGAATAAGGCTAGGAATGGGCAAAAACGGTACTGATTTTGAAAACATCGAGGCTGACTTGGAAGAACATAAGACATTCTTCAACACATCAGAACCAGAAATGAAAGACTTAGTTGGAAAGCGAATGCAGGATATAGTAGATAAAATCTGGCCGTCCCTTACTGCTTCGGAGCAAGAAGAGTTATCTAAGGAGCATCAAAAGCATAACCAACTCCTGAAAAATACGCTCAATTCCGCGAAATCACGGCAGGCGCAATTAGAACAAGATTTGGAGATATGGAAGGACTTCTGCCAACTTGTGGAGAAAATTAAAGCCATTTTGGACAAGAATGACATACAACGGGAACCCGTGACGTCAGTGGATGCCCTTCGCATGTATGCCGAGAAGCTGGACCACGCCCAGAAAGACTTAGAGGTAAGCAGTCTTATTCTCTATTCCCTATTAATACTATAAATGCGAAGATGTGTTTGTAAATTTGTCTTTTTTATCTGAGCGTTATCCCACTAGGTCAGGTATTTATTTCGGCACTTCACGATCATCGGCACGATGTTGTGCATCCGATTTTTGACAGTTTTTTGAGTTTTTGGTTTTTTGAGTTTATTGGTTAGTTTTAGCTCAAGTGGCGGCGATTAATATTAATTAATTTATTTATTAATTAGCGATGTTGAGATATCTCGGTACTATACAAATGGGCCACAAATGGAAAAATCCAAATCAGTTTTATTTAAAAAAGCTACGTTCTTAGGTATTTTCGTTTGTATTCAGAAGAGACACGCCTTGATTTCGCGATACGAAAACGGTAGAAAAGACCTTTCTTAATTTTAGATTTTCTGGATCTGGGTCTGGGGTTTGACGACCTCCCTGGTGCAGTGGTGAGCGCTGTGGTCTTATAACTGGGAGGTCTCGGGTTCGATTCCCGGCGGGGGCAATTTGGGAATTTATAATTTCTGAATTGTCTCTGGTCTGGTCTGGTGGGAGGCTTTGGCCGTGGCTAGTTACCACCGTACCGTCAAAAACGTGCCGCCAAGCGATTTAGCGTTCCGGCACGATGGCGTGTAGAAACCGATTAGGGTTATGGGTTGAATGTTCACTGCCATACCCCTTACAAGTTAGCTCGCTACCATCTTAGACTGCATCGTCACTTACCATCAGGTGAGATCGCAGATCTTGTCATCGAATAAAAAAAAAATGAATAAAACCGCCATTTTGTCTGTTGTGACTTGTAACCCGATAACTGGAGCAAACCCGCGTTTTCTTAATGTAGTGAGTGCCATATTTCGAAAAATCCTACTTAGTGTTTTTCATTTTTTTTTAAATATAAAAGTGCCTTGTGTGAATGTTATTTTATATTATGTATTAATATATATTATAATGATTGTTTAGTATTACTTTTCTAATGAAAATCAAACGAGATACAGTCATCGCCATATAGCTACAGACTCGGACGATTTTAGAAGAAAATAAAAGATGTTTGTTAAATTTTTCGGAGGAAGCAAAAACTGAATTAATGTCACCGGTAATAATAACTTAACCAAATGTTTCTGACTATTCTTATTTTTTGGTATCAGATTGCCTCCCGTTATTTTTGTAGGTAGTGTTATTTTATTTATTTTTATTGGTATTGCATTGAACCAGGTCACTGCCTTCCATTGTCATCCAGTTAAGGGGAAAACTGACCAATAAGTATTCCAACTTTATTCTTTAAGTTACAGTAGGCAACATTTACTATAAGACTGACAGAATCACTGACCTCAGTTTAAAACAAACTAAAAATTAAACCGACTTTATTATATTATACCGAAATAACGAATAACTGAAAAGGGAAAATGTCCATATTATCTTGAAAGATACTGAACCGTTTTTGATCAAACCTTTACTGTTCCCTAAATTGAAGTTAATGTAAGCAAATAAAAAAAGAATGATCACAATCCGATTAATAGTTTCGGAGAAATGCGTGGAAAAACATACATACATACATACATAAGTGTCGAATTCATAATCTCCTTTTTTTGGAATCGTTTAAAAAGAGAGATGTGGCAAGTTAGATGTTTTAGCATACTTTTTAACACTTCGTTGAGTGTAACAAACGCGTGTTTCAATATTTTGAACTGCATCATCATATTTCATACTAATATTATAAATGCGAAACTATGTTTGTTGGTTTGTCCTTCAATCACGCCGCGACAGAGCTACGGATCGACGTAATTTTTTGCAAGGGTATAGTTGAGGGCCCGGAGAGTGACAAAGGCTACATTTTATCCCGGCAAATTAAAGAGTTCCCGAGGGATTTAAAAACTAAATCCACGCGGGTGAATTCGCGGGCATCAGCTAGTCAGCTAGTGATTCAATAATGATTTGCTGAGTGAAGCTGCAGTCTAAAATGGTAGCTGACTAACTAGGAAGGAGTATGGCAATGTAAATTAAACACCCGTACCCACCGATATAAATGTAGTACCTACTAGATGTCGTGTTCCGAACATTTATCATGTTCAACTGAGTTGTACCTTATGCCGAACAATACTGTTAGTGTGGTCGACGGCACTCGCGACGTACGGACGCGGGCGCTATTTATGCGATTTTCTAGCTACCTAATTGTGAATTTCAATTAGCCAACAATGCCTATATTCAAGTAAATAACAAAAAGTATCTAGTTATTTTAGTGAATAATTAGATATCAACATCGTAATTTACAGCACTAGATACTAAATAAAAATTATTTCTTGATTTATTCAAATACTTTTTTATTACGAACGACCGAGCGGGAAGCGGGGTGCGGACTGCCTCTGCGACCCACCTGCAACCTTATTTACCATGCCGGCTCCCCTCTCTACCACAGCCCGCGCGATCGAAACTGTACACAGTTCATATTCCGAATTGCCGCTCTATACATAGAACTCTTTGCCCGTACCCCTAATCAGTTACTACACGCACCGGTACAATAGTACCAGTACGCTAGCTTACTTGCCGCCTGCCAGCACGTCTAGATGGTAGACGAGAGATGGTGACTAGCAACGCCCGAAGACTCCCATCAGAATTTTCAATTTCTATTTAAGATCTTTACGTTAAATTGAGATTGAATCAGTCGCAGATGTTTCAATGTTGCCAATTTACGAGCATAATGGCGTCTAGAGGAGCACTATATTGATTTACCAACTCATATTGAATTCACTTCGCATCCTATTCTGTTAAGGTGACGATATGAAAAATTGATAAATAATAATATAAAAAAATTAGTGGAGTCAGTAGCAAAAAATCTTATATCGACGACCGTTAAAAAATTGCGTCATACTGTACCGTTGACAAATGATTGTAGTTTTTACTGTTACCACGACTGTGACGGAAGTTTTCTTTTCTGGCAATGATGTCTTGAATGGAGAGTGTGATTTTAAAATTCTTAATTTTCTCCTCTTCGAAGGAAGTCATTAATTAAAGTACCTAATAAATAATCTGCGCTATGCACCAATGTATAATGTACTAAAATTCGTTGGCGCTATGCAAAACTTTCCTCTATTACTCATCGTAGAAAACTACACGCGAACAAAGTAACCAAACAACAATAAATAACTATTTTTAAACGACTTCCAAAAAGGAGGAGGTTCTCAATTCGGCCGGTATCTTTTTTTTTTTTCTATGTATGTCCACCGATTTCTCCGGGATTACAGGACCGATTCGCGTGATTTTTTTTAATCGACAGAGGATGTTTGCGAAATGGTCCCATAAAAATTTTAACCTTCAACTCCTCAAGCCTGATGCTGCAGGGATATTGCTCACCTAAAATAAAGAGATTTAGGAAATGTCGATTACGAATTACTATCGTAGGTAACAAAAGTACACTACATCATGGAGCTCCAGGTCCTAGCTCCTCAATCCTGATGCTGCAGGGTACTGCCTACCTAAAACTATGGGGATTTAGGAAATTTCGATTACGAATTGATATTGTAGGTAACAAGTATGGACTACATCATGGAGCTCCTCAATTATAGGATACTACACTTAAAAGCTTAAAATAAAAATTCTTTTCAAAAAACCGACTTCTAACGCCACTACAAAGTATAAAAATAATTTTAGTTTGTCCACGTTTGCTGAAGTCGGGCGGGCCTAAAATACAAACTATGAAACCGACTCGCGATGCTCGCTCGACTTCTACAAACGAGTCTCTCATATTGTGTAGCGTCGCGCATCGGTTTCATAGTTTGTATTTAGGCCCGCCCGACTTCAACAAACGTGGACAAACTAAAATTATTTTTATACTTTGTAGTGGCGTTAGAAGTCGGTTTTTTGAAAAGAATTTTTTAACAAAAGAAATATGACAAATACACAATAACAAAAGTTACTGACAATCGCGGGCGGTAGGTTGCTATCTGTAGTAAAGGGGTCTGACTTGAGGAGCGGTGCGAGGTAGCGGCCAAGTTTAATTTCGCATCATAGTAATAATATTAAAAATTTGAAAGTGTGTTTGTTGGTTTGTCCTTCAATCACGCCGCAACAGAGCTACGGATCGTTGTCTTTTTTTGCATGGGTATAGTTGAGGACCTGGAAAGTGACATAGGCTACTTTTTATCCCGGAAAATCAAAGAGTTCCCGAGGGATTTAAAAACTAAATCCACGCGGACGAAGTCGCGGGCATCAGCTAGTAAGTGAATAAAAAGAGTATTTAAAATAATAATTACATTTTATTAAAAAGTAAAATAATTACATTTTATTAAAATTAACGTGAAAAGTAGGTATTATTTTTTGTTTGTCCTTCAATCACGCAACAACAGACTTGCATAGATATACTTAGAGTTGTTGGGTTTCCCGCGGGAATTTTAACTAACCTAACTCCACGCAACGTAATTACGTAACGAATGTAACTATTACATAATAATATTGTTATACTTACATACACACACACATCGAACAATAACGCTTAGAACAGAAATGTTTAACAAAGTTCCGCTCCACCAAAGGTGGGCACAAAACAATCAGTAAATGTGCGAGTGCCATGTTATTATTTTCTGGTACTGGTACTGATATTGTTTTGATTGTGATGAATTATGACACCCTTTCACAGCACATGTACGTAGTTTTTAGAGTTTCGTACCCAAAGGGTGCCAACGGGACCCTATTACTAAGCCTCCGCTGTCCGTCCGTCAGTCAGCGGGTTGTATCTCGTAAACCGTAATAGATAGACAGTTGAAATTTTCTCATATTGTGTATTTCTATTGCCACTATAACAAAAAATAATAAAAATTAAATTAAATTAAAAAATAAAGCGGGCTCCCATACATGGAAAAGGAGTCGAAATAAAATTTTATTTTTTTACCCTGGCATGTGGGGTGTCATTGTCTAGAGCTCATTAAGTGGAGTTCAAATATAATTATATGTTTTTATTTTTTAGCTCCAAAAATGAAGAAATAGGGGGCCGTCAAAGTTGTCGGTTTTAGACCAATTTTGTTAGTGTTAAGGGGTCTATCTCAAAAACTAAACTAGTTAGGAATTTGAAATTTTGGTATATTATGTATTAAGTATATAGTGTATTTAAACAACAAATACTGAAAATACCGATTTATAATGCGGTTTCTAAGTTGTGATCAAAACAAACGAGTATTTTTTCCCCATATAGAACTAAGATATCTAAATATGTATCTAGTTTTAAAAAAATGATTTGGTCACATGTACGGAATCCTAAAAGAGCGAGGCCCAACTCGCACTTTTAGGGTTCCGATTTTTAAATAATTTTCTGTGAGCTCGTCGTACTAACATAATGTTACTTCGTAAGCCTTTAAATGCTTATTAAAAATGGATCACCGGGTCTACTATTGCGCTAATCGCTTCTAAGCATTATGGTTCGATGAATACACATTTTGTATTACATTATAGACAAGCAAAACTACAGTTTACAGTAATCGTGCTCAATTTCGTTACGAGCGCACAGAAGATTAGCATTTTTATTAAATCCGCGATTTACGTTGATCAGCCAACCGGAGCTATGAATAGAATTGTAATTCTGCAGTCTACGGTCTACCTGAAAAGGTGCACTATAAACTTTATCTTTAACGCGTAGAGTTATCTTTTTAAAAATCCCGCGGGAACCCTTTGAATCGCGAAACTTAGCTACGTCACTCTCCAGATCCATAACTAAATAACTAAATAACTATGGTCGACGCGATTTTTTGTATAGTTATAGGAGCAACTGCTCCTTCGCTGCGTGATTGAAAGACATCAACAAACCAACAAACACACTTTCGCATTTATGCCCGCGACTTAGTCTGCGTGGATTTAGTTTTTAAAATCCCTCGGGAACTCTTTGATTTTCTGGGATAAAAGTAGCCTGTATCCCTCTCCAGGTATAACTATACCCATACAAAAAATCACGTCAATCCGTAGCTCTGTTGCGGCGTGATAGAAGGACAAACCAACAAACCAACACACTTTCGCATTTAAATGATGCTAGCTCATGCCCGCGACTTCGTCTGAGTGGATTTAGTTTTTAAAATCCCTCGGGAACTCTTTGATTTTCTGGGATAAAATGTAGCCTGTATCCCTACTCATACAAAAAATCACGTCAATCCGTAGCTCTGTTGCGGCGTGATTGAAGGACAACCCAACAAACAAACACACTTTCGCATTTATTATAATATTAGTATGGTTAGTAAAGATGAATATTAGTAAGGATACTTAGGCTATCTTGATTTTTTGTTTACCTTACTACAGTAGGCGTTGACTGTTGACATAGTTAGTTGAGAAATTATAAGGGCACACAATCCGGGTATTCCCCGTTTTGTTACGATCACTATCAATTCGTCGATCATTACCTAATATAATATTCTGTTAAGTCCCTACTCTATAATTGGCAGTCATCAGTGGTGTCTGCTAAGTTTTTAGTACAATTTTTTAACCAACTTCCAAGAACGAGGAGGTTCTCAATTCAGCCGGTATCTTTTTTAAATGTTTGCTAGATCCCGTCATGTCTAAAATAACAAAATAAAGTATCAAAACCAATGGAACGCACATATATATTGAGCAGGGTATATTGGTGCTAGAGTCATAGTAAAAGAGAGAAAAATCGATTAATATTTTAAGAATCTAATATATTTTAAACTTAAATGATTCTTTTTTGATCTTTTGATTCGGTCATCGGTGTTTATATAGGCTGAGTAGAACGTACCTATAATATAGTATCCATGTGAGTAAGTATGCGTATAGTTTTACTACTCTTTGGGTGATCCATGAATCTTTTTTTTTTTCAACTTTTTTAGTTTATTACAAAATAAGTGAAGGTGCTCCAAATTGTAAGCTCGCAAGTACCCAGTCCTAAACTTTTTATTTTTCACTAAATATATTATAGTACCTAGAATTTTTTTTAATGAAAAATTTAAAAAAATCTGTTGCTGTTTTTAAGTCGAAACTGAAGCAGCATTATCTTTCCTCCTAATTTCATCTTTAATATGCCCGGTATTTTTTTTCCTATACAATATATGGTATATTATGTATTATGTATGTTATATTAGTATTATATTATTATTATATTATTATTACTATTTATTAAGTATATATCTAGTATAAATTGTATACTTAATTATTATAATATCATGTATATTATATATTAGTATTTTAATATAATATGTATTGTATTATCTGTAGCCATTTATTAATTTTTAAAGATTAGTCTTTAGTACCTACCTTACCTCTGTATGTTCTCACTGTTCTCACATTCGAGGGCTTCTGGAAGAAATCTCTTCTTTAGAGATAAGCTGTCCTTGTGCACGTCTTTTATATGTTTCTTACATTGTTTTTTTTATATAATTGGTACTAAATAAATAAAAGAGTGCATTTTTTAGTTTACAGAGTAACTCTACTATGAATGTATTCTTTTAGTTGGCTAAGTTAGTAGGTATAATACTTTTCAAATATCAATTAAATACAAAAAAAAAACTACATTTTGAACGCGCATAGAGTTTCAAATTTTTTAAACAGAAGAAAGTCGTGATTTAAAACTCGCATGGCAGTATGTGTAAAAGTAAAAACAAACATACAGTAGGGTCAAAGAATAATTGCAACACTTACGAGCGAACTCCCCTTAACAACTTGATGATGTCATGCAACACCCAGCCAAGGCCTTCGCCGGCAGTCGCAGTTCATAGCCACAGCTATGAGAACGTATAGCAAAAAAGACTTAAGTTTACTTAGTACTTTCTCTCTGTGCAATTGCATGTTTGTTACTACCTAGTGTTATATCAACTGTACTATTTATTGTCCGTTTATTTTCCTCTTTATTTGTAAGTACAAGTGTCAAAATTCCGCGTAAAAGGAAGGTGAGTACAGTGCAACACGTGAAGAAAATGCCGGTTTGTTTATCATTAGACGCCGGTCGCGAATTTTCTTTTGAGGCGGAGTAATGCAATTGTTGCGCAAATTGACTTCATTTTGTTATTCTTCATGCTGATACAGTAAAAATATTATTATCATAACCGTCTATAGTTTCTGCTTTCCGAACCGATGGTAGAGTCATGACGTGTCATAAGATCCACAGGTTGGCCTACGTGAAATAAATAATTTTAAATTTAAATTTTTTTTAATGCTTAAACTTTATTTCGTCATCTAAGAATAATGATTTTTGAATTATGGCTCAAATTTTAAACAACATAGACAACTAATGAATTTAAAAAATAAACTTAAATCTAAATTAATTAATACTAAAATTAAAATTCTTAAATTCTTAAACCTCATCGATGTCACCGCAGTGTGGCATAGTACCCAAGATGCTGGCGGCATTGCCCCTTTGGATAGCCAAACTTAGGATAAGTTTGGCCATCCAAAGAGGAAATGCTGCTTAATTTGAATTTGAGTTGGACATAGGTCTCTAGAATTGATTGCCACACGATCCTGTATGGTCTGAATCCAGCGGCTGCCGCTCATCTAAAGTTCGTGCTTTCATCTAGTAGGAGGTCTACCAACGTTGCGCAATCGGTTGCGGGGTCGCCATTCCAGCACCTTGGGACCCCAAAGCCCATCGGTTTTTCAAGCCACACATTTCCCCTTTAGTTTTACTTTTCCATTAATAAATAGTTTAGAAAAATCCACTGTCCCTAAACTAAATAGATGTAAACACGTATCTTACGCGACACACATGAGTAAAGAATTACTCATGTCCTCTTAAACATGTGGTCCATGCTATGGTCCATGTTATAACTTTTCTCTACGATTATACAATTTATGTGCAGTTTTTATTTGAATTACTTAGTCATCGGTTTTCATTTCGATAAATTACCTTCTTATATTATTTCGGTGATGCTTATTTTCAAATTAGATAGACGAGTTACATAGCGTGAATCAGTCTCTACTAATTGCATTTTAAATAATTGAGCATTTCTAATTGCGAATTTATTATTTCCTAGTTCAATGTACCTAATAGTTTTGTTATGTCAAGATAATTTATCGTCTTTTGCAAAATTCAATCGCTCAAATTTAGCATTGATTTAATATTCTTAAATCAGTGGTATCTTACTTGAACTTGATCCGCTTGATATTGTTTGTTAAAAATCCGTGGAGAGTCATTGATTTTGCGGGCTTAAAATATCCTAATTCCGTCTTTAGGCTATCCTGTCCCAAATTTTTTTTTAGCGTTTGACCAGTGAAAAAGTAACATACAGACAGACAGGCTGTCTTTCGCATTAATATTACTTAATTATTATATTGTAGTATTTATTGTACAAGATTATTTCGCGTGTAGAATCGATTAGGTCACTGTACCTACTCTACTTTAACTTCTAATTTAGCTAGAACGCATATTTGCACAATAGAGCTGGAAAATTCCTTAATGTTAATTATTCAGTTGAGCGTAGATGGGACATCCTTTTGTATATTAACAGTCATACTATTCGACGTACTTAGTACTCTTCTTCGTCTATGCACTAGGTATAACAGCCCTTAGTCGACCAGACTGATTCGTTACAATTTTTCTCTGTTGTCAAAGATGTCCACATCCTGGACACGAACTATTTTCGTGTCTTTTGTTAATTATTGTTAATCGATTTGGCGGATACGTCGTGCAAAGAGAACAAGCAGATTTTTTTTATATCTATGGTAAATAAGTATGGATTGTTAACTATGCAACCTGTTTAACGTAAAATTATGGCTTTGGAGGTAAAAAGTAACATCTGCCTTGAAATATTTTTAAACAGTTCCTCATAAGTTGCACATTTTTATTAAATGATGGGGGGCTTTGGTCAGGGCTAGTTACCTAACACCCTACCATCAAAAACGTATCCCTAAGCGATTTAGCGTTCCGGCACGATGGCGCGTAGATAGTGGGGTATAAGTTTAACTAAAACTGACATAACCCCTTCCAAGTTAGCCCGCTAGCATCTTAGAATGCGCCCTTACTCAACATCAGATAAGATCGGAGTCAAGAGCACCACCTATACTTATTGTTATAAAAAAATGTCAACATAAAAATGTCAGTAGGTAGTACTTCAATGTAGGTACTTACATTAATGTCAAGTTCGCCTTAAACTAACCGGCGCTATAAATAGCACCAATGAGTTAACCATACGATGCTCAAGGTCACTGTCGGTAATGCTATGCTGTAAACCGTTTTCTTACCAAAACATTAAGTGTTTATCAAAAGTTTACCTAATTTATTTATTTACTTAGTAAAGGATGGACTCGATTTTGTTATTAGGTTTTGTTTTTACCGGCAGGTTAAACTGGGAAGGAATATGGCACTAATTAGAAACTATCTATACTCCTAATCAGAGTTTACATTATATCTTTTCGCTTGGCGGAACGTCTTTAAATATACATATAATTATTAATCATAATCAATAGGAAGAATATCCACCTACTAAATCCATTTTAAAATAAATAAAGTAAAATCAGCTGGTTGAAGTTGTGGTCTTGTCAATTACAACAAAAATGGCTGATGATATCGTCAATGACGTCATTTTGATACCGGCGTGGGAGGGAGATAGCGAGATGCTTCCACAATACCCTAATTTTTCCTAATCATTTGCAATAGATAATGTAAAAAAAATGTAAATTAATTCTTTTCATTTTTATTGTTTCTCAATTTACAGCCAATTTTGATCCCTTTTTCACAGTTTTTTTTTAAATTATACTTATTGGCTGTTTCATACAAATTTTTGTTGGTTTGTCCTTCAATAACGCGGCAACCGAGCAACGGATTGATATATTCTAAGCATCTACGTTTAATTGAGGATATTGTTATATGTAATAGGTAAACAACCGATATATGTAATAGGTAATTCTCAAAGGATTCTCGTGGGATTATTAAATGCGCCGCCGTCGACAAAATAATTACACGATGCATGTAAATATTGCAGTGATAGCCTAGTGGTTAAGACTGTGGTCTCTCAAATGTGGTTGCAGGTTCGATCCCGGGCACGCACCTCTGACTTTTCGGAGTTATGTGCGTTTAAGCAATTAAATATCACATACTTTAACGGCGAAGAAAAACATCATGAGGAATCCTGCACACCTGAGGGTTCTCCGTAATGTTCTCAAAGGTGTGTGAAGGTTGCCAATTGCTTTGCTGCATTTGAAACTAGGCCATCGTAGTGGACTATTATGGCCTGTAATATAACCCTTTCTCTGAGAGAAGACCTGCGCTCAGTAGTGAGACGTGAATGGGTTGCTTGTAAAAATAATGCGAAAGGGGGCTAGACGGAAAAAAATTAAGACCAAAAGTTGTAACGACACTGTTATACATTTTTGATGGCCTAAAAAATATCTTACATAATAATTTCAACGAGTTCGTGTGCATCGCTCCCGTGGCGCAATTGGCTCGCGTGCGGCTGTTAACCGAAAGATTGGTGGTTCGAGCCCACCCGGGGGCGCGCAATTTTATTTTCATTTTTTATTTTATAAAATCGATATTTAGGCTTCCCTGGGGTCATTTGGATTTTTATCGATAAAAAAATCATGATAAAAAATGTATACCCGAATAATTATTTTCTTTATACCTCGAATAGAACTTGAAATTAATATTTTTTAATAATAACTTCGTTCCTATCTGGTGTCCCACGACGCCACACGACTTTTTTTGTACACATTTTGGCGTAAATTATAATCATGATAATAGTTTTCCTTTCCTAGATAAGTCCCCAAACTACCTGCACGATTGTGCAAATTTGAGCGCTATCAAACCCTTATCAGCCATCACATTCCCTGATAACATTGTAAACACTGATACGAAATCGCGATTTGATCCCACAATGTTTCAGCGTTTTCATATTAAGGTTGAAGACACGGGTCTGCCCGCGAAATTCAAATTTAATTTGGTTTTTCGCAATTTGTAACCTACATACGACGAAGTAGGCTTATGGCCTTCTAATTGCGCCAGTGGAATTATCATCTTCACAGGTTTACATAAAAATCTTTACTTGAAAGTGACCAGTTTAAGAAATTAATCAAAATACTGAGTTGGACGTGAGTTACTCACAAACTAGTCGACTTAACTTTCAAGTAAAATTTTTTATATAAACCTATGAAGATGATACTGCCACTGGCCTAAATAGAATGCCATAAGCCTACTTTGTCGCATTCGTTTACAAATTGCGAAAAACCAAATTAAATTTGAATTTCGCGGGCAGACCCTTGTCTTCAACCTTAAGTGCTTAAACTTTCTAAGTGTATTTACTTAATAATAATAAATAATAAAAGAGCTGAGTGTATTTGGAAATCTTCAAAAGTGAAGATGATTTTCTTAATATACGAGTATCACAAGTCATTGTAGCCATAGTGAAATTTATTTAAAATTATGTACATACTTTCACTTGGAAATAATAATTTTTAGCAGTATTTTGAAATGATTAGTTTATTCTGTGTTAGTTAAGTTCCATAATAGATTAAAAATGATATTGATCAATGTTATCGAAAACTGTGTCTCATTTGATTTTCGTAGGATATCCTTTAGTCTTCTTAATGATCTTTCAAAGATTATGCTCACTTCTTTTCACCTCAAGACAGACCTACAAGTCGTATCAAAAACTATTATATATAAAAATAAAAAAAAACTGTTTTAGAATGTACAGGTAAAAGCCTATCATATTATGATACCCCACTCGTATAGTTCTCTTACTTTGAAATTTTAAACCCCCGATTTTCCCCCTTTTTTAATAAAACTAAAATTAATTTTCTCTTTTTTTTATTCCAATGATGTTGGGCCACTATTATACACAACAGTTCCAAATTTCATGTCGATAGCTTTAATGGTTACTAAAATAATCGACTGTGACAGACGGACGGACGGAGAAAGTCTCACCATAAGGGTTCCATTTTTACCATTTTGGTACGGAACCCTAAAAAGACAAGCAAAATCTACTCGCAACTTTGCCGAGTCTCACTTCGTTTTAGTAATTAAATATCACACGCTTCAACGATGAAGGAAAACATCGTGAAGAAACCTGCACACCTGAGAGTTCTCCATAGTGTTCTCAAAGGTGCGTGAAGTCCGCCAATTCGTATTCAGCCAGCGTGGTGGACTATGACCTATAACCCTTTTCTGTAGGACTAACATGCACGCCACGACAAAATTTTGTTTACTCATTTACTCGTGAATCTCTGATAGATATCAAGAAAAAACTGGTACACTAGCGGCACGCTATGATGGCCGGTTTGACGTTTGTCCGCTCATGAAGTTCCGTATTAATTGATAACGACTTTGAAGGAAATAATTGTATTACTTTATTGACGATAGTGATGTGCAGAGATTCATAAATTTTATCGAATGTAGTTTTAGGTTTAGGACTCAAAATTTATTTATTAAATTGATTTCTAAAATGTATACAAGTGTAGAAAAATCAGTTTGCACCATTTAAGGGGTGAATGTACTTGTGAATATGAACAATTTTCACTATGTGGACAAACCTCTGAAATCGCAAAAAAATATCAGCTGTTTCATACAAAAGGTAAAATTTTTATTTTTATATGATATATACCACAACTCGGCATTTGGTTTTCTAAATTGAAAATTTTTAAAAACCTTTTTTGGTATCTTTTGTATTCATATGTTTCTTGTGTGCATATAAAGTATGTATATTCATTTTCATTCAAATATTCAGTTCGTTCAAATAAATTAAATAAACATATACATTTTTGTTTTATTAAACCTATTTAATCAGGTACAAAAACAAAACTTAATTGTTTTTTGTTCGAGAATAAATTGACATTCCACATCACTATTGTAATGTGTCAAACCGGCCATCATAGCGTGCCGCTAGTGTAGACAAAATTTTGTCGTGTTGCGTCCACCCGCTGCCTAATGTTAGCCCTACTGGAGACGTGGGCTCAGTAATGAGCCGTTGATGGGTTGCTGCTGCTGCTGCTGCTGCTGATGATGATGATGATGATGATGATGTGTTTATATCAGAACCAGCAGCCACTCCTGGACGTGGTTCGGGAGCGGGCGCGGGCGCTGTGCAGCGGCGCGGACGCGGCCAGCGGCGAGCGCGTCGAGCACAGGACTAGGGACCTGGTCGCTGACTGGAATGTGGCCTTGGAAGGTAAGCTGTGTGGAAAGATATGTATCAGAACCAGCAGCCACTCCTGGACGTGGTTCGGGAGCGAGCGCGGGCGCTGTGCAGCGGCGCTGACGCGGCCAGCGGCGAGCGCGTCGAGCACAGGACCAGGGACCTGGTCGCTGACTGGAATGTGGCCTTGGAAGGTAAGCTGTGTGGAAGGATATGTATCAGAACCAGCAGCCACTCCTGGACGTGGTTCGGGAGCGGGCGCGGGCGCTGTGCAGTGGCGCGGACGCGGCCAGCGGCGAGCGCGTCGAGCCCAGGACCAGGGACCTGGTCGCTGACTGGAATGTGGCCTTGGAAGGTAAGCTGTGTGGAAGGATATGTATCAGAACCAGCAGCCACTCCTGGACGTGGTTCGGGAGCGGGCGCGGGCGCTGTGCAGTGGCGCGGACGCGGCCAGCGGCGAGCGCGTCGAGCACAGGACCAGGGACCTGGTCGCTGACTGGATTGTGGCCTTGGAAGGTAAGCTGTGTGGAAGGATATGTATCAGAACCAGCAGCCACTCCTGGACGTGGTTCGGGAGCGGGCGCGGGCGCTGTGCAGCGGCGCGGACGCGGCCAGCGGCGAGCGCGTCGAGCACAGGACCAGGGACCTGGTCGCTGACTGGATTGTGGCCTTGGAAGGTAAGCTGTGTGGAAGGATATGTATCAGAACCAGCAGCCACTCCTGGACGTGGTTCGGGAGCGGGTGCGGGCGCTGTGCAGTGGCGCGGACGCGGCCAGCGGCGAGCGCGTCGAGCACAGGACCAGGGACCTGGTCGCTGACTGGATTGTGGCCTTGGAAGGTAAGCTGTGTGGAAGGATATGTATCAGAACCAGCAGCCACTCCTGGACGTGGTTCGGGAGCGGGCGCGGGCGCTGTGCAGCGGCGCGGACGCGGCCAGCGGCGAGCGCGTCGAGCACAGGACCAGGGACCTGGTCGCTGACTGGATTGTGGCCTTGGAAGGTAAGCTGTGTGGAAGGATATGTATCAGAACCAGCAGCCACTCCTGGACGTGGTTCGGGAGCGGGTGCGGGCGCTGTGCAGCGGCGCGGACGCGGCCAGCGGCGAGCGCGTCGAGCACAGGACCAGGGACCTGGTCGCTGACTGGAATGTGGCCTTGGAAGGTAAGCTGTGTGGAAGGATATGGAAGCCCACTGCTCTACTTGCCACTTTGCGTTGGCTGTTAGTTGGGCCTTGTCCCTATGTTTAGTTGGCCAACAGTAAGACTTGTCATCCCTAAATATCCTGGTGCCAACCGTAGAAAAGCGGGATGTGGTTGGCCTTACAAAGGAACTTAGTCGGCATCATCCAACCCTAGTTTACCGTTGGCTACAAACCCCCAATGGAAATTGCTACTAGAGTGGTTTTTTATAGAATATTAGCCAGGCTGATCTGTAGTTATTTTCCTCTGCCCTCCAAATAAACGAAAAGCATGTGTTAGGAGTAGGTACGACACCTTTCTCCACCTTGAAACATTGGGCTATTGAGCCTATGTATAATATACTTATCACAAAAATCCCCTTTCTTTTCCCTTTTGGTAAAGTTTTCTGAGTGCCAAGCCAGCACAATGCAGTTCGCCAGTGTCGGGAAGAAGTTACTGGACAAGAAATCCTCATACAGATCCGACAAGACTCGGAGAAAATACGTTCCGAAATAACCGTAGCCCGTATTAGTAACTACAGTATTTTTTCGGATTCGGATCAGACGCAGACTTATCCACATTTACTCTAAACTCGACCCGCATTTCCTCAGAATGCTCCATTATGAGGATTGACCATTCTGAGAAAATGCGGGTTAAACCATCAGAAGAATACGCAATCTACGATGGTGCCTAAATTGCTCCATCATTTAAGAAAAAAATTACCACGCAAAAGCGTTGAATCCATCGATCTCATTCATACTTCGCCAATAGAGGTTAGAGCAAATGTTTGGCCAACTTAACCAATGTTCAACTCCACCAGGTCTAGCGGAGCGTGCGGTGGAGGCGGACAGCCAGCTGCAACGTTGGAACCAACTGTTGGACACACAGAGAACCCTTGGCTCAGCGGTGACAGCTATTGGCGATCGCCTGCGTCAACTGGACACCAGTCCTTCCACGCGAAGACGGGCCCTGGATACAAGGCATGCTCTACAGGTAAAACGTGATTTAATTTTAACAAACATAAAAATCTAAAGGGAGCCTGAGAAAGCTTCTAAGCAATTTTCAAAAATTTTATTAATTGATCACGTACTTAGTGCACGCATCTACTATAGTTTTAAGGTTATATTTTGACCCAATCTGCCCCTATCTCTATTTCTAAAATTCAAGTGATTAGTAGTTATTCAATTATTGTTTTGTATTCAAAAAAAATTTGTATTATCAACTATTTAGATTGCTACCCTTCATAAAAGACCAAAATTTTCCTTTCATTGTTTTATTTTTGAAGTGAAAACTTCTTTAGCGGCGTTGAGCACTTTTCTGTAATGGGTATAAAATCATAAACTCGCGTCAGGACACGTGACCCTGATCGAAAAAGCGTAAGACGGATGGAGAGTAGACAACTATTACCTTTGATTATTTCAGACGCTTCGTCATCGCTTGGTTGGTCTAGTGGCAAAGGGACCTGAGTGAGTTTCACTCAGTCCCTTCGCTGGTTCAGGGTTCGAATCCTACCTTCGGCTTACGTTTTTGTTTGTTTTTTTTATTTTTATTTTTGTAAGAACTGTAAAAGTGTAACTTGAATTATTTTAATTATATTTATCAATTTAAAGAAAGAAAATTTCCGTAACCGGAGGTGGGTATGAACCCGTACTTATTTGGTAAGTAGGCGGCGCGGCGCCTGTATAATAGAGCCACGGCAGGTATGATAAGGATGTCGAAATTAATTACTGTATATTACTATTTATTAATTACTGTTATTTCTTCTGGAGGACCTGGAGAGTGACATAGGCTATTTTTTATCCCGGAAAATCAAAAGAGTTCCCTAGGGATTTTAAAAACTAAATCCATGCGGACGAAGTCGCGGGCATCAGCTAGTTTGCTAATAATTAAAAACAAATAAAGAAACAGTAGGCCCAGGATTTTATACTTAATATTAGTATGATCTAGTTTTCACTTCTATGGGCAGTCCCTATGACTGCCAATTTTTGGTAGAGTTAAGAAGGATCTTTTATTGCCTTTTTTAATTCGCTAAATTTTAATTTTGGTATGCAATGCAACCAGCATTCTAAGTTAGTTAGAAAGGGCTAATAAATTTTATTTTAGTTTTTTTTTAATCTAGGTACATTTTTTTAGGGGTTTTGTATCAGCTGGCATGTCATCAATACATACATTTTTTTAAATTAATCTAACTTAATTCTAACTTAACTACAAAGATGTCCGAAAGTCACTGACGGCAAGCAGTGACTACAGCACACACTTTTTCTTGCTAATTTTGATGCGTGATTTGCTAGGAAACTTTGAGAAAGTCAAGCCTGTTCAAATTATTTACCACGATATTGTAGGAGTTTATTTAACAAAGTAATATCATTTGTGCAGGAACTACAAAGCGAAGTATCAGGCCTGGAAGAAACGAAAGACGATCTCCTGGAGCACGCAGACTTCGTCGTATCCCTGCTCAAGCCTAACAGCAAAGAGGTCGCCTCTGAAACTGAGAAGAACATCAAGGAGTTAGTGGAAGCTTATGAGAAGTGAGTATTCGTGATGTGGCTTGTGTAGAGTTAGTATTTATCTTTGTAACTGCCTCGTTGGTCTAGTGGTTAGCATGATCGACTACGGATGACGAGCTCCCGGGTTCGATTCCCGGGTTGGGCAAAAAAATGAATTGGTTTTTTCTGTTAAGAAATTCTCAGTACCTACTAGTCCAGAGTTAGGAAGTTGGCGGTGAGTCACATCCGTGCCTCGGAGAGCGCGTAAAGCCGTCGGTACTGCGCCTGATCTCTCTGCGGTCGTGTCGGATTTCCGTCCCATCGGACTATGAGAGTGAGGGAATAGAGAGTACACCTGTGTTTGCGCACCTAATTGTGCACTATTATATCTCCGCGCAGATGGCTAATCTCTGAGCCGGTTGGCCGCCGTGACAGGATTCGGTCGGGAGGACATTATTTTATCTTTGTGGAGTCTATGATATATTCAAGTGGAACTCTACAAAATGGCCGCCACAAGGTTTAAGACTGGGTCTAGAAATCCTAACGGGTTTATTTTCTTTGTAAGGACTAGGAACTTGACGCGAGGATCAGAAGTCTACCTTCACCCTTAGAACGAGCTTG
Source organism: Oeneis ivallda (assembly GCA_029955525.1). Taxonomy (NCBI): domain Eukaryota; kingdom Metazoa; phylum Arthropoda; class Insecta; order Lepidoptera; family Nymphalidae; genus Oeneis; species Oeneis ivallda. Next base: position 2,223,779 of record JARPMR010000010.1, on the reverse strand, counting down.
CACATTTCGACAGCGTTGAATTTAATCATCAATTAATTATCGCAAAATCAAGTAAAACGTAAACAAATGCGAATCTCTGCAGTAATTTCTGGGCTTCAAGAAAATTTTGCGAAGAGGGTTTATTTAAGTCTAAAGAAAATCTATAGAGTAGCCTACTCTTGCGAGGGTGTTCGTAACAAATAACATTGAAGTACGTTCTTTGTTCAATAAAAATCAATAGTCTTTCCTGTAAGTACTTACTCATTTTTATGTCGAATGCTAACAAAGTAAATCGATGACTACATGAATCGATTGTTGGAGAGTTTTTACGAGAATCTGACGAGGTCCCAAATGTTGAGGCGTGTTCACACTACGCTCACTGTTTGCGGCCCACAGCGCAACAACGCTCTATTTAGAATAGAGTATTGTATTATATTGTTTATTTTTTCTTCGATTACAAAAACGCTTACGGATGTCAAAAATGTTACATAATTAAATAAACTTAATAAATAAAAGGAATTATGATACAAAATCCACAAAAATAAAAAATCTGCTGTTTTATCTATATATGTAGTTAACATTTACACGATAATGTAAATAAATAATAAACTAATTTAATTTCCCTACGTACATTACGCAGTTTGCGGCTCAACTCTCGTCAACTCGTTCAGTCAGCGGTTCAGTCATATTAATATATTGATCCAAGCGACTGTGATACGCAGGCGAGCTTGACACACCTAAAGGCAAAATAATAACTGCAGACCGTAATTAAGTATAAATCGAACAGAGGCAATGCATTTTCAATGAACGTGCAAAATGTATACTTACTTCTAATAACCCTACCAGGTTTTAAGGGGATAGGAGTTTTTTTGTACCATTATAATTTTCAAAAACTTTTCGATTAAGTGAGAAAAGAGACAAAAAATGCTGAGACATAAATCTGTCTCATTTTAACTTAAAAGTGTGAGCAGAGTGAGGATGCGATCTAGAGCTTTTATCCTGAAAGAGTGCGTGTATGTGATTAGCAGTGGCTCATATTTATTTATTTATTTATTTATTTGCATTCATGTATCCACTTACACTTAATTATATAGTTAGATTACATGAGGCCCCGTCAGGGCATTGCAAAGTTACATTTACAAAGTAATTAGGTTATCTTAGTATAACATTATTATTTACTATGCGGCTAGCAAACAACACGTGCGAAACGCGTGCTGAGTGTGAACTCGCCCTTAGGTACATAAGTAAAGAACAGCTTCAAGTTACTTACATAACACCGCGGAACATTCTTTAATACATGGTCATAACTTTATAACATTGGGTCGTCAGGTGTTTAATGTTTTTTAATCTGTGTTTTGAAAACCTCACGTCTCTGACTGAAGTTCGAGCCTCGAGGTAGGTATGCGTAGATTGATAAGAGAATTGAAAACTTTGTTTTTGCAGGTTTTTTTTACTTAACAACGTATTATTTACTTAAATAACATTTTCATAATAAATGAGGACATGTTATTATCAATTAGAATTTTGTTTTTGAATTCGATAATAATAGGTCTTTTTTACCTATGAAATTGCCGTTTTGTATGCAATAAGTGAAAGTACTTATTTTTTCAAACTTTTTTATTTCTGTTATTCGAAGTAATCACCCATGCAATCGACGCATCTTTGCCAACGCATTGGCAGTTTATTGATGCCCTTCTTGTAAAAATCAGCTGGACGGGAGGCAACAAACTCTTCAAAGGCATTTTGTACTGCCTCTCGGGAATTGAATTTTTTACCCACTAAAAAGTTGTCTAAATTTTGTAAAAAGTAATAGTCGGTAGGTGCAAGGTCTGGTGAGTATGGCGGATGAGGGAGAGCTTCCAACCCCAGCTCTTGCAGCTTGGAGACTGTCTGTTGCGCAGTATGGGGTCGCGCGTTGTCGTGAAGGAGCAGTGGGGACGACCGATTGACCAAAGCTGGTTGCAGATGTGCAAGCTTCTCCATCATTCTCTCCAGTCCTTCACAGTACACATCTGCATTAATGCTCATGCCGTTTTGTAAAAAGCTGTGGTGAATCACACCCGCACTAAACCACCAAGCAGTGACCATCACCTTTTTAGGGGTCATTTTTGGTTTAGGGTATTACTTTGGTGCTGAACCAGGGTCTAACCAACTTACTGAGCGCTTTCGATTGTCGAACAGAATCCATTTTTCGTCGCAGGTAAAAATTCGTTTCAAAATTCCTTCATTTCTTTGCCTGTTGAGCAGCGCAAGGCAGGTCTCGACGCGTAAGTTGCGCTGGCGATCGTTAAGGTCGTGGGGCACCCATCTATCAAGCTTTTTTACCTTGCCAATTTGTCGCAAATGGATCAATATTGTTTTGATGCTTACATCAAAAGCTGCTGCTAGCTCAGCTGTAGATTGAGTTTCGTCAGCTTCCACAATCGCCTTTAATTCATTATTGTTAACCAAAGTCTCCGGACGACCACGAGCTTCATTTTCAAGTCAAAATTTCCAGAACGGAACCGGGAAAACCAATAACGGGTTGTGCGATCGTTTGTACAGTTCTCTCCGTAAACGTTTTTGATGTTACGGGCCGTTTGTGTCGCGTTGGTGCCACGACGGAACTCATATTTCATAATTACACGAATTTTTAAAGTAGGTATCCATTATGACGAAAAATGTTCAAATGTAATGAAAATACAACGCTTATCAAAAAACAAAAGACTGAGTTCGTAAATAGAATGTCATGGTTTTAAAACAAAATTAATTTGAATTTAGAATACAGAGCCATTACAATTTTTTTTTAATTTGAAATGACCAGTACTGAAGAAAGGCAATTTCATAGGTACAGACCTAATATAATATAATATAGCTGTAAGTAGGTGTTCACGTAAGTTAATTTAAAATAGGAGAATCAAATTCTTCTTTTTCAATCGTTAGACGTCCACTGCTGGACAAAGGTCTTTTGCATGGACTTCCACAGACCTCGTTCTTGCTCCGCCCAAATCCACGTCTCTACGAGTCGTTTGAATCCAATTAAAATTAGAAATTGAATGGCAGATGAATTTTTTTTTAAATTCATTATTCCTACATTCGATTGTACCCGAAACGCATTTAACTTTACCTACTAGGTAGTCGTACGTTTTTTTATGAAATAGTAATAATATAATAATTAATTAATTAATTGTTACATAACAGCGAACACTGCTTTGAGTATTTAGCCAACAAAATCAAAGGCATTGAAATTTTATTTTGGGATTGAAAATTCGAGCATTAAATATTTATTTGCAATATTTACGTAATGCGTAACTATTCGTATTTCGTAAAAAAATGTGTGAATCATTGATTGAAGCGTAAAAATGTAGCGCGTTACTTAAGAATGTCGAATCCGGAAGCTATTTTTTTTTTATCTTGGCAAAGATCCATTTTGCTTGTCACTTCGTAGCGTTACTTCTTGCAAACACCAAAATGTACCTAATCATGCCTTTTCTTATACCAATGTGATAGATTCCAAAGTATTATGACTCGAATTCTTCATTGAAAATGGCGACTGAAAATCTAGGAGGGAAAGTAAACTGTTATTGATGGGTGTTGGCGATTTCTTTGCATTTTTTGCAGTTTTTTTGGCAGTTTTCATAGCTTTCCGCTCGGTGCTTCCATTTGTCATTGAAATTATTACGTACTTTACCAGCGTCTTCTGCATGAAATTAGTTTTTTAAAAATCCCGCGGGAACCCTTTGGTTTTCCGGGATAAAAGTAGTCTATGTCACTCTACGGATTCTCAAATATGCACATGTAAAAATCATGATGTTCCTTTGCTGCGTGATTGAAGGACAAACCATCAAACAAACACACTTTCGCCTTAGGATTAAGTAGTAAGTAATATTAGCAGATGCTCGAAAGTCGCAACCTAATGCGGTTTAGATTATTTTAAATTACTAGATGATGCCTGCGACTTCGTCCGCGTGGATTTATAGTTTTAAAAAATCTCGAAGAACTCTTTAATTTTTCGGGATAGCCTATGTCACTCTCCAGGTCCTCAACTATTGGTTTATTTTACTTTGACGCTAATGTCATCGAATAAGTTAACGATCAATGGAATTGAATAACTTTAGACAATCGCAAGGCTGATTTTTCGTGGAAACATTTATCCCATTCCATCCCGGAAATGAGCAACGAATTCGTGGCCATCAGCTTGAAGAATATAAATTTTATTTTGGGTTGTTGAAATACTTGTTCCTTTGCAATTTCATTTGCGACTTTGAAGGCAAAAAAGCTTATTAAAATTCTATAGGTGTAGGGCAGCTTGTCATAGTTTATGGCCCATTCAATACATTTTCTCCGAAATGCTACCAAATTGAACCTTTTCTCGTCGACATAAGGAGCTCTGCAGGCAAATTCGAAAAAAGTAGGGTCCAGTTTGCAAGTTGAATTAAATTTGCTCATAACTAGGGTTGTCAACTTTGCTACAGTATTTTAATTGAAAAAACTAAATTATCGCCTGTTTGAGCGAATTCCACGTGTTATTTCAATAACACTTGGTTTTTGAGGAAATTCTTAGTGAGGAAGTAATTTAAAGATGATATTGCAATGACGGTGAATCACTTTCGTTTGAGTTTCAAATAACTCTGTCATATACAGCATTTATGAAGAAAATAAATCTTTCAATGGTAATTAATTCAATATTGTTAGTTAGAAACTCTTTGAAAAACCATTTTTCTGAATTATGGCCAACAGGCGATATCTCAACAGGCCGTCTCATTATTTTTTTAGAGTACAGAATTAGCTTGAAAATGTAGAGGGGGTAAGACAATATCCTAAATAATATTATAAATTCAAAAGTGTGTTTGTTTGTTGGTTTGTTGGTATGTCCTTCAATCATGCCGCAACAGAATCACGGATCAACGTGATTGCATGGGTATAGTTGAGGACCTGGAGAGACTTTTTATCCCGGAGAATCAAAGAGTTCCCGAGGGATTTTAAAAACTAAATCCACGCGAATGAAGTCGCGGGCATCAGCTAGTTTAAAATAAATCTTTTTAGTATTGAACAGCTCTGTAATCAAATTTCATTACCTCGTTATTAGGTATAACTAAAGAAATCGTGGCATTTCAGAAGGCATACTGGAATGCAGGAGAAAAGTTTTGCATAAAAAAATCTTAATCAAAACATTATAATATTGATATTTTACCAACTTGAAGTAAGAAGTAACTTATTTCCCGAAAATACTACATATTTATTTTCCTCTTTCACATACCAGTGCGGATAAAAATATCATCGATATATTTTTGACGTTATCACGTAAAACTATCGTCGTAAACCGACTTTACAGACAACCAATTTTTTTAAAGTGTCCAACCCTTAAAAAATTCATTGGTTTGAACTCTTTGCCCCTTCATACAAAGTTATTTATTGCTTGATTGGCTTAACCATTCTGCTAAATTGGTAACGTATCGCGTATGAGACATACATACATGGAGCGGTGAAGGACGTCTGCCTGTTGGAAGGCATAATGTAATTGCCAATAACTGTTTTATGAGACAAAACTCGCTACCGTCGAATAATATTGATAATATTAAAACGCTATTTCCATTTCCAACTAAAAGGTGCTTAATTAAATGAAAATATTACCTCTAAAATGAATCTATGATTAAACCCTGGTCCTCATCTTTACCCATGCAAACCATCACGTCGACCCATTGCTCCGTCACCGCGTGATTGAAGGACAAACCAACAAACAAATACTCTCGCATTGGGCCTTGGTGTTTGCCCCAATAAAGAATTCATTTATTATATTAAAAGAATTTATTTAGTATAATATTAGTAAGGATACTAACCGTCACGATGCGGTAAAATGCATTCTTCGATCATGGACGTATTGTATGTATAACCATTATGATACGTAATTACCTAATAAAAAAAATAATTTTTAAAAAACAGACTTTTCCCTATCCTAGTTTTAATCGGTTTTACTTCATAACTCCGTCAAATTTGAACCGATTTTAATCATTCTTTTTTTATTTAAAAGTGTATACTGTCAGGCATGGTTTGTCTCATTTTGATAAAGAACTGATAAATATTATAGGAGATAAAGGATTCTTCACGGATAGCAGCAAAATTCTCGCACATAAAGGACAACGATCAAATACATGCATACCATATTTATTTATATGAGGGTTTTAGCCATACTAAATCATTAACCTCCAGGCCGTAGATGTTTATATACCATTGTGTTTGTTTTTATTGCCTACCCGTGCGAAGCCGGGACGGGTCCACTAGTATTAAAATAACTGCGCCTCAGTTACTTATGAATAATATTGCGGTGGTGCGTGTAACATTAAACGGTTCTTGCGGCCTGATTATATTATTAGCATCTAGACCACAGATATTAAAATACTATTGATATCTCTAGAAAAGAGTGTGTATATTGTTCAGGGAACGTTGTGGAAAAGGCACTATTATTAGACCAGATATTTGGCCTTATGGGCAGCATAGCCTAGTGCTAGGGACTGCGATCTCCAATTCGAGGGGTATATCACATGCTTCAACGGCGAAGGAAAGCTGCACGATTAAGAGTTCTCCATAATTTTTTGACGATCTCCCTGGCGCAGTGGTGAGCGCTATGGTCTTATAACTGGGAGGTCTCGGGTTCGATTCCCGGCGGGGTCACTTTGGGAATTTATAATTTCTGAATTGTCTCTGGTCTGGTCTGGTGGGAGACTTTGGCCGTGGCTAGTTACCACCCTACCGTCAAAAACGTGCCGCCAAGCGATTTAGCGTTCCGGCACGATGGCGTGTAGAAACCGATTAGGGTTATGGGTTGAATGTTCACTGCCATACCCCTTACAGGTTAGCCCGCTACCATCTTAGACTGCATCGTCACTTACCATCAGGTGAGATCGCAGTCAAGGACTATCTTGTCATCGAATAAAAAAAATGTTCTCAGAGGTGTATGAAGTATGCCAAATGGACGCGTGGTGGACTAAGGCATGGAGGTAGATATCTCTTCTCTGAGAGGAGACCTGCGCTCAGTAGTGAGCCGTTGATGGGTTGCTGATGATGATAAGCTACTTAGTGAATCGAACGACTTTTGATTATAATATTATTATGTGTAGGTTTTGGTCGGTAAAGCCTATCCTATCCTACTAATGGATGAGGATGATGAGGATGGATGGAATTTTGTTACTCTTTCACGCAAAAATTGGATGGATTTTAATGAAACATTCACAATGTAATAGGATCAACATCAGAATGGGACATAGGCTATCATCCCGGAAAACGAAGAGAAACGAAGAAAATAAAGAGTTCTGCGGGAATCCACAAATCTTAACCCGCGCGGACGAAGTCGCGGGCATCAGCTAGTTGAATAATAAGCAAGATTTTATCTTGCTGTCTCATCGCGACAAAAACAAATTAGGGCCGCGTTAAGTTTAGCAAACTTTTACTTAAGTGCTATAAAGTTGATACTATACCTATGACAAATTATAGTTCAACACGCAGTATTATACCCGCTGTCTAATTTATCATTGTCTTCCACAAGATTTGTCACTACGATCTGTCTACAAAGCGATAAAGTTTTCTCGCAGCTTTTCACTACTAACTGTCGACAAAACGTTAAAGTTTTCGCAGCTTTTTCATCGACAATGTTGCAAATCGAGCTTACGACGTTTCTCGCACCATCCAGCAACATAAATTATAATGTTTAAATATTTCATAGTAATAATTTATTTGTGTTTTATTTAAACTTTCAATATACTTATAGGTAATGTCTATACATAGTAGGTTGATACTCGTAGCTTTTTCTCATAGGTAATGATGAAATATAGTGTGTCATTCGGGGCCAATATATTTTGTTTTCGGGCGGCGTATATTGAATTCCTCGCTACGCTCAGGATTCTACTTTAGAATCCCAAGCTGCGCTCGGGATTCTTCTATAGCTTCCTTCACTTCGCTCTGAATTCAAAATAACGCCCTCGGGGAACAATCAATTTCTTTGGCCCCATATAACACAAATAACTATTTCGGTCACAAAAAATAATGCTTACCATTCGTTCCATCTATGATATTTTTAACCAGGTGATGCAGGCATTTGGGTTCTTAATAATTACTACTATCTTCTCAATCTAAGGGTAAGATCTATAGATGGCACTCTCAGTCAGCTCAGACTCAAGGCTGAGTCAAAACGAGACAGATTTATGTCAGGAAATATTTGTGTCTCATTTTAATTCTTGAGTCTTGAGCGGATCCAGAACATAATCTATAGACCTCAGCTGTCGTATCTGTTTATAGACTCTACATTATACCATATCACTATAGGTAATCTCAATGCAATACAGTCTAGATAATCAGACCTACTTAATAGTTGAATATTTATATATTATGACATCAAAAAATAAATTATAAAGTATAGATTATAAATATTTTAGATGTTCTCAGATTTATAAAAAACTAGGAAAATGAATTGGTTTTTAGTAAGTTTTTAAATAAGTATCTTAGATTCAATAATTAACTCAACCTTTATAGACCTGGTTTTGAAGGTTCTCTAGTGAAATAAGGAAAATCCGTTTAGCCCTGTCCGCGTTCTGTCGTCCATCGCAACTACATATTTTATTTTCATTCTTAACATTACTTATCCCTGTAACAAAGCGCTATTATTAAGCAGCCAAAGTCATTTAAGGCGGAAGACACGAGTCTGCCCGCGAAATTCAAATTTAATTTGGTTTTTCGCAATTTGTAAACTAATACGACAAAGTAGGCTTATGGCCTTCTAATTGCGCCAGTGGAATTATCATCTTCACAGGTTTACATAAAAATCTTTACTTGAAAGTGACCAGTTTAAGAAATTAATCAAAATACTGAGTTGGACGTGAGTTACTCACAAATCAGTCGATATTTTGATTAATTTCTTAAACTGGACACTTTCAAGTAAAGATTTTTATATAAACCTGTGAAGATGATACTGCCATTGTCGCAATTAGAATGCCATTAGCCTAGTTTGTCGTATTAGTTTACAAATAGCAAAAAACCAAATTAAATTTGAATTTCGCGGGCAGACTCGTATAATCATCCTTAACATTACTTATCCCTGTAACAAAGCGCTATTATTAAGCAGTCAAAGTAAGAAGTCGTCGAAATGACGTCACGAAGGCAGACAATATTTTTATCATTAGGTCATCGGGCCAAGATAATTCCGGCCTCCGATGATGTCAGCTAACGTCTTCAGATTTATATTAGACATGGAGTTCTGGCGGCCCCTGGAAGAAATCCATACTTTCATCCTTTTTGTTTGTCCGTGGCTAACTAACACCGTACCACCCTTCCATCAAGGTAAAGTTGCCAAGCGATTCAGCGTTCCGGTACGATAGCATGTACAAACCGATTAGGGTTGGGTTTAATCAACACTGCTACCCCCTTTTCATGTAGGTTCGAGCCCGCTTTATCCTTAAACTGCATCGTCACTTACGCTCATTACTTATGCTCATTTTCACCATACCCTAAGTACGTAGGTGGCTCCTAAATGCAATCCCTATCCCAATTTCATTTTCACCTTTAGATCGCGAAAACGAAATTGACGAATTGAGCGTCACCTAACTTTAGCTTAGAAAGCCCGTAAAGTTGTGAACTTGTGACCTTGTGACGGATAAGTCATCATCACCCACCAACGGAACCCATCAACGGCTCACTACTTAGCGCAGGTCTCTCAGAGAAGGGTTATAGGCCATAGACCACCACGCTGGCCCAATGCGAATTGGCGGACTTCACACACCTTCTAGAACATTATGGAGAACTCTCAGGTGTGCAGGTTTCCTCGCGATGTTTTCCTTCTCCGTTGAAGCAAGTGATATTTAATTGCTTAAACGCACTTGACTCCGAAAAGTCAGAGGCGTACCCGGGTTCGAACCTGCGACCCCCCGAATAGAAGACCACAGACCTAACCACTGGGCTATCACTGCTTTTACGGATAAGTACTAGGGCATAATAAACAGAAAGCAGTTATTGAACAGATACAGTTCCGATCTTATTAGCTCTGTACTATTTATTTACTTTCTCCTTTCTCTTTGATTTCTCAAGGGCAGGTTCCAGCGAGGCCATTGTTAAGACAGATCTCAGCAGGAACTTTCACATTAAAACACATGTTACAGTGGGAACCTGAATAAATGCATTCCTTGCTGGTTGGAAATCGTAAACCCAGATCTTTCTTTCAAACACAAGGTTCCTTTGTTTTCAATCAGTTCCACCGTATTTGTTTATTTCGTCAGTCAATTCCACTAATAACGTTCATCAATTGTTATGGAGCAGAAAGTTTACCGAAAAAATTGGTTGTCTGTAAAGTCGGTTTACGGACGATAGTTTTACGTGATGACGTCATAAAGAAACATTGACGATGACTGGCTGGCGGCGGCGCGGTCACAAGCCAACGCTTGGGCCGATCGTGCCTCTATCGCTTGTTCCGCGCTCTCCCTTGTACGCTCAGGCTTAGGCGGAACGTGACACTTTTTCGTGCGTGCAGCCGGTGTTCATCGATTTAAAATACGTTATCACGTCAAAAAAATAAGTCACGCAAAATAAAAAAAAATTGTCTGAGATCGACTTAACAAAGCGACAAAAATGAGGCCATTTCGCGAATATTTATTCCCTCTTGTGACACAATTATTTTCAGCTTTTAAATAAAGAGTAGGAAATCAAAATAATAGCGTATGAAAATTTTTCGACTAGCCGCTCTATGGTTTTTAGATTAAAGTTGTTTTCTCTATGGCTGCTCGCACTTGTCAACCATGAGATGACGTCATCAGAAGCCATAGCGACTAGAGAAGACGCCAGATTTATTTTTGTGGCACATTTTTGTACACTTGTTCATCTTTCGATCCCTCTATCTATTTCTATCGTTTTTACCCGACTGGAACGAGGGCAATGTATAACGAGTGTATATTATTATACTATATTTATAATATGTATGAGTACCTATTAATTATTATATAATGGACGTTTTAATGTCTATTAATTGCGGCATGTAGTCTAAATAGATTGACGAATTTTAGCATAATAATATGAAGTATCGTTACTATTCGATGCGTTTTAAATGTGGGATTGACATAGGGTTTGAAAAAATTCTGCGGAATTTCGCTACAGTATGAATATTGAATTCTTAGGGAAGCCCCATACCTAGTTCCGAGAAAATTCAGCCATCACTTTTCAACTCGTGGAATTCTACTAGATTTGTTCCTTTTATTAATGGGACAATATTGTAGCGAGATACATCAATATCAACCCAGATGAAAAGGGTCTTTCGCAAAAATAGGCCTACCTACCTACCTAAAGTTAATTTATGTTCGTAAATACCTTTAATATCGATTAATATCGATTAAGATTAAATTCGAATGTGTGACCTTTCGCAATTTGTTGCTCTTTTTATCGCTGAACTACATAATACTTCAAAGTGTATTATTATTTATTTACTGCACTAATAAAGTAGATGTTAATTCCATAAAATATGCTGACGGCCCTTTGAACCGAGGTTAACGTGGACGTCTGATAAATGAGGGTATGTCAGGGGTGCATAAATTACATACCTATATCAGATTCAGAATGTTTACCCTGAATCATAATATGAAATTTCCATAATACGTATACAAGTGTGACGTCATCGAAAAGTACAAGCGTAGGTCAATTCAATAATGGCTGTCACAATAAATCTAACGGATATTGTTAACACATAAATACGTATATTATACTGCAGCAAAAAGCCTTAAGGTAGGCACTGACGATACATCAAAACGGACGTGGTTAAAATGGCTACATCCAATTGTACGGCGTCCAATTATTTAGCTCACTCACGATCGATCCATCGCATAACATTCTCGTAGTCATTGTAAACTAGCTGATGCCCGCGACTACGTCCGCGTATTTTTAGTTTTTAAAATCCCTCGGGAACTCTTTGATTTTCCGGGATAAAAAGTAGCCTATGTCACTCTCCAGGTCTTCAACTATACCCATGCAAAAATTGCGTCAATCCGTAGCTCTGTTGACGCGTGATTGAAGGAGAAACCAACAAACCAATAAACACACTTTCGCATTTATAATATTAGTATGATTAAAAAAAAATTTTTTTTAATACAAGCTTTTAGTAGCTACATCATTAGACCCTGGATAACATCTAGGATCAGAGGACTTGTCAAGACGAATAAAACGAGTCCAAACTCGATAGCGTTTTGTAGTTTCATAACAGAGTTCCTCTAACCAACTTTCAGCTCCATCATCAGACCCTGGATAACATCTAGGACCAGAGAGTACTTGTTAAGATGAATCAAATGAGCCCAAATTTGATGGGGTTGCGTCATTTTACTTCAGAGATCCAAAAGCCATCTTCCATCTCCATCATCAGATCAGCTCCATGTTACAATAATATTGCATTGGCCATTGTCATCCGATTTACATATTGCAAAATTTCAGCTCAATCGGAAACCGGGAAGTGGTTCTAATTCATCTTGCAAGATTTAGAAGCTCTTAAAATATTTCGTTACACTGTGGCGGCGCGGCGCAACGCTGAGTGAAATAAAAATGGACGTAGTTTTGCACATTCACGAAGCATTTGGAGTGCGTCCAAATAGCGTGGTGCACGTTTTTCACACTGACGGTCACTCCAAGCATGCCACGCCAATACGTCCAAATGGCGTGGCGTCCTGGATTTCGATCCATTTGGAAATCCACGGTCAGGACGCCGTTTTAAAAATTCAAAATTCAAAATTATTTATTTCATGTAGGCCAACCTGTGGCTCTTATGACACGTCAAGATTCTACCACTGGTTCGGAAAGCGGATTCTGCGGAGAAGAGCCGGCAAGAAACTCAGCAGTTGCTCTTTTCACAATAATCATTTTACAATATTAATAAGTAGCTATTACATTGTAATAAGTTTTTATACTATCTTGTGGGCAGCTGGATGCCAAGCTGATTTAACCCGTGCATCTTTGTTAGAATAGAATATGACATTTCCACAAAACGTACTACAATTCAATTTTATTTTAAAAAATTAAAAATAGCATACGTTTTCGACATTCACGGACAGATTTTGGAATGCAGCCACGCCATTTGGACTGTTGGATGCACCGTCAGTGCCAGGCTTAAGACTTTCGCGTAAACAGATTATACTAACTATAGCTAATAATAGAATCTATCAGACAGCCGCTGTTCACCGGAACGCAAAAGCATTAAGTGAGACGGGTATAAAGGGTAATTTAAGGACTTCCCGCCCTACAATAGGGGTCAGTTTGAATCGATAGCACTCCAGACACGGCTCGGGGGACGCGTCTGTGATCGTTACGTAGTGCGCCCATACACCACGGCCGCGCCGCGCATGCGTGCCGCGCCACTGGGTCCCGGCCTCGCAGTATGCAGCGAAGACTTACACTCAGCACATTCGCCATCACCCAAGCGTTCATTGAAATCACTCTATAGATTTTCAAGGTTTAAAAGTGTGAGCGATGCACCGCGCGGTGTGTCGCCCGCCCTCCTGGGTCCCCGGCCGCGCTCGTCTCGTGCTCTACCGTAGTCCGCGATATTCGACGCAGCACTCGGTAACCGTGCAATGCGGCCGTGTGCTGTAGCGTGCCATAGTGACTATGCATAATACTTTCCGGTGAGTCATCCGCGCTCGCATTTTAGTGCCGTATAATTGTGGAATTTTTGGATTTCGGGAGTTCGGCGACGCTTGGCAGGCGCTCTATAAATGTTTACGTCGCCCACTCGCGGCGGCGCCGGCCGGTCCGCGCGGCAGGCTCCGCGGCGCATGTCGCTCCGTTGCGCAACGAGCTCGAGAGGCTTTTCGCCGCAGCCGTCGGGCTCGGCGCAAGGTCGCCCGTGTCGCGTCACCGCACCCGAGCCGGCGCTAAACGTAAACACGAATGCACCGAAACTTCGCTGATGTCATCGCGAACGGTATAGCATGGAACGGAATTAGACGCGACGCGATCGTGCGGAGCTCAGCGGCGGTTCATTGAGCGACGGGCGGGCGAAGCGAGCGGAGCAACGCCGCCACGAACGACGAGGTACGCGCGCTGCGCCATCGCGCGACCTTGCGGCGTCACCGCGAGCGGCGCGTCACCGCCGAATTATTTTCGTCTCGTTTTGGCAACTCTCCCGACCGGCCAGAAGCTTCGCCGATGCGATTCCCTCTGAACGTGCCCTAAACGACGTTCTCTTTCGCAGATTGCGACAGACCCTCGCGGCGAGACTCGCGGAGATCGACGACATCGTTTCCGAGTTCGATCGCGTGTCGGAGAGGATCGAGCAGCTCCGGCAGCAGATCGAGGTGCACGTCGCCAAGGTCGGCACGTTCTACGCGTTCGGCGAGGACGAGGCGGGCGTGCGGCAGCTCGGCGAGCAGGTGCGCGAGCTCGCGGCGCGCACGCGCGGCTTCACCGACGAGAGCCGGCGGCGCTACGGCGGCGCGGCGCCCGCGGACGTGGCGCAGCAGCTGTCGGCGCTAGAGCTCGCGGCCGAGGCGCTGGCGGCGGCCATGGAGGAGAAGGAGCGCGAGTGGAAGCGCGCGCGCACGGCCCGCGGCGACTACGCGGCCGACGTGGACGCCGTGCAGGCGTGGGTGCGCGCGGCCGAGCACGCGGCGCGCGAGCGCACGCTGCCGCCGCGGCCGTACCGCGAGCGGCTGGCGGGCACGCGCGCCGAGGCGCCCGCCGTGGCCGACCGCGTGGAGCGGCTGTCGCGCAACGCGCGCGCCATCGTGGAGGGCAGCCGCGACGCCGCCGAGCGCCAGCTGGTGCAGTCCACGGTGGCGGCGCTGTCGGAGCAGTTCGCGGCCGTGTGCGCCGAGCTGGAGGCGCGCCAGGCCGCCGTGGAGGACGCGTGCGACGCCGAGGCGCGCTTCTCCGCGCTGCTGGAGAAGGTGCTGCTCTGGGTGGAGACGCAGCGCGCGTTCCTGGCGCGCCCGCTGCCGCTGGCCGACCTGCAGGAGGCGCAGCAGAAGCAGACCGAATACGGGGTACCCGCTCGTCTATATCGATGCGTCATTATTTTTTCTCGGATCGTCAGTTGTTATACTCGATGCGTCTTGTTTCAGAATGCCCTCAAGAGTTGTAAGCAGCAAGCTAAAAATTTAGCAGACATGGCCAAGGAACTGGAAGCGATAGAGCGCGTCACGAGTCCGGGAGACCTTCCTTCGAGGCTCGAGGCGGCCGAGAATGCGACCGTCGACGTCGAGAAACGTTTGGCGAAAACGGTCCGAAGTTCTATCTTTTTAGTGGACAGCGAAAACTTTGTGCCCGAATTACTCATGGAATTAATAATACCTATTATTTTTTAGAATGGTTTACTACAAGAATTGGCGGAGGAGTGGGAGCGGTGCGAGAAGAAGCTGAAGGACGTCGGCCACTGGCTCGAGGCCACGGCGCGGACGCTGGAGGCGCCGCAGAACGCCAAGAAGCCGCTCAGGGACAGGCTGGCGTTCAGAGAGAAATTGATCAACGATATTTCCACACAGAAAACGAAGATTTCGTACGCGGTCGAGAAACTCAACGTGAGTGAAGACCATGTTTCTGTTCATCGTTGAGAGTCCTCCGATACCGTTCGCGTTGACGTGTCTCACTGTGGTCCCGGCGCAGGTCCACTTCGGGCCGGACGGCGTGGCGGCGCAGTCGCGCTCGCCGGAGGGCGTGCAGGCGGCGGCGCGCGAGCTGTGCGCGGCGCTGGACGCGCTGGCGGCGCAGACGGGCGCGCAGGCCGACCAGCTGGCGGCCGCGCTGGCGCAGGTGGAGGCGTACTGCGCGGACGTGGCCCGGCTGCGCGCGCAGCTGCTGCAGGCCGAGCAGCAGCTGCGCCACGCCGCGCAGCCCAACTACAGCCCGCGCGACCCCGAGCGCGCCGCGGCGCACCAGCAGGTAAGCCGTCTCCACCCCCGCCCCACCCACCACCCGACACCCCGCACACTCGGTAGGCTAGCGTTCTAGTTTTGTTTGAGGCCGCTGGAAGCTCAGCGGTAGCGGCGATAGCTCGCCCCACAGCCACATGTACATTATCACCGACCACGCGATTCATTTCTTGTTTTCTTTCTGTTGCTCCCTCCCCGACCACTAACCGACTCTGCCGCTATCCTCTGATAGGAATGTCGCGAGAGAGTTAAGTCGCTTCAGAGCAAAATACAGGCGCGGAACGAGCGGGTCAAGCTGCTCGTGCAGCGCGGCGCGCCCGACGCAGAGCCGCTGCGGGACGCGTAGGCGCGCCGATACCTAGCTTTAAGTCTCGATCGTCTATTCCTATTATTATAAATTTTTTAACGATTACGAAATACACGTACTCGATACCGCAATCACTGTCGTTTCCTTTCACGAACTCAGCTCTCATCAAACATCCGTAACACCGAACCCACTCTAAATCTTGTATGTCCGTACTTGCGTATCAGGAGGTCGTGCGGCGTATCGAAGAGCTGACTCGCAGCATCTACGAGCTCGACCCGTACTTCACGATGCCCGGCGACGAGGACCCGGCCGCCACTCTGGCCATGCTCGTGTCGAGCGGGGACCGCGCGCGCGCCAGCCGCCGGCCGCGCTCGCCCGAGCGGCGCCGCGCCGCGCTGGCCGTGCCCGCGCGCCCCGCCCGCGCGCGCAGCCCCGCCTGGCTGCCGGGCGGCACCACCTACGCCGAGATAGTGAAGGGCCACGGCTCGCGCTCCGCCTCGCCGGCCGAGCGCCCCGCGCACGCGCTCCCCACGCACAGAATGCCCCAGGAGCCGGAGCCGAGAGAACGATCCCGCTCTAGAAACACTACGCCGGAGGAGACGTATCCGAGTGAAACAATAAGTGTGGTGCAACCGGTTGAAGAGCCGGTCGAAAGCAGTGAGCCAGTGCAAGGCTTTAGTGAAATCGTATGCGAAATAAGTGAGAGTGATGCGTTCGCGAGTGACGCTGATGTTTATTATGACACTGATACGCGTGATATTTCCGAATGTTATTCGCAACAGTCGATTGAATATGGAGAAAGTGAAATCAAGGCGATGCCTCCTCAAATCGAGGAGATTCCGCCCCAAACCGTAAAAGAAGAATTGGATCTTCCGGATCATTGTGATAGGTCAGTGAGTCCAGCGACGAAAAGTCGATCTCAAGATTTGTCATATGCGGAAATACTTGCTCTCGGTTTACGCAACAAAGCAAAGACCCAAAGCATAACTTCTTTACCAAAACCGCAAGTGGCACAAGTAGAAATGACTGAAGAAATTATTGTAGAAGTGGAAAAATCTCTACCTATGCAATTTGAACCGAAAATCCAACCGATAGATTCTTCTAAATTAAAAACCGATAAACAAGAAAGACCGTCTCAACGCAGTCGCTCAAGAGATATGCCTAGACAGCGCAGAGCTCCTGATAAGCGTCCAACAAAGGCACATGATGTCCAAATACCAAAGAAGAAAAAAATTTCTAAAAAAGTTATCGAGGTTCAAGATTTTGACGACAATCCTGAATCAGAAGTAGAAAAAATATCTGCACGTACTTCACCAATTAAAACAAAGGAAACCAGTCCTACTGCAGTGATTATCAAAGAAATTGACACACCAGTTCATAATGTAAGTCCAATATCAGAAAATGTTTCATTCATTGATACGCCAGAAAAAGAGAATACAGTAGAAGTTGAACAGAAAAAAAGTAAGAAAAAACAAAAATTAAAAAGAAATAAAGATGTGGAAGATGAAATTGAAAAGGCTATCAAAGAAATCGAAGAGTCTGATAAACACAAAAAGAAAAAAGCTAAAGAAACTCGAGACAAAAGTAAAGAAAGTAATTCGGGATTAAGAGAAACAATACCTACAGCCAGCATAATTGATTCAAAAACAGAATCAAAAGAAAATGATGACTCTACTTGTACTAAAAGTAGAAAAAAGAAAACCCAAAAACATTCTCAAGACAAGATAAAAAAGTCTGCGTCTGAATTTATGATAGATGAATCACCTGTAAAAACAGGAACGTGTGTTGTAGAAGCTCATGAAAATCTTATACCATCTGTAGATAATAAGCTTCTCAAGTATGCAAGTTCAATACACGACACAACACAGTTACATACCCCTGAAAAACATGAAGTTGTACATTTCACCGAAACTGCATTAGAGAAAAAACATTATTCAGAAAGTTACTTAAGTGATAAAGAAAGTTGTAGTACGTACGCTCCAGAGGAAATAATAACTCATGATCCACTTCTTAAAACAACTTCAAGTTGTGAAACCGATATTGAAAGAGAAAAAACTTCATCGACAAAAATTACAGAATCGGAAAATATAGAAAAACAAAAAAAGAAACAAAAACAGAAAAAACAAGATCCATCCAAAATCTTGCTTCCAGATGAAGGAAATACGTCAACACGAGATTCTAATGAATTTGAATCTGTAATGTTAAGTAGCTCTGATAGGAAACACGCGCATGATTCTGATGTGCATGTTGACAAAATTTATTTGGATGTCGAACAAGACAAAAATTTAAGAAAATCTAAAGTAGAAAATATAAATGAACGTCAAAGGAAAGTAAAAACAAAAAAAAGTGATACAAAAGATAAACAATCACCAGAAAAAAATACTGCGTATTCCAATATACCTGAAGCACCGCTTATACAGGACAGTCCATGTAAAGAAACTAAACCACATAAAAAGAAATCAAAAAACAAGAAAACTAAATATCCTGTAGAAGATGATATAGATAGAGCATTAAAAGAAATTGAAAAAAGTGACAAGAACAAACGAAAGACTAAAGATAAAACTCTTGAAAGTAAAGATGAACATGATGAGGAGCATCAAATTGATTCTCAATTACATGAATCCTCACTTGAGCATGGTCCCGAAGAAAATATTTCAGAAACTGTTAAAAGTAATATTATCACAATGGATTGGAATGCATTAATGGCAGAAGAAGATACGGAATCTACTTTTGAACCAATAACAGAACCAGTGGAAGAATCCAAAATTGATGAAAGCCCAGAACAAATTGCCACTGAAGTTACAATTTTATCTGAGGCACCTGTCCTAATTAAAGATACGAAAAATTATGTGGCTTTAGAAAATCCTGTAAAAAAAGAACTCGATATAGAAACACCTATTGTCTCTGCAACAGAAATGTGCCCTGCACAAGCAAGTGGATTTCAAATAGAAAACTCTCAAGCTGTGGGTTCTATAAATGAACAGAATAATAATGATAAATTCTTTATTGCGGATTCTTATAAAGAACGCGAAGTTAGTGCTGTAGAAGAAATTACTCTATATAAGCCTCTTGACCAAGTTCCAGAAACCCGCACAATATATCTAATCACTCATGAAGAGAAAAAGCTTCCCCCTATTAGAACTGTGAAAATCTTTAGCAGTAAGAGTAATTCACCTGAATATACTTCCATTGAAGAAGACTCAGAAGCTGCAGTTTTGGATATCGATAATGTCACTTATAATATTATTGACTCAGAAGTTTCTTGTGATACAGAAACAGCAATAGAAAATAAGGATATAAGTATTGTTCAGAGAGAAGCTCAAACAATTAACGTACATGTTCCTGAAGGGAATCAGGATAATATTGTGGAAAAAAATATTTCAGATAAAGAAAATACCTTATTACATGAAATGAGAGAACGTTCACGGGATCTAGAAAATGTTTCGGAAAGCATTGACATTATTAAAGATATGCCTAAAATGAGTCAGGAAGCAGAGGTCAAAGAAGATCATGTAATCACTCATGAAGAGAAAAAGCTTCCCCCTATTAGAACTGTGAAAATCTTTAGCAGTAAGAGTAATTCACCTGAATATTCTTCCATTGAAGAAGACTCAGAAGCTGCAGTTTTGGATATCGATAATGTTACCTGTAATATTATTGATTCAGAAGATTCTTGTGATACAGAAAAAGAAATAGAAAAGAGGGATATAAGTATTGTTCAGAGAGAAGTTCAAACAATTAATGTACATGTTTCTGAAGGAAATCAAGATAATATTGAGGAAAGAAATATTTCAGACAAAGAAGATAACTTATTACAAGAAATGAAAGAACGTTCACGAGATCTAGAAAATGTTACGGAAAGCATTCACATTATTAAAGACATGCCTAAATTGAGTCAGGAAGCAGAGATCAAAGATGATGATAATTTTGATTTACCTGTTCTGTCTGAATCTAAAGAAAGCGAAGGTGATGATGAAATTCTCGAGCAAGCTATATTTGGTTCTGTTCAAGAAAGAAAAAAACCAATCGAAAGATTTAAACCAATTTCATATAAAGAGCTTGCCGATGAGATTAAGACTTATTCAATTGGTTTCGATTTCCAACAGCTAGATTATGAATATTGTAAATTGATTTTAAGTAATCGTGGAAAGTCTGTAGAAATGGAGGAAAATAAGGTAGAAAACGTTTGTACTACAATATCACTTAATTCCATTGAAGAAAATAATACAACTCAGATACAAGAATTATCTCCCAGTACAGTAAATCAACAGAGTGCCGTTGCTTCAGAAGAAATTCAAGAACCAAGAAAATATACAAACAACAATGTTTTAAATACGATACAGAGTCCACCAAGAAGTATTGATTACAAAGATTTAACTGAAGCTGAGTACAAGCTTACTGAGTTAAAAACTTCAGAGTCTGCAGAAAAATCTAGCATTCAAGAAAATAAATTACAAGGTAGTTTAGACTTGCAAGATATCATCATTGTGGCTGAAGAACCACGTAGTCAAAGTACATTAAATATCCTTAGTAAGGCAATCACAGATTTAAAACTATTGACTGATGCACCACACACTGGAGAAATTAGCAAGTCTCAAACCTTAGAGAACATCAAAGACAATATGTCCAATGAAACTCTTAACTATAATTATCAAGAAATAGCAGCTGCTGAGAATATTTTAGGTACTATTAATTCTTTGAAATCAAAAGATACAAGTCCAATACCAAAATCGGAAATAGGCACTGAAAATAAGATGTCTGAAAATTTATCAGAAAATATAATTCATGAAAAGAGTGAAGAAATTGAGGAAAAGAAAATCTTTAAAAATCATAGCGTTGAACCTACTCAATATCAGCAGATTTCAGATGCAGAAATCTTGTTTGGTTTAAGTAAAGACCAAGTAACAACGGAAATCAAAGAATCAATACCTGAAATTTATTCAAATGAAGAAAGAAACTTATTACAAGATAAAAATATACCAAATATAAGTTATGAAGACCCACCAAATCCAAATATTACAACTAATATCTTAATATTTTCGAACAAATCTGAGGCAGAAGTAAGAAATATTGATAACTATAAAAAGAGAAATACATATGATGAACTTCCTTCTCAGAATTATCAAGATATAAAGGATGCAGATATTCTATTAGCTAATATTCTGTCCAAACCAAATAAGAAAAATGAAAAATTGCATGAGGAATTTGAAGCAATACAGCCCGTGCTTTCAAGCATTGAGTATATTACAAGAAAAGTCAAAAATAATTCAGAAAATTTAATTATTAACGACAAAGACGAAAGAAGCAGAATCACAGATGGTGATTTTATGTTACCTGGCAAAGTATTTCCTACAAATGAAGACATTATAACTGAAGTTCCAAGATTTTGTTACCATGAAATAAATGATGCTGAAAAATTACTAATTTCTTCTCAGACGTGTAATTCTGAAAAAAGCGTTACGACTTTATCTGAATTTCTTTCTCAACCGCCTGAACAGCCCAGTATATCTCAAAAAATGTATTCTATTAAAGATGTTATTGCGAGTAATGACCATTTAGTAAATTATGAAAAACCAAAACCAAAGAATATAGAATCTTTCTTCGAAATTCCTCAGCACACTTATCATCAAATAGCCGATGCTGAACTTCTGTATGCATCTTCAATATGCAGCAACACTGTCGATACTACAAAACCTATAGAAAATTCACTCATTAATGATTCACCTGACCAAAAAGAGGAATTAATTGCAGAAAAAACTGAAAATGTTTCGAATGAAACTAAAATTTCTATTGAAAAAGATATTCCAAAAGATTTTCCACACCAGGATATTTATAATATACAGCCTATGAATACTGAAGATGCTCTATTAAAAATCTTAAACCAAGAAAAAGTAATATGTACAAAGATGGAAACAGAATGTACTCGTGATCTCATTGATCGTGAAATAGCTGAAATGGAACAACCGAAGCAGGACGATACTTGTAATAGTGAAATTTTAAATGAAAAAGATAACATTAATCGAGAAAAGGTAAACAGTGAAGAGAAAGGTGACGACGTATCTGGTTTTCAAATAGAAGATAGTAAATCACTTGTGCCCGTCGTATTTAGTAGCTTGACAGAAAATAAAGATTCATTGTTAGAACAACAGACCGAAGACGACCTCTCTGTTTTTAAAATAGATGATATTAGTAAATCACTTGTGCCCCT
This sequence comes from Oeneis ivallda, assembly GCA_029955525.1. Classification (NCBI taxonomy): domain Eukaryota; kingdom Metazoa; phylum Arthropoda; class Insecta; order Lepidoptera; family Nymphalidae; genus Oeneis; species Oeneis ivallda. Next base: position 2,201,425 of record JARPMR010000010.1, on the reverse strand, counting down.
CGTATTTAGCAGCTCTGCAGAAAATGAAAAATCAATCAAATGTCAAACGGTTGAATCCCTTGTCGATGAAAGATTTTCAATAAAAGACGATGACAATGACTTTGTTTTGATAGATGTCATAAGTAATACTACTAAATTTGATGAAGAAAAATATATAGACTTAGAAACTAAAAATGAAAATGAAATTAGGACGCCAGTGGAACTTGTAGAAAATGCAATAAGGTTAATTGATGATACAATTGAAGATGTAACTCACAAATCTGTAAATAGAGATGTTGAACAAGATAAAGTATTTGCGACTACAGAAACCGTAAAAGCTTCGGAAATATCTGAAGAACAAAGCACAAATAATGCAGAAAGTACTTATAACTTAGATTTTGAAACAGATTTTGAAATAATTCCAGAAACATTGACATTACATCAGGAAGAAAATATTGAGCAACAAAGTTTAAAAAATATTGAGTTCTTAGATGAGCCCGATTCTGCTTTGTCAGCATTTATAGACAGCGATAATATTAAAGTATCCGAACATATGCCTATTGCGCAACCTATTGATACGCATACACGTCATACTGAGATTATAAGTACGGATCCTAATTTATCAGATAAACTTACTCTTGAAAGCATTAAATCTGAAAATGAAACCATTACTAACAAAGATTTTAATGTAACTGACGCAAATGCTAATACAGCGCGCCCTGAAAAGTCACCCATACATAGTTTGCATGATCTCCTTCCCGAAATTGACTCCATTCCTGAATTTAAACCTTCGTATACAAACACAGTTTTGTATTCTAATTTATCAGCTGATGCACCTGAATTTAGACCTTCTTATATGTATAAACGTATTGAAATTGCTCAGAATGACAATATATTGACTGCTGTAGTAGATACCACACAAGAAACTTGTAATAAGGTTGAAAAATTGACTTGTTCCCATGAAGTTGATAAAACAGAAACTCAGTCACCTACAGAAGATGTGACAGGCCTACCATCTTATTCATCGGTGTTAACAAACAGTAAAAAGCAACAAAAAGAATCACAGGTATTGGAAAATATGGATGCAAATACAGAATTTTCTGTAGATGTTCCTCAAACTGAGAAAAAGGAGACGAAATCAAAGAAAAACAAGAAGAAGAAAAAGGATCAAGAAAAAAAGAATGAAAGATCTGTCATAAATATTCCTATCATGGAGCCTATTATTTCTGATATTCCGCATGAAGACAATATTTGGGCTAAGATGGCTGAAGACGGAAAGTCCTATGCTGATGTTCTTGCCGAGGGATTGGTATCAACTGATGACAAACCCTCTGAAACAGTACAAACTTTCAACAATGAAAACATTGAACAGAAAACAAGTATAACTATTCGCGATCAAATAAAAGAACATGATGACATACAAAGTTCTTGGGCTGAAATAGTAGATGAAAGCGCTCATTTCAAGCCACCAGTTATATTAGTAGATGAATCGGACAGTGATAATAAAAAATCTGAAATTCAAATTGATGCTGATGGGTTTATAACGGTAGACAGGCACAGAAGATCGAGATCAAGGTCTAGGTCCCGCGATATTCGCTCTATGTCAGCATCAAAATCTGCATCGTTGCCACGTGATAAATCTGAAAACAGATTTGATGCGTTAACAAGTACTTTAAAACCGGAATTTGAATCTATTGAAAGCAACTCGTCTAAAGAAGAAAAAGAAAAAACTAAAAAGAACAAAAAAAATCGTTCTTCTAAGTCTAGAGAGAAAGAAATCACGTCTCCATCAATACCTGTAGCTCCAAGTACTTCAGATGAAGAAAAACAGCCCATAAAAAAGGATAAAAAGAAAAAATCTAAAACAAAGGACAATGCGATCAAAACTATTGAAAGTACATTGATTCAAGTGGTAGAAGGACTTCCAGAAAATATAGATTCAGTACAAAAAGAACGAGAACCAAATCAAAAAAAGAAAAGGAAAAAAGATAAGAATCTTGAAACGAAATTTGTTGATACTCCAGATACTACTTCCTCAAAAGAACTAACTTCTTTGGAACAAGATAGTTCAGAATTTGCCACTGAATCCCTAAAAATAGAGAGAACGCCAATGTCTACGCCAGAATCAGTTCAAACGCCGGTTAAAGATAGGTTTTACGCTGAGGCTCAATATTGGAAAATTGACCCATCTGAATTAGAAGACCTAAGTAATCTCTCTGAAACTTTAACTGTCGAATTAAATGAAGGTGATGTTAAACAATCCAAATCTACATTTGAGGACGAAAATGTAAAAGAAACACAATTTCATGAAGAAGTAAATATTGAGAAAGCAGAAGATTTCAATGAAGATATTGAAGTTAGACAAATCAAAGATCAAAAAATATCTGAGGAACAATCACTTGAAAATAAAATGGCAGATTTGCAAAGAGAAATTGAAGAAATGTTACTACCAGAAAATGATAACTCTGGCATAAGTGATGAAGTACCAATAGAACTAGCTGAGACAAATGTATCTGATGAAGATAATGAAATATTTGATAATATGAGTCCATTGCTTGCATCACCTGAAATCGATGAAGTTAATGAACTTAGTGAAATAAATTTTGGTATCACAAAAGAAAACGATAAAGTTGAAAGGGAATATTCTCTGATTGAGTCTGAAATAGAGAAATTTTCATTTTCGTTACCACTGAAGGCCGATGAAGTTACTAAAGATATAGTTTCAACTGAAGTGGTGGAAACCTGTAGTGATTTGCAAACCTTGCCAATATCTTCAAAACCCGATGAAAAACTTGAAAGTATACCCGCGGATAACGTATCCACGGATGAAGATGAAATGTTTAATAATATGAGTCCTTTGCTTGCTTCACCGATACCAGAAAAGCAAAATGTTTTAGCCAAGGAGGATAAAGTTTCTGATGATTTAGCTCCTTTCCATGTATCAGAGATAACACAAAAATTAATAGAACACTCCGATAATTTGAAAACCACAGACGAAGGCACGAATTTAGTTGTAGATGATCATATTATTGTCCGAATGATTGATTCTGTCTTAGAAGATTCAGAAGCAATCGCAACTGAGACAGACAATTTTGTGCCATTACAACAAAACACGACATCAATAATAGATACCTTCCACGAGCATGCAAATATTTTAGAAAAGTCACCTACTAACGCAGATAAAGATCCTACTAACATATTATCTAATTTAAAATCAGATAAATTTTGGCTTGATAAATCGGCGATGGATGATGCGGAAAAATCTTTTAACCAACAAAATTCTCATAATTTTGTAGAAATAAAAACACCTCTAGATATACTTACACAACCAAATAGAGATTGCACGAAATTAGAAAATAATCTTTACAAGGATAAATCATTTTGGCTTGAAAAACATGTTTATCATGACGCTGAATGTCAATATTTTACATCCATTGCAAATAAATCAAAACACGCAATGAATGTTCAAACCGAAATTGAAATCAAAGATCAAAACGACAAAGATGGTGACCCTGGTAGTGGATCTGGCAACTCTTCTGATGCAGAAGAGAGGAATCCGCGCCAGTCAAATGGTTCTCTGTCGGATTCCAACTACATCTCCATGGATCTTCCAGGTGGAATATGTAGTTGGAAAGATCAGAGTTCATATTTGAGCTTAGAAACACCAAGTGATTCGTTGACGGGACCGATTAGCGAGAACATACCACGATTAGGTGTTGATACCCCAGAGGATACACTAACAGCCCTATCCCTCGAGCCCGATACCCAACCCACGCCCAAACAGGAGGAGCATCGCGAAGAGAAAACCCAGAAGGCAGCCAAGGTGACTGAGCTACAGTCGTATTGTAAAACTTTACACTTTTTCATTTATGTTTGGCATGATATTCTCACAAAATTCTTAATTTCACTGATTACAAAAATTTGTATTGTATATTATTGTCGTCTGCCGAATCTGCCGATCGTCTTGTAGTGTATGTAGCGAAACCCTGGCAAAAAGTTGCTTTTGATTCAAAGCATTTTAAGTGTTGTCTACAACTCTGGAGTATTTCGTTAGAAATATTATGCTATCTACGAATCTAGTCTTGTCTAGTCAAACGATATAGAAGCATGAGCTAATATTATTTTAATTTGTTATGCTGAAATAAACATTGTAATAAAATGTTGCTAAGGTTGTTTTATTTAAACGACTTTTTTTATTTTTTTTACCCTTGAAGTAGAATCGTAGTAATTATTATTTGAATAATTTTACTTCTACAAGACGAAAGACAGTAACGACGCTTTCATTGTATTTTAGATGCTTTTTGGGCTTAAAATTACGCAGTCACAGTAATAGATAAAACTTGAAAGTTGAGATTATTTGCAAGATTGCCAATTCTTAAAAATTGGAATCGTCACTCAAGAATAAGTAGATGAAATGGATTTATCTACTAAAATTTCTGAATTTAACAAGTCAGACAGAGGTACTTTATATACGAATAAAAGTTCATGCATTATTTGTTTGTACTCGCTAGTTGTGTTGACAAGACTTATGTGCCATTATTTTATGTTCCGTATCGATTTATTTCATTGCTTTTATGACAATGTCTACAATAGCTTCTTAATGTAGAACACAGTATTGCACACAGAAGATCAAAATTTTTGCTATGCATTGTTTATGTTACTGTAATGAGATTAATTTTAAAATGAGTTTCATATTTGGAATAAGTATAAAACATCACGCGGAATGATTTTGAAAAGGTTTTGAGACCAAAATAAAATTAGCTAACTCATAACATCGATGCGGAATGTTTTGGAGTTTTAAGCCTGAATTATGTTTAACAGAATGACTCCCCACGAATGCTAAATTGTGAACCAAGCATGTCATGCCAAAAATTAATACTTTTTTTTATGTTGTTTTCGATGTTGTCCTTCTAAAATCGATATCAGGAACTAAACACTTATTTAAAATTTAGAAAATTTTATTAACTTAGTAACAAGAAGAAAATTAGTAACATAAAAAACTTGAGAGGTGTCAAGGGACACCCGGATGGAACGTAGTTTCGTTCGATTACATTATTGTGTTCGGTATTTTCGCTGTACAACATTGAGTCTCCGTAGCCTAGTGGCTCCGGCAGTCGCCTAAAAGTTCAACGTCGATGGTTCGAATCCCAGCTCGACAGACCGAATTTTCCATTTTCAATTTTATTTTAAACAATTTCTACATGTGGAACCTTTCCCTAATTTTTTATAACTTATAAGTTATACGTACTACGGAGACCTAATGTTGTATAACGAAAATACCGAACACAATGCAAAATTCACATTCAACAAAAAAGTGTCTGTTTCAAAAACATGTCGAGTGTCGGTTCCTTAATTTTTTCCGTCTAGCCCCCTTCCGTACCGCGCGATAAGGAACTTACGTTCCAATAATCTGGTTATTTTAGTCTGGTAATTAGTAACAAAATATCTGGTTCCTATTATCGATTTTAATTTTTCGCATATGGAATGCTGTTTTACACCCCTACCGCTTGTAGCACGGATGCCAAAATAGATTTTGCTAGTGATTGCGTTAGACGTCTCTACAGCTCTAAATCTATAAAATTCGAAATAAAAATAACAAAAAATTATACTTTAGCGAAGCCATAATTCAACAATCAAAATTTTAATGAGTAATAACGAGACAGGGTAAAATTATCTAATAGAGTTTAATAATACGGTAGCTCTTTTTATAAATAGCATCAAAATCTATTTTGGCTCTTGTCAATCAATAATTGGACTATGCACTAAGTGTGGCTAATCTAGAGGTGTGTTCTCAGGATGACTTGTCTAACGATATTGAAAGGCTGCTCGAAGAAGTCAAAATAGTACAAGCGAATATCTCTGACCTTCCGGACGAGAGTCTTGACGCGATGGAGAACGGACTTAGGGTGAGTTTCACTGTAAATAATCCATTTTACATCGAGCTTATTACATTTACATGACGTGATTTACATACTTACATTTACGAGATCATTTTCATCAGATTCATTGTGTTGGTAGCAAGATTTTCCTCTGTAGCTAATTGAAATGGTAATTTATTTTGGGATGACTGAAATATGGGTAGGACGTCAGAAATTTGAATGTATTGTATTGTATTTGTGGAGGGGACGCCTGCTAACGCCAGGCGGGTGATCAGTCCTGTGTCGTAACTATTCCACCCAATTCCCCAATTTGAATGTAAGTTTCAATAAGTAAAATTAGGTCAATCGTATGGAATTATCTCGGACTATTCTTAATGTATACATAAATTGGGCGATTAACGCCATTTTCAAGCTTAATGGCAATTGTATTATACTTAATTTTATTATTAAAGTGTACATAGTCCTCGAAATAATAACTAGCGGATACTCGCGTTTCTTAAAAACTTGGAGTATCAGGAATAAATAGTCCTTCTCTAGAATGCGATCCATTCAGTAGTTATTAATTGTGAAAAGATGATTCTTACTTTCGTTTCATAAGTCAAGATTTTAATGTTTTGACGAAGTGACTTCAGTAATTTTACTCTATTTGACCGAGCGAAGCGAGGTCTCTGAGTTAACTAGAGCGATTTGCACTTGTCCGTCCGTCCGTCCGTCCGTCTGTCAGAGCCTTATAACTTTTGAATTACTGAACGTAATTACTTCAAATTTAGATATAATATGTAAACCGATGGCCTCCAGCCGAAAATGGCTTAAAAAGTTATAAAAATCTTTATTTCAGGGGGGCTCTCATAGAAGCGAATGCGAAGTAAAAAAAAAATATCGCGTTACATAAAATTGTTACGTATCATTTTAAAGATAATTTTGAACTGAGTACAAAAATATTTTTTTTTAATTTTTCCCTTAAAATTGACGAAATGGGGGGCTTTCAAAGTGGCGATTTTATACGCTCGCTTGAAGACGCTCTCTAGGAAAATCCGCTATGGATTTTCAAACTGATTTTATGTTTTTAGGTCACTTATATCCTGTACTTGAACAACAAATACTAAAATTATATGAATATTATAAAGAAACGAGATTATTTAATTTTTAATGTACATCAGTAATTCATATAGCATCAACATAGCTTCACAATAATGCTAATAGATGGCGCAGTCAGTAACTATTCCCATGGAACTACGAGTTATGACTAACGACCTATTCCAAAAACAGTTTTGCGTCGACCATTATTATTTAGTTACTTATTATAATACAATAATTGTATTGTAATTTTTTTTGTACCATATTATTCAATTAAAATTATTTTTTAGTTAAATTTTAGTTAAATATTGTATATTTTCTATTCGCGTCGATAGATGACGATTTGTACAGATGCCCGTAACCCGGTTTCACTCGTTAGTACCTACATAATAATTCAATGTTTTCACTAACGTTCCCTAACCTTTACGGGCTACCTATAAGTTAGGTGATTGATGTTTTCTGTCAACTTATTTATCACGATCCTGTACGGGACACCTAAAAGGATATTGGGACGGATGTTAGGACTTAGGATTGTATTTAGGAGCTACCTACGTTAAGAGACTCCTACTTAGGGGATGATTTAGGTATGTTTGGTGAAAACGGGCATAATAATAATGTCAGTTTTGGTTATCATGTATCGATTGAATGAATAATCATGGGATACCGTTACCGCGAGGTCTCAGTTCGGGGCGAACCACTAGTTTAATTTAGGACAAGCGTTCGGCTTGTGTCTGAAAGCTACACGCTACAGTCGCCACTATTCTCGTGCACGCTATTTGGGTCTCGCAACGTGTTGCTTTCATATCTGACATATACTAATGATGATCTTGTAAAAATATTAAAACGCCGTAGGTACATAACAGATAAGGCTTTTGATATATCGGATTTACATAGGGCAAACGATCATATCGTTACGTTTGCTTTAAATTGCGCCCGATATTTTTCTTTCCATCAAAATACTTTCTTGTGTTTAAAATAACGTTATTTAAATAAATTATTTTTGAAAAGATACTACTTACTGTCAAATCTGAAGAAAGTGAAGAAGAATTTGTGTACCTACAACTTTGATTATGTAGTGTTGGTTATATACTCAAAGACCTACAACATAAAACAAAGATTACACCAAAACTTTAAAGAATAAAGTCGCATAACTTTATTCGAGAAAACTTTGTGAAGCTTTTTGGAATATACAATTATCTAGATTTTAAAGCTATCTGAAATAGATAATGACATTGAATGAACAATCATTGTTTAAATAATTTTATTTTTTGAAAAAGTCTTAAAAAATACTGAAGAGTACATTTTGGAAGTGAAAATTTTTTTAGTAAGCTCCTTTCCATAAACTTAGTAGGTATATTTACTACCGTAGTAGAAGCCCTTAACGCCGCAAAACGTTGTAACCAATTTTGATTAAGTATATTGATGTTTAAGAAATATAGTACTTATAATAAAGCCCATAGCTTCCGATTTTCATTTATCAGACTTCTAGTGATGTACAAAGAAATATAGTATCTATATATATAAAAGAAAGTGGTGTTAGTTACACTATTTATAACTCAAGAACGGATGAACCGATTTGGCTCAAAATTGGTGGAGAGGTAGCTTAGAACCAGGAGACGGACATAGGATACTTTTTATCCCGTTCGACCGCGTTTCCGTCAAGTCAATATAAAACCTGGTATAACAAAAATGCATCTGACATGGAATAAAAAAACGAAAATGACAGTGGAAGAACAAAACGTAAATGACAGCTAAACGTAATTTTGTATTTGGTTAATTATGGTAAAAACAATTATAAAAATTATAGTTTAACGTAATTGATGATATCATCAGTAATATTTTTTCTCTTTGAATCATCATTAACAATGCCGCGAGCAAGACGATCAAATGTTTCCTGCTACAAAGCTACGGATTGACGTGATTTATTGGATAGGTATAGTTGAGAACCTGGAGGGTGACAAAGATTTCCCGCGGGATGTTATGAACTAAATCCACGCAGACGAAGTCGCGGGCATCAGCTAGTTTATAATAAAGCCTATAGCATTTATTTTGGCGTGTCCGATGTGACAAATTGTGACGGATTTATCTTTGAAATCTGGTCATAGCGATATCAGATTCGCTTTCCTTTTCTATCGTAAGGTATTGCCGTAAGAGATTTTTTCGCTCCTCACTCCTGTGAATGTCTTCTTACGGTAGTAAATATACTAACTTTATGGTTCTTTCTATTAAATCAATTTATGGGCTACTAGCTGATGCCCGCGACTTCGTCCGCCTGGATTTAGTTTTTAAAGTCCCTCGGGAGCTCTTTGATTTTCCGGGATAAAAAGTAGCCTATATCACTCTCCAGGTCCTCAACTATACCCATGCAAAAAATCACGTCGATCCGTACAGATTATACGATAATCCGTACGATTATAGCTCTGTTGCGGCGTGATTGAAGGACAAACCAACAAACCAACAAACAAACACACTTTCGTATTTATAATATTAGTATGATAATATTAGTATGCTTCTATACCTGTGCATAATCATAGGTACCCTTCAGTATTTCCCAGGATTTCTTTTACTGGCTGTGTACACAATTTCAAAGACAAGTTACTATCATCCGCAACTGTCATATCTCATTAATCGACAACTCAAGCCTCTATGTAAACAAAACTAGAATCCATCACTGCTCCTACGTCAGACACGTAAATAACTACGTTCACTATCATCGTCTGGTTTAGATTTATTTACATTTCTGCACCTTTATTTTCTGATGATTTCAAAGCTGTAATATACGTCAGTTACCTTACCTGCTCATACAACGCAATTTTTGGATGGAACGCATAAAATTTCGTAAGAGCTAAAACAGGTAGTGTTCACACTTGTAAAGATATAAAAGGAAAACAGTGACTCGCTGACTGACTGACTGACTGACTGACTAACTGATGTATCAACCCACACCTTAAACCACTGGATGGATCGGCTGGGCTTATGACGTAGGCATCCGCTAAGGAAGAATATTTGAAAATTCAACCCCTAAGGGGGTTAAAAAGGGTATTAAAATCGAACTTAACGCGAGTGAAGGCGCGAGCAAAAGCTAGTTCATTATAAGATTTATTGGGTAGAGTGGTTCAATGTTTTTTACTACCTATCTGAATATTTTAAGCTAAAATGATTGCTTCATTAACAAGAATTTTCTGATACTAGTGCCAATTTTTCCATCGCCTAGTTACGTTTAAAGTCTCGGTAAACAGTGAGTGTAGCGCCCCCGGCTTCCGCCCGGAATGTGGCAGGCTCAGAGTAACTATACCTACTAATAGTTACTCTGAGGTGGCAGGCATTGACTGAATGAATGAATGAACTTTACTATTTTTATTTTTATTAAAGTGTTAACCTACACTTAAAGAAATATCAGAATAAATTTATAAACACATATCAAAAATTCCGAAGCCAGCGGGATTCGAACCCACATCTCTTGGGAATCGCGCCCGAGTGTGTTAGCCTCTTACACCATGACTACGGTCGAACTACACGTCAGCATCGAAATTAGTGATATGAATCTACTTTTTCAGATAAGCAACTGTTAGCGACATCTAGTAGCAACACGTTACATGTAGGTTAACACTTTCTTCTTCTTCTTCTTCTTCTTTATCAACCGATAGACGTCCACTGCTGGACAAAGGTCTCTTGCATGGACTTCCACAGGCCTCGGTCTTGCGCCGCCTGAATCCAGCGGCTCCCTGCGACTCGTTTGATGTCGTCGGTCCACCTGGTGGGGGGTCTGCCAACACTGCGCTTCCCGGTGCGGGGTCGCCACTCCAGCACCTTGGGATCCCAACGACCATCAGCTCTTCGAACTATGTGCCCCGCCCATTTCCACTTCAGTATCGTGACTCGCTTAGCTATGTCGGTGACTCTGGTTCTCCTACGGATCTCCTTATTTCTGATTTGATCCCGCAGGATCGATGGTTAACACTTTAATAAAAATAAAAATAGTAAAAAAGCAATGTGGCATCTCTAGTTCCTAATGAGCTCCATTGCAATATGGGGTCTTGGAAAGTAGATCAACAACTTTAACGTGCATGCATATCACTAATTTCGATGCTGACGTGTAGTTCGACCGTAGCCATGGTGTAAGAGGTTAACACACTCGGGCGCGATTCCCAAGAGATGTGGGTTCGAATCCCGCTGGCTTCGGAATTTTTGATATGTGTTTATAAATTTATTCTGAATGCACTTTATGTACACCACATTAAATATAAACCAAAATAAACTTAAAATAAATAACAAAATGTTACAACTGGCGGCCTTATCGCTTAGAAGCGATCTGTGCCAGGCAACCATGCTGCAGAGGGCAGTATGAAGGTCTGAGAGAAATAAAGGGTGCACGCAAGTTCATGTGAAAAGTTAGTTAGAGATCGATTGTATTCGAAAGACAAACAGTGGGATAGTTGGAACTGAATGTATCGAAAATCGAAACCTAGAACCTAACGTTAACAAAGGGAAAGCACCAATGTTCTCTTCTTCATCTTTAGCAACCGATCAACGGCTCATAACTGAGCGCAGGTCTCCTCTCACAGAAGAGTTATAGTCCACCACGCTGGCCCATTGCATATTGGCGGACACACTTTTGAGAACATTATGGAGACCTCCCAGTTGTGCAGGTTTTAAGTTGGATTGGATTTTTAAGCATATAAATATCACATGCTTCAACGGTGAAGGAAAACATTGTGAGAAAACCTTCACGTCTGAGTGTTCTTCATAATGTTCTCGAAGGTGTGTGAAGTCCGCTTATTCGCATTGGGCCAGCGCGGTGGGCTATGGCCTATAATCCTTCTCTGAAAGCAGACCTGTGCTCAGTAGTTAGCCGTTGATGGGTTGTTGATGATGATGACATAACTCCGAAAAGTCAGAGGTCGAACCTGCGACCCCCCGAACAGGCGACCGCAGTACTAACCACTAGGTAGTATGGTTAGGTAGTACCCTATCACACCAATAAGGGTTCAAGGTGACCGGATTATTGTTATAAATTTAGACAATTACGAGATAACCCCATGATAGCTGTGACTCTATGCCATTGCCACATGCATTTTACTCATAGGATGATGTCATCCCAAGTACTGGGTTACGAAATGGATAAATATATTGTATGTTGTGGTTGGCACTATTCAGTAGAGCAGTGGTAAGCGTTACGGCCTAGTGTACGCCTGCCTCCGAATCGAATTTATTGAACGAAACGACTTCTCGTTTTTTTTATCGATAGATTTTTACGAATAATCGATTTTATCGAGTGCCGTTTAGTGTTTTGTGCCAAGTGCTAGTACTAGTTACTGTGGATTGTAAGTAACTATAACAGCTATTAATTAAAGATCATGGATATTTCTCACAAGATGATGTCCGCGACTTCGTCCGCGTCGACTAAGGTTTTCAAGTCCCGCAACGACTCCTTAATTTTCCGGGATAAAATAGAATAGAATAGAAATATTTTTTATTCAAATAAACTTTTACAAGTACTTTTGAAAAGTCGATGAATCTACCACTGGTTCGGAATGCCTTTCCTGCCGAGAAGAACCAGCAAGAAACTCGGCGGTTGCTCTTTTCAAAACAAATTTACAATACAGTAAATACTATGCTATATATGCAGTGTTTCCACAATGAGGAAAGTTCCAAAAATGCATACCGACTAACTTCTATCTTAAGATGGGCAGACATAAAGTAGCCCCATTCCCGCCGGTGGCACCCGTTCACGAGCATGACCCAGCCATTGCTTCGCTCAACCATATTTGAGGGAACGTAACAACCCGCATCACACGACACCACCACAGAAAAAAAGAGTGCGTGACATACCTACTTATGCTACCCATGTTAAGGCAATGTATATGTAGCCTCCGTGCTAATCCTGGGTACGAGCTATCTCCATTCCAAATGTCAGCCATTTGACTTAGTTGTAGCGTGAAGGATTAACAAACATCCATCCATCTCTGTGACTGTCTCTTCCAGACTCCAGTATTAGAGACTAGCTGGTGCCCTTGACCTTGTCTGCGTGGATGTAAGTGGTTTCCGAAGCCGTGATAGCCTAGTGGCGAAGCCGTGATAGCCTTTGGCCGCCTTTTCGGGGTCCGGGGTTCTATTCCAGGCGCGCAACTATAAAATTTTTGGAATTATGTGCGTTTTAACCAATTAAACATCACTTGCTTTATAGGAAAACATCGTGAGGAAAACTACATGTCTGAGAGTTCTCCATAATGTTCTCAAAAATGTGTGAAGTCTGCCAATCCGAACTTGGCCTGCGTGGTGTGGACTATGGCCTAAACCCATCTTAATCGAGAGGAGACCTGTGCCCACTGGTGGACTAATGATAGATTGAGAATTCAAAGAAAAATATTATACTAAATTAAAGATTTCTTTGTTTTTCTAAAGTTTAAAGTTCCGTCCGTCTGTTTAACCGGACTCATCTCCGAGACGGCTTAATCGATTTTGGCGCAACTTTTAGAAAATTTTGACTACTTACTAGAAGACTTTTAAGTTTTGTCCTGGAAAATCAAAAAGCATTTTTGATATGTTATTTATTTGAGTTCACAAACATTGATAGGATTTTAAGAAACCTAAATCCGCGTGGAATAAGTCTTGATTATCAGCTAATATTTTCAGCTAAGTTTTTGCCCGCGGTTTCTCTCACGTTAAGCTCAATTTTCCAAACCCTTACATTACCCCTTTATGGGTTGAATTTTCAAAAATTCTTTCATAGCGGATGCCTCCGTCATAGTAGCTATCTGTCATGTCAAACAGCCCGATTCTTCCAGTGTTTTGAGCTGTGTGTTGATAGATCAGTCACTTAGTCAGTCAGTCAGTCAGTCCGTCATTCGATCGTCATCTTTTCCTTCTATTTATTTAGATAGATAGAAGAAAATATGCCTAAAAAGACGGTTCCAAAATTCAAAATGTTCCTCCTGAAACCAAAGAGTAAAAATTATTTTCATCATACCTATTCGAAAAACGAATATTGGCTTCAGAGGGCAGCGGGAGCAAAATTTCATTTTAACCCCATGGGACTTTTCATTTCTCTCTTCTGATTGGTCCGCGTTATAGTGCTTTAGCATACTAAAGCACTAACGCGGACCAATCAGAAGAGAGAATTCTAAAATGTGTCGAAATTCAAAAATGTTTGAGAAGCTGTTGTCTACGATAAGTCACGTGATCAAATTTGTCGATTAGACATATACGCCCATTGCCCATACTTCCAACATAAATATTAATGTTTAATTATATTTTCATAAAAATTTATTTGTGTTTTATTTAAACTTTCAATATACGTATTGGTAATGTCTATACTCTATACATAGTAGGTATCATACTCATACTCCTAGCTTTTTCTCATAGGTAATGATGAAAAATAGTGTGTGTCATTCGGGGCCAAAATTTTTTGTTCTCGGGCGGCGTATATTGAATTCCTCGCTACGCTCAGGATTCTACTTTAGAATCCCTCGCTGCGCTCGGGGTTCTACTATAGAATCCTTCACTTCGCTCTGAATTCAAAATAACGCCCTCGGGGAACAAAAAATTCCTTTGGCCCCATATAACACAAATAACTATTCGCATACTACGTTGTTAGCTTACAAAATGTTTTGTACAATGAGGTATGACCTCATACGCAATAAAATCTAAAAGCAGCACATAGTATCTTTAATGAGCCGCAATTACCTATTTTATTATGGAACGAATTAAATCTTAATGGGAAAAAGCTATAAAACTATGAAAGAGCAATAACTATCTACTTACTAATAATATAAGATCAGCGATGCTTTTAGATTTTATTTTCGATGAGCCTTTTTAGTCGACTCCGGCACAGCCAAAAGGAAAGGAAACGTATGTTTGTTTGTATTTACGTATTTTCCTTCGTAGCCCCTGAACCGATTGAGCCGATTCATTATTGAGCCGATTTAGATGAAAGAGGTGTCAATCGATTTTTTATTATGTCCGGGTAACGTAGGCTACAAATGAAGGGGTGAAATATGAACCAAATCAATGTGACGGATGCAGATTTTAAACTTTTTCATTTTTCTGTTGTCAAACCGCCCGATCGTGCGTTAAGAAAACCGAATCTCGCGTATCCAAAATAAAAATACTATAACAGCTATTGACACTTTAACCTTTTAAAACCTTTCAAAAACATGCAACCTGTGGATCAAAATACCCTAAAAATAGTCTAGTCCAGTAAAAAGTTAAATGAAACCATGATCTGACCAGTTTTGGCGCAATGAGTAAAAACGTGTTCATTAATACTTAAATAATGATATTATGAAAGAAATTTTGATTTAAATTTAGGGGAAAGGGATGAAAAAAATAAAAAAAGGGTTGAAAAATGCCTTTTTTTTAAATAACTTAATAACGGTAGGAAATAGAAAAAAAAGTTTCAAGTAAAAGTTGTAGAGAAAAAAATTCTACACAAAAAAGTTCCTCTTCATTTTTTTGTTATCTGCTTTAGTTTAGCTGCAAAAAATAAAAATTAAATTTGCTTTGTAATCTATAATATAATAAAACTGTAACAGGTCCAATTCTGTACATTGAAGATATTTTGAAAATTTTTGTTTGAGGGCACTCTATAATCGATACTGAAGCCAAAACAATTTTTTTTTAATTTTTTGTCTGTCTGTCTGTCTGTCTGTCTGTCTGTCTGTCTGTCTGTCTGTATCTTGGCCGCGCATCACGCCGAAACTACTGGACGGATTTAAATGAAACTTGGCACGATTTAAGGTAATACTACGAGGTATAATATAGGATACTTTTTATCCCGAAATTCAGCACGGTTCCCTTGGGAGAGGGGATGAAAGTCAAAATGTGTATTTCGCTGTAATTCATTAAGGCGTATTCCGATTTAATCCATTCTTTTTTTGTTAGAAAGCAGGTTCTTTAGAGATTGTCCTGTAATTATTTCAAGGTCGTCAATTTCGTAGTTCAGAAATTATAGACATCACAATCTTCAGTATAGGTCCAAATAACTTGAACCCCGGAATCTACAGGATACTTTGAATGAACGGCTCATCTTAAGCTGGCAACCGTAATTTATCGTATATAACCATCGTGGATACTATTTTGTCAAAGTCAAACTACTCCAAAGGCATCAGATTTTGCCAAACGATCATTATACCGACATACTACATAGTAGGTATGGATGTAATACATCGTATGGACGTAATATTACAGTGTTTTCCTATGTAATTTAATATTCTAATCATACTTACTAATATTATAAATGCGAAAGTGTGTTTGTTTGTTGGTTTATCCTTCAATCACGCTGCAACAGAGCCACGGATCTACGTGATTTTTTGCATGGGTATAATTGAGGACCTGGAGAGTGACATAGGCTACTTTTATCCCGGATAATCAAAGTGTTCCCGAGGGATTTTAAAAACTAAATCCACGCGGACGAAGTCGCGGGCATCAGCTAGTTAATTATAAGGATGTATAAAGGCGGGAAACATAGTGCCTATCTCAATTAATTAAGCTTTGAATAACGGTAGTACAGTCTAATTAATAAGGTATTTTTTCGAAATAGAAGATACTTCCGAACATCATCCAACAGTTTTCAAAATCGGTCATCGTAGCTATTAAAACTCTAACCTGCGTGATGTCAGATTTCAGATTGAAACTTTTTCGCTTTCTATATTAAAAAGTTAGACTTTAGACTGTTTGACTTTAATTTGTTTTTAACCAATTTAAAAAAAGGAGGAGTCATCGGAATCCTTTTTTTTGTGTATGTTCACCGATTACTCGAAGACGCCTGAACCGATTTGCAAAATTCTTTTTTTTGTTTCAAAGGGTATACTTCCCAGGTGGTCCCATTTAAATTTTATCGAAATCGGTCGAGCGCTTTTTACAATAACAACAATAAATTATATACTTTGTAGTGGCGCGGGCGTTTCAAGTCGGTTTTTTAAAAAGTATTTTTTAGTATAGATTATAGCGGCAGTGATCGGCCTAATTTTAGGCCTATATTTTACATACTTCTACTTAGAAGTGTGTACAATATAGGCCTAAAATTATACGCATAATATTGTGACTGGCAACTACGGAACCCTACACTGCGCGTGGCCCGACACGTAATTGGCCATTTATTATACATTAGAAATAAAACTACAAACATACTAGTTTCCAGAGCATACAAACAGAATTCGATAACATAATCAAATAAGAATCAAACTTCGTTTGTGTGGGGCTCGCTCGCTGAGTCTTCTATTGCAAACATCAAAAATCTAGATACTCTGATACAAAAATATAGGCCAATTATTTATACCTTTCATCCCATTGTTTATGACGATGGAGATTGGGAAAAAAATTGTTAGTTAACAATTGAATAACTTATTGAAAAATGGTGGTTAAACTTTTGTTTCTTCAGGGCTCGATTCTTTCAAGTGTTAAGAAGATACTAGAATTTTCTCAAATTTTTAAAATTACATCTTTTGTTAAAAAAAAATATTTTTATTACTGAACTCTCTTTAGCGGGGGCGCGCGCATGCCGTAACAGCCGCGCGGAGCCCTATTTTCAACGTCAAATTAAAATTATAAATAATGGAGATAGAATCCCGGGAGTTGGGACTTTTTTATTGGAAATTTCCTCCTCTTAACGAGCTTTTTTCAAAATTGCTTAAATGTTAATATTTTTCGAGTTATTAACAAAAAACGAAATGTCATTTTTTTTCATCTTATTTTGTTAATAACAATTGCAATTTTTTACCTGCACCAAAATCCTTCAAAAACTAGAGGTGAGGTTCTAGAGGTGATTCCGAATCGAATGAGCCATCGCTCATATTTTTAGGACCTTTATCTCTATTTTTCACGTTTTTGAACTTGTTGACCAGACTAATACGTAGGTATGTATATACGAATTCAAATAAATATTGACGAATTTCAAAACATAACATTGACATAACATTTGACGACCTCCCTGGCTCAGTGGTGAGCTCTGTTGTCTTATAACTGGGAGGTCTCGGGTTAGATTCTCGGCGGGGTCAATTTTGGAATTTATAATTTCTGAATTATCTCTGGTCTGGTCTGGCGGGAGGCTTTGGCCGTGCCTAGTTACCACCCTACTGTCAAAGACGCGCCGCCAAGCGATTTAGCGTTCCGGCACGATGGCGTGTAGAAACCAATTAGGGGTATGGGTTGAATATTCACTGCCATACCCCTTCGAAGTTAGCCCGCTACGATCTTAGACTGCATCGTCACTTACCATCAGGTGAGATCGCAGTCAAGGACTAGCTTGTCGTCGAATAAAAAAAAACACTTCGGCGATGAAACTTGACAACATAATAGTGCTGTCAATAAAGAGAACAATTAGTTCAGTTTCTACACTTTTTTGCCAAGTTGTACGAAATTAAAAATCACAGCAGTGTGAATTTGCAGTATGCATGACTTCTAAGTAGAAGTGTGTAAAATATAGGCCTAAAAGTAGGCCGATCACTGCCGCTATAATCTATACTAAAAAATACTTTTTAAAAAACCGACTTGAAACGCCCGCGCCACTACAAAGTATATAATTTATTGTTGTTATTGTAAAAAGCGCTCGACCGATTTCGATAAAATTTAAATGGGACCACCTGGGAAGTATACCCTTTGAAACAAAAAAAAGAATTTTGCAAATCGGTTCAGGCGTCTTCGAGTAATCGGTGAACATACACAAAAAAAAGGATTCCGATGACTCCTCCTTTTTTTAAATTGGTTAAAAACAAATTAAAGTCAAACAGTCTAAAGTCTAACTTTTTAATATAGAAAGCGAAAAAGTTTCAATCTGAAATCTGACATCACGCAGGTTAGAGTTTTAATAGCTACGATGACCGATTTTGAAAACTGTTGGATGATGTTTGGAAGTATCTTCTATTTCGAAAAAATACCTTATTAATTAGACTGTACTACCGTTATTCAAAGCTTAATTAATTGAGATAGGCACTATGTTTCCCGCCTTTATACATCCTTATAATTAATTACAAAGCAAATTTAATTTTTATTTTTTGCAGCTAAACTAAAGCAGATAACAAAAAAATGAAGAGGAACTTTTTTGTGTAGAATTTTTTTCTCTACAACTTTTACTTGAAACTTTTTTTTCTATTTCCTACCGTTATTAAGTTATTTAAAAAAAAGGCATTTTTCAACCCTTTTTTTATTTTTTTCATCCCTTTCCCCTAAATTTAAATCAAAATTTCTTTCATAATATCATTATTTAAGTATTAATGAACACGTTTTTACTCATTGCGCCAAAACTGGTCAGATCATGGTTTCATTTAACTTTTTACTGGACTAGTCGATGACTTAATGTTATTTATTGCACGTTAGACATCCTCTTATCTAAGTACAACAAATGTTAACATTACTCATTTATGATGAATAATTAATTTGTTATTAACCAAACATGAGCGGTTGAGAATTCACTTTGAAATATTTAATACTAGCTGATGCCCGCGACTTCATCCGCGTGAATTTAGTTTTATAATCCCTCGGGAACTCTTTGATGTTCCGGGATAAAAAGTAGCTTATGTCATTCTCCAGGTCCTCAACTATGCCCATGCAAAATCACGTCGATCCTTAGCTCTGTTGCGGCGTGATTGAAGGACAAACCAACAAACAAATTAGTAAGGATAGAAACTTTGATTTCTTCCATCATTATGTTTAAATCAAAGGTCTATACACTAGGCATGCTAAGGTATGTTTATTTTGAGAAATAAACAGTAGCGTATTATAACTTTACAGAATTCACTTTAAAATATTTTTACTTTGATTTCTTCCATCATTAGATATGTTTAAATCAAAGGTCTATCTATAGGTACACTACGCACGCAAAGGTGCATATTTTGAGAAATAAACAGTATTTTATAACTTAACACTATCTTTATCAGATTTTCAGTACAAAATGACCAAATGAATGTACTTAACTGAAAGGAAAAAAAATATTCCAATATTTTACTATCCTGCTTAATATTATGAATGCGAAAGTGTGTGAGGATGGATAGATGGATGTTTTTTACTCCTTCACACTACAACGAACGAACCGATTAGGCTGTGAATGGAGATACGAGCTCATACCCAGAATTAACAAATAACCTACATTTTATCCCGGAATTTTAAAGAGTTAAAGTACTTGAATATTTTCGCGTGAATTAAAAACCTTAATCCATTCGGGACTGCTGTTATATTTAACTTAAGGACGTATAGGTACTTGATATTTAACTATTGATTTAACCAAATACTTTTTTCATATTATATGGGACATACCTACGACATACGCACTTGCGACCTGACGCGTGCAAAAGCCAAACTAAGCAATTATTTAAAATGTCCAAAAGTCCATTTAAACGAAAATCTGCAGTCTTAAAGTAATAATTGAGCAAAGGAATTTATTGGCTGTGTCTAAAGCAGATGATAAGAATGCGCTTCCTGAAATCCTGAAACAAGAACTAGGGATAGGTATTACGTACCTAGTTACCTAAGTATGATAATAATAAAATATAAATAGTCCTTGGAAGGTAGATACTACTCTCTCAATAAATGTTAGAAAGCAAATAAGTACCTAAATAATTATTACATCACATAAGTCAGTTTAGCTTACTTATGCCATCTATTATCGAAATAAAATAAATTATCAATTGCATCAAAACTATCAAGTTCTGTATGTCTCCAGCGAACTTAATTTCTGTTCTTCAAGTTCTCTTGAAAACCCCAATAAGGACCGCCGATACCGCGGGCTTGCATAAAATTTTTATCACTTGCTGCAATAATATTGTTTTATCTCGAAAAAGTGATACTTACTGACTTCAAACTAGTAATGCAGAACAGAAAAAAATTGCCAAAGTTCATGCTCTATGAAAACTACATTCGTTGAAAACTTAACTCACATAAGACTACCATAAAATCAATAACTAAGATTTTGAACATTTAGAAGCCTTTAGACATAGTTTTTGAAAAAATCGGGATTTTTGCTATATAACAGCGTTGCAGGAAACGAATGTGATGTATTAACCAAAAGCATAAACGTTGCAGGAGGGGATATCAATCCTAGTCAAGTGCGACGAGGCGGCGGGGCTTTTGGAGCAGAAGATAATGGAGTTCCGCCAAGAACCGGAGGTGCAGGCGCTACTCAAGGAGCTGGTACTGATCAAGGCGAGGATATCCCGGCTGCTGCTGCAGGCGCGCCAGGGGCTGACCACCATCCAGGTAAGCAAGGTAACTTGGACTTTTACTTACTAATTTATTAAAAGAAGGCGAATGTCTCCCTGGAAAGCGCAGTGTTGGTAAACCCCCCACTAGGTGGACCGACCACGAAGGAGGAAACTATTAGCACGAGTGAACATTTTATTTTCTTAATTTTATAGATGGATAGATACATTCTATCACTCAGTCAAATAATAATCTAACTAGTAGAGAAAGCTATTCATAGTTCTCAAATTATTCTATCCAATTCAACGGTATTAGGTAACCTGTGCCACAGAAGTCCTTTTTAGTTGGTAGGTCAGGTGTCTCAGTATCGACATCCCCAAGAAATGAACCACATAATATATCTTTGAATTGTGCAATTAATTCAACTGACACATACGAATTAGTTTCAAAATCTTACACGTGATCAATTGACTCAACTCTATGAGAATATCCGTATTAAAATTATGTTAAATTACTTAAACGTACGGTCAATTTATTTCAGGACGCAAAAGTGGAGTTAGCCCGTCAGACCAAAGAAGTGGAAGAACAGAAGGAAAAGGTTGCCAAGCTTGATCATTGGCTCGAATCCATAAACAATGAACTCAAAGAATCTACAACCCAGACCGACGTACTTGCAGAAGAGGATATCATGAGATATATTGAGATTTATGAACGATATTTAAGAGAATACGAAGAATATGAAATTATTATTAGGTCAGTCATCATGACAATTCGTGATGATTCTAGTCAGTTAAAAGAAAAGTTAGATACGACAAGTAAAACATTAGAACAAACAAGAAATCTAGTCATTACTGAGATAGAGAGGTTAAGACAAATATTGATTCATTTACGGACATTGCCAGAAGCAGTAATTCCGGTAGAAGAAGATATTTCACAAACAGATAGAACTATTGATTCCACATCTATGCCAGAAGAAATAGTTACGCCACGAGAACCCGAATCAGTTAAACATGAGCTTTTAACTGTGGAAAATGTTATGTCACAGAAATCGGTACCAGCTTCAGATCAAGAATCTGAACCTAGCCAAATACAATTAAAGATTAAAGAATCTGAACCAGTCCAAATCAGTTTACAGACCAAGGAATCCACAATATCACAAAAGATAGTACCTAATGTTACTATCGAAACCCAGACTGGTAAGAGCCTTATGTCCGATGCTCCGTCTCTTGTAGACAAATCTGTAATATGTAAGCCAGAAGAAAATGAGATGATTGACGTGTCTATTACTTGCGCACCACCGCAAGAAGCCGAGGTGCAGACAAGTGATTCAAAATTATTGGATAAAGAAATGCTCGAAAATATTCAAGTAAAACAAACCATATCTGCAGGTCATGAAACAATTGAAATCGCTAGTCGTCCGTTTACAAGAGATCAAATCGGCGAACAGTCATTATTTGTAGATGCTCATTACAAAGATGACAACCTGTATAAAGATTCACAACTCAACATTACTCATTCCTTGCCACAATCATTTGAAACTATCATGGTTGAGCCTGATGAAACCACAACTGAAGTGGTCGTTGATGCCGATGGTACTAAGAGAATAATTGTTAAAAAGGTAAGGAAAACACTTGTTACACGACAACAGGTTCTTCAAACTCAAAAAGAACATACTCAAATATTATCCTCTGATAGTATTCCTCAAGAGCGATCCATCACTCAACTAACACTTCACGGAGACCAAGGATCTAGTTCAACAGCCTTTGACGATAGTGGTACGAGACATATTCAATATCAAACATATGGTGGACAAATGATTTCAGAGTTTCCTGGTAGTGAAGTTTCTATACACGAAATTACTTCCAAACCCGATATGATAATCACAATGGAACAAGGAATGAAACCTGAAGAAATTCTTCAACTTGCTGAAGGGGAGATACCGCCACTTATACAATCATCCTCTTCAAGTGTTACCGCAGTCGTGCAACAAGTAACAAAGAGAATAATTAAAACAAGACGTCGAATAATTCGACGAGTTGTGATAATTGATGGAAAAGAACATGTTACTGAAGAGGTGATTGATGAACCAGATAGTGTTGAAATGTTAGAAGAACAAATTCCAAGAGTTTCTATAAATGTAAAAGATAGTGCATTTACTTCTGAAGTAGGTGATGATTCCGATGATAAAGGTCAGCCTCCGAAAAAACGTCCAGATCAAGGGAAGGATAATAAATCACACGATGGAGATGAAAAATTTGCCAAGGACGAGCAAGATATACTCCAAAAATTACAACCTTCAGATTTTAAGAAAAATGACACAGAAACATTAGCTGATGTTGAACAACCTTTAGAATCTAGTTCCCGGATATCTCAAGTGCTATATCAAACAAAAGAATTTTTGCAAGCAGAAAGTTTGAATGACAGACAAAGTGAAGAAATTCCACAGGTAGAAAGCATTACAATTAGTAAATCTCACCTACCTGAGGATTCAAAACAAATTAGTTCTCCAATGTATGATGTTGAAACTCCATACGTAGGTCAGACAGGTATATATGCAACGCAAATAATGTCAAACATGGAAACAAATTCAAACATCGCCACAGTTGTACAAAAGGTAACACGTAAATTAACAAGAACTAGAAAACGTATTATCAAGCATATACAAATTATTGATGGCAAGGAGCACGTCACTGAAGAGGTAATTGAGGAACCCGAGGAAGTTGAAATTGTTGAAGATGAACCGCAAATTTCTCATTTTGTACAAAACCAGGGTAAGGCTAGACGTATTAAATTGATACGCCAAGTTGAAATGATTGATGGTAAAGAACATATTACAGAACAAATGGTAGAAGAGTCTGATGATGAACCAGGTGAACCAATTGTGTTTGATAAATCAACTATAAAATTTGATAGACCTGATATTACAGAAATTGAAGCTCAGGAAACTGATTCCAAAAATTTCAATATAACTGATGTCTCAAAACCTTTAATCGTAACGGAAACTGGTGGCGAATCAAAGCTGAAAATATTGCCTGAAACATTTGAGAAAACCACAACAATTAAACCTATGACAAAAGTAACAAGAATAAGAAAACGCATCATAAAACATATTAAAGTTATAGATGGCAAAGAACATGTTACTGAAGAAGTGATAGAAGAGCCAGATGAAGAAAATGTTATCATTGAAGAACCAAATGTGACACATGTTATTCAAGAAGAAGGCGTTAAAACAAAAAGGATTAAAATATTACGCCAAGTTAATATAATTGATGGTAAAGAGCATGTTACAGAACGAATAATAGAAAATACAGATGACGAATATGTGCCTGATTCAACTGTTTCTGCTGAAATCAGTGTTGATATTAATAAACCAGACCGAGAAAATTCAAGGTTGTACCAAATTACTTCTGATAAAGCAAATCAACATCTCATTAATATCACAAAAAATTTGATAGGCAGTGAAGTTGATCATTCAACAGCACTCAAAAGTGAAGTGAATTTGACTGAAGCTATAACTCCTACTTCTGAATGCACTGTAAGGGACCAACACATTACAGAAAAGCCCAGTAAGCAAACTATAAAATTACCTGATATTTATGATAGCGCAGAAACAAAAAAGTTGAATGAGCAATCCCTTATATATACGATGGAGCCAGTATTAAAAGAACAGCAAAATATTGATGAACCTTCGAGCATAGATATAGTAGCGTTGAAAAGAATTAATGAAGATCCCTTAACAATGGAAACAAAAACAAGTGATGAACCTGATGTAATTGAAAAGACGGATATTATTTATAAAAAATCATCTACAGACATTTTAGGTCGAGATTCTTCACTTATTGATTTGAATCAAGACTTTATACAAAGTGAAACAAATCATGGAACAATTCTACACCCATTGGCTTCCGTGAAAATTTCAAAAGAAGTTTTGACATCGGAACAACAAACAGAAATAGAACCCAGTAGTCCAACTATAGAAATCCTAGAAACAAAAGGTGAAACTGAAAACGTATTTGAAACAAAAGCTCCTACAGATCTAAATGACCTAATAAAAGAAAAAGTTGTTACTGAAGATGCCAAATTAAAAAAA
This sequence comes from Oeneis ivallda, assembly GCA_029955525.1. Taxonomy (NCBI): domain Eukaryota; kingdom Metazoa; phylum Arthropoda; class Insecta; order Lepidoptera; family Nymphalidae; genus Oeneis; species Oeneis ivallda. The sequence goes on along the minus strand of JARPMR010000010.1, from coordinate 2,176,267 downwards.
GGTATTGAATCGCCTTCTAAAATTGAAACTGAAAAAGATTCTGTTAGTTACACTTTAGAAGAGTATAAAGATCAAAAGCCTGAAAAACTGGCCATAGAAAAAGATATAAAAATTTCCGATCATTCTGTAGAGAAGTCTCCGATCTGTAGAGAAGTCGATAGCTCAACATTAGTGCAACCAGCAAAATCCAGTGAATGTGAAATTATTGTCGGTGAAGTAAATAAGACAGATATTGCAGGTTCTGAACCAAATAAAATGGTTGATAAAGATTTGATTGAAACTGGGTTGGATTCACAAACATTCTCACCACTTAAAGCTGAAGAGCAGACAACCACCAAGATGGAAGTATCTGAAACATCTACACCTATCAATTTAGAGAAATCTTCAGTAAGTGAACAAAAACTCACTGAAAAATCGCATTTAAATAAAATTACAGAGGAAAAAGACAAGATACCTACAGTTACCACAATTACAGTTAGCGATAAGACTAAAACGAAGAATGTTATACCGGGGATAATTCCTGATGTTGAAAGAAAAGTACCGGAAGATACATCTATTGACATATCACGCAGTTTAATTCAAAGTGAAATTGATCACTCCACAGCCGTTTCGCCAAACGCATACATTGCAATTAAGGAAGATTCAGTTGCTCCTGAAGATACTCATAAATCTAAAAATGGAAGTTGTATGGCTACGGAGCAAACAGACATAATTTTACAACATACGGGGGTTAAAGACCAAGATGATACAGAAGATCAGCAAAAGGTCTTACCCACGTCTACGTTTGATGACACTAAATATATTAAATATACTGAAGTCGATAAAGGAGTAGTTATAGAAAAACCAAAAGTTCTCTTGGAAGATAAACCATCACAGTTATATAAGGAACAGCCTGAAGATGAATCAACCCTTACTCCTTCAGTAATTCCACAACCAGATATAAGATTAAAAAAAGATATAAGCACGGGTATTCACGCAGACATACCAAAAATACTTCCATCTAAAACTGAAGCAGAAAAATATAAAGCTATAATAGATACTACCAAAGACTTATTACAAAGTGAAGTGGATCGATCATCGTTTGAAATTGCTAAAGAAATAAAACCTTCTGCTCCTGCTCAAGAATTAGTTGAGAATAATAAAACAGAATATAACATAACGAATCCAGATATTAGTTCACCAAAAGTAACAAAAATAGTTACCAGATCTAAAAAACGTTTGATAAAACACATACAAATTATTGATGGTAAAGAATATGTTAAAGAAGAAGTCATAGATGAACCAGATGAAACGGAGATTTTTGAACAGGAACCAAGTGAATTGATGACTTTGCAAGAGCAAGGCGTGAGGTCCAAACGAATCCGCATTTTGAGAACTGTGCAAATAGTTGATGGCAAAGAACGTGTGTCAGAACAAATAATTGAGGAACCAGACGATGAATATGTTCCAGAATCAACAGTAACAGCTGAAATCAATTTACAATTAACTCAAGAAGCACAAACTAAATCAGACGTTATGACTGTTCCAGAATATGTTATTACTCCAACAGATATAAAAACAGACGTGAAAAATATTGAAGAAATAAATAAAATTCCCAGTTCATTTTCAAAGCCTATTCTAAGCGTATCAGAAGAATTATTAGAAAATGAAAGTAATGATATAGTTACAAAAATTGAAGAACATGCATTGACAGAACCGTCTGAGAAAACAATTTCAGCAACTGAAATGTTATTGAAGGCATTAACTGTTCAAGATGAAACTTTTATCAACAAACCAGATGAAAAAATAAACAAAGAAATAGAGTTGCTTGATAAACCACTTACTTGTGAGGAAGACATTAAAAAATTCAAAGAAAGTGCCGACATAATTGAAGATGAGCCTTCTCAAGGTGAAAAAGACTACCAGCCATTTGAAAGGGATCAACATCATAATACAAAAGATCTATTTAGTCAGGTACCCACAGAGGTACATCCTATAGAAGCTGCGACAATTTTGAGTAATATTAATTCCAAATTAGAAGTTGAAGAGCTTGAAGAACCAGATGATCAGCAGTTAAAACCTGTTATTATACTTTCAGACGATCAAAAATCAGAAAAAGAAATATTATCAGTTGGGTTATCTACTAAACATTCAATGATCCCTGCATCTATGTCAAGTGATGGTACTATCTCGAACGCTGTGAAACCAAAAACGGAACATATTACCGCATTCATTGAATCAGAGCGTCTAGATACACATTTGCGAAACACAGTGCCCAAAGATTTAAACAGGAGTCGAGGTGAAGTACAAGAAGAAAATGTCAATAAATCATCACAAACATCACTCAAACCTGAAGGGTTGGATAATAAAATACAGATACATGAAATAGCAATGACTATTGCTAAAACAGACAGAAGTAAGAAAGTTGAACCTAAAATTGAAGTTGGTATTAAATTTGAAGAGCTTGACGAGACTCAGTCCAGATTAACTACATGTAAAAAAGATATTCAAGCTTGTTTACCAACAGAAATTACAATTATAGAAGAAAAAATTAATAAAAATGACAAATTTGGCGTTAAGCCAAAATCTGAAGCTGCGTACAGTTCAGCTGAATTTATAAAAGAGGAACTTACTAAAGAATCAGCTGATACAGAGACACCTACATTATTAGTAAAAGATCAAGAAATCATTGAAAAAATTCCTAAGGAAAGTATTTCTGTAGAAAATTCTACTGAATTAACTGAAGACCAACAAACCATAAAGGAACACTTAGAAGAAAATTCTGAAGAAAGTGTTCCTGTAGAGACAACTGCTGAATTGATGAAATTGCAAGAAATCAATCAGGACCTTTCGGCAAAAAGTGATCATGTTGAGACGGAATCATACATCGAAACAGATAAAAGTATTTCAGACTCAGAAAGTTCATCTTTAAAGAAGTATGTGGAACTAAAGACGCCGACGTCTACTGAATCACCAAAACCTACGAATATAATTTTCGAAACGAAAGTAGTAATTGAAGAACCTTTATCAATTTCAGCTCAATCTGAACCTATTTCAGAGAAAGGTTATGAACCCGAAGATGTCTCTATAGTTAAAGAAGTAATTCCTGAAAAGAAAAAGAGGCAAAAGAAACGAAAATCTCACGCAGTAAGTGAAGAAACAACATACCCAACACAAACTTCAACAGAAGATGAAACTGCCGTAACTACGCCTGTAGAAATGGAAGAGCCGATTCATCAAAGAAAAATTAAAACAAAAAAAGGTAAAAAGAAAGTTGATGAAACCTGTAAAAAGCCAGAAGCAAGCCCAATACAATCACCTGAAAAAACTAAGGCTGAAAGTCACAATGTTGGGGAAGAGATTATTACATTGTCACCTCAAGATGAATCTTACCATACCATTAGTGAGACCTCAGATATTAATACTGTAAAGATTGTCGAAGAATGTGTTGGAAGTAGTCCAGAAATTCATAAAGAAATTACTACTACCGTAACTTATCCAATTCCTGTAGTTGAAGAGATTGCTACAGCTGAATATTCAGTTCAGACGTCACCAGAAATACAGGATCCAATAATTGATGATAAAATAGAAATTCCAAAAGAAACGACCGATACTCAATTACAAACTTCACCTATTCATGTTAGTGAAATAGTAATTCAAACTTCACCTATTGAAGATAAAGAAGCACAAACCCAAACTTTAGAAAATCTTACTATCCTTGAGAAGGTAGATGTATTGAATTCTCAAATTCAAACAAGTAGATCTGAAACACCTGAGCAAATTATCAGATCAGAAGTAACTACACAGGTTTTGCCAAGCGACCTAGTAAAACCTGATGATAAATTTTCACAAACGTCATCTCCTATCATGGAAGAAGTTAAACAAATCGTGGAACAAGATACCAGAGAAATACAAACTTCACCACAACCAATAGTGCCAAAAGAAGAAAAAAGTACTGAAATTAGAGTTGAAACTACTGAGAGGGATATTCAGACCATGAAGCAAGAAACAGTAGATCAACAAACACTAACTTCACCCATAAAGTCTAAGGAAATTACAGAAACAAGTATACAAACGCCTGAAGTTCCTCTTGTTCACACTTTCACACAGTCTGATTTAATCGAAACTGTTGTGGAGCCAAAACTTGACAAACCAGTATTGGATACCAAATTTGTAACAGTTGACAGTACCCAGCAAACATCACCAAGAATATACGAAGAAGACTCTAAACCTGATACAAAACAAATTATAACGATCGATACACTACAACAGACATCTCCTAGGGAAGAAACTGATATCAATGCTACTGTACCACCGTTAGATTTAAACCAAAAAGAAGTAATTTACACTGACAGTGTACAGCAAACAACACCTAGAGATAATGTTGAATCACCAGTTTTCAAACCTGTAAAAGACTCTCATGAAGAAAGGGTAACGATGACCGACTATACTCAACAAACATCTCCGAGATTGTATTCTGAAGATTCCATATCAACATCTACCGACGAACCCTATGAAGTGCATCTTCGGGCTCAAGTTTCTATTCCACAAGCAACAGATAGCTTTATTGAAAACGAACGAACAACTGAACAAATATCTATACTAGGTGATACATATAAACAGAAAAGAAGAAAACCTAAAAAGAAAACTGAATCACCGCTGCAATCACCTGGAAGCTTATCGGATCCTATCAACGCTGAACTATCTCTCTCTGTAACACCAACGAGTGATGATTTCTCTAGCAAAGAAACTTCATCAATAGATGAAGGTATAAGGTTAGCTAGTCCTGTCTTACTTCAACAAGAGAACTATATAATAACACAAAGACCGTCATATTCTGATGTTGTACAAAGATCAAAGTCAAAATCTCCTTCGCCTAGTAAAGCCATAATTGTACCAAAATCTGGGAAAGCAAGATTACTCAGTACACTTGAAAAACGAACACAGTCAATACAGGAGCCTCATAAAATAACTGAGGACACAATGACAGTAGCACTGTTTGAACCCTCCGTCGAAAAATCATATGATCTACTGGTCAATAAAGAATTAGATGGATTGAAATATGCTATCAATAATAATAATGCTGATAAGACTGAAAAGTGTATAATTACAATCATTGAAACTATTTCCATTTGGTTGGAAGAAATTCAATACAAAATTCAAAAAGATATTATTTCTGGGTCAAAAGCATCTATTAAACCAGAACGAATAAAAGACGTAGAAAACTATATTGAACGTCTTAAAGAAACTGTATACATAACAGAGGTAAATGAAGAAATCATTACATTGATAGAAACATTGACGCGACAAGTTCATGCCGTTAATAGTAAAAGGAATCAAAGTATTGTAAAAGTAAATGAAGGAGAAAATGAATGGGAAAAATTTTTAGTGGATGTTAATAAATTACGTGAGATTGTCGAAAAGGTTAAATCTCAAGTTGATCAATTTATTATGAGTGAAGCACCTACCCAACAAAAGCTTGATGTTCTGGACACAATCGAAATAGATAATGTTGCAAACATTGAAAGCATTAGAAAAATGTTCCGAATCTATAGGAATCTTTTGGAAACTAACCCTAAAAGAGAATGTCCTTCAATATTGTATAACTGTAACGACGATAGTAAACAAATTGAGAATACAATTAACACAGAAAGAGATCGTCTATTACAATTGTCTTCTTTAGCCGAAGAATACGAACAAACATTGCAGGATTTTGGTCAAATCACGGACGTCGCTGAAGCATTACTTGATGGAAAGATCATTGTATCTAACTTAGATCATTTACATGAAGAAATTCAGAAGCATCGAAAATTTTTTGTAAACCTTAGTCACTGTAGAGCTATTCTAGAATCACTGGAAGATAACTTGGATAGTGAAACGAGAGCAAAATATTCATCTTTACATCATTCCTTACACGACAGAGCTACTATTATAATTGACAGGGCTGCTGGACGTGCTCAGCAAATGACTTTAGCTGCTTCACGGTGGAGTGTTTTAGAACAGGGTATGAAAGAAGAGCAGCAGTGGCTTGGCGTAGCCCAGCAAAGAATTCCAGATCTCACGAACGTCACTTCTATTGATCACGAACAATACATAAATCTATACCAATCCATCAGTCTCGACGTTTCACATCACAATGCAAAGATGCTTCGATTACTCTCTATAACAGAAGGACTAAAAGGTTTGATTGTTTGTTCTGGACTGGAAACAGAATGTTCAATAGCACTAGATACATTACTCAGGCTTCAAGAAGACATTGACTCGAGACTGACACGTCTCATTGCTTTTAAAGAAAATTGGGTCACGTACGACTACCTCATCGACAGAATTGAGGGCTGGATGAAGCTTGCTAACAAAGAATTAGAGCAGATCACACCTGAAAACATAACAACTACTAGTAACCTTCGTCGATTCTGGGAACTCAAAGCACAACATGAAGTTCATAATAACTTAAAGAATGAGTCAGGAATCCAATTTGATAAGGCATTAGAAATTCTACCTATTTCCGATGAAATGGTACAACGTCAATTCTTCTCTAAAATTGAAGATAAGTGGCGAGATTTATCAACAAGAATTAGTAATATTCACGCATCTGCCATTCAAACTATTTCTGACCGAGATGTATCTTCGAGTGAAAAACTTAATATTCTCGAGGACGAGATGAGAGAGCTGCGTGCGATGCTGGAAGGGTTGAAAGGAGTAATTAAAAGCGATGACGAATTAAATCTGTACATAGAACGCTTGCAAGTAATGACCAGTAGGATAGATCGGATACAGAATGAACTTGGTCGATTAAGCTTACTGCCAACGGCGGAATCCGACCGTCTTGGCGCACTGTTGACTCAGTCCAGTTTGTTGGACGATCAAATAGCTGAAGAGTTAGAGAGGAGTCTATTGTTGAAGGAGAAGATTGACCATGTCCAGGCCGGTATAGCTCGTTGCCAGAAGAACCAACGACGTGCGAAACTGACATTAGAAGAATTTGAAGCGGCTGAACGCCTCGGAAGTGACGTTGTTGAGAGGGCGTCTCAGAATTGCCAGAAACTTTTGGAAGATCTTTCAGCGCAATGGAGAGATATTCTGGCGTTGCGACAAGCGTTGCACACGCTTCCCATCAGTCTACGCGTGTGCGTGTCACCGGTCAGCGTGGAAAGAGACATCTCTGCTTTACAGGTGAGTTGTAATTTAAACTAGCTGATACCCGAGACAATGTCTTGGTATTTAAAAATGTCGTGAACCTTTTTTTTTTTGAGAAGAAAAAAAGGAACAAAAGCATGTTCTGGCCGAGTCCAGGATAAATTAAACCACTTCTGTGTAAACGGCAATGCGTTTACCAAGTACCAACGAACACCATTTCAACTTCGTCCGCGTGGAATTAGGATTTGGAATGGAATTTTTAAATCTGTGAAACACTTATTTCTTTTAATGAAAGCTTAAATACCAAGTTTCATGGATATAAATTGAAAGATGACCGACTTTCATACAAACTTTCGTCCCCTATTTTACCCCTTGTGGGTGGAATTAAATAATCCTTAGTGTGTGCCTACGTCATTTTTTTAAAACGAACCTACTGTAAAAATTTCAAGTTTCTAACTGCGTTTCTTTCTCTCCTCTGACTTTTCGGAGTCAAGTGCGTTTAAGCAATTAAATATCACTTGCTTCAACGGTGAAGGAAAACATCGTGAGGAAACCTGCACACCTGAGAGTTCTTCATAATATTCTCGAAGATGTGTGAAGTCCGCCAATTCGCATTGGGCCAGCGTGGTGGAATATGGCCTCCTTCTCTGAGAGGAGACCTGATGATGGGTTGCTAATGATGATGGTGATGATGAACTCTGCATTGATAGATCTGTCAGCCAGTCAGTCAGAACAAGTCTTGATAGGTGTAGATAGAAGATGATTGGCCTATACATGTCGTGTCCAGGAAGCCCACGCGGAGCTGGAGGCGGCGTGCACGGAGCTGAGCGCGCGGCTCCGCGGCAAGCTGCAGCTGTGGCGGCGCTTCGAGCGGCAGCTGGAGCGCGTGCAGGGCGCCGTGCGCGAGGCCGACTACATGGTGGAGCTGCTCACGGTGCAGGGCCAGGTGGACTACGACCGCCTGCTCAAAGCCACCGAGAAACTCGAGGTACGCCAGTGTGCTTAGAGGTGTTATAAGTTTGTTTTTGTACAACGAATTGTATGGAGTGTATCCGGGATATCCATTGCTATATCCTACTCTGTTCGTCATGGGCATGGTGGGATATAACAAACTGGAGATACGGAGGGAGCTATCTCTGGCGACGTACTTATTTAAGGTGCTACGGGGTAAGCTGCACAATCCGGCTGTGCTGCAGGAATTACGGTTATGCGCACCGAACGAGAGCGTGTAGCGCAGACTCAGGCCGCCGCTGCTGGCGCAGTCGCGCGCGCGCAGCTGCTTGCTGCAGCGAGCGCCAATCACACGCGCGATTCGCACGCTCAACATCGTCTCGGAGCAAATAGATTTGTTCAGTTGCTCGTTGAGCGAGTTCGCAAAAGTCACTATATATATTCTTAGTACATAATATTAGGTTAAAGTTGGTTGTAAGTAGTCAATATAAGGTAGTTGTTAATACATAATTATTAGGAAGTTTTTAAGTCATTTATAAGTGATATAACTTATCTGTCGCATTAGGTTTTACCTGTAAAGATGGATTAAGTTATTTGTAAATAAATAAATAAATAAAAGTTTCAATCAATCAATTCTTTATTTGCATATATGCGGGTACAGCCAAGATGTTATACAAATAATTATTAAGGGCGAGCGAAGCGAGCCTTAACACTTTCCCACAACCTGATAATTTTTGTGGTACACTTTACCGAAAAACTATCACGCCTATAGATTTGTGCTTGAACATAGTAATTCAACTTCATAATATCCAGATGAGCAAGAAAAAGTTAGAATTATTTTGCTATAATCCGCTAACAGAAAAATCTGTATGGTCGATCATGCAATTACAAGCTAAGCACCGCTCACCTGCCCAAGCCAGCCAAGTTCCCAAGCAAGCAATGCCACCACCACTCACATGCACCACAACACAAGACTTTTACACTACTCTCGACGCACGTTTCGCTCCGATACCGGAGCATCCTCAGGAGATGTCGACTTTACAATGCTGTATTGTCTTGAATAGACAACTCCTCAGCAACTTACAACAGATATAGTGCGTTTGGGCTAATAAGAATGGTGTCAATGAGGTGTTAGGTAGATGATGATCGAGGATCAAGGAGGGGATCTGATGATGGAGCAGAAAACTGGGTAACAGGATGTCAGGTATATCATACATAGTCAGGCCATAGAATCACATGTTGAGGGTGTTTTTAGGGTTCCGTACCCAAAGGGTGCCAACGGGACCCTATTACTAAGCCTCCGCTGTCCGTCCGTCCGACCGTTCGTCTGTCAGCGGGCAGTATCTCGTAAACCGTAAAAGATAGACAGTTGAAATTTTCACAGAGTGTGTATTTCTGTTGCCGCTATAACAACATTAATCATAAAAATAAAAATAAATTAAAATAAAGGGGGCTTCCATACATAAAAAAGGAGTCGAAATAAAATTTTATTTTTTACCCTGGCATGTGGAGTGTCATTATCTAGAGCTCACTAAGTGGAGTTTATTTCAAATATATTTTTACTATTTTTTAGCTTCATGAAGAAATGGGGGCCATCAAAGTTGTGACCAAAACAAACGAGCATTTTTCCCCCATATGCTAATAAAGTACCTACTAGCTATGAACTAAATACACACATCAAAAGTGTCTAGGGATCAACATATATTTTTGCAATAACTTTTCTCCTGATTGATATTAATTAAAATTTTCTTTAAGGATTCATCAAATAAAGTGTTTTCGTTTGTCACAGTAACGATAAACCAAGTCACCTTTGCATTAATAAAGAAATTTGCCATTTTCCTAATAAAGGGATTTTTGACATTTGAACCACTAACATTAAAGTTCGAAAAAAAGACTGAAATAACAGTTTTCTTTAAAATTTTATTGGGTAACTTAAACAATTAATAATCCGTGTTTCTACCGCGAACACTAACAACACAAGAACATCGGTTTGGCATACTCAAAATGAGTTCATCCAAATCACGCTGTGGAATGGCCGCCCATGTTCGTTGCAACAACAAAAAAAGGTCTTCTTGCCACTGGATACCCTCCATATTCGGCAGAGCTCTTCTCTGTAGCATATCCCATGCATGCTCAATCGGGTTCAAGTCTGGCGACTGAGCAGGCCAGGGCAGGACATTGATGTTAGCTGCGGCGAGAGTCTGTCTTACAACTCTTGCGGTGTGCGGTCGTGCATTATCATGCATTAACTGAAATAAGGGACCGATTTGCACTTGTAGAGGAACGATGACGTCTGATACAATCGTCTCAGCATAAATTTGAGCGTTGAGGTTGCCTCTGATCCAAATCAACTCAGTTCTTCCGCCGATCCAAATACCCGCCCATACCATGATGGTTCCACCACTATAAGGATGGACTTCCTGGCAGGATTTTAATCGCTGATTATGAAATTATGAAATGCACCAAAAAGGATCCATATAAATTTATAAAATCATAAATTTATTACAAAGCCACATCTCAATCTCAAGAAATCCGCATAAAAATGCTTGATCCCTAGACACTTTTGATGTGTGTATGTATCTAAGTATGTATCCCAGCAGTGATAGCCTCGTGGTTAGGACTGTGGTCTCCTATTCGGTGGTTCGCAGGTTCGATCCCGGGTACGCACCTCTGACTTTTCGGAGTCAAGTGCGTTTAAGCAATTAAATATCACTTGCTTCAACGGTGAAGGAAAACATCGTGAGGAAACCTGCACACCTGAGAGTTCTTCATAATGTTCTTGAAGGTGTGTGAAGTCCGCCAATTTGCATTGGGCCAGCGTGGTGGACTATGGCCTATAACCCTTCTCTGAGAGGAGACCTGCTCTCAGCAGTATGTATCTACCTTAATAAAAGTGATTTGGTCATATGTACGGTACCCTAAAAGAGCGAGGCCGGCTCGCACTTGGCCGATATTTCAATTTACATTTTTGTTTTGCCCCAGACGTTGAGCGAGTCCCTCTCGCGGCGAAGCGGCGAGCTGGTGGGAGAGTTGCGGGACGCTGCAGCGCCGCTGGTGGCCGGCACCGAGCCTGGCATCGCCGCCAAGCTGCGCAAAGAGCTGGACGACGCGGCCGCCGCATACGAGCACACATGCGCCAACCTCACGCAGCTCTGTGACAAGTAAGTACAGTACCCGGCGATATATATTGCACATCGGCCTTTGGAATAAAACGCTATTCTATTCTATTGCAAGGAAAGCTAGCCAGAAATTCACGTAGTAATTACTGAAATCTCTTCACAATCGGCGAGCACATCACGTAACATATATAAAAAAAATGCAGTCGAACTGTGAATACAATAGAATAGCGTTTTATTCCAAAGGCCGATGTGCAATATATATCGCCGGGTACTGTATATTGGATTTCTTACCAACTACTTACGGTCATTTGAACTAGTCTGACAGCCATTGGCGCCATAGGAGACCAGTATAAAGCCTCCCCCTAGTAGCAATGTCCGTTGGGGTTTGTAGAATGGAATAGAAAGAAGAAGTTTTTTATTCAAATAAACTTTTTTACAAGTGCTTTTGAATCGTCGATGAATCTGCCACTGGTTCGGAATGCCCTTCCTGCCGAGAAGAACCAGCAAGAAACTCGGCACACTTGTAGCCAAGGGTTGCTAACCGGTTGGGAGATGGTGTTGGTGAAGCCGACTAAGTCCCTTCGTAAGTCCAACCACATCCTGCTTTTCTACGGTTGGCACCACGATTTTTAGGGATGACAAGTCTTACTGTTGGCCAACCAAGCTAGGGACAAGACCCAACTAACAGCCGACGCAAATTGCTACTAGGTCCATGGTTGCCGAACAGCGCAAAAAGCTTGAAAACACGGTGGGTGCGTTTGAATATTCTTGTACCAACCTCACACGGTGTGCTTATAGCAATATTCGGAGCCTTGTATGACTATCGAACTGCGCAAAGACCCCTGCTAGCAAATTATGTTTCGTATGTTAGAGACATTTGGGTGGAGGCTTAGAGTACTTATGTATTCCTACTTAGGGAATATTATATACTCTCAGGGTGGAAGACTAAGACTATACTAAATTCCAAGAGTAATTATAAAACTATTTTCTTGAATTCTATACATATACATTCCCAATTATAAACACAGTCATAAGGGCGTAAAGAATTTGAATTGGTACCAAAGGATAATACTAATAAAACCTAGCGTTTATTCGGGTGAAATGTAACACTTTAAAATATCAGGAAATAACATTTTTGACCCCTTCCGCATCGCGCAGAACAAGCAGAAGTGTACGAAGCTGACGGCTAAGCTTAGATACTCAAACAAGATGAAGTTATATCTGCGTGGACAAATCCCGAATAGAATATCAGCTAGTTTTGTCCCCTAGCTGGCTGGTTATCGTTTGGAGTTTTGCTGACTTGTATGCCTCTTCCACCAGGTACCACAAAGCAGTGGACCTCTGGAGGAGGTATCGCGAGGCGGCGGCCGGCGTACGCGCCTTCGCAGACCACCATGAAGCCTTCCTGCACGCCCTCAAGCCTCACGACGCTCCTGCGGCGGCCCAGGTCAGTCCTAGTCCTACTTTTTACCTGACTGCGAAACGCAAGTCATGCGTTCAAGTCTTTACTACCCGATTATGGCACAGCCAAAAATGTAGGGCTATTTTATGATTTTAGCAGTCTACAATAATTCTTGAATAAAAAAATATTTTTGAAAAACAGACATCAAACGCCCGCGCCACTACAAAGTATATATTTTATTGTTGAGTTTTAAAAACTGCTTGACCGATTTCAATAAAATTTAAATGGGACCACCGGGAAGTATATATACCCTTTGAAACGAAGAAAGAATTTTCAGGCGTCTTCGAATAATCGGTGAACATACACAAAAAAATTCCGACGAATTGAGAACCTCCTGCTTTTTTGTTCAAAATTCGCCTCAAATTAATAGGAAGCTGTTAAAATTGCCCTTAAACTACCTAATTAAAAACCACCTATTATAAAAACCATTAAATTTCGTTCCGTAAAAATGGAATAGTAACGCCATCTTTTGACAAACTACGGCACTCTGCTGAACATGAAATTCTGCTCATCAAGTGTTGCGTATAAAGTCAATGACTTTTTAGCGGACGTAGGTACTCGTAGGAGTGTAATCAAAATGGAATGCGAATGCAAATTCAGCGCAATACTGGTTGACAAAAAACAGACGAACAATGAGTCATTTACAGTAAGCTGTAGCGTCTCAATAGGGAGACAATTGGAAATAACAAAATGGTAGAGGCATTAGACATTTAATGCACTGTTTTATCTCAAAAACCCCCGGTTTATTTTTTTTCAAAATGTACATTCTTCTACTTCTTCATCAACCGATAGACGTCCACTGCTAGACAAAGGTGTCTTGCATGGACTTCCACAGGCCTCGGTCTTGCGCCGTCTGGATCCAGCGGCTCCCTGCGACTCGTTTGATGTCGTCGGTCCACCTGGTGGGGGCTCTGCGGGCAACACTACGCTTCCCGGTGCGGGGTCGCCACTCCAGTACCTTGGGACCCCAACGACCATCAGCTCTTCGAACTATGTGCCACGCTCATTTCCACTTCAGTTTCGCGACTCGCTGAGCTATGTCGGTGACTCTGGTTCTCCTACGGATCTCCTCATTACTGATTCGATCCCGCAGGGACACTCCGAGCATAGCTCTCTCCATCGCCCGCTGAGCGGTCCTGAGCCTACTTATGAGGCCCTTAGTTAGCGACCATGTCTCGGAGCCGTAAGTCATCACTGGCAACACGCACGAAGTTTATTAAATGTATCTAATAGTTCTAGCTATAACTTCAATAATAAGTATGTAATTAGGTAATCTCTCTAGATTATGAGGCACTCGCAGGCGCTCGGTAATATTTATATTATTAATAAATACATTCTTGCGGGATCAAATCAGAAGTTCATCATCAACAACCCATCCACTGCTCACTACTGAGTGGGTCTCCTCTCGGAGAAGGGTTATAGGCCATGGTCACCACGCTGGCCCAATGCGAATTGGTGGACTTCACACACCTTTGAGAACATTATGGAGAACTCTCAGGTGTGCAGGTTTCCTCACGATGTTTTCCTTCACCGTTGAAGCTAGTGATATTTAATTTCTTAAAGGCCATAACTTAGAAAATCCAGAAGTGCGTGGCCGGGATCGAACATACAACCCCCAGAATAGGAGACCGCAGTACTAATACTATAGTCTATAACTGCACTGCTTCAAATCAAAAGTTACCAATGGTCATTGGGTACCAAGACTCCCAAGTTCATGGAAAGGCGATTCCCGCACGATTTCAGGCGAATCACTGGCAGCCGCTACATGTGGCACAAGTTCGTCTTCTGTGGCGATCATTGCCAGCAGTGGACGTCTATCGTTTTGGGATTTTGTCTTTGTATAAATACCTACTGTGCCTCGGTCAGATACCTAAGCATTGTTTGTTATGAACCTGCCGGTAACGACCTAAGTTGATGGTTTCACACGCCTTAATGTTTACACAACGGTTCAAATGCCGGCGCAGCTTGCTAAATGCCACCGAAGTGTGTTATTCCCAGTTATTAAATTATTGGCAAACTTACCTATGCTGTTAACTTAACCGTTTACTTTGGAATATAAACCAGCTTAAACCTTAATTAGCAAAGAATTTGACGGTCAACGGCTTGAAATCAAATATAATTTAAATTCCATATTTGGAGTCGCATTGAAAAACAAATCAAGTGTTACTTAAATTATTACTTAAAAAAACTGAAAATTAAAGATGGTTTTTTCGTGAACGCCATAATTGTTTTAAACAGTCCCACTTATCTGGCCCGGTGACAGCGTCGTCGCTGCTATCGTATTTTGTGTTGCCGATAAATAAATTAATTCATTCAAAAATTCATTAGTTCCACTTTTCGCCACCGGGCCATATAAGTTTGTGGGATTGTACTTACCCTAGTCCCTATGTCACTTCCTTGCCACAATTAAGACGAATCTAAAGACAATCATGTTATGATAAATACATAATATAGTGTGCTAAAGAAATAATACGCTAGAAAAACATTCATTAAGACTTTCCTTTGGTAGGTAGTACAGTAAAAATGTAGCAGGGAACCTCTGGATACAAGCCGCGCAAGATCGACGAATGGGAGTCTCTTCAACATACTTAAACATAAATTCAAATAAACTTTTTTACAATGCTTTTGATTCGTCGATGAGTCTACCACTGGTTCGGAATGCCCTTTCTGCCGAAAAGAACCAACAAGAAACTTGACAGTTGCTCTTTTCAAAACAAGTTTACAATATAATAGATACTATGCTATGTATGCAGTGTTTCCACAATGAGGGGAAGTTCCACAAAAGCATACCTAATTATAATTCAACACAAGTTAAGACGGGCAGACAGAAAGTAGCGCCCCATTCCCGCCTGTGGAACCCGTTCACGAGCAGTAGCAAACATCCACCCTCACAAAATTTCGCATTTATAATATTAGTATAGGAAGTAGGATATAGACATAAGTCTAGCTATAACGACGAAAATAGGATGAGAAATCATTAAAGAGAATATTATAACTACGTATTAATGTTCTAGTCCAGTAAAAAGTTAAATGAAACCATGATCTGACCAGTTTTGGCGCAATGAGTAAAAACGTGTTCATTAATACTTAAATAATGATATTATGAAAGAAATTTTGATTTAAATTTAGGGGAAAGGGATGAAAAAAATAAAAAAAGGGTTGAAAAATGCCTTTTTTTTAAATAACTTAATAACGGTAGGAAATAGAAAAAAAAGTTTCAAGTAAAAGTTGTAGAGAAAAAAATTCTACACAAAAAAGTTCCTCTTCATTTTTTTGTTATCTGCTTTAGTTTAGCTGCAAAAAATAAAAATTAAATTTGCTTTGTAATCTATAATATAATAAAACTGTAACAGGTCCAATTCTGTACATTGAAGATATTTTGAAAATTTTTGTTTGAGGGCACTCTATAATCGATACTGAAGCCAAAACAATTTTTTTTTAATTTTTTGTCTGTCTGTCTGTCTGTCTGTCTGTCTGTCTGTCTGTCTGTCTGTATCTTGGCCGCGCATCACGCCGAAACTACTGGACAGATTTAAATGAAACTTGGCACGATTTAAGGTAATACTACGAGGTATAATATAGGATACTTTTTATCCCGAAATTCAGCACGGTTCCCTTGGGAGAGGGGATGAAAGTCAAAATGTGTATTTCGCTGTAATTCATTAAGGCGTATTCCGATTTAATCCATTCTTTTTTTGTTAGAAAGCAGGTTCTTTAGAGATTGTCCTGTAATTATTTCAAGGTCGTCAATTTCGTAGTTCAGAAATTATAGACATCACAATCTTCAGTATAGGTCCAAATAACTTGAACCCCGGAATCTACAGGATACTTTGAATGAACGGCTCATCTTAAGCTGGCAACCGTAATTTATCGTATATAACCATCGTGGATACTATTTTGTCAAAGTCAAACTACTCCAAAGGCATCAGATTTTGCCAAACGATCATTATACCGACATACTACATAGTAGGTATGGATGTAATACATCGTATGGACGTAATATTACAGTGTTTTCCTATGTAATTTAATATTCTAATCATACTTACTAATATTATAAATGCGAAAGTGTGTTTGTTTGTTGGTTTATCCTTCAATCACGCTGCAACAGAGCCACGGATCTACGTGATTTTTTGCATGGGTATAATTGAGGACCTGGAGAGTGACATAGGCTACTTTTATCCCGGATAATCAAAGTGTTCCCGAGGGATTTTAAAAACTAAATCCACGCGGACGAAGTCGCGGGCATCAGCTAGTTAATTATAAGGATGTATAAAGGCGGGAAACATAGTGCCTATCTCAATTAATTAAGCTTTGAATAACGGTAGTACAGTCTAATTAATAAGGTATTTTTTCGAAATAGAAGATACTTCCGAACATCATCCAACAGTTTTCAAAATCGGTCATCGTAGCTATTAAAACTCTAACCTGCGTGATGTCAGATTTCAGATTGAAACTTTTTCGCTTTCTATATTAAAAAGTTAGACTTTAGACTGTTTGACTTTAATTTGTTTTTAACCAATTTAAAAAAAGGAGGAGTCATCGGAATCCTTTTTTTTGTGTATGTTCACCGATTACTCGAAGACGCCTGAACCGATTTGCAAAATTCTTTTTTTTGTTTCAAAGGGTATACTTCCCAGGTGGTCCCATTTAAATTTTATCGAAATCGGTCGAGCGCTTTTTACAATAACAACAATAAATTATATACTTTGTAGTGGCGCGGGCGTTTCAAGTCGGTTTTTTAAAAAGTATTTTTTAGTATAGATTATAGCGGCAGTGATCGGCCTAATTTTAGGCCTATATTTTACATACTTCTACTTAGAAGTGTGTACAATATAGGCCTAAAATTATACGCATAATATTGTGACTGGCAACTACGGAACCCTACACTGCGCGTGGCCCGACACGTAATTGGCCATTTATTATACATTAGAAATAAAACTACAAACATACTAGTTTCCAGAGCATACAAACAGAATTCGATAACATAATCAAATAAGAATCAAACTTCGTTTGTGTGGGGCTCGCTCGCTGAGTCTTCTATTGCAAACATCAAAAATCTAGATACTCTGATACAAAAATATAGGCCAATTATTTATACCTTTCATCCCATTGTTTATGACGATGGAGATTGGGAAAAAAATTGTTAGTTAACAATTGAATAACTTATTGAAAAATGGTGGTTAAACTTTTGTTTCTTCAGGGCTCGATTCTTTCAAGTGTTAAGAAGATACTAGAATTTTCTCAAATTTTTAAAATTACATCTTTTGTTAAAAAAAAATATTTTTATTACTGAACTCTCTTTAGCGGGGGCGCGCGCATGCCGTAACAGCCGCGCGGAGCCCTATTTTCAACGTCAAATTAAAATTATAAATAATGGAGATAGAATCCCGGGAGTTGGGACTTTTTTATTGGAAATTTCCTCCTCTTAACGAGCTTTTTTCAAAATTGCTTAAATGTTAATATTTTTCGAGTTATTAACAAAAAACGAAATGTCATTTTTTTTCATCTTATTTTGTTAATAACAATTGCAATTTTTTACCTGCACCAAAATCCTTCAAAAACTAGAGGTGAGGTTCTAGAGGTGATTCCGAATCGAATGAGCCATCGCTCA
This sequence comes from Oeneis ivallda, assembly GCA_029955525.1. Lineage (NCBI taxonomy): Eukaryota > Metazoa > Arthropoda > Insecta > Lepidoptera > Nymphalidae > Oeneis > Oeneis ivallda. Next base: position 2,158,008 of record JARPMR010000010.1, on the reverse strand, counting down.
TATTTTTAGGACCTTTATCTCTATTTTTCACGTTTTTGAACTTGTTGACCAGACTAATACGTAGGTATGTATATACGAATTCAAATAAATATTGACGAATTTCAAAACATAACATTGACATAACATTTGACGACCTCCCTGGCTCAGTGGTGAGCTCTGTTGTCTTATAACTGGGAGGTCTCGGGTTAGATTCTCGGCGGGGTCAATTTTGGAATTTATAATTTCTGAATTATCTCTGGTCTGGTCTGGCGGGAGGCTTTGGCCGTGCCTAGTTACCACCCTACTGTCAAAGACGCGCCGCCAAGCGATTTAGCGTTCCGGCACGATGGCGTGTAGAAACCAATTAGGGGTATGGGTTGAATATTCACTGCCATACCCCTTCGAAGTTAGCCCGCTACGATCTTAGACTGCATCGTCACTTACCATCAGGTGAGATCGCAGTCAAGGACTAGCTTGTCGTCGAATAAAAAAAAACACTTCGGCGATGAAACTTGACAACATAATAGTGCTGTCAATAAAGAGAACAATTAGTTCAGTTTCTACACTTTTTTGCCAAGTTGTACGAAATTAAAAATCACAGCAGTGTGAATTTGCAGTATGCATGACTTCTAAGTAGAAGTGTGTAAAATATAGGCCTAAAAGTAGGCCGATCACTGCCGCTATAATCTATACTAAAAAATACTTTTTAAAAAACCGACTTGAAACGCCCGCGCCACTACAAAGTATATAATTTATTGTTGTTATTGTAAAAAGCGCTCGACCGATTTCGATAAAATTTAAATGGGACCACCTGGGAAGTATACCCTTTGAAACAAAAAAAAGAATTTTGCAAATCGGTTCAGGCGTCTTCGAGTAATCGGTGAACATACACAAAAAAAAGGATTCCGATGACTCCTCCTTTTTTTAAATTGGTTAAAAACAAATTAAAGTCAAACAGTCTAAAGTCTAACTTTTTAATATAGAAAGCGAAAAAGTTTCAATCTGAAATCTGACATCACGCAGGTTAGAGTTTTAATAGCTACGATGACCGATTTTGAAAACTGTTGGATGATGTTTGGAAGTATCTTCTATTTCGAAAAAATACCTTATTAATTAGACTGTACTACCGTTATTCAAAGCTTAATTAATTGAGATAGGCACTATGTTTCCCGCCTTTATACATCCTTATAATTAATTACAAAGCAAATTTAATTTTTATTTTTTGCAGCTAAACTAAAGCAGATAACAAAAAAATGAAGAGGAACTTTTTTGTGTAGAATTTTTTTCTCTACAACTTTTACTTGAAACTTTTTTTTCTATTTCCTACCGTTATTAAGTTATTTAAAAAAAAGGCATTTTTCAACCCTTTTTTTATTTTTTTCATCCCTTTCCCCTAAATTTAAATCAAAATTTCTTTCATAATATCATTATTTAAGTATTAATGAACACGTTTTTACTCATTGCGCCAAAACTGGTCAGATCATGGTTTCATTTAACTTTTTACTGGACTATTCGTACTTTTCGCTAATCTTATTATTATCGCCTTGTTTTAGAAAAATCGTTGACCGAGTAACCGACTTATATAATGGCTTGAGACATTTAGAATTAGAACATACTCACTTCGCAAGAATGATTCGTTCTAGGTTCGATTTCCGTCAATTTCAGGAATCCAGCGGTTTTTGTCATAAAAAGAATTTCTTCTTCCTTATCAACCGATATCTTTTGCCCGCGGCTTCGCTTCAAAACCCAATTTTATCCCATTAGGGATTGAATTTTCAAAAATCCTTTCTTAGCGGATGCCTACGTTATAATAGCTATGTGTATTCAGCCCGATCCATCCAGTGATTAGAGCTGTGCGTTGATAGATCAGTCAGTCAGTCAGTCAGTCACATTTTCCTTTTATATTATATTCTAAATTAACAAATACTACTGAAACGAAATTCGAGGGTCGTAACTTTAATCCATACCAGAAATTATCAGCTGTATAGAACGAAAACTCGTAATTAACTCCGCCGAAATAGCGTTTACTTAATTACTGATAACAGCCTGATAAGCGTCCCAGCCAACCACGGGCCAGTAGCTCTGCCGACGTCCTGCCGGGTGGACGTCGATTAGCGAGCGAAATTAGCATTATTCCGAAAAACATTATACAAAAAATCCGAACTGAAAACGAAAACCTTCGAGGAAATAAACGAAAAATTAAAAAAAACGAAAATCCGCCATATTGGAAAACGAAACGTCAGTTTTCCCGCTTTATAAAGATAAAAAATCGCGCGAAAATTCAAGGTCGTTACAGTGACATCATTTTGCCTGAATGCAGCCAAGTTTTGTCGTATGCATAATTCGGTTTGATTATTTTATGAATTATAATTTATTTATTTGTCGTGTGAAAATGCGCGTTTAGAATATTTGAGGAACTCTCTTAAGTGATGGATACACTAGGCTAAGGCCCGCTTGCCGAGACCCCGAGTTAGTAATTTTGACAGAAGCTTTATACGAAATCTGTCAAATCTGTCCTTTTAACCCAGAGTTAGCTGCTAACTCTGGGTTAAAAGGATAACTCGGCGTTTCTGCAAGCGCGCCTTAAGACTAGAATAGATTATTATAGACTTGGAAAAGCGATGTGATTCTAATTCTATAGCTCCTGAAAAATTTCCTTTCAGTCAAATCAACTGTTGAAGAACATAATTATTTACCTAATATTTCTGAAATCTTATTTCTTTTCAATCTTTATTCAAATAGGCTGGAAAGATGTAATTAATAAGATCAATAATTAATATTTACATTGTGTTTATGTATTGAATCTGCGGAATTGGAATTTTGTCTCTGCCCAAATAAATCTCAATACGCTCAAATTTTCTTTATCGAATTTTTTATATAAAAACAAAAAGACTATGCCAGTCTGCTTGCTTACTCAAGTGACTTACCCTCCTAAGTCAGTACCGTCTTTCATTAATTAATTCTAACGCAATAAGTTTTACTGTTGTTCGTTTGTTTATTATCCATTAAATCGATTATCTTTCAATTTAATTTACAGTTCGGATAGTTACGATTATTTGTAAAACTTTGTACCCAATTTAACGTGACGCGCTGTTTGTTTAGCTGTTTTTACTTCCTTAATGATTTTATTATTGTGTCGTCTATGACCAAATAATGTTTTAGGTTTATTTTTTATCATAATAGGTACATGCTTTGTACATGGAACTAGGAATTACGACTATGGTTTTGTACCTACTTATGATTTTAAAGAGAAAATATTTTTTAGAAAAATGAGTAATATTTACTCAGTTTAAGTAAAAAAAGTATGGAGTTTTAGCATAAAAGAAGTTTTTTTAATACTTATAAAGCACATATTAACAAAAACCCTAACAATATTCTAGGCTTTAAAAATCAAGCAAAAATAAGAAATTAATGTAAATTCCAATTGGGTACCTAACCTAAATCACTGGGCTTTAGTTAGTATAAAGTTGCGATATGAAATCTGACCTTTGGAAAATAACATTATATTAGAGATACATCTACAAGTTACAACGTTAGTGATACGTTCGTGGTTCACCACCCTTGACTTATTAAGGGAGTAAAGTAAGTGTGTTAGTTCATACTAGATTTGTCCTAAGTAGTAAATTACTGGACAGATTGCAGCAACTCGACAACCTTCAAATGCGGTCGTGAATGCATGTGCAATGTTCCGAATTTGAAATATACAATTCCGCATTTAGGAGCAGTTGATTGTTTATGTTAAGTGTTGGTTAGAAGCGTCAGTTTGCTAATAAATTGGTTACTGTTAGCACGCGTCGGGAGAACCTAATACCTACACGCATTTTTCTTTGTTTTCGCAGACTTTAGGTACCTATTAATCTACAAGTAGTATTTAAAAAGGCATTCGTCTAAAAAATATAACATCTGAACGATATCTAATCTGTGGTTTTAACTTCTGTTTTGGTTTTGTTCTAATCTGTTTTTTTTATTCGGTACCCTTTTTTATGATGGGCAAAGATCGAAGACCACACAGCCGTAGAATTAATTAAATATTTTTATTTAAAGTCAGTGCAATTCGTTTTTTTTAAAAATTAAACCAATAAGCAACAAAAATAATTAATTTTAATATAATAATTATCAAATTTTTTCGTTTTACGTAAACGTTTGTTGTATAATGTTAGGTACTCCATTTTTTTGCTATTTCTTTTTAAAAATGTTTACTAAGCGTAAATATTTATTATATTGCGGTTAAAATTAATATTTGATATCTAACGTAACTTATACACTTATGTTATCAAACCATTTTTTTTTTTACTTTAGGAAATCAAAAATGTAGGTACACCGTACAATGTAAATATAAAATTGCGGGTAAACTAGTGCAAAAATAAATTATAAAGAAGTGTAGTGGTAGAAATGCAGTGCAGTGGTAACGTAGTGTCACAGTGACATTGTTTTTTAATTTATTTTGTGCTAAGTGATATCTGATAAGAATCATGTGGCTGGAGTGCTGCAAGTGATTCTCAACATGTCACTCCAAGAGGTGAGTTATAAAGGAGGTCAAAACTCAAATCTTGAGGGGCTTTCTCATAAGTACCTACCTGCGCTGGCTTGCATATCGGCTGCATTGGTTTCAACATTATGAGGAACATTTCAACTATTTAGTACTAGTTTCGTCTCGTTAGCGTTCGGAAAAGAGTTCAGTAGGTAGAAATCAGTGGTAGACAAAATACAAACTGCAAAAACTTTGACATATTAAAGAAAAACTTTAAAATCTGGAAAAATACCTTCTTTCAATACTTTAGGCTTTCCTATCTAGTAGAGTGATAGTAGGTATATGAAGCAGATTATACCTAATATGAAAAGTTCTTTTGACAACGCTTCTTAGATTACCTACTCAAAACACATACGAATCTTGTAGGATTGAAAATGTTGGTTATTTTATCTTATCAGTGATAAACAAGTTCATATTTTTTTTACTACTCTTGACAGTGAATTTGTATGGTTGTCTGTGAATATCTACACACTCATATTATGATGAATTAGTGGGTAAGGTACGTCATCTACAATTAGCAATTAAGCAATTTTTGCAGCAGTTACCTATTGCCATTTTATTGAACCCAAAGATAACATTATCCTATCCTATTAATATTATAAATGCGAAAGTTTGTGAGGATGTATGGATGTTTGGATGGATGGATGGATGGATGGATGGATGTTTGTTACTCTTTAACGCGACAACTAATGAACCGATTTTGCTGAAATTTGGCACAGACATAGATTATAGTCTGGAATAGCACATAGGCTACTTTTTATCCCGGAAAAGCAAACAGTTCCTGCGGGATAGCATCGCTATTTTTTACGCCTTTGTCCTTCAAAATTCGCGCAATGGAGTTTTATATTAACGTGTTTTTTTTGTATAGGTAAAGTTAAGGGCCTTTGTAAAAGTGACAAAGGCTACTTTTTATCCCGGGAAAACAAACAGTTCCCGCGGGATATTGGTATGCTACTTTTCACATATTTATCCTTCAATTTTGCGCCAACGGAGTTACAGATTGACGTGGTTTTTTTGATAGGCATAGTTGAGGACCTGAAAAGTGAAAACTTTCTACTAAACTACTTTTTATCCCGGGATTCGTATGGTACTTTCACATTTTTATCCTTCAATTATGTGCCAAGGGTCAATAAGTTACATATTGACGTGATTTTTGGGATAGGCATAGTTGAGGAACTGAAAAGTAACAACGGCTACTTTTTATCCCGGGAAAACAAACAGTTCCCGCAGGATACCTGCTCCCTACTTTTCACATATTTATCCTTAAATTATGCGGTAATATGCATGCATGCATACATGTATGTATGTATGTATGTATGTATGTATGTGTGTATGCATGTATGTATGCAAGTATGCATGTATGCATGTTTGTATGTATGCATGCATGTATGTATGCGTGTATGTATGTATATATGTATGCATGCATGTATGTATGTATGTGTGTATGTATGTATATTGTATATATGTATGTATGTATGTATGTATGCATGCATGTATGTACATATCTATGTGTGTATGCATGTGTGTATGTATGTTTGTTTGTATCCTCCCCCTCCAATAACTACATTAACTATATTCGATCCTACTTATCCCACTACTATTATTAATGTTGTTAAGTTAGTGTTAAGTTTGTGAGGATGGATGTATATTGTATACGGATGTATGTTTGTGTAGATGTAGTATAGGGATGTATGGATGGATGGATGTATGTTCTCTGAGATAGGGGTTGAACTATTTTGACTGATTTACTCCATAACTTCGTTGAATTTAAACTATTTTTTATTATTATTTTAACCGACTTCAAAAAAGGAGGAGGATCTCAATTTAACGGAATCTTTTTTATGTATGTTCACCGATTACTCGACGACACCAGCACCCCGATTCAGAACATTTCGATAACTTCCCGTTTCGATACGAGTAAATATCGATCTCGTATCGAAAATTTTTTGTCGTGCGATTCAGAACGTTCGGTTAGAGAATTCGATTCGATGTCGACTACGGAATCGGCTTCGGTATCGGTATCGACAAGATACATTAAATTACATGTGGATTTACGAAGTTTGTTGTTTTACCAAAATTTCACTTGTTATTAAATTCATGTTAGCACTAAATAAATAGATTTTAATCATTTTCGAAGGTCATCGAAGTAATTATTTAAAATGATAACTTGTTAAATTATTGACGGCCAATTTTCAGCCTTGTCGATAGATGGCGCTAAGTTCATGTTTCATCCCTTTGGGTTCTTATTTTATTTTGTTGTGGTGTACATAATATGTTATTTTAATGTTAAAATACGTACAATATGGTAAGTAAACATTTACATACCAAAATCATTCATCATAATCATTTTATACGAAAAACCAGTAAACACAGTACGTAAACAAAAGGATACCGGATGCCCTGTAGCTTTCGATAAGTAACCAACTAAAATTATCGGACGTTCGGAAAATCTTATTCGATACGGTTGTTGTGAATAGCGTTTGATAGAAGATGTCGAACGATATCTACGTTGGTTCGATTCGGTTTCGATTTCGACAACTTCTCTGTCGATACGAGAACTCTGAATTGAAAATTCATCTTATCGTGCGATAACAAACCGAATCGATCGATAATTATGTTATCGTAAGGTTCTGAATCGGGGTGCAGAACCGATTTGGAAAATTCTTTTTTGTTTCAAAGGGTCCCAGGTGGTACCATTTAAATTTTATCGAAAAATCAACAATAAATTATATACTTTGTAGTGGCGCGGTCGTTTAAATGTATGTTCCCGGGACAAAAAGTAGCCTGTGTTATTTTCCAGGTCCTCAACATTACCTGTGCAAAAAACCACGTCAACTATATGCACTTGCACCTTATATGTGAAATATTATAAATGCGAAAGTGTGATGGTTTCTCCTTCAATCACGCCCGAACAGGGCTACGGATCGACGTGATTTTTTGCAAGGATACCTATAGTTGACCTGGAGAGTGACAGGCTACTTTTTATCCCGCAAAATCAAAGAGATCCCGAGGCATTTTAAAAACTAAATTCACGCAGACGAAGTCGCGGGCATCAGCTAGTTAATAATAAAATTCAAAATTATTTATTTCACGTAGGCCAACCTGTGGCTCTTATGACACGTCATGATTCTACCACCGGTTCGGAAAGCGGATTCTGCTGAGAAGAGCCGTCAAGAAACTCGGCAGTTGCTCTTTTCAAAATAATCATTTTACAATATTAATATACAGGTATTACATTGTAATAAGTTTTTTATACTATCATGTGGGCAGGATGCCATGCCGATTTAACCCATGCAACTTTGTTAGAATAGAATAGAATATAATATTTACACAATGAGATGAGGTTCCAAAAAAAGCGTAGGTAAATAATAGGTACGTATTCAGTTTTGTTATTTTAGGCCCAATGAAAATATTATAATGGCATTTGTTTTGGTGGGCTTAATACCTTTTTAATTGTAATACTTATATCAAATTACGAAGGATTATCACTTTGCTATTTGGTCCAAAAGATTAATTACCATACAAAGTTTGCCTAATTGCCAATAGTTTGTCATTACCACGGCGATTTAAGTCATTTATAATTGTCGTAAATGTATATTGAATTATCACTAAGTGTAGTTATTACATAATGCTATGTTTTTCAGTGGTTTTCCGACCGTGGATTTGTATAAATATCGCTGCTCCCATGACATCACCTACCTTTATAGATGTTGTTTTTAAACGACTTGAACGCCGCCCGTTCAAAGTAGATATGGTTATAGCAACTTCGTATGTAAATACAACTTGGCACTGAGATCTAGGTAGGCTAATTACGCTAGCTAATTAATACGTTATAAAATAACGCCTGTCTATCTATCCGTGTAAAAAGAGAAGTCACATCCCTGGCTAACTCCTCAATGCCCACCCCAAACCCTTAGGTATACCTATTATCACCAACGTTCTCTTAAATTTTTCGGGCTACCTAAGCTAAGTTAGGTGACCCTTTCTTGCAATTACGTTTTCACGAACCTTTAGGGAACACCTTAAGGTGGAAATGATATTGGGTAAGGGATTGTATTTAGGGGCTACCTATGTAAAGAGACTCCTGCTTAGGGGATGATTTAGATTTAGAGGTAGGTGAAAAGTGAAAACGGGCATTACATTTAGAAAGCTGGGCACAGAGGTTTTCATATGTCAACGTAAGATTGTGAACATCGTTAGTTTATAATAATTATTCGCGATATTATAAAGTGGCGAAAAATTGTGAACTGAACCGACCATTTTCAATTTAACGTATTTTTTCTCGATAGTTTATATATAATCTCTAAATGACAAATCATCAATTTGTGAACCTGCGAGGTTCATAATCTGTCCGGTTTTATCACCCGTGAAATTGTGAACCGTCCCTGATTTGTCGGTCTTGGCGGTAGCTCGTTCTGTCTTCTACAAGCAAAAAAGAAAGATTTTTCGAAATTCCTGCAGGTAGGGAAAAAGAGGATTTACAAATTGCGATTTTTTGCATTAATTCCGTAACTATATTATAATTGTTTATTGGAAGCAGTGATAGCCTAGTGGTTAGGACTGTGGACTATTCGGGGGGTCGCAGGTTCGATCTGACTCGACCTCTGACTTCGGAGTCAAGTGCGTTTAAGCAATTAAATATCACTTGCTTCAACGGTGAAGGAAAACATCGTGAGGAAACCTGCACATCTGAGAGTTCTTCATAATATTCTCGAAGGTGTGTGAAGTCCGCCAATTCGCATTGGGCCAGCTTGGTGGACTATGGCCTATAACCCTTCTCTGAGAGGAGACCTGCGCTCAGTAGTGAGCCGTTGATGGGTTGCTAAAGATGATGATGATGATGATTATAATTGTTTTAGTCTATGGCGTACGCAACATAATTTATAGTTCTGATAAACAAAGCCCTTGTTGTGTAGTTAGCTACCTGAGGGTAGTGTTAATTGTGAAAACAACTGAAATTCTTCGGCTCGCTACAACGCCCATAATTAACGGGCCGCTAACTTCCCAAGGGCATCTTTCCTGCTTTCACAGACCTTAGAAATGCAAAGAACTGGCATTAATCGATAAACATCCCAGTCAGGGTAATAAGCAATTAAAAGAAGTATTTCCTTCTCTAATTTATCTCATACCTTTTGCTAGAATTTGGAGTAAGTTCTTGAAGATTGTGTTCTGTGCATCTACACTACTTACACGGCCGTAAATATATCACTCATCGAGCTTTGTAGACATAGTTTGCTGCATTCAGTTCAGTATTGTAGTTTGTAGATACTTGTCTGCTAGATGTTGTCGCTTACTTAAAGCGTTAGATTGTAACGCGTCTTCTCTAGTACACGATGGTATACACCTTAGATTAATTACTCATAGAAACGCAATAGTCGACGCGGCGATAAGCCATTTTTAAGAAGACGGAGTGTCGTCCGACGCCTATCGTCGCGTTAGTGTTCAATGACAAGTCTTAGTACGACGAGCTCGCAAAAAAATATTAAAAAATGCCATACTGTGCTGTGAAAGGATGTAATAATTCATCACAAAGGACTCCAAAACATTTAAAGATCGCATTTCACAAGTAAGTACTACCGAAAAGCTAACATTTTTGAGTAAAACAGTCTTCAAAACATAAAAATAAATCGTAGGTATAACAGACCCTATTGCAAGGAAAATGTTGCTAGCTCTAGGCGAAATATTTTACCCCAATGTACCTGTTTTTCTCATTCTAAGTAGGTACCTGTTGTTTTTAATCCCGATTCACATTAGTACATTTATGTAACACTAGGGTGACGAAATATTAATTATTACGATGAAGTGATACTATAGGAAAAAAAATGTGTTGAATTTTTTTTTGTTCTGATGAAAACAAGATGTTTTAACTAGTTAAGGGGTATGTGTATATTATTAAGGTTGCCACATTTAATAAATTTATTTAAAGATTCCCTTCTGATCCTATTGTTGCTGCCATATGGAATGAAAAACTTAGAATTAATCTGTTTGCCATTGGAGAACGTACCAATATTGACCTGTTCTTCTGCCTTACAGTGCATAAATACGACTACGATTTCGGAAAGATTTGGCGAAGCTTGTGATGAGAGTATAGAGCAAGAAAAATATCCAGTTGAAATAGATTTTGATTATCTGTCAACTTCAGTTGATGATCCTGATTACAAAAATCATGTAGTAGGTTACATTGCTGGGAATGTCGTACGATACATAAGTAAAAAAATTAAATGCAATTTTTGTATCGAAAGCATGCTTTCAAAGGAAACTGATTGGTACCACAAATAAGTTGCCATGAGAGACAACGGAGGATTGATTTATGCATCGAAAGAAGTGTATTCTATTTGTGCAATAAGTGAAAATTATTAAAAACCTTATTGGAAAGCCTCTTTTTCCAAATACAGTAGAACACGTGAATTCACAACACCATCTCATAAATTTGGTGCGGCTAATAATTGAAAGGTATCTGCGTATTCGACTTTTTTATGAGTCTACAAAGGACAACATAGCTAGGAAAATATTGTCAAAGCGGCAATTATTCCGCAAGCAGATACAGTTAACAGGATTTTAAAATTATAATGTTGCATTTAAATTAATAAATAATTAGTAAAACGTTAATAATATTTTTTTTTACGCAGGAACCCTATATATTTTTGTAAAAAAAAATTAGCACAATTTATAATATCACATATTATAATAGGGTATTTTACTCCTATTTAGAAATAATTTAAATACAATAAGATAGCTTAGGCAAATCGGAATTATAAGTTTTAGTTCACAAAATTATCAAATAAATTTTATATTTTATTTCGAAGTTTTCACTTTTCTTATCTATGGTACAAATATGCGAAACGCTCAAACGGTACCCGCTATTACACTACGTCATCATGTCAGTAGTCTACATAGTTGCAGTACAAGGTATTTTGGGTATTTTGGAAACTATGTTAAAATAAATACATTATTTAATCATTTAGTACCTCATTTATTTCATTTTTTTTAGATTAATGAAACAACAAAAAATCAAAATACTGGTAGTAGATCTGAATCGTCACTTTACATGCATATACTATCATCACAATACAACACACAAAAATTTAACGCGACGCACTAAAGTCCCGCGAGTCTCAAAATTCGCGCCGCCTACGGCATGGACCGGCGCGGCGGCCGCTTTGTGTAGGCTTTACAAAGGACGCCAACCATTTGAGCGAACGAATTTACTATACAATCGACGTCATCACATGGCATCTAGCATTTACGCGTGGAAGTTTAAAATGCAAAATTTATATGCATTTTTTTGGTATGTACATATCGATTGAATAAAATTTTAGTAAATCATCCGTATTAGTATATTAACACCTAAGGATCAAATTTAGACACTTTTTAAAAAAGAATAAAATATCCTATTGTCTGCCCGTTTATGAAAGTGCTATCGAAATCGGTTCAGTCCAAACAGACAGACAAAATTTTTAAAAACGTGTATTTGAATTATGATATCTTTCAAATACACTTTTGGAACTGCATTCCAAACCAGTGGTAGATTCTTTTAACGATTCGAAAGCACTTTGTAAAAGTTTATTTGCATAAAAATGACTCTATTCTATTCTGTTTGAATAATATGAGTTTATAAAGAGCCCATTCATACAGAAACGTCAATTTTATTTATTTATATATTAATTTAAAATTGCCGCTCAAGGTGAAATCGGAAGGTGAATTTTCCCTACATCTAGGGAGAATTTATTTCCGATCGTTCCGCTTGTAGCATGACTCACGCACACAAGTGCGTGTCGGTGAATGTAATTACATGAACTCACACATTGTTGTGGTGGTTTTTGAGCCTACGTTTCGAGCGGAACTTTGTTAGAAACTTCTGATCTATGAGTAATTAATCTAAGGTATACACCAAATACGCATGAGTAGGTAACAGGGACGACACTCTATGTAGCCGAGACTGATTATTATCTCTTTCTGAGGCCCAACGTAAATGCGTCGTCTCTGGCGCACGATGGCACACAACATCTTTGCGTGAATGACGGAGACGACACTATGAAGCCTAGGCTGATTTTTAACCGACTTGAAAAAAAGAGGAGGTTCTCAATTCGTCGGAATCTTATTTTTATGTATGTTCACCGATTACTCGAAAACGTCTGAACCGATTTGGAAAATTCTTTTTTTGTTTCAAAGGATATACTTCGCAGGTGGTCCCATTGAAATTTTATCGAAATCGGTCGAGCGGTTTTTAAAATATCAACAATAAATTATAGATATACTTTGTACTGACTCAGGCGTTTGAAGTAGGTTTTATAAAAATAATTTTTTTAACAGTAGGTAGCCACTCAGATTAATTATGCAGTAACTGATTTCAAACTCATATTTTTATCTCTTTCTGAGGCCCAATGTGTACTATTTACTGCCTCGCACTAGCTTTATCTAAATACCACCTTTATGTTACAAAGATACGACGTAAAAAAGTTTTGGTACTTTTACTTTTTTTGAAAATTATTTATTTTCAAATTCTATAAACTTTCTGTTTGCCTGTAACCGGCTCGATAACGATTCAATGAACTTTGCTATCTGACGCAGACACATTCAACAAGACTCTTAACCTCGTAACACTTGCAAATTGCTATTTATTCACCAATACATTTTCTTCAGTTTTCTAATTAAGAATTTCTCGCGCGCCGTTAATTAAATGCATTATCTAAAAAATTGCCTCGTCTAAAAAGTTTGAATTTAGTAAACAAGACTTACCTATGTTTATCCTACTAATACTCACATAAATGCGAAAATGTGTTTGTTGGTTTGTCCTCCAAACGGACCACAAAAGAGTTACAGATCGACGTAATCATTGCAAATGGATAAAGAGGAATTTTTCTCTTTTTTGAAAAGTGTCTTAATTTGATCTCATACAATAAGACGTAATAGGAGTAAAATAAATTTTCAATAGGAGCAAAATACCTTATTGAAGAGCCGGAGTTTGACGCTAGCTTTATCCCGACAAAATCAAGGATTCCCATGAGATTTTGAAATGAAATCAAACACGACACATAAGACGACAGAAAATATATTTTAACAGTCATGTTTATACAATCTTCAGTATACGTCAGAGGTCATAAATTACATTAGACTATAGACTTTGTCCACACGGATTAACGTTTTTTGATTCCAGGAACTGTTTAATATTCCGGTGTAAAATGTAGCCTATTTAATCCTGGGCATAAGCTTATCACCATTCCAAATTACAACCAAATCGGTTCATTCGTTATAGCGTGAAGGAACAAATGTGGCAAACTTCTCAACGTTTCCTTGAGACCATCATATTAAAGACAAACTGCCTCGTTGATCTAGTGGTGAGCACGTTCGACTACGGATGATGAGGTCCCGGGTTCGGTTCCCGGGTCGGGACAAAAAAAAGGTATTGGGTTTTTCTGTCAAGAAATTTTCATTACTAGCCCGGAGTTAGGAAAGTTGGCGGTGAGTCACCCCCGTGCCTCGGAGAGCACGTAAAGCCGTCGGTCGGCCCTGCGCCTGATCTCTTTCCGGTCGTGTCGGATTTTCCGTCCCATCGGACTATGAGAGTGAGGGAATAGAGAGTTCACCTGTGTCTGCGCACACACTTGTGCACTATAATATCTCCCGCGCAGATGGCTAATCTCTGAGCAGGTTGGCCGCCGTGATTAGATTCGGTCGGGAGGACATTATTATTATTTTATTATTAAAGTCTTGACATTTTTCTAATGACTCAATAACTTTATTTAAAGAAGTAATTTAAACCAGCCCTGTCTAGTCATTCATCTGTCTATGTCAGTGGTGATAGAATACCATTTTAATTGCGGCGCGCCCTTGCGGCGGGCGGCAAACATTCAAACTTCCGTGGTCGATATCACCACGAGTTACGGAGGTGTGGCGAACTTTCCACCGTTTCCTTGAAACCATCATGAGACTGCGTTTGAGAAATCCTAATTGTTTGACACTAGCTTTTGCACGCGACTTCACCGTGGAGTTGGTTTTTTAAAAATACCGATGGAACTTTTGCTTTTTCGATATTTTTCCTTCACCGTTGAAGAATGCTTACATAACTCCGAAAATAGACCCCCTAATAGAAAGCATTTAGGCAGTCCTAACCACTAGCCTAACACTGCTGCGTCTACATTTATTATTAATTTTTACTAAATTGTTATTTATAATTACGTATGTAAATATAAAACCAGCCCTGTCTCGATATTCCTTAGTCTATCTTATTCAAACTCTGACTCGTGGTCGATATGAACCACTGAGGTGTAGCCAACTCCCCTGTGAATCACTCAGCGGTCAGGGTTCCTTCAGATTGTCTTTGATATAAGACACAATTGTTATCATTCATCATCATTCATTTTTTTAGAATATTAGCAAGCCTGAACTTGATTAATATTCTCTTCCCACCTCCAAATAAGCTGGAAGCTAGTGAGTGGGTATGACAATAGTGCAACTGGTGGAGAACAAACCGGTGACCTTTCGGTTTCAGGCCGCCCTCCTTCTTCGTCTTTGTCGACCGATAGACGTCCACTGCTGGACTTCACAAGCCTTGGTCTTGCGCCGCCTGAATCCAGCGGCTCCCTGAGTCTCGTTTGTTGTCGTCGGTCCACCTAGTGCAGGGTCTCCAGCACCTGACCCCAACGACCATTAGCTCTTCGAACTATGTGCACCGCCCATTTTCACTTCAGTTTCGCGACTCGCTGAGCTATGTCGGTGACTTTGATTCTCCTACGGATCTCATTTCTGATTTGATCTCGCAGGGATACTCCGAGCATAGCTTTCTCCATCGCTCGCTGAGTGACCCTGAGCCTTCTTATCTTTTCTATTCTTCATTTCAAACCATCGCTAGCTTTCAACTAGCACAGGTCTCCTCAATGAAAAGGGTTTAAGCTTTAGTCCACCACGCTGGCCAAGTATGGATGGCAGACTCACACCTTTGAGAACACTATGGAAAACTCAGGTTTCCTTAATATATTTTCCTTCACCATTAAAGCAAGTGATGAGTTAATTGCTTAAAACGCACCGAAAAGTCAGATAGGTATGTGCCTGGCCCCAACCCACGTCCCCCTGACAAAGAAGAGTCCTAACCACGAGGCTATCACCGCTTACAAATATTTGTTATCGTTAGCAATCAATTTCTTATCGTTAACATGACTGTGTCTGGGCTAGTTTCCTTTATTGACTTCAATTTATATTGATCGATCGATATCCCGATAAAGTAGCCATATAGATTGTATAAAACAAATTCGTTGGACAGGTGAAGGAAAACCTTGTGAGGAAACTGACATGCCTGAGAGTTCACCATAATGTTCTCAAAGGTGTGAAGTGCCAATCTGCACCTGGCCAGCGTGATGATCTAAGCCCTTTTTTATCGAAATCGGTCGAGCGGTTTTAAAAAAATCAACAATAAATGATATTATTATACTTTGTAGTGGCGCGGGCGTTTGAAGTCGGTTTTTTTTTTAATTTTTTTTTTGAGTGGAGATCCATGCCCATTTTGTGTTCTTGAGCAGAATTATGATTCATCATCATGAGCAACCCATCAATTGCTCACTACTGAGCGCAGGTCTCCTCTCAGAGAAAGGTTATAAGGCCATAGTCCATGTCGGAGCAAGTATCCTCGTCGGCAACAATAACCAATTTTAACCACAACACGACAGACAAACCACCATCTGAACGTGAGGGTAGTTATCAAAAATATCAAAGTATTAATTAATCATTTACATTAATCTAAGCGTACAGACAATATTTATTCGATTAGGGAGCGATTACTATCGCAATCAAGTAGAACGACCTAGACGCGAAAGCATCTACTAGTCGAATGAGTCTCTGGGCAGAGACTGAATTCGTATCGTCGAAACAGACGTTTTATACTAATATGTCAAGATGGCGCGCAAGATGGCATACCCGCGCTGTCAAAGTCAAATGTCAATTTGATTAAACTAATTTCATTAAATAAAAGGATACGGAAATCAAAACAATACTTTTAAATAATTAATACTAGCTGATGCCCGCGACTTCGTCCGCATGGATTTAGTTTTTAAAAATCCCGCGGGAACTCTTTCATTATCCGAGATAAATAGTAGCTCTCCCGGTCTGAGGAACCACTACTACATCCATTACTATACCCATGAAAAAAATCACATCCATCCGCTGTTCTGTTGCGACGTGATTGAAGGACAAACCAACAAACAAACACACTTTCGCATTTATAATATCAGTAGTGCTTTATTATAACACTTTTTATAATTGTCAATTTTTTTACCATACTTAACCAAAGACAAAATTACGTTTAGCTGTCATTATGTTTTGTTATTCCATGTCAGATGCGTTTTTGTTATACCACGTTTTATAGTGACTTGACGGAAACGCGGTCGAACGGGATAAAAAGTATCCTATGTCCGTCTCCTGGTTCTAAGCTACCTCTCCACCAATTTTCAGCCAAATCGGTTCATCCGTTCTTGAGTTATAAATAGTGTATCTAACACCACTTTCTTTTATATATATAGATAAATTAAACGGAAATCAATTGCGCCCACATCCACCATGCTGGCCAAATGCAAATCCCCCACCTTCCCCACCTTTGAGAACATTATTAAGAACTCTCAGGTGTGCAGGTTTCCTCACGATGTTTTCCTTCACCGTTGAAGCTTGTGATATTTAATTTCTTAAACTAACATAACTTACAAAAGAGGTGCGTGCGGGGATCGAACCTGCGACCCCCGAATAGGAGACCGCAGTACTAACCACTAGGCTATCACTGCTTCTGATTGATGATTAGTAACAATCAAAAGGTACCACGGTGTAACTGTCGAATGAAAGTAGAAGTTCTGTTCAAGACTGTATTAATTTGATTAAAAAAACAGGCCAAAGGAAACTCAGTATTTCCGACGAGTTATAATTCACAGTATTACCAAATCCGTCAAATAACCTAAATTACCAGTTAAGTTGCAACACGTGTGAAATTACATACGTTCATCTCATACAGTAGGTCAGGCTGTGAAATCTAACTAGTGTACATAATATCTATATTATTATTAGTATTACTTTCTCAATAATAATATGTATGTCCTTACATGTTTATACTATGAGTGGATATACTTACATACGAGTACATATTTTTATCAAAGTATTCCGTAATCTGTGGTCTTAAGGTTGATTATACGGGTCCACCCGCGAAATTCTAATTTAATTTGGTTTTTCGCAATTTGTAAACTATTACGACAAAGTAGGCTTATCGCATTCTAATTGCAACGATGGCAGTATCATCTTCACAGGTTTATATAAAAATCTTTACTTGAAAGTGTCGAGTTTAAGAAATTAGTCAGAATATCGAGTTGGACGTGAGTTACTCACAAATTAGTCGATATTCTGACTAATTTCTTATACATGACACTTTCAAGTAAAGATTTTTATATAAACCTGTGAAGATGATACTGCCATTGGCGCAATTAGAATGCCTTTTATGCCTACTTTGTCGTATTAGTTTACAAATTGCGAAAAATCAAATTAAATTTGAATTTCGCGGGCAGACCCGTGCAATCCACCTTAAAACAAAAATAAACATGCCTAAATTGTACCTACTTAGGCACCTAATTCAAAAAGGAAGATGTTCTCAATTCGACTGTATGTTTCTGTTATGCGAATATTGCGCCAATTATGAATGGATTGATTTTGATGTTTATTTTTTGTTGTTTGGTAGGTCATACTTCAGAAGTGTTCCCATTTTAATTTTATCGAAATTGACTCTGCGCTTTATGAAAAAATCATTATTATACTTTGAAGTGGCGTTTGAAGTCGATTTTTTGAAAAGAATTTTTCATTTCATATAATGCAATACTGCAATACAATAATACTATTATTTTTATGAATAAATAAATAAATAAATAAATAAATGACCCTCAGGGCCTGTTCCATCACTCGCTGATAAAGGTGTGACAGCCTATCCACAGCTTATCTGACGGATAGCGTTTAAAATTCTGTTTCATAAGTATCTGATAAGTCAATCTGGCAGTTAAACTCAAAAGATATCACACAGATATCCAGCAGATATATATCAGGCACTTTATCAGCAAGTGGTGAAACGGGCCACAAGTATATTGTTTTTTTAATATATTAAAGACACACGCTTGACTTGAGTTGTATAATAAGTATTGATATCTGACGTGATGTTGAAACATAATTATTTCGAGCGAGGAATTTGAGGATTGACGTCGTCTGTAACATATCAAAATTCTGCTTTATTTTGAGACGTGTTTCAGCTTGGCTACGTATGCGTCTAATTTTAATATTTGCTTATGAAAGAGAAGTTAGTTTTGAAGAAAAGTTGACTGAGGGTACGTTTATGCACACCCGCCGTGGTCAACGCAAACGCATCTGCATGAACGTTCTCATACTTGGCCATATGGTTTAGTTCCGCGTGACGCGACGCTGGACGCACCACGCGACGCGCAACGCACCTCGTGACCTCGGTGCCTGCTGCGTTCAACGCAAATGCTTCTGTATGAACTATGAACGCTCGCATACTTGGCCATGTTTGAGTTTGCCGCGCGACACGACACACCACGCGCCGCGCATCGCCCCGCATGTGCATAAACGTACCCTAATAGTTACCTACAATTGCTTACGGTCTTGAACCGCTGCGATTTTTCTTTAAAACAAGAAAAATTATGATTTTAGCTGGTTCTTCTCGGCAGGAACGGCATTCCGAACCAGTGCAGTGGCACTATTCATCGACTATTTAAAAGCACTTGTAGAAGTTTATTTGAATAAAAAATATTTGTATCTAAGATTTGTATACTATTCTATTCCATTCAGACAGTTTTTGCTTCAAGTTGCACAATTACGTAGATCTGAAACGTTCGACTTGGCACTTTCTAAAATAGTTCATCATTAATGCTGGTTAGCAAATAATTACGAAATAGACAACAGTTTCGATCGAAAAACTGATGACTAAAAGATCTTTTAGTTAGTTTTATTTCGTGAAAACAAAAAATTGTGAAGAAATATGCATGCCTGAGAGTACTCCATAATGTTCTCAAAGGTGCGCGTAAGGATCATGGGCACTCACTTCATGATTATCCCAAGAAAGTAGAAAACCTCACAATTGGGAACGTGTCAATACTCTCAGCAATGACTCAATGAGGAGTACAAAACGGAGAGAAATATATATTTCTCTCCGTTTTGTATATTAAAAGTAGGTTTAAATATATATATAGCTACCTATTGTAAAGTATCACTGATTAAGATAATAAATGTATACGTAGGTAGAATTCAAATTAAAACTTTTTCGTACTTATAATGACTTAATGAATCACGCACTTTCATTTTAATTTTAGCAAGGGCCCGAGAAAGTGGAAAGTTCTTTTTATGTCGATATAAAGAAACATTTAAATTGCGCATTCAGTATATTCATGGTAACCTATAGACATAAATAATTTCATTGTGATTGCTCGTTCAAATATTGACGTTTTTTGAGGAACCGTTTTTAGGGTTTCGTACCGAAATTGGATGTCACTTCCGTCATTTATTAATTTTTTGTTCGTGTAAAAAATGTAGCCTCTGTCACCTGGATCATCATAAAGAAATAGATTGACACGTCACTCATCAAAACCGGCTTATTATTTTTGGCATTAAGTACGGTGAAACATACCTAAACACAATTCATACAAACATAGACTGCTAAAATCATTACCCTGACTTTTCCGTAATAGGGTGATAAATAACATAGATTTCTCATCATAATAAATTAATAGTGAAGCGTGAAACGTGAAGCAAAAACCTACCTACCCCTTTTTACGAAAATTGCGCGGACGGAGGAGTATGAAATTTCCCATACTTATAGTTTATATAGAGAAGGAGTGCAGAATGCTAATATTTTTTAAAATTATGCATAAAAATACATAAAATAAATAAAAATCATTACACACTCTACCATGTATTTGACATACACACACGCCAAATTGAGAACAGATTAAAGTCTTACTGAATGTCAAACATAATCATAATGAAAGTTTTTTCTACTTTTATTATGCCTCGACATCTAAGAACATTAACGGGTCGAATTTCGACCAATGGACGACCTCTAGTCTATATTTCTAACAACAAAATCTCTTCCACAGGCATGCCTAGAACAAGAAGCTCGCGTAGCAGAACTTCGCTCGCTGGCGGCGAGAGTCGCGGCCGAGACCGGCTCCAGAGCTCTACAAGCCGACGCCGACGCCCTAGCCAGGCGGCTACAGCTGGTAGCCGGCGCCGTGCAGGCCTTAGCCGACCTGGGAGAAGCCAGGCAGCTGGCTAGGGCCAAAGCGCAGCACGCTAAGGAGATGTTCTGCGATATGAAACAGGTTGGTACAGTTTACTTTACAAAGAAAGACAAAGCGTTTATTTGGGCACATAACAGCATACATTTAGGGTGTAGCTAGGGTTCATCATCATCATGAGCAACGCATTAAACATCTCAGTACTGAGCGCAGGTCTCCTCTCAGAGAAGGATTTATAGGCCATAGGCCACCACCAATGCGAATTGGTGGACTTCGCACACCTTTGAGAACACTATGGAGAACTCTCAGGTGTGCAGGTTTTCTCGCGATGTTTTCCTTCACCGTTGAAGCATGTGATTTTTAATCGCTTAAACGCACATAACTTCGTTAAATCAGAAGTGCGTTTCGGGCTCGAACCTGCGACCCCCCCGACCGACCGCAGTCCTATCTATCTATCACTGCTATCACTGCTACTAGGATATCACTTCTGGCTAGGGTTGCCAGGTCTTAAAACCGAAAAGCTGGACAGAGCAGCCAGTTCAGCCGGACATTTGGGTAAAAAGGCCTGACACCCTTAATTTTTATCCCCGACGCAAAAAGAGGGGTGTAATAAGTTTTCGTTTATATCTGTGTTTCTGTCTTCCCTCGTAGCTCCCTAACAAATTACCACATATATAATAACCACACGTTTCCACTGGATATACGGTATATGGTTTCAACCATACCGTATGGCATTTCACCGAAATGTATGGACTCTGCTCAGCATTTGCTAAGGCTGTGGTGGGAGCTCAAGCACAACGCTGGTCTTCCATGGAGCCACTATTCCATATTTTGGGTTCTATCCCTCCGTCGGCCCCAGTCTCCTCATAAGAAGGGTTTAGGCCACAACTCTGGCTGAATGCTCACTACAACCTTTGAGAACATTATGGAGAACACTCAGGCATGCAGATTTCCTCACTATTTTTTCTTCACCGTTAAAGCGAGTGATATTTAATTTCATAAAACGCTACTTACTCTGAAAAGGCAGAGATACCTCCCGTAAAGGCAACCGAAGTTATCGAGCAAACTTGCTAAAAATCGATTCCCTTGACGATTCTAAACAAACGGACCAATATCTTGGCCCATGATACAAAGTAAGTATAGGTATAACGGTGACCATAACTGTATTATTATGGTGTCCAGTCACGCATTAAGTCCGAAATGGGCTTGGCCTTTCCATGTAGACGGGATATGCCATACCTTTTTGGGTGGAGGAGTAAAGAGGATTAAAAGCGATGTCGCGTGCCAGTA
Organism: Oeneis ivallda; assembly: GCA_029955525.1. Lineage (NCBI taxonomy): Eukaryota > Metazoa > Arthropoda > Insecta > Lepidoptera > Nymphalidae > Oeneis > Oeneis ivallda. The sequence goes on along the minus strand of JARPMR010000010.1, from coordinate 2,135,943 downwards.
GGTAGATCTAATAAAACTATTTTTATAATCTGATTGGTTACTTAATTGAATAGCGAAGGTTAGATTATCTTATAGTTATCTTGTTAAATAAAGTAGCAAAATCCTGATCGGAAGTTAAGTATCTAGACAATAGCTGTTGTTAGACTGTCAAGGTTTATGTTTTTTTATCCCGGAAAAACATAGCGTACCCGAGGGATTTTAAACACCTAATTCCATCCGGGCAAAGTCGCGAACAAAAGCTAGTTAATAATTATAACAAATTTTCAATCAGTCACATTAGGTAAATTAAAAAGTTACATTAAGCCCCTCTTGAATATTATTGACTCTTCATCGTAATTTTGGCGCCGAGTTTTAAAATAGCAACACAATAATTCTCTGATTTTGTTACAGGATCTAACACCAGTCCATGAAGATAGCGAAATAGTTGAGGACAAATTGATAGCATTACGTGATAACCTAATCGCGCTGGGTAAGAGCGAAGCGGACATTGCACCCGCAAAAGCGGAACTCCCAGACATTGATAGGGACGTATCGGATGAGCACTCTATTGTAAGGATACTGGAACTATGGCAGGCGATGTTCAGAGACACATTCCTGCACTACCACAGACTATCTACCGCGTTAGTAAGGTCTGGAGATGCAGCGACTGCCTTGAGGCTATGGAACGAATATCTCTTGGACCTGCAGTCATTCTTGTCCGGTTCAGTACCAGCTGACTACGAGAACTTGACCGAACACCGTCGATTATGCCGAGTTCACAGGAACTTGCTAGCGTCACAAAGGTCAGTGCTCATGAATGAGAATAGAGAAACCAAGAACCGTGATCTATCAGACAAGTTTGACACTCTCACTAATCTCCACAATGAAACTTTGGCTCGAATAGTCGAAAGACATGACGAAGTGTGCACGCGGATTGCTGCATGGGATGAATATAGAGAAATTTACACCGAACTGCTCAGGTGGCTTAAAGACATCGAAAGGGAAAAAGAAAAGCTGCAGTTGCGGTATGTCCACATAAAGAGAATACAAAAAATCTTGGCCAAAATACAGAATCTCACAGATAAATTACCTGAAGGAAGAAAACTTAGCGAAAAATTACTAGGCAATCTTAAAAAGGTCCTAGAGTTCACAGATGATACGTATGGTGCTTCTGTAAGAATGGAATATGCGGGTATTGTTAAAAGGGTCGACAATTTGCAAGCCAGTCTTGAGACGTGGCGTGACTTCCTCACTCGAATACTTGGACTTATCGGTGAATACGAAACATTAACTGGCGATTTGCAAAAATTATATTCTAAAACACAAAATGAAATAACATCATACTCTGATGAAGACCGTCTGTCTAGGCCACAGCTCAAGAAAGCAATTGACAAATACAGTGATTTGAGGAAAAAGATAGATAGAACTGAAACTCAAATAGAAGCTCTAAGTGTTATACAAGAACAATTAAAAGAATGCCTTAGTCCGCAGGACATAAGGATAGTAAACCAGAAGGTCTGGCAATTGCGACAACAACGAGCAGACTTAGAATACCAACTCTCTATAATTATTCATAGACTACAGGAGAGACTAGAAATTTACACAATATTTGACTCAAGACTTAGTCGGTTTGCCGAATGGATGACTATACTCGAATCTCGTCTCGAAACTACTACTTCAACTAGTGATATAGGAGCTTTAGACCCTCAGGACTTAATCAGAAGAATAAGTTCTGACATTCAAGCAGAAACTGCGATGAAAGAGCGTGAATTTGAGTGGCTTACTGAAACTGGTAGTGCTTTAATTGACTTATCTAAGAAGGATGAAAAGTCGTATAGCAAAAATACATCTAAACACCTCAAAGATGTACAGGAACGTTGGCATAGACTACAAGAAACAGGAAGAAGTCGAATAGCTAAGATCAACGAGTTACTCGAAACTATTACTCAACTTGAGGAACGTTTGACAGAAATTAGGCTAAGGTTACATTCAATAGAAGCTAACTTATCTGCACCGGTTGTATTAGAGCATTTAACCACAAAAGCTGTTGACAGTAAATTCCAAGAACGTGATGAAATACATAAAGATATTGAAAACGAAAGCGGAGAAGTTGGCAAAACATTAAATCTCTGCGAGCTTATATTCAACGATCCTGACGTACTTAAAGGCAACTTCGATTTACGCAACTTACATACAGGAGCTGATATTGTCGAGAAGAAATGGAAGAACATTTGTGACATGTCCGAGCAGCGTAAGAAAGGCCTCAAAGAAATTCGTAAATCGGCAGAACTTGCCAACTCTCTATTACCTAAGGTGGAGAAGAAATTGGATGCGATCGAAAAGAGAGTAGAGAAAATCGAGACACGTAAACAGCGTGGTGAAGCGGAAGATGAAAGCGTCTCAAAGGCTGTTATCAAGGATTTGGACAATTTAGAAGGGGACATAAAGAAGTTAGAAGATGCATATAGTCGCGTTGCGTCTGCTCGAGGTATTGAACTTCGTGGTCATGGAGCTGATGATGCAGCGAGACTGAGAGGGGCTGTAAGACGTTGGCAGCAACTCCGTGGTAGAGTAGATGCTGCTGGAGCCGACGCACATAGACAGTTCGTGGCAGCCCATGGCAAAGCAGTAGTAGCTTTGGCTGAAGCTGATGTCAGATTAACTAGAGCTTTGCATCTCGCTCCCACACCGACCGACAAAGTAGCGACCCTCAAGGAGTTAGATGTGAGTATTCAAGCACAAATATTTATAATAAAAATCGTTTGGAACGATTTTTTGTCTTTAACATATTTCAATGTGATTTATAACCGCAGTCCATTGGCGACGAATACAAATAGTTTGATATCGATTCAAGTCGAGTCAATTTAGACATCTTTTTAAGTAGTTATTCGGTGTTCCCAATAACAAAAACATACTGTTGACATTCTATCACCACGCCTATCTAGTACTCAATAATGCAGTTTTTCGGCTCAGATAGAATGTGAGATTATCTTAAAGGGAAACTTATGTATATTTCTCCCAGGGTGTTGAAGAAGACCTCCGTGAATGCGAAGCACTTGTGGACGATGCCGACAGGCTCTCCGTGGCAGTGACCACCGTGGCCGGCGTGGCTGATATGGTGGCCGAATACCGCGCGCTGTTCGCTGATGTTAGAACAAGACTGGAACTAGCGCGGGCTGAGGTTGTGGGAGATGTGGACAGCGCTGTACAGGTTAGAGTTATATGAATATTATAAATACTTCGAAACTACAGGGCAATGAACTCCAAATCTCGTCTATTTTGTCAAGCAATAGATTTAAGATCGACAATGAACAGCTATTTCGAAAAACGTTGAATTCTTTCTAAGTATACTAATAGGTATAGTTCTTGCAATTCGAGGGCGACTGACTTATGGTTGTGTGTGTGTCGTATCTGTATAAGTGTGAGCGAGCGCAATGCTCGCACCTGCCCGCTCCCACCTAGGCTTTGACAGGCACGCACACTTATGCAATGTGCATGTACACGAAGTAACCACAAGTAAAGCTCACTTCGTAAATTGCAAAAACTGTAAATCTTTTAGAATCTTTTTTTCCTATGAACCAAGATCGATTACTATCACGAAAAGTTAATTTAGTAATTTGAAATAGGCATTTTCTTATTCATGGAACGTTTGTTGGAGTTCTTTATAATATTTTACTACTTTTTCGTCTCCACGTCTAACGTTCTTGCACCATTTGTATTCATAATAATATCGCATTACACATAAACTTTTATTAGAACTTTTGCCATCAGAATGTAACGCAACCGAAGGACGAGCGATATTGCACTAGATCAGAGTTTTTTAGTAAGTAAGTCTTTATTTCTCTAAACAATACAAATTAATACTAAATGAATTCGTCTACAGGTTGACACCTTAAAATGGGAAACGGACGCCGCTTTGCAAGTTGATACACTAACATCCAAAGAGACCTATCGAGTCGAACTAGCATCCGCTGTCAAAGAAACCTCAGAAGCACTGGAAGCTCTAAGAACAGCTCTAATCCATGAAGTACAGGAAAATGCTGGGAGTGACGAACTAGCTACAGCGGCTAAAGAAATCGCTAAGGCAGGAGCTAAGCCTGAACAAACGCTTGAACTTGCTAAACATTTATCAGAACTATTGCTAACAGAATGTGACGCCACCGAAGATGAAGCTATGTTGAAGGAAGTTGAATCTCTCTCGTTAAGATACGAAGACCTTTTGGCGCAAGCTAAGAAACGTGAACTACAAATAAACAATTTAAGGTAAGTCTTTTGAAGACTATGCTGAAAACTTGTGTCATAAGTTTTTTGCATAGATGGATATCGAATAATAGTTGTTGAAAATTGTGTAAGTGTTAAAGCCAAAAGCCGAAGTTCAGCCATTGTTAATCCTGCAAGCAAAAGGTAATAGTAAAACTTTCATACATACTGGTCAAACGTATGACCTATGTGTCTTACAACAAGTGTACAAATGTCTTAAGTCAAACCAAAACTAAAAATAATAATCTATATCTCTCCTTGATTTTAAACGCCCTGAATTGGTTGATGTTATTTTAATTATGAGAAAACAAAATTAAGAGAGCAATACAAGGAAGGAACGTTAATTTTCCATGTATTAACATTTCGACCTTTGAATGCCTAGATGTTTTGACTCTTTCAGGATAAGTGGATAAATCTAGTTATGCTTCGGCTTTTGTCTATATTATAAAAAGCAAACAATGGGATTTAGCAAAGCTATGTGTATGGAAATGCAATGTAGACGCACACGCACGTTTGGATTTGGTGGTGGGCTTAATATTTCTTTCGTGAAAGCCAATTTTAACTCTTAAGCACTAATTAATTTAAACACCTTAATATTTTCTTTGATAACAAACTTCTTTAATAAAGCTAGCTCTTAATTGATCTTACTGCTCTAATTTTATTATATCCCCTTAATATGTATTAAAATATAATCTGAAAGATCTTTCTATTATGCTGTTCTTTTTTATTATTACTATCTTATTATAACAGATAATAACTTTCTGGTAAACATCTTGTGTTTTTCAAACCAATCATCAAAACTTTTTAACTTCAGCCTAAAGATTAACGTCTCCTATCTGTCTTATCCAAAATCCATTCGTTGTATTTAAGAAAAAAGATGTACTTATTTATGTTTGGGGCACTGAACTTTGTTCATCATAGAAACATTTAAAGATACCTTTTCTATAAACTGCAGTTTATTCTTATAAATTATATTACAAGTATGTACTTAAACAGTTTTAATTTCCCTTGAATCTTTGAATTCGTATTATTTTCTACGTTCTTCAAACACAGATTAGTTATGGTTTCGTAAAAACAAATGCTTAAGTCAATATGTTTAATCGACCTGCAGTTTAATTCTGAAAAATCCGTTCTTCAGTTATTAAAATGGTTAAGGAATCCAGTGTTATTCGCTTGTTAACCTGGCATGCGATATTAAACAGTCGTTTTTGGTCCTAGGTTGCCCCACTCCGCGTCATATGCTCTCACGTGTGAACAGTGAGTACTGCTTCCTAATATTTTCTATAATAATAATATTATATTACGATGATATTCCATAGAAATTCGCTCACAACCTTCCCTGTTGTACCTATTCAGTCTAGTTATAGGCTCAAATAACTCACAATTACTGGGTATTATCCCTAGTCAAATGTTAACAGTCGCGGTCTGACGTTTCCTACTAGTTTTACTGACAACTAACTTCGTTATGTTACCACCAGCTTGAGTGAATTTAGTGGGAGATGTCAAGCTGTACCACACGAGTAATTACTCGTATGGCTGTACCTACCTGTTAACGTTTGAATAGAGTTTCACCAGTAGAGCCTCACGTTAATATTGAAAAGGGATACAAAATGGAATTTGTATTTAAAATGATCCGGTCCATCATTTATTGGAATTCCATTTATATCACATTTCAATGTTACCACGCGGCTCCAATGATACCCATCTTGACTAAGTATATTAAAATATTCTCTAATAACAATGTAATACTTTGCATTTTGATGTGTTTTTTAAGATTAGGTATCAGTTTATAGTGCACTTTGAATATTCTTAGCACTTTGATTAAGTATGCACTTTAATATTTTGACTCTTCACTGGTTGTTAGCGAATTCCTAAATTATCTACACAAAATTTGGATACACTGTACCTATTTGTTTTAATGCAATTTGTTTTTAATTTATTATAAATTATTCACCTGCTTAACTATTTACTTATTATATATTCTGGGATCACAAAAGGAATGTTAAAAACAAATAAAGTGTTAACCAAATTTTTATAATTTCTCTGACCGTTAGTTATTTTCCTATTCCGTAAATGTTTAGTAAATGCATGCAATATGTAGTGGTAATTTGAAAAATATCTCTTATTTAGTGTTTATTGTATTAGTTATTCTTACTAATAATATTACTTGCGTGTAGCACAATTTGAATTTGATATTTCTTTTAAGTATTAGAGCTTTTTATAGCATTTAAATTTTATTTTTACTTATTTGTATATCTACTTGTTTAACAGCTCAATATTCAGTCTACGTTAATAACCTTCTGGTCGATTGTTGATTGCTATTTACCTGCTTGATGATTCAGAATTACCTGCGTGATGTGGGTAAAGTCGCGATAGAGGTAACTTTTAGTCACCGTTACCTCTCTTGCATCGCGCAGGTATTTCTTGGACCGTCTTTAAAGTATTTTTAACGTGTTCCTTTCTAATTTTTCCTCCGACATGGAGGTTTGATATCTCAATTTCTAGAAGACTAGGCTTTAGTAGACCTATAATAGTTTATCATCGTTTCTCAACCAGGGGCTCCTGACCCCTCCGGGGGTTCGCGTTGGTTTTCAATTGGGTTTGCAATCTGTTCAAAAAAAAATAAGACCTGTATACTAAATCGCCTGCGATGTTGAGAAAACTGTTCTTAGTACATTCTGTATTAAGACACATGTGATCTTACACCCTACGGCTACAATGAATTCGGGCCAGATTGGGAGAGCCTTGAAAGTTTAAATGTACTTAGAACTTAAATAAATAACTATTAATTAAAATATTATTATAATTTTGTAGTGGTCGCAAGGCTTTTTACTTAACTTTTGAGAAACAACGTGTTCTTTCTGAGATGCAAAAAAATACGGTCAGGTTTTTGCATAGAGTTTGTAGGATAATCATTTTGTCTTACAAAAGCAAATTCCTCACAGCGAGTCTGGTCGGCTGACGTGTCCTCTGTGCTCGGACCGCAACTGGAAGCAGCTCGACAACGACCTGTGGCGGCTGGAGCAGTGGCTGCAGTTCGCCGAGGCCACGGACGAGGCCAGGACGGACCCGCCCGAGCAGTACGACGCTCTCGAAGACGCTATACAGGTGAGTGCACATCTTCCCCCTCAGCGAGTCGGATCGGCTGACGTGTCCCCTGTGCTCGGACCGCAACTGGAAGCAGCTCGACAACGACCTGTGGCGGCTGGAGCAGTGGCTGCAGTTCGCCGAGGCCACGGACGAGGCCAGGACGGACCCGCCCGAGCAGTACGACGCTCTCGAAGACGCTATACAGGTGAGTGCACATCTTCCCCCACAGCGAGTCGGGTCGGCTGACGTGTCCCCTGTGCTCGGACCATAACATACATATATAATATGAGGCAAGCGCGGGTTGTGGCCGGCGGAGGCAGGAGGGGCAGCCATCGGCAAACCTTCAAAAAGGTGGGCAATACTCTCGCAGCTTGAGGAGTTGAATGTGAATATTTACCATTCCGTAAGCATCCTCTGTAAATCACGCGTTATCGGTCATACATAGAAAAAAAAAGATACTGGCCGAATTGAGAACATTTTCCTTTTTGGAAGTCGTTTAAAACCTTGCAAAATTTCACAGGACCACCGTGAATTCCTGCTGGACCTGGACTCCCACAAGGCGCTGGTGGTGTCCCTCAACGTGGTGGGGTCGCACGTGACCCGCCACGCCAAGTCCGCGGACGACGGCCAGCGGGTCGCGGAGCGGCTGGTGGCGGCCAACCAGCGCTGGGACCGCGCCTGCTCCACGGCAGCCGCGTGGCAGGGCCGTCTGCAGACTGCGCTCGTGCACAACAGGGAGTTCCATGATATTGGTGAGCGTTCTGACCACCTCATGACAGCGGAGGCTTATTGGCACCTATTGGGTATGGAATAAAACGAATGTTCGTCTTGCGCAGTGATTGAGCTGGTCGCGCAGCTGGCGGCGGCGGAGCGCACGGTGCGCGCGCGCGAGCCTCTGCGCCTGGCGCGGCCGCCGCACGAGCTGCGCAAGGACTTCCGCCGCTTCAGCGAGCTGCGCGACGAGCTGTGCCGCGCCGAGCCGCGCGTGCTGGCGCTGCGGGACGCCGCGCAGCTGCTCAAGGGGGCCGACGCGCAGGACGTGTGCAGGAGGTGAGGGCTCATTACTGGCGCGGCCGCCGCACGAGCTGCGCAAGGACTTCCGCCGCTTCAGCGAGCTGCGCGACGAGCTGAGCCGCGCCGAGCCGCGCGTGCTGGCGCTGCGGGACGCCGCGCAGCTGCTCAAGGGGGCCGACGCGCAGGACGTGTGCAGGAGGTGAGGGCTCATTACTGGCGCGGCCGCCGCACGAGCTGCGCAAGGGCTTCCGCCGCTTCAGCGAGCTGCGCGACGAGCTGAGTCGCGCCGAGCCGCGCGTGCTGGCGCTGCGGGACGCCGCGCAGCTGCTCAAGGGGGCCGACGCGCAGGACGTGTGCAGGAGGTGAGGGCTCATTACTGGCGCGGCCGCCGCACGAGCTGCGCAAGGACTTCCGCCGCTTCAGCGAGCTGCGCGACGAGCTGAGCCGCGCCGAGCCGCGCGTGCTGGCGCTGCGGGACGCCGCGCAGCTGCTCAAGGGGGCCGACGCGCAGGACGTGTGCAGGAGGTGAGGGCTCATTACTGGCGCGGCCGCCGCACGAGCTGCGCAAGGACTTCCGCCGCTTCAGCGAGCTGCGCAACGAGCTGAGCCGCGCCGAGCCGCGCGTGCTGGCGCTGCGGGACGCCGCGCAGCTGCTCAAGGGGGCCAACGCGCAGGACGTGTGCAGGAGGTGAGGGCTCATTACTGGCGCGGCCGCCGTACGAGCTGCGCAAGGACTTCCGCCGCTTTAGCGAGCTGCGCGACGAGCTGAGCCGCGCCGAGCCGCGCGTGCTGACGCTGCGGGACGCCGCGCAGCTGCTCAAGGGGGCCGACGCGCAGGACGTGTGCAGGAGGTGAGGGCTCATTACTGGCGCGGCCGCCGCACGAGCTGCGCAAGGACTTCCGCCGCTTCAGCGAGCTGCGCGACGAGCTGAGCCGCGCCGAGCCGCGCGTGCTGGCGCTGCGGGACGCCGCGCAGCTGCTCAAGGGGGCCGACGCGCAGGACGTGTGCAGGAGGTGAGGGCTCATTACTGGCGCGGCCGCCGCACGAGCTGCGCAAGGACTTCCGCCGCTTCAGCGAGCTGCGCGACGAGCTGAGCCGCGCCGAGCCGCGCGTGCTGACGCTGCGGGACGCCGCGCAGCTGCTCAAGGGGGCCGACGCGCAGGACGTGTGCAGGAGGTGAGGGCTCATTACTGGCGCGGCCGCCGCACGAGCTGCGCAAGGACTTCCGCCGCTTCAGCGAGCTGCGCGACGAGCTGAGCCGCGCCGAGCCGCGCGTGCTGGCGCTGCGGGACGCCGCGCAGCTGCTCAAGGGGACCGACGCGCAGGACGTGTGCAGGAGGTGAGGGCTCACTACTGGCGCGGCCGCCGCACGAGCTGCGCAAGGACTTCCGCCGCTTCAGCGAGCTGCGCGACGAGCTGAGCCGCGCCGAGCCGCGCGTGCTGGCGCTGCGGGACGCCGCGCAGCTGCTCAAGGGGGCCGACGCGCAGGACGTGTGCAGGAGGTGAGGGCTCATTACTGGCGCGGCCGCCGCACGAGCTGCGCAAGGACTTCCGCCGCTTTAGCGAGCTGCGCGACGAGCTGAGCCGCGCCGAGCCGCGCGTGCTGACGCTGCGGGACGCCGCGCAGCTGCTCAAGGGGGCCGACGCGCAGGACGTGTGCAGGAGGTGAGGGCTCATTACTGGCGCGGCCGCCGCACGAGCTGCGCAAGGACTTCCGCCGCTTTAGCGAGCTGCGCGACGAGCTGAGCCGCGCCGAGCCGCGCCGAGCCGCGCGTGCTGACGCTGCGGGACGCCGCGCAGCTGCTCAAGGGGGCCGACGCGCAGGACGTGTGCAGGAAGTGAGGGCTCATTACTGGCGCGGCCGCCGCACGAGCTGCGCAAGGACTTCCGCCGCTTCAGCGAGCTGCGCGACGAGCTGAGCCGCGCCGAGCCGCGCGTGCTGGTGCTGCGGGACGCCGTGCAGCTGCTCAAGGGGGCCGACGCGCAGGACGTGTGCAGGAGGTGAGGGCTCATTACTGGCGCGGCCGCCGCACGAGCTGCGCAAGGACTTCTGCGCTGGGCAAGGACTTCTGCGCTGCGCAAGGACTTCTGCGCTGCGCAAGGGTTCTGTACCTCAGAACTTTTTTTTATTTTAACTAGCAGAATTAAAACTTCTCTCATGAAAAAAGCATATTATACAATTGAAGACTATATTAATGACAAAAAAGCTTGGATATAACTCGCTCCAGCGATTCATGAGACAGTAATAATCAACCTGTGTAACAAAATTATCCTGTGCTATTCAGTGTTTCTACTTTATTTGTGTCTAAGTGATGTCTTAAAATTAGCATTTGAATATTAGTTTTCAGTTTGATGCCTTGACATGGGTAGCATAAGTATGTCACGCACTCTTTAAACATTTCTGTGGTGGTGTCGTGTGATGCGGGTTGTTACGTTCCCTCAAATATGGTTGAGCGAAGCAATGGCTGGGTCATGCGTCATGCTCGTGAACGGGTGCCACCGGCGGGAATGGGGCTACTTTATGTCTGCCCATCTTAAGATAGAAGTTAGTCTGTATGCATTTTTGAACTTTCCTCATTGTGGAAACACTGCATATATAGCATAGTATTTACTGTATTGTAAATCTGTTTTGAAAAGAGCAACCGCCGAGTTTCTTGCTGGTTCTTCTCGGCAGGAAAGGCATTCCGAACCAGTGTTAGATTCATTGACTATTCAAAAGCACTTGTAAAAGTTTATTTGAATAAAAAATATTTCTATTCTATTCTAGAACCCTCAGTACGCCAATATGACTCGCATTAATTATTCATTCATTACTTAGATGGCCAACTTAGTGGCGATATTTTGTATTATATTACTGGACATGTTAAGTAACTGGAATTTTTGTATGAAAATACGCTTTGAAAAGCTTTAACTTTTTATTGAATCGAACTAGGAGACTTAAAATTTTTACAGCAACAAGGGACCAGTGACGTTTGTGTGCAGTATAAATTTCAACTAAGTACCTCACGCCGTTTCTGATAAAAATGGCCCCGACACACAGACAGACGAACAACAAAGTGATCCTACAAACTCTTCGACCATATAAAGCAGGACGTGCCATAAAGCAGATTTAGTACTAAATAAATTCTGACACTTTCCGCGGGAGGTGAGGTAAATACGTACAGCACACTTACTAATTCACTACGTCTCCATGAGCGCACACTAACTCAAAAGCTGTCACACTTACAGAAAATGAGCACACAAGCAAATAATTACACGTACGTCGTTCATGTACTTCGGGTGAGGGGAATGCGTGCGCTTGGCAAGTCCTTCTCTTTCTCGTCCAAGTACAAACTAAAAACATCTAATTTTCTCAATAATAGAGAAAAGCGAGTCATTATAATAAAAAATACGTGTGGCATTCGGGGACTGCCGCGGTAAGGCTATTGCATAGAATTTTCTAGTCGCACGCACACAAACACCGTGCCGAAGTCTGCCGAACTGAAACGACGGTTTTAGGTTTATTTTCGTTACGGAATTTCTTGATTCGGTCGCTAAAAGTCGGTCGATAAAAGCTATGCAATAGCTTAACATTACGATAACAGCGCGATGTTGGTTTGCAGGCTGGGCGAGCTCCGGCTGCGGCTGCAGTCGCTGCGCAAGCTGTCGGGCGTGTACGCGCTCAAGCTGGGCGCGGCGCTGGCGCGGCACCCCCCGCATGCGGGCGCGCTCGCCGCCGCCGCCGCCGCGCCGCTCACCGCCACGCAGGTGCGTACCGCGTCTATGACTCCCTAAAGTTCGGCCGTTCAGAGAATGCGTTCCTGACACCTATCAGTTAGATTTAGAAAAATATTGTTTACCAAGTTATTTGACACTCAGTTTGGCACAAAATTATAACATTAATTGATTATTGATATAATAATGTTGTTTTAATGCTCATCAATTGTTAAAACGGTAAACAACCAGCAATAATATTTTTATCGTAACTGCAACGCCATTACAAAGTTACGTCGTCAGTTCAATCGCGACGTGTCAGGAACGCATTCTCTGAACGGCCGTAGTTTAGTAGCATTTTCTGTTGGGGTTTTGTAGCCAACGGTTAGGTTTAAAGAATTTTATTCTCTAAGAACAAATAACATGCTCACTTATAGAGAAATTAAAATTCAAACTAATCCAACATATACATTAAAACAAAAATGGTGACTCTTAAATAGCGCTATAAAACTAAAATAGTTTTAGATTTGCTTAGGTATTTTTGCAAAACTTTCTAAGTTTACTCTTAAAAGTTAGAAATGGTTTTTTAACAGTTTATCTTTTGGCAGACCATTGTATAGAAGTGCTCCTTCAAATTGTATAATTTTTGCACCAAATGTTTTTGTTCTTGCCTTAGGCAATTGCAATTTATGTTGTGAGATGCCGACTAAGTCCCTTCGTAAGGCCAACCACATCCCGCTTTTCTACGGTTGGCACCACGATTTTTGGGGATGACAAGTCTTACTGTTGGCCAACCAAACTAGAGACAAAGGCCCTAACAGCCAACGTAAATTGCTACTAGGGCTATGACATGACGTTTATTTAGGGACAGAATTCCGACCAACGAAAATTCCGTTTTCCAGCTATCTACCTTATCAAAAGTGAATACGTATCTTCTAGGCAATCGCGCGACATAGTTTTGTTTATATTTTACTACTCATTAATAACTATGAATTTGTCTCCATTAATATAATTTAAGTAGTAAAAATTAATTTTAAGTAGTAAAAATACTATATTTTAAAAAAGTGATTTTACAGTTAGTACCTACGTACTTATATGGTAAAAAAATTATATAGCTACAAATAAGAAAAATAACATTACAAATTACCTTAATATGCCATATCTAATACCATTTGTATCAGAATTAAAATGCCTAAAAAACGTTTTTGAGAAATTGACTTTTGTTGCTCCTACACTGCTTTTTTAACACTGCACAAAAATCTGGCGAAAAAACCGACGGCGAGCTTTATTTGTAGAAAACTTATAATGTATTAGAATTTTTGTAATAATAATTATTATTACCTATTTAGTACCTTACCTTACACGATATATTTTATAGTAAAACAAGCCTTAACCAGCATACATTTATCGTAGGTACCTATATCTGTATAAGTACGTATATAAGTATCGAGTAAATATACTGTAGTGTAATGTGTTAGGAATAATATAATCCCAGTATAATACAATACCAAGTTAGAATTAGAATAAACCTGTTTAAACAGTACTTATAAATAGGATTCTAAAATGGAAACACGTATTTTCATACTCTTTTTCATCAACGTGCACCAATAGATGAAAATGTAAGTGATGTTTTACTCCTTAAAAAAAATTAAAAAATTTATACCTTAACAGCATTGTAACTATAAAAAATAAGGAGTACACTAGCGGCACGCTATGATGGCCGGTTTGACGTTTGTCCGCTCATGAAGTTCCGTATTAATTGATAACGACTTTGAAGGAAATAATTGTATTACTTTATTGACGATAGTGATGTGCAGAGATTCATAAATTTTATCGAATGTAGTTTTAGGTTTAGGACTCAAAATTTATTTATTAAATTGATTTCTAAAATGTATACAAGTGTAGAAAAATCAGTTTGCACCATTTAAGGGGTGAATGTACTTGTGAATATGAACAATTTTCAAAATGCAATGCTAAAATTATTAGAAGAAGCTTGTGAACATGTGACTAAAGGAGACTGGGAAAAGGTTGTGAATAGAACTGTTAAATTAATAAGGGAAGATTATGAAAGAGATGTGAAAATAGATAATATTATAGAAAACGAACATATAATTATTAATGTAGGTGATGATAGCAGTGACGACAGTGAAAATAGTAGTATGGACGAATCTGATTAATTATGGCCTTTTGTGGCACCTTTTTTGGTATCTTTTGTATTCATATGTTTCTTGTGTGCATATAAAGTATGTATATTCATTTTCATTCAAATATTCAGTTCGTTCAAATAAATTAAATAAACATATACATTTTTGTTTTATTAAACCTATTTAATCAGGTACAAAAACAAAACTTAATTGTTTTTTGTTCGAGAATAAATTGACATTCCACATCACTATTGTAATGTGTCAAACCGGCCATCATAGCGTGCCGCTAGTTTAGTGATTAATGAAAATGAGTGTTTGTCATGCAGTATCTACTTATACCTACAACGTTATTTTTTGTTACTAGAAAAGCTGAAATACGTTTAAAATATTTTTAAACCGACAACTCTTATTTTATTTTTTTGACGTGATAACGTCTTATAAATCGATGAACACCGGCTGCACGCACGAAAAAGTGTCACGTTCCGCCTGAGCCTGCGCGTGCAAGCGAGAGCGTGGAACAAGCGATAGAGAGGCACGATCGGATCGGATCGGAGAAAATTGTAATTTTCAACTAACTCCTTCTTTGTAGTATACAAAATAATGATAATACAGTGATAATAATTCAATTCAATTCATAAAATATATACGTATTTTTTACACTAAATAACAATAACCAAACAATAAACAATAACCAAATTTTCCGTCGCTAATTTTGTTGTTCAAATTGCTCCCTGGCGGAAAAGGATCTTCTTCAAAAATAAAATGTAACATGATTCGTTTAGCGTACGTAACAAAAAACTATTTTCAGCTTTTTCGTTACAGTTTTTGCAATTCACGAAGGCGAGTGAGCTTTACTCGTGGTTACTTCGTGTACATGCACATTGCATAAGTGTGCGTGCCTGTCAAAGCCTAGGTGGGAGCGGGCAGGCGCGAGCATTGCGCTCGCTCACACTTATACAGATACGACACACACACAACCGTCAACCATAAGTCAGTCGCCCTCGTGAATTGCAAGAACTATAGCAAAATATAACGTATAAAAGTCCCCATAGTACTTATATGTATTTAATAATAATACTGAACCTATAATCACAGTACAGTAGTGGCTTGGCACCGTATGTTGATGTAATGTTGTTCTCCGTAGCTCTCCGAAGAAGATGAAGATCTGGCGCCCATGAGTCTGCCGCCTCTCGACGAGAACGAGTGAGTTTCACGTATTTAGCGAACACACACACTGTTTAACACCTTTTATTTCGTACTGTAGTGTTGATTAAAAACGCGTTGCCCCTTCTATCCAAAAACTCTTACTGCCGCACTCAGAGTCGCTAATCGTTACTTAACGAGTTAATCTTGGATTTTTAAAAGATTCATACTTAGAAGTTAACGCTTCGTTTGTACATTAATGACAATTCAGTACTAGATTTAATGATAATTAATTAATTAATCATTAAATAATATAATTTAATACATGCGGCTGAGTGCGGCAGTTAATCACAAGTCAATGATTAATTAATCTTAATTTAATGAATGACTGAGTGCGGCAGTTAGTATTATATACTACTAATATACCTATTTAAATATCATCATCATCAGCAATCCATAAACGTCTCACTACTGAGCGCAAGTCTCTCAGAGAAGGGTATAGACGATAGCCCACCACAAACTTCAAACACCTTTTTGAGAACTTTATGAAAAACACTCAGGCATGCCGGTTTTCTCACGATGTTTTCCTTTACCATTGAAGCATGCGGTTTTTTCTCTATCAACCGATAGACGTCCCTTATATAGACTTCCACATTCGGTCTTGCGCCGCTTGTATCTAGCGGCTTCTTGCGACTCGTCTGATGCCATCAACCCACTTAGTGGGAGGTCTGCCAACACTGCGCTTGCAAGTGCGGGGTCGCCATACTAGCACCTTGGAAGTCAAGCCCAACGACCATCGGTTCATTGAAAGTTTTTTATTTGATCATCTTATAGTATAGGGCCGATTTTCCCAACGATAAATAAGTCTTATTTGAGCGTAAATGTGATATATAGGCGGATTTTCGATACAAAAATGGTGAGAACGCCCAATTTAATCCTCGGTTAAACATCACTCGACGTTGCATGTGAAACCGGCGTTTAGCGTAATATTATTTACGAAAGAAAAATGCATCAAAGGTGATATATAGGCGGATTTTCGATACAAAAATGGTGAGAACGCCCAATTTAATCCTCGGTTAAACATCACTCGACGTTGCATGTGAAACCGGCGTTTAGCGTAATATTATTTACGAAAGAAAAATGCATCAAAGGTAGGCATTAATTGACTAGGGTGCGTACTACTTTTTTTCAAAATTAATAGTTGACTCATTAAAACATAAACCCATGAAAATATTGGATCATTTGATTCTTAAAATCAAAAGGACTTTTGTTTTAAACTTCGGACTTTCAGGAAAGTCTTTTCTCAAAAGACTTCACACACCTTCGAGAACATTATGAAGAACTCTCAGATGTGCAGGTTTCCTCACGATGTTTTCCTTCACCGTTGAAGCAAGTGATATTTAATTTCTTAAACGCACTTGACTCCGAAAAGTCAGAGATGCGTAACCGGGATCGAACCTGCGACCCCCCGAATAGGAGACCACAGTCCTAACCTAGGCTAACACTGCTTCACATTACGTTAAATACTGATTACTAATGCAGCCATTTTGTTTTACAGCGTCATCCATAGCGAGGAGCGTGAAGAACAAGAATTAGGCCGTGTGCAGAGGGGATTGCGATTCGTCTGTCGCGTCGCCCGCGCCTCGCTTCCGTTCCAAGCCCTACTGTTGCTTCTGCTGGGAGCCGCGGCTTTGGCCCCTCTCTCCCCCAACGGGGACTGTCGTGGGCCTGCACCATCCTTCCAACCAGTGCTGAGATACCCGCACGGCCCACCCCCCCTTTAAAATTGTAAACTGTCCTATTTAAAGACTAGATTAGAGTAAGAACAAAACTATCGACTAAAATCGTTTTATAAAGGCGACGCTTGTGAAAATCATTTCTGTACTCATAAATATCTAAAACAAATTATAAATGCAATTATATGAAACGCATCTATTTCTACAGCTACAAATCGGTATATTTAGGTTTGTATAGAGCTTTAGATATTTATGAGAACCTAAGTATGGACTATGTAAAGCTATTTTACAGTTTCAGTCGACTTCCTGTTTAGAAATCTCAAAAAATTTAAAGTTTTGACATTTGTAAACATCGAGTGGACGTCTCTAGATAGAAGCTATAGGAACGCATGTAACGTTTGAAAGTCTTTACGTTTCAAAGTCACAATTCCTGGATAAGTACATAAAAAACGCCCTCGAAAGTGACTGATGACAATATTTTATTCTAAACTGAACCCTTCAAGTTTAAAAACTTTTTGGGCTATTCGACCCACCTGCTAAAGGTTTTGGGTTGAAAAAATATTACAGTTTTCACTGTACCACTTAAAAATAGATAACATTCCTAAAGTCACGTTTTCAATAACAAAAATTGCGCCAGTCTCCCCTCAAGACTGCGCCCAATTTTGTTATTTAATCTGTGATGCTTAACTGTCACGTTGACAGCTGTCACTGTCATCAGTTTGCCGGGCGGACGGCCTCGCCATTGCTTTTGGCAAAACGCGATGTTCGAAGCCGGAGAATTTAAAAAATAAGACATTCCAAAATCTCCACTGGTGCTAGCCCCGCCGTATGTAAATATGAGATTTTTGTATATTTGTTACGTTGGTATATAGAACGATGATGTAAGGCGTCGTCCAGATAGAACGTAGCTACGCGATCGTCGCAAGTTCCAACGCAAGAACAAACCTGATAATGCCGAAGCGATACACGCGCGGATCACCGAACAATGTTCGCGCGAACTTGCGATGTTCGCTTAACACGTTCGCGAACGAACGACGCGTAAAGCGCTCGGGGCCGCGCCGCGAAACAAATACCTATTTAAAGTACTATATTATTTATATAATCTATATTATTTAATATAAACATGGCGTCGCACAAATCGTACACGACGGCTTGATCGCATTCACGCATTGTTACTTAAACTATTAGATTGTAAGGGACTGTTTACAATAAAAAGCAGATTAAAGCCTTGCATTGATTATCGCTTGTTTTATTTACATACGCCTATAGAATAATTGCATGCAATACAAACAAAACAATGGGCTGGTCGGCAATATTACATCTAGATACCATAATTAATTACAATATTCATCTAATAGGTTATTTACATCTTAATCCTGCTTCTTACTTATGTAATATTCGTAATCCTGGGAGAGATTTTGTGTCTGAAACACAAATTATGTTGTTTTATTTTTCAATTAAATAGTTAGTGGTACTTAAGTAATTAAGGTGGAAGACACGGTTCTGCCCGCGAAACTCAAATTTAATTTGGTTTTTCGCAATTTGTAAACTAATACGACAAAGTAGGCTAGTAGGCATTCTAATTGCGACAATGGCAGTATCATCTTCACAGGTTTATATAAAAATCTTTACTTGAAAGTGTCCAGTTTAAGAAATTAATCAAAATATCGACTACTTTGTGAGTAACTCACGTCCAACTCGGTATTTTGATTAATTTCTTAAACTGGTCACTTTCAAGTAAAGATTTTTATGTAAACCTGTGAAGATGATAATTCCACTGGCGCAATTTGAAGGCCATAAGCCTACTTTGTCGTATTAGTTTACAAATTGCGAAAAACCAAATTAAATTTGAATTTCGCGGGCAGACCCTTGTCTTCCACCTTAAGGTAAGAATTAGCAGCGCAATACTCCACTGTCCCATAGGAACTACATAGTTGGCGTACTATCACTATAAAGGACAACAAATAATGAAATTGTTTCTAGTCTGTATGCCAAAAATATTGAAATTTAATAAGAGAAAACATTTCTTGAGTACTTTAGGTCGGGTCCGCACTAGAAAGGCGATGACGACGGACGGGATAGTGATTTCGTTAAAACAAACTTCTATACTTCAATAGGATGGTGGTGACCGTATCAGCTTAAGTATTTGTTTTAATTCGTTCATCATATTCTTCTACTGAACCTCATGAAATAGCGGACACATTGAAAAAATTTGTGTTGTTGTTGAAGACAAGTTGTGAATGTTGAAGACAAGGGTCTGCCCGCGAAACACGCTTACAAATTGCGAAAAACTTTAATTTGGTTTTTCGCAATTTGTAAACTAATACGACAAAGTAGGCTTATGGCATTCTAATTGCGACAATGGCAATATCATCTTCACAGGTTTATATAAAAATTTTTACTTGAGTGTCCAGTTTAAGAAATTAATCAAAATATCGACTAATTTGTGAGTAACTCACGTCCAACTGAGTATTTTGATTAATTTCTTAAACTGGTCACTTTCAAGTAAAGTTTTTTATGTAAACCTGTGAAGATGATAATTCCACTGGCGCAATTAGAAGGCCATAAGCCTACTTTGTCGTATTAGTTTACAAATTACGAAAAACCAAATTAAATTTGAATTTCGCGGGCAGACCCTTGTCTTCAACCTTAAAATTCATCGCGTCGCTTCGCATCACAATCGTCTCACCCGTGTGGCCCTAAGTTAAGAATTGCACTTAGGAGGTATTTCCAAATTTCATCCATGCTATGTACGATCGTGTCTAACACAACACTTTCTAGTCTGACTATTCAACCTCAGTAAATTTACTAAGTCTATGTTTCTAATGCACAAAGAATATTTTTCGCACATAAAAACTATTACAGTTTTTGCAATTCGATTTTTCAAATCCGAAGGTTGAATTTTCAAAAATCCTTTCTTAGCGGAGTATGGTAGTACGTCATAAAGTTTGGTTAGAAACTAACCGAAAGTCCAGCTTTAATTTTTTGCGGTATACTTATAGATTTTTTGATTGGTGGTTAACAGCAAAATAAAGTTCATTGTCTATCGCGGACTTCCACAACCTACCAATATGATAGGGAAAAAACAACAAAGCTATTTCGCTGTACAGTTTTTGCAATTCACGAAGGCGAGTGAGCTATACTCGTGGTTACTTCGTGTACACGCACATTGCATAAGTGTGCGTGCCTGTCAAAGCCTAGGTGGGAGCGGGCAGGCGCGAGCATTGCGCTCGCTCACACTTATACAGATACGACACACACACAACCATAAGTCAGTTGCCCTCGTGAATTGCAAGAACTATAACTTACCATGAAAGATAAGGGTAGCTGCGCGTGCGCAGCTTCCTGCGCCTCCGCCTGCGCACCGACAGCGCGCAAGCCCCCACGCTCAGCTCTGACTCCATGTTCTGCAGAGACCACATCAATTACAGTGCCACAAGTATAAGTTGGCGGTGGCGTTTTGAGGAACTAATTCGGTCATCCAATCTTTATACTCCATGGCCATCTTGAAAATTCACTATTGGATCTCGTTGTGTGCTGTTGCGTTTATTGTGTAAATTAAAAATGTTTTTTTCCCAAATTTATTATCATGTTTTATAGTCTATACAATGGCAATAGTAATGTTGAGCACCACTGTGCGCCACTAGATAGACATCCACAACTGGACAAAGGTCTCCCGCATGGACTTCCACAGGCTTCGGTCTTGCGACACCTGAATCCAGCGGCTCGCTGGCATAGTCCACCAAGCTGACCCAATGGTTGGAATGGCATTCCGAGCCAGTGTTATATTCACTTGACGATTCGAAAGCACTTTATAAAAGGTTATTAAGTTTATTATTGATTATTTGAATAAAAAAATATTCTATTCTAATGCAAATTGGCAGTCTCATAATATCAGTCTCAAATATATCAAATATTGTTCTCAAAGGAAACCTTTGAGAACAATATGGAGAACTGTCAGTAGTGCTGGATTTCTCACGATCATTTTCTTCGCCGTTAAAGCATTGTGTTTTTAGCAAGTAAGCAGAGTTTAATATGAAACAAATAATAGGAGTGCATAAGCAACAAGTGCTAATTCCACGCATCGCTTCACAGCTGCACACTGAGTGAGTCATACCACAGTATGCATACAAGTGCAACTTATAACCGCTACACTAGCGGCACGCTATGATGGCCGGTTTGACGTTTGTCCGCTCATGAAGTTCCGTATTAATTGATAACGACTTTGAAGGAAATAATTGTATTACTTTATTGACGATAGTGATGTGCAGAGATTCATAAATTTTATCGAATGTAGTTTTAGGTTTAGGACTCAAAATTTATTTATTAAATTGATTTCTAAAATGTATACAAGTGTAGAAAAATCAGTTTGCACCATTTAAGGGGTGAATGTACTTGTGAATATGAACAATTTTCACTATGTGGACAAACCTCTGAAATCGCAAAAAAATATCAGCTGTTTCATACAAAAGGTAAAATTTTTATTTTTATTATATGATATATACCACAACTCGGCATTTGGTTTTCTAAATTGAAAATTTTTAAAAATGGAATCTAATACGATCGTCACATAGGATCGCTGGCTAGCACAACTACTACCTCCGGCAAACTCGCGTCAATGCTCAATGCAAAACAAAGCAGTTTCGAATTGACGTTGCTTCGAAAAGTATAAACTGTCAGTGCAATGCGATTGTGATATAGTTTTGACCTGGCTTTGGATTTCAAATATTGATACTGCATTACTGTTGACCCTTGCTCGTTAATTTGGACTCTGTTCAAGCCCTTTGTTGTGGATTTCGTCGATATGACCGAACGTACGCAGAGAACTGTTCTAAATAGTCAGACACGTGAGTTCGTAATACGCCTTCGTAACTATTTCGATCGTGAAGCTCAAAATGGAGGGCCAATTTTACCTATAACGTCAGTGGTTGAACGCGTAGCTGATGCGCTTAATATTGGACAACGAACTGTTAGACGGATAACTAAAAAAAAATATGGCGAGACTGGCACAGAAGAAAATAAACTTCACACACCAAAAAAGAGAAAACGAGCAAAACCAGTCGTAGGCATCGATAGCTTTGATGCCGATGCTATCCGAAGACATGTTTACGGCTACTATTTACAGAAGGAGTATCCAACAAGAAAAAAGTTGGTGCATTCACTGAAGGAAGCTGGATTATTCTTCGGTGGGGAAAGTTCTTTAACAAAGATTTTGAAGACCATTGGATTTCGATACAAAAAATGTAACAAACGCAAAATATTGATGGAAAGATTTGATATAGCGATGGCAAGGTATACTTTTTTACGGCAAGTGAAAGAAATCAAAAATTGGCAAAATGTTGTGTTCTTGGATGAAACATGGCTTAATGCTAACCATACTGTAGGCCGTTCTTGGAACGATGACACAGCAGCATCTACTTCCAAAGTTCCTGTAGGAAAAGGATCGCGACTTATAATTTGTCACGCCGGAACCATCAACGGGTTTGTCGAAGGTTCTCTCATGGCTTTTGCGTCAAAAACCACTGGAGACTATCATGAAGACATGAATGGAGAAAAGTTTACTGAATGGTTTACCTCAATGTTGTGTAGCCTCCCTGAACCATCTATTATAATTATGGACAACGCCCCATACCACTCGATGCAAATTGACAAGCCACTTGCCCAATCCCAAAAGAAAGCTGATATCGTCGCATGGCTTCGTAAAAATGGCGTAGATGCAAACATGAATATGTTAAAAGCGGAATTAGTACGTCTTTTAAAAGAAAACAAACCAACCAAGATCCGATACGTCATTGACGAAATAGCATTAGAACATGGGCACAGAGTTATACGGTTACCGCCTTACCATTGTGAGTATAATGCGATTGAGTTGGTGTGGGCTCAAATTAATATGCTAATGATATATAAAAAATGGATATGCTGCAAGACACAATACAGAACCCCCATTTACCACAAAAAAAATGCTAAAATTATTAGAAGAAGCTTGTGAACATGTGACTAAAGGAGACTGGGAAAAGGTTGTGAATAGAACTGTTAAATTAATAAGGGAAGATTATGAAAGAGATGTGAAAATAGATAATATTATAGAAAACGAACATATAATTATTAATGTAGGTGATGATAGCAGTGACGACAGTGAAAATAGTAGTATGGACGAATCTGATTAATTATGGCCTTTTGTGGCACCTTTTTTGGTATCTTTTGTATTCATATGTTTCTTGTGTGCATATAAAGTATGTATATTCATTTTCATTCAAATATTCAGTTCGTTCAAATAAATTAAATAAACATATACATTTTTGTTTTATTAAACCTATTTAATCAGGTACAAAAACAAAACTTAATTGTTTTTTGTTCGAGAATAAATTGACATTCCACATCACTATTGTAATGTGTCAAACCGGCCATCATAGCGTGCCGCTAGTGTAGCTGTGTGTATCATAGCACGCCGCCGATCTGATTGGAGAAAGCAGGACGACACTATTTCTCAATACTTCGTCCTGCAACCGGTTTCTCCAAGCGGTACGTAGCGTTGCGTCGCGTCCTGCGTAACTACTCCTAACCTCTTCTGTAAGCCTGGTACTATGTCGCTGAGTCGAAACCCTCCTCGAAGGAATGCACCTACATGTACATCTCGTCGCTAACCTGAGATGGCTCGGCCTATGAAAGAACCCCAAGTTTTCGCATTAAAGGCAAGCGTCCAGAGAATTTAAGCGCTGAATTACAAAGTTTCATGACAGAAATGAGAAATTTATTGTCAGAATTTAAGACAGAACAAGACACGAAATTTAATAAAATGTACACAAAAATGGAGGAAGTATTACAACAAAATTCCGAACTGCGATCCTCTGTGGACTTTTTATTTATTACCTGCGACAGTCTTAAAACACATATTGACACACTATAGATCGAAAAGAAAAAACTACCTCCAACAACTTCAGTCAATGGCAAACAAAATTGAATCTTATCAACGGCAAATAAGGTATACGTGTTTAGAAATTAGAAACATACCATAGACAACTCAGAAACTAAGGAGAATTTAATCAACATTGTAATGAACATTAGCAGAAAACTTAACGTTGACATGCAACCACACGAAATAAGAGATATTTTCCGTTTGAATTCTCCACTCTAACCGAAAAACGATAATTGTTGATTTAACAAGTGTCCTTCTTAAAGAAAAAATTATACTTAGTTTAAAAAACTAAAAAAACACGCTTTTGTAAATAACCGACCCAAAAATTAGAAAATAAGTTTAAAATAAGAATAGAGTGATTAATTAACGAAAAAAAATATTTTATCGTAAAGAAGTCTATTCAATTCTATTGATGGGTTGCTGATGATGATGATGATGATGAAAACGAAAGCATACATGCGTGTCCAAAGTGTGATGATGCTCGGTCCAGTCGCCGCGGGAGACCGCCTCCAGCGCGCCGCCGCATACAGCCACCGTCAACAATACCAGTACCACCTGCACACACACATCTTCTATATAAATAAAAATGAATGTTGGTTATGGCACGTACGAGACGTGACCATAGGGCACCTCATAGCATATTTTAATTCCGCGATAAAAACCTTGTAATTTATTTCAACAAACTTATAATAATATTAGTTCAGCAACTTTTGCACGTACGTAATATCCAAGCACATCTCTCCCCACCTTTATTTATAAAATTACACTAGCGGCACGCTATGATGGCCGGTTTGACACATTACAATAGTGATGTGGAATGTCAATTTATTCTCGAACAAAAAACAATTAAGTTTTGTTTTTGTACCTGATTAAATAGGTTTAATAAAACAAAAATGTATATGTTTATTTAATTTATTTGAACGAACTGAATATTTGAATGAAAATGAATATACATACTTTATATGCACACAAGAAACATATGAATACAAAAGATACCAAAAAAGGTGCCACAAAAGGCCATAATTAATCAGATTCGTCCATACTACTATTTTCACTGTCGTCACTGCTATCACGAGCAAGGGTCAACAGTAATGCAGTATCAATATTTGAAATCCAAAGCCAGGTCAAAACTATATCACAATCGCATTGCACTGACAGTTTATACTTTTCGAAGCAACGTCAATTCGAAACTGCTTTGTTTTGCATTGAGCATTGACGCGAGTTTGCCGGAGGTAGTAGTTGTGCTAGCCAGCGATCCTATGTGACGATCGTATTAGATTCCATTTTTAAAAATTTTCAATTTAGAAAACCAAATGCCGAGTTGTGGTATATATCATATAAAAATAAAAATTTTACCTTTTGTATGAAACAGCTGATATTTTTTTGCGATTTCAGAGGTTTGTCCACATAGTGAAAATTGTTCATATTCACAAGTACATTCACCCCTTAAATGGTGCAAACTGATTTTTCTACACTTGTATACATTTTAGAAATCAATTTAATAAATAAATTTTGAGTCCTAAACCTAAAACTACATTCGATAAAATTTATGAATCTCTGCACATCACTATTGTCAATAAAGTAATACAATTATTTCCTTCAAAGTCGTTATCAATTAATACGGAACTTCATGAGCGGACAAACGTCAAACCGGCCATCATAGCGTGCCGCTAGTGTAAACAGTATATAAGATCTTTTGTAAATACGTAATATATGCCACTACCATTAGACACTGCAGTCTCTGTTTCTTTATTCCTTCACCGATCTCTCTGCAAGAACACGCTGTTACACTGCAGCCGCGGTGTAACGCAACAGTGGTGACCCCGACCGTGAAAAAACCTCAACGTGATTCTGCTCTCCGACGTACGAAGCAGTGATCCTCAACCGAGTCATCCGACGCGTTCATCCGACGAGATCGTACCCAACGTGTCCAACCAACCAACGAGATCGGCCAACACATCAAGACATCCTCATCATTGTGAGTCATATTTTTTCGTCATCATGGCTCGTCAAACACCTGTCAAAGGTTTCGGCGCTGGCAACTCTACAGACGAACAGCTCAACGGCAGCACAGACTTGGTGGCATCAGTCTCAATAGCAGAGAGGATTCCGCAGTTCTGGACGGATTCACCGCGTCTTTGGTTCTCTCAATTTGACGCGATTGTGGCTCCACAGAAACAAGGCGATGAATACAAGTTCAACGCGGTCGTATCAAAATTACCCAAAGACGTCATCCATCAAGTCAGCGACATTTTAACGAGTCCGCCTTCAGAGAACAAGTACCACTGCATCCGGGAACGGCTCATCAGCTGTTATGAAGAAAGCGAACATCGGCGATTCCATAAGCTTTTGTCTGAGATGGATCTGGGAGATCAAAAGCCATCTCAACTATTAAGAAAAATGAAAGAAGCTGGCTGCGGCAAGATTAATGACGACACACTACGTTTATTATGGATGAGACAACTTCCTCCATCCGTAACCTCCGTGTTAGCGATTTCCGAAAATTTGGCACTGGACAAGCTAAGCAAAATGGCTGATCGCATCTACGAGAACAGTCGCTGCAATACGAACATATCGTCTTCGGCATCAGCTGACATTAATTTAATCACCCAACTGACGTCACAAATTGCAACGATGCAGTTAGAAATTGCAGCGCTACGCAATGACCGCTCGCGAACAATGCATCGACGCAGCAGTTTTAGTCAACCTCGGTACAATAGACCTAGGTCAAGTTCACGCCTGCATTCACGATCGGAACAACGAAGCAATTTTTGTTACTATCATAAAAACTTTAAAGAAAACGCTCGAAAGTGTGAAAAACCCTGTTCTTGGGTAAACAAACATTCGGAAAACTAGATTCAGCACAGCGTGCGGCGAGACTCTGTGCTATTCTTCCCTCAAATCGCCTAACGATTACCGACTCTAACAGTGGTTATCGATTCCTCGTGGACACTGGGGCGAACATTTCAGTAATTTCAAAGCCATCACAGAGCTCAAAAAAGGCAAGCGAGTTGAAATTATTTGCCGCCAACGGAACCATTATCAGTACGTATGGAGAAAAAACCCTAACCTTAAATTTGGGGTTACGCCGCCCATTCATCTGGACCTTCGTTATTGCCGACGTCAAGATGCCTATATTAGGAGCTGATTTCCTAGACCACTACCAACTTTTGGTAGACATACACGGGAAAACTTTAATCGACAAAACGACTGAAATCAAGAAACCAATGAGTTCTATACGAGTAAATATTCCGTCCGTCCGCTCCATCGACTACAACTTATCCGCTCCTCTCAAACAATTACTAGAAAAATACGAAAGTATTACAAGGCCAACATCAATGAAAGGACCTACGCAACACAATGTTCAACATCACATCATCACGGAGGGATTTCCAGTATGCGCCAAAGCTCGTCCACTTCCTCCTGACAAGTACAAAATCGCCAAAAAAGAATTTCAAGAGATGATGGAGATGGGAATTTGCAGACCATCCAGTAGCCCATGGGCCAGTCCATTGCACATGGTAAAAAAGAAGAATGGTGAATGGAGACCTTGCGGTGACTACCGCGCCTTAAACAAGATTACTGTTCCAGACAGATACCCGTTGCCAAGGTTACTGGATTTTACATATATCGCAAACGGGAAAAACATATTTAGCAAAATCGACATTAGGAAGGCTTATCATTCTATACCAGTAGCGGAACCCGAGAAAACCGCGATCGTTTCACCGATCGGTTTATACGAATTTTTAAAAATGCCTCCCGGTTTACGTAACGCAGGGCAGACCTTCCAGAGATTCATGGATTCAATATTCCGAGATTTGGACTACGTTTTCATTTTTGTCGACGACATTTTAATCGCAAGCAAGTCCGAAGAACAACACTACAATCATTTGGAAACAGTTTTCAAGAGATTGCAACAAAATGGTATTACAATCAACATGAACAAATGCGAGTTCGCCAAGCAAGAACTAGATTTTCTTGGTTATCATATAACGAGCCAAGGAATGAAACCAACACAAGAAAAAATTCAAGCAATCATCGATTATCCCAAACCCAAAACTGTGAAGGAACTTCGTCGTTTCCTGGGCATGTCAACTTTTACAGACATGCAATCAAGCAATCCGCCAATCATCAAGCTCCACTCAACATATTTTTAATAAATTCAAGAAAAAACGATAATACGCTGATTAAGTGGAACGCAGAGGCCGAGCGTGCTTTTCAACAATGCAAGCAAGATTTGCGTGACATTGCAACGATAGCATTTCCTGATGAAAACGCACCGATCGCAATAATGACCGACGCTAGTTTAAAATGCGTCGGCGCAGTTTTACAACAAAAGGTCAAGCAAAAATGGATACCTATTGCATATTTTTCAAAATCCTTATCAGATACGCAAGTCAAGTATTCAACTTATGATCGAGAGCTACTCGGAATTTATATGGCGGTTAAACATTTCCGACGACTGATAGAAGGTCGCATTTTTACGATTTACACCGACCACAAACCATTGGTGCACGCCTTCGACAAGAAGCCGTCACTAGATGACACTCCAAGGAGAATAAGATATTTGGATTATATATCACAATTTAGCACCGATATACAGCACGTAAGCGGGAATGACAACGTAGTGGCTGACGCCTTATCTCGAGTTGTGGAGACTATTACGTTACCCACCGTTATCGATTATTCTGAGCTAGAAAAATACCAAGAAGGTGACATCGAGCTACAGCAACTCAAACAAAATAGGTCATTACACATGACGCGAGTAGCAGTACCCAATACAAATAGCAAGATTTATTGCGACATTTCTACTGGAATTACGCGACCATACATTCCGAAGCAACTTAGAAGAACTATTTTTGACAGCTATCACAACTTCAGCCATCCTGGCAAAAATACGACAAGGAAATTAATCGGAAGAAATTACATTTGGCCTAAAATGAACACAGAAATAAATCAGTGGTGCGATTCGTGCATACCATGCCAACTATCAAAAGTGCATAGGCACACAGTATCGCCACTCGGGAAATTTATGCCTGCACAGCATTTTTCGCATGAGCAAAGTGATATCGCAGGACCATTCCCTACCTCAACTAACCACAGCAAGATTAAGAAGTCAGTTCGTTTTCAACAATGTTAATTAGTAATAGTTTTTCTTCCCTTTACGATATATACGTCATTTTTCCCTAAAGGGGGGAATATCTATGGCACGTACGAGACGTGACCATAGGGCACCTCATAGCATATTTTAATTCCGCGATAAAAACCTTGTAATTTATTTCAACAAACTTATAATAATATTAGTTCAGCAACTTTTGCACGTACGTAATATCCAAGCACATCTCTCCCCACCTTTATTTATAAAATTAAATAGTATATAAGATCTTTTGTAAATACGTAATATATGCCACTACCATTAGACACTGCAGTCTGTGTTTCTTTATTCCTTCACCGATCTCTCTGCAAGAACACGCTGTTACACTGCAGCCGCGGTGTAACGCAACATTGGTAAGCGCATAACTCAAGAATGGATGGACCAATTCGGTTAATTTATTTTTTTGTATGTTCCTTAAGTTCCACGGAAGGTTTTAATACAAAAAAAAAAAAAAAAACTAAACTCACGCGGACGAAGTCGCGGGCATCAGCTAGTATAGAATAGAATAGAAATATTTTTTATTCAAATAAACTTTAACTTTGTGCTCCCCCGAACCCCCTTACTACCCCGACCATTTTATTTCATACCAAACCTTCAATGGATAAAAAAATATGTCAGTGCAGGCAAACATTTTTTGATAGGCACTGAGTTACAGTCCTGATGTAACCATTTTCAAACAATCCAGCCTCCCGATTGTCTAAAAGTTGCCGATCAAATCGTCAAAGTTAGCGTCAAAGTAAAATAAACCATAACAGCTTTGAATTAGAGCTCAATTTCGTGTATCCACTCTCATACATGTAGGTATGTACGATACCCTAAACGGTTGAGAAATACAGGAAATTGAGCTCTAATCCATTGCTGTTATAGTATATTTTACTTTGACACTGAACTTCCTGAGTACCAAATAACCACAACCAACCTGCAGCAGTATGATGAGTATGCTGAGCAGATGCAGCGCGAGCGTGGCGCGCGCGAGCGGCGCCCGCACCGCGTCGAGGCACGCGCGCGCGTTGAGCGACGCGCCCGCCAGCGGAACGCGCCACCACTCCTCCTGCCACTCCCACTGCAACGAGATAACACAACCAACCTGCAGCAGTATGATGAGTATGCTGAGCAGATGCAGCGCGAGCGGCGCCCGCACCGCGTCGAGGCACGCGCGCGCGTTGAGCGACGCGCGCGCGTTGAGCGACGCGCCCGCCAGCGGAACGCGCCACCACTCCTCCTGCCACTCCCACTGCAACGAGATAACACAACCAACCTGCAGCAGTATGATGAGTATGCTGAGCAGATGCAGCGCGAGCGTGGCGCGCGCGAGCGGCGCCCGCACCGCGTCGAGGCACGCGCGCGCGTTGAGCGACGCGCCCGCCAGCGGAACGCGCCACCACTACTCCTGCCACTCCCACTGCAACGAGATAACACAACCAACCTGCAGCAGTATGATGAGTATGCTGAGCTGATGCAGCGCGAGCGTGGCGCGCGCGAGCGGCGCCCGCATCGCGTCGAGGCACGCGCGCGCGTTGAGCGACGCGCCCGCCAGCGGAACGCGCCACCACTCCTCCTGCCACTCCCACTGCAACGAGATAACACAACCAACCTGCAGCAGTATGATGAGTTATCTGAGCAGATGCAGCGCGAGCGTGGCGCGCGCGAGCGGCGCCCGCACCGCGTCGAGGCACGCGCGCGCGTTGAGCGACGCGCCCGCCAGCGGAACGCGCCACCACTCCTCCTGCCACTCCCACTGCAACGAGATAACACAACCAACCTGTAGCAGTATGATGAGTATGCTGAGCAGATGCAGCGCGAGCGTGGCGCGCGCGAGCGGCGCCCGCACCGCGTCGAGGCACGCGCGCGCGTTGAGCGACGCGCCCGCCAGCGGAACGCGCCACCACTCCTCCTGCCACTCCCACTGCAACGAGATAACACAACCAACCTGCAGCAGTATGATGAGTATGCTGAGCAGATGCAGCGCGAGCGTGGCGCGCGCGAGCGGCGCCCGCACCGCGTCGAGGCACGCGCGCGCGTTGAGCGACGCGCCCGCCAGCGGAACGCGCCACCACTCCTCCTGCCACTCCCACTGCAACGAGATAACACAACCAACCTGCAGCAGTATGATGAGTATGCTGAGCAGATGCAGCACGAGCGTGGCGCGCGCGAGCGGCGCCCGCACCGCGTCGAGGCACGCGCGCGCGTTGAGCGACGCGCCCGCCAGCGGAACGCGCCACCACTCCTCCTGCCACTCCCACTGCAACGAGATAACACAACCAACCTGCAGCAGTATGATGAGTATGCTGAGCAGATGCAGCGCGAGCGTGGCGCGCGCGAGCGGCGCCCGCACCGCGTCGAGGCACGCGCGCGCGTTGAGCGACGCGCCCGCCAGCGGAACGCGCCACCACTCTTCCTGCCACTCCCACTGCAACGCAATAATACAAAACATGATTAATCAAGCAATCAATCAATCAATTAATTGTTATTATTTTGAACCAATCTTCAAAAGCCAGGATGCATTCACTGTTGGACATAGGCCTCTTTTAAGTAGCGCCAACCTTGCCTATCCTCGGCCTTTCGCATCCAATCGATGCCGGCCACATTCCGGATGTCATCGCTCCATCTAGCCCGAAGGCGCCCTACACTCCATTTGCCAAAACGCGTTCTCCACTCGAGGACCTTACGACCCCAGCGGCCATCGGTCCTCGGACAAAATATGTGACCAGCCCACTGCCACTTCAACGTGCTCGCCCTAAGAGCTACGAGCTTTAGTTCTTTGGCGAATTACTTCGTTTCGAATCCTATCCCTCAAAGGAATTCCGAGCATAGCTCTCTCCATAGCACGCTGAGCAGCTTGAAGTTTTTGGACTAGCCTTACTGTCACAAGCTTCAGCACCGTAAGTCATCACTGGTAGGATGCAATGATTAAAGACTTTTGTCTTTAGGCATTGCGGTACTTGCGACGAAAAGACTCGACGAAGTTTCCCAAACGCTGCCCAACCTATCTGTTTCCTCCTGTCAATCTCCTTCTCAAATTGAAAGTTCATTTGAGCGAATATGGTACATAAAATATTTACATAGGTGCTTACAATAATAAATAGTCAACACGTGTGAAGTCTTAAGTGAATTAGTAACGCAACCTGACCTATGGGTAGGTAAGTAGTTACTCTGGCGAAAACACCGTTGCATTGAGTTCTCTTTATTGACATTGCTGACTAGGGATACGTAGGGACAGGATAGGACTTACGACGTTTAATGCCCTAATTCGTCCATCCAATAGTCCCAACTAGTGAGAGATTTTTTAACAGTATGAGACTCTAGGAAGTCACACAAGTTGCCAAGCTTAAAATGTCGCCGGGAAACCGTTTTCCCCACGATAAGATCAAAAAGCATCGCACAAGGAACACTTACAGTTCCTGGAACTTCTTATTATACGCTGATGTTGGTCACCAAGTGCACCCACATCCTGGGTGACACCTACGGTAGGTATAGTGTGTAGAGTTTAGTGTAGACATCCCACATAAAGACCTCTCCCCCATGAAGTCGGATTCGATTCTGGGAGATATTTGAAATTAAATAGATGGTCCACTAAAGCGAACATCTTCTTGAAGCCTTCTCTATTGAGTCTGTTCTCTCACTACTGACCTGCTGCAATGGGTCGTGGTAGCAGGACGACAGCACGTTTGGAGAACAGCAGGAATACGGGGATACAGGAGGCAGCACCTTACCATCCGCGCCTGCTATTCTAATGGAAGAAAGTAGGTATATTAGATTTCGTGATTACATTTTAAGGAGCCCTTTGATTTCCTACAACTTTGTTAACACCTCGAAGGAACATTTTCGAAATGTAAAATTTCCCTGAATATCCAATTCCTGGAAGATTCAATTCACTGAATGTCCAATATGTCTGTTACGTCATACGCTACGAGAATTTATCTTGGCTGCCTCCTAGATTCAATCCATCCACAATGGATATCATTCAGTAGCCAGAACCATTTTTAATTTTTTAAGGTGCACTAAACGGGTCTGCCCGCGTCATTCAACAAGCCACAAAGTAGGCTTATGGCATTCTAATTGCGCCAATGACACTGACACAGGTTTATATAAAAATCTTTACTTGAAAGTGTCCAGTTTAAGAAATTAGTCAGAATATCGAGTTGGACGTGAGTTAGTCACAAATTAGTAGTTTACCTTAAATTTAATTTTTACATTTGATTGAAAGTGACGTGACTAATAGAAGCTATTGCACTTTTGCAGACCATAAGGGTAAGAGAAGTCTTAACTAAGTAATATTTAAGATTGGAAAGCACATTGACATTCAAGAACATGTTATATACAATATGATCCATAATCTCTATCAGCTCTGTTATGTCTCTAAACTAAACCTCGCCAAATTACTTTTAATGATTGATTGAAATAACAATGAATCTTACTTCATAATCAAATCGGACTCCTCGTTAAGAAAATCAATATTGATCCAAGGAATGTCATGCCAATCACTCGGTCTCTCCACGCCGCAGCAATTTAGTTCCACCTTAGATAGAAAATAAGACCATATTAGTAACACAAGTGTTAGAAGTTACGAATAATTATAAAATAAATTAGACATTGATTAAAACAAATAACAGTTATTTTAATAAGTATTAAGAAAACATTTGATTGAATGAATAACATTGTGTTAATACTTACCTACTCATTCATTCAATCAAATGCTATTCCATACAATGTACATTGCTTTAATTTAATATAGTTATTATGATAGTTAATTGTTAAAATTACTAAAATTATTTTTGTCAGTTGAAATAATGTTAAAGATAGTATACTGATGTTGATTCCTAATGAGTGTTGAAAGTTCAAGAATGGCTAACGTCATTCGTAACACATTCGTTTTTTGTATAAAAAGCTTACGTAGCTTAGCGACATTGAGGGGATCATTCTGTATACGAAAATCGACGAATAAACATGTGAAATCAGTCTCCGAGTTGCTAATCTTCTCCGTCCCCTTACACAAGCAAAGCAAGAATGGATTCTGGTAAACAATAACAAGCTGAAATGTTAAGCGAGTGTTTAACGGTGAACGGGAAGGTGAACATCGTGAGAAAACCTGCATTGGATCAAGCACACCTTATAACCCGTCTGAGACTACAACCTGCGCTCAGTAGGAAGCCGTTGACGGGTTGCTGCTAATGATGATGAAGAAGCAAGTGCTATATAAGGGCGGCCAGAGAAAATTGCAAAAATCTACCTGCATAGTATCTATGAGTCGTTTCCACATTGGTTCAGTGAGGTAGTGAGCCATGCCAATACGCAGAGATGACGACAATTCTTTCATGAGGGACTGAAACAAAAATGTATGATGATAGGTTTTATGCGGGGAAGCGCAGTGTTGACAAACTCCCACAGCACAAGGTGGGCCGACAACATGAAACGAGTCGCAGGGAGCCGCTGGATTCAGGCGGCGCACGACCGAGACTTGTGGAAATCCATACAAGAGACCTTTGTTCAATAGTGAACGTCTATCGATTGATAAAGAAGAATAGAAGATGTGGCCGTGATAGCCTGGTGGTCAAGACTTCGGTATCCATTTTGGGGATCCACTGTTCGATCCCAGACCCAATATTTCTATCTAATTATCATCGTCACGTGCCTTCGTCGAATTGAACGAGTCTACGGTCATCACACGAAAGGCTTCTCTATTTGAAGCCATATCTTTTACGTCCACCCCTTTATATCGTCCAGCCATTGCGTCTTTGGCGTCCTGGAGCTCATATATGCAATTCTTCCTTCTGAATTCTAACACTAGTTTTGGGCATAGAATTGGATTCCTCTTTGTAGATATCCAAAGAAAGCTAGTTTTCTCCGCATGATAGTGGACATGAGTTAATGTAGGTACAGTCCACATTATGAGAGCATCCTTCTGCTCTCGTGAGTTTGATGGTAAGAATTTGATCTTCAACCTGTAGAGAAACGTTGAGCAATATGCTTGGAACGAGAGGAAGTCTTAACGACTCACCTTCAAAGTGCTCTTGCAAGCAGCGTGGACCAGCAAACCGTTGGCAGAGATCAGCGAGCCGCTGACGATCCACAGCCTGGTGACGGGCGCTGCTCGCGGCCAGTGCGGGCAGCGCAGCAGCCACGACAGCAGGCGGAACCCTGAGGTGTAGTGGAGCTTCATGCAGTACGCTTGCAGGAGGATCAGGCCGTATAGCAGGAATACTGTGTACTGTTGACATAATGGATTATCGCATTGAAGCAGGCTTTACTTTGCGCTGAACTAGAAAATCCTTACTAATTTTATAGTAGCGGAATTGTGTTTGTTTGTTGGTTAGCCCTTCAATCATGCAACAACGGAGGAACGGTTCATCGTTACTTTTTGCATGGGTATGGTTGAGGACTAGAGAGTGATTATAGGCTGCCTTTTATCGCGGAAAAAGAGAGGGTGTCCTAAACCTTACTCTAAAGCTATCCTTAAAAATGCTTAGACGATTTAACCTGGTTTAAATTATCTAAAATGACGAAAGAAAAGATAAAATTAGCTACTTTGTTTTGGAAGACAAATATTTCGTCATCTCAATCTTGCAAGAAACCTAATTCCACCGCTGGACAAAGTCTCCTGGATCTGATTCTGTGGAAACAAAGAAAAGCTTGCCAGCCGAGTCGGTAGCAGTAGATCACCATGAGCAGCGACAGGCCCAGCTGCGCCACCAGCAGCGCGCGCAGCACGCTCGCCAGGCGCCGCCGCCCGCCCTTAGAGTCGGTAGGGGTGTTAACTTGCCCTGTGCACGTGCTTCAGCAGCGCCATGACCTTGTAGGTGACGTTGTAGCAGTAGATCACCATGAGCAGCGACAGGCCCAGCTGCGCCACCAGCAGCGCGCGCAGCACGCTCGCCAGGCGCCGCCGCCCGCCCTTAGAGTCGGTAGGGGTGTTAACTTGCCCTGTGCACGTGCTTCAGCAGCGCCATGACCTTGTAGGTGACGTTGTAGCAGTAGATCACCATGAGCAGCGACAGGCCCAGCTGCGCCACCAGCAGCGCGCGCAGCACGCTCGCCAGGCGCCGCCGCCCGCCCTTAGAGTGCGCGCCGCCCCACGCCATCCGGCCGCATGGCGGGGCATGCTCGACGCCGCTGGACAACATATAATATACATTTTTTGCGTTGGTACATATTACGTATCATCATCATCATCATCATCATCATCATCATCATCATCATCATTAGCAACCCATCAACGGCTCACTACTGAGCGCAGGTCTCCTTTCAGAGAAGGGTTATAGGCCATAGTCCACCACGCTGGCCCAATGCGAATTGGCGGACTTCACACACCTTCAAGAACATTATAAAGAACAGAACAACATAATAGTCAGGTGTGCAGGTTTCCTCACGGTGTTTTCCTTCATCGTTGAAGCAAGTGATATTTAATTTCTTAAACGCACTTGACTCCGAAAAGTCAGATACGAGAGACATATTACGTATAAAGTAAAAAATTTCGAAATCGAGAAGAATCGAGTGAAGGTCAGGTACTTTTGAACCCAGAAAAGCAAAGGTTTCCGGTGGAATATAAAACACTTAATCGCGCGGGCAAAATTTAGAATTAATTACAATTTCCAAAGCTGGTTTTTCTGTTCATACCTACCTATTTTACTCAAAAGTTTAATTAAGAGAGGGCAAACAAATACAATTTTGAGTATATATTAGTGTGCTCAATTTACCTTCTTTATAAACAACTTCTAATTTATTTAGCGCTTTATGTAACAGAGAATAGAATTTATCTAATTAAAAAACACGATCAGCTACCGTTGAACTTTTAGTAACTATGTATAAATGTGCGAAATGTTTAAAAAAATTTAGTATTTCTTTGAAATTTTGAGAAAACTACCAATAAACTTTGACTTGAGTAATGTCGTTTGTCATTAAATCATGTCAAATTAGACAAGTTACACTCTTTTAATTTATGGGAAAAGCCCAAAACCTAAAATGAGGTTAACTTTAAGTTAATACCAGCATACAACTTTGGTTTAAACCAGACTATGACCGGTGCCCGGTTTCGTTCGTCAAGCGACTGCTCCGCGAGGAGTCGCTTGAGGAGTGGAACCGGAGGTATACCTCCGAAGAAACCGCGGGCAACACAAAGGTCTTTCTGCCGGATGTGCGTTTTGCACATCGCTTGGTCAAAAAGATCGACCACAATATGGTGCTTTCCCAGGTGTTGACTGGTCATGGAGGGTTTGCGGAGTACCTGCATAGGTTCAAACGCAAGGACCACCCGGGTTGCGTGTGCGACGACAGTGTATCAGAATCGATTATACATCTTCTGATGGACTGTCCTCAACACGAAGCGGCCCGGGAGGACCTACAGCAAGAATTGCGGATGAAACTGTGCAGAGACTCCATGCCCACCATACTGGGCGAGGCCTCTGGTAGAGATGCGGTCCTGGAGTACGCAAGCAAAATAGCGAGACTAGCTATTGCCAGGAACAGAGCGACCGATAGAGATGCATAGTGCCTCTTATATCGTGAGCATATATAGATATTACTTGCATATAAATCGCGTCGCTCTGCTCCTGGCAAAAGCCGGAATGATTCTCCTATTTTGCGCACTCCGGGCTCCGAGCTTTGAAGCTAAGGCAAGACGATACGACTTCCACTGTACATTAGTCTCCTATAATATGTGGAACGTCAAAAATCCCAGGTTCATTTCCCGATTGACTCAAATAAGTATGTTTGCTCGAATGTTGCCATTCGAGTAACGCAGGTAGCTATCGTATACCTTCTTTAATAATGTAGGAGAAGAATAAGTTATTTGCCTTCACAACGTTTCAAGTTTAATCGATATTTCATGACCGTACATTATTCGTAAATCGCACGGGATCATTGGGAGTATAAAGTTTATTTTACACTAAACACTACTCAGGTAATATACAAATAAGTAGATAAGCAGGAGGTATTTACTTTTCTACCTTCGAGAAGTGGCCACTTTTGAGGTTTGGAGTTAAGAACCTTTTGGAGGTTTACCTTAATTGTAGCTGTGCCTGTGACAACTAACAACCTTTTACCTACTATATTAATGGCTGGTTAATCCAGGCTAGTCAATCAAAAAAATAATTATAATTGAAATACGTTTAAGATGACATAATTAGTCATTTGTTTTTCGCTTGCCGATAAACATGACTTCGGGAAATTATTTCTATTTTTAAGTAATAGAAATTATTAAGCGATCTAATAATTAATAGAGATAAATTAGTTATAACAAAGATTAAGTAATTCCTAAGTGTCGCTAAAGTGTTAGCGCCAAAATGGCAGAGGAGAAGAGAAGAGTGAAGGTGACATGGAGCGACGACCTCAGTCATAATTCCGAAGAGGAGAGAGGTAAGATTCTTCGTTGTCCTGTAACCCCGGAACGAATTTGATGCATATTAATGTTAAACAAGTAACTTTCGTCTGTGTGTTTGTTTATTTTTACAAGCTTTTATTTAGCTTGACCAGTTTATTTGTTTGTTTGGGTCAAATCTTGCAAGATGAATTAGACCCACTTCCCGGTTTCTGACCGAGCTGAAATTTTGCATTTATGTGTAAATCGAATGACAATGCAATATCATTGTGACATGGAGCTGATCTGATGATGGAGACGGGAGATGGCTATCGGAACTCTGTAATAAAACGACGTAACCCCATCGAGTTTGGGCTCGTTTGATTCGTCAACAAGTACTCTGATCCTAGATGATATCCAGAGTCTAATAATGTAGCTACTAAAAGCTTGCATTTAAAAATAAAATTTTTAATTTACACTTGTTCATGAATTACAATATCTTGTTTGTAGAGCGCGAGCGTCTAGCCCAGCTAGAGAGAGAATTGGCGGCGCAGCCCGTCAAACCCGTCTACGATCCCAAAGAGTTGCAGCAGCTAATTTCCTACATCATGCAAATGACCACTCTGTACGACCTTAGAGACGAAGACTGGAATAAAGAAGCCATCCAGGTAAAGATAAAAAATCTGTAGGTACATTTATTTCTGAAATATCCGTCATCCCATAGGCTGGCTATGTCGTTAAATTACGAAATAAGCTTAAATCTTTACTCCTGAGGAAACCCTCATTGAAAATTTTATTCCTCAAAGAGACAACATTGGTCCGCTATACTGATAGGAAAGTTTAAAAAATTATAACAGCAGTTTAGCACCGTAGAGTAGATTTGGAAAATGTAATATGCAACCTTAAAGGTACGAGTTCGTAGCCGACTGAAGACAGCAGTAGCAGACGTGTCGTAACGACACTATTGGTTTCTATGTATTTCTACGAAATACCTTCTGTAGCGTACAAACCAGTAGTGTCGCGACATGTCTCCTGCTGCTGCTGTCTGTAGTTGGCTACGAACTCGTACCCTTAAAATGAAAATATGAACCGTTCGATGATGGTTGTAAGATATTGGGATTTTAATTTTTGAACATAGGCCATATTTTGTTACAGGGCATAGAGGATTGGATACTGGAACCAAAAGACCTCATCCTTTGCGTATACTTCAAAGGAGACAGGCTGAAAGCAGCTTCAGACATACCTCTGTCTCCAGTGTACGATCTAACTTACTTTCTAAGACAACCAGATTTTGTGTTCAAAGCCGAGACGTTCCATGATGACATAGTGTTTGGAACCTTCGTCGATTCAGTTGAAGCGAATATGATACAAATTCTGGAGTTGATGTATGCCCCATACTTCTTCGCTATCAATACTTGGCCCGATAGTAAGTAAAAAGTAGTATAATGATCTCTTATAATTTTAGATTTTTGCCAGGTTCTACTTCTCCATTACCATTAAGTCAACTACTTAATCATAATCGTAACTCCCAACCGCAATCAAAGATCGCAATTTGGCTTATGAGTCATAGGCTAAAATCAAGAGCGAGTTACCAGGACTTCCAGAAATACAGAAGTATTGTTTTTTTTTAATATTTTTTTTGGTAAAAAAAGAATATCAGCCAAGTTGAACTTGACTTAATATTCTCCTCTCCCCTCCAAATAAGCCTGAATAAGAAGAAGAATACTCATAAGTTATGAGTCTTCTTCTTGGTTGACTCAGCGTTATCCCATTAGGTGGGGTGCGCTTTCCGGCATGCTTTTGCCTACTTTGCCCGATTTTCTGCATCCGATTTCCATAGTTTATTGGCTCTCAAATCGGCACCTTCTAGCCAGCCCTTTTTTTGACGGCCGTGAGACTCATGAGTATACCTACTCCTGTATTTCTAAAAGTTCTGGTAACCAACCGGACACAACCAGTTGAACTCAAGTCAATTTCGAGGCACATGACCGGGGATCCCTTCAAATAAGATGAGCCCAAAGCGCACCGCGCAAGATACCATTCCGTGGTTGCTTTCTTAAGAAATCTCAGTGCCTACGGTGTTTTAGCGGGTAAAAATTTCCTATATCTCAAGCAGGTTTCCAAAAAAATTTTTAAGTGCATTGAAATTCTTCCATTTCAGGCGTAAAAAGTGAATTTTGCTCCCAAATACACACGTTCTTGGCAAAGCTAACGGACATGTACTACAAAATGCTTGGTCTAACCGTGCTGTATATACCGCGGGAAGGCCAGCATTTATCCTTTGAGAAGGCTTCTCTTGATCGAGAACTGGTAAAGAGGTTGGAAGGAGTGGTGGTGTATTGGACCCACCAGATTAAGTCGTGCATTGAGGATCAATCTTCAGTCGCTTCGCAAAAGGAACTTCTGTGTCCCAGTGATGAATATGACTTTTGGGTTTACAGGCGTAAGTAGTCCGCTTCTTTAAAGAAAGTTATAGTGGCCCTCCAAGGGATAATCAGATTATTGACAGGTCCTCGGTCCAGGAATCTTTTCCAAACTAACTTAAAACGTCTAGAACCATAGCAACTTAGCACCGGTAAATTTCTACTAAGTAGAAATGCTCTTACTAAAACTGTTTTTGCAGATGAAAATTTAAACGCACTAGTGTACCAGCTGAAGAACCCGGCAGTGAAGCATATCAAAAAGATACTTGTCACCACGCACTCTACATTCATCCACCAATTCCAATCTCTGTGTGACGAAATCATGCAAAAGATTGAGGAAGCCACGTCGAACATCGAATATCTTCAAATTATAAAGCAACCATGCGCAGTTTTGGAATGCGTTGTAGACCCGGATGAAATATGCAAGCATATCCCAAATATCATAAACTTGTTCAGATTCATCTGGATGGAGTCCCCACACTACAACTCTGAGACGCGTATCACAAACCTGTTCAAAGATCTGAGCAACCAAATCATTATCCTATGCAAGAACTATATCAAGTTGGACGATCTTTTCTCTGGGCAAACTAAGAAGGCTTTAGGGGAGTTCACCAAATGTATCGACTGCTGTAAGCAGTATCGTGAGATATATGATCTGATGCAGGAAGCGCACAGTGAAAGGGACCCTGACACTTGGAATTTGGACACGGGCTCTATATTTAATTATATTGATTCATTTGTCCAGAGGTGTTTCGATATGTTGGACGTTTGCAATTGCATGATCATATTTGGCAGGTATTAGCTGTTACATTCTTTACGTTTTTTATGACCTGTTTCATCGCTTGCTGTGAAAATGCCTGAATGAATTATCTTTTAATGAAAACCATCAGAGCTGATCGCAAGTGCAGGTTTAATTACTAGTCGGTAATTAATTTCTTATGTCGGGGCGTAGGGAACTGCGTCGCTCGCCGCGTTGAGGAAAATTGCATTGAGGCTTCTTTTATCAACAAGTTCGTTTGGGTGGCTTGTGAGAGGTCTCGTGTTCAATTTCCGGGGAAATATGGGAATTTTTGATTTCATGACTTTGGTCTGGTCTAGCTTTGACCGTGGTTATTATCGAGGGTTATTAGGTCTAACAGATAAATATCTACTGGATAAATCTGTGATATCTTTTTGAGTTTAACTGCCAGATTGACTTATCAGATACTTATGAAACAGAAATTTAAACGCTATCCGTCAGATAAATTGTGGATAGGCTATATGAAACCTTTAACAGCAAGTGGTGAAAGAGGCCCTAAATGTTTTAAATATGTCTATTAATATAACGATCTTCATGTTCACATTCAAATCCTTTGCGTATTAGTTTAAACGCACTTTCTATTCGCCTATTACTTGTAGATATCACGGCATCAGTAATGTTGTAAATCGTGCGAATGATTATTAAGTATGCCACAAATTTATTTATCAGGCATGAAACCAGGTATTCTAATCCAACCAGATATCTGCTGGCGAGCCAGGAATCAAAATTCAAAGAAATCAAAATTCAAAATTATCGACCGAGCGAAGCGAAGGTCTTTGAGTCTACTTGAGTGAATTTGCACTTGTCCGTCCGTCCGTCCGTCCGTCCGTCCGTCCGTCCGTCCGTCCGTCCGTCCGTCTGTCAGAGCCTTATAACTTCTGAATTACTGAACGTAATTACTTCAATTTTAGATATAATATGTAAACCGATGGCCTCCAGCCGAAAATGGCTTAAAAAGTTATAAAAATCTTTATTTCAGGGGGGCTCTCATAGAAGTGAATGCGAAGAAAAAAAAAAATTTTTGCATTTCATAGGGTTACAGTACTTCATTTTAAAGATAATTTGGAACAGAGTACAAAAGTATTTTTTTTTTTAATTTTTTTCCTAAAATTGACGAAATGGGGGGCTTTCAAAGTGGAGATTATATTTGACCTCACAACGTAATAACCATTGAGAGCTGTTCCTTGAAAGTTTTATAATTTTAGCGTAATATCATGTACTTGAACAACAAATACTAAAATTAGATAAATGTAATAAGGAAACTAAATTATTTAACTTTTAATGAGCAGCAACAACAGAACTTCACAATGATGTCAATAGATGGCGCTCTCATCTCATATAGCAAATGCAGCTATATGTAACATATTATTCAATTAAAATTATTATTTAGTCATTTAGCAAACTTCAATAAAACTTCACGTTGCAGTTTGTTTTTACATGTTTTCTGATCGTGTCGATAGTTGACGCTGTGTACAAGTAATTTAATTTGAATGTTCCAAAAAACTATACCTAAGTTTGATTGAGGCCTTGAGGATTTTACTATAACAGTTCCCTAACCTTTACGGGCTACCTATGTTAAGTTAGTTGACACTTTCTGTCAACTTTGTTTTTACGAACCTCTACGGGACAACTTAGGTGAAAATGACATTGGGATGTTAGGATTGTATTTAGGGGCTACCTACGTAAAGAGACTTCTACAAAGGGTATGATTTAGGTATGATTGGTGAAAACGGGCATAATAATAATGTCAATTTTGATCGTCATGTATCTATTGAATGAATAAGTAATAATGGGAAACCGTTACCGCGAGGTCTCAGTTCGGGGCGAACCACTAGTTTATTTCACGTAGGTAGGCCAACCTGTGGCTCTTATGATACGTCATGACTACCACCGGTTCGGAAAGCGGAAATCTTCTACAAATATTTACTGGAACCAGTTTTCCAAGTGCTTTCCTTCCTTAAGATGATGGAATGCGCTTGAAAATCTCAGATACGATAACATCCCATTCCAACACGAACTTTTATCTTATGAAATATTTTAGAATCGATGAACTAGAAGTAATAAGCAAACCGATGTTCGGAGGCGCACGCGGCGACCAGTTCGAAGCCAAATGTGACCAGATCGAGCATATGTTCCTCGATGCACTGGATAATGTCAAGGCGGTCACCCACAATATACTTGATGTTCAAGCGCCTTCGTGGTACGATGACATACTGCAGT
Organism: Oeneis ivallda; assembly: GCA_029955525.1. NCBI lineage: Eukaryota > Metazoa > Arthropoda > Insecta > Lepidoptera > Nymphalidae > Oeneis > Oeneis ivallda. Next base: position 2,092,078 of record JARPMR010000010.1, on the reverse strand, counting down.
TCAGGACTGTCATCAAAGATATCGAGGTAAGAGGTTTAATAGAAGGAGTAAATGCTGAATTTATCGCCAGGCTATGGACACAACCAACGAACTTATACCCAGTAGACGCCTATTACTTCATCAGGCTCATTCTGAATCATTCGCAATTTCATTGCAGACGGAATCATTCGCTATGTACAGTTTAAGTTTACAAGTCACGAAGGCGAGTAAGCTTTACTCGTGGTTACTTCGTGTACATGCACATTGCATAAGTGTGCGTGCCTGTCAAAGCCAAGTTGGGAGCGGGCAGGCGCGAGCATTGCGCTCGCTCACACTTATACAGATACGACACACACACAACCATAAGTCAGTCGCCCTCTTGAATTAAGAACTATAAACAACTAGCTGATGCCCGCGACTTCGTCTGCGTGGATTTAGTTCATAACATCCCGCGGGAAATCTTTGTTACCCTCCAGGTTCTCAACTATACCTACCTATACAATAAATCACGTCAATCCGTAGCTTTGTAGCAGGAAACATGTGATCGTCTTGCTCGGGGCATTGTTAATGATGATTCAAAGAGAAAACATATTACTGATGATATTATCAATTACGTTTAGCTATCATTTTTGTAATTGTCAAATTTTTTACCATACTTAACCAAAGACAAAATTACGTTTAGCTGTCATTTACGTTTTGTTATTCCACTGTCATTTGCGTTTTGTTATTCCATGTCAGATGCGTTTTTGTTAAACCACGTTTTATAGTGACTTGACGGAAACGCGGTCGAACGGGATAAAAAGTATCCTATGTCCGTCTCCTAGTTCTAAGCTACCTCTCCACCAATTTTCAGCCAAATTGGTTCATCCGTTCTTGAATTATAAATAGTGTAACCAACACCACTTTCTTTTATATATTATAGATATATCTGTACAAACATACATCCGTATACATACATCCT